>CM072148.1:11193751-12514965 GCA_036850595.1 Rhyacichthys aspro | reverse complement strand
GATTAGAAGAAGGAGATGCAAAAACAACCTGAGGTGAGAATTAAGGCCGCTCATCCTATCACCTATTAAGTAAACAAAGTAGCTGCTTAGGGCCCCGTGGCCAGTAGGTGGCCCCCAAACAGATCTACAGTTTGATTAATTTTTTTGGACTTGCTCAAAAGTTGCCCAAAAAACTTTTTTTGATTCACTCAAAATAAATAAATAAAAAAATAAAATAAAAAAAATAATTTGAGTTGTCTAAAAGTTGTCTGTTTGTGAAGCAGGCTCTCCTCTGAGCAGAAGTGTGGCAGAACTCTGGAGTCTGTAGCCTGCATGTGGTCCAATCTTTGCTTCAGTTTAACAAATCTATAATGTGCCAAATGCACTAAAGCACTATTTAATAAAAACTGGTTAGACCAGGGCATGATGTCAACGGACAGTATGTTACTTTGTTGAGGTTGTCACAAGCAGAGGCCTGTACCTCAAAGTGGAATAGGAATTAACCGTCCTTTGTAGGTAGGCTACAAATGAGCACACTGTGTAAGAAATAAGCCTCATGCACTATTCATGTTTCAAAGTTCCCTAAAATATTAACTTGATATTTTTGATTATTCTATTTTCATCGTGTTACATCCTAATCTGACAATGTCTTCATTTTTGAGTTAAATGTCACATCAAAACCACAAGAGAATGGTCAGTTTTCTGGCTCTAATGTTACTGAATACTCAGGCCAGTCGACATGGGGCTTGTGACCTGAACACCTTTCAGACCTTCATGGGCCCAATATAATCTTAAAAACTAGACTCAACATTGCCTGGGTACTCTGGCTGGGGCCCCAAAGTTGCTGGAAGAAGGAGAATAATGAACATAATAATAAAAACAAGAGCAATTTATTTAATGTGTTTTCTTTAATGATATTGAAATCAAATGGACAATGAAAGCACATGGTCAAGCAAAACTGGCTAATACTTAGTTCTCTAACTTCAGTCACATAATTGTTATATACTGTATATATAGCCTTATGTATATGTACATAGGTACACACAGAGTACATACACACATACACGGAGGTTTGAACACACATAAACATCTAGTGTAATGACTGGACTTTGTTCATTTCCTGACTAGAGAATAGAGGAGACTTCAAAATAGAAATGCATAGATTGGAAATTTGAACACAATAAGCCACAAGCAGGCTTCACGCACAGTACAAAGTACACAATGAATTTGGAGTTTTACAGTTTGGTCCATAAAATAAAGAAAAAGAGAATATTGTCAAGGAAGAGGTGATGTGTTGAAGGGACCACAAATAATGCAACCATTTAACAGTGATTGATATGACAGGTATTAAAAAACAGCACAGAAACAATATTGTCTGGAGGCCTGTGAAACTAAAACTGTGAGAGTAGTGTAATTAAAGACCTAAACTAAAAGAAAAAAAAAAAATTCTTTCCTTTTAGTGTCTCAAGTCCCCATCTTTATACAGAATCAGACAAGATTACATTGTCTCTGTGGTTCACTGGACACCTGCATTGGGCTGAAACTGGGAGCTGGTGTTTCAGAGTTAGATAAGTACAGCCCTGCTTCAAATATGATAGAGGGCAAAGAAATATGAACAGAAATTAATGCAGACAAGTGGCTGTTTGGATTGGTGTCTGATGTGGAAAGTGATGCCGATTGCCGTCCTGAGCTGTTTATCTGTGGTTTTATCTAACGGACAAGCGGGGACTGCTTCAGAGAAATGAGCACCGAGCGCATGCGGGACACGTCTTTGGCCTGTTTGCTTGACTTGGGGTTGAAGTCGCAGAGCCGTGCCACTCGCTCCCACTCAGTGCCAGGATTGTTTTCATCCAGGTCTGAAATCATTGCCTCTTCAGCAGCCCTACAAAACAGAGGAAAGACAAAGACAAGAAATACAAGACAGTTTAGCGAGGAACTAGATAGGATGTACACATATAAACTGACAGCCCTGAGAGAGGCCACTGCTTATGACCAACAAGTTTAAGCCAAGGACATAAGAGTTTATCTCCTTGGCCCACCAATTACAGCTTACAATGGTTAATTTATTGTTATATTTACCCAAACAGCCCCTAAAACCAAAAGGTTTCTTTTGCTGGTTCAGCAGAGTCTATTTCAGGTATGACATCCACAGAAAACACTGAAAACAATGCTTATTAATCCTGACTCACAAAAACAACCTTTTGTAATCTCAGTGGCATGCCCCAACCCTGGAAATTACTGTCCCTCTGCTTAATGTCAAGAACATGAGTCAAAGTCGAGTGAAGCAGGTTTGGTTGGTTAAAAATGCAGTTCTGGAAAGAAGCCACACGTAATGGAAACTTGCCAATTGGCTGCATACTTATCAAAGTTTTCTTTACAAGAACCAAGTATAATGATGTTTACCTTATCATTATACTTGCACTTGTTTGCAAAGACTTGTGAGGCAAGTTCTGTTTTTAACCAAGCCCAAATGAACTGAAGCACTACTGGGCCTTGGCCATGCATTTTGCTGTGGCTGAAAGCAGGCTTTTTGGAGAAGAGGCAAAAAGGAATTACTTTAGTAGGAAGTTAAAAATACTTTGGGAACACCTACAAAGGGCCATGTACAAAGTGAGATGCACCACTTTACAGTTAAATAACACAGACAGGAAAAAACAAGACATTCTGAGCTGCATACAACAGACTGTGGTTAAGAAAATAGTCCTTATAATCAACCCACCCAATTTAATCCCACTGCTCTAGTCAGCACATCATAAAGCATTAACTTACTATTCAACACAGTACACAAAACAACCAACTACAAATACAAGGGGACTAAAGGGACCACACCACGAACGGGATAAAATACTCATTATGAAAGCAGTGGATCTAACTGCTCACCAGTACACTGGTAAAAATATACACAGCCCCTGTGAAAAATATGGATCATTTGGATATTCTGGAGTTTTAGTTTTTACTTAACTGTTCTAGGCGGTAGCAAGGATGGTTAATGTGTGTGCTTTAAAGGTGCATAGGAAAAGAAAACAGGGAGAAACAGTTTTACCAGTCAGAATTTAGAAAAGAGAGAGGGGATGAAATGAAAGACAAATTGAGCTAGATGTTTTGAGCAAGCATGCAAAAGCAACAGTTGAGATATTTAAGTGTAAGATGATCGGTTTTTGCAGACTTTGGTTTTGAAAAAGTGGCTTTCTTCTAATTCCACAGTATACCTCTGTCTAACATGACACATGTCTCTTTGATGAACCTGATTACAGATTGTAATTGATATACTGCTATTTTGAACATGTTTGCATCAATTGTATGGTTTAGTGCTACAAGTATGTGTAAGAAACTTTGGGAAAGCCCATGGGACCCTATGTACTGCATTGTGGTGCGCAGAATTATTCTATTATTTAAACAACAAAAGCATGATGAGCATGGGTAAATGGACACCTAGTTTAAGATATCATACAGCAAAGAAGGGGCAAAATTAAGTAAGCAACTAAACATTCACACTGTTAATGAACATAGCTGCCAATCACACAGTACCATTTACAAATAGTACAAATACCTTAATCTACTCAACTTATCCAAAAAAAGCAGATGAGAACTAAACAAACATGCACACAACAATGCAGACCGCGTGTTATTCTTGAATTTTTGCAAAACCAAAGGCTGCAGAGCAGTGAATAGCTGGGGACATGAATATATATTTCAGAAAGACAGCATTGGCTACACAGAAGCGAGTATATTAATGTAGCTGTTTGTAGCATCTGTGTGCCATGGCATAGCCAATAATCTCAATTATTGTGAAATATACTCCAATATTTATTTTGAGATTCATGAGCTGAAAAGTTGTCATTCATACCTCATAGTTTGTCAAAAATACATTTTATGGTAGCAGATATAACCACCAAGTCCAATAAGAAAAACACACAGTTGCTTCAAACACTGATCCAAACATCAACTATATATAAGCAGTTCAAATTTGGGAAAGCACTTATTATTACAACTTGCAGTAAAGAAAGTGATGCGAGTGATTTAGGTAATAATGTTTCTAAAATCAGAGGGAAATTATTTAATTGCATGCACTGTTAGCAAGATGAAAGTGCCTCGATAGTTCATGCTGTCATTTTCTTTTGTGCAAATCTTGGCAAGCATCCACCCACAAATGACATGCACATTTATGGGGAGATTAACAATGTTAATTGAGCTAGTTACAAATACAAATAAAAGAGATGGAGACAATTGACATGGAAATGGTTAAGTGGTTGGATGTCAGGAGGTGGTATGAGTGGAGCAAAACCAAAATGAAAGAGGGGGGTGTTAGTTGGAGCAACATACACATAACCAATGAGCTCAGAGAAGGGTTGCTTGTAGAAATCTTCATCCAGAACCCTGGATAAACATCCGCCAAAACGACAGAGCAGCAAAAAGGCGAAGAAAGGAGACAGTGGTAAAAAGGAGAAGAGGATGAAAACACCAGCATTATAGGTTACCATACAATAAAATACTCAAGCATATAATTAAAGGCTTAGGTTTTTGTAAAACTTGATTTGAAGGATGAATTCAAGGCATCTAAGCTGTGTAGATGTAACAACATAAACATTATACAAACCAAGCAAAATATTCTAATCAATTATAATAATATAATTTTAGCTGCAATTCAAAACATATTTTCAACAGAAATAATAAATGGATGACATTTTTTTCATTAAGTACTATGCAGCTGGAGGAGTAGAATTGGAACTGTTGGTAGTTCATTATTAATAGGACTGCAAGGATACATTACAGTGGAAAAGAAAGGGAGTGACAATCTTTACCAAAGCAATCAATTTGTGCCACATCAACGAGAGGGTTTTTCTGCCTATAAACTACAAAACCAGACATTTTTTAAAACTTCTTACCATGAATTTTACAGCTAGTGCTTTTTATTTTTAAGGGATTTTTTTAATCTTCGTATGGCCAGTGAAACCTTTACTGAGCTTTTGGGCTGCACTGAAAATAACAGGCAGTTCAGGAGTGGAACATGCCTTAAAGCCAGGACATTGTGTCACTAATGCTCACTTTGAGAAGAGAGAGATATTGTTTCTAAAAGCACAATTACAACAATTCCTCTTGGCTTCATTGGTCCTATTGTCCCATTTTAAAAAGTCAGTACCTGTTGTTGGTTTTGGTTTTCTCCAGCTGCTCGTTCTGCCTGGCATGCCACTCCTCCAGCTCAGCCTTGGCTTTTTCCTTCCATTCCGACTCCTGCTTGCGGGAGTTTGCATCTGCAGAGGCAAAAGCACAAGGACAACGATAAACAGGAGAGTGAGGCAACATCAGTGGGGCTTTATAGAGGAGTTGCTCATCCTTTACCTAGCATCTCTAGTCTGTCCTTCTGCTCCTCTCTCCACTTGCGTAGGCTTTCGGGTTCAGCCTGAAGACGGTCTGCATTGGAAATTGCTGCATAGGCATCTGAAGGTCCATTGCTTTCCTAAAGCAAAAACCAAGGTCAATGGAACAGCACAGTTGGCAGAATATGTATAATCTGTCACAGCAGAACAGGGATCTTAGTGTTGGTGTTTTTATCAGTGGAGCTTGCACGGGAAAACCTTCCCTGAAAAATAAGGATATGTTGCAAGCACAGCAGAGGAAAGGGGAAGTTCTGACGCCTATACGTTTCTGAAGTTGATACTACAATTCTCTGCTACAGTGCTTCACCACTTCAATTAATATATATATATATATATATATATATATATGAAAAGATTATATATATATATATATAGATATATATATGAAAAGATTTTTTATTTTTTTAATCATTTTAGTATAGCAAACTGCTTATGTACTGCAGTCAACACATTAAAAAGCAATCAAAATAAAGATTACTGTGCCAGTGGGTCTACAGTAGCCTGTTTTAAAACAAGATACTAAAGAACAAGTGAAAACATAAATCAGTTAAGTATTACCCCATGAAGATCTCCATTGACAGCACCATCTAAAGACAAATGAAACAAATTGTTAAAAATAAAGAAACATATCCCCAAGATTTTTATGTTTTGAAATTACAGAACGTTACATGATACTTAAGGTTAAAAACGACTGCTTTAAGTTTTCAGGAAATGAGTCTGTATTGGTCAAAGGTCATTCGGCTTCATCAGGTTTCCTTGAGAAAGGCTGGGTCTTTCTCAGCTGTAGCTACGTGTAGCAGAGTGGTAACTGTACGTGTCAGGTTGAATAAACCAATGACAGGCGCTACTTCGTCCACCAATGAGTTAATGCTATCCGTTGTATTCAATATAAAAACTAGAGACAAACACACAGAGGTTTCAGTCTGCTTAATAGTGTTCATGCTCATGAGAATTTGCAGTGTCTCGTTTATCAAAGGTTAATAACCACAAACGCTTAGACCAGTGTGCTATAGGCTAAACACTAGCCAGGCTAAGGTTAGCGGAAAAGCCACAGGAGCATCGGCTCTATTAAAACCCATTTAAAACCAACTAAAACATTAGCATTTTGAGACTGCAGACAAGAGAACATCAGATTGGAGCCAAAAGACCGTGTTAAATGCCATAAGCACTGACCGTTGGTGTCTCCCATTGACGAGGGTACCTCTCCGCTGTCCAGGATGCTGAAGCCTTCATCGTTTTCAATGCCCGCTATTTCGCTCTCCTGCTGGGCCAAGAAGGCCGCCGCTGGGTCCTCCTCTGAGCCCACACCATTGCCAGCGTTGGGTGCATTGAGCATATCAAAATCATCCATACTGAAAGAATTTAGCTTGAAATAAATAGATGAAACACTGGGCAGGTGTCGCAGTTGACCGAAAGCGATTAGCAACGGGAAGAGAAGGACGTAAAAAAAGGAAAAGCTGGCGAAGCGGAAACCCGTAAATGACCAATCCCAAAGCAGAACACGTGATTGACAGTAAAGTCGACCAATCACACAAGAGACTGTTTTCATTTGAACCAATGAAATCTGTGAAATCCTCTTCCATTCGGGTCCCGTGACTGTGACAGTGATGTGTACGTGAGGGGGGACGCTGCAGTGGGGTTTTGTCGATGGTCATATATTTTGGGTTAACAATTGACTAACAGTCTGTTTAAAATAAAATTCAATCATTTAATTGCCCTAATACATAAACCATGTACTCAGTATGTAACGTCATTATTTTTGTGCTATTTTCAGCTGATTGCTTTTAATACTGACTGTGGCTGTTAGAATTTACTGAAACCTCTGAGCTTAAAAAAATTACCTCAGACCTGTAAGCTCTGTAAACTTAATTAATGGAATAACCTTTTTCTTGTTGAAATCAAGCGAAAACTCAAGCAACACGTTCAGCCCTCATCAGTATGCTCAAATTGTTAATTATTAATGCTCTCAACCTCAAAGGCTCAGATGACTGGCACTCACATGACAAAAGGTGGGACTGGGCCTTTATTCAGCCTTTAATCTCTGAACACCGACAGTAATAAAGTAGTTACTTCAAATATAATTTCTATTGTATATTGTGTTGTCAACATGCATATGTGCTCTAACAGACTCTTCAACCAAGTGTTAATGATCTGTCTACAACTGCTGTGCATTATTACATATTTTACCTATACTCCACACACAATAAAACTAATAGTGAATGGCATCTGTGATATTTCTGAAGATCTACAGTATCAAGTTTTGTGATTGAGATTTACATAAATTTTACCTAAAAGTTATGTCATATATTCCAACTACATATTATCCCAGTCATGGGCAAACTAAGGCCCGGGGGCCACATGTGGCCTGTTGAGCTGTGTAATGTGGCCCGCCAAGCATTTACAAATTATTTATAATTTAAGACAGCATATATTTGGCCATTTTCCTTAAATGCCTTGTGCTTTTGCTAAAGCTACCATCATATCTACATCCAGAAAATTTCCATTCACACAAGTTTTTAATATGGAGTGGACAGAGATATTTGACAGAAGTCCAGTCAGTAGCCGTATCTCCTTTCAAAGAACATAATATCAGCCACCACTTTTCCACAAAACATTATACTAACCAGTCTGTTCAAGAAATGGTACAGGTTTTCTAATGTATTTAATACTAGTTTATAGTTTACTGGTCCGGCCCGTCTGTCAGATTTTAAAACCCAGTGTGGCCGTTGAGCCAAAAAGTTTGCCCACCCCTGTATTATCCTGTCTTTGAAATTCAAATATTGTTTACATTGTATGTTCTTCCTGTCACCAAATAATAATGGGATGAATATACAACTTGGACATCACTTGGATATCACATTAGATTTGTTTGAAACAACTTTGCTCATGGAATTTTAAGTCATTTTTGATGGCTTTTGCTATACACAAATACACAGGTTGATAAATGTAAAAAATGGGCCTTCACCAAACTTTGGGGACAGAGGTTATGAGCTGTTTTATATGTTTGTGTTATGTCATACATGTGTTTTAAAATATAATTAATTAGAAAGAATTACTAGAATATAAAATAACATTTAGCTTCATATCAACCTCTCCTTCATAATTTTCCTTTACACAACTGTAATCGTACTAGTGTTTGAAAATAAAATGTTACCATTATATTTTCACATAATTCATGTTACTAATTATTTCCAAACCTATAAATATCTTACTTCTATTTGCTAACTATTGAGCGTCTTTTTTTTAATTAAATCCGCCATTTGCTTTTCTTTAAACTGTCAATGTCCCAAAATGATGTAAAGAGAATGTACCCCCTTTAAGATAAAAATAAAAGAATACGTCCATCCATTGTTGAGTGTAGCAATAGATGGCAAATCCAACAGGACATTCATTGTTAGCTTCACATTATCAAGACTGGGTGAACAACACAGGATTCGAGTATTATCTTTTGTATCTTGTGGACTTGATCATTTGAGTTTGGTCAACCTTTCTGCCGAGGTGTGGACAAAAGTTGACAGAAGTGACAGAAGTGACACGTGGTTTGACTCTTCTTATTTCCACCTGACAAAAGGTGGGACTGGGACTTATTCAGCCTGGAGATCAAATTTTATCACTGAACACACACAGTAATAAAGTAGTAGTTGTAGTAGTAGCGAATATAATTTCTTACTTAGTATTAGGATTTGTGGGAAACAGTATATGGACAGCTCTGCAGTCACATAATTTAATGTGAGCATGCCATTTGTGTTTGTGGATACCTGTGATGTCTGCAATCCTAGTAATAACTTGAGGAGTCAGTACCATTTGTACTATACAACATATTTTGAAGTTGCAAGAATGGACTGTGTCCAAAACATTGAATTTTATATGTTATTTGAACTAATAAAAATACATACAGTTTGGTTCCATGTGATAATGTATGTTACATGACATTTCAAACATCATGTAAGGCATAATGCACAATACTGTAAAACATGTACATGAGGTTTGCTGTAAAAGGCAATGAAAACTAGGCAATTTTTACCTATAGTTCTTAATAGTGGCTGTTACATTTAGCATCTGCCGAAAACACAACTTTTTGGCCATCTGCCATCCCTACCCTCTATTCTTAAATTATTAAGTTATTGATAAATAAAGGAAATTATGGCAATCCTGTCTCAAAGAGATAAACAAAATATGATTAAAAAATTACAATAATTATAGTAATAAAGGCATAGAAGTACTTTTGGTCACATCAAAATAAAGCATTCTACATAGACAGTTAACTCACACTCTTTAAGGATCTAAATTGGTTTTTCAGATTCCGATTGTCATTCTTTCCAAATTGAAAAAACAAAACAAAACAAAAAACAGGTCTTTAAAACATAGCCCAAAGAAATGTGGGCTAGTGGCTTTATAGTCCTCTTGTCAACTTAGAACTCTTAGGTGGTAAGCACTGTGTCCTTCAATATATTCTTCTAGTTGTATAGTCTAACACCATACTGGCAGCTCCAAGTAAAGCAGGATCGTCCAATTTCGACGAAACAACCTTTATATTCTGTGCAGAGGACAGTGCTCTCTCAGAGATGATGTGCTGCACTGGAGTCTCATAGTACGATGCCAGGACTCCAGACAAAATGATCAGTGAAGGGTTCACTATGTGGAGGATGTTGATAATACCCACACCTAGTGCTGTGGAAGCTGGCGAGAAAGAAGATATACATTTACTTGGTTAGCTTGGAATAACCATTTTGTTCTGTTTACACCAATTGTTTACATTTTGAAAATCGACTATAGATGATCACATAGAATAAAACCATTGTGATTAGCTTAACAGGCATACCTTTATTGAGAACAGCTTGAGCTTTGGAGTTTCCCAGTTTTGCTGCACTGACTAAATGAGCAGCTGTAATTGGCTCCACAAGTTTCATTCCGTCCATCTTCAGCATGTCCTCTGAAATATTCACACAAATCAGGTCACACCAATCTGTCATGGCTCCCACTCTTTTAAAAAATCATTTTCCAGGACTTTTTGTTAATAATTCAGCACAGCATCTTCTCATAACAACAAAACAAACAGTCACAACAAAAACACAAGGGGCTCAAATTCAATTTTGTAGGACAATTATTTCCAGGACATTTTCATCAATTTCCTCCATGACTGGAAATGACACTTTTACACACTTACCAGATTTTCTAGAAACCATGGAAAACTTAAGAGAATGTCATTTACTGTATAAGTAGCTGTATGTATTATTTAATTATAAATATCTGCTACTCATTTTTATTTATTGTAGATACTAACAAGCTGATATAGAAGTATTTTAAAGTTATGTTTTAAAAATCTCAGCAAGTAGATTACTTTAATATTAGCATAATTAACTCAATAACTTACCATCATTAAGTCTTTTAGCCTCTCTCTGTAATGCCGTGCCAGATGCATATGCCTCTATGCACCCTTGGCTGCCACATGAACACTCTGGGCCTTCAAGTGAAACCATGATGTGTCCCAGCTCAGCAGCACAAAAAGTGCTGCCATGGATCAGCTCATTGTGATGAATAATTCCTCCGCCAATACCTGAAGCATCAACACAACTGTCACTCAAGCTAAAGTGCTTAATGTTTTTTAAGACAAAAAATGCCAGTATTGTGTAATTCAATGCTTAACCATCTCTATAATTATGTTATTATATACTTGTGATAGTGCAAGGAACTAGGATTTAGGTGCCCATGGGTTCAAAAAAGCACTATATAAATGCATGCCATTCACCAGAATTGATTTCATGATTCTTTTCTTTTTCAAGATACCAACCTGATTGTTTTCATTGTAGTGTCATACATTTGCAAAATAAGTTTGATTGATTGATTTCACATGAACTGTTTCTCCTTTCTTTGTTTCTTTGTTGCATTATACATTAAGATGGTTTCTCACCAGTTCCAGTGATTACAGTTGCAAAGTTCTCCACTCCCTTCCCATGACCAAACTTCCTTTCAGCCAGTGCAGCACAATTGCCATCGTTGTCCACCCAGACAGGTAGATGCAGGGCATCAGAGATGGGAGTCCTCAAGTCCACTGAAGACCACTCTTGGATGAGCTTTGTGGAATGCAGCACCACACCTTCTTGAGGGTTTACACGGCCGCCCGTTGACACTCCTGTAATGTACAAAATTGTATTTTTTCCAGCATTTTAAGATATAATTGAAGATTATTAGATTGAAGAGTGAGTGTCTTCATACCAACACCAAGTATCCTACAGTTGAGGGGTACAGCATCACGAATTGCGTCTTTGCACATCTTCAATAAGAGGTTCATCCTGGCCTCAAAGGTTTTTGGATTGGGTTGAATATATTTCTTCCTGATGATGCCCTAATATAGAACAAGACAGAATCGGAGAATGAGAATATTTAAGGCAATGACTTAAAATATCTGAATAAATCTGATTGGTTTCAGTTTTCAGCTTACTTGCATGCAGACAATAGCCACCCTAAGATTGGTTCCTCCCAAGTCAACAGCAAGAGCACTCTGCCTCTCCAAAATGTGATCAATGTCCTGTGAGATGCAGTCTTTCACAATTGGAAAACAGAAAGTCTTCTGAAGGGGTTCATCCAGGTCAATAGAGTGTAAAAACTTAAGAATACGAGATACTGCATGGCCATCACCATAAATCTTAGAGCTAAGGAGAGAGAAAAATGTATGCATATTACCTTAAATCAGTAAATCAGTCATATCAATAGTGTCAATAGTGTTAAGTCAAGTTCTATATTTACACATTGGGACTGTCAGTACAATACAGGCTATTGGTTGTCTCACCAGGGATATCGTTTTCCAAATTGCAGCTCCAGAGCATGGTAGATCTTATTGTGAGTATCAGCGTCTCTCACATGGAGAACATTTTCACCTGTAAAACAGGAAACATTATCAAAAGAAATAATCAGATAACCAACATTTAGTACTCTTTTGATATTTCTTTTTTTATGAGAATCACCTCACATTAGGCAGCACTTTGAGCCCATGACAAATTTCTCTTTGGAACAATAAAGTTGATCTGATTTGAAGTGGATAAAAAGTACCTGTTTCTCTGCCCGTTTGCCGTGTCCCCAGGTTAATAACAGGAGTGCCAAAGGCCCCTGCTTCCCTGACTCCACAACTGCTGTTTCCAATCATGCAGCCAGCATGGCAAACTAGCTGGATGAACTGCTCAAAGGGAATGTGCTTCACTGCTCGGAAATTGGGGTGCTGCTCGATTCCCTTCTTTCTCATCACACGTACCATCTCTTTACTTCCTGTTTACACATATAAAAATTTGGATCCATTCAATATTCTTTAAGTTGATTTGTCCTATTATTTCAGTGAGTGTTGCTTGCAACTAACCCGCATCAATGTTAGGGAAAAGGATGAGAGTCTTCTTGTTAAAGGACAGAAGCGCATCCAGCATCAATCCATAGATTTTGATAGAGTGTTGTATATCTGTGGTGACTGGGTGCTGTAAAGCCACAATATAATCATTTTCTTTCACCTTGTCACCTGCAAAATTGATTATACATTGAAAAAAGAAGCACACAAACTATAAGCAGTGACAGAACTCCTTTGTTTCAGTGAGCACATACCAAGCCAGCTCTTAATAATATCCATATAGTCTTCTCTGTGATGTGTCGCAAGCAACTTGTCATAGGAAGGGCACCCAGCAAGCAAGATGCGAGAATGGTCTTCACACATGGCAATGAGGTGCTGCTCAGCCCTGCGCGTGCAACAAGCGTGGTAATGGGCCAGTTTACTGATGGCATGTCGGATTGAGTCATCAATTGTACCGCTCACCTTGGAAACAGATTAGGATAAGATACAGAATTACAATATTGTACAAGTTTAAACAAGAAAACGACACACATACATAACATATGCAAGTCTTTTAGATCAATAATCACATCCAAGCTTCAACTAATAGTCTAGAATTTTTACGTATGGCTGTGCATGATGGTTGAAAATAGTTCTGTTAGAGAATTTTGGATCTATTGTAAGGTTGTGATGCCCTGAGCCTTGGGCTCTGTCAACAGATAGACTCAGACACCTGCAGATAACATGTCTCCAACCTCGAGCCTAATCAGCTGAATAACAACTGAATAACAACTCTTTGTTATTGTACTGTTTGAGTATTGACCTTCTATGAGGTATTATAAACTCTGACCAATGAAAGCATAGCCAGACTTGAATGTTCAATACTACGCTGTGTTGACTGTTCAACTGTCTCCGGGCCTGTATCTGATGGTAATAAACTTCTCCTGCTTAAGACATCCAGACTCTCTTCAGTCCTTGTATGTGGTCCAATACTTCTCAGCTCTAAGGCAGTAACCCAATTCTCTTACAAGTTCATTAGCAGAAGTAACAGAAAATGGTTTATTACTAGTCTATTAGCGCAGTCAGTGGATCCTTTTTGCTATGTGCTTAGACTTACATACTTGGGGCATTTATGTGGGGCTTTATGGTCATTTTTCACACAGGGCTTTTAAACACACCGCAAAGCAGACAGTATTGTGAGAAATATAATACATTTGGGCAATGGAAAAAATATAGCCTTGCTTATCCCCTCAGCTGCGGATTAGAGAATGAGTCACATTAGGTCATAGGGCTCTCAATAAACTGGCTGCCCCACAGGAACCGCCCTAGTGTAGTTTACTTCTGAATGAACAGATATTAATTTGTTCATGTACAATTTTGTTTGCAGTTAAAATGTGCAATTTTCTTGACAATAAGTCAATGAGTAGAGCTTGTTAAGGATAAAGTTAGGACGTGCATGCGCATAAACACCGCCCACTTACCTCTCCTCCTTCTAAGTGAAGTATTCTAATGTTCATTAGTGCAGCAGCTGTTGCTAGAGCCAATGCATCAAAACGATCACCGTGGACAATCAAAATGTCAGGACACAGACGCTGAAGGACATCTGGGAGTTTTACTAAGGCTAGACCAACACTTTCCACCATGGCAGCCTCGTCTTCCCCTCTTACAATAGTGTGGAGCTTGGAGCCGATGTCGAAGTCATCCTGCTCAATCATTCGAAATGTGTTTCTGTACAGAGGCAAAAGATGTACTGAAAAAGCATACATCAATGGTAACACTTGTAAAAAGCAACTGATAATGGTAAAAGCTACAAGTACTTGATTCAAGGTATTGAGCACACAATAACTGAAGCAGAGAGTAACATGCTTCTGTGCACTGACTGAAAGTTGATCTTACCCATAGTCATCAATAAGATGTGAGCCAAGCACCACTACTTCCAGGTCAAACTCATCTGGGTGAGATTTGATTCCAAACATGATGGGGGCCAGCTTGGAGTAGTCCGCTCTGTTGCATGTTGCCACACACACCCTCAGCTTCTTCTTCGACTGCACCAAATCACAGAGTCACACAGATCAGCAGATGACATGGATGAAGCTTTATTCAACTATTAAATACAGATAAATGATAAACTCTTTATTTTGCTCTTAAATGTTACCTGATGTTCTTCCATTAATCCTCTCTCGGTCTTTTCTCTGCTTCTTTGCATTCTCAGATAATATAATTCCTGCACATAAACACAGACATAGCAAAATATGCCTCAATGTGTTGTAATGAATCAAAATATAAAAATATCAATTCAAAACCTCCCTCACATTGTACTCACTTGAGTTTTCCAAATATGAAGAGGCTTAAGCATGAAAACAAAAGGACACTAAAATGTTTTAGATTACAAAAAGGATATATGATGTACCATTTCTCTACATGCTGTGCAAAACAGAGGTCACACTAAAACCAAAACTGCATGGGAAAAATGCATGGCAAAAGTTAAGGTAAAATAAAACTTATAGGACACTATCCTGGTTAAGACTAGTCTACATATTTACCAATGCTTAAGCAAATAAAACATGGGTTATTGACCAGACCCTACATTATATTATAACCTAGGTGCTCTGAGTCTGTTTATTTTTTTATTCAAATATTTGGTTAATTGTGTAGGCGAAGTGAACAGTCTGTGGTTGCACACTTGGTATTTAAAGTCAAGAACTGGCCCTTCCCATATTTTTGGGATTGTGGTGTCATGATATATTGCCACTCATTGCAAGAATACAGACGATGTAGTTGTAAATCACAGATGCAAAATTCCTGAGCACAGTGAGGTTTTTAATCAAGAAAGTGGGGCAGAGGTCGGTGATCTGTGACAAAATAAACAGTCGTGGCTAAAAAACAAACTTCACGCTGGCAGAGATATGTTCTGTAGAAGAAATGCATTGTATTCTTTTACAGTATATAGGACATTAGTAAATGTTAATGAATGGCAAATACAGTATTAAGACATCTGTCACTGCATGAGGTTATCAAACTGTATCACTTCCATTGTTCCCTGAAGCAGATTACAAATTAAGAGCAAATCTAGCCCAATAAAAAAGAAGTTATTTAAAAAGAAAGTATTCTTACATTTTACAAGTTAATTCTGCAGCCCAGAGAAAGCAAGCACACACGCTGGAGAAGATTCACAGTATGTTTTATTGTACCCCAGAGCCTCTAGTATTTTTTCAATGTAATAAATAGAGCACAAAGCACACCATCAACATGACTTCTTCTCCAGCGTCACAAGACAGCATCAGCAGCCAGCCTTATGGTATGGGGGCAGGGATGCATGCAGAAGACTAGGGCTTGGGTGTAACAGCAACAGAGAGGCAGAGATAAGAGATACAGACAAAATAGCTAACAGCTGTTAGCTTGGCCAAGATCAGTAACATGAAGAGGTTAACAGGAGAGAGAAAAGAGAGAGACTCACATGAGGGTTTTTGGACAAAGATCCTGTATGATCTTCCATTCCACGCCTCTGCGGATTCACAACCTTATCCCTTTCAGGGTTATTCTTATTTATTTTTGCCTTTTTAAAAATAAGAACATTAAAAGCATAACACAGGCCTGGCAGACATCATCGGGCAGAGGAAGAAAGGAAAAGGAAGCGACCAGGAAAGGGAACAGAGCCATGTAGAGGAGCTGGGGGAGGGGCTACATGAGCTCACAGACTGTTACAGCTTATGATTGGCTAACGGAAAACATCATCGTACTATTTAACAGCAATTAGATTTTTTTTAAAGGTGGCATTTAACATTACCGATACTAAAGCCATGAGCTGTACAAAAAATACAGTACATTTTATTAGCAACAAATGTTTGCTAATTGATTTCTGTCGTGCTGTACTTTAGTTTTTCAGTTAATTATAATGTTTTATAATGTTTGAAGATTTGGACCATTTTTTATTTTTAAAAAATAAGGAAAAATGCTACATAATTATGCAGACATTTGAGGTTATATCCAACCTATCACTTAATGTCTTTGATTTAATTTAGAGGTTGGGATGGTTTTTGGATTTCATCAAGCCTACTGCACCCCAACAGACTGCTGATGCGTCAACACAAAACAAACTCGCCAAACCTGTAAAAAGAACAATGCCAGAGAAAAAAAGAAAAGTAAACATTCGAAAGAAACCAGCTGAAAGTCCACCAGGTCAATGTGACTGCCTAAACAGAATGTATGTAATAATCATGCTCTTGTGAAAACCAATGGGAAAATACACATATGACTGACCTTTTTAAGTAAATGTGCATTTCACTGTGCTTCAATTACAAACCAATGGCTCTCATGACTAGTTGGTAAATGGTCAGTGCCTGTTCATTTATGTTTTAATTGGATTCATCTTTAGTGTAAAATGTATGTTACTGTTTTATCAGCGAATAAACATGGTTTACTTCAGTCTGTACTGAACTTCAGGGAAACATCAGTGACACTGTGCTCTCCGAGTTGACACATCCCTGTGAACACCAGACTCAAATCAAAACCTGGATCAATGAACCCGAAGGATGGTTTGAATTCCACCCAGCCTTCCCCACCCCAACATGTCATTCTCGATTGTGCGTCAACACAAAATGAACTTGCCAAACTTGTTACAAAGACATGGTCAAACATTTCAAAGATATCATGAATGAAGCTTCATAGTACTTTTAATAGAAAGTCTTCATTATTGTCTTAGATTTTAATAGACCATATTTTCTCTGCTTCTTTGCATTCTCAGATAATGTAATTCCTGCATATATCAGAGAGGGCAAAGTATGGCTTACTTGAAATGAATCTATATTATCAATACCCCCTCACATTGTACTTGAAAATAAAAGTACACTAAAATATTTCAGATAACAAAAACCATATGATGTTACATTTGTCAACATGCCGTGCATAACTGAGGCCAAACCAAAACTGCTATCTATGACAAGTACAAAAGGCTGTAAATTTGAGTCTATGTGTTTTATGGTATGTTTTTTTTTAGAATCAGATTAAATTTGAAACAAACAAAAAAACTAAATCTGAGGAAGGAAAACCAATGTCTTGTGTGGCAAACTTTGAACTTATATCCAACTTATCACTTGTGATTATGTTTTTGTTTTAATTTAGCAGAAGTTGAGATGGCGTTTGAATTCCATCCACTGAACCCCTACAGACTGCTCTCATGTGCGTCAACACAAAATGAACTTGCCAAACCTGTAAAAAGAACAATGCCAAAGAAAAGAGTAAAAGAAAGAAAGAGTCAGTACTGAAAAGAAGCCAAATGAAATGTGACTGCCTACACAGAATGTACGTAACAATCATGCTTGACCACTCAAAGTGCTTTACATCAAACTTCTATTCACCCATTCACACACACAAGCACTCACACATTCACACAGGTAGACTGACAGAGAGATAAGCATGCCATACCACCATACTGTACCTCTTCAACACACCACCACAATCACACATTCATACACCAGTGCCACAGACAGTGGAGGGAAGTGGTTGAAGTGTCTTGCCTAAAGACAGAATAAACTGAGGGGAGCCGGGATCGAACCACCAACCTTCTGCCTTTTTTAATGAATCACAAAAAGAACTTGCCAAACATGCTACAAGGACAAGGTAAAAGACATAAAAAATGCATTTGTGTGAAATTAAAAAATTGAGAACCAGTCTAATTGGTCTACCTGATGTAAGTACTGAACACTCCCAATAGAAAAATTGTAATAAATTGTAATATCCCACACCCTGATATTAACCATTGTGCAAAATAAGTAGAGAATGTTAATTAAAATATATAATCCATATGGCAAACAACAAAATATTTTTACTGCTTGAGCGTCTTTGGCACTAACAGGAAAATCGTGTTAAATGTCAAGAATGCTGTCTTTAGGCAACAAATTTCTGTTCCTTTTAACTCAACCTGGAAGCATTTCACCTTGTTTCCTTCCATATAGATGTACCTTTCAATCATTAATTTTCTACCGCTTAGGCCCGTTTGGGGTCGCGGATGGCTGGAGCCTATCCCAGCAGCTTTGGGCCTTAGAAGGGGTACAGTTCGTCGCAGGGCTGACACTTAGATGAAGAGTGACAGACAACCATTCACTCTCACATTCATTCACTAGGGATACTTTAGAGTTGCCAATTGACCTATACATGCATGTCTTTGGGCGGTGAGAGGAAGCTGGAGATCCCGGAGAGAACCCACGGTGGCACGGGGAGGACATGCAGACTCCTCACACAAAGCTGACGATGTTTGAACTCATGACCTTCTTGCTGTGAAGCAGGAGCGCTACCCACTCTGCTACCGTGCACCCTTAGATGTACCTGTAACCTTTATTTATCTATGTTTAGCCTGTATCCATGATTTTTTCATTGTGCAATTTGAACAACAAACCAGAAGCTCACGAGTAACTGTTAAGTCTCTATTGAATTTTAGGGAAGGGCGAAATTGGCTTCAATTAGTATGACAAAATAAAGTGCACTCCCTCTGTGTTGACATACGTGAGAACACTGGACTCAAATAAAACTGTCTAAACCCAGATCAAACACACCACAGCTGTCGTTTAAGGTCAGCTTGATTTGGCCTCACTTTTTTTTCCCTCCCACTATTCTGTAAATGTACACCCTGTTCTTTTTAAGTGCAATTAAGTGTGAAACCAATCTGCATTCACTCAGATGGTCACAGGTGTGTGCCAGGCGGCTCTGCTGCTAATAACAGTTTATTAATATTAATAAACTCCTTCTTTACGACTGCCATAAGATTGTACAATCAGTCTAACACAGATGAAGTATCAACTTATTTGAAGAGACCTAACAAGTGATCTAAATTGAAATTGTGTGTAGGGCCATATAAAACAGATATTAAGGCTTGCAGAGAAAAAGGGAAGAAGAAAAGAGGAGAGCACCATGTAAACTGCTTCTGGATCTTTACCACAGGTTTACAATAATAAAAGGTACATCTCTATAAGAATACTGTGCCTTTCATTTAACAAAAATATTATAAAATAATACTATTTAATTTTCATTTCATTTCGATACATACAAGAATAGAGATAACTATGAGAACAGGTAAAGTATTCACGTGGACTCAAACAAAAGTGTCTAAACCCAGACCAAACACAACATTGTTGGTTAGTCAATGTTAGTTTGCTCTGATGAAAGAAAAGAGCAAACATAACCACAAGCAATGAACTGGGGACATTACAAAGTGCTCAAGAGACAATGAAAACCTGACAGTTTATGTTATAACTGATTGATGTTTTACGCCTACACAAGTCGCATGACAGACAATCACAGAATGTCCTCCATATCTTCAGCTCCAGCCAAAAACAACTGAGACAAAACATAGTTCCATTTAAGTCACATAACGGGCAGATAATTAAATGTTTTCAGGATGGGACCCTTGGGGTGACCTATACCTTAAAGTATTACAATAAACAACTGCTCCAACCTTATATTACCTGGGGCACACCCCAATGACAGGTTTACAGAAAACAAGGAAGTTGACATTCCTCTCATTACAGGTTTGAACAATCAGACTTACAACCAAACACTGCCATCTCATGTGCAACTGATGTAAAGCTTTAATCGTAAGCAATTCTGTCCTTAACTAACATTTGTCACTACAAAATAATTCATCCTTCATAATGAATAATCATACTACAGGCCTATTAGCTGGTCATGCGTTAATAACAATTCGTATTGCCCAAAAAGCAAGCAAACAAACAAATCAAAAAGAAGACACCAAGTTTTTCCACGATTTTAAAAAATGAAGGCCACCAAGATAAAGGTTGAATAATGACGCATCTTATTGTGCCATATCTTATTTGACATATTTCCGTGATGGCGATCGACACGTCGTCGCCAAAGTATCTAGATGCTACAGCAAAGTTTGTTACCACCTATTACATAAAGTGTTTACCCCAAATAGAATTAAAAAGGTATAAAAATAATTCTGTGGTGACTCGATTGATCCTGTAAGAGTTAAGACAATACGACAATAGCCCCGTGTCTTTTTGTGGTTTAATTGTCCGCTTCCTTCTAATATTAAAGGCTAAAGTTTCGCTAGCATCAAAACCTGACCACAACACCAGCTAACACTAAACTGCACGATGCTGGCGCAGTTGTATTGTCCCAGGGCACGATGGTCTATCCTCCATAGTTTATTGGTTTTCCAACGAGACAAAAACTTATGCTAATGTTAACCTAGCTGCTTGAAAACACGCCCCACAGCCAGGGCTTATCTTTGTCTGCAACACCAATATCTTAACTGAGGCTGCGAAGAAATGGTACACATACCTTCAGTTGTACCGAGAGGTTATCTTCATCGGACTTTACAACTTTTAGTGGCGAGTTAAATTCACTTCTTTCAGTTCCGTTTCGGGGTTTCTGCGGAGATTAGTCCGGGGGTACCCACCACATGAGGGGTGTACAGCGCGCAGCAACAGCGCAATAGCCGCCGGATGTGCGGGCATACAACTTCAGTATAAAACAGCAATACTTTACAAGCATGCCCATGTGAAGATAAAAATCGTATTTAAATTTGCTTCACAGAAAAATGAGATGGCTTTTTTGCTTTTCATCCTCAGAGAAGGTTACTTGATTTTCCGTTGAGGATAAAATGAGTTTAGCTTCCTCCCACCGTCCAGTGCATAAATCCTTATGGGCATGCTAGAAAGGCCTTTGAACATCTTGAAAAGCCTTTTACCTCCACAGATATTCTATGTAGCAGCCTATGCACGTACATATTACAGTGAGAAATGATGTTGCCTCGCTTGTCCCTTGTCTCGTCGCTGTAATGAGTTCAAAGAAGCAACATTAATGCAGTAGAAATAAAGATTTTATCTGCACAAACCTTTACGGAAGTTTAAGACCACTATTATGGCTTTACGAACCAGCAGCAGGCCAGTGCTCTACTGCGTAAAGGCGCCTGGCAACGACGCAGAAAACAACGTAAGAGCGCAGTATGTAGGCTGCCGAGCAGTGACAGTGAGCTAACAAACCGAGGTTCACTTAAATATTTGCTCACAAATATATATGCTGGAATGTGTAGCCAGGAGGCAAGAAAGAGGATAATGACAGGTTTGCTGCAGTGACTGAAGATAGTGTAGATTTGTAGCCCTACCTTCTGGAAAAAAGAAAAAGTAAGGAGAAACAATAGCTCAATTAAACACTGATTGAAATAAAAAAGAGAAAGCGGATCAGGGGATTTTCTTTCAGCTGCCACTGTGCTGTTATGTGCGGCATCGCAGGGATAGAGTTATGGAGGAGCACTGAGGGGAAGCTTCACGGATGTTTGGTCAGGGCCTTGAGATGAGGCAGAGAATACAAGGAAGAACAAACACACCAGAGCTGAATGATCATTTGGAGTGTGTAGGCTGTGTGAGAGTGTGAAAGAGAGGGGGGGTTGTCGTATTATGTGCAATGTAATGTAGTGAGGGGAAGGGACCCTAGGGAAATACTCTTTGTTTATGTTGGTGGTGATGCAGTAGTACGTGCACAGAGACTTAAATCATCCAAGAAGCTACAACTGCCCCACCCATTACTCTTCTAAACCAAACCTATACATACATTCTTACCATAACACTAAATATATGATTGTGTCCCATTGCTCATTGCAAAAAAAGATATCAGAATACTGTGATGTTTTAAAAGAGCAACTGCAACAGATTATGATTTATTTGGTTCATTGTGTATCTCTCCTTAATTATACTGTTGGTAATTAGAGCTATCCACAATTGCTTTATAGATATTTGATGCTGTATTTCTGCTTAGTTGGTTCCAGTTGCCGCTTATACAATTTACAAACCTAGTCCTAAACACACAAAGACAAAACAACACTGCAGCAGGATAGCGAGTTGCACTGATAGTGTTCTACCAGCTTTGTGAGATAACAGCTCTCCAAAAGCCTTGGATATCCCTTCACAGCTCAACAACTGTGTACACAATGGAAAACACTAAACAAACCTAAATAAACAAAACCCCATGCTGATTAGCTGTCCTCTTTTAAAGCTATAAGGCGTGATTAAATGTTGAACAAACACTGAAGTCTTTCTTCTGTCCTATCTTAGATAAAAACTTGGCATTCCTATCAGTTTGTAGTTGCCTATTAAGCAGTCCTGCTCAGCCGGAAATTGTTGATAGAGTGAGAGGCAGGATTTGGAACTGGAAACTAAAGCCATGCCAGATGAACAAGGCTGGTGGCTGGCATGATCCTTTGTATGCTCATAATGATGACGATAAAACTAGTGAACATAGTTTTTCTTTTATGTCAATCTGCAACCAAACAGACTACTTTACCATATAGATGTTTCTGTAAATGCTGTATTGTTGCACTTGCTTCAAACAGTAGTCACCCTTGGATCAGACTCCACATTAGGGTCCACACAGGATCCTTTTTGGGGTTCCCTTCCACAAATACCATCAGAGTGTGCCTCACTGCTGATGCATTTCCCTGATTTGTCCACCAAGTGGCAGCAGTCTAAACAGAGTACAGTTCTTCTTGCCATCATCATGACTGCACTGCAAACCAAGGTCTCTTTCAAGGGCACACATCATATCTGCAAAGTCACATCACATGTAACACTGTGGGTACTGTGTGGGTGTTTAAAGCTGAGAGAGGAGGAAAGCATGAGCCTTTTATCGAGTCTTTCACTAAAATGAATGCTGACTTGTCCCTCATAGGTAGCTTGTTTAAAATATTGTGAAAATATTGTGATAAAAGAAGGAGGTTAGTTTAGTTTTATAGTGAAATGCAATACAAATGCAAGAGATGACAATTTACATAGACCCTAACAGAAGGTAGAATACTGATGCAGTGTTGTCTGTGAAAGAAAGTGCTAAACTTGAGCATGCATCATATCTCGCTGCCTTACCTTTTTATAGCCATCAAATATGCATGGGCCTCTGAGTGTACGTATAATGTATTCACAGATCCCTGCTGCTCTTGCCAACAGCACTTTGAGCTGCTTTTGTGTCTGTGAGTGTGTGTGTGTGTGCGTGCGTGGGATAAGACAGATAACATAATCAATAAACACTGATTCACAGTCCTCTGTAAGAAGAGAGTCTTTTTACAAGGAGTTACAAAGGAGGCATAAGAGAGGGTTGCTGGTCATATTCTCTGTATCTGTCAATTTTAGGATTTTCAGTGAAAAAGGTATTCTGTTGACTTCATCTGTTTTTCTTGGGAATACCCCTAATACAGACAATCCTGTTTTTACTGTGTATGCTGCACACTTAATGCACTGTATTTTTAGGTGAATCTGACTTGAATTGCTGATTTCAACCTACATTTTTATGGGCACGTAATGTAGGCTAGTAACCTACATTACATAAAGTTGAGAGGTCTGAATAATTTCCTGTGTATATTGCAGTCATGGTGGCTGACTCTACAGCCCAAGATATTACAAAAACAAGCAAGCAAATTGAGTAGTTGTTAGGGTAGGTTGTAAACATTTTTCTTTCATCCATGGGTCCTATAGAATATATGAGGCCAAGATGCCACCATAACGAATTAAAACAACCTCTTTAGCATGCTGTAATTCCCTTGCCGTGTATTTCTCTCTTTCCCCTTCATGGGAATAGAGTATTGAACACCTATGCACGCAGCCTTCCCACTGGACATGAGCCAACGGGTAGTTACTGGAAGATTGCTCTGTCAGCACAATCTTTATGGCTGAAGGGATGAATGGTGTACGTACATGTGTGTGTGTGTGTGTATGTGTGTCTAAATGGAATAGCCATTTAGTTGATTTGGGAGGCAGCAAGATGACAGCACCTCATAAAGCTACTAACTATGACCATAGAGTATTGATCACATACTCTCCTGTTTTCAGTTGTACTAGAACATACTATCCAGCAGCATCTAGGGCTAATTTTAGAACCCTTGCTGTGAGCGTATTTGAACTGAAAACACATTTTCGCAATTAGAGCAAAATTAGTTTTGAGTAAAGGATTTTAAAATCTAATCATAATGGCTTGTAGACTGCTTATTTTGACCTGTTAATATTTCTAATTTAGGGAACAGAATGATGATGCTGGGTCTTAAATGTGCACAAGGCTTTGCACTCAGTCCAGCTTCTCTACTCTAAACTGTAAAAGGTTGGACACCTGCCTTTGACTGAGCTACAAAAGGGCCGTTGCTGTTTGTATATCTTTCCCCCTGTGCAGTGGCATAAGACAGACTATTCAATTTTACTATTCTCTGTATATCCTAACTGCATATTTTGTGATTGCTGTGCACTATTTGGCACTTCCCTTGCTCTTGTTTGCCTCCAGGGGTCTGTTCAGACAGGAAGGTCCTTCCAGAGGTGCTCTGTAAGAAAAATGCCTCCAGTGCACTTTGCCTCCTGAGGTGAATGCAACACTTTGGTTCCCATCCAATTCTCTAAAAGTCCTCTGTTTTTCTTGAGAGGCTTTGTCAGCCATATGACAGTATCACAATAAGCTAAAGTAAGCACTGTCTGTTTTTCAGTCAGCCTGCATTCTTTTATCTTGTTATCTTGTTTTTTATTAGCACTACAAATTGCAGTAAGAGACAAATTACCAGTAGATAGAAGTAAGACATTGTTCTTTTAGAGGCTAATGATATTTGTTATAAATCCAGTCTGGTTAATGAGCTGTATTTGCACTTCTTCAGCTTTAGGCTGATTTTGAAGGTGGGTGTGTTTCCAGCTCCCACTGTGCCGTCACGTTCCTCTCCTGTCTGCAATGCTCCGTGACAGTTCTACCGCACTGGCTTTCTAGGGCAGGATGCGCTCTGTTTGGGAAATTTTCCAAGTGTTTTTTCGTTAAAGAAAGACTGTCGGTTCTGCCCTCTTGCAGCATTATATTCCTATATTTTAGGCAGACATATGGGAAGAGACAAAGATGAGATTGAAGGCAGAAGCTCGGTCTGTAACACCCACATTATTGCAGTTGATACACAATTATGGTCAGAGAGGAAAACTGAGGGTGTTTATTTCAGGGGCGACAGTGCCTGTCCTGATACTGTTCATGTAATTGTGATGTGACTGCTGAAGATGCACCCATCACTGTCTCTCCATTTTTTGGAAATAAAAGAGTATACTATCATATGTCTTCATTGCTGTCTCATCGCTTTGGAGTGTGTCCAGTTGTCCCACTGAGCTGTTTCCGCCACCACACCTTTGTCCTGCTGCTGGACCTCAGGCTACAAACCACCTTTTGACACCACAATATGGCCAGCTCTGATGTCATTTAAGTACTCTCCACTCACAGGGAAATACGAAAATAAGTGACACGATTCAAACCATCAAGCCTGAGATGCGATATTTTCAAAAATGTGACAAAATGTTAAACTGCACGACTTGTGACAAAGACAGGTAAGGATATGGGCTGTGAAAAATATGTTTTTTGAAATACCTCCCTGGAAGACACAATTTTTGTTTTCATTTTCACTTTCAAGCAAGTCATGAAAAAGGCAATTTAGGCTGCAACAGAGAGTGCACAAATACACTTTCTTGCTAAGCTCAGTCTTTGTTCTTCTCACTGCAGTGCAGCCTATTTCTAATTACTTTCTTACTTGCTTATTTGGCAGTGTGGTAGAGGCTTTCCCAGGAATTCCCACAGGCATGCAGGAATCCCCCATGTGGGAGACAGCAACCAATAGTCTATAACGGCCTCATTTTTCAAAGCTTGCCTGGATATTGAATGTTGAACTGCAATGCTCCCTTTCCCTTTAAGTTGTCTGTCCATATTTACAAAGATCATGTGTTTGTGACATGCGAGACGTGAGGAAGTCACCAGCTCTTTATTTCATGAGGCAATAAATACAGCATAAACCCCAGGATCGGTCAGTTCATCCGTCAGTCACCACCTCAATCTTTCATCAGTCTCTCTTTATGAAGCACTGAAGCTCTGATGCCTTTACGCATTGCAGCAGTACACACCTCCCTCAGTCTGGGACTTCAGAGGTCTTTTCCGGGTTGATGGACACACACACACTCACACAAAATGACATGCAACTCCCCTGCTTCTCTCTCTGCCCTCTTTCCTTCTTTGCTTCTCTCCAGAGACCTCAGCGTGCAGTGGGGGTTGATGGACAGCAGACTAATATCCAAAGCCAACCACTCCTCCCTTTGACTCCACACAGCCAGCTGTCATAGGCCACTGCACCCTTCACTTTTGACAAATACAGCACGACCTAAAACAAGAAAAAGGAAGAAATAAATCAAATGATAAAGCCTAAAAGGATGAACAAAAAAGGAGGGGCACACCATGTTTTCTGCAACATATATGAGGCTGCTGTAGAGAGGGTGGCACAGATTGTTCACTTTTAAATCCTAAGCATGGACTTTTTACTATATATTTCTTTCTAATTATTGCACTGCATCTTACGCTAACATTAATCTAAATGTCCCAGTGCCTAAACCAAAAAAAAAAAGTACCACACATTGACTGTATGGTATTAGAAACACTTTTTGTTGCTGTTGTTGTTTAATATTTCAGTGACACATTTTACATTATTAATGTATTTTTGTTAGGGGTTTTCTCTACGTCATTGGCCGAGCTAATGTAGACTATGTGATCTCCTAAATAGATTTTTTTTTTTAATTTACAAAATTATTGAGTGGTATTTCTGGGAAAAGTGAATTAACAGAAAACAGTCTGTCTGCTTAAGCAAGAATACAATAGTAAAATGAAGGCCAATTTTTTAAGAGCTTTGATGCCATTGTATTTAATTAAGCTTTTTTCCTTACAACCTAGGGGGCTGCATACCTGGCACATCCTGTGAATAATCTTTTGCTGTGTCTGTCAGCTCACAGCTTCAAAGTGACTGTGTCCCCATGGCTTTCAGCTGACATTCTGCTGCCTTGCATATTATATCACAATGAATGGGATTTGATACTGGCTCCTATTTTATCTGCCTCTGCAGTCAATACTCAGAAGCATAAAGAGCACTGGATCATGCTGAACAACCTGGCTGTGTCCCTTCAGGTGAACGACAAATAGCATGAATAACCAATTGGTATTTTGGGAACATGTGGTTAATACGATTTAGCTATTAAAAGGCCCTCAGGAGCCATTCTCCCAAAGCCTGCTGATATAGACACTTTAATCGCTGCTTTCCCTGTGACATAATCCATCTTTCATTTAACGGCAACTGTGCCCAAAGCCTGAGGTTTAACACCTAATACCATGTTGTATTTACAGTTTGTCTCAATGAAGCCTGTGCAAATGAGACGCTACTCAACTGTCTTTGAAATGGAAATACTATACCATACCATACCATCTCATACCATACCATACCATACTATACTATCGTCTGCTATGCTATAGTATGCTATGCTATACTATACTAGTCTCCCCTGCTATTCTACACTATTTTATAGTCTGCTAAGTTTTGCTATAGTGTAGTCTGCTCTGCTATACTCTGCAATACTATACCTCTATTATACTCTACTATGCTATGCTTTGCTATGCTGAGCTATGTTGTGCTATATTAATCACACAAAAGAAAGATGAAAAAAATGCAACCGATTATCATTATTCTATATTTTGTCATTTCTAGTAGTAATGTATAAACCTGTAACTAGGCCTACTTTAATGTCTCTCTCAAAGCAGAGGTTGTTGGTGCAATGTTTTGCCAGTCCCTGTGCAGTGTGGACATGACAGAAAATGCTAACGTTGTTTTCAAAAGGCAACTTTTTCACACTAATCAATTACAGGGTATTTACTTTTTGCACAAAAGTCTAATGTAGAATGGAACCAACATAACGTTTGCTGTTACCTTCCATGACACAATTTTTATATGGGTTAAGAGCAACGAGAGCAAGTTTAATTTTCTTTCTGACCTTCAGAAACAAAAAAATAATAAATCACAGCAGCATAATATAAAACTTTAGCTGCACTGGGTGGTGAACAGGACAAGGACAAAATCTTGTGTTGAGTGTGTACAAAGGCCAAGTGTAAAAGTAAAAACTAATGTGTTTGAAATGTCCTATTAGGTGTACATGTCCCCCATAATTTATATTCCAGGCTGTGCAGAACATGTAGTGTATTGCCCGGTACATAAACACAATATTGCTTATAGTACTGTAACCGTGAAGCAACATGATGTAGCAACAATATTTCCCACTGGGGGTAATTAAACTGATCAGCATCAGTGTCTTAGGCTCTGCCTGGCTAAATATAGATAGAAAACAATACCATTTAGTTCAGCTCAAGTAGTCATGGTACAAAATGCACATCATCATCACATTGACAATACACGTATACTTCTGCCCATATTGTGCATTAAAGTTTACAATACATCCCATTTCTTCTTCTCATCTCAATCCTATTTTTAAGATTTTCTGTGCACGTTGGGATGAGTTGTAGCTACAAAAACATATTTATTGTGTTTTTATATAACACATACTGTACGCTGAGGTATATTGTTACTGTACTGTTAGTCCTTGAATAAAGTTGTGTCGTGTGCTTTAAACGTGTGCTTCTGATCTTGAATCATGCATTTCAAGTTAACTGTAGGTTAGGTAAATGTTTAAAAACGTGGTGGTCGATGTTAATGTTAGAGTAAGAAAATAAGATTGCAGAAAGCCACTGTGTGAGAGTGTACTTCGCAAGTGTGCTCAGGCTATAAACAAGGTGATGGATGTTGTGTCCGGGTGTGTTGACTGGACACAGCCTCCTGTGTCTTGATTAATTGATGGGAGATACAGCAGTTTAAGCTCCCTACGGTCCACTGTGTGCTCTCTGCTGGTCTGCCTCACTTGCCACTGTAGTGAGGCAATGCTACAATGAAAAAAGGGAGAGAAAAAAAAAAGACCAAGGACGTTTAAGTGCCCACAGAGGGAGAAAAGGCCTATTTTAGAACAAGAGGTTTGGACGATAGAAAGTCAGGCTAAAATGGTCAACGTGAAGAGTACTTTATATTTCACTGCTCTGCTTGAGAGTATAGACAAGCTGTCATGTTTGCCAGAAGATTGAACCTTTGAGGCTAATGTCTAACAATCAGGTGTTCAAGTGTAGGCTACTTTTGTCATCACTTTACAAACTGACATGGTAATTGCTGTTTAATTAGAACAATGCAAAAAAAAAAAAAAAAAAAAAAAAAGCACCCAGCACATTATCTTTCCATCTGCCTACTGTAGAATGGCTGCTGCTAATCAAGCCATCAGCTCTTCAGTGAACATATCCACGTTTATACATTTCGCTGTCAATCCCTCCATCTTGAACGTCTCATATCCGAAACGTCATTTTTCACTTTCTCATAGTTGTCCTTGCTTGGTTTTTTATTGACATTTTGAAAGAAACGGCAGCCTTCTTCCTCGGTGTGCCTCCTCGCCCCCTCCTTCCCTTCCTTCCTCCCTCCCTTCCTCCCTCCCTCATGGTGCACTTTCTCAGCTCGTCCTGTAGGAACAGACTCTCCCTGCGCCGCTGCAGCTTCGCTCTGACACAAGCGGCATGTCTACGCACTGACACACACAAACACGCAGCGCCTCGCAGACTCACAACTTGAGCTTTCTCTCTCTCCGCGGATAGAGAACAAGGACGGCGCCCGGAACACTGCGACAAAGCTTGGTTTTTTTTTTGGGTTGGAATAAAGACTTGGAGGAAGCATCCAGACCAGGTAAAAGCGCACGGGGATGAGGCAAAGGCAAAGATAGGCTAACTGTGAGGGTGAGGTTACTGTTTGTTCCACTCTTGTGATGCACGCAGGTTCTTACGCACAGTTCGGTTCTCTGTTTTACTGTGGTAGTTTGGTGTAGTAAGTGATGTGTGGGTGTACAACACACACTTGGTGCACGGCGAGAAAATGCTGCACCGGAGAAACTAACAGAACGGGTTCATGCGAGGCAAAAACGAGCCTGCTGCGAATAGTGATGTGGAGGAAGCAAGTCAGGACATGGCTTTGGTGTGATTCGGGTGTGATTTCTCAACTTTGGGGCAAATGGGAAAGCGGGAGGAGCAATGCTGCGAAGAAGATTTGCGAAAGTATCAAGTACGAAGCTGCGTTGGCTGAAGATTGCAGCAAAAATCAGCACTGCACGAATACTGACTACAAAATGCCTAATTGCTTGATTGATATGTTTGCTGTGACCCTTTAAATAGACTGATGTCATAAGTCACAGTTAAAGTAAAGAAATGATCTACAATTAAAACAATATTAAGTCACAATAACACCATATTTTTGCTTTTTTCCTTAAGATGTTATGTTGAGTTTTTTTCTTGAGTTATTTTAATGAGAGGCAGGTGGGCAGTGTCAGCATAAAGCCCTGCAAGGTGGAGTGTGGTTGTATATCAAGGTCGCAGGTGCCTTGTCACAACGTAGGACACAGTGTTGTTGGAGCAGATGCAAAAACCTTATCCTGACCCTCTTTTTTTAATGAGTTTTATGATGCACCTTAAGGCTAAAAGCTTTTCAAGGAACTGATTTGGTGTCAAGTGTTGAAGGTTGCCTGATCAGCATAATATGTCCCATAGAGCATGTCTATGTCAATAACTGCATGTGTTTTCTATAGTTATTCATGAAGTCATTGCTTTGTGTATATTGTCCTCTCGGCTGTAGGTCTGCCCTCTGATAACGTGACCAGTGAAAGGAGGAGAACTGCTTCATCATGAATTTTGTAATGAAGGCTGCGCTGGGAGGTGAGTGGTCTGCCCAGGGCTGGAGCTTGATTTAACAGCACTGCAGTGTAAAGGATTTAAAAGGGAGCAGTCGTCCACACTCGCACTGGTGCGGTTGTGACGGGACGCTGTGCTGAGATAAGCCACCCTGCACCAAACTCATTTATGTTTGTCTGTTCATCTTTTAGAACACAACACAAGGGTTGGACGATGTCTGATTGTGTCAATCTTTTGAAGCTATAATACACAGCTCAAAGGATGTATTTAGGCAAATGTAAATCTAATCATCATCATTGCTCTGACTCAAATCATATCCCCAAATCTTTAATTACTACACGCTATATTTGAGGCAAGAGAGCAAAGCACTATTTCGGTTAGAGTGATGACTTAACATTTTTTTTCAAAGGACTTTTAGCCTTTAAAGCCTTTAGGTATTATTCTTTGGAACATTATCTTAGCTATTATTTGCCCCCTAATTAGCGCCTATAATAGCTTTGTAATTTATCCTCCTTGTCAGTGAGCGCTTCAAGGGAAAAGGCAGGAAACTGGCAACACTATATCCACAAGCTTTGTAAAGTTAACCGCTGCAAAGGCACTGGTCAGCGGCATGTGTACTGTCCGGGATACACAATTCTTTAGCACTTACAGTGGTGCTGTAGTGCTGAGGCCAAGCCCCTCAGAGCCCCTCATTGGGATGCAGGGGATGGCAGCATTGCCTCGCTCTGCATAGCCGCTGTGGCTTGTGTCTGCGCTATGAATTCTTAAATCAACTCCACTGCATCAGATGCCGGCTTCACACAGCACAAGTGGGGCTGCGCTCTGCCTGCGGACTTTGGTAATACATTTGAGAGAGTGGGTGTTTTCCTGGTGTACACGTTCATGCGTGTGTGGTAAATGAGCTGCAGGAATGTTTTATAGATACTGTCGAGGAGTTGTGCAGCATCTAGAGGCGAGATTAATTATGGAGGTTGCGCGGTAGCCAACTGGGCCTGGTTGTTTGTCACTAAAAGGCAAGAAAGTTTCTTATTGTATCCAGGCTGTTTTGGTTGTGCTCCGTCTGTAGAGCCTTGAGCAACGTACAAAAATGCCTAGAAAATGCTGACGTTGCACCAGATCCCTAAAGTGCCCTTTTGAGAAATAAATGCAGATAATTAAACAAACCAATTAGCAAAATAATCAATCAGCTAAGCCATCAATCTGGTAGTTATAGTCTGTCAGTCAATTCATCAATATCCGTGAACCCTTCTTTAATCAATTAGATTTTTTGGTATGCCTCTGTACTGGTATAGGGCAGTCTGTACTAGTGCTCCTAAAATTACACTGCTGCACAACTTACCTACAGCTTTCTAATGGTTTCATTTGAATTTAGATCTTGTCTTAATAGTTTTAGAATTTTTTGGATGAACCTTACACAAACATTAAAGGCTAGGTCAACATTTTGACAGCTACTGTCAGTGTCCAGACCATTTCAGCAGCAAAACCACGCAACACCAGCAAGTGTTGGCTTACGAAAACGCTGCAGACTCCAAGACATACACAATTTAGAGTGTGAGCTACTGCAGTTGTTATTAATCTGGAGGTAAATGGCAACTAGACCAGATTCATAAGAAACAACAGTTTTCTAATGTTAATCAAAAAAAGTTTGAAAAAAAATGTTATCAAATGGTGCATGTTCAACGTTTTACTTCTAGTTGTTTTTGCTGGTCTGTAAAATACAAATGGGAGCGTATGGAAATATAATCCAAAGGGATAGGGTTTCATGGGCCGTTTCTACCTGGGTTTTCTTCATTGTGTTCTGCGGAGGAGACAGGATGCTGCCAGTGCATTAGCTAATCCTCCAAGGCGTCTTCGGTTACAGGCGCTTGGAAGACATCACAGAGATGTTTAACAGCAGTGATTCAGCAGGTCTCGAGTCCTGAGCTACACATCTGCAGTGCTCCTTTGTCGGATCCGTAAACTCTTCTGCAGCGGCCATGTGAGAGCCTTATTCGGCCATCCTACGGAGCAAGTGCAGATGTGTCGTCATGACAACCCAACCCTAATTAACGCACATTCACTTCCTGTCTATCGGTGTTAAAATGACGGATCTCTCAAGCCTCACAAATCGATTGAGGATTTCATGACGGCACTCGGCCTCATTCAGAGTCACATTTATAAAAGACTTTCTAAAAGACGTTCAAGGTTCAGTCATGTTGTTGATTTTCTGTTATTTCATCTTCCAACATTTCGGAATGAATTGAAATCTTCATAAGCAGTGATTTTCTTTCAGACCAATATTTCAATTATCACATTCCCATTCAGTCCACTCTAGTAAAAACACATTACATTATCTACAAGGAAACATTAAAACTAAGCCGTTTAAATGTTTTGTGATCACCCGGGTTCATGAAAGCTCTGATTCATTCATTTATTAAACACATATGCATTCATTTGAGGGCCATAAAATAACAGTGCAGCACCGATTGCACTGCAAGCACTGATTGCTTTTCCTCCTGAATGCTCCAGTGCTAACTCAGCACTTCCTATCTCCTAAAAGCTGAATATAGTTTGACAGAAAATGGCATTGTTAAGTGATGTACCCGACAGTCTGAAGGTGAAGAGCTCCATCAAATCGGAGAGGCCTAAGGCTGCAGTCAGACCCTGATGATATCAGCAAAAAGCAGCACCGATCTGTCTGTGGTGAAGTTTAATAAGAATGTACATTATGCTCAATTGCAAATTCAAAAAGACATGTGCATATAGATATAAACTTTGGTTTTAGTGTCAGTTTTATTTTGTTTTCACCAGGGTTTTAGTGCCACGCCTAAATTAGATGAGGGCTAGTCCCACGTAAAGCATTGTGACAGACAAATTTTAATCATGTAGCAGGCAGTGCTTACAGTATTACTTGCTTTAAATGTGACAAACAAAAGCCTAAATGTTATGCATGACAAAAAGCACAATTTAGTTACAGTGACAACTTGTACACCAGAGCACTGAGCAGCATGCTGTGTGTTTAAATATAGTCTTTTCTGTTTTCTTTTAAGTAAAGACTTTGAGAAAACCCTTGACATAAGCTCCTGCTCTGTCTCTTAAAGTACACATAATCACATTTTAAGCACGCTAATATGATTGACAGAGAGCCCCTGCTCCTCATCGCTTGAATGGTCTGCAGGCTGCGGAAACACACACACACACACACACACAGGACCAAATCAAATTCACTTCCCCAGACTGACCTTGAGAACCTACTTAGGAGCAAAGAGAGTATGAATAAATGAGAGAAGAGAGAGTATGAATAAATGAAAACAGGCATTTTCAGCATGAACTGTTGCAACAAAGCCGAGAGGGAGTAGGCATAGAAGAAAAATGTTGCTGTACGAATGGTTTAGACAGATAACACAAGTCTGTCTGAAGATATTTTTTTTTGTGTATATGAAATTGTATTTATTTAGGGATTATTCGTTTACTGTATATGTTTAGGGATCAATAAGTGTGACAAGGAGAGCATATTGTGTATCTCAATATGTAAGAGTCTTTCCCACCATGCACACTTTGGATTTAGAGAAGGATTTGCCTAAGTGGGAAAGAAGAGATAAGTGCCATTTATCTGATGCTCTTCAAACAAAGGGAGGGAGCTACTGTTAGCTTTTACCAGAGCTTCCATTACGTCTCCAGATTCAACAATTGCTGAAAATAAGGGAAAGGGATTACTTTGATCAAACCTTTTTTTTTGAGGGCAAGTTTAGAGGAAAGATTTATAAGAAAAAGGATGAAAGATACCGGTTGGTTAGAGAATTCATTCGGCTTTCATTTTGTTTCAAGAAAGAATGCTGCATGCTGAGCAACCTCAGCTTGCATTGGCAGTATTTGGAGTAGTGTCTAGACAGGTTATGGGAGATATGTTGACGATCAAGGGGTATTTTTTGACAATGAAGTTTAGCTCTTTTTTCTTTGTGAACAACACACTTAAAATGCTGACATTATAGATAGTGGAGTCATTCTTGCACCAAATGTGTCTTGTGAGCTGGATGGACATAGTGGAGCAGTTAAATCTGGATAAATGATCCATAAACAAGAATAAGGTGTTCTTTATAGCATCATTTTTACAGAAAAAAAGTCACATTAGTCATTTTATAAAAAGTGCGTAACATATCTGTGCATATGTGTATTAGATAGATATTTTTAAACTACAAATTAAATTATGAATACTTTCAAAATCCATTTTAGCAACTACACAGGACATAGCACCTGCTGGAAATGCATACGTTCCTCTTTTTGCTCCTCTTATTTTTGTATATCTATGAAGTGTATGCTGTGTCATGCTCAGACAGATATCGTTGTGTAAGGCTTTCTCATCTCTCAGAGCCTGTACACTCAATGATGTGTACAGGCTGTACATTTTTCCTAGGGCAACTTTAGGGGTCTTTCTGTACTTTCAACCTTTCTTTCTATCTTTTGGCCCTTGTCAAATCAACCCACAATAAAAATACAAAAAAATGTACTAAAGACAGGTAATGCCAATATGAATTTATAGAAATAAAGCTGGTGGAGATAGTATTTTGTGCCTTCTTTTTTTTTGAAGATATATTCTGGAAAACAAGCGCAATAGAAGACCACAAAAACATTTTTAATTTGAAATATATTAGCATCACCTTAAAAGGCCTCCATTCAGCTCTAAAATATGTGCATCTTTATATTTCTCTTTCACTAACTTTAATGTATTATATCTGAGTTACACGCACATTTTCTCAGCTCCTCCTTCATTCTAATTTGCTGCTTTTGCAATTACACCATCTCATTTAAGCTTTACCTCTCTCTCTACCTTCTCATCTTTCATCCCTCAGCGTTTTGTTGCACTTACTTTTTTATTATGCTGATAAGTGCAAACACTAACAAGACCAGAGGCGGCTGCAGACTGAAGAGCCACTTTGTCTTTCTTTCCCTTCTTTGTTTGTCTTTCTGTTCTCCTCAGATGCCCTCATCCTCATCACGTCCCATCCTCGCTCCTGTGCTCTCTCCTGCTTCTCACTTCGTTTCTCTCTTTTGTCATCCCTTATGCAGTATGCTAATCTGCTCTCCGCTATTTTATAATCTCCTCTTTACACCATCTTTGTTCTAGTTATGTAAATGATCTGTGACAGCGACTGCACGTACTAATGCTTAATTCAAGCCTGTAACGGCGCCAGTGATCTAAGCCTGTTATTGGCACCCTTTTTTTAGTTTGTCATTTAATTTTTGGATCCGTTTCACACCCTCACATGTCGTGTTTCTGTCCGGACAAATCTGTTTTCAAGGAGGTCCTCCCGATGTGGGCAAGATGCTGGGAGGTGAAGAGAAGGAGGAGGACCCCGATGCAGCGAAGAAAGAAGAAGAGAGACAGGAGGCCCTCAGGCAGCAGGAGGAGGAGAGGAAGGCAAAATACGCCAAGATGGAGGCTGAGAGAGAATCCATGAGGCAAGGCATCAGGGACAAGGTACACAAATACTGGGAGAAATACGGATTTGAATAGTTTAATACTGTGTCAGATAAAAAGTAAAATCTGATCACACAAAGGAATGATAAGATATGAATTCCAAAAGGGTACAAGTGCACTACCAGCCTTGTCCGTCGTATATTTAGCAGATTTGAAAGCTGCATAATAGCTTCTGAGAGCAGCTAAAAATAAAACACACTATTTCAGTTTCTTTCATGATATTTTTAGCTTTCAGTAACGAACAGAGAACTTTAATATATGCGCAGTTTCAAAACCAGCAAGGGTAAAAAACTCAAGGATGACTGAAAACAAACAGTAACATAGGCAAACGGTTATTATATTGATTGTTATTCGCATTCATCAGCATAGATTACATGTATTAGTAATAGTAGTTATGCTCTAATGAAGGACTGGCAGTAATAGAGCTGCACTGTCACCAGTTCAGTGCAGGGTGGTTTCAGAGGTAGAGAGCGAAATGAGGTGCTATTTGGAGGTGCTATTTGGATATCTAAGAGAGTTAAAAATATCACAGGTTCACACAAATTCCCACACTGACACAGCTGTAACCAATTACCAATAGTATTAGGCTATTAGCCTATGGAGCCCTGTCCAGCTGCACCACCAAAAAACCCTTGTTCAGTCGGCAGCATTTGGAAATAGAAAATAATGTGTCCCTACAGTGGCCACATACCTAACCCAAACCTGAATATGATCACACATAGTCAAGTTCAGTAGTCAGGTTTAAGAGACACAAATAAAATGTATTTAAAAAGTCAATTTGCAGAACAAGATTGGTGTTGAATTGGTGGTAAATTGCCTTTCCAATTATAAAGTTAGCTTCAGGCCTGGACAAAAACTTTAGGTGAGTAATAGGCTCATATTTCTTGCAACACCACACATTTTATGGTTAATACATAGAGAGTTGCAGCATTCCCATGTCAATTAGCAGCAGTGTAGGAGACTCAGTAGTGTTCCTGTAATTACTTGACATCCTTAATAATCATCCATCCATTAATAATCATTCCTACTTGCCAACGTTGATCTCTTCCAGTATGGTTTGAAAAAACGTGAGGAAGCAGAGGCAGAGGCAGCGGCTGCAGCAGAAGAACCAGCCGCTGGGAGCTTGACCCGACCCAAGAAGGCTGTGCCCACGGGCTGTGGCGACGAGGAGGAAGAGGAGGGCATCATGGACACCATGATGAAGTACCTGCCTGGACCGCTGCAAGACAAAGTCACAAGTTGGCTCAAATGAATTTTTTATTTGTATAAGACAGATTACATTTGCTTTTATAGTATATGGAAATCTGTCTAAAATGAGGTGGGCTAATTGTCACTAAGCTACATTCCTCGGTTAAACAAACTCATTCTTTTTGGAAACAAACTTCTGATGTGAATTATCTATTTCATTTTTTCCCTTTGTGGGCTCCTTATAGATGAGCAAACATGGACACAGCGGAGAGCATACTGTGATGTCGAAATTTAGGTAAAATGGCTAATGTTTCCCATAATTTCTAATTATTAACTAACTCGTGGTCTTTTCGGAATGTGACCTCTGGGATTGTAGTATGTTCTGCTGTATCTTTTGTAGATTCATCAAACTCAACTCTTCTCCAATCTTATAATGGAGTTCAACATAAAATTTGTCTAACCGAGGGGTGTAGACATCAGTTCCTATGTGTTGCTAAGGGCAGTAACCAACCAGAAAACAATAAAGGGTCATGTGAGATGGATGTGAGCCATCAGGCTGACTCAGGAGCCAGGTAAACGTAAAAGACTGAAAGCTGACAGCAAGCAGAGGGCTAATGACACACAGTTAGATGGGTGATCCTGGTATCCTGAGACATTGAAACTCCTTTCCTCTCTTTTGTGATGATAGCTGCACAGCTTTATGCAGTAGGCCTACTGAAAAAAAAGAAAAGAAAAAAAAGATGCTGTTCACTCAATTTGTACATACATAAATACATAGCTAATATGCCTCAAGCTAGGCAAACAATCATGAAGTATTAATATGACTATATGTGTGTCTATCTAAAATAATAAAAGAAAATGTGATAACTTTATAAGCCATATTTTAAAAGGAAACGTAAAGACTACTATTGTGTGCTCCTAAAGCTGATGTTTTGTGTTTTATTGTGTTTAATGTTTACGTGTAAAACCTTTGCACACACAGTTCCCCTGTATACAGTACAATAGTGTTATCTGTTTCCGTGGCACACTGTCTAAGGCCCTCATGTCAGTGTAATATTCACGTAGTAGTGTTTTGAAATGTTTTTAATACACCCTCAGTGTTTTGAGCCTCCTTATGTCTTGCATGCCATTTGTCTTGACATGTTTGTTGTGTGAGTATGTGAAGTCCTTTCCCTTTATCTTTTTTATCTTGCAAAATAGTAAGGCAATAACTCTTTGAGTTTGAGTGTGTTTTCACAATCATATATATGTATATTAACAAGGATAAATATATATGTTTGTAGGGTTTTGTTTTGGTCCTTTGTTGTTTCTATGAGGAATTAGGCTGTAGTTAATACAACACTCAGCCTACAGCTTTCAGCCATAAAGCCAGAACTTACACTATATACGCTATTAATAACCAGGTCTTTGTCCAGAAAGATTACTCAGTGAATCATTAGATAAAAGAAAGAGAGAAAGAGTAATTTAGGTAATTATAACCTGTATATGTTTGTAGAAAAGAGACCAGTCTCTGTCCACATAATTCAGATAGTTGGGTTGGATATAAAAGAAAGCCACTGGAGGCGAAATAAAATGCCATGAGCAATAAAGGATTTTGTTCTGTTTCTGCCTGAGATTAAATAAAAATAAAAAATCCTGTTCACAAAATGTGTTTTCCTTTTGCTCAAATCATTACTATATTATTTGACAAATTATGTCAGAATTTCCAGGTCACATTACTTCAATTTTGTTCAAACTTTTATGATCTGTTCACAGGCTGCAGTGAAAAAAAAGTGACTTCTCCATTTAGCCAGAGGATGTCACTATTGTCCCTAAGGTCAGGACAAAAGAAAAGAGCAGGGCAGACTGCAATTTACCCCATACCAACAACACATTAGGAAATAAAACAGTGACATTAAATCAAAGAGTTGCTCAGTCAGAAGTTTTTGTTTTTATTGCTTAGTTTTGATGTAACAAAGTGGTTCACTATAAGGCAGCTAGTAAAATTTGGGTTAAACCTGACATCAAATTCAAGTACTAAAAGTCTAATACATAAAGGCACTGATCTGTATTTTCATCACTGCTCCAAACATGAACTGAACTGATGAAACTGACAGCATGAAGAATATTTAACAGAAAGAACAAAAGCAGCATTGTCATAATAAATCACACGCTACATATAGCTCCTGTAAATAAAACACAGTTAACAAACCTGGTTTAAGATGCAACAAGTTCATTCAAACACTCACAGTTTATATAAAATTGTCAAACTTGAGGGAAAAAACCCAACAAAACATAAATGTGACAAAGTACTCGGGGGTTTATCCTGATTTAGCAAGAATTATCTACAGAGACTGGTGTTTAAAATGTTGAGTAATGTAACCGTAAAACATGCAGAGTGTGCACTCTACATAATAAGGCGATGTAATGCAAAATGTTTGCATAGTTTGTGTCTATTTACCACATCATTCAAAAATAAATACAATTTACAGCAACAAATCCCGCAGTAACCCCACAGCCTTCACTGCACACACTGTACAGAATAGCCAGCTAAAAACTGTCAAATATATAAGGACTATCAGTCACCATTAAGTAATTTAGATCAAGCAGAAGAATCATCATCATTTGTTGAAGCAATAAAAGAAAAAAGGGAGCAACAAAATTCACTTACAACACAAAAGCTATATTATAATCCATTTGACACAACAATTTGTTTCAACAAATCTGACAGGGTTCTCTAGATGTGACCTTTGAATTTTGAAGCCCATACTCAATCAGTCCTGCAACCTCTTATCAAATACATCTATTTAGGGAAACAGGTCGACACAACAAAACAAGAACATTATCTTACCTTTTGTCTGTATTAAAACCTGACTAACAAGTTAAAAAATTCCCTCAGATTCACAAATACAACTTTCATGAGTGATATACTTAGAGACAACGTTTAAGGCACAGTTGGTAAGTTCTCAAAGGATCTGGAGGCAAAAAGTTTGGAAAGATGACGTAAGTTGAGGTGACACAAGTTTGCAGTCAGTCCTGGTTTCTACACATTTGTTCGACATTTGGGGAAGATGGGTCCTCCCTCAAGCCTTCTCTTTCTTACTGTAATGCAGAGACACATGAGGGAAAAAGTGAATTAGCTTGGTCTGTACATTTACCATTAGCAGAATAAAGCTGGCCTTTTGTGGTTTTGCATAGGAAGATTTCAGTGTGCAAAAGGACAGATCAATGCAAAGAAAAACAAACAAAACAAGACACATAATGGTGTCCAACACCAAACACACTTAATATGATGAAAGAAGACACAAGCAGCAACTAAACGTAAATACTTAAAGTAGATGAAAAATGCACAGGAAATGTAGAAGAACACTAATGCCAGGGTTATCATATTAATTTTGATCCAGATTGTACATTAGATGAAATACCAAAATGAAAGTTTGCCTATTTCAACCTGTTTAAAACAATTAAAAAGTTGAATCAGAATGAACATTAGTCAAAAAGGGTTTATGGTGGATATGGTCTTGTTGTTCTTCTTCTTCTTCTTGAACTTTTTATTTTTTGGTAGTTTTTGGGTAAAAACTACGGTATATGATTACATATAAAACATAATTTCTGAAAAAAGACTGAAAACTGTCAGAGGACACAGATGGCTGAAAGAGAGATAGAGGAGCTGTAGTCAAAGGGCTGTGGAGAAGACAAAAGCAGTACATTTGGGAGGACTGAAGGTGGCAGCAGATCCAGCACAGATGTCAGCAGAAGAAAAAAAAGGATAATTTTGGGGAATTTTTTTTTACTTAGTCTTAGACTTGAACTTTTTCCCGAAGGCTTTCTCCAGCTCAGGTACAGACAGAGTGAGGGTGAAGGAGCCGTCTGACTCTGACCTGACGACCCGGGCTTAATATGATGAAGACAGAATTATGACACATGCAAAATAAAACAAATGAGCTAACGTTACTTTCTCATTAATCGTTCTTCTTATTCTTTTTCTTGGTGATGATGTCATAACTTAGGAAGGCACTGTTGTTGTTGGCCTGGGGTTTTCTGGCCGTACTACTAAGTTACAGGCCGATGATATCACTCTTCTTCTGTGAGAGACTGATTAGAGTGAGCTCAACGAGAGATACAGAAGATAAAGTGTCAGCACTGACACACATAATAAATAGCACTGCCATTACATTGCACACACATTACAACCAACAGAGCATTATGTCATGAAAAAGTTATTTCATCTGACTTTAAATGTTAGAAGTTTTTATACTTAATATTTTTGATGTTTTAGCTTGTAAGAGATCAAACGAGAGAGGGCTGTGTATTTGCATGTAACCCACCCAGGTCGTTGTTGTTCATCATAGCATTGGAGCCTCTGAGGCGTGGGCCCTGCTGAGTGAAATGGTAGCCAAACTTCAACAAAGTAGTGTTTTTCTCCAACATGCTGGCTATCTCCATCTCTACCTTGTTACCTAATGGTTGGCTCTGATGTACGGAAAAAGAGACAGAGCATTAAAAATGTGAAGGAATTCCTGCACAGTATCAAAGCGTATCCACAAATGAAAACAGAGAAATGAAACACAGTTGCCCATAGTGTTGTTTGCTGTGTGTGTTCACCTGATTGTCTATCTTAAGCTCCAGTAGTGTTGTGTTAAACTGCAGTGACTCGACTAGCGCCAGGATTCCTGTCCCTGTGATGAAGTTTGATTCCACATTGAGGCCTTTAAGTGTAGTGTTCACCTTTAACATTTCTGCCAGGGCCTGAAAAACAGCAACAGTAAAAACATGTAGGATACACTACAAAGTAAAACACACAGGTATTTGATTAAAAATACTATAAAATGCTGTGACCTACAAATGCAACGGGGTCATTACTCCTGGTCCCTACGATGCTAAACCTCTCGACCACGGTGTTCTTCATCAGCGCCTCTGCATAAGCCTTCAGAGTCGGGATGGGGATATTCTGGATGCAGAAAAACAAAACAAAACACATAGTTAAGAGTAGGTGTCTATACTGTGAGCTAATTGAATGCACTGTGCTGTATTTCAGTAGCTGTGTGCAAAAAACACACATGCCCTTACCCTGATGTTGTTGAGGTTGACCTCCACCAAGTCAGGGTCATTCCTTTTTATTCTCATCAGAGTCTCGTCTACATCTGTAGAGTTGGGCTCCTCGTCTGGAACTGGTTTGTACTGGGTGCACTGGATCACACCTGCAACATGACACAGCCAAATGTGCAGACTCTGGTGTTTCTGTTGTGAATATATATCAGTTTGTAATCAGTCAATAAATATTTTAATCCCAAATTGAACTTGGGAATCGACTTTATTAAACGCATCTGAATGTATGAGTTTATATATAAGTGTACGTGTAAAATAGGGCACAAACAATTATAAAGTTGTCTTAACTGTCTACACACTTTTATGGAGTGTTCTGTATATCAGCGTCTCTGCTAACCCATCTTGTTTTGTATCTCTCCCTGTTTATACAAAGAGGGACGTGTCTGGAAGTCAGATGAGCGTCTGTTTAGAGCACGAGCCAAACCTATAGGAGGAGCCACTGTGCTGTATAAACTAATGGCTCATTAAACTGTGATAAGTGTGTGATGTGGGTAGTAAAGTAATGACAGTGTGACCATTCCAACAGTAGACAACTGTCTACACTCTACTAAAGATTTAGCTTTAGCTTTATTCTGGACATGGATGATTTTTAAATGCTTTAATACACATTATTTTTGTCATCATTCATACATATGTAGGGTGTGTTAAACCTACTGTTGAGTCCTTGCTTGTTCACTATGGTGCTGCTAGCCAGGGCTTCATAGTACTGCTGGTTACTCATCAGTGTATGCATACCCAGGATCGCTGGAAGAAACCAACAAGACAAACTAAGGATGTAGTTCCAAACAGTAATAAAAGGGATGCCACCGCTAAAAATAGAATATCAGTAATAGCATAAAGGCAAGCAATGCAACTATTTCAAACAATCAAACATTTTAACATAGACCGCTTGTAGGTGGTTTGAAAATAAGAATATATTGTATGAGGCACCAGGTTTTGAACCCATGAAGGCTTTGCGGGATACTTAAGCTTCCCTAAAGGCCGTTTTTGTCAGCAACTAGTCTATAAATGTGATTTATTTATCAGCTGGATAATGAAATGAGAACAGAGTGTGTTTACAACGGTATAAACAGAAAGAGAACACAAGCTACCAATGAGTGTGTTTCTTTTAATGGCTCCAAGGACATTTCTTATGGTGGGAGTGTTCATGTGCTTTCACACACGTGCAGGATGTCTTTGTAAATTTTAGTCATTAAAAAATGTGAAGTTAAAGACTGACACAAGCATGTTTCAGCAGGTGAACTGACGACAAGACCATTTCATGCACCAGAGCGGTTTAAGTGCAAAGTACAGGTACCAGGATGGTGTTGAGCTAATGGGCACACAGATCCAGCAGAGGTGGAGGACAAGATGGAGGGATGAAGACAGAAAGTGAAGGGGTGATGGAAGGCGGAGGTGGTGCTAGAGAGGATGTAGAACAGTTAGATAAAGGTGAGAGTTAGTCCAGATGTAGTGTCCTCAAGATGAAGTTAAGAATACTCACCACCAGCCACAAGTTTTAAATAACTTTCTTTTTTTTTACAATTCAAAAAGTCACCATTTAAAATATTGTTGACTGTGTCTAAAAAACTGGATACAATTTAAAAGCACAACATTTATCAAATGAAAACACTGCCAATGTATTCATGTATGCATATCATTTATAAATATGCATGTTATGTTACCTGCAATATCACATAGTTCTGCATCAGTAGCACTTGCGAGGGCCTCTTCCAGCTCTGGCTCCAGCTCCACAGATTCTATCATGGGGTCTGGCCTTTTCTTTGGAACCCAGGCTTTCCCTAATCACCCATAAAAACACAAATGCAGCATTACAATGGTGTCTAGTCTGAGTTGTGAATGTACACGTTGTACCCTGGCAATACACACAGCCCCTGCCTGTTACATAACAATATATATAATAAGGATAGGATATATAACGCCTGGACTGAGGAGAGTGTTTGCACATGTTTTATACAAATCTGACCACAGACTTTTGTCACAGTCTAACAAAGTCCCAAAGCTCTGATGTGTGTGTGTGTGTGTGTTTGCCCAAATTTCGGAGTAATTGTGATATATTTAAACAGTGAGTGGTGGGTTGAGCTGGGCAGAATCACCCGTGACTATTCGTGTTTGGTAAATAGAAGTTATTAACACAGTCATAAATAAAGCTGAGGGGCTAAATGAGGCTCCGAAACTGTGCCAAAGTAAAGAGCACTCAAATACGTGACAGAGGGGAAACCTTATAGAGTTACAGATGTCAGACCTCGATCACTGTCCTGAATGCACCTGTGTCTAGTGTTAGCCCTACAATGGCTGGTATTCACAGATGCCTGAGGTTTTATTCAGTTTGTAGATTCTTTTTGTTCTTCCTACCTCTTTTCTCACCGGTGAATGGTACCAGATCTTCTCTGTCCGGATGCTCTTTGGCCTGTTTCTCCAGATGGGCCAGCAGGTTATCTCTCTGAAATGTTCCTGTAGGAGCTTTTTTTGTCTGGTCTTTCTGTCGTAATCCAGCAGGCAACAAGGCATTCTATAAGATAATGAGCGGGGCTTTGAATGAATACTTCTACTTCCTAATTCAAAGCTGGATATATAAAGGTTTCATAGCTAATAATGTAGTACATTTATAACATATTAAAACATATTTCAAGACTATTCATGCACTAGTTTATCCCATGTTCACCTCTGTCTATCTAAGAGCCACACATGACCATCCCCAGCCCTTCCTGCATGTGTTATTTTAAACCTAAAACAACATTCAGAACCAAGAGGTGCTACTTATAGCTTCATATCTTATCTTTTCTCTCAACACTCTCAAGGCCTCTTTTTATATCGCTCTCACTCACTCGGTTTTTCCTGCTTTAGTCTCTCATGAGCTTCCAAATGATTTATTTTCAGATTCAAATTAAAATGTGCACAGAAGCGTATATACATTTATTGCAGCAGAATCCTTACTCTCATTGTCTCACATCCATTACTTTCATTGTCGCTCACTCAACATACTGTTGTATTTATAGCTAAGCCCGTAGTAAAAGTCCATTACTGCCAAACGTTTCATGTCACATAGTTACTGTATCTCAGCTGTAGATTACAGTTCCACGGTGTTATTTTTAACTCCCTGAGACACTTCTAGATTTCAGACAGAAACACAGTTGTAATGTAGCAGCCAAAAAAACAAGAAATGAGATGCAACTTGCACTCCATAACATTCAAAAGATCACAAATTTAATCCCATACAGCTACCAAAAAACACATTTATCTATCATGCAATAAAAAAACTGTTAGGCCAGCCCAGGCTCTTTTGTGTAAGTGGGTGAGGCTAAATCCAGTATGTGACACTGCAACCATCTTAAACAACAGCAGCTGAGCGTACTGTTCAAAATGACTGGGCTTTTTCAGCGGCTTACTGGAAATGATGTGGGCAGCACTGGCGGAAAGCCTCACGGTGCTTGAAAGCAAATGGGCACATAACTGTTGTGAAATACAGTAATCCCATCTCATAAACAGACACAAACGAGGCATGCACACACGCACGGCTCCATGTGTGTTCTCCTGTTTACGTCAGCCAGTGTCTCCAGCCCCGCTAGTCACTCAGTGCTGGCATCAGTCACCCTAACACTATGAGCTCACATACACGCCAGGCCTGCACCCGCTCAGTCATCTTCTTGGCATTGTGAGGGTTTCCAGTCCCTTTTATGAGCAGCCAGTCTCTCATAAGAAAGCTATTAAAACTGCTGTCACTACCTCAACTTGTGATGCCCTGCAATCCGTACGAAACTGCCAGTGATTTCGCTCAATGCAGAAAAAAGAAACAGCTACTGAACAACAGGATATATATTGTGTCTCAACCTCTGTTAACTCTAAAAACATAAGCTTCCAACACAAAGAAAGAGAAAAATCAGAGTCAGGCTCATCACTGGTCCCAGTAATAATGAGATCAGTTGGGTTTGCGGATTTGTTTTAGCAATGAATTCAGATTGTTCCACACAAACAGCGTGGAAAAGAATACACAAATAAATAGCAGTTTATACGTTTAACCGTCTCCATAGTATAATTACATATACACCAAAGAAATGTGTCAAAGACAGATAAATAAACTGAGATGATGTCAACAATCAACCGTAAAACTAGAACTCTTACAAAAATGAGCGTAATTTGAGAAAAGTTGGTATAAATTTAAATAATCATACAATCTAGCCACTTATATACTGCATATAAACGACATAATATTGGTACAGTGGACATTTATAGTAGATAATAAGGTTCAGCTGGCATTATTGTAACACTGCAAATACAATGCCCCTATTCCCATTCATTATCAGAAAGCTTTAAGGGAATTAAAACATCTTCCGTCTGACACACTATGAGCAGCTCAAAATAGAAATAATCAGCTCCCTACTTTCAAAATAAAGCTCTCAGGAATATACTGCAATACACTGAAGTAGCAGGTTCCTATTAATCCTGACACCAAAGCGGACCACATATGGACTTTGTGTTTCTAACTCACATCAGGATCCAGTTCCTCCAATTCATCTTCTAACCGTTGGAGCTCTTCCTCAGACAGTTTCTTCAGCAGCTCGTCCTCGTCTATGTCCCTGTATTTTTCCATCTCTTTCTTCATCACCGACATGATGGACAGTGCACCTGCAAACAAAGGGATGGTTTTATGTAATGAATCTGGAATCTGATATAGGGTAGACCACCAAAAGACACTGTAAGGCTCGGTTTACCTTAGGAACCCCCTCTGAGAAAAGAAAAAACAACGCTATAAATATAGCAATGTGAATGCACCCCCAAAGATATCTATGGATGGAAACAGTGGAGAAACAAATGAATCACATGAAATATATGAACTGAAAACATATCAGAAAATTTTGTAGTAGACTCACCTCTGTTTAGGAGTATTAACCTTAAAGGCCGCTAAGTGCCAGTAGCTCTAAAAAAAGTAGAGTGAGATTAAAAATTGCAGAAATAAAAAAATCAGAGCCAAAATAAAGCATCATAATCCAAGTTTTCTTTATAGTTTTCTATAAAGCCCATTTTTACCTGTTCCTCTAAATTTGTTTTGCCCAAATTCAGCTGATGAGGGACTTAACACTACAGTTCTTGCCTTTTGAACCTCGACACAGGCTTTTTATGTGCCTTAATGACATCACTTTGTAACAACAAAACACATGACTCTTCCTCACTATGAAACAAAAAAAACTATTCACTTTTTCATTTCTTAATCTGCATTAATCCAACAAAGCTCAAAATCTTTTCGCAGCAAATGAATGTATGCCCAAACGTTTTCTTTTTTCTTTTAAAATTGCTTTGATTTTCTGTTAATATGACAAGGCAGCCGCTAGCACTTAACCCATGCAGACGTCCTCTCGCCAGTGTAAACTAACGCTCCATATTCTCTTTGTGTTGTATCCTGTTACTGACCCCCTCTGTGTGAAAAGATGTCAGGCGTCCAGCTCTGCGTATTTTCTCCGAGTGCTTAAAAGTCAACCAAAGATAAACCAAATATCTTGTCCAAATGCATACTTTTCTCCCCTTCAAGATTCTCAGCTGGTCGTGTGGACAGATTTGTTGTCTGCTCTGACGGATGATTTGTAGTGAAACATTTGTGGGTCACGCCACTAAACGCCCAACGTCATAAACTGTCCAAACTGTCCATGAGCCCTAGTTCTCTTAACTCTCGGTCAGTGAAATGTGAAATGTGTTGGGAGCTGCCGCTGACAGATATTAGCATAACAAGGACTATTAATAACCCAGCAGTAAGCAGAAAAGACTAGGATGACCGAGCAACAATTAATGTCACCTTAAGTGCAGTTCAAACTCTTAGTCTTTTTGATTCAAATCTTTGCGTAGGTTTTGTCTCACCTTCTGAAAAGTGGAAATGTTGCGTGTGCCGTTGTTTTGTTCTGCTTTGTCTGAGCTTCATGAGAAGACAAACTCAAAGATGGAGCGCTGGGCTGACGTCCAAATAGCACTGCAAGTCTTCTGGAAGAAACCGATCTGCGGCGATGATATCAAACAGACCTGCAACTGAAGCATTTACACAAGTCAGTCCTCTGTTACAGAATGTCCACAGGGGTACAAAAGGTCATAGGACACTTAACTTGACCCCTTGCTCTCGAAGCAAGGCTTGTATGGTCTTTAAGTCTCTAAGAATAGCACACTCATTATTCAAGTTAGAGGTGTGAGAAAGTGATAAGTCTTACTACAAATTGATTCCTGAAGAAAAGGTTCCGTTCAAACAAGATCTCTTAGTCACAAAGTTCTATTCTTTTGTTTAGTTTTTTGTCGTTTGTACTTTTTGGTTTTAATTTATATATCCTGACACAACATTGAGTTTTATCAGAAGTACCCATAAATCTTAAATTCAGAGGCCAAAACACTTGATGAATCAGCACATTAACCACAGTGAAAGTACAGAGTGAGACAAATCCACGGCACACAACTCCCGATGGAACTCAGAAACAGCGATGCACACTTATATAATGAAGGATGCATTAAATATTAAAGCCTTTATCAGCCTTTATCAGTCCACTTCTTTCTCCACTGACTGTGATAAAAAAGAGAACCATCTAAATACATGTTTGTCAGCAATACTAACTCACTAACTTTGAGTTTTTGATATTCATATTATAAGGTCCTGCCCTGAAGTAAGGTCAGGCCTCTAATGCATGCTGTCTGCAGAGGTCATAATCTAATGTATTTATGCACAATCTCTTTAGAGGATCTTATAGAACTCATGAGCTCTGAGTTGGACGTTTTCATTTGTCATGCACTTCTTAAAATAAGCAACACAGCCTATACATAATAAATTCATTTTGTTCTATTTAACAATTTAATATTTAATTAAGTGTCCAAAATTATATTAAAACAAAACACACAAAAGTCTGATAGCTTACGCAATTTTAGTAAATTATAAATCACAACTTCTTTTATAATTCGTGACGTGACACCGCTTTTACTGTAGTGGAAAGAAGCCTATAAATTAGTGAATGTAGGTCACATGTCACTGACCAACTTTGCAATTACGCTTATGAGACACTGAAACTTTATAATATTTATTCTGTTGTTTACGATACCACATAGCATTAAAAGAATATTTCTTGTACAGAGTTAACAAGAGCACACAGCTCACAGGGCACTTGGCTTTAAAAGGAAAAAAACACAACAGCCAATAAAACAAGAAGTCCTTTCTTAAGGAAACAATGCGCAACCTTAGGAACACCTGTAAACACCATTTTCCACCACTTGTACAAAACTGCCAAAGTATTTAGCCCTCAGTTAGTTAACTTAACTAATTTGCCTCTTTTACAGCCTTCCATATAGATTTTGCATTTATTTCCGTACCTCCTCCAGCGCTATTTATAGCCGGGCGTCCCGCCGGGTGACAGGACGAATACTTTGACCAGATATGGTTTCCTTCAGAGCCGAGGAGAGCCACAACACAAGAGCCGCTCTGCTGCAGACGCGTAAACCAGTTTCTCCAAAGTCCGTTAGACGAAACCCATGCCGTACAGCAATCCTGAATTCAGCAGATCACAGCGGCCATTTTCATCCCAGTACTATGCCTGCTCTCGGTGGGACTGCAGAGGCTGAAGCTCATCTCCCGCTAAGGGCAAACTAAACTTGAGGAGAGAGGATCCTCCTACTGCCCCCAGCGCGGCTGCCCTGTCACTCCACTGATGTCATCCACAGTGGACCGCAGCTACAGCCCAGGAACACAACAGGACCCTCAAAACACAGCACACAACAAGTACAAGTACAAAGGGAATCCATTTAATGAACATGTGTTGATAAGCTTGTGCTGGTATTCTGTGGCCAACATGAACAGGTTTGATGAACTTTGCTCCAGCCAGACTTGTAGATTTTATAAATAGTCCTGCCTTGACAGTACGTCTTTTTAAGCTACAGAAAAAATATAAACAAAAGGCATGGCAGTAATACTCTTTGAGATCACTCACAATTAGTTACATGTTTTAATGTAACATTTTTATGAACATAAATACTGTAAGAAACTTAACTTGATTGAGTCTAGAATTTGGACAAACAAGGTTTTAGTTCAAACAAGTATGAAGGCTGAGTTAGTTGCTTAGAGTTGAAAGAATAAAACAAATATATTTACACACAAAAATCAAGGGCAACTAGTCACACAATTGCATGCAACAAAAACAACACAAAATATGCAACACAGGTGAGTATACTATTTCTTAATTTGGCAAGAACAGCAATCTGGAAATCACAAAACAAAATTCTTAGCCCCCACTTCACAAGTAAGAACAGTGACCACCATTTTTTTTAGAAAATTAAAATGAGAAAGAAAGCAGCTGCTTCTCAGCCCAATACAGATCTTGGTGGATAATATTTTTCTCACAGAATGAGAGAACACTAAGCAGCAGAAGACAGTTCACCACCCATGTCAGCCATGATGCTATGAATCCAAAGGTCTCTGTCCTCTATTGTGGTGTCCACTAAGTAAACAGTGAGCCGGCGCTCCCATGGTGCACCTTTGACGTCTGGTGCCTCCTGTGCACTGTCCACCTGGGCTACTAAAGCTCGCTTCTCCACATGATTCCTGAACACCATGGATGCCTCTTCTGACCACTGGTGCTGTGCCAAACCTGCAGAGAGCACAAGAAGAGTGCTTAACCATACCAGAAAAAAGTGTTCCCATGAGAGCCTTACAAAAACGAAAGTTGAAGTTTAAAATTTAAGGATGAAAGTCGATATGCAAACTCAACTCTGACCCAAATGTTTCGCTTTACAAAACGTCTTCAGTGAAGTAGAGAGAGTAGGTAAACTTGCACAGAAAAAACACAATCAAGCATATCCAAAATGTAATAAACTCACCTGCCATCTGAGCTGTAACGGCCTGGAAGGGAAGCTGTCTGAATTCTTCGATCAAAGGCTGAATGGCTGTGCTGCGGACCAGCTCATGTTTGCCATGGTCCAACTCATAGATAGAAATCAGACCATTGGATAAAACCCCTTTCACCAGCACACGATGCCAGCTATAGAAAAAGGTGGGTATCAGTTAGAGCATGTAAACTATATTTTTAGCATCAACACCCAATTAGCCATTTCTACTGTATCAGGTTTATATTAACTGCATCTTTAGAAATCACCCACTTTTTGTCCACTTTGGCTGCATAGACTCCTCCTTTCTTAATTTCTGCTGGAGAGCTAGTCTTTGATGTTTCGTTGTAGTAAAGGACCATTTCACCCATTAACACAACGAGTTTATGTAGGTCCTGCCATGGCTGCAGCACAAAGTATCCAGGATGGCAGGCCACTGGCACAAACACATCAATGTTTTGACCAGGCTGAAAAACAGATTAAAGTTAAGAGACAGTATGCATTTTTAATTAAGTTCATAACATAATTATAGTTTTATTTAATTTCAGTGTAAGAAGCACATCCACACCTGGGGGAGATCCAAAAGAGGAGGCATTGATAGTGACTTCATGTTGGTTTTGGTGGCTGTATATAAGCCACCTAAGTCCTTTGTTCCTGAACCAGTCCTTGTTGTTGAGGTACTATTTGCGATAGAGACTGAACTGTTGAGAGTCAACTTCTCCACAAGTGCACTAAGACCTACATATAAAAGAACAAAACAAAAACAAACAATTAAGCCTGGGTCTGGGCCCTGTACGTCAAAGCTTAATAAGAGGGTTGGAAAAGTAACTTTAGGGTTAATTCTGTGCTTTGTTTTTCACAAAGCTGCTTGCCTCTGTCTATCAAGGTAAGGCTTCACCAACATATACTCAATGGTTCATTTCCTTCAGAGCACGTTAAGTTCCAGATAAAGGATAGAAACGTAGCCTTCTGATCAATCAGCAATGAGACTGACAATGACTGAGGAGCAGAGAGTAAAAAAGCACCAGCACAAATGTCACACAGTGGCTTTTGTGCTTTAAATACATTATCATATCTAGCAAGCATTAAGCTTTGAGAAGCAGCTTTGTAAAGAGATAAAAGGGAATGTCAAGATGTGACTTAGCTTATAGGTTTATAGACATTTATACTGAGTGACATTCTTGCTACATCTAAACAGCGGCAAGCCTTGAGTGACAGCTTTAATTACCTGCATTATACTGAGGTTCACTGACAACCTCTGCATCAATAATGTTAACCTGACATTTAAACAGGAGTCTCCACACTTCCTGTACGATTGTTGGTCTTTAATCAAGTGTGTTTTTTCAGTCATGTTTCAGTTGCTGGTCATTTTGCACAATCGTAGTGCAGTTGTAGGACAGTGTCAAGGATGTATTTAGTCAAGTTAACATATCTCTGACCTGTTCATGTGATGACCGGTTAGGTCCAACCTCAACTGTTTTACACAAAATAACTCACAGCTCCATGGAGTTAGGTTAGGTTCTGTCTATTGGGTAAAAGAAACATACCTGGGAAAGGTTCAAGCGGCTTCAAGGTAGAGGACCCTTATATTTAGTATTTATCACAGAAACAGTAATAGTTTTTTGTTAAATATTACCTGTGTCTGTACTGTTGGTATTATTGTTCTTGGTTACAAGTTTCTGCCATAATTCCGACTGTGCAAGCTGAAGGTTAATGCTCTTTTCAAGGTCCAGACTGTCTGTGTCTAGAAACAGGTACATGTAGACAAGTGTGCTGCCTTTATGTTCCCCCAATTTCAGGATCTAAATAAAGTGACAAAAAGGAAAAGTCAAGAACTATGTGAAATGAATAACATATTAATTTTAAAATGATTTATATGCCTCTGATTTTCAGATAGTAAAATATTATTGACCACTCCAGCCAACAAAAGGCCACCTTATCACTTTCTTACACTGACCTGAAATATTTCAGCAGCATTTTATATTACAAAGATACATCAGTTCTATAACATACTGTTACCTTCATTTTAGCTTTAGCACAGAGGACCACTTCCTTTACCCACATAAGAGCCTCAGGACTCCAGCCTCCCTCTGGTACTTTGATATCAGCAAGACAACATTTGATAGCCTATACACAAAGTTTTACACTTTCACTTTAGGCAGCTGCGGTTCCATACAGCAATTACAATTACACTATCTGATACATCTGACTGACTTGGGGTGGGATGACGGTCAAGTCTTTGAGGAAAGGTTGTGGGATCTCTCTGAGCTCAGTGACCTCCACAGTCACTGTGACCCCAAAGTCGATAAGGAGAATTTCTATTACTCTGTTGCCATAAATATTGGTGACCTGAAAGAGTGAAATTCAGACGGAATCAATCAAATTATATTAAAAAAATATTTTCACAGAAATTGTCTAAGGAAATATTTAATAGTCAACTCTTAGAAACGAAATATGCTAGAAAGAGTTTTAAAAAATGCTATATACCTCAATTCTTGACCATTTTCCTTTGTAGCGCGCTAGACACAGCTTGCCACTAAAGGGTCTAGAGACCAGAGATTCTGACGTCACCTTGAATGAAAACAAGCCAAACAAAAAATCTTTTTAGATCAGTGACAGAGTAATGGATTTTTTTATCCTTCGTTATTTAAAGGAGCAGTAGATAAACCTAATCATTTAAAAATTGCAATTAACGTACTACCTGGGATTTAAAGAAGGCCTCTGTTTCTTCCAATAACTTGTTGAGTCTTGCAGTTCCTCTTGATGGCAGCTGGCAGTGGATGATGCCATCTGGACGGACATTGGTGACACACACATCCTGATAGGTAACATTGACCTGGCGACAAAGTAATATTATCATTAGATAATAAGTTGCAAAATGAAAGAAGTGTCAAAAAGGTCAATGGATTTGTTGCAGTTTAGATACTGACAGTCAGGGGGTTGTTCATAGTCTCATCCTGCAGGGCTTTGATGCAGCTGGAGTTTAAGTTGATGTCTTCATCTTGTGAAGTGTCATACAGCACAACTAGAGGTATTTCGTTCTGTTGACATGGCTCTAATGTCTCCATTAGCAGAATTTTCCCAACAGCTAATTTGTCCAGGGATGATAGCACCGATGGATGGGAGCTAAATGCCTCTAGGCCTAGAGGAATGAAGTAGAACTTTATTCCACAGTTTACCCAAGCATTAATTCCTGATTATAGTTATCGGTACCTGCCAGTTTAACATTAGTCGCCTGAAAGGGCAGAGAGAGGAAGCTTTGGTGCAGCTCCCGCAGATTGTGTGTACTTGTCTCCACAGAGCAGCCGTAATCCAAGTAATACACCTACAATACAAAAATACACCTGCTGTGCTGCTGCCTGCTAGTCTACTTGAGAAGTGGCCACTAATCATAGTTGTCAATCATGTAAACTGTTACTTACCTTAACCTTGTGGGGGCTTATAACCTCCATAACCTGAGCTCTGGCCACTTCATCTTCATCGTCCCCTCTGACTGCTACTAGCTGCCCAATGGTCACTTCAGATAATGAATAACCAGTGGACTTTTCTCCATAAAAAGTGTGCATGGCTTCTTCCATGGCTTCTTGGGCATTTGAATAGTTCTTGCCTACATACCTGCATAGAAAGACATTTGGAAATCTTTCAACAAATCTGTCACACATTGTCGGTACTGAAAATGAGGAACCTACCCTGTAAAAAGTAATAACGCAACCATTTTTAATTATTTTCCTACCTGACAGTAATAGCATTGCTGCTCTTGGCATCAGTAATCAAAACGGAGGGGTACTGCTCTGAGGGAAGAGCCAGATATGGAGGAGCAACAGGTCCCACCACCTCAAGACCTGAGGGAAGAGGGTGGCTTCTGTCTTTTGTGGTCTCCATTTTTTCTCTGCCAGAGTAATACAGGATAGCCTGTCCAACAAACACATATCAAGGAATTTCAGAATAAATCTTTTAAATAGTTTAATGAATCCTTTAAATAAGATAATTTGACCTTTAAATAAGATAATAAAAAAACCCCAACAAAACACAGCATACTCCACTGATTCCCAAAACTATGATGGTCCACCACAATCTAATTTTCTCTCTTATTGTCTCAAAATGAATTTAAGAAAAAACATCAACAAAAACATATTAAAAAGATATTAAAAATAACGAGCCTGTAATAACATTTACTGACATGTCTTGCATTTCTCATGAATTTGTATTAAGCTCCTTAGAAGCTGTAAGCGATCTAAATGTAGAAAACTTTGCACAAACGACTGCTGTAGGAGCTGACATTGTGTTTTTACCCTACCTTCATCTTGTCGTGTGGGAAAGGGTACTCCACACTGCATATGTCCAGCCAGAGAGACAAATCATCCAGAGCATGTTCAGGCAATGGCATTTTATAGGTATCTTCATACAGTTTAGGCACTGCCTGAACCCAAAGGCCATTGCTGTACTTTAATAAAAGTTCCTTCACTCTTTTTCGTACATCTTCTGACACAGTGACAGCAGAGGATTTTGAGGGAGCCTGAGGGGACAAATCTGATGTTGTGTTGAATGTGGCCTTCAAGAGAGACATAATATCAGCACCAGGATGGGCAGATGGGGATTTGGGGATTGATGAGTGGAACCATGGGTTTTGGTTAACGATTGGGGTGGGAAGGTTATGATTATATCCAGGGACACCATTAATACCAGGTGGGAGGAACTGGGGAGCCATGGCTGGATTGGGGACAGGCCTGTGTAATGTGACAGGAGACAACAGTTTAGCAGGACAGTCATCAATGGGCTCCGGAGGGAAAACAAAGGTGGGCTTAGCCAAGGGATTTCTTGGGCAGGGTCTATGTACAGGAACAGTAGCACTGGCAGGGGGCATTTCTGGTGTTGAAGCCCGGGATGAAAATGGTGTGGCAACAGAACTTGAAGAGTCTGATAATTCAGATGGACCATTGGTGTTTCTAGATGCTGTAGGCGGCTTGTAGGGAAGTGCGGGGTAGATCAAGCAGTCTGCTCGGTTGGTCATTGAAGGTTTTTCCAGCTGGCGAAAATACAAAAGATAGCCATTTATGACCACAAACAAGGTTACAATGCGTTGTTATTGTTGCTGACTCACTAAACAAATGTGTGTCCACTTTTCAAGGTCAAGGAGGGTCTGAGGATGGGGTAGTTGATTAAACATTTTACTGAAGACTGACGGTAGTTTGGACATCCACAGTCCACTGCTGTATGTATTCAAGACTTGACCAAGTCTCGTTTGTTCGAGCTCAATGTTAAAAAATGTAGGCTGCAAGAAGAGATTTCAGAGAATAAATTATTTTTGTTATGTGTAGAGCATTATATATTATAAAAAAGACACTGGAGTAAAAAAAAGGGTGTTTTCTGTACCTGTGGGTTACTGGGCCTAGAGACTTGTGTTGGGGGCTTGTCTTGAGAAAGGAATAGGACCAATAATGAGCAGTCTCACTGTATAAATTCTAATTCTTATTCATAATAATAGTAAAAATATTGTGGCATGACGCAATGATTTAAGAATAATTGGTACAAGTATGACATACCTGGAGGCCTTTGTTTCACTCCCTTTTCTTTCCTGCAGATGTTACAGAAACAATTTGTTTAAGCAAGTGCTTTCTATACTATGTACGTTCTGTCAGATATCACAGAAACCATGCATTCTAATTATAATTACTTTACTGATCTTGCAATTCATTATTAGAAACTTACTTGTCAGTCACATAATTTGGTTTCACTGCTTGTTGCGCAGTCGGACGTCTTTGTTCCACAGGAGTGACAGGACTCAACTGCGGATCCAACTTTCTAAAAATTGAGAACATAACACTTGAAGAGAAAATACTAGCAAACATTATACTACGTTAACTTTATCAGCAAGCCAGATAAAGGTCATTGTTAGTTTGATGGAAAGCAAAAAAACTCTACCTGACATCTCCTGATGCACTAGTGGCTCCATAGCCACCGTGGGTCTTAGAACGGTTGGCAGTCCAGTTTGATGGCTGGCGAAGAGATGTCCTTGGTTTCACTACAAATAAAAGATTAGTATTTGTTCATTTCCTACTTGTTGTTTATGAGTTATGAATATGAATGTGATGAATGAATGTGATGAAGCACTAATGGACCAGTAGATGTCAATGAAACTACTTGTGAGAACAGGCCAAACTGACCATAAAACAGAAGGCAAAAGTAAATAAATAACTGGACTGAATGAACAATCGGAGAGAACACAAATACAAAATGTTAATCAAGAAAAATAAAGGAAATTTCTCCTACCATTGAGGGCATAAGGATTAGAAGGCTTGAATCTCATCTTGCAGTTGACCATATGAGATTGTCCAGATTTCTTGGAGCTCTTTTGCCTTGCAACTAATTCAGCAATATGTGCCGTCTCTTTACACACAGCAGCAAAACATACAAGCTACAAGGAATATGTATTTTTTAGAAAATCTACAATATTATTATTATTAGATGACAAATTTTTAAAAATTGTAAACTGAGGTAAAATTAATTCAGCAGCACTTACTGTGCCCATACGGAGCTCCAAACGGACAACAGAGGGGATGCTCCGTAGATAATCCTCTAGGTTGGAAAAGCCTAGCTTTTTTAGAGGAATGGTCTCTCCACATAGAGACCTAAACTCTGACTGCAGGCTGTTGATGGCCACACCAGATTTACTGGACTGAAGCACAGACCGCAACATTTTCTTGATTGATTCACTGTCTGCCATCTTATACCGAACTGAAAATCATCAAGCATAAACATAAGTAACAAAACCATTATCAGCACAATTTATTTAACTCCTTAAATGCCTATGACGCTGTTTTCATATATCAAGTAGCAATTACCACAAGATTGTAAAATGAGATATTCTCAGAAGGCAAGTTTAATACTTAACAGACATATGTATATATTGAAACAGTCTGAGTGGAAAGCACAACGGTTTGTAGACAATGTTAATTATTAAAAACATGTCTTTTCTTTAAATTAAATATTTATCTAAGAATCAGTGCATAGATCTGATCTCTATAATGAAGTAGCCTACATTCAAATTCAAGCCTGCCTCTTATTACGGAGCAGAAAACATGACATTACATTATATTATCATGCATTTTTACATTTTTAATATAAAGTCCTGTTTAAGATTGGATAACTAGTGCTTTATTTCAAAAAAGACCACTGAGAGTGTTGACGGATACTTGACTTAAACCAACTACCATTAGCTAAATGCTAACGATTAGCTCACGCTGATACTTTTAGCGGCATGGCAGCTTTAACTCGTTTCTGAGCAAATAACTAACCTTCTGCGGTCACAAAAACAATTTGTGCAAACAGTAACTGATTTTAATCCCTCTCGTACATAAATACTTGTGTTTACGCACGTCTTACCCAAAATTTGATCGATGCAATTTGCCAAGGATTTTAGTCGACTAACTCACAACGAGGTTCACGCCCACACAAGGTCACTGCCGGGTTACGCATCGTGTTGGTTACTTCACGGACAATTAACAATGCTAGTATTAAACATTACCTGTTTTTGATTAATGCAAACATTTATATGAACTGGCATACAACCTGATAAGGCAGTTTTAGGTTACATGTACGTCCATGTGCATTACCGTGGAAAGAAAACAAAACAACCCTTAATCAGCCATTAGTCGTTTCAACGCTGATAGTCTTAGGCCTATCGTCTAAATTCCCAGGTTTAAAGCAAAGGCATTATCATCGATATCTCCTCTACACTAGCGCACATTTTTTCAATCAAACATTTTATTTGTGCATCACATAATAAACATTTATTTTGTTTTCCTATAACAAAATGTGAGTGCTTCAAAAATGGTATTAAACCTCTAAGTAGTATCAAAATGTTGTAAAAGTTAGTTTGACTTTATCAACATCAAAAAAAAAAAAAAAAAAAAGGTGGAAGAGGAAGTTATATTATTAATATATAATATTAAGTTTCAGTTTTCAGCTATCAGTCTCTAGTTCAGCTGGTGCTCTATCAGTCTCTAGGTCAGCTGGTGCTCTGTCAGTCTCTAGTTCAGCTGGTGCTCTGTCAGTCTCTAGTTCAGCTGGTGCTCTGTCATTCTCTAGTTCAGCTGGTGCTGAGTCTGTCTCTGGTGATGTCTGTAACTCTGCTCGGCTTCTCTGAGTTTCAGCAGCCATGACCAAGGCCTTCATTACTCTATCAGTGCCAAAGGATGCTAAAGCTGAGGCAGATAGGTGGTGTTTTCTGAACAGGATCAAGTGAGGGTTCTTCAATAAGGTGTATAATAATGCCCAGCGTGTCCGAGCCCTGTTGTTCACTGAGGAATCACAAAAAAGTACAGAGATTTATTGACAGAAGGAAGCAGTGACAATAAAGGAACAAACATGCCCAGTCTGTCATAGTACTGACCAGATGGTGTGTTGCTGAATGTGGAATATGCAGATGAGCCTTGTTTCTCTACAGTGTTAGAAACCAGCAGATGACAGAAGCACACCATTACTGGGTTGGTGTGATGATGGTCAGCAATGATCATTCCTACCCAAGTACCGTAGCCTACAGAGAAAAAATTGACAACCCTCTGACAACTGGATGACACACTTCTCCAGAGCTAGCTCATGGTATGACTAAGACAGAGAAAAACACTCTATTATTGGCAGTATCAGCGTAAATCTGGCAGATTTCTGTACATTATTCTCCAAAGGCCACCAAACATTTTGAACTTGACCGAGCTGTGTTACCATCTAACCGAATATGCATCCAGGTAGAACTTTACCTGTGTCCATATGTTCATATCCTCTCTGCATGGTGGTTCGGTCAATGCGAGATATCAGCCATGTCCCCACCAGAATACTACTCAACAGCCTGATCATGCAGGTGCTAATTCCCAACACAACATTATAGAAGAAAAAGAAGTGGTTGAAGCAGTGAAACGCCTTCCTGAAGAAAAAGAAGTGAACAAATAACCAACACTTTTCTTTCCAGAATAATCTAATAGTGACATCTAAGTGAAATGTACCCACCGGTTGTTTAAGGCTATCGGTTTCTGTTTGTCAGTAGGAGACATTTTGTCCTGAAGAAAAAATATTTGGACTAGAACCACTTGAACAATCACAAGGGTAAAAACTAGACCAATACTGAGCCTGGCCCGCAAAAGAAAAACAGAAATTGGGATTTAGAGTTCTGCTATCAGCTCACGTTGTTGTCAGCTAATTTTGTGCATCCTTACATTATGAGTCCTAGGCTTCTGAGCATGATCAGGATATGGCCATGTTGTATGGGAAGAACCAGCAGGTAAACAAAGGCCAGGACAAACAGGAAGTGAACAAAATGCACAATCAGGTAGCCTAAAGTCAAAAGGCCAAAAGTTTGTAAGAATTTATTGAAAACCTTTAGTAAAGACTCATATACAACCTACCCCAAAGTGTGAATGCTATTTGCCACCCGGAGTACCTTGTAATTGAAGCCTGTAAAGATAAAGTACAGTAGAAATAAACTCAACATCATGTAATATTGTGTGGAAATGTTCTCAGCTCCACATAAAGTTGTCATTCTTAATTTCTTACCACACTGACAGCTGGACTGGGATTGTGGAATTTCTCAGGTAGGAAATTCTTCTGTCCTTTCCACAGTCTTTTCATTTGTTTCCTGTGATGAGAAGTCATTCATAAATGTATTTTATGTATTTTGGACATATCTCTCATCAAAAACCTGTACACCCACCTGTAACATACGAGTACATGACATGTGTAGGCTACAGAGTTGAGACTTGCAAAGAAGATAGTGGCATACCAGCACTCTGCACCATAAAACACATCATTATTTATGTTCAAGAAATATGTCATTATTTACTGTAACTATACTTTGGTTTATACATCATATTAATGAACCAGGCGATGGAACTCACTTCTCGATACATAAATAAACTCTTCCATCTGAGGTATCATAGGACCAAATGGTTCAGTCTCATTACAGGAAATAACCAAACGTTTCAGACCTTCCTTCCATCCCTCTATTTGATCAAAAGTCAAAGTACTGACACTGTAATCTGCCAGTGTCATCTAAAGAAAAAGGCAAAAAACAAGCTTAAATAAATATAGTAAATAGAAAATGAATCTCACAAATACCTATCTGTGCTATTACCGTGTATAGGCCTATAAGTGAAATAATGGCAGTCCCAATGATCCTGTTAGGAAACTTGAAGTAGGGGTCCCACTCGTAGATCTTTCTCTGGAACCAGCTCAGTTGTTTACTGCAACACAGAGAAGCAATATTATGATGACTCCTTATGCTCAAATCTGTGCTTATTTGCTCATACTTTATCAAATAAAATAACAAGATGTACAGAATGGACAAAAGTATGTAGCATTTACACATGCAAAGGAGTGTTTTGTACCTGTGTGCTGTCCTCAGCAATCTCTTCACATGCTTCATCTGGTGGAGGTGCATCGGCTCTTCTGAGTCCTGGCAGCACAAATGAAGCACAGTCAACATTTATATTAGTTAGAGTTAATGCAAATGAAACTATGTAACTTTCACCATAAAATATATACTGTAGCCTTGATATCATTAAGATGCACAGCCTCAAAGTGACTCAACATGTATATAACCAGAAACATCTTGACTTTCAACATCCTACTCTAAGTTAAATATTTCTTAATTCAAATACCTGTTCCAACTTAAGGTGTATTCGAATAGCTTTAACAAGAATATTGGCAAAGCGTCCCAACAGGAAGATGAGGGAAACGATGCAAGGGAACTGGATAAGCAACTTTTGGTATTTACCCATAATCTATAAAACAAGAACACACACAGCCATTGAATGTTTTATTGCAATAAGATACATTATGTTTTAAATCAGTAATCACATACATTACCACTGGGACAAGTGAATGTATCCCAAACTGTGACAATGATCCTAAAAGGTACAAACACATGCACGTTAAATTTTATTCACTAATTCTGTTTAAACAAATGATAAAAAATTACAATTAGAATTACATCATTAAGCAGCCACTAAACACTAATAAATTTACCAGCATGATGAGTACAGTATTCCAAGTGCGGCACCCACTGCCCTGAAGCTCGTAGACAAACAGGCAAAGAAAGGAAAATACACCAGGCCCACTTCCAAGGCTCCAATCAAGCACACAATGGCTGAGGAGAAAGACATCATTGTGTGCAAGAAATGTTAAAGATAAGCACTACACATTTCATCAACTACGAACATCAGCACAAGATTAAATTAAACAGTGTGTTTTCTCTCACAACCTCTGGCCCATGGTGGGACAGTGAAAGGGACGTATTGCTCAGAGAAGAGCAAGAGGACACTGGAGGACACAGCACCAAAGGCAAAGCCGTATGACCAGCGGTTACTGAAGCTGCTGATAGCATCCAAAGGCCTGGGACAAAAAAACAACACTAAAGGTAACAACAGCGGGAGTGATTCAGGTCAAATTCATGTATAATCTACATAGATGGGCGCTGGGTGTTTACTTACACCACAATTCCAAAACGTCTACCAAGGAAGGGCATTTTGTGGTCAATGGCCAGTTTCCGGGTTCGTCTCTGAAGAAATGAAAGTACTCCTATAATCAGCACCTGCAAGAAAATGTATACACCTAAGCAGTTAGTTTTGTTCAAACCAATACAATTCAAAAAAAGTACAGTAAATGGTATGATTATTTGCCATTCAGACTAAGGGCCGTATCTTCCTGATCTTAATGCAGGCAGAGACGGAGACAGAGGTGCACTGAGGGGTGATTTTTTTCCTATTATTGACAAAACCTACAAAACATGTCTGGATCTGCTCCGTATCAAAAAAGTGGAGCATTTTCAACAAAGTGCCAGCGTTCTTAGATATTTTAATTTGGTATATAAGTGGAATAAAGACTAAAACATTTCACACAGAGACTTCTTCTTTATTCAAGTCACGTAAAGCCTTCCTCGATCACCTTCAGTGCAGAAAACAAGCTCTTTTTCCCTGTGGTGCATCGTTCTGCGATGGTTCTGTGCTAAGCAGAGAATTCACGCACAGACAGAGGAGACAGGTGTCAGATCTGTCAGAACTTGGTTCAGGCCCAGGGAGACATGAAGGATGTGGATGACAGAGCAGCACTGAGAGTTTTGGACTGTACTCTGTTTTTGTGGAGAATCATGATCCTCCTGGAGTAGGATAGGACCCAGCAACACTCCTTAAGCACAGATCTAGCTCATATTCAACGCAAGCTGCCAATTTACTATCTATAGTCCTTTTTAGCTCATAAATGTGTGCATCTACAAAGCCACAGATGGTTGCATATGTGATAAATAAGTCATTTTTAAGTAATTTCTCAGCATGTTAGCCTAAAACATTTAGAGAAATATTTTAAATATGGGTACTAAAATTGATTTATACCAGAGCATTTGCACAATAATATAACAATGATTTTAACAATAAAAATGTGGCAATAATAACTTAACTTTCTAATTCTTTAAATGTATTGATGCCTCAGTCTGTTGACATGCACCTGTCCAATGTGACAGTGTATTCACTTGGAATGGGCTTTAAAGACCACAAACTCCTCGCTTTTTGTGAAAGACCAGCTTTTTGTATCCACCTGCACCACACTGGCAGAGACCCAGGCGGGCACAAGATGGCTGCGCCAGGCACAAGTAAATAGTAAATATACCTCTGTCTTGATCTCCTGCGCCACCAAGATACGGCCCTAAATATTCACTGGAGAGAAATGATCTCAAACGGATACAAGACAGGCTAATCACTTAATAATGAACAACTCACTGCTGGTAAAAGAGAAAAGTGCAGGAAAAGCTCCATAGAGATGCCACTCTGACAGTCCACAACGGGGAGTCTGTGACAACATGAATGAACCCATGTAATTAAACAAACAAATCTAAATCTATATAGAGATAACAACATAATGTGAGAATGGTAAACAGTGTTAACTTGAAAAATTGCCAGTTTTCTGACCTGCAAACAGCTGTCGTAGACATATTACATGGCTGTATCATAAAACGTACTTAAGCTACTTACCCATGTTCCTCTTGGTTCCTTATCATGACGGATTAGTGAGAAGAAGAATGGAAACCTGAATATTCTGCTCTGAATTCAGATAACACTTATGCAGACAGACAATAGCATTTCCTGGATTGAATGTGAACTTTGATCCTTGAGTCTTTATTTCCCTATACTGCTTATGGTCTGACTTCTTCCACTGCTACTGTTAGATTACATAGTGCTACAAACATGCCATTGACCACTGTGTGTAAGCAGTGCAAACAGTTGACTCTCCCACAGAGATAAGCAATGGTTCATTCACCTTGTGCCTTTAGTTTCTTTTGTTGTGCTTTTATGTTGTTTTCCTCCTTTCTCTGAAAAGCAGTTCTGTCTTTCATGTCTATAATCTCGTCTATAATCTTTTTTGGGTTAATATTATTGTCTTGCTTGCAGAAAACATATATCCCAGTGATCATGTTTTCCTTGAATAAACACATAACTTTTTTTTTTTTTACACTTTGGACTATTTCAATCAATTTACAACCAAATTATAATGGAAAATGAGAATAAATCTGTCTTGTACTCTTCCCAGGTTGCATTTTCAAACTTAAAATAAAACACAGGACAACTAGCTGTTTACTTCTGTTTTTTATTTGATCATCAGACCGTGTGCATATACGGAAGCATGCTCCAGTTTACACCATTTAATTTTAATTAATTACACTCTAATTCACCACAGCAGCTTTCCTCTTTGGCAATCAGTATGTCCTGTTTGGTCATTCTGTAAAAAGGATAAAGATAAGACATGTCAGAATCCATTTACATTTGGCTAAAGCAGTGGTTTTCAAGTACCACTTTAATGCCAATACAGATCCATTTAAAGTGATATGAACACATACCTATCTACCTATATGAATGTTATAAAATGAGTTTTGTTTGCTTTGCTGCTTCTTTGAAATCACATTCTGAATCCCACAGCTTTTTAAGAGTCCAAACATTTAGTGGTATAGTTAAGTGTATTGTAGAAAAGTTGTAGCAGAAATAAAATGTCCTAAATTTTGTAGTTATCAGAGATTCTCAAGTACCACCAGTAGTACCCCTGCCACAGTTTGAGAACCACTGGGCTAAAGGATAAAGAATAATTCTGGGAAATGAGAAGAGTCAAACAGCTTTATGTGAGGATGTGCCATTTCATATTAATTCGGGTTTGTGTTATGGCTCAATTTAAAGCACAGGGAAGTGGGTCTCTTCAGTGGTGTCTTCACTGTTTCATAATTTCTTGCAAGAGCTGTTTTATTATTGCTATATGTTTCCAAGGTATTCATCACTTCTGCATTCTTCAAAACATAGAGAGACCTAACTTCACATACATTTTTTTTACAAGCTTACTCCCCATCATTTCTAATACATAAGATAATAGATAATTTAGCAAATCTGTAAAATTTATCTGACCAATTGCACAAGAGCTTCCATCTCTTGAAGCACCAAAAGTATACTGTTAGGACCACTCTCCTACAACTAGAGGGTGCCACATCCCCTCCTTAGACCTATTTCTTCTTCTGCTGCTTCTGATGAGAATAGTGTTCAGATTCACAGCTGTGTGTACTCACTGTTTTTCGGCACACAATGCACACTCGTTGGCGTATGTCCTTCCGTCGCTGCCGCACACAGGGGCAAGGTTCATAGGGCAGGCCATGATCTCATCCATGTCAGGACAAGACGGCTGACGAATTAAAACAATGCACACAGGTTAAGGTTAGGATTGTGACAAAGCTGCTTTAAAACCTCAATGGCAAATAACAACACTTTAAAATTTCCATATTTATCATAATAATATTACAATTCTATATGTTTTCATAATATATCCTACAGAAAGAAATGTGATTTTATTCAATTCTGTTACCTTTCTCATGTGGCCAGACTTCTTAGTGTCATCTGTAAAAACAAAACAAAACAAAAGAAGTATTAAAACAGGAATCCATGTAGGAAAAAAAAAACACTAGAAAATCACCCATAGTTTGGTTAAGGTTAGGGTAAAAACGTTTATATTGTAAGATTTCCTTCCTTCTTGTTCTTACTCATAGACAATATAAATACAAGGTCCTTAGTCAGCCACATACTGTATATTGTCAATGTCAATTCCCCTTTTTATTCGCTCTAATTGTTAAAATATATATCATGTCCTACCTGCAGCCACACAGATAAGCAGCAGTCCCAGAAAAACAACTCTCCAAGTCATGTTGGTGGATGAATAACCAGTGTTACAGGAACCACGCAGTTCTCTCTGTTTTATCAGCAATAAAACTGTGTGGGAAAAAAACAGATGTAACTGGACACACCTTCCTTAACACACAAATGCAGTACACACTATGGCAAATAATGTAGCTGATGATGATGTAGCTGGTACATACTTAGGAGTACAGAGTATGCAGACTTCCCATTGTTGTTGGCAGGTATTTTTCCTGTCTCAGCGCTGGCCACAAAAGGAAACACTGAAATCCACCGATAAAACTCTTGAGTGTTTAAAATCAGAGGCAGAAGGTGAAACAGGGCAGACTAAATACTAAAATGACATAGATTCATCTATTAGTAATATCACAGGTTGAGAATATCTGCTGTGAGGTAAGTCTAAACACTGACAACAATTAAAAAAAATACAAAATGTTTATTTCCAACTTCACTCTACAAAAAATATAAAAAATATCAACTTTTTTTTTTCTCCAAAATCTGTACAACAGTTTCCCTCCACCGTGTAATGAACTCTTTAAATAAAAACAAACAATAACAAATCACACATTATAGTCATTCCCTTTTTTACAGTCATATGTATCAAACTCGAATTCAACATTTTCAAATGGAGATAACGCTGTCCTAAATAAAGCACTCAGATAACTGGATAACTGGTGCATAATATAACTCTGTAACAGTGGTTTTGCAAAGTGGTTATGTATTAATACTGTAAATACTTGTATCCCTGTCTTACTAAGGTGACATTGGCTTGTTCATTCCTGTCAGCTGTTTATAGTAAAGCTTTCCTTGTAAACCAGCTTGGGGATTTCTTTTGGTTCAAACAGTTTTAGCACAGTTCTGTAACCTGCACTGACGACTGTGGGGTTGACTGTGAGTGCATGAGCCAGGCCTGCACCACAATGTCAGCCTGAGGAGACGACGATAAATTGAGTGACGCAGATGAAGAGAGGTGGTGCTTTCTGAGTGGGATGAGGTGAGGGTTCTTCAGTAAGGTGTAAAATAATCTCCAGCGCTTCCTGACCCGGCTGGTCACTGAATCTGAAAAAAAGAAACATGATTTTACCCAGACAGGGGAGGTAATGGCAGTATACAGTCGCAGATTCATACACACTACTTACCACATGGCACATTGTTTAGTATGGAGTAATTAGAGCCGTGTTGGATCTCTTGAATGTGGGAAAGCAGCAGCTGACAGAAGCACACCATAACAGGGTTGTTGTGGTAGTGGTCTGCAAAGATCATCCCAACCCATGTACGGTAGCCTTGAAGGAAAAGAAAGAAAGAAGATTTTAATGACCATATTACCTTTTTAGACGGACCACCAATTCATATTTAATATTCCAGTGATAACAAAAATAGATGAGAGGTCTTAATGTTTTTTATGTGATATAGAATAAATGTTTTTGTTCTTGAAAATTCATACTGCTTATTGTAAAGTGCCATCATTGGCTAAAAAATGTTTTTCTACTCTGCTATAAAGATTGGCCAAAGCGTATTTAGCTGTAAAGACTTGGTACAGATGGTGGCTAAAACTAGCTACTTACCTCTGTCCAAGTTTTCATATCCTTTTGGCATGATGGTTCGATCAATGCGAGACACCAGCCACGTCCCAATCACAAAGCTGCCCATGATCCTGAGGCAGCAGCCTGTTATTCCCATCACCACGTTGTAGAAGAAGAAGAAGTAGTTGAAGCAGTAGAACGCCTTCCTGTTAAAATGGCATATAATGTATCCATCAGAATGTAACGCTGCAATGGAAAGTCCACATCATTTTATTCAGGTATGGCTCTTGGCTGCACCATACTAAAACAAAGTTTATAATACATAGCTAAGTACTAAATTAATCGGTAACTCGCTGTGGCATTTTAATTGAAAATTAAATAGAAACTGTTAGTTCAATATGCAGCACAACATTTATGAACATCTTTTATGCATTTATTAATGTATACATGCAGCACATTAGACAGTAAACAAAGTCTTATTTTGCACCACAGCTAAGTTAAGCATACACACATACACCATTACATACAGTGAGTATGTTATATTACAATGACATCAGATTCTTCTTCAAATCTATTGAATTTAGAACCACAAAATAATTGTGACGGTTGCCAGACATTAAAGAAAGAGTATAACCCCCCAGCCTCAGCTACATAAACAGTAATACAACAGTAATTACATACACGTGCCACACAAGTTGTTTCTAGTTTATCCTCCATCTTTCTAAACTTTAAATTCAGTGAGCTGTACCAGTTTCCTACATTTTAGGGGTTGAGTGTTTGCAGTGTTTAGCTAAACCTTTAGAAACTGCAACAAACTGTTGGAAGTGGATTTACCAAAATGGTATGGTATGCTTAAGTTATATGGTAGCCCAGCTGACAGTATGCTCTGATCACTATACAGCTGCTGTGGAAATGTGGCATAAGAAATACAAACCTGTTGTTGAGGGCTAGAGGCTTTTGTTTGTCAGTAGAAGACAATTTGTCCTGAAGAAAAAAAAACTGAACCAAGACCACTTGAAGCTTGAAGAGGCCAAACACCAGGCCAAAGGTCACACTGATGGGCACATGATAAAATAATCAGTAAATGAATAATATCTATTAGTGCATGAACATATATAAACACATGGAATACAGTCTTACGCTAGGATTCCCAGGTTAGAGAGTAGCGCCTTTCCTTCACCATGTTTTATTGGAAGAACCACCGTATATGAGAATATAATGACGCCCAAGAACTGTACAAAATGCACTATCAAATAACCTAATGAAAAAAAATCAAGAAGGAGAAAAATAAAAGATCCTTCCTAATGTAATTAATCACAGGTGTTTATTTTTTTAAACTTACCCCACAAGGTGAATGCAATTTGCCACCCAGAGTATTTTGCAATGGAAGCCTGCAAAGACCAGTGAGAAGAACCTGTTGAGTGAAATCTGGAACACATCACATGATGTACACTGCATCCATGCAGCATGAGAGGCTGCAAATCATTTTGCAAATCACATTCTGAATCCCACAGCTTTTTAAGAGTTCAAACATTAAATGGTATAGTCAAGTGTATTGTAGAAAAGCTATAGCAGAAATAAAATGCCCCAAATTTTGTAGTTATCAGAGATTCAAACATTTGCATAGACAAATAAATCATAGACAAATAAATAAATTGTGAACTTGACTCTGTATGTGGCCAGCTCTAATGCATGCTGTGAATGACCTAAATAACCAGACCCAAAAACTGGTTTGTAGGAGCAGTGGGCATTTAAGCTCTTAACTACCTTAATATTTATTAATAAGAAGTAAGGCAGTTGTGTCCGTACATAAAGTGTGTTACAACAAACAGTCATAAAAGAGAAACATTACTGAAAGTTACTGCAGCCTTTTAAAGTTTAATAGTTGATTTCCTGCGACCCACAACATTATAAGAGGTGGAAATAAAAGGCGTTAATGATGTCATTTCTGGTTAAAACTCTACAAGCAACTTCCTTTTTGTATGTGAATTTGAAGTGCACCACACTTCACTAAAATATGATTAAGTATATCTCTTACCACACTAACAGCAGAACTTAGGTTTTTCAGCTTTCCAGGAAGAAAATCTTTTTGTCCTTTCCATAGTCTTTTTATCTGTTTCCTGTGATGACAAAAACATTGAATTCAGTCAATAGAAGGACTCTTCATTAACTAAATGGAGCTGTTCAATGTGGCAAATTCACTTTTGATGTATTTTATAGACTTTTACCTGTAGCACACTAATACATGACAAATGTAGGCAACTGAGTTGAGACTTGCCAATACAAAAGTGGCCAGCCAACTCTCTGTAAAAAAGACACAAACATTCGCTGAGCTTCTACTTTGTTTAAGCTGATAAAATGTATTAGTAATCTAAACAGAATAACTCACTCTTTAAGACATCCAGAAATTCGAGGATTGAAATCATAGGTTCCTTGTCCTCTTTAAAGCCGTAAGTGGGAAGTTGTGTATTTACTACTGAGTCCAAAAAATGAAAGAACTCAGAAATCAAGCCAAATTCGGTAAGTGTAAACTATGTAAAGAAAGAAAGAATGATTAGTTCTATATAGGATTTATTTAATTGAATATTTTAAAGTAAAATATATACAAATACATCTTTGTTATTACCGTATATAAGGCTACAAGAGAGATGATGGCAGTGCCAATGACCCTATTAGGAAACTTAAAGAAGGGGTCCCAGTCATAGACGTGTCTCTGGAACCAGCTCAGTGGCTTACTGCAGAACAGCAAAGATGGACATGTGTGAAGCATACTGTCAAATGTAAAAACAGTGAATTTCACTTTACAAAGCAGCATAACAATGTAATCCCATGAGTATCCTCTACCTGTAGGCAGCTGTCCTAAACAGTCTCTTTACATGTTGAATCTGGTGAAAGTGCATCAGTTCTACTGCGTCCTAGCAGAGAATACAGTGAATACATTTAAATCAATAAAATTCAATTAATGGGGGGATAAAATAGTTACATACATTCTGCTCAGCTTGCCGGTATATGCGCACTGCTTTGACCAGTTGAAAGATAAAACGTCCCAGGAGGAAGATGAGAGAAAGCATCCAGGGCCACTGATAAATCAATTTCTGGTATTGACCCCACTCCTGGTAAAACAAGGACAGGTATAGCTGTTGCTCTTATATACACAATCTCTATATATACCATATGTAAAGTGAAATAGTAATCAAAGCCTACCTCACCACTGGGACAATCGAATGCATCATAGGTGACAACAACAATCCTAAAAGAAGCACCAAAACTTATTTAAATTACATTAAAGATATGCTAGTATTTCTGTAGCTTTCATAATTTACTTCATCAGTACTACATATTCTCTTCTCACAGTTAACACACAGTATGATGAGCCGTGTCCATTTACCAGCATAATGAGTAGAGTATTCCCATCACAGCACCAGTTGCCCGGAACGGTGTGGTCAGACAAGCAAAGAAAGGGAAATATGCCAGGCCCACCACAAAGCCTCCGATCAGATATGCTATGGCTGAGGAGAAGGTACATAACATGAGGAGTGAGCACTTTAAAGGACCTCATACACTATCAAGCTAGTACAGTAGAGTTATCGTACATTTGGCCCAGTCAGGGAAATCCTTGGGCATGTACTGTTCATTGAAGAGCTCTAAGACGCTGTAGGACACAGCACCAAATGCAAACCCATAGGACCAGCGATTACTGAAGCCCATGGCATCCAGGGGTCTGTTAAGGAAAACAATGTCCTTTCATGAAGTCACAACATGAAATCATACAACGTAATAGGCACATTTTTAAAATCTACCTATGATTAAAGAGAGTTAAGGTTTGTCACTGTGAAACTAAGATAATATGAAGAAATACTGAAGGAAAACTTCAAATACACTGGAGTAAATTAACAATGACAGACTTCATATTTAAAAGTGCCTAAGACAATGTCATTATCACACAGTTTTTCATCTTAACACATGACTCTTTCTTACACAACAATGCCAAAATGACTCTGTAGGAAGGGCATTCTCTGGTCAAAGGCAGGTTTCTGGCCTCTTCTTTGAAGGAATGAAAGCACTCCAATAATCAGCACCTGGGAAACAACCAAGCACATGCAAATAACTCTAATGACAATGTGGTATAGAATCAAAGAATTCAATGCACATCTCCAGTAGAAGTTCCACATTGTTAAAAGGTGTGTGAAAAGAAGTCACTTCACTTACAGCTGGTATGAGAGAAAAGTGCAGGCACCGTTCCACTGAGATTGTACACATTGAGTCCGTGGATTCCCTGAAACAGTCCAACAATGAGAAAAATAGAGTTGGTTAACATGTGCATTTGTGCAGAGTCTGTGGGAACTTCTTTCAGTTGAATCTAATGTGTAATGTTCCCTGTAGATTAAAACATATTTCATTGTTTTTATTCTTAAGGAGCACTGCATAACTTTTAGCCCAAAAATACAACTTTTCATTCATCATTCATCATTTTGACAGCTCTTAGACATGAGATCAGTACACAGTAAAATCTCCAGATTAAAATAAACTCTGTGGGCTCATTTTGTGTTAAGTTTCAACACTCAACACAGTTTTCTAACACTGTTTTATGGACAGAGTGATATGGAGCTCTGGTACAGGATCAGAATGAGCCTGGCTGGGCCTATGTTTTTACAGCATAATGGGAGAGGCAGCAAGGAAATGCTATATGTTCTATTAAGATGGTGTTGCTTCTGCCTGCTTTTGAGCATGTGCGGACAACAATCTACTACAGGGAATAAATTAGCTCCCAAAAACAATCTAACAGAACTACAAAATACTGAATTATATCAATTTAAGCCATTTTCAGCTTCCCCTTTACTGAAAAAAGAAAGAAAGAAGTAATTTAAAATCTATGCTGTTTGCATCTGTTCTCCCATTGAATGGAGGTAGTTTCATGTCAAAAGTGCTCTATTATAGTCTAAATTGGTTGTATTTATGGTTCTTATAACGGTTCTTGTAACAGTACAGGTACCACCCTGTGCATCAGCGTGCTCACCGCTTGCACCTGGACCTGGCCTTTAGAGATCTGAGTTCAAGCACAAATATCACACTTTTATGGGACCTTTTTCAGCCCATAAATCATCATGTGAAGACGGGGAATATTCCACCCACTTTCTTGATTTTGAACTTGTAGGACCACCTCAGTTTGGTCCAAATCTTAAGAATCTTACAATTAAGTGCTTTTTCCCCTTTCATCTTCTCCCCCCACCCCAACTGCAAACACCTTCAATGTACTTCTGCTGAAAAAGATCAACAAGTCAAGAGTAAGCTTATTTGGTTTCCTAATTAACTCACAAGCTACATGTTTCCAGCATTAGCAGGACTTACCCATCTTGCTCCGGGTCCATGGTCACGGAGGCTGTGCGCTGAATCCAAGTTCTCTGTGTCCCAAGAATAATTGAGTAAGTGAGTCTAATGTTAAGCCGTTTGCTGTTTGTATGACTGTACGTAGTCTTTACACGTTTTTATCACGCATCACATCAGGATGTAACCATACTTTTGTTTTTGATGCAATCTAGGACCTCCCCCTTCCTTCCTCTGCGTGCAGTGCTGTGACTTCTTTTCCGTCTGCCTATTTGCCCTTTTGCGTTGCTCCAGCTTGAAACTGGAGTTAAACAGTAGTATTGAGTCTGTATTTTAATTCCACTAATATGACTAAGTTAAGTGGTAAGGCAGTGATTTGAGCAGTGACGGTAAATGCATTGTGACGGTAAATTCCTTTCCGTCTGAGCCAATCAGAGCCCACTTCTGAAGTTCTGTGGAAAGGCCTACAGTAGGCACTTACAATACTCACCACCATAAGGCGTGCTGCCATTTTTTTTTATTTAAAAAAGAATAAAGAGAGCACGTATAGGCCTAAACGGCAACAATCAACAATATTAAAGCAAGTAAAGGAGTGTCAGGTAGACTTGTGACAAATTAAAAGGTAAAATGTAGTCTGAAAAGATGCTTAAAAAGATGTATATACAGAAATATACTAGGCCCACACTTGAATTTGTACTTGTTTTGCTCCGAGATTTTGTCAGATAACTACTCGGCGCTGGTTATGTTTGGGACAGACCCACTATCATTGTGTATTTATACATTCCAAACGTCGATTTCTTACCTGTCGATTACACTGCCTTTGTGGCCTCAACACAGACTGTAAAATACAAAAGTCTGTCCGCACCTGAGTGACAAATGGCTCACTAAAGTTGACCCCGGCCATTTGTTCTTTAGAGCCAATCAAAGAGCAGATCATTTGTGGACGCTGTAGATTACAGGCTTTAACCACCAGGGGGCATTCTTTTGCATATTAACCCTGTTATAATGGTACTATTGGAAGAATACAGCAGACGCTTCTTGATCGTAAGCATGTCTGAGCATTCACTGTTTACCAATGACCGATATTAAAGTTGACGGATTTTATAATATTATGATGAATTTATAGTAAGTGTATCTTAAAAGCTGTAAAAATAAATGAAATAAAGCTGACAAAGCAAGAGAACATTTTGTGAAAATGTATGAACTTTATTCATTAAAGAGAAACTGTACACAATGGGTAACAGACTCAAACAGCTGTTTAATACTTCTAAATGTAAACATATAGTAATAATAATAACAATGAAATTATGGGTTTGAGTAGAGAAAACACTAAACCTGTCCAGTCTTACATTTCTCTATATCTCACACCCGTCTCTGCTTCTGTTTTCTGTTCTGGTTGTATGTGTCTATTTCAAGTTTCTGACAGAAGTCATCTGATTATTGTCGTGTTCCAGTGCAGAGATTTTATTTAAATAACCAAATATCTACTTCAACATCTTTGAAATAATAGGCAACTAGGCCTTTAAAGTGCTCAATTTTAGCAGACAGGGTCGTTAAACTGTGGTTATGGCTCTCAGTGATGGTAAACATAGCCATAGTCAAAAACCTCACAGCTGTCATTAGAGACGGAAATGCCTTTCAAGATTTTAAAAGATTTGAGCACCTGAAATGACAATCTGTCATTTTACAAAACCCTGATAGGATTTTAAACTATAAAGCAATTCTAAATCTGTGGTCCCTGTTTAAGTTAGTCTGAGTTAGCTGTGGAAATGTTTAACTTTAACACAAAGGAGAAGTTAAATAGCTCACTTGAAAAGTGAGCGATGAGAAAGAAAGATTAGAATTTGGTAACTCACTAAAAGACAGAAGTTTCACTCAGATGAAGGCTGAATGAGATAACACATGTTGTGCTTTTTATAAACAGTTCAAAATGAAACTAGGAGGCTGAATCACATGCGATCTAAATCAAATAATCAATGCACAACTTAAAGATTATAAAAACAATTACCTGCCCAGGATTATGCTGGTAGATACATAGTGAGCTCCATTTGGCACAGTTACTATTTGTTCACTCCACTGGTAACTTCTTTTTTTTAGATAACTGACAACACAAGATTGCTACGATACTATCACGTCCACATCTGTACTGGCTCAGGACTAAATGCTCTTGCAAACCTGTTATGACATGAGTTAAGCATTTACACTTAGATCCCAAGCTGAAGGAGTCATCCTTTCAGTGTGTGGGAGCTAAAGCTTTACCTTCTGGAACAATTTAATCACCAGGCTTTTACAAGAAGTTTCACAACATATTCTGAACACCACATGTTTATGTAAGCTGGTAACAAGTCCAAAAAACAGTTCCCCCTAGTCCTTTACTCGCTGATCTGGTAGCATGCTTTGAGCACAGACATGTACTGATAGTCCACATGTGTAGCTCATTGGGATGCATGCAATATTAGTATACCTCAAAAATACTTCCAAAAATCTGTCCAAGTCTCTCATTTTCTCCAAGTCACAGATGCATTTCTCCTGTGGTCAACAGTACAGCAAACTGCCCATCTCATCTCAGATGTAAAGCAACTAGAAGGAATTCCTCTGGACATGAAAGTTTCTACATAAAAGTTTTCTAAGAGCCCCATTTTGTGGTTGGTCACAGGTTGGTGCCTGCGTAATACATTCCTTGGCAGCGTACATACATTGTTGTTTAATGGAGTGTTCAGTCTGTCTCTCCATGATACAGTATAGGCACTGTGCAGAAAATGATCAAGGGCAAGGGAAACAACAAATAAAAAAGCATCTTAATTTTATATCCTAAAAGGAAAACCACAACTCCATATGGGTTGTGGTGTATATTAGAATCAAATTTTTCAAAACCCCCCCCCAAAAACTCAATGTTATGATTGCATATCCGGACAGAAAACAGTTGGACTGTAAATAGATCTACCATTACTTGCTTGAAAAACTACTGCTCTTGGTAACAAAGAAAATTTGAGAGGTTTGATCCTGAATAAGAATAGTCTGTCATCATGAAGTTGGCAGTGAATAATCTTAACTTCTTTTTTCTTTTCATATAAATTAGCACTACAATAGTCCCACTGACTACATCAAACTTCTAAAAAGTCGAGATTCTTCCTTCAACCAATCCCAGATTGAGTGAGTTGCAGGCTCCAGTCTTTCAGGTCAAAGGCAGAATGTAATTCTGCTGTTTCTTCTAGAGGTGTCATTCTTTTCTTTCTCTGTGAAGTAGAAGCACCCGTCTTCCACCCTCACATGAACATGTCATTTTTTAATGTATTTATTATTTTGCATTGATTTGCATTGTTTCAGTGTTCGTCACAGCCCTGCAGTCTTTGCCTCAGCTTATCAAGAGGCTGTGCTTTCCTGCAGGCCCACTGGGAAATGTTAACAATTAAAAAATACTAAAAAGTATAAAAGGAATAAAGTCTGCCTCCTCAGTTAGAGGTCCATATGTAGTGGTGGTCGGGAGACCTGGTGAAGTGTGTAGACCCCCGCTGATGCTGCCATGTGGAATCACACACAGCTCTCCCTGGTCTTGTTGTCCATGAGAAAGGAGTTTAGCTGGGAAATGTCCACCACCACAGCGTCTCGCTTGCTCAGATGAACATCTTTCAAATGGTCCTCATCACTTTGGTCCTTGGCAAAATTAACAAACACCTTTGGGATGACAAGAGAAGAAAAAGAAATGAGTATCAATCTAATAAATTACTGCTACAGCCATACAGCTCTGTGACCAGCTTCTTACTTGGTCTAAAGTTGTCTGAGACACAGAATAGTCCTCTATGCTGAGTGTCTCCTTGTTCTTGGAGAGCAAAGAGAAGATGCGGGCGAGCGAGGTGAGGGATGAGGGCAGCTGGTATTGCAGCATGTTGCGGTGTTTCTCCTTCAGTGTGCTTCCTGGCAGCTCACGCTCGATGAACTCCATCACCGGCCTAAGGTCGGGGTCCGGCCCCGCCACACGCAGGATAATGGTGTAACCATCACCAAACCTATGGAAAGGCACACAAGGATGACATTTCACTCCGAGCTTTCCATGTTGAATACAAGCTAAACAACTCTATGTTAAATAAAGTAGTCAATTAAGACAGTCAGGAATTTAGGCTCACCTATTTTTAAGGTGTTGCACACTGCCCAGACAGCGGAACCTGCCGTTGACCATAATGGCCATCCTGGTGCAAAGTGCTTCACACTCCTCCATACTGTAAAAACACACCAGAACATGTCAGTGAAGTACACTGTCAAATCAAGTATAAAAGTCTGACTGTGAATAATTGGTGTGTTTGTGGCCTACCTATGTGAGGTCAGGACTACTGAGCGCCCCTCTTTGATGATGCTAAGGATGGCATTCCACAGAGCTCGACGTGCCTTGGGGTCCATGCCTGTTGTAGGTTCATCCTGTCAGTGAAAAAAATGCCGCAGCTTTAACATTTTGCCGTCCATGTATTTGATTACGTTTAGGCTGTAATCCTAAAAAAACATCACTGACCAGAAACACAACAGGTGGCCCTCCAATGAGAGCAATAGCAGTTGAAAGTTTTCTCATGTTTCCTCCACTGTAGCTGCCTGCTGACTTATCTACATATTTGACCAAGCCCAGCTTCCGGATGCCCCACTCTGCCACCTACGGGAAAGATCATTTTTAGTGTTAGCAATGCCATTTTTGTACAAATATCTAATGAAAAGACGGTTGTAGTGCTGACCTCACAAACTTCCTTCTCAGGAACTCCTCTTAAGATGGCATAAAACTCAAGGTGCTCTCTGCCAGTCAATAGGTCATTAATGGCATCAAACTGAGGACAGTAGCCCATGTTCTGATGTACCTCATCAATCTCTGACGTTACACTGGTGAAGAGAAGCACACATAATGTAAATAATACTACACAACTGAAAAATAGCATTTATCACAACATAATAGTTGAAAAAAAAAGCATAAATGTTTACCTCTTTCCAGCCAGGTAGGCCTCTCCACTGGTGACCACTGAGTCTCCTGTCAGCATTTTAAATGTGCTTGTCTTTCCTGCTCCATTCACCCCCAGCAAACCAAAGCACTGCAGAAAGGAGAGCAGATGTCAGCCAAACCCTTATTTACACAAGAATATGGATAGAATGTATATAAAACTTTAGTGTTGTGTAAAATTAATAAAATAGACAGAGTTGTACCTCTCCAGGGGGGATTCCGACACACAGTCTGTCCACTGCTGGCTTTTGCTTTCTCTTGTAGATCTTACAAAGCTGTCTAAGCTCAAGGATGTCTGTCTGTCCTCCTCCGCTCAGGATCCTCTGTCGCTCTCTGGCCACATCCTCATCCTCTTCTCCAATAGGCTTCAGATGACTGGTGGATGACCTATGATATTGGCAAAAGAAGGAAATAAATGTCATTCAAAGCTGATTAAAATCTGTATTGGATTGGCTGGTGTATCAAGGATGAATCACAACAAATGGCAGGTGTCATGTACCTGGCTTTGAAGCAGAAGCGGTACTGAATCAGGACAGTGATGAAGAAGAAGATGACACCCTCAATAGCCATAGCAAACAGGTTTTTTCCAACCATGTCCCAGGCCAGAGGGGAGCGGAAACGGTTTTCCCCTGCACAAAAATAAAGAAAGCACATTTAATACAATATTATTTGGAGATATTACCATTGTCAAAAGAGGAGAGCTATATTTACCGAAACGTTCAAGAGCATCAGCCATTGCCTGGTTCTTCACCATGTCAATCAGTCCTCTCCCCAGACAGAAGTGAGGGAATATAAGGAACACATTCTTTAGGATGTCATTGATGCCACCAATTTCCTGGAGGAACAACATAATATTTTAAGTATGTATAAGTCTAGATTTCTGAAGCATGATACACAGGCACACTTAAAAAAATGATTTACATTGCTTCCAAACAGCTCCAACACAAACGTAGAGACGCTGCCATTGATTCCTATGAGTATGTTGACACTGGTCAGAACCACATAGGCTGTACTAGGAATCTTAAAGAAGAATGAGGCTGGATACATCAGTGGTGTTATGGACCACCTGCAAAAAGACAAGGCAAGAATTTTAGATGGAACAAAATTACAAGAAAACATTTATGTGGCCGAGTACTAAGATTTGTCTCACACTCACCCATAGAGCAGCAGCAGCAGAGCCAGCACAGGCAGATTGGTGGAGGAGACGTACGCATCTTGTTGGAAACACACAAAGATAATAATAACCAGTGTGGCTGGGACGATGTAGTTACACTGAAAAAAAGAAAAGAAGCAATCAATAATTATTGTAGATATATAGTCAGAACATGTAATATTTCATTTTTAAATGTATACATAATATTTTTTGTCTTACCATGTCCCAAACAAAGTTTGCCAGCCAGTAGAGGAAGGGCTGCACTCCACTAATAAACTGTAGGTGTTTGGCTTTGTTTACTCTTTCCTGGATGAGGAAGACCACAAAACTGGCTGGGACAAAGGACATGGCAAATATGACGCAAATAGACACAAGCACATCCACTGATGTTGTCATCCTGTGAAAAGGTTAAAAAAAAAAAAAAGTTAATCGATTTGTGATGGGCACAGTGCTGACATTTTAACCTATCAATGACCACAATACTCACAGTGCAACCTGGGACAACTGTTCTTTGGTGAGGTTGAGAGGGTGATTGTAGGCAGTGATGCCAAACTTGGTGGGGTCTTTGCCAGCTGGGAGACTTGTCCTCAAGATGCCGTTGTTCATCACATTCAGGAAAGACCCAACACTGTGCCATCCCTTGTTGTTAAACCAGATCTACACAGAGAGAAGCAAACACGTTCAGACTTTCTGGAACAAGGAACAATCTGAAAGTATGGATTTAGATGTTATGGCTTTTAAACAAATATTATATTAATTTCCAAGTGTCATAAAATGAGCAAATGAAATGAAATCAGTTAAGGGTAAGAAGTGAACCCCATTGCGTCTACAGCAGGTACTGTGCCAAGCTGGTAGTAAAGGGTATAATCAGAGTGTGCTAACCTTAACGTTATTCTCGGTGTCCAATCCTTCAATAAAACTGGACAGACTGCGGAAGAAACGATCTGCTGCTGTTCCCTGGGGGCAAGTAGTGAGAACGAGAGTTAAGAAAGGGTACATTTAAGGGCAAGTTTACCCAATGAGAATTTATAAGTTTAGTTAAACATAAGCTGACGTAACAACCACACAGAGCAAAGAATTGAAAAAGTAATATTTTATCTGTTTAAAATGATATAAGCATGACTTTTCTTACTCTCTCCAACCGGAAGCGCCTCCTCAGCTGAGCAATAGCGTCATCAATATCATCTCTGTGGGACAGAAGATGAGAGTTCCTGGCACCTAGTGAAAATCCTCCATACCTGTTTATGAAGGACACATTAAATATTACTACTCAGTTCAGTAACATCAATATAGAAACAAGGTCTCAGAGGGAAATGTAGGATAATGTACCTGAACTCATTGACCCAAATCTTGTTCTTCAAGCTGTAAGAGAAAAGCATATTGATTTTAAATGGTTCAATGAACAAAAGTGAAGACAAAACTGTGTTTAATTCATGAAACATTTTTCACCTCTTTCCGATAATCTGAGCGTAGGTTTTGACCAAATAGTCTGAGACATTTCTGCCTGTCAGATTCTGAAGAGTGTCTTTGTGACTGATTTTCATCTAGACAAGAAAAGGACATGATCAATGGATATGTTTCAAATTAATGTTTTGATTTGACCTTTTTCATTTAAATGGCTAACCTGTGGTGGAGGAAGACCGCCGGCACCAGCAGGACACTCAGGCAACATTCTCTTGCGTCCTTTACAGCTGCATTGACATAAAGGTGAGGGATTCTCCATTGTCCAGTTGCCATTGTCAAACATGTCTGTCACACTTTCAGGGACTTCAGGGATTGACCACTCATCTTCCACTGCTGTGCATGGAGTGTCCCTAATGAATAGAGAGATACATGTGTCATTACATGCCATTATCTTTTAAATCCAAACAAATGTAGGAAACATCAGCTTACGGTATAGGTTCGCCTTCCATGCAGCGTGTTCCAAATCCTGGTTTCTCAGTCAGAGCTCGTTGTAGTTTGTTGGTATGTGGGTCCTCAGGCATGTCATTGCTGCGAAGAAAAGAGTATATTTAAAACACATTTGGTAAATGTATGAATTAGCTTTTTCACTTTCTAGCTGTTAAAGACAATCATTTTTGAGAAAAAGCATATCTGACCTGATGAAGGTGAACTGTTCTCCATACATGCTGGGGTGCAAAGCAAGGCTGGGATACTTTCCAAATGGAGGCACAATCAAGCTAAACACCAGTGCAATACAAACAAAAACTGCTGGCAGCACAATCTGGAAAAAAAGTGATTGTAATTAAGTACAGCTTATGAAACCAAGCCACATTTTAACAGTTTGAACATTACTGTAATAATGTTAAAAGATTAAATGTTTTCTTTAACGTTGCTTTATTTACTATATGTACAGATGCCATTAACATACCTGAGCGAAAAAGCCTTTCCTGGAACGCCGAGCGTAGAGAAATCGTTTCCACAGTAAAGCAACAAACTGTTGTCTCTTCAGGCTCCAGCCTTTGACCTGGTATGAACCTTTGCCATCTGTTCCACTAAGCCAGTCCGTCTCACGAGATTCTGCATTCATATTCACACAAGAGACAGGAACATGAGCCACATGAGCAAAAGTGCTTGACATGCCCATATAGCAACATTATAAATATATATTGTATTGAAATGATAGCAAACTAGATTGCAGCTATCATTTTACTGCAAACTGGGTAGTGCAGTTCTACCTGGATCACCTTCAGAGTCATTGAAATCAAAGTCATCCTCAGTGAAGGGCTTCAGGCAGCTCTGATGGTCTCCAAAAGCATGACGCCGCCGGGTCCTGGTTGGCACAACACCATCTGCAGAAACATAATTATTATTTAAATTTACCTCACGTTCAGCATTAATTTTCTTTGAGCTTTAATGTATAAAATGTTAAACTGAGCTAATTTTACCTGAAAGTTCAACTGAATCCACTCCACTGTCCTCAGCCACTTTCAGGAAAATCTGCGGAAGTAAAAAAACCCCAAAAAAGATAAAGAGATTGGCTCAAATAAAAGCTATCTAATAGTAACCCCAACATCTCAACACACACTCCTTACCTCCTCAAGGGTTGTGTCCGATATTCCATAGCTTGAGATTCCCAGATCAGTGAGTCGGTCATCCAGCTCATGAAAGAGCTCTACAAAAGCACCATCTTTGGCTGACTGATAAGGCAAAACGTAGGTCAGCTCATGGCCAAGATCCTCCACCAGACGGGCATCTGGGACGTGCTTGAAAATCACATTGGAGATCAGGGACACATCTGCAGGAAATTGAGACATGTAGAAGGTTAATGTAAATTTAAAAACAACTATTATCATTCATTTAGAATCTGTTTGTGTTTTGTCTTACCGATAGTAGTGGTTTCACTCTCTGGTTCACTGCCCAGTCCAGCATCAGAACTGCTCTCTGACACACTGTCCTCCTGAAGCAAGGGAAAAATGGTTAACACCATCGAATTTTAGCATGCAAATTGAAGAAAACAGAATTGTATTAGTGAAATAATCCATAATTATCTTGCCTTCTCTCCTTTTTTGCTGTAAGAGACTGTGCTGGCAGAATTCCTGCAGGACTGAAGGGTCAGGTCGTAGTCTCTTTTGACCAGTGTCAGGTAGTAGCCTGTTCCCAGATGGGTCTTCAGGAAGAGCGAGGAGCCGACGCAGCATAGCTTACCGTGAGAAATAATAGCTATGCGGTCACCTAGGATGTCAGCTTCGTCCATGTGATGGGTGGAGAGGATGATGGTCCGACCTGAGAGAGGATCATTTTAGGCCGTGTTACAGTAAAATATAAATCTTGTCTCCTGCTAATTATTGTTTATACAGTATAGCAGTTTGGGTTTACCTTGTCTGTATTTAAGCAGAAGGTCCCAAATGCCTCTGCGTGCATAAGGATCAACACCGGCGGTAGGCTCATCCAGGATCACAACCTTTGACCCTCCAACAAAAGCAAGGGCCACAGACAGCTTCCTCTGCATTCCACCTACAAATTACATTTCATCAATAAGATTGTTATGCATGCATGTTTACCTACATCATATGTAACCTTTAAAAGACAGACCCTTAACAGAACAATTTTTCAGTAACTAACCTGACAGAGTGTTTGTGCGGGACGTCCGTTTGTGAGGTAGCCCAACATCATTTACAATCTGCTCCATTTCTGCCTTTACTTGCTCCTCTGGCAGACCCTTGAGACGAGCATAGAACCAGATGTGCTCTTCTACTGTCAGCCTAGATTAAAGCGAAACAAAAATTAACCAAACTGTTTTGCCGTAAGTTAAACTATACAGAAATGTAGGAACAGTTAACAGCGTGTATACATACATGCTAAAAAGCACATTGTGTTGAGGACACACTCCCAGATTTTGCCGGATTGTGCTGAGTTCCGTGCGGATGTCTTTGCCGAGGATGTAGGCTGTACCAGAGGTTGGTGGAAACAACCCGGTCAGGATGGACCTGTCACAAATAGGGCGAGACCATTATTAGTTATCATTCTGTGACTGTTGCTGTCTTTAAACCACTATATCTTTCAACTATTAGTTTCCTACAGCACTGTATACCAAACTTATCTCTTGATTTGTGTTAGAGCTTACATGGTTGTGGTCTTGCCAGCTCCATTGTGACCAAGGAAAGAAGTGATCTGTCCTTCATAGAATCTAAGGCTCAGTCCATCAACAGCCAGTTTGTTCCCGTGGCTGTAAACTTTCACCAGATTCTCGATGTATACACCAGGTTCTATGTGACCAGGCTCCTCCTCAATGCACCGAGCTGTGAAAGAAAATATTTAGTAAAAATCCCTTACTTAATTACTTAATTTACTAGAATGAAATTTTATTGACAGCTATATTTCCTAAAGCATTCAGGAGTCTTATAAATCAAGGTAAATTGTACCTTCAGCATTGCCCTTCTTTGACTGAGGACTTGAGAGGTTTTTGTTTTCCTTCTCTCCACACCAATATGTTCTAGTGAAAGGAAAGTACCATGGTCTGGGGATGCCATATTGACCTTAAAAAAAAAAAAAGTTTTATTGATTGTAGTCCAGCACAACAACCTATTATTATATTATATAATAATAAAAACTACAAGTTGAATCTTACCAGGAAATACAGCCTCAATGTACCAGGTCATTATTCCATACAGCACAGCATCAAACAACATAAGGCAGATGGATGTGGTCAAGTTGTAGCTGTCTTCCTCTAAGGGGCTGGCTAACAGATTGGACCACTGGATTCCCACACCTTGTTCTTCAAACAGGGCAAAGTACTCACAGCCAAACCCAAAAGCCACAGGAGACAACAGACTCTACAAGAAATTGAAAAAAGCCTGTTTTAAAATTCTCAAGAAACACATATATGTATCCTATTTTGTCAGCAGTTGAACATCTTATAAAAAGATACTGTATGATTTGTGCTGCACTGCTTTCTGTGTTTTATTTATCTAAATAACTTTCACATACCACTACAACTTTGGCTCCAAAGCCCACATAGTCTTGCCAGGCAACACAGAGCACATAGGGAAGGTAGAGGGTGAAGTAGATGATCCCACCACAGGCTGCTGCCAAGTTGGCACGAGAAAACAGGGTGCTGATAAGGAAACACTGCATGATGGTTACCACACCAAAGGACCCCAAGAAGAGAAACACCACGCCTGGGTCACTGTAGGGCAGCAGGTTTCCCATCTGAAACAATGAATGGAGAACAAGGTTAAATACTTTTCTGGTTTCAGCAGCATGATGACATCATTTGTTTTTCACAAGAGGATAAAATGGTTAGACAGTGGTGCGTGTAAGAAATAACAAGGTAATGTGGAATAAAAGCATAGCTGATCAGTTTAGAGTCTTCTCTTGTTTTCAAACATTCTTAAGTGCTGATATAGTTTTTGTGTTGCATGGTTGCGTTCAACACAAACCTTTAGTAGCATCACCAACAGGCCAGCACTGATGAGCAGAGGTATTAAACTGCTGATGAACCAACTGAGCCACAAAGTGCCATTGTTCAGTCCCATGATCCTCATAGTCTCCTTGAGCCGTGCCTCTTTCTCATAAACCACTCCTTTGATAATGATGGCAACTGAGTACATCCACGCCAGGGTCATGAAGAGAGGCATTGACCGACTCATCACACGGAGGAAACTGAAAAATAGCATGTAAAAAATGAAGAAATGCTCCAACTAAAACAGCAGCTTTTAAATAATCAATATCTCTTCAGACAGTTTGCTTACATGTCATCAACATAACAAGGGTAGGGCATCTGTTGAATATAGACTCCTGTCCTCTCCTTGGTGCCAGTGATAGCTCGGATGATTCCATGCTCAATAACGTCTTGCAGGTAGGAAAATCCACCCCAGATGTACCTCAGATCCTCAAAGGGATCAGCCCTAGGACCAGGATCCCAGTATCTACAAAACAAATCCAAATTCTCATGAAAGCTAATGAAATAAAAGCTTATGAAATCACAAGAAATTAATTGGTTCATTAGATTAAAGTAAAACGGCTTCTTACGCGTCTTTAATCTTGTTTGTCCTCTCCACATTATCAATATCCATGCGGATTTTGTAGTTGACGTTTGGAGGCAGGTCAGAGCTGCTACTGTGGGGGATGTCAGGAAACACGATTCCGGCCCAGAACTTTTGGTTGTCAAGAAGGCCCATGGATTTGTTTACCAGTCTCTCCTCATTAGCAACAGGCTCAAGCTTGTCCAGGTTCACACACTAAAAGACAGACAATACCGTGATACATATTTACAGTATAATATTACCCTGATAACAATAAGTACTCAGAGTAAGAGTCAAGAGTGATCAGGAGTTTGTGCAGACCTTCAATAGGTTAGCACACATATCTTAGTAAACACCTAACCTTTACAGCCCCAGAAATGTCATTTAGAGTAAAATTCATAATGTAAACATGTCCATAATGCAACAGGCGTGACTTTCATGGCCCTGTAAAGCCTTGACAAAGAGGTTTGTGGTGTGAGAAACCTTTGGCACATTTACTGTAAAACTGTAGTAGGTCAGTAGGTTACTTTTCAGAGACAGTCAGGGTCAAGGATTTAGCATTTATCTCGAGGACTGTTGTATTTTGTCCATTCTTCACAGTGGTAAGAAAAGGACATGCACACTAATGAAATTATACCTCTGAATTCTGACACTAATTACCATAATATTGATTATTTTTCTGTTCTTTGTAGGTCAGTAAATAAGACCACAGCACTGTCTTTGAATAGAGCTTGACGATTGATTAACATTTGGCAGGAGTTTAATGGTGGCTGTTTATGGGTAAAGCTTGGCGCTAGCACATTGTCCCACCATGGAGACAGGGACAGAGAGTTGTGGTACACTGAACACTGCAATAATTCACTTTGACAGAAGAACTCTCAAAAGGAACATGTGATTTAAGGACTTTGAATAAACTGGTATCTAATACGATTAAATAAAGATAAACTGTGCAACAAAGCTTTTCAAAATGCAGTAATACCCTGACCTAAAGAGAAATTCACCATTTAGCCCAGTTCACCACAAGGTCTCTTTGTGTCATGACCTAAATGGGAGATGTTGTATAACAGTCACATCACAACACCGGTCCAATAAATACGTGTTTATTTGCTTCTGTTAACCAAGGGTCACTTACTTCACAGTATTGTAATTTCACACATCTATATTTCATGTGGAAATATTGTATCATATATATTGATATGTCATTGATTTGGGTTTGTAGAATCAATTTCTATACTGATATTATTATTTATGTTCAAACAAACTGACCTCCATAAAGCGAGAGATGGTCTGAATGGCTTGATCAGTCTCATTGAAAACTTCTCTCCAGGTGTAAGCTGATCCTGAAGACTGTGGACCCTTTGAAGCTTTGGACAAAAAGTGTGCCACATCTGACACACGCCACTCCGTCCCACTGAGCTGGGAGTTGAAGAACGCTGCACTAGCATTATTCTGGAGCAGAGTCTGAAAATAAAAGGATCTCATATTTAACATGCATGACATACAACTCATTGATTGTATTTGTGTGATGTTTTTATTATTTCTTAAGCATTATTTCCTGGGTCTTGGAAATGAATAAACACGTCTTAAAATGCCAGATTACAGTACCGACTTTGACCACTAGGTGGTAGTTGAGATTACTGCAAAGTGGATCAGTGAAAAGGCTGAAACAGTTAAGCTTTTTATATTTGCTGTTTTTAGATCCAAGGATATTGCATTGAAAGTTTTGTACTTCTTTTCGTAGGAGGATGTTAAGACTGTGAAAGTGGGACTTCATATTCCTTTCGTGCTTTGACATGATTAGGGCAAATAGATTAAATTAGTCTGATATACCTTTAATCTATATGACTAAATAAAGGCTCCACAGAGTCTACTCTTGTGTATCTTCTTGTAGTTCAGGGAGGAACTGTCTTTTGTTACTACTATCAATCCTACAGCATTATAAGATTTTGTGAGTTTTGCCAATACAGTGGGGCCATGATCCAGTAAATCCACTGGGTATTCTAGATGGAATGCTTTACAATGTCTTTTCTTTGAGGGTCACATCAAAGACCTAATTACAGATCAATCTTTGAGATGCAATGATTACTGTAAACAGGAAAAGCATTTAGACGTGAGTACGTGTGTGGTGTCAGTGCTTCAGACCCACCCTGACTAAGTCCATTTCCTCACTGTTTTCCATAAAGTTCCAAACTTTGGGTCTCATTTCGTCCCACATTCCACCGAGGTCCCTCAACACACCCAGCTCCTGGAAAGTCTTATTAACCTGAAAAACACAGACATAGACAGAGGGTATTGAATTACATTATAATAATAATACACAATTTAAACAAATATAGAATAGTAATTGTACCTCATGAATTATTCTTTGCGTTGCTGGAGTGTCTGGTGTGTATAGGATCTTGCCCATAAGCAGAGGCTTCAAGGCCCTCCAGATCATTCTGGAAATTGGGCTGGATTCCAGGCTTCGCATTAAGTTGTTACAATAAGGAGCTGGAAAATCAATACAAGGTATTGTGAGTCTCATTGTGTTTCTTTACATTTTTAACTGAAGTTGTATCAAATACATCAAGTGAAGGTGCACTCACTTGAAGAGTTGTCGTAAACAGAGACTGGTTCACTCTCACTGTCATTGCCATGGTTTCCAAAAAGGGCCTTGTAGTTGTTGTCCTCGTACCAGTTGAGGGACTTGATTTTGAGGCCACCACCTTCAGGGTGTCCACACACAATACGTGACACTGCCTGGTACATCTGGTTTGGGGAGCCTGTTGCATTTCCAGTTAGATACAAGATCTCTCTTCGCATGTCCTTCCAACTCTTGATGTTGGCAAGCTAATGTGAAAGAGGAACACAGAAATGTTATTGTAATTTCAAGTCTAAACAGTGATATGAGCGGCCCCGAGTGCATTTGTTTTAATTATTTAAAAAACGCTAACATGCAAAGACATTATGTGTTGTGTGAAATAGATTAAATATGACACACATTTTCTACTAACAACAAGATCTGGTGTTTACATTGTTCTGAACATACCCTTGGTGTCATATAACAGAAAATCTCAACCTAAAACTACGCCTGCATTTGCATGGGTATCATCTGTCACAACATAAACAGTTTATTTAAACTATGTGGACGTGTTGTCGGTGTGGGTTTTGGGTTACTGCAGGATATCATCACTGCTTTTTGCTGCCATAGACAGACACAGGGTCATCGGGGGCAGAGACAAACGTTACATTTATGCGACTGCCTGACCATGATAAATTTAACTGCTGTTACTGTGCTATCTCCCTTCTTATGAATTCATGCATGTGTGAATTTTACTGAAGGTCAGATAACATAGTGTTTCTTATGTGTTATTAATGCACTAAAACTTACATAAGGTTTAAATATAGCTCTCACTTTGTATTACGCAACAGATTCTTAACCTATATCAGTAAATATTGTGTATAACAAAACAGACAAACTATTGTTGATTGCCACAAATAGTCTGTATAATGGTCATATTGTATTGCAGGGAATGCAGCAGGGAGTTCACTCTGAATCAGAGGTTATTATGGGTCAAGAGACACGTCCTGACAAGTTCCCTATTAATGTCTCCGCACACAAAGTGCCAACTGCACACAAAGTTACTCGTGATCGGGAAGGAATTAAAAGAGGAGTTTTTGTTTTTTACTAAAAAACAAAAAAGGTCTGACAAGGAGAGGACTTGTTTCCTAAGCATCAACCAGAAGTTGTGTAGAGAGATTTTTTTGTGAGTGAAGATGATAAAATGTGACCTTTTCCTGAAGTGAATATAAGTTAATATAGATGTTAGAAAGATTGTCCATAAGGTGTTGTGTCTTTTGCATGTGAGAGAGGATGCAGTACAGAGCGGGAGGCGCCAGCAGAAGGCTGGAGAACAAAGAGAGGTTACTATCGGCCACTCTCCTAATAGGCAGCCGTAAGAAGTAGAGCTCTATTATACTCAAAACTGTAGAGTACGGCCAAGCAAAAAGATATATTTACGCAGAAGTGAGCCAAAATCAGGAGCTGTTCATAATAAATAACATTTTTTTCACTCAGCCTTTTTCACTGTTCACTGCCTGCAACTGCTATTTCAACCTCATTTCGATGTCAAGAAGACCTTAACTCTGGTTTCCAAAAGAGAAAGTGACACTTTGAGGGCTGTTGCTTCTCAAATCACCAACACACACAGAAATACACACTGGTGCTGTGGTTACTTTGCAGCTGAGGCTCCAACCGAAACACAGTCACATGCTTCCTGCCTTCTAGCACGCAATGTCTTTTGTATGATGATGTGTGCATGTTAAACTTATACATAAGCAGCTCTTCTCCAGTTACTTGTGTTAGGGGTAATGTGTGCATATAGGTCTGTGTATCCTTGCACACTAAATATTTGTCTTTCTTTTATTACTGCCTGAGGCTATAACAAATTTCTCCCTGTTGTTTTAGTGTTGACTGTTGACACAAATGACATTTTTGTGTATCTGTCAAGTGTCAGTGAGTCTACATGTCAAGTGTGTGAGGTTTCTCCGTTGCCTGGGCTGACTGTGAGTATGTGTCACCCATCCCTGATGAAAAGGTGTCAGTGTTAGGAGGAGTGACTAGGTGAGTAACGCAGATAGGTAGACATTCATCCACACGCCAGCGGCCTGGCAGCAGGAAGCTTAATAGGAGTGCGCCCTAGAGTAACCTCGTGGAAGAACCTGTGTGAGGTTACTCAAGTTCATACAGCGTTTTATACCTGAACAGCTCAGAAAAAAAGAGATTTTTATCATCAAACCAACCTATATTATGAAGAGAAAAAGGTTTCAGTCTATGCATAATGAAAATGTCATAAACGGATCTTTGTCTCTCTCGAAATGTGTGATGGATGAATTCATAAACGTAGATGGATTTACCACCACTTTCCATGCTTTAGACATTTCTTGGAGACATAGTTTGTACACCTGATATTGCTAGAGTCCATGATAATTGGAATCTGCTGACAAAAAAGTAAAGGCAAGAAAGGGAAATCCTAAGAACCAAAATTAAATTAGATTGATTTGGATTCTTTGGCTTTGATGGGATAAGAGAAGAGGAAAGATCAGTTAAACCCTATAAAATCATGGGGAAAAGCTTTGAGACTTCATGGCCAGGTTATAAAATTCAAAGAAATCCATTCAAGTTTTTCTCTCAAGTGTTTGTTTTTCCCACACTTTACTTAGAAATACATAAATGGCATAAAGGTTACATGAGTGCAGTTCTCTGCTCTGCCAGCCTCATACCTTCCGTATCAGACAGTTAAGTAAACCCTGATAATCTCCTTTAAATAAAACACAAGATGTATTTAATCAGTTTTGAGCTACATACGGAGTGATCATTAGTCTGTGTTGAAATGTTTAAGACGATGTACCAACAGCTTAGAGTAAGAACAGTTTAAATCATTGTAAAATAGCTTAAACAAAGAACTTGGAGCTGAGAAGGAATCATTTACACAGCGTTGTTCAGCATCTTCTTTATATAATTCACAAGGTCCATTTTGCCAATTGAAACCTTCTCACACAGTTACGAATAAAAAAATGTAGAGTTAATGAAAAGAAAGAGACACCATAGATGTTCCTCTAACTCTACAGACAGGAAAAGCTGGTCTGTGTACACACTCATTTGTAAATACGGCTGGGCACTTCTGTTTTGCCAACTCGACAGAACAGCAGTATGTGACTGGGACATTATGTACCTGTCAGTGAATGTGCCACATGATCCTTCTGCTTCACTATTAATCTTTTTCTGTATTCCTAATGTTCAGACTGGGTTACATTAGCTTAGACACGAGGTATACACACCAATGGTAGTGTAATGGTGCTGTGTGCATGTAATACCATACATTTTAGGTAAACCATTTAACAAAGGGCAGTTAAATTGCCTTTAAACAAGTATTTCTTTTACTTCCATTCTTAGAAAGCATCGATTGTACAGCAAATATTACAAATGAACTTTGGAAGCAAATACACTGGTGGTGTGATGCGTGTTGTAACATGTGTAGGATGTATCTGTGGATATATCTACCTCCACGGCCAGTGCTCCCAGGCTCTCCAGAAGATTGTCGGTTGCAGCCGTGACTTCCTGAACAACTTTGGGATCTGTCTTTACATCTTTCTGTTGTGGAGAAAAAGGGATTATCAAAATTTTAAAAACTTTACATTCAGTTGACCCGCGACCCCAAAATGCCACAAAGCGGTAGAAAATAAATGAATGAATGAACATTCAGCTGATTGCACCTTTAGCCTGTGAAAATTGCATATGCTTTTCATATTAATATGAAATACTGTATTTTTAAACAAACACAGAAAAGAGTATGTTATGTTTGAAAATAGTAAGTCACTTTGGATATGTTCACCCTGCAGGATAAAGTTGCCAGGATCTCAATATTTGGGATCATTTTTGTTGGGGAAAAATACAACTACAGTGTGAGCTGATCTAAACTGAATTATTTCACATGAACACTGAAGACTAATGTTCAAATTATGTTCAAAGTAAATCTTTTTGAGTTAATTGCTATTATTGTGACCAATGGGATTAAATTACTTATTGACTAGCGCAATTATATTAAGAAGGTGGTTATAGTGCCAGAGACAGTAATCTCTAAAGAATCTGAGGAAAAGGCCAGGCAAATAAACAGGAGAAAAGGGCACAGGTTGAAGTTTCAAGAAACCAAGAAAGAACAACAAGGCAATGTGACTTTGGCCCCATGTGTGTTCCCGTCAGTCAAGCCGCTGTGTGGCTGTCGGTGCGTGGTTTACAGGGACTGTAGTGCGGGGGCTCTCGTATATCACATGACACTGTCAGCTGCTGGAATGTGTGACACCTGATAATGCACAGGTGTCACTGAAGAGAAAGCAGTACTCGAAGAATAGGAAAAGTGAAAGCAGCTATCATGCAGCAAAGATTTAAACACAAAAAAAAAAAAAAAAAAAACGGAATTACTCAACAAAGGACTTTTAGTATTGCAATAAAATGAGTAACGGCGCATGACTTTCTGGTTCTGCCACAAAAGAGTGGGAGTAAAGAAAAGGTGAGACAGTTGCAGGAAAAGGGGGAAAGGCTGGTGTGAGGAGGAGGGGAACACTAAAGAAAACAAGGGAGAAAGCAGGATAAGGGTCAGGGTTGTGTTTGGATTGCTGATTATGTGCCTGAGCAAACTGCTCCTCCATTGCTCCACTGTTACAGAACTGCTCTTGTGTGTATATGGCCTTCTACTGTTTGTGGAATTAAAACAGTATAGCAGAATAGCAAAACTTGTGCTAACAGCCCCTACTGATGAAACAAGACTCAAGAGTTACTCACTCGAATTGGTTTAAGGAAGTCCAAGTTGGAGAGGAAGTGGCTCTGTGCCTTGTTTAACCATTCGCTGGAGGAATTGCAGATGATTTCTTGTGTGAGACGGGATACATTGTGATCAGCAATGTGAACAAACTCTTCGAGGGGTGTAGTGTTACATAGATCTCTTAGATGGAATCCAAACCCTTTGGTGAGCACCTAAAAAGGCAGAGTGGTTAAAAACATATTCCCAAAAAGACATAGTTTTGGTATAAATTTGTCTAAATATTTGTGTTTGTTAATAAGAGATATTTCTAATGTTATTAAATGAGTTCCATGAGCTTTTTTTAAAATCTCTCTTATGTTGAAGGAATCTATTATAATGGACTCATCTTAGTTCAATTTTACAGTTGCCAGTTGCAACTATTAAGGCACAGTAACAAAATGTCCTTTTTGTGACCCCAGAGCATTCAAGAACAAGACAAAGCTGGGTTTCTCTGTATGTTCCCTTAACGGGTCAAGATGTCTTGTTCTTATCTAAGAGTCTAAGATGGAAAAAGCACACCAAAGTCCTTGACCATCATGTCTCTCTGAGACTAGATAGATGCACATCCGCACACAAAGCTGGTAATCTTTTCACTGGAAAAACATTGGGGCCTATGTTAGTGGGTTTGGTGGACTTATAATCATAATATAACCCACATCATTGTGCAAAGTCTGTTTTTCAGAGCTAACAGTATATGGTGCATTTGTTTGCATTTTTAGCAAAATCAGACAATAAGAATATATTCTGGTGCAGGAAACCTTGATAGTGTAATGTGACTTTGTGACTAAACTACTGTCTGTGCACGTGAGTAGAAATGGGGAACAGGAGGAGGAGTAGGTCATGTGACTAAAGCCCACCAACGGCAAAGAGGGGACGATGTTACAGTGGATCTGAGGCTGCTGTAACAATGTGTTAGACTGTTATAAAAATACATTGTGCTAAAGTAAGGAATGTGTTTCTATGTATTTTGATAACTCTGAATGTGCTTAGGAAAGACAAGGTGGCTCTGAGAGTCTTAAATAGAAACTGTGAATACTTGTACAAAAGAGAGCAATAACTTAAAGAAAGCAACTGTTGTAAAACAAGGGATGCCCATCAGCCCCAGGATGTCCCCACCCGGTGTGATTTTTTTCAGCTGGGTATTAAGGGCTTAGCCGTGCCACAACAGATGATGTCAAGACATGGTCATTACAGGCTGAATACTGTCAAACAGTACTTGTTGTATGCAGTAGTTTTTATGGGTTGTTTTTTTCTTGAAATATAGCCTACTGTACAAATCTTGGGAGTCATAAAATAGCTTACCTTTTCCAGGTTGACATCGGCCTCCACAATCTGTCGCAGTGCATAACGAGGAAGAGATGCGTTGTGGTGAAGGAAATGGGAAAGTGTCTCGTTATCTCTCAAAAAATCCTTCAGTTTGAACCCTGTAAAACATTGAAAAAATATTTTTTAATTGACCACATTTTTTTTTACAGAAACGACACAAAATGTCTTTGTTATATGGATGAAAAGGTCTATTATCCATCACTGTTACATCAACAAAAACTTTTTTTTAGAATCTACTAAGGTCTAAATAAATTGGGAGGACGCCCCCTCTGGACTCTGAGGACTTTTTGTACTTTTGCAGCATTCCAAAGACATCAAACCATTTACGAAACTGGCTGGAGTCAGCTTGTGGCTGCAGTCTCCAGGTCTTATGCAGTGCACTCAGACGAGGTTACTTAAGGGCATTCCACTTTGCTCTAAATACCCCATGGTGATTTTCTGTTCTTTAACAACTCCATGAACATATTTGCTCATTATAACAAAAGGAATGGGTGAAACTAGGTTAAGAGGAACCTTAAAGTGCGATCACACAGGAAAAGTGAGCCCACAGGCAGCTAGTGTGCTAACACCACACTGTTATTTTGGTTACTGACAAAGTTGTCTCTGTCTGTTATATAAGTTCAGCCTTTATGTTAGCATGGTCTACTGCATCCAGTTAATTGAATAGGGCATATTTGGTAATAACGGGGTGGACTCTGTCTATTTCCTGTATTTTGGCTTGCATTCATCTCCAGTAAATTTTTATCTACTTTTTTGAGATTTCACATGACACAAACAGGAAACACTTTGCACTCATCCTCCCTTGAGAGGAAATGAAAGAGAACAGTATGTGTTGAGTAAGCGCACATTGGATTTTTCTCAAACAGGGGCCATCACTGTGATTCAGGATGTCAGCTTTTTTACATCCATTTACCCTTACCATTACACATAGTATGTGTGTGTGTGTCTGTGTGTGTGTTTTTAATGAGCACCTGTGCCTTAGTCACCTCAAATCTCACAGGTGAACAACAGGGGAGTGCTAATAAGATCTAATCAGAGTCCCAGTAGGAAAACTCCTGTGTGTTTTGTAACCTACAGACTTTAGAGACAGACCGCACTGATTCACTTTAAATAGACAGTCTATCAGTGCTTTAGTGCAGTCAGCAAAGATACATGTGACCATTTCAAATCCTGGTTTTATCTCTGTGTGTCTGTTTGTACATCTTAAGTGCACTCAATCCTTATGGGTTATCAGGACAAAGAGATTTTCTGCAGCGGCTACATAAGTAAAAACTCTTATCTGTGTTTGTTTAAGTTGTACTTACAATGGATCCAACTCAACACAAGGGCAGTCCCTATTTCATCAAGTCTTTACATGCTCCTGGTATTGCCTGTACTGTTTTGGATTAAACAGAACTGCCATCACAACACAAACTTTGCCAGCTAGTCCTATTACTGGTCTAACTAGTTCATAAACAATACACTATTCCAATAAAACCACAGGTCTAGCACATCCAACGTGTAAAAGGCCAGTTAGTTATTTTAATGTTTTCTTATATTTTTCTGTAGATTTGTGGCCTTGGTAACAAGTATCTTATTGAACAAAATGCAGTCTAGTGTACCAGCTGTTTAGCGTAGCATATATACTGTAAAAATGCTGATCCTTTTGCCTGACCCCTTATCAGTATAAATCTCTTTCTCTGACCCCCGTCACTGGCTGAATTATTAAGCGACACGTGAGTACCCTCCCTCCACAGCTCTTTGATCCCTATAGCTTCAAATCATCCTACATCACTGTTGCCTTCATCGAACATTCCTCACGTGGCTCAAAAACAAAACACTGTGATGAGACAGCGGCTGTATGTTGAATAATGATAATGATAAAGTGCACAGATGCAGCAGAGGCACGTTTAAATGGAAACTGTCTGAGGAAAAAAATCAATGCACACCACCGGCTGCATTTGGACAAATCATGATGAATTACTACTGGTCATACTTGGGCCTTTAGGATTTTCCATTTACGGTAAATGTAAACATGTTCTTTTAATTTTGTATTCTTTACTCTTGAAGGCCATGTAGGGCTTTGCAGGTCCATTGCATAACTACTGTACCTCTGGGCTAACACAGCAGATGGTAACAAAAACAACAAGACTCTTTATTGTTCTGCTGTGTTGCATTATTTTTGATGTAGACTCAATAGTTCAATAGGCACTACAGTGGAGTGTGAAAAGAATAAGCAAAGAGCACATCATTACATTTAAAAATGATTCAGGGTCAGACAAAGCTACGACAAGGCTACATTTTTCCTCTCTGTGTTCAAATAGTACCAATGGGTTTTTAATTTCATGTTATCTTTTATACAAGGTCAGTCAAAGAAGTTGTTCAAGTTGTAAGTTTGATTATCCCAGTTAACCTTGTTTGTCAAGACCTGATGTGTTGCAATAAAAAACATATTTTGATGGATCTTGTTTTGGGGACTTCAAACCAAAAATAACAACAAATAATTAGTTCACAGCACTGTTTTCTGGTCACTTTGACACAGAACATTTAAAAATAACAAGAAGTGGAAACCATTCAGCTGTATGTTGTAGCCAAGGTCAGGAAATTAAATAATAAAGGAAAATAATAAATAAGGAAATAAAATGCCTTTTCACAGTGAAAGACTTGGACTGAACAAAAACTACTGGCACGCAACATTAGGAGCGAATTGCAACACCGTGACTTTTGGGAGATCAGATCACGCAGCTGGCAGACTGCGATAAGGGAGGCATAGGTCACACCCTCTTCACTGCTTTGGAAAAGAACATCATTTTTTATACTGGACTGCACTATTGGAAAATTCACCATGACAAATCTAAATGATTTCTGTTGGCCTTTTGATTTGGTTCTCTTTAAATGTATACTCAATATGTAAATAGTAATATGTATGAGTCTGTGTAGGAGCATTTAAACTGACTTATGAACACAAAACCTAATAAAATTAGTAATTAATTTGAATGGGTGACAAAGTACTAATTCTATTCATAATTCTGTATTCCAAATTTATATCAAAATAAAAAAAAGATATAAAGTATGTCTTACGAGCAGTGTTCTTTTGCAGCTTCCTGAGGGCTCTCAGCATGCCCTTGTATCCTTCGTAGCTCTTGTCATTCTGGCTGTACAGCAGGATCTTCTTGGCATCAATGATGAGACGGGATATTCTGGTAATGTTCACAGACAAAGATTAGACACTCCAGAGATGTGAGCCAGCAAAGTTCAGAGCTTCCAGTGATCTTGTTTCAAATTAAATTTAGCAGAAAATCTATTCGTTAATGAGCTAAAATTACACCACTCATAAAAATATCATCTTCCACTCAGTATAAAGGCAGTATCCAACTAAGTGATGAGACACTGATGAACAGTAAAACAAGAACTAAAAATGTGTATTTTCACTCACATAGAATCGTTGAAGTTTCCCACCATCCCAGGACTTTCTCCAGGCGTAGGAGAGCGGAAACAGGGGTTGTTAGCATTGCAAATGATGCCTTGTACCCAGGGCAGAGTTCCAGCGGATGGCATGGCCTTGTTGGGAAAATGACCTGAAATGATAAAGGAGAACAGATTTTTAAGATATTGATGTCTCCACTGACCTACTGACAGAAAGAAGGATATCAGTTTGTCATACAGGTCATGTAAATGAACATCAGAAGTCTAATTGCCTGTGACAGTGACAATAAACACAGTTCCTTGAAGCTGGATCCCTATAAACTAGAAAATGTTCAAACCATATATAACATATGCTCCTGTTGTGTCATACTCAGAATTATCTTTATGATTGTTTCAACTCTTATCAGCTAAAAGGTCAGCTACTGTTGTAAGTTACTGAGGTTATCAAACCATTACAATAAGATAAACCAAAACTGTAAGAATTTGACCCACTTTTTTTTTGCATAATAAAAATTGGTAATTCATTTCCATAACATAATATGTGCTATAATATGTGTGTCGTTTTGCTTGTTAAGTGCATTTTGTTACAAAAGATGTCTATGGTAATTCTGGGATTTTCTGTATCTTTAGTATTGACAGGACTTTTGAACCAGTGGACATTTTGTAACAAGTGGAAAACTTGTTTCTCTTTCTCAAGAGTTCTGGTGACATGTTCACAGTAAAAATAAATATTAGCAAATCCAACAGTGCCTTCTGTGACACAACAAGTAAAGATGTCCCAGGAGCCAAATGCCCACGATCAGCATAAAGGGCAAGGCCACATTGTGAATATGTTTAAAGGGTAAGGAATTTTGGTTGGGTAATCAACAAGAGAATTGCTTACATTCATGTTGTTCATAGGGTGGATAATGTATTCTGACAGAAATCAAGATGAAGAAGATGAACAATGGCCAGATGATCTCAATCAAGAGCTGGATCTAGGGAAGAAAGAACACATAAAATGAGTAAAACTTCATCAAAAGCCTTGAGTTAATCAACAGACACACTGACGAGTATTTCATTTGCTTTGTAGGCTTTTATTTAGATCAATGGAGGCCATTGTGAGTGTATGTACTTGTGAGTGTTTGAGCGGGGGTCTGTCAGCTGTTTGCCTGTGTAAACAGTAATCCCACCATGAGTCTGGGTAAAGTATATGGGTTAATAAGGGGAGACACAGTGAAGTCTGCAGGGTTTAGAGGACTATGGTGCTGTCCATCTGTTCCATATGGCTTCTCTGCCTCAGCTGCTTGTGTAAAGAATTAACCACTGTGGCAGACATGCGACACATGGATGAAGAATCAGGACACTGTCTTAGAAAATGTACCGCATCTCTTTGTTGGAAACAACTGGCCTGGAAGTCACGCTACAGCCACAACCAGCATCATCAAATGGACAAATGCCCTAATTGTATGCAGATAAGACCCACTCCCACATAAGCATACAGAGAGACTAAATCTGAGGCCAGAAGTGATTTGATTTACATATCTTTGACTGTGTGGGTATCACTCAGAACAAAATGGCAGCTGGATAATAAAGATCACATGAAAGTGTGTCACCAACATATCGTTGACTCAAAGTATTGTTTTCAGTTTTTGTCTCTCTGGCAAATCCCATATTCCCATGGATGTGGCTTGCCCACACAATGAATACATGCATAATAAGGACAGGCCACAACTTTATGTTCTCTGTATTACCGTCAGCACATTAAAACATGACTTTTCATCCATAACTTCTCATTGTGCAGTCATTAGATGCAGCGTGAGTCAGTAGTAAACAGTAGCAGGCCTTGTACTTACTGTCTGTCTCCGTCTATAGGTGAAGTTTTTCCACAGCAGTAAGCCCAGTTGAGTGGAGACTGCCATGTTGCTGTCGTCCCAGCCTTACTGAGCCCACTCCAGCCCCTTCCTAGGAAACGGCCAAGATCAAATAAGGGTTAGTCACTGCAAAAACCACACAGTGATCAGTAACACTCACGGCTAACAAAAAGTCAAACATGAAACCCAGAGGTCTGCTTCAGCGCACAAAACTAAAAATTGTCCAAGCTGAAGTTTGGATATATGCAAAATGAACACAAAAAGCTTTAAACAGAAAAAAAAAATCCATCAGTATCACCTTAGAACAGCAGACTACAGCAAGTTTCAGCAAATGTGAAGTGAGGAGTGAGGAAGTCAGACGCAGATTCAGGTCTACTTAATGCGAATTCATCAGTCCAAAGGTCAACTTGACCATGATGACGAGTGGTGGGCAGTGTGAATGTGGCGAAAGTTGTTTGCAGTCCTTTAATCATCTCAGAATATTTTGCTTTAATTAATGTGAAGTCATTTATTTGATGTCATTTTCTAAAAAAAAAAAAAAAAAAAAGTCTTTATTTGCTAAAATTAAACTTATTCACCCAACAAATCAATCAATCATCATCAATGGCTAATTTTGGAAAATGAAAAATGTAGTTTACAGTCTAATTTTTCCATGTAAGTATGTAAATGATTTAAAACAAATAATTTTTCATTATTGTTTTTAAGGCAATAGCGATAAGACCACACTGGGCTGACGGGAATGCATTATTGTCAAGGACATATTGAGGCACATGACGTCCTCCACTGATGTACATTTATGTACACGTCTTTTTGTCCAAACATCAGTCCCACATTGTTAGTAACACTGTCTTTAGGACCATTTTTAGCAACACAAATGTAAGTACTTTTTCACAGCAGTTAATCTCAGTGGATTTGATAAAATGGTGCAATACCAGATATTTGGGCGCAACAAACAACTGTGACCCTTGTACATTGCTTGGTTTTTCAACAAATGTCAGTGACTGTTAACTCTTACTGTCTAACTGTTTAATACCAGAGTTGCATTATGTGTGTTTTTTCTCACTTCACTGTTTCTTTGACATTAACATGGAAAACACCACCTACACTATCTCCTTTTATACAAGACGTGATCTAACATGCTGTTTGTGTGGGAGAAGATGTAACTCTACACCTTTGGCGCATAAGGAATTCATTCATTTTATATTTCTGAGCCATTTTATTTCATAAAGACAAACAATTCTTAATGTTCAATTCTTGAAGTCTATAGCCTCCATTTTGCGTCAACGGCTTGTTTACACCACGTTTGATTCATTGTGGACCTGATGTTAATCGAACCCTCCTTTCACGTACATATGTGCATTCACGTAATTCCCACAGGATACATCAAGTAATTTCATCGTCTCTGGTTATCACAGCCACAAGGATGTGGACTGAGATAAAAGAAAAGGACTTCTTAGCTGCGTATTACGAGCTCTCCAAATGGTGCAGAGCCAGGGCGCCTCTAGTGGCTCTAAGAAACACTATCATTTTATACTTGTTTACCATCAATTCTCCATCACGTGTTATAGCACACTCATAGGTCTCTTTGACTTCAATTGTTTCTCATATTTTTAAAAGCTGGACAAACAACTGAAATAGCGAGTGATCATTGCTCAATTTTAATGAATAGATTGTCGATTGTTTTATGAAAAAACACTAAATGGATCACATTTGTCATCAATGTTTATGAAGCAAAAGGCATCTAGGACATTGCAAGCGCACAAAAAAAACAAACAAAAAAAAGCAACCAGGGTATTAAAAACACAATGAAAACAACTTAAACAAAAAAGAACATTTAGGGGCTCCTTTTTCAAATCGATGCAATGGCAACTCAAAGACAACAAAGCAAAGCTGGTCGTTCGTCCAAGTGACTTCTGTAAGCGTCTTTCATTGTTCCATCGAGCCGAGGTTACTATCGGGTATTGGGTTTTGAGATGCTCAGCCACAGCCACGTCAAACACGACAAAACTAGGCAACAACAGCGTCGCTGAGAATTCAAAATAAAAGCGGCGTAGTCACAAAATATCTGCACATACAAAAGCAAAGTCTAGCCTATCAGCCAAAACTGATGCCTTAAACGTTTATACTATGGGCAAAATACAAGCCAACAGGAAACACATGTAGCTACTTTCATTCCTGTTAGTGTCATCTATTAAATCACAAGAACAACAAGTTCGCACTAAGAGGCTTTTATTTTTTACTCCCCAAACCGGAAGCCTATTTTAATTGTGCTTTTCTTGACTGGTCTTATTCGCAGAAAGACAGACGGCCAATCGGGATAACAAAAACAAGATAAAAACAGCAAAAGCTAGCAGCAAACATGATGGATATTTTGTCTAAGAGTCAAAATAGCCGTCGACATATCCTGTCCATTCAACACACAACATGACAACACACACTTTGCGAGCACAAAGCGAATTGTCTCGTGGCAAAAAACGCACAAAATTAACGTTTTTATTTCTACTGGTGACTAAAAGACTAAAAGAAAACTTCTGTAAATAGCTTCTCGCTCATACTTTTACTCCAAATAGCCAACTAAACGTAACACAATCTTTTCGTTGAACAAAGAAACTCTCAAATCTCCCCCCAAAAAAGAAAACTTCAAACTCACCGAGCTTGTCCCTGGTCGCCTTTAATATCCACTCTTTCACTTTTCATAAATAAAGACAGTGAAATAAAAGATAATTAAAATCCACTATCGTCACGGTTCTGGTTGCAGCGGTACTCAGCGTCTGGCAAAACGGTCTTTTTTTTCTCCGCCAGGGTTTTATAGTGCGCCTCGATGAGGAGCGAAGAGAGGAGCGAGGAGAGGAGAGAGGCAGAGGTAACTAGCGGTCAACCTTTTGTTACTGCTCCATATAAGGAAAGCACGTGCGGAGTCAAAACATCTCTTAAAGGGACAGGCACACACATCACTTCATTCAATTCTTCTCATTTAATTCATGCCGCTATATTAACAGCTCAATAGGCTATATGTTGGCCTAATGAAAATTTAAAATGAATGAATTGAAGTGTACCTAAATCAGTGTGATCAATCCTGCCATGTATATTCTGCATACACAGCCATAATCTCCTTTGATTAATTGTATGTGCATGAAATAGATCTATTACATTGAATTTATAAAACGTAATATTATATTATTTATAAATTCTGTTGCTGTTTATGATTAGTTCTTCTAAAACAAGTAGGTAAAGCATAGGTATGTGTAACACAGCTGTCAGTGTTGTTCTGATTCAGGTTGAGTGTACTTATGCTCTTCTTACCCAGTGTGCTCTGGGACATGCTGCGGCCCTCTATAACCCTGAAGAGGATAAGCAGCTTAAAAAATAAATGGATGGATGTCAGCTTGTCAATGCTTCATTTGCACATTCGGCCTGTAGCCATCAAAGCCTCAGTTACTAAATACAGTGCAGTTCTGTATACAAATCCACATTGTTTACAATATTGGATAATACAGTTGAATAAACATGTATTTACTTTGGAAGTCATGCAAAAATCAAACATTATGGATAAGCACAATTTTAGATTAAAAAAAGATCTTGTACAGTGTGTTGAGAAAGATGATCTATAGATGAGTCTAGAATAATAATGTCTAGTTTCTCATCAAACAAAAGCAGAACAAAAGTGCTTGTCAGTGTTATCATTTGCCTCTGAAAGACTATTCACTGCAGTGTAAAATATCAATTATATATTTAGTCTTGTCTGTTGACGCGCAAAACCTGCTCTTATGTTTTTCTTTTTAAAACTTTTCCCCCCCCCCCCTTTTTTTTTTTTCTTTCTTTTTTCTCTCCACCCTCTTCTTTTTCTCTCTTCATAATTTCCTTTAAATTTTATATATATTTAATGTTATTATTAAAGTTTAATCCGGCGAGTTTAATATGTCCAAGAGCCAGTCCTACCTGTTGAGCATGGTTAAACAGTGACAGCTGTCTCATGGGACACTGTCCTACAGTATGTTCAAAAACAAATGCAAGTACTACAAAACACAAAAAGTGCTAGTCAGAAAAATTTAACTCCACTCCACATTAATACACTCAGCAGGATTATGTTGAAACTGTTTAGTAATCAATTAAAAATGTATGAAAAACATATAAATCTGCTGCACAATTTTTGACTCTTGATAAAGTGATCTAATCCAATTTATTAAGTGTTTGACTATTGTCACTAAGAAAAGCTTCATAGATCTCAACCGGTGAAGGACATAGATGTACAACATGATGGCCATCTGGCAATGATTATCTGCTCTTTTTTATTCTCTTCCCGTTGGCTCTGGGTGCAATTAGGTTAAATATAACACTGGAGATGTTGGACAGCTTAACTGTTCATTCCCCAGTGCCTCAAACTTAACTCTTAACTCTGTCTGGGTTTCTTTACCTAAATATATACCCACACTGAAGGGCCTTCTTGTAACTAGTCATTGTGTTATAGAAGCTTAAGTCAAGTGCATGGATAGACATGGTCCTCTGAGTTTAAAACATGTTCTTGTGATGGGTTCAGTAAGTTCTCCCAGCAGGCTCTCATTAAAGCCCTCATCAGAGAGATTAGTCATTTAATCCATCAAGGACCTGGACTGTCTGCATGGCTGAACATTAAGGATAATTGATCACCGAATGTGAGAATGTCACATTATAGTTTAATTTTCATTTGAAGAAACCAGGCTAACTTCAGAAAACTCAAAAATGCTGTAAATTCCACTCTTCACAGGGTAAAAAGTCTCCTTCTTGTAGGAGACAAAAATTCTAAAATATCTTAAACTATTGGAAAGATCTGTAAGTGCTAGTTCTGAGATAATTTGGTGTAATTGTGTGTTGTAAGCTATCAGGTACTATTATTTCCACCAGATAGAGAACAATGGCTTTGTTATGGCTGGCCCAGTGTGAATCCGCTCACACACCCAAGGGCTTATGGGAGCTCTTGCCTGGAGGCCTGTGGGGTCACTCGGGACATTCTTGAACTGTCTAGAAAATGGAGCTTCAAGGATATACAGCATGTTTATGGACAGTACAGTGTTTACTTCATGTAGCTGATGTTTTATGCACTAGTCAAATAGAAATAACATATTGAAAGGCATACTGGTTCATAAATATTTACTTAAGAGGTTGGTAAAATAAAATCGAGGTAGAACTGCTCTTTCCAACTCTACCTCTTTACACGTGTAAATGTTTTGAAATGTTTACACCTCTGATTACATTTTTTCTGCGTAGTTTTCATCCAGTTCCCAAAAGCTGTACGGTAGATTTATCACATATAACCATTGCTTTAAGGTTTAAACTAAAAGGAAGTTAGTATCTTTTGAGACAGAAACAACTGCTGTGTGTTTGTCTTTGACCATAGCATTTACATTTTGTGTTTTCTAAGAGAACACACCTCTTTCTTGCAAAATCAGTTTATGATGAATAATTTTGAAGTGATTAATGTGACTTGTAAAGCTTTTCTTGCAAAATCTCAGGGAAAATGGAGTCAGTTTCCTCTTTTTCACACTGACCGAAAGTAACCCCACACAGAGTCAAATAGCTGCTCAGTCTTTACTGTCTTTACCTGAATTAACAGAGCAGTGGTTTCCCTCTTGTGATCATCAACACTGTGTATTCAGGATGTACACAACATACAAACTGTGGGTGCAGCCTTGAGGGATGAGCAGCAGAAGTGGAAGAGGATGGTAGATTTGTCCGATAGTAACCCCTGTACATAAGAGGTTGGGGGAGGGGAGCTGTGTCCGATAGTAACCCCGTCACAGAGTTGGAAAAGAAGCAGGTTAAGAAGCAGGGGGATGGTGTCTCCCATTTTTAACTCCACTGCCCCCCGTTGCTGCGGTCTGGATCGTTTAAAGATAAAAATGTCTAAATGGTTTTATTGTAGCAGTGCCACGTCGAGCCTTTGAGTAAAGTAATACTGACACAATATTTATTTTACTGCTTCGGTCAATGCAGATTAAGGTTACAGTTTGTATGATAAACAGAAAGAAACGACTGGGACTGGTTTTGCTTCTGTGGTAAATAAACCTCAGCTTGTGTTCATCCTGCCTGCAGCGTCGGCAAGTATGTGGCGTTTGCGTGCACTCAGGAAACAACGCTTACAAATATAAAACACTCTACAGCTAAAGCTTAAACAAACATTCCTAATATTTTACACATGCATACGTCATATAACACAGAAATCAAGCCTATATCTGCTTCAGGATTTTAAAAAAAATTATTGTAAAAAAGTTATGGCTATTTGTGCTATTTGTCACTGTAACACCTACATTTAAGTTAAACCGAATAAACCCAATAAAGCGTAACACCCACAATGTCATGTAGTCGTGGTTTAGATGTGTATCCAAAAACAGCAATAGCAACAGCGATACATGTCCCTAAATTACCGGAGTAAACTAAGTGGAAGGTTTTCCTCCCGTCAGATCCACGGTGCGTGGGAGTCCATGAACGGAGCGCGCTTTGACCGATAGTTACCTCGCACTGCAGCGCGCAGAGAACTGGGTGAAAGGGGAATGATGTCACTGCGAGGCTGAGGACGGCTGAGGAGAACAATGAGTGCTCCAGTTCCACATTAGGCCAATTATAGGGCACAAACACATCTATTACTGATATAAATGATAAAAATCAACAACATATTATGCATATTTTAACTGCCTTTTACCGAAATCTATCAAGGACCACAGCCGGGTTTAAGCTGAAGGCTGTATGATGATGTCGGTACTTCAAATGCAGGTATTGTTTACATTACAAATGCAATGGCAGTATGATATTTTCTTCGTAGTCGGGATAGTGCAAGGATCACTGTGCTTTACACTTTCAATTTTTCTTTCAATGGCCGCAATGAATTATTATTTTTTCCCTTTGACTTTATTAAAAACTGTCGGAGACCTGTTTCATCGATCACTGAAAAGCTTAAAAAGCTCTGTTTTTCCACCATAACATGTCCACAGAGGTGTTTGTTGTGTTTCTTATTATAACAGTGACCTTAGACTTAACTAGATCATCACTTGTCACTTATAATTACCGAGCACCAAGGTTACCCTTCACTGAGATTCATTTACAGTCACTCTTAATGCCCCAAAGCTGTAGGCTTTAGACGCACACTGTCTGTTTTTGCTGGCCTCACAGTGTGACCTCTAGGCTCATTATGAGTAATGATTTTCTGTGTATCTGTGGTATTTGTGGGTGTCCTACTGGGCACTTTTGCTGAATGGGTTTTTTGTTAGAGCAGATACATTCTTCTGAAAAGATCCCATCATAATTAACAACCAAAGCTAATTGATGATCATTACTTTTCATGATTTATAGATCTCAAGCAAATATAACCTATAAATGTTTACAGATAGACACAGTTGTACCATTATCATCACATAGAGTGATAAAAAAGCAGTCTTTATGGAAAAGGTTAACCATCCATAAGCATTTGATCCACATGTCTGTTATTTTGACTATATCTTTACAGCACATACTGTACATGTAACAATGCATTAGCGCAGTTACGATCCAAGTAGCCGTAAATCATAGCAGCAGGAGTTTATGTTCTGCCATAGCTGCCGAGGGCAAAACATGCACCATCTTCCTCCAGCTTTTTACAGGTTTCTCGTTCGTCTGGAGCAGTTATGACTCATGATTGCGTGTGAACATTTCCCTGTAATTGTGTGCGTTAGAGCATTTATAACCCTCACACTCAGCTGCTTATATGTGACCAGAGGATATGATGACACAAGAAAACCTCCTAATATTTACAGCAAAATGTGTGTCAAAGTGCAACTGTTCATACGAGCCAAAATGTTCTAATTAATGACAAACCCAAGAAAGTTATCTTTTTTTTAGGTTTCACTATTTAATATTGTTGTTGGTTCTGTTAGACCAGGATTAAAATGGAATATTACTAACAAGTAGAAAAGCCTAGTTGTGTGGCATAGTCTTGAATAATATCTTTTTTGAACAGGATATGTGAATGTAAAAAAGTAAAAAAATGTTTGCGCTATGTACAGCAGAACACATCGGGACACCACCTGCCACCTGTCTTACTGCACTGAGGTGTGGTCTTCGGTTGTTCCCTCAGAACAAGCACTGAAAGATTTTTTCTGGTCTTTGAATTACTTTGCAGTGAATTGTGCAAAGTATATTATATTTTATATTATTATATTTTTTATTTTATTTCATTATGTTTATAATATAATATAATTTAGTTTTTAGTGTAGTTTAGGAAAACTAGGTGATACTTTGGGCTTTCAGCTAATTGGCATCCGTGTAATTAAACAAATGAACAAACAAATCATTTTTAAAGTCAGAATAACATGATTGTAACCTTCATAAATTTGAATCGATGCATATAGTCTGCAATATTTGTAGAGAGATTGCGGCTATTACTCACATGGTCATTGGGTCAAAAGATCAATGTCTTTCACCTAAATTAGTCAGTCAATAGTGGTTCTAGAATTGCATACAATGCTGATATGGACAGCCATCACCCGCTTTAATATTATTCCTATTCCATTTTCCTTAAATATAATCATTTATTGTTAAAGGGATTTTTAAAATAAGAACAGTGTATTATTTTTCGCAATTGACCGAACTATTGCCTAAGCTGTCCCTACTGCATGTGGAAGAGCGTCAGTGAGAGCTTCTGTCCTGTTGTACTGGAATGCTGGCACTCACAGTCTTTATTAATTTCTCTGGTCACATGAGCTGTTGCCTCTGTGAAACATGCTTGCTCTGAGTGTATGTGTTTGCTGACTAGCCATCTGCTGCCCTCTGTTCTGCATAATGGCCTATTCATCTCAAACAGCTGCTGAACACATTGACCTCTGTCTATTTTGTCTAAGTCTGTCTGACGGCTGCTTCTATATCTCATACCAGTTATTAAAGAGGCCCAATGAATATGAAATGGTTAACATTTTGAAAAATAAATGACTATAAATATTTTAGAATATTTGAGTAATGATGAATTTAAGTGACACTCATTCATACTACTAAATATATATATATCTATAAAATGTCAAGTCTGGTTTAAATGCTTGCATGCTTCCAGATATGTTTTAATAGAGATAGTATTTTTACCCTATTGCCCTTTGCCAGGCCATCTGGAGTTGTTATCCCATATTTTTCTTTCTCTCTTTCTGCTGCCGCTGCTCTTTCTCCCTTCGTGGCCTCAGTTTAACTCTGCTGATTAGGCAAATTTTCATCTCCATGCTAGTTTTTCATGTTAACCCCTGGTACACATGTATTCACCTCCTATCCACAAATCACTGTTTAAACCAACAAAACACAGTCTATGTTTGATTTGATTTGTTTTATAATACTATATGTGCTGAGAGTCAAAGGGCAATATTATCAGTGGTAATGTTTCAATAATGTTTAGTTATTATATTAAAGCAGATTCCAAATATTTGTATTTAGGGTACATTCTGTGTTTCGGTGAGTGCTGGCCAAGCCATATCTCTGGCTCTCTCTCTGAAGGAACATGCTGACTGAGGTGAAGAGTTGCAATACTGAATTAGGCTTCTAATACAAGCTGGAATCACATTTCAACAGTGTTAACCCGTGGAACATCTGATCTTAAACATCATGGACTAGTATGAAAGGAACAGTTTTGTGCAATTAAACTCTGTCGGGTTATTATCAGTTTAAAGAACATATTGCTTTTTGGCTTAACTTAATCAACTCACCACCGTTTGAGATAAATCAATCATGCTAGCTGTCATGCTGTTTGGTGAAAAGTGGCAAAAGTTTTAGACAGATATGCAGTACAGTAAGAATATAACATTATTCAATTTATTATTGTTTTTAATTAATTTACAAAATGGAAATGTGTGAAAAGACAAAAAAAAAAAAAAGATCCCAGAACACAGAGCCCTGATGTGATGGTGTAACCTTGATCCCGAGATAAACAAGTCTGGCCTTACATGGTCTGATTCAGCCTGGTTCCTTCTCAGATTTGATGGTCTGGTTCAGTCCAGTTTGGCCTGGTTTGTCTTCTCCAAATGTTTGAACAGAATCTGCCCAGTTCCTTAAAAAACTGAGACAGTGAACTGTTGCTGTTTTGAGGCAAAGTCACACCAAATATTGCTTTGTTTTAGAATTGTCTTTTGTTCTTTCACTTTGCTCTTTGTAAACTAATAAAAATCACCATACTTCATCGTTTAGTTTACTTTTTATACCAGCACCTGCATAACACTTATGCACAGTACTATATATGTATTTCTTGTTTTGAGGTTTTTACTTTTTATACAGTTCAAACACAATGAAAGCAAGTCCTCTCTCTCACACACACATATATGAATACTGCAAAGCTCTTGTGTAGTTCCCAGAGGAGAGCCCATTGCTATTTTTAACATCCTGAAAGCTTTAATATGGAAAGAAGAGAGGCGTGAGGGAGATTAAATAACATGAGACCATCCTAACCAGACAGACTGATTCTGGGAGATACCAGAGCTGAACCAGTGGAGAATCAGTGTGCCACGTGGATTCTGCTGTAATCTAAAATGGGACAGTGTCCAAAGGAGCCTTGTGCTTGAGGATTTATTATTGGTCAAGAGCAATTTATAACAAGAGGATGAGAGGCTCTGCCAATGACTGCTCCAAAAGTGAACACAATCACAGTCGTGATGACTGCCTACGTTACTGACCTTGAAGATGACCTGAAAATCACGTGGGTGATGAAGAACATTAAAGCTTGGCATTTTGTGTAAAAGAAAACAACAAGCATTTTAATACAAAAAACGCAAGCAATGAAGGTTTTGAAAACGTGTGCAGAAAAAGAAGTTGCACATTTGATTTAAACCACTGCTTCAGAAAAGTGATTGATGATTCAAATTGATGAGTTAAAAACTACAACGTGGAGTGGCGATGGTCTAAAATCTGTGATATGGATTACAGGGAGAAGGCGACAGAAAAAGTGCATCTGCCCCACCAACAGATGAGCCTCTTTTTTTTCTGCTCTCATGCTCCTCTCGCCGCATCCACGTGAGCGGGAGGAGGAGGGGAAGCAGATGGGAGGGACAGGGAGGAGGACCGGGAATACGGAGCACCTCTGCATCCGTCTTCTCATACAAAACAACCCGTGCAGACAATACATTAGAAAGAGGGGGCGTGAATTTTGAGGAGTGATCCGAACAGTAAAAAATGAGAACGGATGAAAAAAAATCCTATAAGTCAGTTTATGTTATACTGGAATTATGTGAAAATGAAGCACATCAATCTTCTCAGCCAAACCTTTCACTTTTGCAACATGGTACTCTACCTATAGAAAATGACCTAATGATAAACACGTACACCCACACGTGCTTGGACTCCATTGGGGTTTATGGAGAGCCACAGTATAAGCTGGTCGGCCGATATCTGAGTCTAATGAGTTGGGGATAGAGCTAAATCTGTTATGTCAGGGTTTTTGGCCAGAGACATAAAGAAAAGACTTCACAGGATCCAATCATCGTTTATTCGGCCATGTTTTCACTCCACATTACAAGTGGATTCTCCTTAATGAAACTCATGGGGATGGTGTATTTAGGATCTTCACGTGTTGTAAAGGTTGTGTCAGCAGGATATGCCCGCTCAAAAGCAGTGCCGTATGTGTTTTGTTATAATGAAATGTCATGTTTTTGCATCTTCAGTAGCTCATCGGTAGCTTTATTATAAAAAGTGATTATCGTTCATGAGAAAGTGTTTGTTAAAAATATCGACTCTGAAATTTGTCAGAAAGAAAGCAGAGCAAAGTGCCATGTAAAAAGTGATTAATAACGTGTAAAATCAATTAGGTTTCACTACTAATTGCCAGTAGATTTTATGATTGTCTATTCAACATTCATCTTGTCTAAATCTCCTTTTCATAGTGACATAACTCAAACATTTTTACCCCTCATACATTTTTCATCAGTGCGCTGTGGACATTAGGCAGAGTCTGGTTCCTGCTATGGTCTGGTACAGAATGTTTCCCAATAGAGCAGTTAACGTCTGAAGGCCAAGCATTTGTATCCGTCCATCTCGCTGGTCTGAGCCCTTTGAGGACATCGTGTACACATGCTTCAAGGACAATTCCATGGTGCAATGAATGTAAACAGGGCATGTTTTATCTGTCAATGGATTGTTGCATAATTTTCTCCCCAAAGTCACCATGAAGGTCTGCATCTGTAAAATGACTCATCCACTTCTCCTTGGAAAGCAGCGAGTGTGATGGTAATGTTAGAGTCTGGCTCCCTCTGCTGTACTTCTACTTGAACAGCACAACATTACCTTAATAAATCTCAGTCTAAAAATAGACTAATGGAGAAGAACTCCAGGTCAGACAGTTACCATGCTGTCTGCTTGAGAAACAAGATGATAATGGAAAATAGGAAAGTAGACAAAATGTAAAGTATCTCATAGCATGACCATTTGTAGAGTTATAAATGACGCAGTGCTACTGAAGTATTTTCTAAAATATAGTATTTACTATTCACTATATTTCTATGATACATTTTTATATTGAGTCAGCCAATTTTGTTAGGCCTAAACACTGCACGAATGAGTGACTAGGGCCAATAAGCCACCCTGGGCAGTTAGTTGCAGGGCCTACACTTAGAGACAGACATTGAAAGAGCAGACAACTAAAAACAAACTAACAAAAACAAACCATAAACATAATGAAATACATGCTACTGGTTTTTCAAAGATAACTAAAAACTCTTAAAATGTACCATAATCATGTGTGGATGAGGAAATACTAATTACCAGACCAAGGGTCCTCCCAAGACCAAAATTCATTTTATACTATCTTGTCCAAAAAGGAGCACAGCCTATTCCAGATACTCCACATCAAAGCATTCGACCTACGACCATAATGGTAGGAACCAGGAATTAACTTGAGTGGTTTTCATTTCAAACTCGTTATTTATCAAAGAACAATAATAAAAATAACTGGACCTAAACAACCACCAAATAGACTTTCAAACCAAAGGCAGCGGTCTCCTTTTTACCTCCAGAGCAAAACTTTAAGAGCTTTTAAGAGCTTCAAGCTACAGTTGGTTAAGATGTCATATGTTTGTTTGTAGTGAATAATAAGTGACAAAGTCCAGCTTCGTGTTTGTGTGTATCTAAGAGTGATTTCATGTTTGGGTGAAGGGTTTATAGTCTTTATGACTCTTGTGCATACAAATTCACACTCATTAGGGAGATCAATCATAAAAACTGATCATTACCTGCTGCTATGGCAGGTTTATCATGCTCTGAGCCCCAAAGTAACCTATTCCTGTTTCCCTTTTACAACATTTCATTATATAAACCTGCAACTACTGCCAGTGTCTGGACAAAGAACATTTTGTCCACCTGACTCACACTTGTATCTTAAACAGAAGTATACTTTGTGTATTCATGAACATAATAAATTACAGCATATTTTTATTGTACATTTGACTAAATTGATTGAATTGCAGAAATTGAAATGGTATGGTTGTTAAAATGTATGCTTACATATTCATTGTAATTCATAATGTGTGTGGATTTTATCAAATGCATATACCTGATACACATTAGCATGATTCTGTCTTAGCCATGACATGTTCTGCTTCTGTAATAACAACAGTACAAATATTTGTATAAATATCAATAATATTCTAAACTCTGAAACAACTAAGAAAGTATAAAAGTCAGTGGTTCTCACCACTTTATAATATTCCTCACAGAAGCCCACAGTTTGGTGAGCCATAAGTTTGCTCCTAAGTCTGAGAGATATTGAAGTTCTGGGGTGAGCATCTTTCTGCACAGTTCTCTATACTGTTTATCAATGTTATTTCTCATATTGTATCCTACTATCGTCTTCTCACCGACTGGTTGCCATGGCTGCATGCCTGCATTATGAATGCTCCCAGCATCAACTGTGTGACCTCCTTCGATGCAGATTTCCGTCATCTTTGCGTTCATCCTCTTGAGTTCAGCAACATCCCTTGCCATTCGCTTCCTTCCATATTCTTCCACTTTGTGCCAGAAAGTCCTGTTGAAATATTTGTACAGCTTCCAATCAATGCTATTCCACTCCAGGGCCTTTTGCCTCAACTCAGGGGTCAGTTTGGATACAGTAGATTCCTTACGAGAGTTTAGTTTAAAAAAGAGCAGGTCTTCCATGTTCCAGCAGAGGGTGTTTTTGAGAAGAATGAGAGATTCTTCAAAGTGCTCTGTTAACATGACCAGGTCAAAGCGCTCAGCAATGGCCTTGATGCTTTTTTCTACAATCGAGTCATCTGCGTTAAGCATATTGTCATACCCAAAGTCAAAGAAAAGCAGGTTTTTCAGATAGAAAGAGTTAAATCCATTTGGACTGAAGTAGTAATCTGGGTCACGAAGAAACTCCACCATTTTATCTTCATGTTTAATCCACCAAGTGAGAGGAATAATGTGACTGAAGTAATGGAACGATGACTCAAAAAGCTCTGCTGGATCTCGCAGGATAGTGATGTACAAAGTGTCTCGAGGTAGCACCTGAGCCACTTGATCTGCAGTGAATCTCATGTGGTTACACAAGATGTTAAAGCACACTCCGGATTTGTAGCCTTTGACGTATGTGCGCTGGAAAGTGGACGGGTAGTAGAAGTCATTCCTGCCATTTGGAAAGGCAAATCGGAGTTTGTGCTTTTCCCCAAACCTGAACAGGATGTTGAGAAAGGTACTGCTAGCGGTTTTATGTGTCTTCATGAACATTATATCCTCTTTTGGAACACACCTGTGATCTTTTTGAGAACTGTTAGTGGGATTTCTGTCATGATGGACCAGCTTTTGGGCACAGGAGTAGGGCACCGGAAACCTAAGAACACAATATTATTACTTACAGCAGAATTCAAACATTAAGTAAGTCAAGCAAATATTTATTAAGATTCCTCAGTGTATAATAACATCAACATATAACCATTTGCATTTGTATATCTGGGAAAAATAGACCTACAAAGCTCAATAAAACCCAATTCAAGTCCCAATACTTCCTGTTTCTACAACTGACCAGAGCGGACAAACTGAGCACTGCAGAAGACGAAGCACACAGTCTTTCATGAGAGTTTAGGACATTTATAACCCAAATATCTATTTTCAAGTGTTGTGTTCAAAGTGTTAACTGGGTTTGTCCATAAACAACATCGCTCTACAGAGGGGTGTGAGGTGAGGAGGAGTTAGCAGTTACTGTAAAAATAGTCCTTTATTAATCATTAAATGAAACGCAAAATGTTGCTGAGCAGCGGGTGACTTATTGTCCAAAAAAAACAAAAAACAGTCTCTTTCTTAACAAGTAACTTTATGTAATTAAAAAAATCTATTGTGTGTGATAATAAATAAGTCATCTATTAAACAAGCATAAAGAAACCTCTGTGTGAGTTGGCACATTTTTGCTTAGACAGACCACAATGGTCATAAAAGTAGTCCTAGTCCTGCTGCGACTAGAAAAAGTGGGCAATACTGAGGGATACCGAGGCTCTTACTGGGGCAGGCTGAAGTTGATCTGGGCTGTGGAGAAGCAGTAGAGCAGAGTGGCCCCAATGATGACGCAGCTCACAGTCACACACTTGATGCTCTTAGAAAAACAGTCCTTTTTGTGGAACATGATGGCCATAGACAACTGAGAAGTTTATCTGACAAGAGGAAGAGCGCAGTGAGAAAGACAAACACAACTTCTTCCACGTCCAGATAAGTGAAATATCACAGGTAACCTAAATAAACATGCAATGTACAGCTATACTATATGAAATACTATAACCATATACTCTAACTGTATAATATAATTAATGTTTTCTATTGCATTTTGTCCTGTAACGGAACTGAAAAAGGACATACAAGGATCTTTTATTTGTTACTAAAATGAGCAAAGGCCTTCTTATCACGTTACATTCGAGACCTAAATTCTACCTTGACTCTTAAATGACAATCCTTAAAGATACACAAACACACAAAATGTTTTCAAATTCAAAATCAAACGATATTGTAAAATGGAAACGCTCTGAACTTACTCACTTGGTGTCTGTTGCTGAGCTGTTGATCCTCTGCCTGCTATGCAACACATATCTTATCTTTTTATGGCCTGGTGTTCTCAGTTGTTGCCCGGATGACACCAGACTATAAATGCTACAGTATCCTTTCAGCATGGGCATCTAAATACAACATTTTCTTAAAAGTCTTCTTAAATGAGTGTGTATTTCCTAAGCTGTGGATAGAGCATCCCAGCTGACAGGATTTTGTTAAGCTTTTATCTTCTCCTGCTCTTCTTCTGTAGCTGTCGGTTCAGCAGAGCATTTTGCCAAACCAGGGAGTGGTGAATGACGTGAGAGAGTTGGTTTGCCAAAGAATATGGCAACTTTATTCAAATGAATGTTGTCTGCTGCAACAGCAGCACATTTATGCTTAGACACATCAACATGTCCTTTTCAAATTGTTCTCTAAGACCAAAGAATAACATTTTGAACTGACAGCACAAAGCAATGATATTAATAAAAACATATTTTGATCCAAAAGTAGTTGCACATAAACACACAAAAATGCTATGTCTTTGGACTTTTGCCTTCTATGAGAGCCAAGAGTTCATGTATAGCCTGGTGATATTCCCACTGACTGACTAATCTATCAGTGGCTTAGGTTCATATCCTGGTTTTTAAAGTATGAAAATCAATATCTAAAATCTATGTAACTGTTTATATTAATGGATTGCATTTATGTGCAAATGACTGCTCTGCCAATTACAGTAAGGTGGGTACATGCAGTTTAAAACTCCAGTTATAATTGTAATATATATTTTATCATGGAAAGTTATCTAATGCACGTTTAACCTTAATTGTAGTATTATTATTTATATACCTTTATGTAGGACTGCGTGTGTAAAAATTTCAAGTCCAATAGGAACTTTTACTGTCTGCTGATAAGTCACTATCAGTGACCATGTTAATTATTAAATGAGAATAATGCAGTTTACAAGTCAATGCTTGGAATATGTTTGTAATAATGCCTCTCCAAGTTATCTTTCTAATCATTTTTAGAGTCTAGCAGGTCAATATTTACATGAGCTCAGGCAGACTGAAAAGGTAAATAACTACATGGTATATGACAGGACTAACTTTACACACAGACAGTATTTATAGCAGAATTGATTTAACGATGTGGCTTGCACTAACTCCAAGAATATGAGACAGAAAAGATGTCAAAATGCATAGCAGGAAATAATACATTTTGAAAAAGAGGAATTGCCGCTATGGTATTAACTTTGACAACATGAAGAAATAAATATTTTATCATTTGCGTTTGCCATATAGTGAAGACAGCAGTCTGAACATGACTATGTGTCAGTCTGTGTTTTTACTCTCATTACAGAGACAGACGAGAAAGAGTTTTCCTTCAATTATTAAAAATGGACACAGGAAGTTCTCTTCTATTTCTTTCGGTTTGGGATATAATAAGCTGTTGGCATGTGGGAAGAGAGAAACAAACAAGCTGTTTTTGGTTGAAGGCACAGCAGTTGTGATGACAGAACGCGAGCCAATGTTTACTCATCTCGGGCATGAAAGGCTCCTCTGACTTTGCTGAAGATTCAGAAGTTAGACAACCATGTCCACACACACTCACAAACAGACAAAAACACTGTCTGATTCAATTCCCTCTTTTCCCTGTCTCCAATTCTGGCACTTTCTCCTTAATTAGTTTCCCCACTATGTTCTTCCCATCCGTCTTTTCAAAATTTTATTCCATTGTCTGTTTGACTGTCCTCCTTTCAAAGCAGTTTTTAGTTCAGTACAAAATAGACTTCACAGTATCAGTAGGGGAGACATGCACACTCAAACTACTGCATATCACAAGTTTTACTGCAGAAGTTGGGCTTGTGTCTAGATGGTCATGATCTGTACATCAATGGTATCCGAATGCTTATCTGGTGCACTTTGCTCTTTTTATCTGAGTTCTCCTGCAGCAAAAATGTTATGCTCACAAAACTGCATGGATTACCCAAACCAATAAAACAAGAGAAAGTACTGAAAAACACACGTATTTTTACAGACCTTGTGTATAAAGGTAGTTGCAGAAATGATCATAAATCAATCTCTAGATGTAAATCCTCATTATCATCAGACTTTCAGACTGAATTTTGAAAGCACTAAAATATTCATGGCATCCCATTTCATAATTGGTGTCATGATCCGGTTATAGGCTACAGCAACCAACACACAGGTTAACAGATGCTGATATTTAATAATGCAGGGGATACACTCATTTACCCACCAACTCAATTCCCATTTTAATAAAGAGGCAGGTGTTGGGGCCATGACTTATTAATGCACAAAATGACTAAATAATCTTCGAGGTGAGAACTATTCTGAACAAAAGAGGAACAGGAATCTACAGACATAAGTCCTGAAGTCATTGTACATAAGATATGGCTTTGCTGTGTCCAGGATTGGAGCATTTATTTTCTCTGACCATAATGATGATTATCGACTTGAGTTTTTGTGTATCTGGATAAAGAAATAATTATGAATCAATCACTGAATAAGAAAACTTGATGATTGATGAGATGATTGTCATTGATGAAAATAAATACATTGTGAAAGAAATTATGATTCCGGGGTAGAGTGATTGATTAAGCACACGTGTTTTGGCATGTTCTCATGTTAAAATGCAGAGTAGTTGACTTCTGACATGCTAAGCGCACATTCCTTTCGCTGCAATTTTATGAATCCAGCTTTAATTATGAATCATCTCTTCAACAGCTTTATTAAATGCTCTATGACTCTAAAAGGTCCTCTGACTGTGTGTAGTCCATTGTTCAACAGGGATTGGTGTTTAATTGCCATCTATTTATTTCAAAAGGGATTGGGAAAATTTGTTTTGCTGTCAACATCCACCTTGCCCCAAAGGAGTATAATGTTGATATGACATATTTGTGTGTTTTATGATGTACATTTGATTGTGGCAGAGGACACACAGAATTATATTATTCCATGTATCTCTTCATGAATCAGTCTGTGGGTTATAGACCAAACGGTCAGACTGAAGACCTGCTAATCTCACTTTAATGGCCATTTATAATTTGAATGAAGGATGAATAATTCATACAAACTCCGTGTGAATTATTCCTCACATTTCTATGCATAACTGAAACAGGTCTAATTTAGTGAGACAGTGAGGTTATGCACCAAACCAGGCCATCTTAGACGACAGGGAGAGTCCCACACAACCATTTCCAGTCTAGTCCATAGTTTATGGGCCAAGTTGAGAAAGAATAAAGTTTGTGTCTTGTCAGCACCATTCGTGTCACCCTTTAGTGGGGGTCAGGGCAGCAGTAAAGACACTTAAGCTGGCCATAAAACATATTGAATGGAGCTTTCTTGATAGAGAAGTGGCAGCAGGAGCCAGTCTAATTATTGCAGTGCCAACGATGAGGGAGTCTGAGCCCGAAGCAAAGGCTCCTGTGGGAGTAACAGAAGGAAGTGCAGCACTGCCTCCATTACCATCAGAGGTGGGTAGAACAGCCAGAGTGTGTGCTCAAACAAAGACACTTCAAAATGAAATCACCCAGACACAATAGTAAAAGCAAGTCATCTAAATGAGTGGTTATTTTTGGTTTGCTGCACAAATATATATAATATGAAAATACACTCACACTCGGCCAAGTTAGAAATGATAGCAATAAAAACAAACTTCCTCTTCAAAAATGTGCTCAAGTAAAAGATAAAGATTGAAATAAACAACATAAACGACTAAATTAAATTGTGCTCTTATTCCTGATTACAAATATTGTCTTTCTGCCGCTGCATGAGAACACCAACGAGCAGGGCATTTTAAAACATATCAGTAAGTTGGCAGTAAATCTAGGAATTGGAGTCAAAAGGTAAAATCCAAGTGGGAATTAAAACACAGGAAAAAGCAGGCTTGACCCACAGCTGGGGAGATCTTGTTTACTGCATGAGAACAAGCGAGAGTGGCCTGGGACAGGAGTCTGGAGGATACATGGCCGTGGAGGTGTGAAGGTGAAAATCTGCTGTGAAAATCAGCCACCAGAGGAGAAAGAGTTTATTATGCAACCATGTACTCTCTGAAATACCTGTCTACCTTTACATTTCAATATGACACATGACATACCATCTCATTGATTGATTATTTATGTATTTGTAAGAGTTTCCTTGGTGGAAACTAGCTCACTTACATCTCTTTTTGTGTGTTTTTTTTTTTTTTTTCTGTTTCTTTTCATCATTTTTCACCACTGTGTGCCCGTGCTGTGTGTCCACGTGTTTCAAAAATACATAGCAGAGCGCAGTGATCTAACAGTATCAGCCTATATTGATGATGATGACATGTACATTCATAAATTAAATGAAACTTTACTGACAGCGCAAACAGAAATTGAGCGATTCATCAATTCCGCCATGGCAAGTGCATCCATTCATTTCAGGCCTGCCGTTTGAGAAAGCTGCCACGGCTGACAAAGGATTGTGTGAAAATAAACCACAGTGTCAAGATAAAATGAATCTCTAAACGCAGGTGGGGAGAACATGAAATACGTGAGGAGGAAAAATGGAGCTTCTTTCTTCAATCAAGACGGCAGCCATTTTTTTTTTTTCTCTTTGAGAGGCATGAAAACCATTCCAACTCAATTTAATTTTCCATTAAGAATATAATTGCAGCGTCAGATGAGAAAACGATTCAATCAAAAACTTTAAAATCAAAAATCAAACAATGTGAAAGAAATTATAGAGTGCACTTAGCCACGGAGAAGTTTGCTGTTTCATATCCGCATGGCAAAATTCTCATTCAACATCTTTTTTTTTTTTCTTTGCTTTTTTTAAACACACCTAAATTGCTTAACTTAAATCTCAAAGGGTAGAAGAGTGCGCTTGAAAAAACAAATTTGCCACAGTTAACTTTGTAAAAAGAGAATACAGTAGCTTTCAGTTCCCACTTGTTTTCTTGTGCTTGTTAAAAGTTTGAGAGCTATCTTCACCTCAGCGTTCACACACCTGGGAGCTGCAATCTCAACTCTGTGGCAGCTCGGGACAATCAGCAATAGCCAAGTTGGTCAGCCTGAAGTTTTCCCGATCGCAGGTGCAATCTGTAATTCCTTTCTGCAGACAGTGACTCTAAGTGTTTGCGACATGTCAGTCACTCATCTTCAGTGAGGGATAAATGTCCTTCTCTTTATATTTGCTAATACAAAGGCAACACATTTATAATAAAGTAGAGAGTGAAAAAGGAACATGCATATTTGTCTCGGCCAAATTCTAGTCCCACACACAAAGCCACAATTAAAAACACATTTCAAAATTATGTTTTCAGTGGTTTATAATCACATCAAAATAGCTGTAATTAGTCATCCCACACACAAAACAACATGTCTGCAAATTAAAAATTAAAAATCTGTAAAAATCCATTACTACATTGTCATCTTAAATGATCATCTCAAATGTATCTCCAGAAATGCAACAATTTGACTTTATCCTGTGTTGTTATGCACACAGCTGCCACTAGATGTTCCCACAGCCCCATCCTTTTTGCACACCGCACTTCCACCTTCCACAGCAGCACACTGGGACTGGCCAGTGACCCTCCATTTGCAGGGCACTTCTTCCATCCTCTAAAGCATAAATGACCCAATCTGACCCATGCCTCGACTTGGCGGGGTAAATATAGACTCTCAAGCTGTGAGGTGTGTAAGGTGAATTGATTGTAACAACACGACACGGCTCTAATAGCTTCAGAAGTTAAAGTGGACTGACAGTAAACATTTCTGCACCGTGTAAATATTCGGAAGAAACCGCATCTCCCGCACGTATAGTCTTTAGCAAATTATGAATCGTAAAAGTCGCTGGTGTTAAAAAACCCGTTATGTAAAAGCTCTCTCGTCTAATCAGCCCAGACCCCAAAATGAGAGTGCACACAGAAATAAGGCAACACATTCTGACTAATCGAGACACTGCAGTCAACCTACTTACCCAAATGAAATTCTAATATCGAGCAATTAAGTCATTCCATGAGCCATTTCTCAGCACACACATTGTGCTGAAATAAATGGATCTATTTTATAAGCACTAACAGAACTGACACTTTTACTCGTGTCACAATAGGAGGGAGACATTAATCGGAGACATTAAAAGTCACACAGTAATAATAAACACTTGAACCGCTTCTTGCCCCGCTTAAATCTTATCCCAGTTTATTTCTGCAGGGTTTTTTGGAACATGCAGAGTGTAGTCCTGTTTCTTTTCACTTTAAGTGCACTGTTTGAACTGTTGTAGAGTTGAACAAAATGGAGCACATCTTTCAAAATTATGTAAAATAGTGTATAATCACATCAAAATAGCTGTCTTTGTATCTGCCAGGAGCTACCAGAGGAGAAGCACACTTGTGTTTCTTTTTTAGCACACATTCTTGCATGAAGTTTTAGGACATTCATAAACCAAAATGATTTTGCAGCAAATCTCACTGTCAGATCTGTTAATACTGGGTTTCTTCACAGACAGCCCTGCAGGGTGCCATAGCTGTTCACATGATCTAAAACAAAAGAAGTGTCACATGTGGAGTTTTTGCCACTTGATTTAACAAAAATGGCCAAATTGTTAGGGGTGGGTAGTCACTATTTAGTTTCCTGAAACAAGACTGGTATTAAAAGGAAGGATTATATTGTTAATTTGTTTTTTGTTTTTTTAAATATGGTCTGATTGTGCCAAAGTGGGTTTAAGATCCAAGTATAGTATAAACAAATGTGTCAGTCTTACAATGTACACCCTCAGCTAGTGTTCAGTGTCTTGAATTTATTCTATATTTATTCTTTAGTGAGTCATTTTCACTTTAAAGAGTTTTGTTTTAAACCTGGGTAGATCCTGTATTTTGGCTATTTTTCCTTCAAACTGTCCTGAAGTTGTAATGCAGACAGAGAACTGGCTTCACAAAAGAGAGTGATGCTTATTTAGTTATTTCATGTAGTTTGTGTTCGCAGAAGAGATGTGAGAAACGAGGCAAAACATTGAAAATCAACTCCTGCGTTGCAGATGTTGTCTATCCTTCATCCCCTGTGGAGCCAGTGTTTCATCCATTAGTCACTGAGAGCTTCCGTAACGAGGTGTTCTTAATTGCCAAACTCAGCTGGGAGTTGCGTTTCCCTCGATATCCGCTGTGGCCCTTTTTTATCTCATTCCTTCATATTTTGTATTCTGACCTGCCACTCTCGTCCCAGTCATTGCTCATGCTGTGAGTTTGCCTCTGCCTGTGGATTTAATTGCGTGTATTTCTTCAAACTACCCATGTTCTTTTATGGAGAATTAAAAGCTCAGCTGTATGCGTTTGAGCCACACATTTGGGAGACATTACATTACTGCTCTGTCAGGTTGAGATTCAGAAGATACTGAAGTAAGAGAAATGTGACTTGAACTGACGCAAAGTCTCAACAGATGCCTCATTGGTCAAATTAAAGCAAAATTGTCAATCCACACTATCTCCTATCTTTAATAGTGCAACATCAAGGGTCTACAAGGGTCAACATAAGCAGACACTGTAACACTTTAGATTATGGCCACTTCGTACTACTGTATTACAGCACACGTAATAGGTAATTATGGACTGGTAACTTCCCCGTATTAGATTACCTGTAATTAGATTACATTGCCCACTGTAATTAGATTACCTGTAATTAGATTACATTGCCCACTGTAATTAGATTACCTGTAATTAGATTACATTGCAACCTGTAATCAGATTACTTATTGTAATTGTAATTACATTGTAATAACATATTAAATACATTGTAATTTGAATTACATTTGAATTACTTGGATTAATTGGAATGTAATTACATTGTATGTAATCTAATCAGATTATATTGACCCCTGTAATTAGATGACCTGTAATTAGATTATTAATTAACTTAATAATACTACATTGCCTCTGTAATTATATCTACTCGTTAATTACACCTTAATTAAGGGGGGACTATGGCCGTAATTCCACCTAAGTTCCGCCTGAAAGTACAGGATCTAAGCCTAAAGCCTAAGCTGGTTTGGAATACGGCCCGCGTGCCCAGTTAATTATCCCTTAATTAAGGGGGACTAAGGCCGACCAAGCCCCCCTGAAAGTAGAGTATCCTAGTGTACTTACGCTGTAATTACACTGTAAGTAAGCTGGAAGTACTAGGCCGTAATCTAAAGTGTTACTGCAGACTCACTTAATTGATCACTTATTCATTTAAACAGAATACAATTTTACAAAACAAAACCACACACTCTAGACAGAACATTTCATTCTGCTTTCCTGGAATGACAATTGCAATTAAAATTCATGATTACTTGTCAACAGAAGGTAAGTTAGTTATGTAAGAAGCAGTTAAATCTTCCACTGATGCTTTCATAAAGGATCATTTGTGATTATATTTATGAGTAATTCAAAACTCCATCACCTTTTCTGACATTAGAGACACAGAGACACTCATATCTTACATTAGACAATGACAGATACAGTTATATATAGAGTATAATCTCTTCACATTGTGAGAATATGCCATCTTCATCATTCCTTCCACAGTTGCAAAAGATGGAATAAAGCAACATTATTGGCATTTGGATCTGACTTTCCATCTCATCTCTTTTCACTGTCATGCAAATACAACACAGTATATAATAGAAAATGCATAAAAGTAAACACTGAAATGGCAAACACACAAAAAACGACTACACTTTACTATGCTGTACTGGGAAATGTACTTTTTGATCAGGCAGACTGGACTAGATTGAGAAAATAACAGAAGTTTGATTGTATCCTTATTTTCAACCCAATCTTAAGATTTCTTTTTTAAACTTGACATAATTGTAATGTTTCCAATGGACATTTACTAAGCATGTTTACTCAAAAAGAGCATCCATAGAAGGATTTGTGTTGTTCTAAAATAACTATTGACATCCAAAACAAATCAGTTACAAAAGTGCGGTTAGTGACTATTTAAAAAAAAAATCATTAAAACCCAAATGATTAAAACACAGAGTTTGTTAAATTGGAACCAGTCCAGAGCAAAGTGGCCTTGAATTAACACATGCTTTGACTAGTTTTTTATCTGCCTTATATTACCTGGTCTCTGAGCTTGTGTGTCCACCGGGGCTTGTAAAGCTATACCAGTGGATCCCACACGTACACACCTAATCTGTCTCACTCTTTTAATTGTTTTTCCCTTCCTCTCTCTTTACTCTCCCTTTCTCCTTTCAATCACTCCCCAACACTACATCTACTTTAGACAATTAGTAGTGGCTGCAGCGCCGCAAAGACTCGCCCGATCCAAACTCCCTCAGTAATACACACACACTAGGTCCAGGTCAGATGCAATGGGGAGGACGGGGCCATCAGCTTTCTGCCAGCCTCCCGAGAAGCCAGTAAACACACCCCTCTCTCGCAGACGCTGTCGAGATAATTGCCACAGAGTGCAGCCATCTACACTTTTTTCTTAATGAACTCCCAGCCCCCCATAACTTCTTCATCCAAATCCTCTTCATTTTCTCCTTTTTAGCTCCTTTATGATCTCTCATCAGTCATTTAACAGTGACCTCTTACTTGCTTTCACTGACATTTTTTTCCTCACATCCCTTTCATTTCCTTTCTTCATTTATCTTCCATTTTGTTTAGTGTCTCCTCTGGTGGCGTTTCCGTGTACTGAGACTGCTGCTTTGTATCTCCATCTTCAGCTTTTTTTGTTCCTTATTATTCTGAGCTCCAAAAGATTCCAAATATAGAGGATAGTTGGGCCAGAGGTCGGCTTTGACCTGGCTTATGAATGAAATGTAGCTGCAACAACAGAACAGAGAGAGAACAGAGAGTACTGACATTAACAATGGTGATGTCTTCAAATGTCTAGTCCTTTTTGAATTGGTTGAACAAATTAGTTCCAATTTAAAGGTGAACAGAGCCAGTCTCATTCTGATATATGTTGGCTATTTGGAATACTTTGTAAAATTAATACAGTAGATCTAGAGAGTCAAGAGAATCAAGTCCCAAGTCCCATACATACATACATATAATAAATAAGTACAACTGATAAGTGCTTGTATTTCCATAGAATATTTAGTCAAAAAAGTGTTGCCATAGTGACGGTGATCAGTGATTTACAATGTGTGGGTTGCTTTTTGGCCTTTCGTTGTAAAGTGTCTGTAGCTGAGCTTTACAGAGCGCATTTGAAGGCAGCGTCATGCGAGTAACGGGTTTCTTAACTTCTGTCAAACTATTTAAAAAACGAATTTTCGTGCACACTTTTAAATAACATCTTTGGGGGAGAAACATCAAGTCTCTTCAGGTCAGAAGCTCAAGTCAAGTGGTGTTTTTATATTTTCTTAAGTCAAGTCAGAAGTCATCAAATTTGTGAGTCTTGTAACAATTTTGTTGGATTTTGCATGTGCTGGTTTTAAAGCAGACAGAAAGGCTCACACCACAGCGACAGGACCCGTATTGTTATTTTTGTTTGTTTTTTTGTAGTCATTGTTGTTTCCTGTTGATAGCGTTTGTTGTTCTATTTGATTCCATTGCATTGTACCAAATGACTTCAACAGAATTTTGATTCCTTGTCATCCTACAGACCAAACATCGAACACTGAAACTGGAAACAGAGGATGATATGAGGCTGATGTTGTTCATTCAACCTTAACCGAGCAGTAAAGCATTCCTTATCTTTATCTAAGTTTTTCTATTTTCTAAAACATGGCTTGCTCTACAATCGGACCAAGGGATTGTTCTGTGGGAACATCATTTGTGGAGTTAAATGACAATCAATAATTGATTAAAGAACAAATGAGCTTTCCAAATTACCAACAAGAGGCAAAATCTGTAACGAGGAACCAGCAATTAGATTTGACATTGTGGAAGGACAATAAATAAGTCTCATTCACTCTGTAATGGCAGTTTTAGCAGAAAGATAAAAAAATAAATAAAATACAATCTACTACTATCACTAAACACATTGAATACAACAAGGTACAATACTGAACCACTGAACCAGGACAAGACATGTGTAGGTCAGTTTTTTGGCCAAATCAGATTTGGCACCAAGATGTTAGCAGCAGATCTTTTAAGGCCTGGATTTAGAGATGAGTGGATAAGACATTTGTCAAGCTCCCGTTGCCAGACAGCATTACCTTCCTAGCACCACTTTTGGCAACTCCTCACAACCCCAAACTGGGACCTGCATAGAGAGCTGTATTTTTATAGATGCAGGGGTTATAGATTGCTACATTGCTTCATTCACTTATTCAACAAGATGTGCTCAAAAGAAAACCTGTCAATGGTTATGTTGTTTTATTTGTTTATGGTCTGTGTTAATATAGAGCTGTTATTGAAGGAGAAAATGAAGCAGGCCAAATCAGAAGAACGGAGGAGTATCAAGAGAAAAGGGCGAGACCACTGCGAACAATTATTTTATTGAATAATATTTAAGCTCAAAAAGAATTTAAAAGTGATAAATATTATTTATTTAAAACAGTTTCTTTTGATCACATCCATGACACATGAAAATGCACTTTATATTGACACGAACATCCACACACTGATGAATATTCCCATCTCAGGAGACTGATCCAACGAAAAGAGAACAATTTCTGGCAGGAAGATCAGATGATGACTAGTTTACATCAGCCAGATTTGGGCAAAACAAACTGCCCCCTTTTATTCTCGTTACCATGGCGATGTCTTATTTGATTGGATTGCCAAAAACGACGCCAGTAAAATCAGGAGCAATAGACGATTCGCTTTCACAAGGGTTTCATTAAAGTGTTAAACTCTCAGTGTAAACACTTACCTGTCACAGCCGAGACTTGGCAGAATCCAGGGCAGCCGCATCTCGCAGTTACACACAAAATCACACAGAAGCATCCCACGCACAAGACTTGTCGTGATTAGTGTTCCACAGGTATGTCAGCTTTATGTAATAATTAAGTGAGTCAACCTCTCCTCACTGCTTTTTCCATCTTTGAGAGACATTTTTCCAAGCAGAGGTAATTTTCTGCCGAATAGAGACATGATGAGTGTTCACATTTTGCAAGAGCAGCACTGTGAGAGCAATGTCAAAACTAAAGCTCACATTTAAAGTATGCAGATTTTTTGAAGTCTTGATCAAATGTTCACAAATGGAGTGTCTGCACGACTGACATCCACTCCTCCCAAAAAAAGAAAATGGAACTAATCCTCTGCAGGTTTTCCATTATCTCAGATGTATCTCTTTTTTAGGGATGGAGAAATTCGAACAAATGCAGCAGAAAGCAGAATCTTCTCAGTGAGAATACATTAGTCACCTGTTCACCTTAAGAGCCGTGCATTTGCAAACCTATAGCTTTGCGAGGATTGTTTTAAGTGGAGATTTTAATTAAAGTAAGTGCTCGTTCTAACTTCACGGAGTCAAAGCGGGTAAGGGGTTATGTTTGTCTAATTGAATGATTTATTGTTCAAACTGTAGCATACTGCTTCGGGCAGGGCAGAGCAGTAAATGGCAAAGCTCTGTCTTTGTATGTCTTTGGCTCTTGCAATGAATAATGGCATCCACGGAGAAGAGTGTATAAAAGTGAGTAGTCTTGCCAGTGACTGTAATGTCTTTCTCAATATAAAGTCAGAAATGATCTTATGTATTGGACATTTTGTGGGACTGTAATATTTACCAGCAGCTGGATTCTCATAAGACAGCTCACAAACCTAACATAAATCCATCTTGTGTGTTTGAAAGCTTTGTGTTAAGTGTCCTGTGGAAGCCCTCCCAGTTGAGTCTGTGTAACTGACCATCTGGCCAGTCAGGTTAATGCAATAGTTCATTTTGTGCTCCACCTGAGTGCCTTCGATGCTAAAAAATGTTGTTTTTAAAGATTGCCATAGAAATATTGTGCCCCTTATTTGCCAGTTGTAGTGATTAAAGTCTTTTTTTTTAGGAAATTAAACACAAAAAGTTGATTTGTTTCCATTCCATATATGCAAATTGGAATTTTTTTGGGGGGTATTCTCTGAGCCTAGGAGTGTTAAAAATTGGGTCAGTAGCCAACTCTAGGAATATTTAAAAAATCAATTTTTATTTTCTGTGCAAAGTTGCTTGTACATAAATTGCTCCACCTGGGTCCCCAGGACACAAAAAATGTTTTTTACTGGTTGCCATGGAAACAATAAGGGATTTCAACACCAGCCAATTAAAAAAAAATTAAAACAGAAATCACATTACAATGGTAGAGTATTGAAAAAAGGCATTTTGAATGGGAGTCAATGGCACAAAAAATGCATAGAAAAGACAAAAAAAAAAAAAAAATCATGAACAATGCAAATTTACCCCAAAATACACAACCTGGACACATTTTATGACATTTGCATCCACATAGCCTTAACGAAAAAAAACAGCAAACAAACAAAAGAAAAAACCCCCAAAACAAATGAATGTCCAGGGACCCAGGAGGGTTAATGGCCTTAACTAAAGTTGTTTTTAATAAAAGCCCCTTCTTCACAGCTGAGCCTGCCTAATATTAAGATAAAGTAACACTTTACTCACATTACAGCTACATCCTCCAGTGCTAATGACACCACAGTCTTGTTCAGGCCCCATTGGCCCTCAGGTGGCAAAATGCATCCAGATATCATAATCTCATCAACCTTTACACTTCATCATCTGTATTGTCACTGACTTTTCAATCAATGCAGTGTAATCAATACACAGGATTGATATGTAAGCATGTAGATACACTGTAGTTATGTTGCACCTTTCAGTGACATCAATGACAAACTCAAAATACAACAGTGATAATATCAGTTTGAAGTAGCGTTTGTTCGATCAAAAAAAAAAAAAAAAAAAAATCCCTTACACCAGAGGATCTCAAATCTCCAAATAACACAACAGTGAAACAGGAAGCTTTTCACTGACTCCTGACAGTCTTTCCTTTCCTGAGCTTGTTGCTATGCTATTTTTGCAGCTCAGTCCAGCAGCAGGGAACTAATGGCAGTGAAACTTGAGCTGCACTGTCAGCTTGCTCTCGCCGGCATCAGTCCAACATTACTGACAACTAGCACACAGGGCACACATCACATGCTCAACCCGACTGACATGGTTTGTATTATAAGTGAAATACAGTAATAATATGTATTTTTCTGACAGCAAGGACGATTTCATTATGTATGAAGAGCGTGAGGAGGAGTTTGATTGACAACGCTCGTGTGAAGTTTCTGACCCTCTCATACATGCATTCACTTGGCACATATTATAGATTTTTTTGTTCTTGCACACATAGTGGATAGACTGATGGTTGAAATGTCTAAAATGTGAAATGCCATGGCTAAACTTTTGTGAGGCAACACCATTTCTCATAACATATTACCAAATCAAATCTACATGTTGAAAATCTTAACGTTTAACATAATATTAAAGCCCCACAGCGCAAAGCCTTATGTCTCAAATAAATATTCAACTTGTTTCTTTCCAAATTGTTAGCAGGGGATGTATTTTAAAACTTGCGATGACAATGATCAAACATGCCACACCATGAGGTGGCTGAGGGCCAGCTGGAGTCAACTGTGAACATACATGATCAAAAACACACGCAGACCAATTACTTGCCACCTAAAAGCTCCCTGAACCGTCTTTGTGAAAGTAACACCAGGAGACAAAGACACACGTACAGCAGTGGAGATGGCGAATGGGGCATGTAATTATTTCAGGTAGAAATGATTTTTCTCTCTTTTTCTCGCCTCTCACTTTCCCTTTGAGACAACAAGCTCATTTTCATGTTCACTTTGTAACAAATATCAGCAGGGGTCCAACCCATTTTTGATCATTTTCACTACGCAGCATGTGTGCTGTACAGTATGTTTGTGCATTAATAATATTCTGTTATAGTCTGTTATGTATCACCTGTATATATGTGGAAAAAATGTTCTGTAATTGCTTCTCTGTGGGTATTTTTGATATAAAACAAAAACTTATTACCTTAACAGTCACAAAGGTTTGGTGTTTCTGTCTGATGAAGAGTAGAAAAATGACACGATGATGGCGCTTACAAATCTGATTGTGTGCTTTTATTGTTTTTGTTATTTACTGTACTTCACTGGTGGCTATTTGTATTTAACATGGATTTTATTTTCCAGATATTTTCACTGAATTAGCCTGAATGAGAATGCTTGTGTGCACACTGTGGACTACATAGGACTCCTCACAACCAAATCGGTCAAAGCTAAAAGAGATCTTAAATGTCCTTGATGCACTGTTTGCAAAAAAAACAAAACAAAAAAAACCATGCATATTGTTTTATATTATATGCAAGTGAAATAATATATTTTAATTTCAAAATTGCTTACACTTTCTAAACATAATAACTTCCTTCAAATCAGGAGTTAATCTGGATGTAGGTTTTAATTGAATGAACAGGCCACCCATGCATTAAGGTGCAATTGTCTAGGAGATCATGAGTAATGCAGCACACATTACTCATGATCCAGTGGTTGTTGAGTAGTCTTGGAGGTTGGCTTATATTTATGGATGGGGTTCTTTTGGCTGTGAGACAGACCTGTGCAGGTGCATGGTTTTGTGAGAAGCATTGTATAAACCTGTGGGATCTTACACATTTGAGTGAACAGCCCATATGTCTGAAACACAGAGAATTACTTGTAATATGATAGAGATAAATCTGGATCCTAACACCACCTCACACACATAGTTTTATGTAAAATTGTTCAAGTAGAGTTCATATGCACCGTCTTGAAAAAGAAGAAATATAGGGTTATTATACATTACACATTACTCAACATCTGCAAGCTTCAAACAAGCCAAGTCAGGGATTACATTTGAATCAAACATTAAACAAAAGCTTGTGTTTCAAGCTAAAAGCTTGCATCAGTGGTGGAGATGGACAATGACTTAGTACACAATGTCAAACTGTAAAAAGAGAAAATCAATATCAAACAAATATTTTACTGCCAATGAGTAGAAAAGAGGAAACTGCTGCTAGGCAACAGCATCTGAAATTTCTGGCAAACCATAAAATGTTAAACTTGTACTGTCACTTTTGCTTTTTTATGTTACCAGTTGTAAATGAACTGCTGTAGTCACAGAAGTGCACTGAATGAGAGGATGGGTACAAGTAAACTAGATGCAGGTTTTCTACACTTATATTGCTAATATTGGCTTCTTTTAGCAGATCATTTCCATCATTTACAAGAAGCAGCAATATTATTATGAAAGAAACTCAGTAACACAAAAAATGTAAGAAAAAAACATGAGATAAAATGAATCATGCGTCGCACAGTCTACAGAATGGAACTGCTCAAGCCACAGGTAATTTGTTTACTCTTAACCAGGTCAAAAGGAGGATAAACCAGATGCACTTTTAGATCTCGGTGCTGTCAGACATTATTGATGATATTGCCTCATACCCTCAATGGATGTTCTCAATCACACTGAACAATATGAAAAAAATATATATAAGGGGCAAAGGAAGACGAGCTGAATTAACTATACAAGTACAAATAGCCGTATAACGTATTACCTGCCCTTTCCAATTACAGTTTCCTTACCGTAACCATTAGTACATCCTAATCTTAACACTAAACCAAAGGCAGGTTCCTATGGGTCTCTGTGCATTCAGGACAAAGTCCTTTAGAAGGACAAACTCATCCCACACACCTGCTGATTGTCAGTCTGTGGTGACAGACACATTTGCTTCTTCAACGATCAATACACTAAATTAAACAGCAATCCAGGGGATTAGAAGCGGCTCACAGGAAGAGAGGGCACACTGGTACATTCACAACATAATAGCCACACATTCATTAAAGATGAGTGCATGAGAAAATGTGGAATCAGTCCTCGGCACACTGTGATTTTGGCCGTTGCCCACAAGTGATTAATTAGTTGTGGCAAAATCGTAAATCATGGCTTTAAACAATGACTGTAGGTCGCAAAGTGTATCAGGATCAAAGACGAGATCTAACTGTTGTATGATCAAGATTGCCTTCGCCAAATATCTGACAGTCTCTGAAATTTAGAACAAATGCAATGAATTCTGCTGTGATCATATTCGTACAGTGTAGCAGTTAGTTAGTTAGCTAACTGTGTAAACAAAGATGTGGTAATGACTCACCCCCAAGCTCACATTTAATATGTGTTCATTAGACACAAGATGATCTGTCAACCTCATAGACAGGAGTACTTTTGCCTGAAGCTAAACACACCAACATCGGATCAACTTACACACACAATCTAATGGCCTAGTTTCAAACTGCTGAATGTGGGACTTTAGTGACTTACAGTCTCTTTGTGTTTTCTGAGAGACAGCTGCGTGTGAGGAGACAGCTACACTCATTTTCAGATGGTCCCTGTCAGATACACACTGAAACAAGAACTTATTTTTAACCCCACTCACCTCAAACAAGGCTGTCCTAATTTCACTTTACTTTATACTGAATCTTGTTTGCTTTTTAAAATCTGTGACTTCTACAAGCTAAGTGGCAAGTTTTACATTTTTAGCTTGAATAAGCCACCACTAGGATAAAGAACACACAAGTAAAGCAGCTTAGTATTTCTGGGGGACATTCGATACATTCACAGCACCGGCAGAGTCCAGGCATGAGGATTTGTTAGGACTTAATATTGCACATGGGTTTTAATGACCCCTGGGATTGATACACACTACTTACAAAGACAATCAGACCTTAACAAAAGTCTACAGAGGAGATAATAGAGATGCAGTCAATTAAAGACTCTAATAATTATAAGCCATAACATTATAACCATCCAATGGCCACAATGCAGTGTGTCAATTTGGGCAAAGCCTCCCTCATTTTGAATTCATTCAACTTTGAGGCGTCTGGTGATATCTGGCAACAAGATTTTACCTGCATAACCTGAAAACCCTTGTTGCCAGGTTGGACCCTAGCACATGGCAGTGATGGCACAAATGTCCTGTTGCTGATTCCCTTTCCTTGCACACCTTTCAGACAGTAGACTGCAGACTAGGATGGTTGTTAATAGAGGGCTGCTAGCTGCCAGTACGCCTCTCAGTTGGCAGTGTGGTGCTGGAGAAGGAAAAACAAAGAGCCTGATGGATGATGGATAAGAGATACCACTGATAAATCAAGATTGGAATGTGTTGTGACAGGAAAGTTGACTCGAAATTCCTGTTCACACAAACAAATGTGTGGATCTATATCCCAACTATTACAGCAACCACTGCATGCACTGGGGATGCCATCAATTCCCTGCCTCATATTTCACAAATGGTTGTGTTGTCAGGTGAGAGGGATAAAAGAAAAGCTCAAAAACTCTTTGTATATTGTTACACTTGTTTTGTCTCTAATGTCCAATCCCACACCATCAGATTATAACAACATCTACCACTTGAGGGAACAAAACTGTCAGTTTTACAATGAAAGCCTCTTTTTCCCTGTTTGATTTGTGTGGATAGGGTCTGAGGCTGTTATATAACCTTCACTGGGTTTTCTTCTTTGCCTCCTCAGTCCTGCCTGCAGGTATTTCTGAAGGAGCTTCCTCAAACAAAGCACAGAGCCGAATGTGAAGGGAATAACTACAGAACGCTTTCATTTTGGCTTCTTAAAGGAATAGAAAACAGAATAAGGAAAGTATGGTCTTGAAGACCTTGTTATCTGCATTGGGAAGGAGTGGATCAACCCCAAGGGTAAGATGAATTAAGCACAACACCATTTATCTTTCAAAATCAGCTAAAGATGAGCATTTGCTATGCATTACTGATGCTTTACTGATGTAATAATATTTTTAATCTACACAAACTTTTAAGAGTTGACTAAACTTTTACTTACTACAGTGTCCTTCTTGAACTCTTTTTCAACTTTCTAGGTGCTAAGAACAACATTACAGGAACCAACATCCAAAATGATCCTTCTGAAAAGAGAGTCATTTATAGGATTTTACATAATAAGTCAAGATGACTATAAGATTCTGCTAAACTTGTGCAGGTTTAACTGTGAATAAGTACCAGCATCACTCTTGCTTCCCATAATGTCTGTGTGGAATGTAGAGCTACAAGATTAGATGAAATAGAAATGATCTCTATGGACCAGGAACAGCAATTCAAGAAGTAGAAAAGTCGGTGAAAAGGTATAAAGATATAATAACACAGTAAAAGCAAATGAATTTTCCATGTAGTGGCAGTCAATCAACAAAATATTATCTTTGTACAGATTGAAAGGTTAAAAGTTTCTCTATTTTAATACTGAATATGTCAGAGAGGACTCCAAGGTTCATATGAGCTCTCTTTTTCATTTGACCTTACTGTTGATAGACATATAGAACCAAATAGTGCAACTTATTCAGTGGTCATGATCAAACAACTTCACACTTTCTGAATAGAGAGAAGAATTCAATTCAAAATTAACACAATAGTGAGACCTTTGCACACTTCTGGATCAATGTAAGTCTTCTTGAGGGCTTTTATTAAAACGCCTTCACTTCTCTTCACATACATTTTGTGTTTTTGTGTTTGCCAGAGCTAGTGCTGAGTATGACCTGGCACACACACGTCCCTGGCTTTTATCAAATTCCTTCTATGTGTGTGTGCTATAATGCAATCAGAGAACATCTTTCTGCTTACTGTGTGTGTATGTGTGTGTGCATGTGCGTGTGTGGGTAAGCAAGGTTGTAATTAAAGCCAAATCCATTACAGTGGGAAGGTTTTTCTGCAAGATTCGTCTCTACAAAGGCACCGCTTAGACGTGCTCCTCCTCCAGTCCTTTTTCATTTGATGAATATGTTTATCCATATTGGTGATAAATTGCACCCAATTTATTTTCACTGCTCTCACCAATGAAATCTGTAATTACAAATAACAACAGCTTCTGAATATTCATGAAGACACAATTAGCAGTTTGATCCCAAAATACTTGACTTCAAAGCATGTTGCCTTTGTTTAAACAGTTTATAATGTAACATGAATATAGAACTACAATGTCTACCTGCCTCTGTTATTTTCTGTGTAGTGGGTTCAACATTATAACATGCAGCTTCTAATAGGACTGAAGCAGTGTTCATTTTGACAGCAAATTTGAATTTAGGTTAGTCTTGGTCTATAGACTGAAAGGCAATTTAGTTTTAGTCATAATTTAGTCATCTAGTCCTTGTTAGCATTAGTCTAGTTTTAGTCGACTAAATATGATAAGAATTGAGTATAAGATAATGCATTTCCAAAGTTTTTTTTTTCCTGAAGTAATAATTTCTTCCTGAATGAAATGAAACTAGAACTAACCTGTTACGGCTGGTATTGAGATCCGAATGTGCAACACACACAGATTTCACTCTTTCACTCCAAACACAAATATATCTTTATTTAAAATAGTTTAAATTGCATAATAAAATAGTTTAAACTGCATAATGCTAAAATAAGTAGAGATTTCTGCTTTCCCTGAATAATAAACATTTTTAACACTGTTTGATATTTGAAAGCCATTCTCTTTTCATTGCTGTCGCCTTCCTGCGGCTCTAACAAATGTTTGTGTCTGACATCTGATGTTCTGATTGGATCTCTTCTCTGTCTGTTCATTTTCGTTATTATTCATTGGCAGTGTCAGCAGATAAAGAAATTTTTATTTAGTTTGGACTGATGCTTAGTTAATTATTCTGTTCATGCATGAACAAGTGCAATTTTGGCATTTTCACATACACTTTTGGGAAGTAAGAGAAACATTCCCTTGTGGCTCAGTCCCACTTTGTTCCTTGTTTATTAGACACAATACTGTCTTTAATTTAAATTTCTAGACTTAACAAGCTACCTAACTGATACAATTTTATCTTTTTTGGAGGACAGGTCAAAGTACAAAGCTGCTAAAGTCTAATCAGTAGGCTGTAAACAAAAAATAGAGTCATAGCAGTTGGCAACCAGCAGGATGAAGGGATCAAAGTGACAACCCTCAACGCAGCTCATGTAATCCTGCTGGTTTTCTTCCATAGATCATATGTGTGATGTGCACAAGGAGCCACAGAAAGCACACACCTGTGGCTACACCAGTTGTTACCGCATGATACAATCCACAGAACGCATGCTGAATCTTTCTATTCAAACTGGGATAACATGGCGCTGCTTCTACGGTAAATGTAACATTCGTATCTTGTTATGTCTCACTGAATTCCATGTCCCTCTTTATCCACAGCAGCTGATAATGTGCCATTGATAACAGCTCTTTTTCCTGTCACATCCAGTTCTTATCAGATCATTTGAGTCATTTATGGATATCTTCTCATGACAACTGCAATATGGTGCCACAAAGAGAAAGCAAAAGCAGCAAACCCATTAATGGATAAATGCATCACAATGTTCTTGATCATAGGAGTATTTTTTTAACTCTCCACATCATTTTTCATCTGAATAACCTCTACAATGTTTTACTGTTCTCCCCAAAAAAAAAAAAAAAAAAGAAAAACAGAAAAATGGTGTCACAGCTGGATGGCTATGAAAAAAAAATCTGTTCTTTTCTTAAAATCAGTTTTTTTGTAGCTGACTCAAGTCATACATATACATAAAAAAAGATGTAGCTCATACTTTCTGACCACACACACTCCCCAAACAGCAGCCTGCTTCCTTTCCTGCTTCTTTTATTTAAAAAAAGTAAGACAGGACCAATTTTTCACCACAAAATACTAATACGTTACATTAAATCAAAGACCTTACCTGAAAACTAGCTTTGGACTCTCCTCTGTTGTAGTCTGTAGTGATCCTGTAATTATCTCTGCCTCATTAAACAATGCTGCGAAGCATTGCCAACATTTATCCATGTTTCATTTGCTGCCTGTTTCTATATTTTTATCTTGAGCTGTTTCGCTGTTAAAAATGTGGCATTTTTTTAGTTGAAATAACCAATTTCCCTAGTTTATTTGCTTTGTCATTTGTTGCGACAACAGTGTTAACCAATTGGAGTGCCCCTTTTTACCGAAAGCAAGCTGTGATTGGCCAAAATCCTGCTGTGGGCTGGTCTTTCAAGTCCTTAATTATAAAGAGTAGATCACGTCTTAAGGTCTCATTTTTTCACAGATGATTCCTGTTACCAAAAAATGTTACGGGATTAAACTGTAAAACTAAATGCATATAATGTACTCTAAAGTCAGGCCTAATTGGCAATTTTTACTCCTTAGCTTCCAAAAGTAAGCACTGCATATTTAAAAATACAGTTTCTGTATTATCAGCACAATATTTTAAAGTATCTACCACAGAAAACAGGGGATGATCTACTTACATATTTGAACTTTGTATTTTTTTAAGAATAAATGTACAGTCTGCAGGAGCCCAGTGGCAAAAATGTACAGGATTTAAACCAAGGCCTGCTGACAGTGTGAGTGAAGGTTAACAGAGGATTATGGGAGTTTGTGGTCCACCAATAATAAGTTGGAGCGTGGCAGGACCAAATTGCAGTTGTTTGTGCCACGGGCAATTCGTAGACACTATATTATAATTCTCCTACTATCCAAACACATTACAGAACAAACACATTAGGTATATATGCATTATTAAGCATATAGTTCATACTGTGAGTCTAACAAACACACACACACCAAACCCAAATCCCCTGTGCCTTGTTTAGAAGAAAACAGGGCTTTCTAGTAAATCCTAAATCGGCTAATCCCAGAACATCAACAAATGCAATTTTCAGCTTAGCATAAAACACATGCAAATCGAGCCTCTCCTGCCTCTCCTCGGCCTCAGTGTGAGAAGATGTGTGTCGGTGTGAGGAGGAGTGTGCACCGTGGGTGGGTGTGTGCATGACATGACCTGTAGGCGCAGCAGTGTCAGGTCACGCAATGAAACAGTGGCGATGAGGAGGTGGATGAGGTTAACAAGGTCAGCCGTGTTGGATTCTGCATTTGGAAAAGAAGCAGTAAGAACAAACACACAAATGACTTTCTTTACGCTGACTGATGGTGTCGGGGAGCTTTAGCGCCTTCTTTATCTAGTTTTACATCAGCCTCATACAAGAACAAATCGATTTTTCGGATTTAAAAGAGAATGTGGGCAAGGGTAGAACAGCTCAAAGTATTGTTAAGATGGCTAGGTGGTTTCAGTATAACACGGCGACTCATTCTAAACTTTAATCAGTGGCCTGTTCATCTCAATTTACGTGGCTAATTGGAGTCACTTATCCAAATTTACCTTTGTTCGGTGAAAGAAAGGAGTCCAACAGAGGTAAACACAAGCAATAACAAGAAACCACAGCAAATAAAAGAGATTGAGCACTGTGGCTGTGGAGAATATAATATGATACTAATATTATGACGGACAAACACACTTCTGCAGTGACTGTTGAACTAATCAAAGTTGGTTCGACATGCAGTAAATAACCCCAAACTTTGTGGCCGCAGTGCTTCCTAACCTAACACACAATGGCACAGTATGGTATTATTTTTTCTATTATTTTCTCTCAGTCTGGAGTCAGCATTTCAATCACCAGCACCAACTGAATAAAATAACATTTCAGATGGACTACATAATTTGCTGCTGGTGGGAAAGATTTGAAAATTCTTCTCTGTGTGATATTTTCCAAAGCTGTTCTAGTGTGTGTGTGTGTGTGTGTGTGTGTGTGTTCTCACCCAGCCCAGATAAACATTAATCATTAGCCTCACCATATGGTTTCCACATTGATCAAATCCCCATGTCATGGAGCGAGCCTTGCGCTGAGAAGAGGACACACACACACAGAGGATAACACACAACACAAACACACATGCAGGTGAACACACAGTACTAACGCCCAACAAGAAACACGTAACTAATGCCTCTTTTTGTCACTTGGGGCTGCAGATTTTTGGGAGACGCCTCAGCAAGAATTCAAGACATAAATAATGGCATATAACAGTGCTCTGTGTCAAATTAAAATAGCAGACAACTATATGAATGACAGGATTGATTGACAGGTGGGTATAACAGTCCCACTTATCATGGCTTTCAGAGCTTCTGTCGCCTTTTAAAAGAAGATGGCGCTATTCTTCATTCACTGTCCACTCCTTCAGTGACATGGATGAATGAAAGATATCACAAATATACCAACTTTTGTCAATGAAAGTGAAGACATGGCTTGATAATGCATGTTTTCACTGCAAATGGACACGAGCTAGATTTGAGGCTGTGTGATGGAGGAAAGATTGTCTAAATGATGTTTGTGGGTTTGTCAAATGTATGTGATTATCTGTCTAACAGCACTAATAATTAAAAGTCATTTCCCGATTCTAAAACATTACATGAAGAGGACATACTCACGTTGTGATTTCTGTTTGTCGGCCAAAAGAAATTTAACCGTGGCCAGAGCAGTGCTGAAAGCGCAAATTTAAACATTCCTACTCAGCCTTTTGGAGTCTATGGATTATTAAAATACTTGCAGTCATTTTAAGGGAAGCTTTTTCAGTTGCAACTTCACACTTACTGAAATGCTGATGGGCAGCTTTTAGTGCATAACCCCTCCGACACAAAACCCAGCTGTAACTTATCTAATAGATGATGTATTTTGGGATGCAGAGTCAAAAAGAGGAGAAAACTCTCCCAATTTAGCTGTGACTTTGTTGGTAAACTCTCTTTGGGACATTGTGAAGCAAGAGGAATTGCAATGTGTTGTCACTGTTTGTCCCAGATTAGGTTGGAGGATAAAGTAGATCTCTTCAATCTTGTTAATAAGCTTCTAGGTCTTATCACAACTAACCCTTACTGTTTTTGTGTATTGTGTGTTCAGATGATGAACGTGTACTGACTACACTACTAGATTGTGAAAGATAAAAAAGTAATCTTTGTCCTTTTCTCCCCATGCATGGATTAAAATGAGAACTGAATAAAAGTGGGCCTGCCATGTCACCAGCCTAAACGACATTCACAAGGAACACCGGTGGCGCATGAGCAAACAAAATGGTTGATTATTGACCTGTTTTTGAGTTATTATAATTTAAAGTTTGAATCTGTCAGTGTTCTCAGAAAGACATCGAATATAACCTTTCAAGATGGTGTCACGGTTGTTTTTCTCATCATCCACTGGGGGCACAGGGGAGGGGCGGCAGATAAAACATGAGTCTGCAAAGTCTAAGACAAAACAAAGGCAGTAATGAGCAACAAATCAAACTATTCCTGGCCAACTCTTTTTTTCTATTCTAGCCCACTGGCGACAAACCACGGCAATTCTCGTTAAGAAGACAGACATTTTACACAGTTTGAAGGTAAAGGACGTTCCATTCATAAATCATGCGTCCTTTGTACTGTGCAGTTACATAAGACATTATGCTCAATTCTTATTATTCAAAAGGAATGCCAGTCAGACTTTACATGACTGTAAAGAATATGTGTGTTTGTGCATGACCTGGCCTTTGCCCCGGCCTAGTTAAACAGAAATAGCTACAAGAGCAATAACAACCCCGGCTAAGCGGCAGGGGATTCAATTCCCGAGTCATTTTACAAAACCGTGGTGTGATTGAGTCGGGTCTGCCCATTGAATTCAGTATTTAATTTCCTAAAGGTCCCTAGAGCCGTGTCTGTGTTTGCAGTTTCTCCTCCTTCATCAGGAAGGGGGAATAAACGGAGAGAAGGGCTAACGCTCTTTCTTCCCCCCATTTCCCTCTATCATTTCCTTTCAGCATAAAGCACCAGTTTGGAAAGGAAGAGAAGACAGGTTAATGAGTGCTCTCCATTGCGCATATTATCAACATTTTTTTTTGTTCACTTTTTGCCCTCTCCATTATTCCCACTCTATCTATTCTCTTCCCATTTTGCCACATATATAACTGGCTACTACAATACAGCATACAATTCCTATTCATTATGGGACTTACTGTGAGAATGGGCCTTGTAAAACTACTAATGATCTAGGAACATTGAAATAACACTGATTAATTACTTTGTGCATGTTCTAAACTGGATAGCAAGCATAAAAAAAACAAAATGATTTACTATGGGTTGCACTGAGGATTATATCTTTTAGAAAAACAGAATTGTCTGTGCATTGGACTTCGCATTGTCTGATTAAATATGTAAAGTAGCCTGAGGTTGTGCAAAAATACATAAGAAAGATAAGAAAATACTGAAGAATTCAATTTGGCATTTAACTCAAGCCTGTCATGAGCCAGACAATACTTACCAACACTTTTTTTCCCTTCACATCTCGGTCATATTCGATCAAACTATTCCTGCTGGTATCTATCAAAGTGGATTTACACATGTGAACGTATACCTGAAGTCCTTATGGTTGAGAAAGAATGATCACCAAGCTTTTAAATGTCTTACTCCTGTCTAAGGTTTACAATCCAATACCAAGTAAGAAAAGTCCCCAGGATACATTCAAAAACAGTTGAGTTGTGGTGAGTTCTCCTTGAGATTTGAAGACTAGCTCATTTTCAGAATAAAAGATACACATGGATGAAGACAAACATTTTCGTCTTTATTGCGGAGGATGTTCTCTGTGTGCCTCAGGTCGATATTATTGACCAAAAGCCAGATGACTGCTAATGAACCAAAGATGAAAAACACAAATGGCTATTCAGTCACCATAGGATGTACTTGGAAGGCATCACAAATCCTGTTACGAAGCTGGCGGGATGGACTCCACGCGACACACCTGAAAGTCATTACGCGTCTATACACCTGCACACATAATTGGTCTTCAATTGTAACTGAATTACAACAACCACATTAAAGCCCATGCACACAGGCACTCACAAACCCCCATAGAAAGTGAGTAATTGAATAAGAAGGCACTGTTTTAACATCACCTTTGAGCTTCTGTTGCTTTGATTCATCAAATGCATGGGCCGTATTTCTCCAAAAGCTCCCGGAGGTGCCTGGTAAACAACATTTTTTATATCATCTCACAAACAGAAAAATGATGAAGAGGCTGAGAGGTTGGTAGCAATATGTATACTACCCGGTGACTCCTGGGGTGAAACCTGTGGCAAGTAAAACATCAAATCTAATGTTTTCACCACTGAAATGTTTTACTATACATCAATAACATTTAACAAATCAGATTGAGAAAATATGCTTTAGGAAGAAAAAAAGACTACTAAACGACTAGACTACCAAATACAACTGAGGTAGTGGTCGAATTTGACTTTGTGTGAACGCTAGGTGCATCTGTGGCTTACTTTACCGAGCTAAACTGACAACCTCACAACCCAAATTATCTGAGGGTTGCAGGATGTTTTAACACGAGCATTTACAAAACCCATCAACAGCTACAGCGGAAACTTCCACTGAATTAGTTGGCTTGAATAGTATATTACTGGAAACCCTGAAATGAAATATTAAAGAGGCACTACATAATTTTTATCCGTGGAGGGCGCAGATCTCTTTACAGACTCTCTGTGTTATTATGACAGCGCTGCCATATTCACGGACATCAATGACTTAAAAGTGGACACCAGCTGAGTCGGCAAGTTTGGAAGAAGAAAACATGTCTCTATGACTCAATGGATCTCATGTCTAAGAACCATTAGAATGGTTATTGTTTTTGTGCTAAAGGTTATGCAGTGCTCCTTTAAAGTGCACATATTTTTGCTGAATATCTATATACATGGCCCTCTAAAACTGCTGACCACTACATTGCTTTTTTGCTACTGTCGTAACTGGGACCATTTTTTGTATATCCAATCTAAACAGACCCCTGTTGTTTTATCTGATATTTTCTTTGTCAGCGTTTCATGTAGCTTTCCTCTCACTCATCATTTCAGCAACAAACATATTCAGGATCTAAGATGCAGCTAAGATTTTTCCATTTTCTATAAAGAAATTATTTAATTGAATTATTTCTTTGTCTTAGTATAAATTCAATAAAAACACAAAACAACAATATACAATACATGCAATACATTAAATACAATGCATACAATACCCAGTGCTGCTAATGACCAGGCCTATACAGACCTCGCTGCACATAAATCTGCATTATAAAGATTATAAAACCATTTACAAAAAAATGTGTTCTTCATTGCTCTACAGTGAGAACGATTATTCAGAGGTGGAAATATCTAAGGATTGTTCCAATCTTCCCAGGAATGGATGTCCCAGCATTTAACCCCAATGTCAGATGATGCCAGTGAAATACAAAAAAACCCCAGCAGAAATACATCTTGGAGCATACAAGCTCTGAGGACAATACAAGCACAAGATTTCTGGAACAATGTGATTTGGACAAATGAGAGCAAAGTGAGAGTGGTTCAACCATGTTTGACCAAAAACACACTCTCACTCACAGTCTGCACGTGGTGGTGGTGGTGGTGGTGGTGGTGGTGGTGGTGCAAAGGGGTTTGCTTTGCAGCCACAGGACCTTAGCATGCTGCAGTCAATGAGTCGGCCATGAACTCTTCTGTAAATCAGAGTTCTCCAAAGGTCAATGGTACTCAATTTTTCCCCTCGTTTTTTTGTACATATTAAGACCCTCTACAATCAGACAATGTCTAGTGTGTTCTTACAAACTGAACAAGCTCAGTTAAGTATCTTCTATTGAGACTCATAAGAGGCTCATCAAACCTTAAATAACAACCCAGATGAAGGCCTTAAGTATTATCATTATACAACTTTAATAAAGGTGAGTTTCAATTGGTTTATTATCTTGAGATAAAAGCTGCACTTGGCTGATTTGGCCTTGACTTAAGTGTAAAAAAAAAAGCCCAATTCAGTTTCTTGATAGCTAATAACAGACCTAGTTGAACTTAGATCGGTATCCATGTGTTTTAGAACTCACAGTATGAGGTGTATCAAGTAATGGGACTGCAGCATCCATGGTGGCCAGGCAGGGTAATTGGGCGATGTGACTTTGAAAGCAGCAGTAATTGGTTAACATCAGAAGTGCAGCTCAGGGCAGCGAGATTGTATTTGTTACTCTTGGCTTTATAGATATGGAAGGAGGATAGATACTAATTGACTTAAGGCACATTACAACTGCAGGTGTGCTCCCAGGTTGGTGCATTTGATTTAGGAACTGAGATGGGAAAGGTTTTTAATTGGCTGAAGTCCTACAGTCTGTGTGAAGTGTAGTGCAGCATTATAGAAGAGTCTTTTGTGATGAATATAGATAGTTACGTTTCATCAATAGTGTTTTATCAAAAGCAACACAGGTGCCAATTCCATGCTGTCTTTGATGCAGCAGAGGATTATGTGGTCATTGGGAATTATAGTGATCTATGCAAATGGATCTGAAAGTACTCATACTGATCAAAAGAAAGCTCTAAGGTGTCTCAAGGATCCTGATCCAATATGACCCTTATGACAGTGACACAGATGGGTTATACTTTGGATGATCATATTGTGATACACAGTACAACAGAAAGTAGGGAGAGATAAATGAATTCTACATATCTATAGCTGGAAATTCAATATAAATCACAGTGTAAGATTCCCGTGGAGTTTGAAAACATTAAACTACCTGGCTTAGCAGTTGCAATAAGGCTATCAACTATTGCATGTAATTTTAGCAGTTAATCTACCATTACAGACCTATGGAGGAAAAACAGTAGCTTTATAAAGTAAATACTTAAACTAGAGTGGGTCGGAGACATATCTCTATTTAGGAGTGTTTTTCAAAATAAACATGTCAAATTCAGGATAAGATTTCTTTTCACTAACATGATCTGTCAGTACAAAATGGAAGTATCTGGTGCTGCAGACTGTAATTATGGTTTCTAAAGTGTATTAAATATAGTGTGGCCTCCTAACTGTCAGTGAAGTGACTGTGTTGAATTAAGTCCCCCAGTCTTAAATTTAGAAGTTGAAAACAAAACATTAAAAAACCTAACACCAGTGAAGTATTTTCCAGGCCTAACTCCAGATGAAGGAAGTTAATGAACAATCTATTAGCATACATGTTTCACATTGTGTTTATTAAATCATATATCAAATCTGTGGACAGTCATCCGCCTTCCTTATCAATATTTTACAGAAGTACTTCACACTTGCCTTATATAGCAGCTTCAGTATCAGTCTTAGATATAATACAATAGATCCTCTCAAATGTGCTTTTAGACCTGCCTGTAGGATATGGTGATAGCCTTCAAGATATACATTTTAAGTGATGATATGTAATACCTAACACAAGGAAAATCAAGCTTTTGTGGGGTAAACACATGAACATCCTTGTGCCACAGACTGTCACTGGACTACAGAGGCTGTAGTGCAGGCTGTGGCACTCTTCCCCTGGTGGCCCATGTATTCAACAACAGCAACGACAATAACATCAACATCAAGCTGTTCTCTCTTCCTGAGCTTGACAAGACCAGCGACTGGAGGGCATACCTGCTGCCAAGGTGACTCCTTCTAACTGTATATCCATGTCAGTGTGGGTTAGTGAAGCAGCCAAAAGAGCTGAGGCACAACACAGGGATTTCAATACCTCCTGCTTCAATATTAATGTAATAATAGTTGTGTTGTATGAGGTGAAATTCAACTTGTACGTTTTGATTGCATTCAGATTGGTTCTTAATCATTCCCAGTTAAATGCGGTTGCTGATGCGCTCAGTAGCTGTAAGGAGTAGGTTTGGTTTCAGGTTGGTTGTTTGTTTGCTCGTCTTCATCTTCATTATATTCATCAGACTTAAATAAAACAGAAAAAAGGACATCAACGATAACACAACACGTTCAAAGGGACAGTTATGCCTGTCAGATTCAGTAAAAATCTTAAATCCTTATATAAGCCTTATATCCCAGACCACAATCTGGCCATCTTTACTCACAGTCCTTACAACATATTGAAAACATACTGCATTTTAAGGAAGAGAACTGCTTATCTAACATTACCTGTGTCTAAACTGCATATTTTTCTACATATTCATTTTGTGCATCTTTTTGTTGGTTGTTGGCACTTAGCTCTTCATTGACACCAGTTGGAGCCTTGGTTGGGGTTATAGTTTACATAGAGACTGTTAGGTTTGAGGTTACTAAAGGTCACTGTGGAATAGACTGTGGAAAGTGTTTCAGGTTGGTTGTTTGTTTGCTCATCTTCATTATATCCAACCACCTTAAATTAAATAGAACAGAATAGAAAACACAACACAAAGAGACAGTCATGCCTGTCAGATTTTGAAAAAAAACCAAAAAACAAACAAACCCTGTTTTAAATGTCCTCAAAAAGACAAGCCTCATATCCCTGGACACAATCTGTCCATCTTTACTTAAACTTTACTTTACCTCAGTGTTAAAACTTCACATATTTTTGTTAGTCATATTCATTTTGAGAGGCTCATTTAGGAAGTGAAAAACAGAGAAAGAAGCAGCACTGACCAGCTCTGCAGATGGTTGTTGGTTCTCGTGGAGGGTTTCAGAGGCTGGAATGAAATGACACATTTAAGTTTGCTCACTGTAGTGGTGGCAGTATAAATAAAGATCTAGTCATGGAAAGTGTTGTATGTGAAACTTACCCTTACACTTGTTTATCTTCCAGATAAGAAACAGTAAAGCCATACACAGAGAGACAATGACAGCAATAATCAAATAAGGCACACTTCCTAATGAAGAAAAAAAAAAGGACATTCCTGCATTATGTTTGTAGTTTTAATTTAACTTTGTGGTTATTATACACGTTGAAGTGCATTAAATGAGCCTTATTATTCAGTGCATTGTAACAAGGTGCACATGATAAACTTCTTAAAATCCGTACCATAGTCACTTGTTGAAGCTGTATTTTTATAGACTGTGTTGTGTGCCAGGCTGACCACAGTGACACTGGTGATGTTCACAGTCTGTAAAAAGCCTGTGGTTTGTACAGATGATGATGTAGTAGATGCAAAGCTGCTGGTTTTCGTTCTAGAGGAGGTGACGATATCTGAAAGTCAAAGATTATTTATCTGTTGGATGCTTGTCCATTATCTGTAAATATATTAGAAATCTCAAAAACTTACCTTCTGAGAGTACAAGTTTCACTTCTGTATATTTATCCAAACCTGTCCTTTCCAGTCCACAGTAATACAGCTTGGCATCTGATTTCTGGAGATGACTGATGGTCACAGTCAAACCTCCAACACCTTTGTTTTGAACAAATATCCTATTCCATGTTTTATTTTTTCCAGATGCCACTTTAATAATGTTGTGTTTTCTGTTTTTGCATGGATCTTCACAAAAGTACTTATCATTAGGTCCTATACCAGTCCAAACATTCCAGATGGGGCAATCAAACGTCAAATTCTGTCCAACAGTAAAACTTATGGTGAGCAGCTCCACAGTAGTCACCACTGCACAAGGACATCAGTATTTAAATTCATTAATCCAAACGTTCCCATTTAAATTACATCTGATTTAACATGACTAAATAGTTGCAGTAAAAACAGTTAAATGGCACTCACCAGAAAGAAGGCACAAGTAAAAGCAGAGCATCATTTTGATCATCATGACAAACTAACCACACTCAAACCAGTTCCTTTTATGTATATGTTCTCTGCTGTTATATTCTCACAACTCCTCCTCTTCCTGTTGTCCCCAAAGTGTAAAAAACAAATTCACACCACAGCAGTGATACCAGACGTGACACCTCTTGTCACTCTTCTTGTTAATGCTGGCATTAAGTCTTAAGACTTTTTAAACATTTGAACAAAAGTCATTTTTCAAATACTTTACCTGTATGTCAATCAGTTTAATTTGTTCATTCTTAATTATTTCACTTCATTTCCTTCACACTGTATCAATTATTCCTTTAACCTAGACTTGTTTGGAAGCACTTTTAGACACAGAGCTGTCAATAGTGTCAGATCAACTAAAACATCTTTACATGTCTGTATATGTGTGTGCACTTGAGCTACATCTAAACTGTAATATTACTGAATTATGTTGTGTTTTCCTCTTAATGTCATTTTCTTCAGCATTATTCTCCAGATAATTCAAACCAGAATATTAGGTGGCAACATGGTGCTAACAGCATGATTTTGAAACTATTTTCAAACTTAGTCAAACAGCTGAGCCACAGGTCCAGTCTACCAAAGCTTTTCATGAGTCTGTTTTTAAATGGCAGGTGGTTTTTATATGTCTTCTGAATGACAGAAGTTAATTGAATTCGCCACAATAATATTACCCTTTGGAACAATAACTGATATGAACAGGCAGAAAGCCTTGTCCCTGGTTACACAGGGTTCATTTATTGGAAAAAGAACGTCACATCTCAACTCCACCTTTTTTTATTTAATCAATCACATGTCATCATTACCTAAACTATCCTGCTTCATCTGGCAATTTGCAAAAGCGGCTGAAAAAGATCGATCGAGGCAAAGAGTAGATTGAACACCAGTGGAAAACAACACAGTGATTAAACATGCATTTAAATACGCCATGGGGAAGTAAACTTTGAACAGTACGTCTCTGAATGTATATCTCACCTATAGTTCCTGTTTATGGGTGAAATAGCAATGCATTTTTAGACACAAGTGTATGTTTTCGCAACAACTGCTTTTATCAGAAGGCATATCCAATTTCACAGCCTCTAATATATACCCAATATGTTACAACATTTCCAGTGACTCTTCAGAATATAATGACATTCTGTATTGTCACATCAAAGGGTGTTTTCTTTCTTCTTCTTGTGGCTACATGTGGTCGTTTACTATGTGACCTCTTCACTTGTGGCACTAGCTATCCGTCCTTTTGTGTGCCTCCGGCTGCGGCACATTTTCTTCCAACTCACTTTGTCCTCACAATTGATTTACACATTATCTTCCTATTCTGACTGCGTTGTTCTCCTCCACTTCACTAGCTGCCTCAATCTCTTGTAATATTTGCTTCAAGGTTCTCTGAGCACGGTCTTGTGCCCACAATGCTGGATTCAATGATGGTGGGGAAATTTGAACATGATACAAGTCGAATGGTGTGATTGCTGTCTTTTTCCCAGGACACCGTAAAAGAAAAATGAACTTACTGGATTAATCTCCTTTTCTCTGCTTGTTTTATGCATTCTTTGTTTATGCTGGCTATATACAGCTACTTATTACCCTAGACATGAAGTTATGTTAAACACAACATAAAAGGATCAAGATATTATTTCAAAAACATTATCACATTAAAATAACAATATTTTAAATCATTCCCAGTTAAACTTGTGGTTCTGATGCACTCTGAAAGTTTAGAAGAGAGTATTCTAAGTCTGTTTGTGCATCTTTTTGTTGGTTGTCGGCATTTAGCTCTTTGTTGACACCAGTTGCATTGGAGCCTTGGTTGGGGTTATAGTTTACATAGAGACTGTTAGGTTCGAGGTTACTGCAGGTCACTGTGGAATAGACTGTGGGAACTGTTTCAGGTTGGTTGTTTGTTTGCTCATCTTCATCTTCATTATATTCAACAACCTTAAATTAAATAGAAAAAAAAACTATGAACAATAACACAACATGTACAAAGGGACAGTCATGCCTGTCAGATTTAGTAAAAACTGTCTTAAATCTGCTCCAAAAGACAAGCCTTATATCCCAGACCACAATCTGGCCATCTTTACTCAGTCCTTGCAACATAATGAAAAGATAAACTGCATTTTGAGGAAGAGAACTGCTGTCTAACATTACCTCGCTGTCTGTGGTCTAAAGTTCAGATATTTTTGTTAGTCATATTCATTTTGAGAGGCTCATTTAGGAAGTGAAAAACAGAGAAAGAAGCAGCACTGACCAGCTCTGCAGATGGTTGTCGGTTCTCGTGGTGGGTTTCAGAGGCTGGAATGATATGAACACATTTAAGTTTGCTCACTGTTGTGGTGGCAGTATAAATAAAGATCTAGTCATGGAAAGTGTTGTATGTGAAACTTACCCTTACACTTGTTTATCTTCCAGATAAGAAACAGTAAAGCCATACACAGAGAGACAATGACAGCAATAATCAAATAAGGCACACTTCCTAATGAAGAAAAAAAAAGGACATTCCTGCATTATGTTAAGTGCATTAAATGAGCCTTATTATTCAGTGCATTGTAACAAGGTGCACATGATGAACTTCTTAAAATCCATACCATTGTCTGTTGTTGAAGCTGTATTTTTATAGACAGTGCTGTGTGCCAGGCTGACCACAGTGACACTGGTAATGTTCACTGTCTGTAAAAAGCCTGTGGTTTGTACAGATGATGATGTAGTAGATGCAAAGCTGCTGGTATTCGTTCTAGAGGAGGGGACGACATCTGAAAGTCAAAGATTATTTATCTGTTGGGTGCTTGTCCATTATCTGTAAACATATTAAAAATCTCAAAAACTTACCTTCTGAGAGTACAAGTTTCACTTCTGTATATTTATCCAAACCTGTCCTTTCCAGTCCACAGTAATACAGCTTGGCATCTGATTTCTGGAGATGACTGATGGTCACAGTCAAACCTCCAACACCTTTGTTTTGAACAAATATTCTATTCCATGTTTCATTTTTTCCAGATGCCACTTTAATAATGTTGTGTTTTCTGTCTGTGCACGGATCTTCACAAAAGTACTTAACATTAGATCCTATACCAGTCCAAACATCCCAGATGGGGCAATCAAACGTCAAATTCTGTCCAACAGTAAAACTTATGGTGAGCAGCTCCACAGTAGTCACCACTGCACAAGGACATCAGTATTTAAATTCATTAATCCAAACGTTCCCATTTAAATTTCATCTGATTTAACATGACTAAATAGTTGCAGTAAAAACAGTTAAATGGCACTCACCAGAAAGAAGGCACAAGTAAAAGCAGAGCATCATTTTGACCATCATGACAAACTAACTACACTCAAACCAGTTCCTCTTTATGTTCTCTGCTGTTATATTCTCACAGCTCCTCCTCTTCCTGTTGTCCCCAAAGTGTAAAAAACATATTCACACCACAGCAGTGACACCAGACGTGACACCTCTTTGTCTAATGGAAATGTTTGGACAATGCATTATATTTCTATTGCATTTATTACTGCATCATGCTGGCATTAAGTCCTAAGCAAGACCCAGGAAACATTAGAACTAAAGTCATTATTCAAACATTTTGCCTGTGTGATGTGTTCATATGATTATTTCACGTAATATTCTTTACACTGCATTAATTATTCCTTTAACCTAGACTTGTTTTGAGGCACTTTTAGATGTAGTGTCAGTGACAGTAGTGTACTGTACTGTAATTTTATTATATTGTGTTGTATTTGCCTCTTAATGAAATGTCATTTCTCCAGATAATTAAAACAACATGGTGTTAACAGCATGATTTTAAAACTATTTTCAAACTTAGTCAAACAGCTGAGCCACAGGTCCAGTCTACCAAAGCTTTTCATGAGTCTGTTTTTAAATGGCAGGTGGTTTTTATATGTCTTCTGAATGACAGAAGTTGATTGAATTCACCTCACTAATATCACCCTGCGGAACAATAACTGATATTTACTCAGAAAGCCTTGTCCCTGGTTACACAGGGTTCATTTACTGGAAAAAGAACGTCACATCTCACCTCCACCTTTTTATATTTAATCAATCACATCATTTCCTAAACTATCCTGCTTCATGTGCCAATTTACAAAAGTGACTCTGGGAATCAGGCTCTGTCCTCAGTTGGCATTGTCATCACAAATTTGTGAAATTAGCGCTCTTCTTTGTGCTTGTGAGAACAGTGCTCAGAGTGGACTTTAAAAAAGAAGAGCTTGTTCAAGGCAAAGAGTAGATTGAACACTAGTGGAAAACAACACAGTGATTAAACATGCATTTAAATATGTCATGGTGAAGTGAACTTTGAACTGTACATTTATCTCACCTATTGTGACTGCGTTGTTCTCCTCCACTTCACTAGCTGCCTCAATCTCTTGTAGTATTTGCTTCAAGGTTCTCTGAGCACGGTCTTGTGCCCACAATGCTGGATTCAATGATGGTGGGGAAATTTGAACATGATACAAGTTAAATGGTGTGATTTCTTTCCCCACAACACCGTAAAAGATAAATGAACTTTTCTCCGTTTTTTATGCTGGCAACAACTTATTATGACCTTAGATATTAAGTTATGTTAAACACAACATAAAAGAATCAAGATATTATTTTAAAAACATTATTATTTTATTTATTTTATTGGTATTGTTATATACATGGCATAATTTGTGCTTTTTCTTTATCAAGAATAAAACCAAGGGAATCACATTAGAAAATAAAACATTAACAATGAATTGTTTCCTTTTTCTCTCAATATACTGAGAGCTTTACAAAAAATCTGGAAAGAAGGGAGAGGGTAAGGACATCAAATTAAACAGATAGGTAGGTAGATTGGTAAAATAGTGTCCGGAGACTCTTGCAAAGGGTCCACTGAGGGTAGTGTGAACGTCCAGACTGTGATGTGCTTTTACCAACATCAGCAAAGGCACCTGTGTATCGCTTTGTTTTTTTTGTTTTTTTTAAAAGGAGAGTTCGCCTCAGGGCCTTGATCCATGTGAATCAATAAACATCAAACCCAATAAATTCGCATCTGTCCATAATTTCTTCCAGGGGGATTCCTGCCACGCAAACTCGCTGGTTTCCAACAGTTAATCATGATTGAGTGGTGCCAGTTCAGTCTGTTAGCACTGATCTCCCATTTGAGACTAGTAGTTGTAAAAATGATTCCAGATATCATAAGTCTAATTTTTTTTGTTTCAAATTGAGATTTATTCAAAGGTGGTGTATGATAGAAAGTGGCGGTTCATTCCTGAAAGCTGACTGTTGGAGTAAATAAAGAAAAAAGCAAAGCAAAATGAACAAAATGAATGACAGAAAAAAACAGATTTGCCTTAAAATGGCTCCCAAAAAGTTCAAGGGACAAAAAAGCTTGAAGATGTGGATGTGTATTGCTCCATCAGTGATTTCTTTTTAATGCTTTGCTGTGGCCACATAGAACATCTCCAGAGAGATGTGGGAACACTTAACATCTCCAAGTAAAAGTGTTTTTTACCAGTCTGGTGAAAATGGATGGGAAAGGCTTTTTTAAACCAAACTGGAGCCTAAAGTGGATACCCAGAAGTGTCGAAAATGTGCATGGACAAAAAATAAGCACAGAAAGGAGAACGGAAATAAGTGGCTTTATCTTATCTAAATAAGATAAAGAATCCAATAGAAGGCAAAGTAAAATCACACTTTAAATCAGAAGTGTAAGAAAAGAGAATAGTCATCCAGTTGGAAGAATTACTTGATGTGTACTTTCAATGGAATCAAACAATGTATGTAGAAGGACAAGAAGCTAAATGATGTGGCGCAATGAACTGTGAACAGCAATGGCAATGTTACTTGCATTAATTCAGATGGGTCAAATAGTTTCTGCTTAGATTGATGTCAGGGGACTGGATGTAGAGGGAAAGTGGGGGAAGGCCGTTCTGGTATAGATTGGTCCATTAGCTTGTCTTAGCTTCCTATAGGCTAAACCAGTTTCAATTTTACTTAACAGAGGGCTAAACCAAAGTCCTTTGCCAATGGACAGACACGGGTGAGTCTCTCTTTGTCCATGCCTTTGATGGACAGTTCCTGGTCTAATACCATATTTCTGTATTTGGATGTGTACATTTTGGTCATATGGCAAACACCAAATGTATTTTTTATTGCGGGGGAACTTGCTGTTGTTAGTTAACACACAAACTTTGATGTGACTTCCAGGGACTATTATGGCAGCAATTTAACAGCAAAAAACCCTGGAGTGTGACAAAATGCACCATGTCCAATATGTACTTCCCATTGTGGCCAGAAATTGTCGCCTTTTCCTTGTTGCTCATACTCTTGACTAGCATGAGCCATCGACCAATCCAGTGATCATTTGGTCAATAAGCTGAGCAAACTGCCAAGCTCTTGTCCATGTTGAGTCATTCAGCTGGTGCCGGCTTAACGTCAAGAGCAGTTCATGAAGATTTGGTCTCATAGCAAACACTTTCTGCTTAGCTGTAATCCACACGGCCGTTGCAGACATGGACGTCTCCCCATGCTGGAGTTTGCTTTGCACCAAACCACAGTCAACGCTGATTCAGTTCGTTGGCTCGCAGTTATAGCTTCAACGTCAAGAGTCCACGTGTCCCAGATGTCGGTTGGTTGCCCCCCGCTTTCAGCTCCAGAGACAAAAGTTACTGGTGGTCTGACATGTGGAGCCTTTCTCAGCCGGGGACAGGTAGAGCTTGCCGTTAGCACAGGAGCAGAGCTCGTACACAGTCTGTTTAGTGTAGGTGGTGCCTGCTGGTGCCCCCTCCAGAGGATCCACTGCGCTCCCCAGAGGGATGTTGCCCAGCCTGATGGTGTTGGCGTCTAGGAAGATCTGAGGAGAGAATGAGCCAGAGAATGATCATAAAACGTATGAAGAATGTTAGCGAGGCAGGCTCCCTGAGAAATACTGATTCAAGCGCACTGTCCTAGAAATCGACAACTCTCTGGTGGTCACATGGGGTGGATATACATAGAAATATATATAGTTTCTTTGAAAAGTGGGAGTGAGGGCAAAGTAAGGTTTTTTTTTGCAGATAAACTCAGACTAAAGTGATAAAACATGCTGCATGAACTGGGTATGTCAAGTTGTCTTACTCAGAAAAACAAAACAAAAAACACCCATTAAAAAGAAATCTAATAGTGTGTTGCAAACTTTTTGACACTAGTAGAAAAAAAAAATCATTTTACCATCTTGTGTTGTGTTGAAATTCTTTACTTTTTAAACCTTTTTTGACACTTCTAAAAGATCCCAAGGCCAAGGCCAGGCAATAATATTCGCAGGTATCTGAACCACCATTAGTCATGTTCTCCGTTTAAGGAACGCACGGGCAATGTGGTAAATATTTAGCCAACTGGTGCAAAAAGGCCAAAAAAAAAAAAAAAGAAGAAGAAAGAAAAAGATGATATGAGATGTGAAATGACAACAAGAAAATGTCACATCTAATGGCTCCAGGAGAGGGAGACGAGTAAAAGAAAAAGTCAAAAGAGGTTTTCAGCAATGTTAAAAAAGCAATAATTAGAGAGTTTGGGTCACATCGATGCTTAAACAACAAACACAGATGTACAGTTAAGAGAAGGTTAAGTGCTGCTCCTTCAAATATATGAGAAAAACAAAGCATTGCTATTAAAAGACATAACAAAACAACATAAAACTCATGTCATTTTCAAACACACTTTCTAACACCACAGTGCTCGCCTTCTTTGTGCACAAACCGTGAGTCGTACCTGCTCCAGATCACCTGAGAAACAAGGCAGCGGGTTCACATACAGTCTGTCTGGTTTAGCTCGACCTCTGCCCACCTTTTCTACAGCGAGCACACTTTGCTCTGTGTGACTGAAGCTGCCATGAGCTCGGCGGTACGGTTCAACCTGAGTGTTTTACAGCGCCTGCCACCCAGCCCTCACTGCTTCAGAAGGTGTTAAAGTAGATGAGCTCATGCCTCTGTAAACTACTGCCAGCCCTTTACACGTACCTCCCTCAGGTGGACCACAGGCACAACGCGGACAACGCAACGGGCCAGATTTACTAACTCGTGTCAGTGCAAACCCAGTTTTTGAGGTGAAAAATACTGTTTCTCTGAAGGAAGTAGAGCGAATAACTTTTATTACTCCACAGAAAAAGCAACATCCACCGCGCAATTACCTAATAACTTACTAACTTTTTTATGCTTTTGTGATTTCTTCATTTAAATGCTAACTGTTCAGGTGTCGTCAGGCCAACTCCGGTCACATCCTGTTATTATATTCCATTGTCAGTTTTCTGCAAGCTTTTCTTCAACACTACTCTTCTTTCCTAGCTTGCCCTGCACATAATATCCATCTTGATTGTCTATAATGAGAATAATGACTCCACATCCTGTACAACAGACAAATCAGGGACGCACTGTGCCTGTGCTGAAAGCTGCAACTGGCTGGTGGTTATTGAAAACAGGGCTGTCGGCAGAGCCCAAAACGCCAAACACTGCTGATCTTTTCTGCTGTTATTATTCACTATTTTGTCATTAACATGTCTAGCCTGTATTGAAATTTACCAGCCAAACTAACACCATAACTGCTATAATTTTATTTTTTAATATTCACCATTTTTGTTTGATTCTTTGCGTCCATGTGTGATTTTGTGGACCTGCACATATTGCATTTAACTGTGTAGGTACTGACCTTAAAACAACATAGAATCACAGGACATTGGCTTTTATAGCGGTTTCTGCCTGTTAGTAGCCAAATTGCTTTTCGCATCCTGAAAATAGCACATGCACTTGACCATTTATTGTCGACAATGGCACACTGATGATCAAATGCATTCATGCTCTGTTAAAATGGGGGCCAAGCTCAGTGGAACTCAGTGTTTACAAAAATGGAAAAAAATGCCACTATGACGTTCTTCTTTTTAGTCGTTGTTTTTTATATATTCCTCACAACTTTCTATATTCCGCACTATATTAATTCTTTCTGGATAGTGTCACTGTTCACCTGGTAATTACATTTCGAGCCTCACATCATCCCTGCTGCTACATAATTACTAGTCTAGTTCCCATATAAAACACAATCACAACTTTGTGGATGCATTTTAGTAAGAAACAAACAAACCCCAGTTTTTGCAGCTCTGTGGCCTTGTTATCAGCTTCCATTGCCCATTGTTGTAAAGGCACGACAAGATGCTTTAGTAGTTAGTAAAAATGTAGTTGTGCCCTATTCTCCTCTTGGAAAATTCCACAGCACATGTTTAAATGTCAAGGTGTGCCTTTAACAGGTCCCTGGAGCACACCTGTCAGCCCTCTCTGGCTCCGCAATAAAAACTGCCAGAGCTCAGTCTTATCCTTACACAGGGAAGGACTCAGTCATGCTTGGCCACATAACCCAAACCTAATTCCAACAGCCTCTTTGCTATAGCATAACCTCAGATGAACTTGAACATGGCAATGGGATTGGAAATGAGAGTGTTCGGGCCAGGTAATGCAAATGAAATGACAACTATAACAATCACACCATTTACGGTTCTATGGTTCTACTTCTCATCTCCTGAATGTGAAGTAAAGTCACTAAGCACTAAGGTTTCAAGCCCCTTCACAGTGTGTGATCTGCCCATTGCAGGAGGAAGAAAATTCAGTTGCTTGTTGCGGGCTTAAATGGGACATCTAACCATTGATGTTAGCTTTGTGCCTGCAAACATCTGACAGTGGATCCGATTGTAAAATGCCTCTAAGATCTACAATATTCCACCACTTAATTATAACATTTGTGTACATACTTAGATTGCTATGTATAAACTACAAACAAATGCTAACAACAAAATAATTCATTCTAATCCGTCTTTCTAACCCTGATAAATGAAATGATTCGTCTTTTTACCCAAAACTTTCTTTCTTTTTTAATCTTTACTAATCACATCCATGCCACTTTAGATGACACTCACTAACACTGCTTATTGTTAACCATGGTTGATCAGTAGTAGGTATCTTTTGTTGCTCGGTGTGACATCAGATGTATCCGATTCATGTTTCACTGTGAGACATGTAATTAATCTTAGATAATAGAATGAAAATATAACACAGTGTGTAGAGGGCTTTAGACACTGTCCTCTTCTTTATAAGAATACAGAGACATGAAGGTCCAAGATTTTTTGATGGACTGGAATTTGAAACATCTAGTAATGGAGCATAACATACGGAGATGGAGAAAGAGCACGTTCACTATGACAACTGAAAGAAAAAAAGGGATAAAAAGGAAGCGTGACAGTCTGCATGGAGGGAGAAGGTAAAAAGGAGGCACAACAAGGGTGCATTCTAGGAAGCAGGCAATAAGAGCAATAGAAAACACAATGGACGGGTGGATGGAAAGGGGAAGGGGAAGTAGAAGTCATTTGTTGTAGCTTAAGGTCGGATTAGCACTGACATTTATCCCAAATGAAAGTGTCTGTACGTATTAGCTCGGCTGGTTGTTAGCAGTCTGTGACACTGTGCACAGGTCCAGGTCCAGGTGTGCTGCTGTGGAAGGACACGTCAATCTGTGGATTTTAAAATAGCCCTGTTTGCAACTTTTCACCAGATTGTCAGGTGAATTTTCAGAGAAATGCAGTACTACCAGTCGCTAAGGCTTCCACAAATGTATCCCTCTTGAAAGGGACTGTTCTTTCAGAAATCGGATGTTTTTCTAAGTTCATTCCTTATAGACATCACTTTCGTAAACGCACATGGCACTGGTGTCAAGGAGATTTGAAAAATGCAGAAAGTGGCAATTATGGAGGGTCAAAAACATTTTTCATGGACGATTTCCTTTTGGCACAGTCGGACAAGCAGCCAGAAAAGAGAGAGCCAATGAATAGGATGTGTTTTTCCAGAGTTAGAGTGGAAGAGGTCAACAGAAAGTGTTGAAGAGAAAGTCTAGAGTGAATTTGTAGTCCAATATAAAGAAGAGCAGGATTGCAGGTAAAATGTATCCAGGGAATGTATACCGCTTTATTCACAATGCATTTTTGTTGTTGTTGCTGCAAAGTACTGCAAATCAATAAAAATTAAGTATGCTCAGAAACCATCTCAAAATGAATAGTGTGTTTGTGTTATACATTATGTCAATGATTTTCTGTAATGTTAATAATCCAGCGATAAACAAATGTAGCAGATACATCTCACATATAATCAATAAACATAGTCAAAGAAACCAGAATAACATGTACATACAGTATATCCTGGTTCAATGAACGAATAGGCCTATGTACTCAACAAGATAAGGTCATTTTCTTTCTTTTCTAAACCTCAAAAGTCATAATAACTATACTGTACCATTTTCAAACATAGACTTATATTGGTTTCCCAGGTTTTGTTTCCCATCCTTGACCTTAATCTTTCTCCTGCATGTGCCTCAGATCTAACAAAATGAGACAAAAGACAGAAAAGCACATATTTATATAACCTATGTTGATTTATGCCCGTGTTATTACTATTGCTATTATTTACTATAGCGTGACCACACCTCAAACTTCTTGTTTGGTCTTTATGTTCCTCGTGTGTGTCTTTTATGTACTAGGGGAACGTATTAATCCTGGATGCCCCAAACCACAATCCACTCTGCAATACTCCCCTCTCAGCGCTATAAACTTTATCACCAAAAACACTGAGGTCGAGATCCTTGCCCATGAAATCAATTTACTACTTCGAAAAAAGGGTTAAAACAATCGCAGCGCAATTTTACCCGCACGGAACTCCCTCTTCACAGTTGGGCCTTTTCCCTGAGCTCACCTCGCCTCCCGTTTTCTGGCCCCTTTTTTCTGCTCCACACAAATAGGTGGGGGGACGCTGAGCTATCTGAGTGTATTACACAGACCATTAGGCTGCTTGAATGGACAGACACTGGAATGGGGCCTGACAATGGACCAAATGACAGAGGACTGAGATAGACTGAGTGTAGTAAGCCAGATGTGCCGGTGACATTACCAAATAGCACAATGCTCTACTGTACTCTGCACCCCATACGGTCGGCGAACACGAGAATAGAAACCTCCAGCGCTAGAATAATGCGAAGACTGACAGACTGTGACACAAAAAAGAGACAAACAAACAAACAAACCACCCACACGCTCCCAAAGACTGAGTCACATCACGTTGAGATATATTCTTATGCATTGTGATTGCTGCTGGCAGTGTGAAGCATAGGCTAATGAATTTCTGACACTAATCAGAGCTTTTGAAACGTATCCACTTCTCCGAGCTATAGGCAGGTACGGCTTATCCGTTATCTCTCACTCGCACGGAGATGATAATGTGTTAAATCAGACAGTCCATCCTGGGAATGTTTGTTTGTCGGTTTGCATTCATGTTGTTGCAGTAATTCATTTATTTTGTGTCTACTTTTCTCACATGGGTGCCAACAATAGAGAGTTACCCCCTGCCAGCATTCAAATTCACTCACTAGCCTTCCTTTTGCCCGCAGGTAAAACAAGCAGCAAAAAACAAAACAAAAAAAAAACCAAAAAACAACAACATGGAAATAAAAAAAGTCCCAGTGTAGCAGCCCAATAACACCTCAAGGCTATGGAGTCTTAATAAACCCCAGTACCGTGTCAACAAACAATAAAACTCCATGGTAACCTAAGTTTGTCAAAAGTTTTGTGATCGTCAACCTAATTTCACCTCTCCACTGTCAGCAGGCGAGGGGAATTAATATTCTCACATGAAGAGGAGAGCAAAGTCATTTTGGGAATAAATTGTCGCACTGCACATGGAGTTTTGGGGTATTTTGGATTGAATTTAATAACTGGAAAGTTCTTTTTTTTTGTTTTTTTTTCTATTCTTTTAGAAAAAATAATTTGTCATAAAAACAAAACATGCTTAATTTGAGAAAATATTGAAAGTTTGTGTTTTTTTCTTTCATTTTAAACTTTTCCTTCCAACTATCGTCCAATTAACAGACTGCAGTTTTTCACTCCACTCTTTGATCCACACTGATGTAACCATAGGCCAAACTGTTAGTAGTAGTACGTTGAGCTTTTAAAGGACATCCGTTTTCAATTTGTTGATGAATAACTTTTGTCACAGTTTCCAACATATTTTTGCGACCGAAAAAGAAACAAAATAAAAAGTAATTATTGAGAACAAAAACGCAAAATGTATGAAGATGTTCGTCAACGGATTAAAATAAAAATGAACAGAAATCCAATCAAGAGGAGGAACGGGTGGGAAGAGTTGAGAAGAGATCCAATCAGAAGTCACGTTTTTGAGCGTTGCTAAAGTAATGTCAGATGCAAACATTTGTTAAAGCTGTGGGAAGACGACAGACGATGAAAAGAGGAAAAGAACTAGGACAAAAAAAACCTGAAAATGCGTTATTTTTCATATTTTAGTTGACTAAATCTATTCTAGATATAGTCGACTAAAACTAGACTAAAATAATAAGGATTAGATGACTAAATTATAACTAAAACTAAATTGCAAGACCAAAACAAGGCTTTAAACACAGGCAGAGGACTGTCATGCACATATTTTCTTCAACAACTCGAACCTTAAAGTCTGACTTACAAACCTATGTGACACAACTTTTCCAATTAAACGCTGCAAAGTGCACTATTTGCAAAGTAATTAACATGCGAGTGCTGTAGCCCGAGTGAACTGCTCAAAACTTTTCTCCCCCTCGAAAAGCCTCTCCTTCTCATTTTTAAACTAAGAGCACATAAACATCAAAATATGACAGCTTTGCATAGTAATTGGTGCTCCCAGGGTATCCCAGGCGTGGACTCATTTTACTTGAGAGCAAATTTTTCTGACACTTACCATGCTGGAAGAGAGAACATAGGGAAACCAAACCCACAGAAATTAATCAAGTAATGTGGTCTGCCATACTGATTTAGATTTGTACTTCATAGCCTCCAGTAAAGACGTGTCTGACAGTCTTGGAAGTGGACGGTCAAAGTGTCTCATTATGATCACTACATTTATATATGATATTCATCAGTTTTTCATTGGTTATCTTAAATAATTTGAGGTTTAAAATTCTGAAGAGAGGCAGATGTTGCACATAAACAAAGATGATGTGAGTCACTGATGGGATCTTAAGTCAAATTGAGCAAGAATAGGTACAAAGGGGGTGAGAGGCGGTAACAGAGTGAATAAGGGAGTGAATAAACTTGAAGAGAGGATAAAATGGATGGACAGGAGAGAACGTGGCGATAGATAGAGAGCGGGAGTTGATAAAAAACAGGAGGACTGCAGGAATCCTAAGAGATCTGTCAGCTCTTGTTGGCTTTGATTTTAATGGAAGCCCGCGCTTCCCTACCTCTAACCCATTTGGCCTTAATTCCAGCACTGCTTTCCAAACTTTTTAAACTTTAATGGCCCCTTCTTAAGTGCCAGCTGCTGACAACATTGATTTGGCTTTAGGCCTTGCTGTCCCGCACGCCTTTATTTTCTCCTGCAAAATCGACAGAAACATCTATTTTCTGCCATCCTCCTCCACCTCCTACTCATCCGATCCTCCTTCTATCCTCCCTTCATCCGCTCTCCTCTGTTCATTTGATGGTGTCAGCGGCCGAGGGAAAGTTGGTATGAGGACGGATGAAAAGGAATGCTATTTGGATAAGCGGCTATTTTGTGGAGGCTTGTAGTGTAAGGAACAGGCTGGGCCGACAAACACCAGACTCTGGATGCAATATTGTGCCCAGTGAGCAAAACAAAGATAACTCATATACACTTGCCATGTGAGAGTACATTTCTGAATAGTTTTTTGCTTGCTGCATGTAGTATAGAATGACCAGTTTATACAACGACTTTGAGACAAACAAGACGATTTTCTTCTTCTTTTTCAGATACTGGATTACATTTGTGTAATCTGTGTAAAATATCTCATTGGTTTCATAGGATTTATTGCTTTACAACTGACAAAACTGTAGGGCTGGCTATTTTTTTAAAAGTTCAAGGGCATCACAATAAATGTATGGAGGTATACTGAAATGTCACAGATTATCATAACGATTTTCATTAAAAAATGCGGTGTTGCTAATTCTGACCTTGTGTTAAAGCTGGAGATAACCCTCATTCTTGTGTAAAATGGCTGTTAAAATGTGCTGCCTCAGGTGGAGCTGCATTAAACCCTGTTTAAAATACAACTACTGTCCTAGAATGTTAATGGGAACACTCATTCTTGAGAAAAACTTGACAAGATCTTACAGATGCAGAAGCTACACTTAACTAAATTAATACTTAAGGTGGAGAGTGTGGTTTTTGGTGCCATTTCATCTTACATTTCCACCCTTTGGGAACATGCTGTTGAATGAAGAGAGCCATATAGTTCAATAAAGTTCAGAAATGTTAACCTAAGGTGAAACCTTAACCTACTCTAAAAGAAATATGCGTTTCTCCTCCAGCAGTGCTCAGTTTGTCCACTTTATTTATTTTTCCAGAGTGATGGCCTTTTAAAACCAAGTCTCCTTTCTGTGTCATTTTATTTCATATTAGCATTTATTGGACTTATTTGTAAATTTGCGTGGTTACATTTAAACATTTACAGAAAGAAGATGGCAGCCTTTGTAACCACAGGAAATTAGATGATGCCATATTCATAAGAGTGACGTAAAACTGCTGTGAGGCTGATTTCTCCAGAATGTAATTTGAGCGTGCCATAGGGCCATGAAGTTGAGAAGTGTCACAAAGTCTTGACTTTTCCAAGCCTGTCATCATCCAGCTTTGCCAAAGGCCTGCTCTTGTTCCACTCTGCTGTGTGCTTTTGTTCCCCGTCAATAAAGAGACGTCTATTTATGCACAGATGACAGAAAGAACGACAGCCAACGGAGAGGAAGAGAAGGACAGGGACAGATAATGGATGAACAAAGGATGGGAAAAGACAAAAGAAAACACGAAACGGAGAAGAAAGAGGTGACAGAAATGAGGTAAAAATTATAATCCCCCTCCCCTCTCATTTCTCTGTGATGTGACAGACACAGTGATGTATAACCCTAGCAGTGGAAAGTTAATTAGATAGGCTGGGTTACTTAGAGATGAAGGGCTGGAAGGATAAGGAAAAAGGAAAACAGAGAAGAGAAAGCTGTAGAAGGAAGGGACAAAGAAAACAGGAAACGGAACAATGGAGGAACAGGAAGTGAGTCGGATGAGGAATTGTATAAAACGTCTCGAAGTGTGGATAAATTATGGCACACATCAAGCTGCAAAGAAAACGTATTTATTTTAACTTCGTTCAGAGCCACAACTTCCTTCTTGTCTCACCCAAACCAAATATGTAACAGTCATGAAAGTGGAACATAAACTTAGTCTTAGGCGTACATTTAATATCTGTCCTTTGAGAAAAATTACTTCTCTGGGTTTGAGAAAACAACAAAGAAGATGTCACTAGAGATGGAGCTGGCAATACAAGTTTATTTGCTTTTTTTCTATGTAAATGTAATTATGGAATTATTAAAAAAAAATAAAAATATAAATTGTTGTGATTTCACTGTATATTCATTACTTATGGGCATTTGTAAGTGAACACACATGACTCACCTAATACTTGTAGAAGAACTAAAGGCAATAATACAAAGACAGAGAGGAACAAAAGGATTATGAAGCATGTTTTGAGATATTTCTAAACCTTATCTGTCTGCATACACACTGGGTGTTGACTGTGCGCGGCGATATTGTGGGTGTCTATGCCGAGAAAACACTGAGCGACAAAGCCTGACAATGACATTGAGTGCAATGCAAGAAGGCCATTCTTCTGTTAATTACTGAGTTAATGACACACTATGCTCCAGCAGACATGCAACATGGCCGACGCGCACACATACAAAAGTACACACACATAAGGGATAATGTCTGGCTGGGCACTCACGCAGCGTGGCAGGCTGCTATGCAAAGAGCTTGACAGCAAGATATCAGCTAACAGTAATATACACACACACACATTTAAAACACACACAGCAGCCAGTGACAGGGAACCTCATCAGGCTTCCTTTAATGAAGTCACTTCTCCCAAATAGAAGAGAGGGGGAAAAAAAAAGAGGATGAGAGCGGAGGAGGGGAGAAAGGAGGACAAGGTCGCTGGGATTGATGACGCTCATTAGCCTAATAAGGTACTTTAATGAAGCGGACCCAACACTAGGCAGTGCCACTGAGTCTGAAGACACACACACCTCAACACTTCTGTAACTTTCTGTCGTCCCTTCCATTTACATTTCGTAGCGAGTTTGTGTGAGCCTTTTGTCTGTTTTTGCAGGCACCAGTCACAAACACAAACTGAATCATACATCTGTGGCTTAAATGTTTGTTTCAGTGTTTTGTGTCAGGTTTTATCAGCTACTATCTTTTAATCTTTCAACGTTGGAAAATAAGAAAACTAATAGACTTATTTCATTGCTTTTAAAGGTTTAACATTATTTTAACATCCTCTCCACGTAGAATCACTTATTTTCTGCAACAAATTCTAAAGTCTAAACCTTAATCCTCACCAATGATAGTCTGTTTGGTAGAAAATAAAAGTGATGATGATAAAAACAGACTTTTGAAACCACTCTCTCACACGTTCTGATCCCACCAACCGAAGACACTCACCTCTCCTTCTGAGGACTGCAAAAGTAGGTCTTTCCTGCAGGACGCTGAGAAGTCCCCTACCCCAGCATTGATCTCCACTCCTCTGGGGGCCTCCAGGGTCAAAGTCCGAGTCGGGGATTCCAACCTGGAAAGCACAAACATGTTTTACTCAGACTGACCAGGCCTGCATTCATACTACACCCGCACAGGCTTTTCAGCAGAGCAGCAGCAACCTATTACGACAGGATCAATACAGACCTGAGCGTGAACACGGCCTCCAACACAATCTGAACACTGGTTGGAAAGGTAAGGCAAATGTGACACGGTAAAAGAAAAAAAAAAGGCTAATTCTCTTTTACGTCTAGACTAATAACCTCCAATGACACTTGCACCTTGGAGTTACAAATTAAACAGTCATGTGTGAATACTGGGCATGTTATTAAAGTAAGAATGAGAGGGCTTTGTGTAGTATTATGTGGAATCTAACCAGTTAAAAATGTTATGATTCTTTTGGCTGTGCTGTGGATGGTCTGTCAGCACCAGTACAGTAGCTCCTTTCCAGACATGTCTCCCCATACATCGTGACCTGGGGAATGACTGAAAGAATTATGTCTTTAAGTGCTCTGCCCAGGAGTGTACGAGCCAAGCTCAGTGTCACTCTCCTTGGAGCATGCACTGTAAAGGATCAGTAACTAAGACCTTTGAAAGCAGCACGAGAAGATTAAACAGCGTTGTGGTGTTCGATAAGCACTGTGCTTTGCTGAAGGGCACGCTGGCAACTGAAATTAAATAAAGATTTTGGCAAAGCAGAAAGAATGGCAATTTATGAAGTTAACCAATTTAACTGCACACTAACAACAAAGCTAAGCGTTGCACCAAGAGCACTTTTCCAAACATACTTTGCTCAAGGGCACTATAGGAGGTGTTTTTTGCCAATCCCTACTGAGAACAAAAGGGCCACAGGGTAGATTAACAGAACATATGACGTAATGTGCTCTGTGTGGCCAAAGGAGAGGTACATGAACTCAAAAAACATTAATGCCGTGGCCAAAGGCACATTGGCAATGACTTAGCCAGTGATAATGTCCTTTGCTTTGGAGTCCCCAGGATGATGAAAATGTACCCATAGCTAGAAGGCACAAAAAACCCCAAGAACAATTTCACTACTTAGACTTTGAATCTGCACAAGCAAACATTAGTTGACAGAGAAAACCTCCCATGGCACAAGTTTTTTCATGTTTGGTTGCACTCAAGTAATGAATGTGCACTTTAGAAGATGTCTGTACTCCTGCTTTGCTCCATTTCTGCTGTCAGTGTTTTCAAGGTGTTTACGCTTTATTAGGTGTTTTTTTTTATTTTTATTTCACTGCTCAAGCCATTCACCTTGAAGAGGCGCTTTATTGTTGTGTCTTTTGCACAGTGTTGGGCAAAGTAAAAGCATCAAGTAATTGACTGAAGTAATTAAATCTATGCCGTTAAACTGGATTGTGGACAATTTTGCCTAAAAAGACTGAAGAAGAGCACCTTGCAAATACTAAGTTAATGTCACTTGATTTAAGAAAATGCTTTGAAGGGGCGAATTTGCATTAGAATACATTCATAAAACTAATTTGCAGTACTTGTTTAAATGTGTGTTTTATGACACACGAAAAAAACCAGAATAGAATAGTCTTGTTTTGATTTTTCTTTTTTTTTTAAATATTCATTTAAATGTTTTTTTTCCCTGTTTTAAAGATAAGCAGGACATTGCAAATATATTATGAAATTTCTGTTTCAAATAAATATAAATTCTGTATCATGTGAATTTCTGGTGTCTTGAAATTGTTATATTTGAACAAACTTTGCAACAAAAACTCAAATACAGCTTTGTTGATCCAAACAGAGGTTACTTAAAGTCATTTTTCTTTCTTTATTTTTATTTTTTAAGAGTATAATCCATTTTAAACGCATTTATCGATGTCTTTTCGTCAATTACATTCATTTTTCTTCCTTGCCAACATTTGGGAGCGGTCTGTCGGCAGTTCCTGGGGTGTTTCATGAGGGTTCAGGGTAAAGGTAGGGCGGCTGTTGAGGAGTCATCAGGTGGATTAGAGGTGAGAGCAGGTTTGCCGCTGTGCACCGCTGAGCATCCAAGTGATATAATAAGTGTTGGAAGCAGACACTTCACATTGGCCTGACTTATTGATCGAGTGAGTGCGCGCTGCAACAGACAGAGGTTAAGAAGTGGAGAAAACAACCCAGACAGCTGAAACAACTAAACCGAGAAACACACAATTAAGACCGAGTAATAAATGTTCAAATATTTTCCATCTTCTTGTATTTAGGGAATGGAGAATGGGATAGAGAGTATAGGGAGATTACTGGTCTATTCGGTCGTATTTGAGCATCTTCCAGTTTGACAGCCAAAGCAATTACAGTGACGTGGCTGCAGGCTGAAAGCGGTGCTGATGGGCAGCTGCGCACATACATACTGACCACCTATCACGCCGTGTCTCTCTACACCATGTCAACTGTTTGCCTTCACTCACATTTAAACCCAACCATCTATTCCCTGCACAAACCTCCCATCTATTACTTCTTCACCTCAGGTTTACTTTACCATTTTAATAGTTACGTCCCAATGCCCTGGACACATGTCAGGAAGAAAACTCAAGTCTTCATGTTGTAGAGTTAGCTGAGAGATGACTGAGCGGCCTCTGATGTTACAGGAAAACCTTCCAGAGCTTTGTCTAATATTAATAAGTCTATTGCTTTAAATAAATGACTTCAATATAACATCCTGGAGCAAGATTCAAATAATGAGAGTCAAGAGCAAAAGAACAGGAACAGTAAAGAAACGGGAATTGTATGTAAAAGAAAAAAAATGTTTGAACTTTGAGAAAGATGTTTGGTCAAATTAAGTAATTAATCTGATGGCTTTATCAGTTAAGTATGGCCTGAGTTCAAATACTATAGTTGCTGTCCAAATTTACTCTGCTGCTTCTTTGCCAGTAGGAATATCATTATTAAGACCATCCATACAGTGTGCAAGCAGAGACCCTCCAGTCGTAGCTTACAGTTAAAAACAACGTCAAAACAGAAGCAAATCACGCTGGTGGTACTCTGTCATACAATACTACTCAAAGGCAAAAGCCTTGCACTGAGCTTAATGCATTTTGGAGCATGAGCAGGATGGATGTCTTTCATAATAAAATGGCCATGAACATCGATTAACAGCTGAAATATTAGGTTTGAGGTTTCATACAAGTTTCAGAGTGATTAACTTTGGTGTAATTTATGTTTTCAAAGATATTCTGGAGGCCTGTCTTAAGACTGTGTAGTTTATTGCTTCTGTGTGAATAATGGTGTTATTAATTTATGAATGACGTCCATACAGGCATCAGCATTCTAAAGACCACGGAAAAGGGAGAGCACAAAAGGTGATAATGTGGAAAGATGATGTGAGAAGCGTTGACTGCGAATGAATGGCTTTGAAAGCGTGGTCCTGAAGCCATAGAATTATTCTTAAGTCGTGCTGCATAAGTGATTACAAAGATCATTATCATTAATATGGTTTGTCTTTGGTGTGCCTTTGCTTTTCTTAATACTTTGGTCTTGACTGGGATGTCTTTGAAACTTTTTGATTTAATGCCACAAAACAAGTCAAATCTTGTGTTATAGGCCGTCAACAACTCTACAACTACTGGGTGCTGCAGTGTTATCATTGCTGAGACCTGCCTGTTTTCTTTTGCAATATCCACTATCCTCCTACAACGTGACTTTCAAATGTTTGAGTCAAGTTAATGAAATGTAATGATGCTTCCGTGATAAGGACTGACCAGAGAAGGCCTTAATGGGTTGCTCATAAATACATTTCGCTCACAAAAGCAGAGCTAATATTGGATTTTGTGTTTACTGTTGGTAGCTAATAATGTTTCAGAGTCACACATTCAGAGACACATAAAGTTTCTGGTCAGGCCCACTTGTGTTCTTTTTTATGCTGCTGATAATGTGCGTCTGCAGCGGGGCCCTTATCTTTGCTATTCATTATTATTAGAGAAAACTGTCTTCCTTCCCCGTCAGCTTCCAATTCTTACATTAATTCTCTCTTTCTTCTCTCCCTCACACCCCCCCAAACTCATATATCTGTTTTGACCTTCAGTAGCGACAAGGCCATTTTATACAGCGTCCATATTTGTCCAACCTGACAAGATAAGCAGGATAGAAATACATCAATGCGAAATGGGTTTTATCTTAATTCATTTTGGGGGGGGGAAACAGAGAAAGAGGGGGAGGACAAAGAGGCAAAGGAAAATCCAAGAATAAAAGCAGACAATTTCATAGAAGACTTTAGTAAATGTGATATCTTCTCAGAAAGACACTCCAAGAATTAATAAGAGGTTTCATTTAACACTCTTTTACACAGCATTGCAGGAAATGAGCATATTGATTATATTAAGAAAAACAGGCCTCTCTTAAAACACATACAAGAGGATTCAAGACATGTTGAGAATGCTAGCAGAGGTTTTTCATTTCTGCTGAATATTGATTACCCATCTATACTGTATATGTAAGCACTGACAACCCAACACGATGAGGTGTCTAGTGTTTTATGAGACTCCCTCTTGTCAGGTGAATTGTAGTGAGTTAACATGTTGAGCCCACAAGTGATCTGTAGAGAAGTCCAATTCATTGACTGTGCAAAACTCCAATATTTGTTTGCAAATAGACTTAGTCACGTCGGCTATCGCTCTCAAGCCAGGCCCAAAGCCTTGATCAAACATCCAAGTTTGACAATTATCCAACTAACCCATCGTTTCCAGTCCTTTAGAGTCTAAGTAGGGATGGCATGATGGGTTTGTATGTAGGGTCAATCTTGCAAAAACATGCTACCTGACTCACAAGATGTTATAGTGTTGTAGAACTTTTTTTACTTCATTAAAAACACCTCAGTGGAGATTTGATGACCTATAGGCACCATGCATTTTTCATACGTTTTATTATAAACAATAACACAATTTTTCTATTGCTTTTGATGCTTCACCTTCCACAGACTGCACTGATCAGACCTTCCAGAGCCCTCTGCATCTCCAGCATGTCTCATCCACACTCAGCCTTATTCAACAGTCTTCATATTGAACATTTAGCAAAACTTTACATATGAGTACACATTCCAGTTGGCTTCTATTATTGTTTTTTTCCTTATTTCATGTTTTATTTCAAAAGATTCACTATTAATTGTACATTTATCGAATTTGTTGTTTCTCTTTGAATAGCTGTATCATAAAAATAGCTGTTTATTCTATGGTTGCAATTAGATCAAATAAACAGGTGTGGTACATATGGTTTTATAACACACCAATTAGAAAAAATAGCCTGAAGTTTTGTAGTTGCTCTTCGACTTATTAGAATATGGACTTGTGGCTTATAGAATCGTCCTTGCTTTTTCTGAAGCTTAATGTATTGCCAAGTATGCGTTTCATTGCAGAATGTCAAATAATGCTGGCACATCAACACAAATAAAGCGTGCCTTAATTAAAGTCTTCTGACAGATCTATATAGTGGATAATGGAAACAGTTGCTGCTTGGGCTTGGTAACCATGGTGACAGAGAGCATGAGAAAGTTGAATGACGTGTTTGGACCCTACACATTTCCTGGAGTTTCATTTGTTGATTCTGCAAGATTTCCCAGAAGCACGTGTTTGTCATTTAAAAAAAAGGAATTGTGCAAACTTTTACAAACAAGTATCTTTTTTAAATCTTTGTTGTTGAGTGTGGATTGTTGTTAATGTTGCCAGAATTCTTCAAACTACTGACTCTAAGTTTGATTGATATTTCCCTGAAGACTCAGCTGACATTCAAGTTGCCCTTTTCCCTTCTTCAGAGCCACTGAAGGCCACACCATCTTATCGCCACGGTGCCATTTTGGACGCTAACTTTAACCTTTTAATGCTAAAAGATCCATCATTTGCCTCAATGCTCCCAGTATAAATCACTTCAAACTTTAAAAAGTGATGGGGAGTGATACATAGGAGGCAAAGTTGGAGTCAGAAAACTAGACATCCTTTGACTTTTGATAAAAAAAAAAAAGATGGAGACTGGCATTTTTCAAGCTGCCTGACTTCTGCAGTCGGTGCGTGTTGGTGTGTGTAAATCGCTTCACGAATCCTGCAAAAGAAAGCCTTGGGCTGTTGTAAAAAAGTTGTAAAAATCCCTACTGAGTTACTGAGGTGGGACAGCAAAAAGTCAAGGTACATTAGAGGTTTGTCTTTGTGGAAAATGTCTACGTGCAGGTGTTTGATATTACAGGAGGTTGAGACCACTCATGGAAAGGTTTTACTGGAGAAACTTGGGCTTTTTCTTTTTTTGTGAATGTATTATATTGACCACAAAATAGATATCCAGCAGTATTTAGGATCTAGCATCATGCATCTGTATAATCCGATGACATACCCAGCTGCCTTGTGGTACCATTCAGTTTTCTTTTTTTTGTGCCATATCTTTGACTTTTTCTGCACCAACTCATTCTTCGCCTCACAGTGAAATGTAGTCAAGGAAACTACTGATGGCTGAATATGCAAGCAGAAAAAAAGTCAAGTAATTTCATGGGCACTGAGCTGATCATTTAATCATTAGTGAAAGAGTAGCTTCCACTTCTTCCCAACTTCACCTGACGGAGCCATTGTTCATTTACATTTTTATAGTCAAGGGCCCAAATTGTTCTGATCGAAAAAGAGAAAATAAGAAATAGTGGAGAGACTGATAAGAAATCTCACGTCAAAGTCAGTGGCTTTTATTGACTCTTCTATTGACTATTTAACATACTTCTGAAATAAATAATGAATGTTTTTTTGTGAGCAGATCTACCCCTGCAGTACGGTTCTTTACGGAGCTATAGCCTATACAGTGTGTCCCACTGGTGCTTAAAAGTTTACAGATACTTTAGAACACACATGTCAAGGCCAAATGCAGCCCTTTGCAATGATTTATGTGGCCCTTCAATACATTTAGTTGGTGATATTTTTGGGTCTAGGTTTTAGATTTGAACAGATTTTAGATTAGACCAATCAAATCCATCTAAAACCTGTTAAAATCCAACTTACACCTGTTTAAATGCAACTAAAACCTGTTCAAATCCATCTAAAACATATTAAATTCCGACTAAAACCTGTTTAAATCCATCGATAACCTGCTGAAATCCAACTAAAGCCTGTTTAAATGCAACTAAAACCTGTTCAAATCCATCTAAAACTTATTCAGTTTCAACTAAAACCTGTTTAAATCCATCTAAAACCTGCTGAAATCCAACTAAAGCTTGTTTGAATGCAACTAAAACCTGTTCAAATCCAACTAAAACCTGTTCAAATCCAACTAAAACCTGTTTAAATCCATCTAAAACCTGCTGAAATCCAACTAAAGCCCATTTGAATTCAACTAAAACCTGTTCAAATCCAACTAAAACCTGTTCAAATCCAACTAAAACCTGTTCAAATCCATCTAAAACCTTTTCAAATCCAACTAAAACCAGTTTCCTTAAAAGGAGGAAATTTATGTTAAAGGTAACCTCTGTAAGATTCAAATAAAGATGAAATCTCACATACATAAATACAAATAAAAGCTTATAAATGTCACCATCTTTGGCCCCTGAAAGGATTCTTATTAACTAGTGCAGCCCCTCACCACTTTGAGTTTGTTACCACTACTTTAGAGTTTCTTCAGTCCCTTTACTGGCCATGAACAATACTACAAACAGTCTGAAGCTGCAGTGAACTGAGATGCCTGTTCGCAAAGAGTTCTAAGTAAAGTTTCTTGCTTTTTCTGATTCGATTACAAATGCAAACAAACAGTAAAGATATACTGTATATGCATTTGCTTTGCTCCCTGTTGTAGACAAGAGGTCAGACAATAGTTGCTCTGTCTGGCGCTTAACTTCATTACCAGAGTCTCGGAGAAACGGAAAAACAATTCTAAAGGCATTCTAATGAGTATAGCACATTTAGTTTCTGCAGTGTGTTTGATGTCTTCAGTGCGGTTCACGTCTTCCCTAATGCCACATCGCTTTTCTAATGATGTGATAAGCAGTACGCTGACTGTGTAAAGCCCAAATCTATTTTAGGCTGCGTATGAAGTGGGATATGGAGATATTTATTTGATGCTAACTCCGAAACACACTTGTGAAGGGGTTCTTTGGCTTGTGCAGTGATCAATCACGTTGGCAGATTGGAGACTCAGCGTGTCACTGGAAAGAGACATCATCTTTAAGAGCTGCAGGCTGCTGCTGTATTATCAACATCTGGATGCGATTGTACTGCTGCCGTTCTCGCTCAAGATGCCTTGTAAATGGTGCAATCTTGTATTTTTCTAAAGATCGGATAAAACTTTAATGACTCCCGTGGGGAATTGGGTATTTGTAGCAGTAGCGCAGAGAAAGCAACAGATAAGAGCAGAACAAATACAGTGCACAAATGATAATGCACCCGGATTACCACTAGAAGATAAGAAAGAGCATTTACAGGTTACATAAGTGTCTGTATCTGCAGTTTTAGCCATTCAGCAGAGATAGATGAGCATGTGTCGGTAAGAAAGATACTGAAGGTTGCTGTATTTGTAGAAAAACTGGTGTTTACACATGAAGCATATGTTTCAAAACAGCAAAATATTGTCATTTTTACTTTTCTGAAATGGCATGGCCTTTTTTTATTGTTTAGGAAGTACATATGCATTAGTTTTTAATCAAGTTTATTTATCCAGAAAAAAAAATTAGTCCCGAAAGTGTATAAACTTACAACTTTAAGCATTTATTTTTTCCGTTGAATCTGAGATTGATTCAAAGTGTGTATGTGCTAAATGCATGCATCCTGAGAGATAAAATGTGGTTGCATTTTGATTAATAAACTATTAGCTTTTTAATAGGTTAGGGATGTTTGTCATGTCTCTTATTGTTAGCTTTTGTTCACATTCAAAGCAAACAAAAAGAAAGAATACATTAAAACGAATATGTTTACCCCAGTGCATAACAAGTCTTGGTTATAAAAAAAAAAAAAAAAAAAAAATGAACAAAGAAAGAAGAAAGCAGAGGTAATCATAAGAGCGAGTGTTTGCATTTCTGTGCTTGGCTCATTGGCTGGCCTCCTACGGTGGCGCTATCAGTTGTTCTCTCAGTTCGCTCCGTGTGCCACACTACCTCCCGCCTGGATTCTGGCTGTGCTCTTGCTTTGTCATTCTCAAAAGGCAAACACAAGTCCCGTAGCAAAATAAAAAAGCTCCCCGTTTGGCTATTGGACTGTGGTGAAGAAATAAAACACTGAAATGGGTCGAATACACTACTGAAACACGCAGGTAGTTAAAGCTGTAAAGTGTCATATATGTTTTTTTCACAAGTTATTTATTTCCTTGTTTAGCCGAAACATCCTCAAGCCATTTGTAATAGTCTTTATCTGCAGCGGAGCATTTGGGTGTCACACAGTCTCTAATAACAACGGTCTGTCTTCCAAACACAAACACACACACACACACACAGAGGTGAATAGGCAAACAGCTGAGCATATTTACACACATTTAAAAGCTGCACAAGAAACAGATGCATAGCAATATGGTGGCAATGTTTAATATTTTATTTAGTGTGTTTTTTTCCCCACACATTTCCCCTCAAGATGTACTTTCCACATCCGATGATTGCAATAACTGACAAAGGCAAACAACAATAAACAAGGACAACATTTGTAAAGCAACAATACGTTCTGTTTACTGAAGTGGCAATTGTTTGAAGCTCTATTATGCACAAAGACCAAGACTGAGGGAGGGGCACACATCGCACCCGTCTGAAATCATTGCACTGGCTGACTGACTTATTTTCATGGTTTATAATGCACTACATATTTTTTAAAACATGCTTTAAATGTAATAAACCAGGCAGATTTGTCAGATTCCAGTGTTTCCTCCCTGCTGGCTGTTCCCAAAGTCTGTTTTTATTTATTGTTAAATACTTTGAGCTTCATGGCGTTGTATGAAATGTGGTTTGTAAATAAAGATTTTCTCTACTAAATAGTGGCGATAACTTCAGCAAATCATGTTCTCGATGTAGATGTAGTGAAAATCACACCTTGCAAACCATTTCATTGCTTAAGTAAATACAGTAAGGCTGACTTGGATACACAACTGAAAGATTAAATCAACACATGCACAAATAACATTAAAGTAAAAAAATGTTTCTTGTGGCTGGCTTTTAATATTCTCTTGAAGGAAAGTGGCTACGGCTTGCAGCCATGCTTTTAGGCAGTGATTAAGATGAAGTCCATCACATTAGAGGATGGAGTCTATTAAGATCTGTTTATATTCAATATAAATTCAGAAACATGACCTGAGATTGCACCTTTTCAAATGCAGCTTCTTCACCTTTGAGGAAGTGGTAGTTTTAACCTCCTGCAGAGCTCCTGCCTTTAATCTAAGTTGTTTTCGAGCTCTGACATAAAAAGGAAGAAGCATGTCCATTATGCATGCATACATTCAGTGTTGGTGCATTCAACTCAGTGTTTTAAAGTCAGAAATCAGATGGAATTATGTAAATCCAGACATTCAAAGACCACAAGTGTCAGTGGTATACTCTGTAATGTACGGACATGTGGTTGAGGCAATGAGGGGTCTTTTTAGTTGAAAAGACCCAGTCCAGAACTATATTATAGAGTTACATGTTTTAAACTTAAGTTTGAAATAGACAGAAACATGATTTGATAGACAGAGAGATGTTCTGGGAACTGCACATGTCCTTTCTAAAAGGTGACTAATTTAGAGGCTGTTTTTGCACATGTGGGAAAAGTTCCTGTGAGTAAGATAGAGAGACTGAGAAGTCCGATCCAATATGGATTGTTCCCATAAGCACCCTGGCTTGTTATTTGGCTTGGTTCTGCTCGCTCCCTTTGTTCTCAGTGATTTCTCTGTGTCTGATCAATAGGTGACAGAAGAGAAGAGGCCACAGCTGCTTGTCCTTGCACTAACTATCAATGTAGCCACAACAATTCACTGAAATGTTTTCTGTGCGTCTTTCAAAGTTATATGATCTCTTATAAATGTTTTAGGTCAAAGAAGAAACAATAATTACAAGAAATAAAAAATATCAAACTGGCAATTAATCTGAATATAAAGTTCACCCAAACTCCTATTCTTTAAACTGCAATATTGAATAGCTTTTCCCAAAGACATGCTTCAAAGAGATTGTGGCTCATTCTAAATTTTAATGATTTCCAATTACTTTGACACGAACCTCGACTTTTTAATCAAAAAACAGCTAGAGGCCGGCTTACTAACTATTTCAGTGAGTTAATTGGGTTACGTTCATACCATCGAGCATCAGGCTCTTCCATCTTGTTGCCCACAGGAAAAGGCTGGTTAAATCAACGTTGCCCCATCGCATCTTTGAAATTTATGTGGGTTCTCATTCAGATCACACTGTTGTTTTTCAGGAGGCATTTGAGGATTGTAACCTCAATTAAAAAACAACAAAAGTGTCCCTCTCTAATGTTCAAGTTCACACAACGGGATTATTTGTTCGACCTTTGGCTTTGGGCCATTTAGGTTAACATAATGAGCTCTCTATTTATATGCAATTTGTCTGCTTGTCAGTATCCACAGTTTGATTAAATAAATGCAATGCAAATGTGTGTTAAGAATCACAAAGTGTATTAATTAAAACAATTTCTGACCCTAGAGTTGACAGCATTGAGTGCAGATGGATGTGAGGTTAAGGGGGGGAAGAGAAAATGGAGGCCACAGGGTGAATAATTTACCCCTTCTCTACTTCAAGGACTCGTAAAATTTTACAGTTCATAATTGGATGGAATTGGAAGCAGCCTTAGGTTCCGGGACCATTAAGTATTATTAGTACTCTTGTCATTTTGGAGGCCTTTTGCAACAAGTTTTATATTCTTTTCATGTAGTCTCACAAAGAGAATGTCAGTGTTTAAAGCAGAAAAAGTACATATGCCATTCACAAAGGTTGACACCAAAAGTGACAAAAACTACTTTCATCTTCACCTTAAATTATATCTGTTTTTGTTTGGGTATACTGCAACAAAATGTAAATTCTGTGAGCACGTTTACAGTGTTTACCAAAACTTCTCTCGCTTTAAGTGAAAAACCTTTCCCATGCCCCGGCCTGTGATAGTACTTTAAGTTTCACCGCGATGCTCTTTAACTTTCTTGGACGGACGGATAGATAGATACATGGTAATAGAGTGCTGGATTGAGGGAAGGACCACAAAGCACAAATCCTTTTTCTGGTGCCCTTGCCTTTGCTAGGGCTAACTCTCTCTTGGGAGCCTTCTCATGACCCCCGGACTTGGAAAGAGGAGAAGCAGCGCAGAGGGAGGGATAAGAGGATGAAAGAGTGGTCTGAAACAGGGGGGTATTGACTGTGCAGCAGCCTCTCTACTGTGGAGCCAAGCATCAGATGAAATTAAAGACCTTAGGTAACCCAGTGTCTGCTAAGCTGTCAGCGTGACACTCCTTTTTTGGTCAGTTAATTGTTGATTGATTTCTGTCTCTCTGTCAAACTAAAGTTGCTGCAGTTTTTGTACTTACTTGCAATGTTGGCCTTTTTTTTACAGCCAGATTTAAAAAAAGCCCAAACATCTGAAGTGGGTCGAGTGATGATTTAGAAATAACATAACAATCCAAAGACACAATAAAGTTTAACAGCAGTCGCCTAAACTTTTGAAAGGCTACTTAAATTTTATTATGTTTTCAAAAAGGTGGCAGTTGTCTATCACTTTCCAAGCAATACGTGGTTTCTTAATGCCATCATGCTTTTTAACACCAGAAGAGCCATATACAATTACAGTCTAAACCAGTGGTGTCAGACTCAGTGTGGTGAGGGGCCGCCAAAATAAGTCAGAATTCTTTCAGGGGCCAAGGATTGTGACACTTAGGTCTTTTATTCAATTATACAGTGTTTAAGTGTAAGGTTTCATCTTCATTGCGGTCTCTATCACATCAGTTTGTTTTTTACATTGGTTCTTCTTCTTTTGTGCCTCATTTCCATGCATCATTTTGTGAATTCACTTCAATTTCTGCCTTTTTGCCCCTTTTTTTTTTTTTTTTGGCCTCTTTAAAATGTTTACCCCTGTTTAGTGTCATTTTGTGATGTTATTATTCCCTATTACAGATCTTTGGAAAAGTTTAGTGCCTTTTGTCTCTGATTTAGTCCCCAAAAATCACTTAGTAAATATATTGAAGGGCCAAATATACCTTGCAAAGGGCCGCATTTGCCCCCAGACCTTGAGTTTGACATGTGTGGTCTAAACTCTTGAAGCTTGTTGTAGTGAAGTCACCAGTTTTTGAGTCGAAGTCACTTTCGAGGCCTCAGTCTTCAAGTCTGAGTCCAAGTCACCAAAACAAATTCAAGTCAAGTCATCATCTGAAATGTGAGTACGAGTCACTCAAAATAAAGTCCAAGTCAAGTCCAAGTCAAGTCATCCTTACTGGAATTCAAGTCACTGTCCAAGTCACGAGACCAGTGCATCCAGGTTGGGTCTGAGAAAAGTTTCAGGATTAATATCGGCAGAATAGAATCCTGAATATTCAAATAAAACAAAATTATTAACACGATGTGACCACTTAAATTTCAACTTTAGGTGTGTGGGGAATGTCTCTGGATATTGCAAAACCGGTGCTGAGTTTTGCACATGAACATGACTCGGAGGCATCTGTGCTCAAGTCCGAGTCCAGGGCAAGTCCGAGTCATGAGTACAAAGTCCAAATCTTAGTTCGAGTCAGCAAAATGGAAGTCCGAGTCTAAATCCGAGTCTAAATCCGAGTCATCAGTGCGTTAGTCGTGTCGAGTCCAAAGTCATCGTCTCTCAGAATTTACAAGTCCGAGTCTGAGTCCGAGTCCGAGTCATGAATGGGCTTTTCCAAATCGACCCAAGTCCCGAAAATTCCAATGACTCGACTTGAGCACACCATCTCTTCCTTGAACAATTACAAATACTGTTTTATGATTGTCCAAGTGACCTATGTAATCAAATTAACATCGAAACAAGGGCCACAAAATCTACAGCTACTCAAATCCACAGACTACTTTTTTGTAGAGAATAAAAGAATTATGGCTGACGAGGCTAATACTCTGCAGCAGCATGACGAGTTAGGGTGCCTGCTTGTTTTGAATAACAGCACTATGTGGACACAACCCGTGCTGTGTATAATACTTCAGAGTTATATCCACAGCTTTGCGTATTGCCGAGACTAATGTTATTACATCAGAATTTAAATGTGTGTGTTGTTCAATAATTTTCTTTGTGGAATTGTTCACACAGGCACAAGCCATTTTCCCTGCACACTATTAGCCATTTATGGATGTCTGAGGCTGTGAACATTCTATTATAGTCTATGTAATTTTATTATATCGTAATAAGTACTCGTGTAGAGGTAATTAATTATGAAATAAGAGTCTTGCACTTGTGAAATTACCCAAGCCTCACGGAGTTTGAAAATGCAGTTATCTACAGGCAATCTGCACACGCTTTGAACCACACCAATAACACACAGTCATCTTTGTTCATGGGAACTTTTCTTCTACCTTTCGCTGTGCTCATACTGTTTTGTTGTTTTGAAGTAAACTGCCGCTTCAGCTCCACGTTGCGCTGATAATGAAAAGCACTTTTGTTATCGCTGCGCCGCACTGCCGCTATCTGTAAACTGTACTACAACTGTTAAACATTTAGAGGCTCCCCACAACAAAAAACAATGTGCTCCCTTTAGAGAAACGTCTCCGTGCCAAACTTTTCTACAACCACTTCCTCCATTTTCACTCTGTCTGTGGGTGTTGTTGTTGGCTGCCAGCACATTGTCAATCTTCACTTCTTTTTCTCCTGCCATTTAGTCAGTCACTGTCGCGGAAGATACTGAACTGCGGTGCTTTCAAAGATGCCAGCCGCAGCACTTTTTCCAATAGTGGCTTTGTGTCTGCCTCGCGGCCTGCTCCTGATGCACTCGGAGGTGGCAAAGCAGTTTAAGTAGGAAAAAAAAAAAAGACCAGAAGACTTTGAGCATGGGTTATAGTGGTTACTACAATGAAGGTTTTGAAAATGCAAGCAGAGCAAATACGCAGTGTTCTCAGGAAGCAGGGAGGTTAACACTTTTTTTCTCTGTCTCTCGAGTCTAGAATAACCATAATAACCACATCTGGGCTAAATTTAATCTTGTTGACTTAAAACACATATACTAACACAGAAAATCTTGCATCCAAAGTGAAACACAAATTAAGAAACTTTTTGTTCTCGTTCTTCTTGCTCCACATTTAGAAAATCCTATTTTTCTTTTGCTTTTTAAGTGCTTTTTCTTAGAGATCTGCATAGTTTCCAGTCCAAAAGCCACAGCCACATGGACCAACAGCGGATGGTAAAAAGTTAAGGTCAAGAGTGCATGTTTGAATCAGCACAGTATTAAGTGGAATAGTAGATGTTTTATTACTTGAAACTGGTTTTGCTGACAGAAAGCAGACTATTAATTATGTGCGTTGAAATGAAATTAATATACATCAGCTGTAGACGCGGTGGGCCTTAAAAACATCAGCCAATCACTGACACGGTCATCTCGTTAACCATTGGCCCGCCGGACTGTCAATCATCCTCACTATGTGCACTATGTAATTTCCACTGGTTGTTTTTGAAGTAGTTAAGAAGAAGGGAAGAAGAAAGAAATGACACCAGTCATTTTTGATGCAGCACAGAAACAGCTTAGACTTGATAGAGACCATCTGCCCCAGGTGTGAATGTGTGTGAATGGAAGCATGATGTAAAGCGCTTTGGGTGTCTGAGAAGGGCATGAAAAAGCGTTATATAAATGCGTGCCATTTACCATTTTTTTATCGATTATGTGAAGCACAGAAACGGCTAACTTAGGCTTATCGTATTGTTGTGAAAGTAATTCATTTCTAGAGATAGTTAGGCATATCATCTGATGTACTTGGAAGGCAACAAGCAGGCGGCCAATGCTACGAGTTTTAATGAGAGTAGAATCGACGGAGGCCGGCTTTTTTCAAAAACTCACTGACACTTCCTGGTTTCTCAATTGTCGCAAACATCTCCCATTCCACCTTTAGTAATAGCAGATAAATTAAAGCTAAAAGCTAGAAAAGAACCACATTGCTGCATTGTTGATGGCCTGGTAAAAAAAAAATGTGTACAGTATAGTGCCATCATTGTGCCATCTGACCAATCAGAGGTGGGCTTTACGGGGGGCGCTTAAAGACTTCCATAGGCTGCCTTTATTCATATGTTACCAAGGTTTAATCCAAGTTTTACCTGAAGGTGTGAAAAGCAAGTAAAATGTAATGGAAAATGTGATCTACCTTTCATTGTTTCCTTCTTTCTCCCATTCCCCCCTCAGCGCTAAACCGTAAGATAGATCATTAGCTTTAAATGGACTTCAATCCCATCATTACATGTCCCATTTACCTTCACTGCATAACACTCTGCTTTTCATATCGCGACGAGCAGAGGGCATTAGACGAGGGGAGACGAGGGAAGTAATGCAAAAGTGGCAGACAGGATGAGAGCGCAAGACAAAAGCCAGAACGCTCACTTGTGAATATAAACAAAGGAAACAATCAGAGAGGAAGTGTTTGGAAGTGGAGACAGAAAGAAAAAAAACAAAGATTATAGCAACCTTTCCAACTCTAGAAGGCAGTGGAAAGCATTAGTCAGTTTGTGGTTTTGTGGATAAGTGACAGAATGACAGTATCGAGTGAAACATGTAATCTCTGTTAAATGAAGTTTGTTTTTTTCTCCCTTGATGGGAATGAGCTCCACTTCAAAACCTTGTCAAGTCGTCATGTGTAGGCAATAAAATGTGAGTGGAAGTTTTTAAACATATTTGCACATGAAAAGCACAACTGCAGTGAGAATAAGTTTATATTTTGTAACTTTTCAACTTTTTCATTCCCTCTGAGGAGCCAGAGACTTCTGATTTGGCCTGATATGAGTTTAACTACTGTCTGTGTGTAAAGTAGTGACCAGAGCTTATTCTCCCATCAAAAAAAAAAAAAAAAAATTGTCAAAAGGCATACTTCAGCTCATAAAAAACTCACATAGTTCCCTTTAGGCTTCTTTTCAGCGTTTTTTCACTTTGATTAAATGCAAACATGCTAAATAATACACCCAGCTCAGCACAGAAAATCTGACATTTGTAAGCAACTCCGAGCGGGAAAATAAACACAATTAATGGGCGGTTGTGTCAATATTAATCATAAAAGGCAAAGCAACAATCAGTCTGAGCTGTTAGTGGCATTAGGTGCGACTAGATCCTTTCAGAACTCTTTGACTGGTACTTATTGATGTGTTTGGGCACAATTAAAACGTTTCCTCTGATATTTATGACGGAGAAAATGTCAAAACCAAACCTCCTAACGTTGTGATAATTACTTTCAAGGGACTCGAGTTATGGATGCACCAATCTTCCATACCAAACAAGCCTTTCTGACTTAAAATCTCTAATTATTGATTTGTCAATTTACTGAGGGATTGTGCTTTTATTTATACAATTACGTTACATAAAGATGTATTCAGACAGTTGCTTATTCAGAATTTTTGATCAATGTTGGGAAAGTTTTAGCAGGTAACATCTTAAATCAATTCAAAACATTAGCCCCCTTCTATTCTTACATAAAGGAGGTCGTGTCCCCATCGTTGACAAATTCAAACATATGCCACGGCTGTTCAAATGAAATGATGAATTGGGCTTGAAACTTTGGGTTCAAATGGCAGTGGGAATCTTCTAAATTGTACGACAAGTGTCTTGAGTGCACGTATCAGAGGAGGGTTGTTCTTGTAGAAGCCTAACCCTTGTGCACCTCTGCCTGGGGCCTACTGTTCCTCCTGTCAGAGCTGTCAGACCGCCAATCACCACACTGCTTTCAGCGAGAGGGAATTACAAGCGATGAGCAGCACACTTTAACACAGAACACGCCACTTCAACTTTTTACTAACACAGACTTTCTACCCAAAATGCTATCTGTGGTGATCCTTTCAAAGTTATTATTTATGAGAACATAAAATTCATAAATATTCCAGCACCGCTACAATATTCACAACAGCTTGTGAAGTGAACCAATGTGTCTGACAGCAGGGAGCAGACGCACCAGTGTAACAGCGCAGTCTGAATGTACACAACACACTGGGAGGAATCAAAATGACTTACTTTAGATCTTGGAAGGGTTCTGCTCTCACATGCGACGTTTCTACAGAATGACTAAACACAACGCCTTCATTCCCTGGAGGAAGGGGAAGAGAGGATGGAAGAAAAGAGACAAAAAGAGATTCAGTGGGAAAGCGGAACATCGTTGCATCACAGCGCTGTTCTTCGAGCTGGCTGTGACAGACACTTAACATGCGTGACACAGTGCTCGGATCAACCATGCATCTTACCAGTTATGTTCAATAAAAACTCATTTACTGCAGCAATATTTTATTTGCACTCATTTAAATACCAAGCTATTAGCTGATACTGAGACTTAGGAAACTTCGGAAAATAAAATCAAGCATGGAGAAAAAGTGTGCCATAATTTAGCATGAATACATTTGGTCATTCTCAACAGAACTCAAGTAATTGGATTATGTGCGTATTCATGCAAATTCAAAAGAGACGCAACGCTCCTGGCTGTATTCATACTAAGAATTATAAGACTCATTAGCCGGAGTGTAATAACAATCTTTTACATGTGTAAGTGCCTGCTTAAAATTTGAACACCGCTTCCAAAAGCTGTTCCTAGCAAAGGCTGGTGCTAGTTTATGGCAGTATTTAACCCCCCCTTGTTCAGCAGCACTTCTGTTCAAGCTCTGAGCAGATGTTGTGGGTAAGCACTGGTTGTAGCTCCAGCTGAGACAGTAGAATCCATGCTGCAAGCTCAGCACTGCTGCTAATGTAACAACACACAGGGCCACTTTACACACTCACACAAGTTAGAGAACAGTAACGCCAAGACAAATGGAGCTCCCATATTCAGGTTAACTGAGGTTACACTGCAGGCAAGAGTGCTCCGAATCAAATTGTTTGCCTTAATCTAATAGTTCTCAGAGTAGTGTTAAATTAAATCAGAATTAATTATAATATCTACCCAAATTTATACTTTAATGCCTATAATTTCTTTCCAACAAGCAGCTGCCAGGTTGGGAAGGAATATAAATATGCACAGTCAACAAGTGCAAGCTAAGTATCAGTAATTATAAGACCTTCAAAATAACGATTCTGTGTGTGACTTTGTGCTTTTGCAGTTTATCTTAATATATGAGACTTTGTGTTTGTGCAAATCAATGCAATATGCAAAAAAATTAAAATAAATAAATAAAAAACACCACCAATACTACACACTGTATGTAAAGTGAATGTGGATGGCCGCAAAGCCTCTGCTCGATGGTTTCACTCTATAATTTCTCTAGTTCCTCTATAATCAGCGGAGATGGATTTTAAATGTCGAAAAACCTTTAAGAATCAGCAAATAAACCTGCTCTAGTTTGAGTGCACCTTTAGTGAGACTAATGCATCCGAGCAGACTGAGATTAGCATGAGGAGCTATATGTGTTTTCATTAAATCATGTAAACGCTTTAAAAACTTTATTATTATTTATATATGCATTCATGAATGAGCATAATGTGAACCTCTGACCATTTACACAGCTCATAAGTGTTTGTTCTTTGTGTGGCTCTACCTGTGACTCGAAGCTTCTCTGTGCCGATGCTAATCTCCTCTTCGTCGGCGGAGAACAACACTCTCTCGCCGTCAGCGCTCCTCACCTCGAACCTCTGACACTGGGCCTCCACCATTTCTGACCCTGAAGGACACACAAACAGGAGCATGCTGGTAAAAAACATACCTCAGAAGAATTGTCAGGGCACACACACACCACACACAGCCTTTAACCTGACACCAAAACATTCACAAAATACACTTCTGTTTGAATGAGTACGTCATGAGTAAGCATCAGCGGAGTCTCCGACAACACAAAACTTAAGAAACTTGGCAGGTTACAATGACAGTTTGTCCTTTGTTAATTTAAGCCATCCTCTGTGTTGATGCAGCTATTCAAACTGAGTCTAAAACAAGCCCTCGGGGTTCGGCTCTCTAGACTTGGAGGCTATTACAAGTGTCAATTAGAAGCCTGGAAAGTCTTGTCAGTCATAATCAGAGTTTATTAGCAGCCTTCAGTCTGGGATTAGGGTTTTTTTCCCCTCATCTGGCTCTCATTGTCTTTATCCCTCCTATCTCTCCGCTTAATCCTCTCACTCCTTCACCAACAGCACGGAAAACCACTTGAGATTTGTCTTGAGAAAACCTCATGCTGAAGTGAGCTGTTCTCTTGAGGAAATCTGGTTTAAGGAGGAGACAGAGAGAAAACGACAGGCCGGACTAAACTGGAGACGTGCTGTGCTAGTTGCTGTCTCAGATATGGAGCTAGTTCTCTTTCAGAAGGTGTCAGGAAGTGGACTCACAGATTTGCTGTAAAGTGCCAGTCAAGGCAAAAGATGATTGTCATTTACCTGTGTTAAGAGGTTAACGATTTAAACAATGCAAACAATAAAGAAGTGGGTTAGTCAATATAACGAGCAATTTGTGTCTCTTGTATGATGTCATTTAAACTGTTTTCTTACTTTTTATATCATTTTGTTGCTTCATTCCAAGATTTTTTCCAAACAAACAATTCAACAAAAAAAAAAAAATCAAAATTCAAACTGTGTTATGACACTATAAGTTTTGTAAGAGCCTAAACAGGCCAGTCACAAGGCCAACATGTTTAGTCTGATCAACTATTACCTGATAGAGCCAACGTAATTCTGCTGTCACCAAAAACAGCAGGGCTCCTCATTAAACAGACATGTTAATTGATGCACTGATTTAAATAATCACTTCCTGACAGGATGTGCTTTGTTGTCACAAGTGCCTCCCTCAGTGGGACCATTTAGTAATTAATAATGCCTTTTACAATAACGAGAAAGGTGCCAACTTGTGAGCATATTACGAAAGGTGATTCCCATTGATTTAACAAAGGCATCTGCATAATCATCAATCCTAAGGTATTAATGTCATCAAAAAAAAAAAAAAACATATGCAAAGAGAGTGAAAAATATGTTGTATCTTATGGTATTTTAGTGAATGTCCTTCACACCAAATATTTTCCTGGTTTAAACAATGTAATTGAGTTTAAAGGTGGATTTAAGTTAAGGTTAAGACTCTATTTATTGTGTGTTTTCAGTGTCCAACTTCACAGGTTATCATGAGTTCATTTGCTCTGTCACACAAATCTGTAAGTTGACCACACAATAATAGTTCAAACTTTTTCAGAAAAAAGAACTTTAACTTTACAGATAAAGCAGTGAATAAGTCAAAAGTATCACCTTCACTCAAAAAAGTTTTGAGATTTTTACCTTAAACCAACCTTCTTTGCGTTTATGTAAAAAGGCAGAATGAGCATCGATTTATTTTGGGATGTGTCTTGTGAACAGTTGTGCCTATTTCCATATATGAAAATATTCCTAAGGCTAACATTACAAAAATGAATATTTATTTGTTCTGTGGCTGTGCAAAATAAGTCAACCTTATTTTGTTAAATTTAAATGATCATAGTTTGTGCTCACGAAGAAAATCAGCTAAAGGCAGCAATAAGAGTTTTAATTAAAATATGAGGTTATGTAACTAAAGACGTTTGTGTCCTTGCACTTGTTAAATACGAATTTTATGAGCCTTTTTTAAACATTTCCAGGATGATTTCAATGCTTGGCTGCATTTTGCTAATGGCTAAACCACTTTCACGTTTTATGAATAGGAGATGATCTGACAGAGCCTATTCAGCAGCTACACAATCAAGAACAAAAGGCTGGAGGGTCTTAAGGGCTCATTCAGCAAAGGCATCAGAAATATTTACAATCACCAACAAAAAATAAAAAAAAACACTCTAGTTTCTATGACGCAACAATACATTTTTTGTTCATTAAGGCATGTCTTTTGTTTTTTTCAAATTTAAATCTCCATGGCAGTACAGACAGTTTAACGTAGATAAAAAATTAATGAAATAGTGACGAAACTACAAAAAAATGGCCGTGGTAGCTCTCCTACCAAGTGTTGTGTTCGCCCATTTATCAATAAATATTACAGCATGGTGTGGGCTACTGAGAGTGTGATGCCAATGTGTGCGCAGTGCCAGGAATTCATTAATTACAGAGCAGTTTAACACATTCTGCGCCACAGCATCCAGGGATACAACAGTATCAACAGTGACAACACACACAGAAGGAGAATTTCTTCAGGTTGACATTAAAAATAACATTGTCAAAACATTACCGGGTAAATGAATCTATCATCCACCCTCCATCCATTAGTAATTCAAACATGGCACATCTCATGAAGAGCATTAACATGAGCATTACGTCATGTGAGCTTGGCTGATACGCTTGTCAGTTCCTGTCCCGTCTCAAATGTCAAATTTGATGAATATTCAATATGTCCAGTCGGCAGTCCCATTGTGTGTTCTGTTCTGAAAAATGTTCCCAAGGGGGGATAGATTATGCAACATATGACACATGTGTAGAAATATGCCACAACTATTTAATCCAATGAGATTGAACAGGGTTAACGTTGGGTTTCATTTGGAAATTTCTTTATGTTTTAAAAAATGTAAGAAAATGACGACATTTTTATGTAAAGAAAATGCAACCTATAACTTCTTACTTGTTTTGGATCTGAAATTAACACAATCTCTTACAATCCTCTTCAGTAAGGTAATGCAAAATATGATTCATCCAACACATGATAAACTGAAACAAATGCCAAAGGTTTGTCTGTATTAACACTGTACTTTTGTGCTCATTACTTCATCCCAGTGGGTGACTGTAGAAAGATGTGTGTTTTTTTTAAAGCTCTATGTAACTTTCAAAGAAGGCAAAGGAGAAAGCAGCTGTATTATTTGAAAGTCTTTCAAAGTAAACAGCATGCTACAACGTGATGCAACAGCGAGAAACAGTTGGGTCACTTCTCTGTTTGATGTGTTTGCACAAGTCAAAGAAATATAGACAGGCCTCTGATGTGCCACGGCACACCTCTAATGCCTTTTTAGACTTTCTAATGCAAACAAAGATAAATGATGAAAACTTCTGGAAAAGGGAGTTGCAAAATGTAGTTGAGGAGAGATGAAGAAAGTGCATAGCCTTGCAGTTTGACTTCCACTTTGCCACAGGTGGGAGGGTAAAATGCACGCACTGAGGGACACCAATTATTTATTTAGAGATGATTACAGTCATTAATATAGCGAGGGAGGAGAGAAGGAGACGGAGGAAGAGATAAATGAGTGTCATTTGTCATCTACATTAATCAACATGATCTCTGGAGTCAAAGCAGGGAGATGGAGGGAAGATGAAATGGAGGCAGAGGGGATGAATATGAAAAAAGTTGTGTAGGTAGAAGTACAAATCCCTTAAAAACAACAGTTTAGGCATAATGTAACTCTATTCCAGTTATTGCACACTCAGATAATTCATCTGTCCTAGCATAAATTCAATATGAAGAAAAGAAAATCCTGCTCAGTAAACTATATTTGACTTTATTTAACTGCATTTCATTTGTGTTACGTTCCCTTCATACCCTGCTGATATAATACATTTCAAAACATTAAGTTTTTACTCAAAGTGTCACTCATAGGAATGCTTGGCTCTCAATAGGAGTTCACAAACTAAAATGCCTCAGGTCTTAAGGCACTCTATCTGAACTTTGCAGATTTATATGGTTCTGTGAACATAATTACATTAACATCCTGAGGTCATGGGGGAAAAGCTGCAGGAGATAACAATCTTGCTTTTAAATATGGGCCAGTGAGACTTGGCCTTTGCGGATGTGCACAAATTCCTTGTAGTGACTTACAAAGCACAAATAATGTCGGACTAAACTTAGCACATTTGTGTTACTTCGACTCACAAAGATTTAAAACTGCTCAAATATTCTGGTGATTGCTGCTATTGGAAGTGCCTGTGGATAATGGCGCTGGTGTGTTGGTTTGAATGTGAATGGCAGAGGGCAGTTGCGCCTGAGGGGCTGCACTGCTGGTAGAAATTGGATGCAGATCTAGGAGGGAGTTTGGGCATTCAATTCTTTAACTCAAAATGCATGTATTTATAAATGCTTTCTTTCAAAATATGCCAGAAGCACAGTCACGACTTTCAACTAACTCTGTGTACTTTGCATTATTCATGTTAGCCTGAAAGCCTTTACCAATAAAACACAAAATGTGCCCACTGAACATAGCATCAGATAGTAAACTGTAAGAAAATATGGGAAAAGCTGATTAACTTATTAACACATTACAATACCAACAAAGATTGTAAAATAAAGTAATATATGTCTATTCTTCTTTTATGGTCAACAAAAAACCCATTTGCTTTGAGGTTTGCCTTAATCACTGCAGACCTTTAAACCCTCCTCTGTACCTGAAGGCATCACTGTTCTCATTTGACTTAAGTTTTAATTAGGCTTAGGGTTCGGGTGGCCATTATTCAGATTATTCTTTTATTAAACACAGACAAGAAAGATGACTAATGTTCATATTTGTTTTGTTTTTCAGCAAGACCACCTTTTGTAAAGCCTGGAACAATAAGTGCTGTAGTCTAATTTAAAATAATAGGTTGTGCTGGAAAGATCTAAAATCATGAAGGACCACCAGCCTCAAACTGTGTTTGAAGAGACACACCTGCCATCCTTGAAATGACCAGAGGATCAAGGTTTGGACGCAGTGAGTAGTTTTTTTTAGTCAAATCACATTTCAATATGATGCAAAAAATAAAACTGGAAGAAAACAGGGCAAAGCCTGTATGCTACGTTTTTTTCTCCGTCTCAACAGAACTTTAAATAACAGGTGATGCAGTGGAGATTGGGCGAGAAAAAAATTTGAACTTTATATTATATACTTGAATTGATAATACTATGTGACTTGTGTCTGCTTGTAGTAACTTTATGATAAAAAAGGCTATAGTAAATAACAATCCAAAGTATAAGCTACACGCTGAAGGGAAAATGCACACAAATGAAAACCCAGCCAGTTGACAGATCAGAAGACACACCAGGATCTAAGATCATGACCTAGTTTAACAGAAAAAAGAAAAGCATGTGAGCGGAACAAAAGTTATTCAAAGTGAAAGCAAAAACGAAATCCGAGGAAAAAGCAAATGCGAAAATCCATGAACCTAAAGCTGTGAAGAAAGCCATCTTAGTTAAATCAGTCAATACTTCATTTCTAAAAATGAAGCAAACTTAATTTATTCTTCATTACTGTGACTACGCCCTACTATGACCATTCACTACAGTGGGCAGTCCACTGGTGCAAAAGGCTGATCTCATTCAGTTTCTAACATGCTTCCACACACATGAACACGAGAAGAAACAATATTTTCCATATTCAAGGCAAATTGGTGCACAGACAATTAACTTTTGTGCATAGGAAGCACTATCATTTAATGACAACAGTGGCAGTAAATCCATGCCTTTATTGAGTACTTGATAGCTTAAGTGTGTTCCAGTTTGTAAATGCTCAGCTCTATGTATTTTTAATTGCCTCATTAAAACAGTTGATTTGATGGCAGAGCAAAAGCATTAAACTGAAAAGATGTGCTTGTGTGAGCTGCTGTGATTGGACGACTGTGAGGGACATGGGATCAGAGCACTTAGTCTCACACTGCGCCTCTCAGCCAGTCAAACGAGGGCAGACAGATCTCACTCAGCTGAGAATGTGACCACAGTGAGATGTGATTGTTATTTCTATCAGAGGGAGGATTTTCTCAAGATCTAGAGTCATAATTAGACTGTGTGTAATGGAACAATTGAATTTTATGCAAGGCTTAGCTATAGAGCTGGCTCTGCACAACAATCTCAAACCTTTTTTGCTGACAATCAAATTGGAGAAACGCATTTTCACAATGAATGCAGTTTCATATTTGTACAGCTATTGCTATGCTGGCAGGCATTGTTTTACCACATTATTAGCTTTTAGCTTACACTTCACTCCTAAGAAATGCATGACATCTCAAATGTCCTGCAGATTTTCTGTCCTCCGGGTAAATACTGATGTAACTGAGTGGCAATATGTGCTTTTATGATGGCTATAAGAAGGATAATTAACAAGAAATTTCCAACACAGCCAAAGCCAGCTAATATTTATTTTTTCTTATTATTTATCTTATTTATTTCTTTGTCTTACACTGTTCTATCTCTGTTATTAATCATTACTGTGAGAGTGTATCATTCAGCTACTGTGACAAAGTGACAGGGGTTTGATAAAGTTTATATGAGTTCCACTTTGCTCACCAGTTTCACAATATAAAACATTTATGAGCAATAGTTTCTTACATGTAACCTGCACACTATAAGAAAAAGCCTGTATTTTATCCACCATGTTTCTCCACATATATAACCCTAAACATTTTAATGTTGCTGGATCAAAGTGACTCTTCAAATCCCACATGAAATGCCTCGGGTATGTTAATGACTCGACTTTCACAGGGGAACTTTAGCCGACTTTCATCGCAAAGCATTTACCATCATTTCATCCTCGTAGTCCTCGCATTCACTTCTTTTAATTTTTGGTTTGATAATCCACTTTTTGTGCTACATTAGCCAAATGCCAGCGAAATGAGGTGAGAGATTGCAGCCAGATAAAAGGGTGCATAATTAGTGTAAGAAGGTAAAGATAATGAAGTGATAAATGCAAGCCTGAGTAGTTTTGAAGAAGGTAACAAGGTCAGCAGGGAATTTGCCGGCTTAATAAAGAATGGGGGGCATGCATGATTAAAACGAGGAGGTAAATGGAGAAATGACAACATAAGAGATGGGGTGAACGAGGGGAAGTTGGACACTTTTAAAGTTGGACGGACTTTTTAACAATGGGTTATGAGACCCTTTTCATCTCCACAGACACACACTGCGCTGTTTCTTCCTCAAATCTGTCATTCACATACAGATTCACCTGCACGCGTCCTTTCTAAAATGCATTTGCCTTCTGCTACATTTTTAATATGCCTTCATAAATAACACACACTAGGGTGATAAGTGCTGCATATAAAGACAGAGAGCATTCATTCATTGCATTTTCCATATTCCTTTATAATCATTTATTGCATTTTTGGCACCTTAACATGTGATTTGCACTGTATATTTTCTGCATGAAGAGATAAGGGAACACTTATGGATTATCAAACCAACAGAATTTTTAAAACAGTTTGCGTTCATCTTTTCTCCACTTTCCCTCCTTTCTTCCGCTAGGTGACTATGCACTTCAGCTAATGGTGGGACATCATCACCAATGCGGGTGAAAGGGTATGGCTTCTAAACTTCAAGTTCACCCATCATCTTTATGGGCAGCCATTCAGAAGACAAAGATGACAGGTTTTCACTCACATTAACGAGCCGGCGGAGAGGATGGTAGGGAAGAGAGGGATGGAGGGATGAGAGAAAGAGAGAGAAAGAGCCATATAACTGAGATGAGACACCCAAGGCCAACTCCTGGACAAGCTCCACACACTGGAAAACGTAAAGTACAATGAAAAAGAAAAAAAAAAAGTTGAGTTCACGTCTGGAATAAGTTACTACTTAATTTAAAGAAGAATACTATTACTTAGATTTTATTAGTTCTAGAAAAAGTCACTGTCTGAAACCACATTCTTCAGACTACGCAATAAAAATAATGGCTCCCAAAGCAAGTTGTGTAGAGAAGGGCCAGATTGAGGACACTAATTACGCCATTGTGTTGCAGGGAGTGGCGTTTTTAGCAGCATCTTTTCTAAAACTACTTCTTTAACACAACTCACAATCTCAAACCTGCAGCTGGACGAGAGAGGAGGAAAGGAAGAAATGAAGCCTTGGTGTAAAGGAAGAGTTTTTAAGGTTGGATTCTGGACATTTGTAGGACATAAAGGATCTATGTCAACGAGCTGTGGACATGGTGAGGAACTTTGAAGACTGAAGCATTAACACAACACATGAGGAAATGAAAAGTAACAACAAAGAGTTTTCTGTACTGGATGTTGGTTGTTTTCTCTTTCTCTCTTTTTTCTTCTCATAAATGTCTGCAGTGATGTTGCTTGTTTGGTGCGCAGGGCTGTTTCCTCTTCGAGCTGACTTGGTTGAAGCCAGACGCGTCAAGATGTGCTTTCTTTCTGCATAAAAGTTTGCCACTATTTGCTATTTGATTTAGTGCAAACAGTGCCAAATAGTGAGTTGCAAACTTTGGTCAATTAAACTGCGTGTGTCATTTAAAATAGTCTCCTCTTTAGTTTTGTTTGCCCTGTGAAATTGAGGCCAGTCACAAAGTCACCTGTGTCCACGACTTTCCTGTGGTGAACTGTGCTTTAGAAAATATAGAAAACACTTTAGTAGATCTGGCCCTAAATATCATGACCTACCAAACCTCTTGACCAACAAAGCAGGTTTATTTAGTCAGTGAAGCCAGCATTTTTGCCTTTTTTTTGTCTTTTTACTGTTTATATTAAAAGAATTAAAGCTAAAAATGTTCTGCACATCATGTTTTACAAGGCACCAATAACATTTTTTGCAGGGAAATCTGTTAGTCAAAACATTCATGACCATTTCTCATTTTCATCCCACCAGCTGTGATGATCCTGTACCTCTTGCTCAAACTGGAGAGAGCCAGTCCTCTGGTGACTTTATGTAATGAATACTAATAAGGGCTTTAGCGAGCTGGAACCTTTCAGCTTCCCAAAGTGGCAACTGTCTGGTAAACAGGAATAAACATCTTATCATTATACTTATTACCCAGGGAGAAAACTGAAATTTGTTTTTTATGCTTTTGTGTGTGTATAATGTCAAGTCAGGATGAGACTGAGGGACTTCTAACCCTAATGAGAGGCACTGGAGAGGATTCATCGTGTCCCACTGTAGCCCTGCAGAAGTAGCTGAACGCTGGGATGTGTGTGTGTTTGATATGGCACAGTGGATTAACCTAGACCTACAGAGAATCATGTTGCAACATTGCAATGCTGCAGCTTAAGAGCCCCAGTTATGTTTATTTTGCATCAGATTGGTCAGACTCCCTGGCGGGCCGTAACATTTGCCGAAACGACTGCACGTTGCTACACCCGCTCTGTTGTTGTGTAAACTGTGAAGACGGCATCCTCGGTGAAGACAATGACGTAACAGCCGTGTCCTAGAAAGCTATTTGCTGCCGGTTATACACACATAGAGTAGAACAACTATAGTTAGTTTAGTTGTATAAATCAACACTGCTCCAGAAAATGGCACTTTAAAAACATAGGTCATTTGCCAGGATCCTTCCTTCGGAGTCGGCTCCTCTGAAGCCAAGGCTAGAGTCCTGGCTCAGTCCTCATGAGTCTCTGGAACATGCTTCAAAATGGCCGAGCTGCGTCATCAAAAGCTCCGCCTACAGTCTTGCCACTGTTTTAATTCTCTATTAAATACCCTGAAATGCTTAATTTTGTATATGTAGTGAGTTATGGGTCATGAAATAATTGACTTATAATATAAAATGCAATGTTAAGCAAATGAGTAAACAAATAAAACCTTTAAAAGACTTTTTATGACAGTCTGATGTTAGTGAGAGTCTGAAACTGATCCATGGCTCATGAAAAAAGGACAGAAACATTTGTGAAACTGAATAGTTAGTTACATTTGTTGATATTTACTTTATTTCTTTGTGTCATATGTATTTTTAGTCAAACGAGAGCAGCCGAATGTGACCTGTGTGATCTATGTGAGTGACTTGAAAACCTAAAGCAACAATTAGCTGACATGACAACGCTGATAAAATCTCACTTACCTGAAATGAAACTGAACCGTGCAATTTATTGGACAAATGTTTTCAAAATAAAGCATTAGGACACCCTATTACATGTTAAACAGAAAATTCTCTGCTTTAAAGCCTCACTTCCTTTTCTACCGTCTTTTTTTCTGAATACTTGCGCTGCATTGTGCAAAATATAATTCCGAGCTCTGTGGTGTGCTAGGCCGATGCTTTGGGGATAAACTACCATAAGTTTCGCATAAACAACTTTACTTTCAAGGTAGAATTCACATTTTCTATAGAAGTCCAACTGCCCGTGGCTCTGGGAGAATAACTGCACATCAAACAACACAGTCAATCTCATTTAGTAATCACACAGGCTGGCCATGCCCTGTATGATTCAGTGCAAGATAAGCATGCCGACACTTTTACAGACAGTCACGTACACACACAGAAGCATTAAAGTGCTCTTCTCAGTGAGGAGTGTAGCTTTAGGGAGTTTTAACAGCAGGAGACGAACTGTCAGGAAATTCAACCCATCAAAGTTCCAAGAGGTGTGGAGTGTGAATGTGAGTGTGAAAGAAACAGCTGAAGTGCTTGGCCAGCCTACAGGAGATAAATATCTTTACACTGTGTTCACCTCAGACAACAGATATGAGGCTCCTAGTTTAAAACACCATTCATCTCAACTGTCAGAATCTAAATGCTACTTGGCGATAATAGTCTGCATCATGCACCAAGCCCCAGAAATAACTCCAGGGAATGATGCATTCATTTCTTATAACTATAACTTCAAAGCAGATGCCATTAGCTGTTTGATTAAAACTAAACTGCAAAAGAAAAAGAGACAAACACTTGAGTCTCTAACAGAAGTGCATATAAAACGCCCCAAATGACAATACAAAATGTTGAGATCTTGAACTGAGACCTCATTTTCATCCCATTTAAGTGAATCTTTTTCATCTAGAAACCCTTATTTTTATGTTTTTGAAGCTAGTTAATTAAACTGCACTATGATTATTACAAAGTGGCCCGCCTGTGTAACCACTGGGAACCCATGTCTTCACTTTGTATTCCAACCCTGAGGACATGTTCAGAGAGCATTTCAAACATTCATTTTGTCAAGACAACGAATAAAAAAAAACCTGAGAAAAGACTAAGAGATCATTTTTAATTAGTATCAAAAGCCTGGTTCTTTGTCAATAGTTTAACTATAATACCATCATTGTCAGACATTAAAAGAGCTCGGATCAGTGGTTTAAAGTGGTCAAGCGGTTTAAATCATTGTCAAACACGCAACCAAAGACACAATTGTACATGAATTTTCAATAAAAGGATTGTGACCCATTATTTTGCGCACACTGAACACTGTGAGGCCCACCCGAGGGTAGTAGCACCAAGCAGAGTCTGGACTGAGTTGAACCCCCGGCCGTGAGTTTTAGATGGGGTTATTTCTTTCTTGCTGTTGCTGCAGGGTTTGTGACAGTGAGAGCTGGAGGAGTCGTGTTTGAGCCACCGAGCAGCTCTACTCAGTCTTACCCAGCTCCTCTTTTTTAAACTTTTTTTTGGTTGCAGTCCTAAAAAGGTATTTCCTTGTGACAGCGACTGCATGCAGCAGGTATAGCTAACATGTTGTCAGTTTAAATCAATATTTTTTTCAGTGATAGATACAGTAATTCCCACTAGAGCAGAAGTACACATTATAATTCCACAAGCATTACTCACTTAATCAGTCACAAACCTGAAGTTTTACTGAAGTGGCCCTGGAATCCCTTCTATTTAGCCCTATACACAGACAAATAAAGTAAATTTACCATGGAGAACCTCATCTAATTTGTTTAAAAGCTGTCTATAGATGGGAAGATGAATAAGTCATATTTCCTCTGAATTATGTCTTCTGTAAGACACTCAGCTCTCGGTTTAATATAATAAGACCTTGAAAAACTGATTTATTTGAAAAAACAGTGCGGCTGTCAGGCTCTGTGAAATGCACTAATGGAAATAGATAGCACTTAGTTTGGTAAACTGAAAGAGCTAAAGTGGATTTAGGGATTCAAGCACAAACAAAGCAATGTGATTGGCTCTTACAGGAATGTAAGGCACATATCTTGAGTGGTTTTGTGCAAAATTCTTACCAACAGTGAGCTGACCGGTCAGTTGTCCCTCACCGTTCCTCGCATTGACAGTCACATTCCGGTCTGACTGCAGGATCAATGGACTGTCCTAAACAAAGGAAAGGCAAAACAAAACAATGTTATGATCATCCATCGTAGTAGTCCATGTACAAAGGGAATATATGTATGAAGAATATGATCAAATATGCTCATTTCAAATTTGTTTTAACACAACCCTCGTGATTTCTTTTATTCATATTTTTCCTTCTTGGAATATGTTGAAAATGTGAATGGAATACATAATGCTGAGTAATGAAGAGTAAGTGTAAATGATTATTCTCTAAACCATTTTTCTCATAGTTTGTACACTTGCTCCTGCTTTATCCCAGGTCCTCATGAAATCCCTGGCCCCTCCAGCCGCCGGTCAATACTGCATTAACCTGTGACCACGAGTGCCTCAGCGAGCATCAGCCTTCAACATTTACACTTGACACTCTTTCCACTGCTAATTGAGATAATATATTCAGTGCAACATTCTGTTTTGTGTGTTTTGCTGTCTTGTTGCATGTTTTTATCTTTGTGTGTTCACGTGTGTCGTGAAAAACAATTATTTTAAAAGCTAAATGAATTGAATTGAATGGTGATCCCAACCTCTGCTGGTTAAAGGCAGAGCTACACGCACAGTTTGACATTTAATACATGGAATACATACTAGAGCTCAGTCTGAGGCTATAAACAACAATAGACCTTCCTATAGCTCAATGTAGGTTAATCCAAAGTTATAGAAAGATCACAGTCTTCCTACCTCTTATTCAGATCTTAGTGTGACTCTTTTTATCTGTGCACTTTCTGCCTCCATTTTCCACTAATCAGTCGCTTGGTTGAATTGCTTATTTGTTTTGGTGCTGTGAAATGAGTGGCTCACAGGTGACCCAGTTTCTCTGCTGATTTCTCCAAATTAATATCTGTGGCGTAATCTGCTTTGAATTTCAAATTAAATTTTTGTTGAAATTGGAAAGCTGTTGATCCTGTAAAATGGTTCATTCCTTTATTGACCCCCATTTTAATTATGTTGCACTCAGTTTTACTTTATTTTGTTATTTTTTTATTGGAAACTACACATTAATAAAATTTGTCCCACTGAACATACCTGGACTCCGACAATACATTAAGCATAAAAGTGAAAATCTATGTACTCATTTACAATGTATAGGTGTTCCTCAGCTAAGTACCGCAACAACTTAAAATACTTCTGAGCAGTTACTCACAGCTTTAACTTGGCAACACACCAAAAACCCAAAGCCCCACTAATAGCCAGGTAAGAAATTAGCCGAACAACAAATGAGTCCCACAGACTATTTATTGTGGCCTGTTTTCCTCATTGAAAGAACGTATGCTGGATTAATTATTTCCAACGGGCCGTGTGATAGGCTTCACTATATTATCTTTCCACTCTGTTTAAAGCATTGGAGCGTTTTGTAAACCATGACTGATGTAACACTCCTTGAATCATTGCCGCTCAATGTGCAGTGTGCATGAACAGGCGTAATCCTATTCTTCTAGTGCAAGACTGTCATTTAAGAAGTGCAGCCGCAAATGGAAAGTCCCAATTGATTAAGTGCTCATATGCAAATACATGGAAATGAGTTTTGTAAATGATTACATATTTAGCATTTGGTCATGTCTTTTCAGAAAGTAACTGGCACAGCCAAACGCATGGGGAATAAGCTAACTGTGCAGGTGGCTGTAATAGCTTGTCTTTGTTGGTGTCATCTAAATGCTATCAGCATTGATTACCCAGCATAGCATCAGGTGCTACATTCTAGATCTTACTGAAATGGGCAACCAATTTTCATTTACTATGTATTCATGACTGAGCACAATTAATAATAGAATGGCCAGTCCTTGTGTTTGTTTACTGTAACACAGAAGGACAGGTCAAAGTACTGCTTTCATTACTTACCTTTTCAGAGACATATTCAGATGAAATGTCACCATCATTACATTGAAGGGTCATTGTTGCAGTGTACATGGATGATTCTACCATGACAGCTTTACACTTTTAACTGTTCTTTTTTTTTTTTTTTGATTATCTCAGATTTTCTTGACGCCTCCGTAAAATAAATTTCAAACCTACTTTTCTGCTCAGCAAATCACATCTTACGCAACCCATAATTTATTTGAATGCAGATACCCATTGTCATGATGATGATTTCTTTTTTGACTCACACCTGATTTCAGCAGTGAGTTCCAATTACACTGTGGTCTAACAAATGAATTAGGCCATTGCCTTTTCAACTGTGGCAGCGCTGTATTCTGCACAAGCAAGAGTTTCACAAAACACTGACTCTAAACTTTGATCTAGTATAATACATGTCAGTTCATTACAACCTCCAGCCTCAACCATAAGTGCAAGCTAGAGTAGTTCCAACTGCAAATACCATCGTCACTTCTCACAATATTACACATTATGTAAAAAATAACCCATTTATAATACTTCACTAGTTTATATCCAAATGAAAGCAGTTGAAACGAACTATGCAAGCAGGCTTAAAAAAAGCATTTAGTCTTCAAAAAGAACTACATTAGTATTATTAGTTTGTCCTTCATACATTCTGTTTGTCCAACATTAAAAGAAGCCACTCTGCTCTGGCATCCTTTAAAAGCTAGGATCTTCTACCATTTTTAATATGATTTTCACGACATGTTTGTTGATGTTAGTTGTGTTTTTTGAACTGAAAAGGTTTTTTGAGGCCACACATTATTCATTTTTGTATCTAGTTGTTTCAATCCAGAACAAATGCACAAAGAATACTCAATATTTTTCCTGTTTTAAATCAGTTTTTAAATGTAATCCTGGTTGTATTCTGTGCATGGCATATACTATTCAATACATAACAAAACAAAATGCTGTTTTGTTCAACTAGCCCTAGGTGGTAATGAAGGACACGTACACATTCTCACACTTTTATGTCAACTGCCAGCACATTTTACTGTGGCCAATTTACATCTTACTCACAATGATTACGGATGAGACCAGATAATCCTCCTCGCGAGCCAACATCACATTCAAATGCAGTCACTATGCATAAGTTCGCTGATTAAACAATACACTGCGCGAGCAACCCCGCAGCACTTCCAGATAAAACACCTCACACTTTTTATATCTATTTTATAAGCGTTACAGAGACATTATTCAGGTCTGCAGTCAGAAAGAGCCACGGGGAGCATCAGGAGGAGGAGCACACACACGTAAAGCTTAGTCTTAAACAAAGCGTATTACAAGCGGCAACCTGTTAATGTGGTTGTAAAATGGGCGGTGATAAAATATTTTACTACCATGCCTGGACTTTTTGGCACCATGAAGTATGTTTTAATGGGATAGAGGAAGATACAAAATGAAAGCAAAATCTTACACTATGTTAAATTATGAAAATGTGACTGGAATATTGTATGTAAACAAACGATATTCCAATGCATGTTTCATTCAAATATGAGTACAGTGGTCCCTCGTTTATCGCGGGGGTTACGTTCTAAAAATAACCCGCAATAGGCGAAATCCGCGAAGAAGCTTTATTTTTTACAATTATTCTATATGTTTTAAGGCTGTAAAACCCCTCACCACACACTTTATACACTTTTCTCAGACAGGCATTCACATTTTCTCACATTTCTCTCTTGTTTAAACACTCTCAAAGTTCTTAGCATCTTCCTCTGTCTTTTGGGTGCGACCGCAGGTGCCTTTGTCGGTGCAGAACGTTTCGTCGACATTGTGGGTTTTGTCGGGGAGAAAACTTTCAAACATACAGCACTTCAGAGTCACACTGCTAGCGGTCGAACATTTATGTAAATTTTGCAAGCCGAAAGCATTCTGTACTGTACAGGAGACACGGCACGGAAGAGATTGATTGACAATGGTCTACAGCCCCTTAGCCAATCAGGACGCAGAACACAATGCGTGAGTTCTTCCTTAGCCAATCAGGACGCAGAACACAATGTGCGAGTTCTCCTTTAGCCAATCAGGACGCAGAACACAATGTGTGTTCATACGCTGTAAAAAAAAATAAAAATTAAAAAAAAGCATGCAAACTTGCACAAAAAAAAATCAGAGAAACAGTGAGGCCGCGAAAGGTGATTTATACGAATAAATATGCGACAAAACACAACAATAACCGATAATGACTATTTTGTAACTGACTGAGCCAAATGCAAAGAAAAATAAATAAATTGTAATGAAAGAAAAAGTCGAACTTTCTGGGAAGACCACATGTAAGTTAAAAATCACACGTTTGTCCCCATTTCTTTACAAATACAAATGAAAAAGGTACATTTGTGCATCACCCTGCCCACCTAACTGTTTATCTCTCTGCTCTGGCTTTGTATTTAGTGTCAGCAATATATAAATCTCCCTTCATCAAGTGAAACATGCACAGGGGCACAAATAAAACACTGGCAGCAAAGGCTCAGGCCCTCCCTTGTGAGCTGACACTGTATGCACCGCTGCGACATTAATTCAGTTAATAGTTTAATTGTCGTTTGATTAGAAATATGGGTGCACAGCTGCCAGTCCGAGGTGGCCAATGTAATTAGTTAGGTAATAATAAGTGGAGGACCTCGAGCCAGTGGGCTGCAGATGAGTCCTAATAACAGCCTGGAGATACCTGTCTAATGCAGTTGCGGTGTCTCACTGTCAGTGCACAGGTTGGGACTCGGGTTCACAAGTGGTCTGAGTGGCTGTGTTTAGTCATCACTCTAATAACAGCTTTCAGGCCTCTGTTCCCACCTGTCTCCCGCCGTCAAACTTCACAGTGACCCGCACAAAGGCACAGTACTCAGGCCTCATACAAGCTGCATTTGGTTTATTCTTCTTTCTCATCAGCCTAATAACTGCTTTCAGCTTTCCTGACTGTATCTGTGATGGCCTGTCTCGCTCACACACCGTCTGTCTGCCTCTGTAAGAAGATACAGGCCTCTACAAGTGCTTTGAGCTGTCCATCTAATAAAAAGCTTTTATCGTTCTTATACATCTCCTGTTTTCCAGACAGTTCAGACACTACCTCTTCAGCCCATCTGCATATTGGTTTGGCCCTCACTCTCTCTATTTAGATTAGATTTGCTGCCTCTTTTGTATTTGATTTTTGGTGAATGTAGTTTCGAAAAACAATTGCCAACAGTTTGTGTAATGAACATTTTATTATTATTTACTTTACGCTACGCTCTATAAATAAACTTTACTTATTTACTTACTATTATGTAGATATTGTGTAATTTATTTATTTATTTTTTCAGTCACATGGCTGTCTGATTGCAATGAATGTCTAACTTGGTTGTTTTAGAAGTGTGCATTTTGTTTTTGTGCTAATGGTTAGGCTTATGATGAAGGGCAACAGATAACAACAAATGGAGAATTTGTACTGCTTAGTCCCGTTGGGGGGTCGCAGGTGGCTGGAGCATGTCCCAGTAGCCTTGGGCCTGAGCTGGGACACACACTGGACAATGGCCAGTTAGTCTCAGGGCTGACATTTAGACAGAGACACTCACAGACAACCATTCATTCTCACTATCATCCACTAGGGCAGTGGTGTCTCAAAGTGGTGAGGGGCCGCACTAGTAAATAAAAATTTCAGGGCGATGTGCCCTAAAACCTTCACCAACCTAATTTAACCCTTTCAACATGTAAAAACTGTTCAAATAAAAAAACCTGCACCTATTCACAACTAAAATCTGTGCAAGTCCATACAAAACCTGCTCAAATCCAACTAAAATCTGTACAAGTCCATACAAAACCTGTTCAAATCCAACTGAAACCTATTCAAATCCAATGAAAACCTGTTCAAACCCAACTAAAACCAGTTTAAATCCAACTGAAACTTGTTCAAAAATCCAATTAAAACCTGTTTAAATTCATATAAAACTTGTTCACATCCAACTAAAACCTAAAACCCTAAAATATTACCTTCCAAAAGGATTGAAGGGCCATATAAAACATTGCAAAGGGCCGCATTTGGAGTTTGACATATGTGCACTAGGGGCACTTTAAAGTCACTATTTCCCAGAGAAGCCTTTTGGTAACATTTGGAGGAAACGCAGTCTCCTCACAGAAAGACTGAGAGTCAGCCAGCCCAGGGATCGAACCCATGGCCTTCTTGGAGTGAGGGCTACAACCACTCTTCCACTGTGCACCACATGTAATCATGATTATATAGGGCATGTAGCTAAAAACTCAACATTTAAATCCTTATCAGAAGGCCTACATGCATGACAGCTAAATTCTCAACATGTTTTTTTTTATGCTGTGTGTATTTCCAGTTTCATGTATGTGGCTCAATAAGCTTTACTTACTGTACGTTTCAGTGGAACAAACGCAGGTGTGTGCTATTTGCAAGTCTCCAGACACTGTCCTAAAACAACCGAAACCATTAATCTGGCTCTGCTTGTTGATGAAAAATAATTTTCTGTCTTTTTCCCCCTTCCCGGCGATTTCTTGTGATTTATGTGTGATTTATATATAAAAAAAAAAATCATAGCATTGTGCTGAAGCATTGCAAAGGCCTGCAATCACAACTATTTATCATTGTACAGTAAATCGCCCACAAAAACAAGGAACAATAACCTCTATCTGCTGCCAAACCACTTGCAGTAATTGTACGATGTTTGTGAGACACTGCCACCAGGTCTCATTGGATCTTGACCAAGAGGGGTTTTATGGTACAAGCACTTTAGAGGTGTGGGGGCTGGAGCAGTAAAGGTTGGTAAAGGTGAAGGAGAGACAAGAAAGAAGGTGAGAAAGGACCGAAGCTGGAAGTTGACAGGAGATAAACAGGGACCTCCCGACTGTAAGCTCCCAGAGTGATAAATCTTGAAATGAAGGCAGAGAAAAACAGCAACGGAGAAGGAGAGGTGGGTGGGTGGGGTTGAGCTGCCGAGAGGAAGATCGAGATGGAAAGAAGAGGAGGGTGAACCACACTGCATTTGTTTTAGAGATAGACACAGCAAATAGATCTATAAACAGAAGTCACTATGTCAGCCCGCCACCCGCTCACACTCCTCTGTGATAATGTATGGTTCTTAAGGGACCAGCCCAGACATATACCAGACTAAACAAAGTCAGACGGAGCAACCTTTTATTGTGAAGACATCACACTCAACTTAGAGCTAGTAAATCAACTGTCTAGGATTAAGAAAGCAGAATTAAACCAACCTAAAGCCAATATGCATATGTGGCAATGAGTAAACAGGTGTTGCAGTGTGAATGGTGACAGGAACATTTGTGTGGCATTTGTATCATTTTTTTTTTTTTAACCTGGCCTTCCAAACCCACCAGCTTTGACATTCTACATCAACTACATCGAATTATTATCTTTGATCTAAAAAGGGGTGGGGTTTAGGAAACTAGTCTGGTCACATCGCTTAGTTTTCTCTGTTTGGTTTAACCTGCATCCATTTGTCCCCCTGAAAATCAAAGAAGAATTGGAACAAAACTAAAAGCACAATTTGGTTGAAGTAACACATAAACACTACTTAAGGTCAGCATACACTGTATCTTCACCAGCTTTGCAGTTTTGCTTATCATTTACATAGCAAAGGAATCACAAAGGTCCACGGCTACATTTTTTCCTGTATAGAAGCACATTTCCCCTGCAGCCCTGTATGTCCTGTAGTGTGGTTTAGAAGAGCAGAAGAGACAAGATAAGTGCACAGGACCAAGAAGCTAGAGCGCAGCAGATAAAGTTGCAATGCTCCATTTGCCGTGAAATATTCCCCTGTGGTAAAAATACTTGAGGTGAAGCAGGAATAAGTTAACTCTGGAAAAGTTTGTGTGTTTGTGATATTGTAAGCTGTGAGTGAGGACCATCGTGAATGAGTCACAGTTTTTACACATGGACGATGCCAATATTTCTTGTGCATTCAGTGAATTTTGAATGCAAACTTCAGCCTTCCATGAAACAAAAAAAAAGGACATCAAGAAATGCTAAATATTGTTTAAACAATCCACATAGACTTGCTGCAGTCTACAACTGTACGAAGTGGCTAACTAGAAGTGCCCAGTTGAAATGGGTCTGTGCATTTCATCACATGAATGTATTAACCATGATATCTCCAATAAAGGGCTGGATTAAAAGAATACAGAACACAATAAGGTAACTCAATGTATAAATATAATAGTGTCTACAATATACATATTACAAATTACTTTATTTTGTTTTCTGTTGCAGCACACATTCACGTCATGTGTAGTTAAAAGTCATGTATTAGAAACAGAAAACTTCTGCTACCATTTGTTTGGTAATACATTCTCTATCTGATATTATTCCTGTATCTGTTTTAGTTCTACAACTATCCCCATTTGGTCTTCTGGTTTCCACGTTACCTCTGTACCGTTCAATTCCTCTGGAGATGACAATAGATTCTTTTTCATTTGTACTAAAGCCATGAGGGTGCTGGTGTGTGAATGTGTGCGTCTTTAAAGCCCCTTTTTCTTTAAAAGCAATACAGACTGTTCTCTTTAACCCTGTCACCTCAACAAAGGCAGGACAATCCATTCCATCACAGCAGGATGAAGCAGATAGCTATAATAGCTCGCAGTAATAAATGGCACTTACATTACTGTTTTATTATAACCCTATAGTCTACAGGTCCCTATGGTCCTGTAGATTACTGTATCATGGCTTTAAGACATGTGACATGAGAATATACTGGCTTATCCTTTGCTTCAAGGTTATGGGATTTACTCTTCTACAGCAGCCCATATAGCTCAGCTTTAAATGAACTAAGAAAAACCAAATGAATGATTTTGAGGGACACCATCAGATTTCACTATCCACTAGTGTAATGGGTAATTGAATAATGCCTATTACTATCAATAAATCCAGATATAATAGTCTATAGACTAACATATGAACAGATGTGGGTATGTGGGTGTTCACACAGAGTGGGGTTTTAACTAAAGGCTATAGCTATTCATAATAAACATTTTCTGCAAAAAACCCATCTCATTTTTGAAACGGTGTCTAATTGTTTACAATTTACAGAGGCTTTAATCAAAGCAACCCAGAGCTTTTGGCTCATTTTCATGTAGTTCAGTTGGTCATGTGGCTTGTTAGTGTCTTATGGCTATGACAGGGATTTCTTGATGTTGGCCCTTCTACAGAGCTCTCAGCCATGAGATGAAATCCCCAGTTGAAAAGCTGCATCCATAATTACAGGGAATGGTTTACAAGGATAGAACATGAGAGACATGAAGTGGATTCTCTTGATGACCACATGTTGCATAAAATGAATCATAAGAACAGTTCATGAAGATGAGAGAAGAGGAAAGAGACAGCTGGGTACAAGATCTGTGACTAGACATAGAGGATAATGAAGACAATGAAGATAAAGAGCATGTTGCATTACACAGAGAGCATGACATCATTCAGATTAACTGTTCAAATAAGTACAACTCACTAAACTATTCTGAGATGGGAAATATAAACAATGTTTTAATTCAATCTGAGATTGAAACCATGTAAGTGCCTCCAGGGCAGAACAGAATAAATCTGCAGAGTTAATCCAGGTCAGGTTGTCATCATTTAACTGTCATCATCTGTGGCTCGACATCCAGCACCATCAGTGGCCTGAGGATTATTCATGCAACTTTGCAGTCAAAATGACACACCATTGCATGGTGTATTAGAGGTTTTCTCATAACGAGGGATCTAAAGATTGACATGTAACTCATTAACAGTTTAGATCATACTAATGATAAAATACTTTCACCACACTGACTTAAGCAAAACAAACATTGTAAGACTGCAACATGGAATGTAAAATTATTCACTAAATGTGTATAGTCCATAGTGGTAGAGTGTTTTGAAAGTTTTAGATTTAATTTGACAGCAACTTAATTGCTTTGTAAGCATTTTAGTCTTGAATACACATGAAGTTGTCAGTTTGACACATGCCTTGTAACTGGCTCAGACAGTGACAGGTAAAGGCCATTTGTCCCCAACATTGCAGTCATTAAATCACTGCCCTGGGGATACAGAGCTACTTTTAGTTCCATCTCTTGTAAGTGAAGCACACTGGTCCCGGTGCTCACTCTGTACAACAGTAAGGCTGTCATGATTAGGCACACAAAATATTCATACATTAACAGAGAGAGGTTAAGAAAGACATCCCTTTCATTTGAAGGGACACATTTTTACAAGATGGACTAAAGTGAAAAAAGTGAAAAAGTTCATGTTTAATCATTCCAAAAATAAAAAGTTCTACAGGGTTACATTTGAAGAAAAATTGTGTGGTAATTAATTGGAACATCTATTTCCTGTGCTGTAATCTACTTTACATGAGCATGCTGCTTTTACTGCAGAAACATTGCAGCATTAGACAACATTTACCTGGAGTTCAGTACATCAGGTCCCTTTCTCCATGTTGTTTTTCTTACTTTTTGTTACTTTCATATTGTTGTGTTCATGTCTGCAGACTTTGCCTCTTCTTTGATCTGGCTCTTTCTCTCTAAGACTGTCAGTGAGTCAGACAGAGTTTCTTTTTATCTTTGATCATGCTTTTTAATAAGTAAATGCATTGTCCAGTCTTATATCTTATTATCTTATATCTCTTTTTTAAGTACAGTCTGTAAGTTTAATATATTGCTACTTTGGAATTAATAATATTTTCTATGAATTCCCCTAAGGACAAGATTTGAAGTATTATGTTTTTACCATTGCATTGCTCCTCCATCACAGGGAGCTCTTCTGTCACTGCCTTGGCCCTGGCAATTGAGTCCAATTGAGTGCAGTACTGGAATTTTCTTCTGTTCATTTCTGTTATTGTGCTGTCCTCTGAGAAACAAGCTTTCCTCTAAAGGCACCCTGTGCCCTGAGCGGCACAGTGGCAGAGTGGTTAGCTCTCCTGCCTCACAGCAAGATGGGCCCAGGTTTCCTCTGGGTGCTGCTGTTTCCACTAAAATTATAATTATGAAGGTAAGATTGGTCCCCTATGGGCCAGGACTCCCCTGCAAAAGAGATTTGAAACTTCAGTGGGACGTCCCTGGTTAAATAAAGGTCAAATAATATTTTTTGATGGATTTAAGCTATAAAAGCACAGCATGCATACACATGAAGAGGAAAAAAGATGGAGAAGGCATTTACCAGCATTTAACTTCACAGATACTCTTAAGTTCAAGAAGTAAAACCTTTTTGACTCAGTAATGTATTGTATTTGTCTGGTCTGTTCACAAATGTATTATATGTATTAAAATAATGGTTCTGGCGAGCCAGGTTATGTGAGAGGTTACATTTGTGAGGAAACTTTGATATACACAAAGTCCTGAAAAGTTAAGGTTTTCAACCTTGTTGTTGAGCTTGCAAAAGATGCAAGATGCCAATATGTGGCTGTTACACTGGAGCAGCAAAAAGGAAGCTGCTGACTGTGCACTGAACTGAAACTGAAAGATGACTAAAGTTTCTCACTTCCGTTACGTACTTATTTATTTTTTTCTGTCCCTTCACACACACACATGCACAGGGAGAACAAAGACAACCTGAGAATGAAAGAGGGAAAGAGTTCAATATGTAATTAAGGATGAACCTCATTGTACCAATGATCTGCACATGGGTAATTAAATCTCATCAGTGGTGTCTCCTCCGTGCACCTACGTGCATGTAAGTTTGAGTGTATGTTTAATGTCATAAGGCCAGAGAGTGTAATGCCACGCTCCCGTCCAGTTAATTAATTCAAATGTCCACCCTTAATTAATTTCACACAGTGGATTGTGACCGTTGCCTGGGAAACAGCCTGTGAATATAATATACCTGCAGGGACAAGGTGAATGCTGAGACGTGGAGAAATGCCAATTTGGAAAATCATTGGCTTTTTTTTATAGCCGCAATGTACTGCACATGTGCAAAAAGTACTATAAGAGCTGCTGGAAAAGGTCTATTTAAATTTAAATAGTTCTGCATTAAATTCTTTAATTATTTGATCTGAAACAGCTCAGAGGTGCAGCAAACTTAAAAGAAGAAAAAATCAACCCAAAAAATTGTGCCTGTATTTTCTTTTGTTTGCTTTGTTTACAGTTTGTGACCAATATTTAACACATTTAGATAATATTACTGGCTCTTTACCATATAGTTATTTTCATTACTGAAACTAGCTGTAGGCTACAAGTACAAAGCTATCTGTCTGCTTGACTGCTATGCCAATTCCTTATTGAACTGGGATGGTCTCTGCACTTTATTGTCAATCTTTCCACTTCGAATTACAGTTGTTCGACTGAGATAGGAAAACACAGCACGATGTAGACCTAAGTTACTTTACATATTGGTAATAAAGCCTAAAAGAAAACCTTGCAGACGATCAATCCCTGAGAGTGTGTCGTTCAATAAATTCAATGTGAAATGAAGTCCTGGCACATAGCTGATGGCCTTGTGCTCAGTGGTTACACTTCTTCTGTCCTTTTCCTGGCAATGATGCATTTATGGATGTGGGAAGACATTCAGCCTCCAGTCAGGATCATTTTGAGGAGCCAAAGGTGCAGATATGTATTCAAAAAGCACAATTGACAAATCACTGACACTGGCTCATTGACTTGATTCTCTTTTTTTTCATTGGATTAAATATGAAATGGTTATTTTCCAGTTATGCATGGCTTTAATTCAATTTTACCTTGTATTTACTTTTTAAAGGAGCTCCCTGGGACTAGGCCTGCAGACTGATTGAAGTTTCAGCAAATGAAAACCATACAGCTGCCAATTTTCCATTTCAAGACTCCTCCAAACAGTCTAGTGCCTAAAGCGACACATTACAAGTATCAGAGAGAAGTGACATATTCCACATTCCACCTCATATTCACGTTAATGACAGTATTATCAAAACGTCTGATAAAACATGGTGCGATGTGATGTGCCCTTTTTCTCCAGTCAAATTCCGTGATGAGGGGATTTGTTGCGGCTTTTTTCGATGACGTGACCTCTGAAACAGCTGCTGGAGGGACGGACAGAATGATCTTTCAGAGCAAGGGATTAATATTCTTATTCATTTTGTCTCATGCACTTGCTCCCCTCAAGGGCCAATGTGACTTTCATTCTCCTGACATTCAGAAAAAATGCTGTTAAATGTTAATGGAGACTATTTTTACATGGGTCGCGACTACGTCTGGCGGACTCTGGACACTTGATCACCGGACACACAGGAAGTTGGATGTCTGCCCACACGGAACAGGACACAAATGTAATATCGGCCATCTGAGTGAAATGTCAAATTAAATGTTCATCTTGCAACTTCAGTTTTCCTATTATCTTCTTTTTATTCTTTGAGTTCACTTGTGGCATCCATTTCTCATTTGATTTCTCTCTTAATGCTGAGCGCGACAAGAAAAAAGCTCTGACATCTGACAAGCGCTCCGTGTGTGTCTTCACGGCAGCTCTCCTCGCCCGACGTTCCTCATTTATTATGCTCAGCGCTGAGTTTAAATCATTCCTTTTTGCCTCTTACAGCCTGGGAAAATTCCTCTCATGGAGCGAGTGCAGACAGCCTGTGCCAGGTGACGTGCTGTTTAATTCAAATACATTCGACAAATGCTGGACAGAGACCTGCTGAATGTAGAGTGTCTCTCTGTACCTGCATCAGTAAAAGGGAATTATGGAAAATACTGAAGAAGGTAACGCTGTAAGATGTTGAGCTGGAAATAATTTCAATTAATCCTTTTAGCATCACAATAAAATCTAAATTTCTATGTGACACAAACAAAACAGTAGTAACAAGCGTTTATGTCCCTATGTTCTGAGATTGTGACAGACACCATTATGTTACTATAGAAGGAATTTTAATATTTTTTTAAATGAAACTCCTGCAAAGTCTAGCTTTAAAATGTGTCAGAAAATATATATCCACATCTTACTTGATAATAATGAACTCATGCTCAGAAGTTGACAGCCAGCTACAATCCTGTACAAACACAAATTCTTAATTTTGGGAATCTTTGTGAGTGCAATAGATCCTGGGTAACAGGCTGTTAACGCCAGACAAAGGTATGCTGGACTTAACACAGCCCAATAGCCACCGAATTATGGCTCATACCAAGGTCTGCATCCATTCAGTTACATTTAGCCTGGATTGTTTACGATGCTGCAAAGTCAAAATCAATAAAGCCTGCCAAGACAGGAACAGCCTAATGTTCCATTAGAACTCTCTGCTATTCAATTACAGCTCCACACTTGGAGAAGTTTCAGCTAGCTCAGGTCCCCAGAGGAGAAGCACAGGAGAAAGTATGAGACAGAGAAAGGAGTAATAAATCTAAAGCTGACAAACAGCAAAAATAAAGTTATGGCATCCTCCCACCACAACGCACCCCTGTGTGTGTTTCAGTCTTCAAACTGTGGAGGAGCTGTTTTAATTGTATGTTTATCATTGTGTTAATCCAACCATCTTCGTTGTGCTGTACATTTCACGTCCATGCAATGCTCTCCACTTCCTCAAACATGCCTCTTTCGAACACCTTTTCAATCCATAACGCTATCCTCAGTTCACTATGTGCCAAGGATTTTTTTTTCCCTTTCTCCCCAGGAAGTGGAGCCCTTATCTCGGCAGTCTACTGCACATAACTAGGCCTATCTCCAGGGAGCCTGCATCACTACAGGGGTGAAGAAAGAATGAAAGCAAGGCACAAAACAACGGAAGGAAAGGCAGCAAAGAGAAAGAAATGTCATATACAGGGGTTTGAGGAACAAAAAATATAAAAGGGGAAAAACTGACGCATGAAAAGAAAAGTTGAACCATAAAGAAAGAGGAAAAATAGGAAGAGATCTGAATAAGTGAAGTTTTCTTTGCATCTCTGGTTTTGGTGATAGGCCGTCACAGGTCCCTATGGGGACAATTAGAAGGCCTAGTGGCAGTCACTGCTTGAGTGCATGTGAATGTGTGCCACTAAAGACAGGCCTTAGAGGGGAGCAGAGAAGAGGCCATGAGAGACAGAAACACCTTTTATGCTCACTTTTTATTGCAGCATAGTCCTCTCTTTATTACATCTTGTCTTATCCTAACAGGTGTGCCGACATAGTCGGGGAAAGTGATGACGTATTAGGTGTGTGCTGCAAATGCACAAAAACAAGAAGAAAAAGTTTACTATACCCCACTTAAAAATATACTGCTATGGCATGTCAGTGAAAAAGTGACAGAGGCAAGTCACTGCACCAATAACAGGCAAACAAACAAACAAACAAACAAATGAAATACAGTCTGTCCCTCCAGCTCTGGTTAATCTTAGAAACAGAAAATAGTGGATATGTCAGTAGTTTAGAGTTGGACTGACAAGATTTTTTTTGGGAGTTTTGCAACCAGTCTCCTGAGGGTGATGCTAATATTTTGGCTTCACTTTAAAAAGATGCATTGTGGTCCATGTAGTGTACAGTCAGGACAGAGCTATTGCATTGTGTTGGGTTTAGCCGTTTACCCATTCAATCCTGTGGCCACTGCTAGCTTCAAAGTTTCAGTTACATGTTTTAGCACGTTATGCCCCAGGATGCTTGTCCAGTACTTGTTCTGTGTGTTCCTCTAGTTCCTTTCATTCAAGCTGAGCCGCTGTGATGGCTTCTAACCACTGTGTTCCACCTTCTCCCTCCTGGTACGCAAGCACTGAAGCTTTGCCAGTCTGCTACATTATTGGAAACACACTGCCCTTTGTTACATGATGGAGCTATGTTGACTTATTTGTATTACAATAGATAAATATTCTTGCTGGTTTGACCTTCTAGTCCTCCTGACTGCGTGTTTTTTTCTGTTCTCCTGATTCCTCCTCATCCCATCCGCCCAGTCCTATGTCTCTGTTTCTTTTCTCTGTCTCTTTACTTAGCTTTCTCTGAGAGTAACAATGCTGTGTTTACCTCTCCCACAATGCACTGCTGGTTCATTGCCCTGTTATCTATCCCTGTAAATCTAGATTTGTGTGTAAAATGTTTATTTTTGTTGTTGTTCAATCAGATACAATGCAGCTGTGTGGGAAGATATAACCTTATTTGTTTCTTCAAAATTACATTTTGACCACTTTAATATTTTTTTTATCTTCTTTGAGTTTATTTCAGTGTTCTTTTTGTCTTGCCACCTGTGACACAAACCAGAAGTCAGTCAACATAACTGTAAATAAAAGACAATATATGCCTCATATGTAACACACACATTATACACATTATATATATATATATATATATATATATATATATATATATATATATATATATATATATATATATATATATATTCTCTGATATGCAGTATACTTCTGATATGCAGTATACTTTCAAGGTGTGTGGGAATCACTAAATTAAAAGACAACATTTTCAATATTTTCTAAATTAAAAGTTAATCTCAACACATCATGTATGTGTGTGGATATTTAGATTGTCACCAAGCCTAACCAGTTTGGTCCACAGCTGTTGCCTGCATACGTCAGTTCGGAGATGACTTTCTCTCTTGAAAAGCCACCTCCCTCTCTTAGACGGCTCAGTCCCTCTCCATGCTGCAGTCATGCAGAAGGGGTCTTTTTCAGTTATCCAGGCCCAAGGGATGCTCTTTACTTTGGTGAGTGTGTGTTTGTGTCTTCTGCTCAGTGTTTTCTTGGCTAATGACACGGTACTGTTTCAAAGAGCTTTCGGTGTCTGTGCCCAAGTAATTGAGTTTCTGGTGTTGCTATAAGCCTATATTCACTAGAGGCCAGGACTGTTTGCCAAATGCATTTGCAGCCAGGACAGGGAGCAGACAATGCTTCAAGTGTGAATGGGAATACATGACAATTCTGCAATTTAAATGACGTTTAGCAATTATTAATTATTTGAAAAAAAACAAAACATAATTTTTTTATCCATTCTGTTAAGTGAACTGGTGCCAGGTTTCCACACTTGACCTGGGAAAAACTGTCTCGAAAAAGCTTTGACTTGAAGAATACTAAATATTAAATCATGTCCATCATTAAAATATTAATCCACTCAATGACTTTGTTGTCAGTTTAAAGACATCTTAGACTAATTTTTGCAGTGCAGTATCTATGATTTTCTTTAGGAGTCTGCTACATAATGATATAGGATGAAGAGAATATAAAGATCAAAAGCTGCAAGCTGCAATATCTTACAATGCATGAGGCTCTTGATAAATGATTACTATCTTTCACAATTAATTGTGATTGATCCTCAAGACAGAATGGAAGAAATATCTTCTGCAGTTCTCATTGGATGTACTGTCAACAAACCATATCTGCTCCGGGGCATGTGAGCGTTCACTGTTCCTGCTTTCCACTGTTCATAAATATGAAATGCAAACTACATCAGAGAGTTCGGTGTCTGTTCAGAGCACTCTCACATGAGCAGCTGGGTTTCTTTTTAATGGTAAAACAGTTTTGTGTTGTTTTGTGTTAATGGTAAAACAGTTTTGTTGCCAAAACAATACCCAACTTTTCTGTTCTCATTCTCTCTATTGTCTAGTTATACTGACTGATATTAATAAACATTTTCCATTTATCATAAACTTCTTTAGTTCCCTTTAGTCAAAGAGACGTTATATTCTTTCTGACTGTAAGATGCTGTGGGCATGAGTTGCTGATATTAACACAACATGGTTAGGTTTGTTTCAAAAAAGCTACCCATAGGATTTTGGATTAACTTCAATTTAAAAAAAAAATAAATTTGTTTTTCTACACTTTGGTTTATCTCAGCTTAAGATTTTTGATTTAATATATAATAAGTACATGTTCATTCACTTTTACTCAGACCCCACATTTATCACTTTCTTTTAAACTGAAATCAGTCTTTCACACTTGCACGTTCACTACTCTGACAGCATGGCATTATTAAAATCAATTCCTATGGTGTTTAGTATTCATACTTACGGACACATACACATACATCCATGAACAAACACACAGCGCCGCAAGGATTGCCCTATATAGAGTGACATAGTGTCCATGTCGCCAAGGCTGATGGGATCAATACTGATTCTGTAGGTGATAAATAGCGTCATGGACCAGTGTTGGGTCATATGTACTGCTATAATGTGTCAAATACATGACAAATAGTGCCTCACTGCAGGAAGCAACATGTGATTCCGCCTCATTATCGGCGATGGAATATTACATACAAATAAAAACACACAGGTGAATGCATTTCCTGGTAATGTACCACGCAGCACAAAATAAGGACAGTGCAGTCATTATGCAGTGCAGTAGTAAAATAAAAATGCATCCGTAAACGTTATGAAGTCCTCTTACCCTGCGAGACCATATCTCCTGGACATATAGAGGGGAAAGGAACTGGGACACTCCCTCCAGCCTTACTCCTTCTTTTGTCACTCGTAGGTTCCCCATTCCATCCTAAAAAGAAACAGAAACAATGAGAGATTCAGAACTGGAGGAATCAAACAAAGAATATAATTAGGTTTGTAATTCTATTCATTTCTTTCATCCTAAAACGGCACATATGAGGCAACATATAAACCTTACTGTACACAAAGCACCCACAAAAAAAAACAAAGAAAAGAAAAACTCAGGAGTTTTTAATATTGTACTTTTTTTTTTTTAATGAGATATTACCGTTACGATAGTATTTGAACAAACCACCACATGCATATGACAGATGTTTTAAGGCCCATCATCTAAACTATTAAAGAAACGTTCAGACACCACGGATCTCTAGATGCCCAGTGACTTAATGCGCAGTGTAATATTGATGTGAAATGGGAATACCGCGTTTTTACGGTCTGCTTCGTCCAGCGGTCAAATCCTGTTATGCAGAGTTTTAGGAGTGTGAAAAAATTCCAGCGATGAATTATTAATTCATTTCTTCAGTGCCTGACAGCGCTGTGCAATGATAGCTGCGTTAAACCCATACAAAGGCAGCAGTAGGAGGGGAACTGACAAGCCATATTTTATGTTACATTTGATGTACATGTTGTGGGTGCTTTGTTAGCATTGAGTAGCAACAACACCCATGAGTCTGAGCTTTTGTCACACTATTAACACTAGTTTCAGAATCCTGACAAAATAATTATTCTCGTCAGCTTTTTTTTTCAGAATTAGGCCTATTTAGTTTACAAGAAAGGCAAAAAAAGAGAAAAATCCATGTTTAAAAGTGTCACAAAGTAGATGAAAGAGCTGGGAAAACCCACTGAGTTATAGAAAGTCGTGCAATGAAGGTCTGCTTAGAAAGTCTCCTGGATTTTGCTTCTCTATAGGGAGCCTTTTCAAACAAAGGTCAATGCTCTAAAACCATTAAAGCCCACTTATGCCGTATAATGGGTAGCTTTGCCAAGTTTTTTTTTTTTTTTTTTACATTTCATCCAGACAATAGGCACAATCATAACACAATGGGATTATATTGTTACCTTAAACTATGATGATTATTCAAGTCTTTTTCCTTTCCTCAACAAAGATGTGGAGTCTTGACTATGAAATGAGTGCAGCTGCATGCTCAGATTTGTCACATTGATCATAATATCAGCAATCAGCAATTTCAAGCCAAAAGTAAATACATGTAAACAATGCACTTTACTGAGCCTGTAAGCACTTTGGGCAGGATGGTTGTTTTGAATGTGCTATATAAATAATAGTTATATTGACATAAATATATATGTATAAGAGTTTTAGAAGGGATAACTTTTAGAAGGGAATGTAAATGTCAGCCATCTTTGCCATAGAATTGCCTAATATTTAAGTATTTTTTTTAAGTCATGTCAGATTTTGGAAAAAAAGAGCTGTATTGGCTATCCTTATTCACAATATAGTGTCCTTTGCTCATTCCATTTTCTACTATATTAGTATTAACTGTATTATGCTACATTTTTTTCATTTATTTCTCAAATCATTCAATTGGCAAACAGATATCAAATAGGATTACTGTATATCTGGTAATCCAGATATGTTAAAAGTTAGGTGAAACACATTTGAATTTGTCAAACACAGCAGCTTTACATCACAGGGACGTCTGCATTGAGCTCTGTGATAAAAATGGCTTAGTGCCAGCTGAAGATCAGTGGTGGAGCATTTTACCGATTTCCACACAAGTGAGCAGCTGAGAGATGGTTGGATCAGACTTACATGGTAAGATTAAATTCCTTTCAAACAGCCATGCGGGGTATTAGGATACTACAGGCTCTTACCGAGCGAAGAGGCAGCTACTGTACCATGTCAAATCGATGCTTAGGAGAGTGACAGTGGAAGGAACAGAGTGGTGGAACAGCAACTTGGTGGAAAGCCTTATGGAAACATTGTTCTGTCAATAATAATCTTTGCTTCACAAATTAACTTTTGGTTTTATTTTCAGGCTCAAAAAGTTTTGACAAGTAAGTTCTTTATGGAAGGAAAAAAAGACTAATGTAAAAGCTTTCAATTTGGTCTACAATTGAACAAACCTCCTCCCTAGGCAGAAAGTGTCAATGACAACAAATTAGTCTTGCTTCCCTGGTTCTGTGCTTTCTTTTCATGTTCACAAATATTGATGAAAACGTCCATGAAGATAGGAATTCAGTTTGGAGTGCTGCTGCAAATTACCATTAATTGTTAGGAGCAACAAACCAACAAAGCTTATCAAATTGGAAATGTACTCAAGGCACAAGTGAGAATAGAAAGTCAGTGAGTGAGGGGGAGTGGAGGAGAAACACAACGACGAAGAACGGGAAGGAATTCATAATAACTCAAGCAATAGAGAACGACGGGTGATGTCTGGAATGGACGAACCCGGCAAAAAGCAGTCTCACTAGTTAAACGCTGGAGTAATGTTTTGACTCCAGTGGAAGTGGTCACTCAACTTGATCATAAAAAAAAGTTTGAAATAATTTCTTAAACCTAAAAATCACCCAAAATTTTGTTTATCTGATGTATTTGCCCCAAAACATCACTAAATCTTTAAGGTAACTACACGTCTAGGTCTGTTTGATGTTGGAACTGTGTGGATAATGCCTACAATGTGCAGGTTTGTCACTTTCTTCACTATATATTATCATCTGAGTAAATTATCTGTCTCATGTCTGTTGAGAAAGCAATAATACGACAGTGTACATCCCACATACACTTCTCAGATTGAACTGCTCTTGTTCTGTAACAGCTTTACATCTGTCTCTTATTATTGGCTGTATTTCTACATCACACCACTGTCAGACACACAAACATTTAAAAATTGAATGTTTGTTCAATCAATACGGTGCCCAACCTGAAGGTTTTCAATGTAGTTGTTGGATTGTATTACACTGACTACACCCGGAATGGAGCATGCTGCTTTTTCAATAAGCAATAACACAGTGGGCCTGGGGAATCCAACTAATGAACTACCCTTTAGACACTCGCACATAGACTGCACATAGAAATCTGAATCAGTACATACAGAGTCCGATTTCAACCACAAATTCACAAAGCAGTTTCATCCTAATCTGTTCTGTCGTTTGCGTCAAAAACACAAAGATGATGATGTTCGGCACAAATCAGAAATGAATCAGGTGGCTTTATTCCACCTCACTGCTTTATGATCCAACTGTGATGCTTCATTTTGATTAAACAAGCCTTTCTTTTATCGTATCGGGCACATGGCTCGCTGTTGTATTTCATTTTGAATGCACCATTGACATGAATTGTTATCTAAACGGTGTAGCCACAGAAATATTACAACAAGCTGTGGAAAAGAAGAAAGTCCGTCTATTCCCTTCACATTTTTTTTCTTCATAAACACTTTGACTGCCTATTTCAAAAACCCTTTGTGATTGTGTGTATTTTTTCTGTATTCTGTGATTATGGAAACAGTAACAAGCCAAAGAACAATTATGTGCTTAGTTCAGCCAAACAAACAAGTAAATGTTTTTGGATATGCAGGTGTTTGATCGTTTTATTAGTGATTTCAAAAGTGCTCATAATTATTCCAGATGATGAGAAGAAAACAAATCATGGTCAAATTACTGTTATTTATTTATTTATTTGTAAATTTTGCATTTATTTTGCATACCAAATTTCTTAACTTGATGATGAACTAAATTGTTGTAGTGTTAAGGTCTGTTTTGTTTTGTTTTTTTGTTTTTTTTTTATCTTTCTATGCTTCTTCTTTTATTCCTCATGTCATTCTAAAGCGCCTGTTATAGGAGGGCCCCACTCAATTGAAGAACATAATTTGTAAGTAGGTGAGGTGTTCTGCTTTAAGAAATGTCATAGAGAACTTAAATATAATCATTCATCTACCACTTATCCGTGTGGGTCGCCATGGTCTACAGCCTGCTGCTTTTGGCATATGGCGGCATTCAACCTGGACAATTTCCAACTAATCACAAGACTGACACTGACATTCATCCACAAACTGACATTCACCGTATGGGCAATTTAGAGTCTCCAATTCACCTTTATGTCTTCGGATGTTGGGAGGAAGCCTGAGAGTCCTGAGAGGAACCACAGGGAAGGACATACATAGAAGCACCTAAAATATGTAGATCAGTGTGGAATGTATTAAATCACACACAAGCTTCCTTATGTCACACACTCATTTCAGTTTGACAAACAAGAATAGATTAAGCAGTAACTAAAATCATCAACAAAATAGAAGCAAATGAGTCATTCTGGCAGCAATGAAAGAAGCTAATCAGTAAAACAGAAAAACAGTTTGGCATTGTCTGTGTGTTTTTCCATCTGCCAATTGAAAAGGTCTTAACTGGTGAAAAATCTGCAGGTGTTGGTCACCAAAGAAGCACTAACACAACTGTAATACTCACAGCCTTTTCATCACATAATAAAGATTAAGTTTAATTACCAAGTAATGTTTATAAATGCGTCATGGCTGATTGCTTAAAGTACAAGGCCACAGTGAATGGGCTACAGTGAATAAATGACTCAAGTGGCATTTTTTAAAGTAATAATATAAATCTGAAGTGAGTAAAGTACTCATTTTTGGCAGACACATAATCTCTAAAATAAATAGCTCATTGCCCATCTTTCACTGGACAGACAATACAATGCAGCAGGTTAAAATGATTGTTTATGCACTTTTAGATCATTAATACAAACCCCATGAAGGTGTCAATTTCTACTAAAGCAACATAGCATGACATACAGTACATTACAGCCTTAATTCAAAAATAGTTAGATTTATAATGTAAATCAATCTTTAAATTTAAGTGCAATTATTTTCAACAGTTGGCAATAATATTATTAGACTATAAGGTCTAAAAAAACCCCCACATAACAGAAGATAGTAATAAAATTATTTCTACATGTCTCTAATAAAATGAACATAACTACTGTAAATCAGAAGCTGTTCAGACAAAGACCCTTTTTAATGACAGCCATAAAAATGGCGCCAGAGAGTGAGAGGTTAGTAAAAAGCAAGGTCATATGTGGATCTGCATTTGAATGTCTTCACTGATGGTCAATGTTAAGAAAATGATGGATTCCTTCATTGGTGGGGGTTAACTGGTAAACTGTCACATTAGATGTCAATGTCCAATATGCAAGGTTACACACACAGAACATCAGACACAGTCAAGCTACGACATGTTTATCATCATGACTTTAAGGTGTCCACAGACACGCACAACAGTGTGTCCCTGCAGTGATGGATTGTCTGAGAAAATATTTTGCAGGCTCTTCTAATATTCAGGACTGTTGTAATTTTTCACACAACCTTTTATGTCAGCCAGCAGAGACAGAGGGAGAGCTGTGTCACCTTTGCCTAGGGAAAACAGCTGAAAATGGCTGGAGGGATACACAAATTAGGAAACTCGAAGAGTACTTTGGCCGTCCTTTGGCTTTTTGACCCTTTAGAGACACCATATGTGCTTCCAGTTGGGGAAAACAGCAGTGTTGCTGTTTTTGGTCACTTTTACTGTTGTGGTTTAACTTAATCCTAAAGTCATTTTATGCAGCGATGGTACGGGTTGAGCTGGTACAAGTACAGAGAATCCCTGAAGAATAGCAGTTTATTTATTTATTACACAATATGACTGAGTTAGTGTATTTGATTGTGCTTAATAAAAATGGATATGAGCCTTAAGACAATGACCATATTTTCCCATGACAACCAGATAAGTCATTACATAACACGACAATATGCAAAAATAACACTGACACGTGGGTCTAATAATGATTCTGTAAAAGGAAAGGTTGTTTTTTTTTTATTCAAGGTTTGGCTCGGTACAAACGGGACTGACTTCAGATGGAACTGACTTTAAGCAGCTCTTTCTGGAGAGTTCAACCTCATACTCCAAGTGCCCAAAATGTATTCTGGAGTTAACCACTTTACTAAAGTTATTGACAGTTCCACTGGAGGTTGGCTAAGAAAGTCAAATGACCTTAACACCTCCTTTGGGCCGTATGCCAGCCATCTATTTCTTTATCTTTCTTCATTTCTCTGCCCTCCACCTCTCTTCCTATTCCACTGCATTCCTTATCTTTTTTTCCTGGTGCTTTCCAAAAATTGCTCAACTCACTTGATCATGTGCCCTATATGGCACTGCCACTGCCAGAGTTAAGGCACTGGCTCCAAGTAAAACCTTGTTTAAAATAGAATCACTAATGGTATTACATTCAGCCAGACTCTCCCTGTACCTGGAAGGTAGGTAGTTAGAAAAAAATTAGCAAAACCTATGCCACAGATCCATATGATTTTAGGAATTTAGGCATATTTAATCACAACTCATTATGTGTCTGTTTGCATAAGACAAAAATGCAAATGCTGGCTGTTTGAATGATTAAAATGACCAGAGTTCACACAGATACAGCTGTTGACAACCCTGTAGTATGTCTGCCAGACCAGTAGGAGCACTGTGAACCCCACCACAGCTAATGCTACAGTAACTGCACAGTGCTGCTAGTGATGTCACATTAAACACTTTTGACTTCAGGGGGGTACCACCAACAGGATGTTTTGAGTACATAGCAGACACAAACTTGCAGTGCATCCCACATCATCAAGAAAATAGCAAATTAACACACGACCAGCTTATATTTATGAACACTGCACAATTAAAATCCCTAACGGTCTCATGCAAGATGACCGACAAGATATGACCCCGCCTAAGGCACCAGAGCATGAGCAATAGTGCTTCATTTAACCACCTTTTAAAAGTAGGCTTTTGGACATTTGATGATAAATCATGTTGGTCATCATCCTTTGTGAGACTGAAAGGATACACACTAATATGACTGGTTTTAAATGAAGGGCATATAGTTCAAGTGTTTATGATACCATGCATGAAGTCAAATAATCATTGTATAACAAGCATGCATATTTAGGAAGTATTATTTGTGTATAATGATTTGATTTAGGAGTTGCCCATGGTGGAAGGATCTTCAATATGTTCTCGTAGTTGTTCATTTTTTAGTTCATATCTCTAATAAACACAATGGCTGTATAAGTGCCAGTGGCAGACAGACTTTCTTACTCTGGTGCATCTCAACTAAGCCTGCAGCTCAGTTGTATGAGACAGTGTGGGCAACAATGGCTGTGTTGGTGGAGAATTGAATTAGTTGGGTTGGAAACTGACCATTTCCAGAAAAGAACAGCTCTGAACTAACACCTACGCAGTGGTTGAAAACAGAGAAGTTCATTGTGGCCTCAAGCAACAAATCAATAGTGAGCATTAAAATAGAAAATGCTAACAGTTTGAAGAAATCTCAGCACCCTGCGGTCACATCTGCAGTGGCCTATGGCAGCAGGACGAATATTTATAGATTTGGTGTGAGTACTCTAAAACTTTCTTTAGGATAGCTGACATTGTGTCCGTGATATCTCAGAGTCAGTGAAAACGATGCTAGAGGGCAAAGATTGAGAGCCGTCTAAGCTCTCCCAGGAGAATGGACATTAACCTCAGTGAAGTGTGTGGCGCTGCTTTGATGTTTGACCGCTGCTAGACACGAACAGACAGCTCTAAGTCGAGCGGAGGAGCGGTCACACATCCCTGCTCTTGAGCCCACACCTGCGTTCCCAAATCGCCTCTGACTGACAAATGACAACTCAGGATTTCCCACCGCTTTGCTCGCTCGTCACAAATAACACCAAATAACAAAAAGAGGCATGACAAGTGCACTTAACATCACCTTGCTTTTTACCAACAGCTGTGTCCCACTTCCCCTCCGCAGCCCCAGAGACAGCCTGAGTGACAAATGACAGCAAAGGTCTAATGCAGTCTCACACAATGCATCATATCACTTCACTAATCTATCATTTTGTAATGTGAAGATTGCATGTACTTACCTACTACTTCCTTGCACTCGTCAAATTGCTAATGTACAGACATGGATGTTAACTGGATCTCCTAAGTGTGCTTCTATGGCAACTACACTATGATGTTATCAATAGCCATAAGAGCACTCATTTAAGGGACATATGAGCCAAAGAAAATGATAATATTTCTGTGACTCTCAATTTGTCTCCTCGTGTCAGTGTCTCAAACCGAGCCTAAAGTGTGTAGGGTATAATTAAGATTATAATTTAAATGAACTGGCAGCTGTGTCAATAGCTCACAGTGCATGGAGAAGGTTTATATTGTCGATGGTGCAATTGATTCAAGTATCTACTACATTCTCATTGGTTATGTCTTTGCGCCATTATTTCTACTCTGGAAGATTTCAGAAGATTACTTACAAGGACGTGGCTGTCATCTTTACGAGCCTATATTTTATCAAAACACATAAAAAGACAAACAGAAAGACAGGAAAAGCAATGAAAGAAATACCTGTGACAGAGAGTATTTTTCTACAGTTTCAAGGAGATAGAGTGAAATAGTTCCAGCAGTATATCAGCCCACACATTCATGTAGTGATTTAACTAAACAGTATGAACAGGGACGATTAGAATAGAGACAAAAGACAGAGCTAATATTGACTTGCTCATATTCAGTGTGGCTGTAGAATGCATTTGCCTTACTAAAAGGATCATGTTTAATCCTTTCCAAGTATCTCTTTGTCTGAAAATGGGGTAGAGTATGAAACACAAGCATTTTTGCAACACAGACAAATTAGCAATTGATTTAGATGAAATATTATCATTTTACAACCTTTTGTTTGCAGTTACCCATCATGAAACATACACTTCAAGCCTTATCAAGACTTAGCATAAGCCAATTTACACTATACTATATATCTATCATTTTGCCTCAAGTAATACTTACGATATGCATCACAACAACCTTAATAAAAAAAAAGCCACTTAGCATGTCAAAGGGTATTTCCTCTTATTGACCAAAAGGACAAAGATACAGGATATAAAAAAAAAAACCAAAACATTAGCTCACTTGGCTCAGGTTAGCAGTTCCCACACAATACTTTGCACACACTGCAGAAGCTACACTGTAATGTTCCAAGTAGCACATCATTATCTCTGACATGCATGCATATTACTTATGGCTTATCTTAATTTGAAATCTTTGCACCGATAAAATGTTAATCTCAATTCACGTTTTTCCTGTGTAGACTCCAAATAGCCACTCAACAAAGCTGGAAATACACACTGATCGGAAACCAAACCTGCGCCGAACCCAGAATTCTCACCTGCTCACGAAACAAATGTGGAACTTGAATCTTACATTTTACATTTCTTGTAACACCATCCATGCCCATCAAACTCAGGCCTTCACAGACTCTAAGGGGTCTCAGAGGTGTGTCAAAGTTGGAAAAGCACCGCTGCAAACCACTTACACCTTTTTGCACCATGTGCCCTGTTACTGCGCTACACAACAGCTGATCAGCAACGACAGGAGCACATACACACATCACCGACAAAAAAAACGGGACATACAGTGGTGGAAAAAAGTGTTTGGACACGCCATGTATTTGTGAAATATTGCATTAAGAATCACTCAAGTTTATTTTGTGTGTGTTTGTTCAGTTTTGAAACACATTCTGTTATTTTTTTACTTTGATACCGATGTTGAGAGCTGACATTTTTAAACTGTCAAGAATTTAGTTTTTTCTTGTAAACAATAAACAAAAAAAAAAATATAATTTGTATTTGTTTGTGTCTGTCTAATGCAGCTCCACAAACATTTCATGATAATATTTGAGATTGTGTAAAATTTTAAGTACCTTTTTTCCACCACTGTAGGACTTCCTGTTTCTGTCCAGTTCACTGCGAATCAAAATCTGATTGGTCAATACCCCTGTCAGTGCGCAGGACTTCTTCTTGGTCCATGAAGTCCGAACCAGTGAGAGAAAGAGACCAGCTCTTAACTCTTCTACCCCAACAAAACCATAAAATATGACTGGACAACTGTACTTTCCTCTCCAGGACATTAACCTGTTCATATCAGAAGCCGTATTAAAAAAAGAGAATAATTTGATTTAGAAGCAAAGCCAAGAAAAGTAAAATATTAAAGAAATAAAAAAAGTACAATACATCATGAAATCTTTGACATTTCAAGCAAGCTGATCAGGAGCAGATGCATTATTTCTGTCGCATTTGTTTGACTGTGTGTGAAATGTCACGACACCTGACTCACACTCTGTAGCTCAGACAGAGAATAGGTAAACCCCACATTCCTCCCCATCCCCAGCAGCAGATATGACTGACTTAATAGGCTGTGTGTGTGACAGATCATCAGCCTGGGTCCTGTTGGCCACCACTTCCCAGTCTGCCAATCACTTGCCTCTAAAAGAAGCCCCACACAGAGAGCATGTCTTCTCCCACTGTCAAGAAATATCTGACTGACAGGCATAACACAAATATTTCTCTTTCATCGATGGCTGTTCTAATGATGCAGGTACACTGAACAGTACTGAGGCAAGTTAACTTACATTACTTTAAACTGACAAATCGGCTTTTTCCATCGTTTCTTAAAATGTTTACTGTGGCTTCTACAGATTTTTTACTTTTTTTAACCTCCAGCTTAATTCATGATAAAGAAAAAAAATCTGAAAAAGGGCTTCTTGAGTGACAAGTGACAGCTGATGTAGCTCAAATCCCAAGCCAACTACTTGTTCACTTGTCTGCCTCTGAATGATATGACCTGAATACCAAACAGGGTGGAAAATATCAAGACTGGCTACTTTGCTGATGGACAAGTAGATGGTTGAGTGTGCCTGTCCATGTTAATACAGGAAAGCAGAGGTGTTTGTGCATGTGTCCTTCATGTCGGGTTACTAACAGATGAACCGATGCTTATGGAGCCGAACAAATGAGAACTTGCCTGTTAGCCGTGCTCTGAAAACCTACATGCACTGAATCACTCTCCAACAGGAGTTAAGCAATAATAATAAGATACTGACTCAAATTTAACGTCAGAAATCCAAACTTTTCATCGAAGCGTTAAAAACTAGCCGTAAATAAGAACTAGAGGAACCACCAGAGCAGGTTAAAATGTGTTGGAGAGTTTAAACTTTTTATATTTATACACAAATCCAAGAGTTCAGCGAGAGATATTGTTCACCGCTGATAACTGATGACCAAAATCCTATTTCTTGTGTTTCTTTAGATCCTACAGACGACCAGCTGCTCCTGGCCGTGAATACATATGATGTTTTATGGGTTGTTGGGATGTCACTTTTGAATGGGCAATTTTCCGACATCAGGTGGCAGCAAAAACAAATTAACTGCAATGACCTCTTAAGCCAGTTAAGCAGGAACAAGATAAGGCGGATCTGCTTGACACGCTGTACAAATGGTAAACAATAAAAGGCAGACAAGCGGTTGAAACAGAACGCCTCGACAAGTGGCGGGGAAAGTGTGTGCGCGAACGCCGCCGCCTGTCGAGCGCCGACTGAAACCCGCTGATGAGGTTATCGCATGTCTATCCATCAGCGCGAGAGGGTTCAGCAGTGCACTGTGGAGACAGAAGGGCTGTGTGTGCGCCTCGGTGCGCGTCAACTCTGTGTGTGCTTACTGCTTATGGGCCTCGTGTAGGACATTTACAGACATTTGGGGTTGTGTGCATTAGACTGTGTAGACAATCAAAGTTTCAACCCTGGCATCACCCATTTGTTTGTGTTGTGCTGTATGGTATTATGTGCAGTACTTGAGCTTGTCTTGTATTTTCCGAAAGGACACAGTATTTTGGATAATATACGGCGCTAGGACAATCTAAATGTACATCTAAACCGGGGGTGTCAAACTCAAAGTGGTGAGGGGCCGCGAAAGTTAATAAAAATCCTTTCAGGGGCCGAAGATGGTGACATTTGGAGGCTTTTATTAAATTCTGAATGTGAGATTTCATCTTACAAAAGTTATTACACAAACAGTTATTTCCTCCTTTTATGGAAAATGGTTTTAATTGGATTTCAACAGGTTTTAGTTGGATTTCAACAGATTTGTAGATGTATTTCAGCAGGTTTTAGTTGAATTTGAACAGGTTTTAGGTGGATTTAGTCAGATTTGAAATAGTTTTAGATGGATTTGGACAGATTTTAGTCAGATTTGAACAGGTTATGGTTACTTATCTTTGTTGCAAAAATAAAATCTATCTCAAACCTGTTCAAATTCAATGACAAAAACAAGGAGTGTCTTAAACTTCACTTTTTAAATGTATTGAAGGGCCACATAAAACATTGTAAAGCGCCGCATTTGGCCCCCGGGCCTTGAGTTTGACATGTGTGAGCTACACAAACAATGGGGGAGAGTGGGGTAAAATGAGCCAGTGGGTAAGTTGACTCACCCCATGTGTCTTAAAAACTGTACATTTTTATTGTAGTGATCTTAGAAATTGAAGGCACTCATCCTTTCAACAACACTGAAAAAAATATGGCATAAAGTAGAAGTTACATCAAACCAAATTTATCCAGGTCTAAAATGATTAATCATAGATTAGGGGGAATTTATCAGGCTATAAAATCATGGAAATAGTTTAGCTAAATATTATCCTGAATAAGTAAGTTCACTTCCAAAATGCTAGGGGTAAGTCGAGGCAATAGTTCAACCTGAGGAACCGTGAGAAACTGAAGCTAGTTTCTTTCTTTTTTTTAAATTTATCACATGGCAGTTTTAGTGTTCTGAGTTGGCTAGGGTGAAATGTACCAAAATGTCTACCCCATTACGACCTGAAGAATCTGTGTGTTTTACTAATTAGGGTTGCAAAAACGTGGGCAGAGATGATGACTTTTAATTGTTTCCTTAGATATTTTCTTCCAAAATCATTTCAAATTCACAACAAAATCAGAGATCTACATCTGGGAAAGCTATTTTTATTGTACTTTTGCATTTTATTTGCTTGGTACAATAACCACTTGAGCAAAAAAATGGCTCAATTTACCCCACTCTCCCTTCATATCAATGTGAAGTGATAAACATGAAGTCAGTCTAACACACACAGCAAAATTTGTTTGTGTGGACAAAGTTAGTTTGCCCAGAACCCGAAGAGTCTTGTTCTGTCAGTCACAACAGACACCCAGTGGCTATACAATGCAAGCAAGAGAGATCTGGGAGAAAACGAAGGGGGGCGGAAAAAAGAGGAGATTAAAGAAAACAGAAATAGATACCCACATGGGAGTAGGTACGGAGAGAAGGACGAGACAAAGAAAGCCGGTGACAGATACAGAAAGCTAGAGGTACAAGAGACAAAGGCAGAAACAATAACAAAGAGGGAGTTGGACAAGTGTGTGAGTGTATAGCGGGGGTGTACTCCACATTTGCGCATCATGGAGTATGACTCATGAGTACACACACACACACACACACACTCACACATATATAAAGTCACCTTGGCGTTATAAGCCTCTTTCCCCAAGGTCTACTTGTCTTTTTACGAGAGGTGTACTTCGGCTGTCACATAAGCTGCTACAACTTACCCAGCTGAGAAAATAACTGTAACTGAGAAAATAGAGCATGGAACTCAAGGCTTTTACACACTCTAAAAATGCCGTCTAAATAAATGGCTATAGGCCTCTGACACGGCAGCTGTATGGTTACGACAAAAAGCACAGCACGTATCAGTGTATTTTCTGTCCTGTTTACCCTCTGTATGTACCCATCATAATTATTTTAAACCAAGATTAAAAGCTCTCAGTGCGATGTAAAGAAATTAGGCACACTTTTTCTTAATGCAAATTTACAAATGTGATATCATTCGGAGCTCAAAAACCACAAAACGAGACCACAACCCAGTAGATGGACCTATTTTGATCATGTGTAATACAGCCATAGTTTTGCATGGTAACCAAAATAATAGCATCTCTATACTCTCTGGTTTGTCTTACAGTGCTGGGTGCATTTTTTTATTTCAAACTCCAGAATCTGGTCAGCTTCAATGATAAAGAACCAACCAAATCAGGACGTCCTCTAGCAGTAATAAAGATTCTTAAAGGACAAGCGGCTGCATTCTCCGACAGTGTCTTCCACACAGATTTCTAAACACATGCAGATTGAGTAAGTGGCTGCTTTGCACAGATTTATATGTTACGTCTGACCTCTACATGTTCAATTAACCTGCAGTAATCCGAGAAGACTGATAGAAAAGCCTGACGCCTGCAGCTCTTATGTTGCAAATGATGGGATTACTACAGTCGTCTGTTTTATTTAAAGATACACAATGCCCTGTGACTCAGCAAAAAAGTAAATAAACCAGAGGCTAAAATTGAACCAACAACACCCAAGCTTTTAGGCTTTAGCAAAAGAATTCAATGCAATAGAATGTTAAGAATTATTTTTCCTACATTTGGAAAAATGGATTTATGCAAAAGTGACACTCAAAATCAACCACTGCATGTTCAGGTTAAAACTGTGACTCTAATTGTGTGTCTCTCTCTGACTTCATTTGCACTGTCTCATGCCACATTGTGCATTTTTGCAGGTGTAATACTTGTTACTAAACAATCCATCTGCAACTACCATCCAACATGTATTTATGGGTGAACTGGTGAATATAAATCTGCAATAGTAAATTAATGTAAGAGTGAATTGTTGTTTCTAAGCAGGTTCTACAATGTATGAGTTGTAGCCCTGCAATTAACTGGTGATTGGCCAGTGTGTACCCAGCCTCAAGTCAATAATAGCTAAGATATCGTCCCTATCAGGACATGGGTAGAAAATAAATAATCATAAAATTAATCATTTTACAATATCCTTAATCCTCAAGAAAAAAAAATGCTGAATGTAAAAAAATATATAATAAGATACCACAAAGCCACAGATGCAGCTGTAGATGATGCATACACAGTATATTCAAACAGAACTCAACACATGCCAAATGGAAATAGTTCTTGCATCACTGCTTTGGCCACATTATGTGCTCACTCTTTCACTGAACTGAGCAGACTGGCTTCTTCCATATTCTACTGATACCAATACAATTATTATTCACAAAAAAAAATAGACAGTATGTGTAGGTTTTACAGTTGAGATTTTTACCTGTTGTTAGTATGCCACTAATTTTGTTTTTGGAGTTAGGCAGAACTCAAAACAACTTATGCACTACTCAACTTTAAATCAAGAATGGATCTTTGAAATTGAAGTTACTTTGTTAATGTTCATAAAGCCATAAAGGATTTTTTCTATCCTCTCAAAAAATAACAGGTGTGTGGTATTTATTGAAACAGAAGGTGTCAGGTGTACAGCCGTCAAAGCCAAACTGAACATGCCAATGAGTCTTGGCACACAAGAAGAAGGCCTCAATATGCCAAACTAATATTCCATATTCATAAATGGCAGCATGTGGAATTATTCAGTTTGTTACAGTAGTTAGTTTCAGAGGCTGCAACTTTATTATTTTACTTTTGCAAGTGAAAAGATTTCTCTGTAGTACTAGTGTTGCCCACATTGGCCTTGTGTTGATGGTTTGTCAATTATCTTTTTGTCTGACCTTAAAGTTTTAGATGATTCCTGCCTTTCTTTATCCGTGAACACTTAAAATCCAGAGCCCTTTCAAAATCCCTCTTTTTTGATGAAAGAGAAAATAAATATGCTGCCTGTGTGTGTCAAAAGAGATGCTCCATCCTCTTTCTCTCTGTCTGAGATGGGAAGAAATTGGATGGTGATATTGTATGAAAGGGGAGTCTTTTTATCATCTGTACCTGCCAAATGAAAATTCCTGGTCTCCAAGGTCCTTTCCAAATGGACAAGATTCTATTTACCCTGTGCTCTATCCTTTTCAGCTGTAGTTGACAGCAGAATGGCTCAAATGTTTGGGGCATCAGGGGCTCTACCAGCGGCTTGTTATAAAATCTCAAACCGAAATGCCACAAAATCACTTGTCAATGCTCAAATCACTCACATCATTGCTAGTCCTTGTGCCAGCTGCCGGGTTTTGCTTGGACCGATACCTCTCAAGAGATTATTGAATGTTGTTCTGTAACTATCTTTTGCCCTTGATATCATTCCACATCTTTAAATCTATTCATGGGTTGCTTGCTCCCTTATGTGTGTATTGGAAATGTACTGTTACTAATGGTTTCATCATGATGCTAGGCTATCCCCACCTTTCATAAGTTTCAACACATGGTACGGTTTGGACACAGATAGGTTTTACTATCATCATATTTATGTCAATACACACCAACAACTGCCATCTTTGTTTTTGTTTTCCTGAAAATTGGCAAATAAAGACAAAGCTGTCCTGTCATAAGCCTCTACATTCCCAAGGTGTAAGTTAGGCCCTCTCTGCCAAACTGGCACCGTTCAGTTATTCCAAATGACTGTTTCTGTGTTTCTGTCTACAAATGTGTATTGATGTTATAGATTCAAGCAAGATATGAGTTCTCAGTTTGAAGCTATTATTTTTTGCTGTTATTTTAATCACTTTCAGGCTGCATAATTTGAGGTAAACAGGGATCTTTAAGAAAGTCTGTTTCAGTGAAAAAGTAGTCCTTATATTGGCTTGTATTTTTATGTAGAGCTGAACATATTGGATCATACTTGACACATCTCGTACCTACCTTTTTTATTTACGTGGCTAATATTTTTATGTTTTCTGACGCAAACAGGTATAGTAAGCCATTCAAACATATAAACCAACACATGTAACCTTTCTGCAGTTGTACACAGCTTTCAACTGATTTGATAATGTCCCTCAACTGACTCATTGCCTTCTCACAAGTGGATGAAGAAACTGATGCAATAAATCACATACATTTTGTAAAAAGGACGCCCTTTCGTGCCATCCATGGGGTAAAAGAGCCCTCACCTTTGCATCACACTGGATGTGATTGAATATGGCTTAGCCTCAAATTATAGGAATCCCCATTAGGCAACAAATAGACAATGAATGTCAAACCACCCAACTATACCAAGAGAAAAGCAGAAAAGGACTTCCTTGGTTCAATGGTCACATGTATTCCACTCATCTGTCATAATCTATCATGAGCACCTCATTCCTCTTTTGCTTGCATTTTTCTGCTGTCACACGGATACACGTTGTTCTACACTGCACATTTGAATGTACCATGTAGAATATAAACAAAACGAATTTCTGATGACCTGACGACCAGTAACTCTACAATTAGACTGCAAATTATAGCCAAGTATATAAATGCTCTTTTTGTCTTAAGTGTCCAACAAAACAAAACAGATAAGACTTTCACCTCATGTTATAGCTTTGGCTTCTCTCTTTTGAACAACATTACCACGTTAAAGGGCCTCTGTGACTAGATCAATGCTTTATTGGATACACACAGCCGCCAATATAGGACAAGCTCCCACTGAAAAATTAATATCAGAATACAGGAAACATAATAACAAGAATAAGCACTGGAGCACTGTGTGAGAGTGCGTAGTGAGCAAGACAAAGGAAACACAGAACGGAAACACAATCAGTAGAAATCAACACATTGTAATCTTCCCACTGGGTTTGTTCCATTGAAACCAACACTTTTTAGAGCTTCTTTTTTCTTTTACTGTTCCTCAGCTTTTTGTTGTGCTCTCTCTGTTTGTCTCCATCTGGAATCAACATTTACTGTGTTAGCGCTCCTGAGTTTAACTTAAATCTTTCACCGTCTTTGTCTTTATTTGAACACCTGATTGCAGTAGACAACTGTCAAGATAATAACAGATTCTTGTGGCTGATTACAGCAATGCAAATTTGGCAAAAAGTCAACAAAACATCAAACTTTGTGCACAAAACACTTTGCAGTTAGTCACCTAAATGTGAATTGCATCAGTGACGTTTGTTTGTAGATGTATAGCTGTATATTTAAATTGTCACACTTCCCTGATCTGGACCAAGCTGTTGTTTACCTGAAGCCAACCAAAAGCCAACTATAGCAACATCAAACCTCTCTTACCTCGGCCAAAAATTATCAGAGTAATAAAATGTCTAATTATATTCTCTAGCATTTGTAAATTTACAGTTCATAACCCTTTCTAAATAGAAGTATTATTTTAGCCATACCACTAGCCTTTTCAAAGCTAAACTCCTTCCATTTGAGTGTATTTGCCCACCCCGTCCACTAGAGGATGCTGCCTTAGTCGAAGTATTTTTATCATCAATACGGCACATTTGTTTTGATCCACACTCTTCGACCCTACAGACATAATTGTTGAGGGTGATGGTGGATGGTAGACAAAAGGGATTATGTATGAAAGGAACTGCGGAGGAGGGGGGTGTTAATGTCATGCCATGGGTGCCCTGTGAGTGAACAGAAAAGATGAAAAGGGAAAAGGCTGAGACAGAATGATAGAGAAAAAAACTATTAAAAGGTAAAGAAAGTGTATAATTACAGACCAAAATTATTGTGGCTACAGCAAAACATATGTCAAAACATAGAAATCATGCCTGGGTTTCTCCCTGTTTCTGTGGAATAAAGAAATGTTCATTAGCCCACACATGGCACTAGCACACTTTGTCTCAGTATAATATGCCAGTGGAACAATGTCAACTGCTATTATGCAAAACTAGATTAACTATTGTGTGCACTGCGTTTAAAATCAGTGCCGTGCATCTTTACAGCCGAGTCGCCCACTTAGCCGGGCTTCTAATTATATTTTCTCATCCAAGCCTTGTTATGAATAGAACAGCATTGTAAGGGAAACAAAAACTGTTTTCAATGTCACCAACATCACAATGCTTTTGTATTTTGAAGTAAAAAAAAAAAAAAGAAAAAAAAAAAAAAACACATTCCCAAATGTATTATTAACCTTTGACTACTTCTGGAAGGAGCCTTGACAATAATAAATTACTTTACACCTGAAGGCTTTTTAAACAGTAAATAAAGATTAGAAGCAAAAGGTTATATCAGCAATTGTTGGGAAATTAAATGCTGCTTCAAGCCAAACTGTGACATTCCGGAGGCTATTATGTGACAAGACCTTTGTAATTCTTTATTTTCATCAATTTATTTCAATTCTGCTTTAAGAACAAAAATGCAAACTAAATTTAATAAGCAAATGTATGCTGACATTTGTGCCACTAGAAACTGAAACTTAATATGTTTTATTTTAATGTGACGTGCTCAAACTGAATCTCAATTGCTAAAGTTGAATGAAAAAAACTAAATTTAAAAAGCGTTATTTGGAAATCAGATGCATTGGTTTGCAAATAAATTGAATGAAAATGAATTCATATTTTTGCAAAGAAACTGCTTTTTCTAGTTGAAAACAGAGTTCTCCGATATTTGTAGAGAGTGGGGCTGGGGCAGCTCAGTGCGGGGCAGGAGGCTCTAGAGCAGGAGTAGTTTCTGATCACCTTTCCTTTCTTCACACCTAGTTAGTGTAGTAACTAAGCTAATGGTGGCTACACATCACAGTATTAGCGATAATGTAAAGCTCTCTCCAAACCCGGATGTGCTGCTCAAAAAACTGAATTTAAGAACTGAAACTAAATTGTGAGTACTGAGTATTGGAGTCCTGGAGAACTGAGGACACAACGACGGAGCGGGAATCGAACTGGCAACCTTCCAGTTATTGGACGCCCTGTTCTAACTCTTGAGCCACTGCGCCCCAACTTTTAAAAAAGCATTTATTCAACTTGAGCAATTCAGATTCACTTTGAGCACTTCAAATTCAAATATAACACATTCAGTTTCTAGTGGCACAAATATCAGCATTGACATGATAGAAATAGCACCAGAAACTATCGATGTAGAACTGTAATGTCAGAAAATGTATTGTCATAATATAGGTGCATTATAAGAAAAAGCATCTAGTTTATTTGTGTGAAAAAGTTTAATTTTACAACCTAAAAAATGAATGAATTATCCACAATCTGGTAAGACTGCAAGTGCTGCTTTGTATGCCAAGAATAGACAGTAGTTGTTAGCTGCAGTGTAACAAATTTGGCGCCACCAGGAAATAAAGAGATTTCAGTGGCAAAAAGCATGCATTCTTGAGTGCAGCAGGGTGTGAATCAACCCCATTTAGCTTATAGGACCCAACAGGACCAATAAAATCCACAGCTGTGAGCGCCATGATCATTTGAGCATGTGTAAATGATTCTTTTATAATTACAGTTGGGGTGATCCCTGTGTGGGGACCAGAAAAGCAATTGAAACCACTGAATGAGTCCTAATTTGTCACATCATCAGGTGGATCAGGGATAATGAATCAAGAGATAAATGTTTGACTTCCAAGTCTCGTACAGGCAACAAAATATCCGTACGCAGAATGCACACCACTGGTATCATTAGACGGATTAATGTAGACCTTTAATCTTTCATCTTGACGTTATCCTTTAATCTACAGGGGACCTTTGTATTTAAATGTCCTTTAAATACAATATAAGGACTCGTGTGTGCATTTGTTCAGCTGGTTGCCTGCATTTTCCAAAGATGTCCTTCATATACTATATCCTTTTGAACTACGCACGAGCAGACAAAACGAGCCAACCTCTCAGCTGAAAGGAAATCAAAGGAGGAATAAAAATGGGATTGCGACTCATTATAAACTTTTCAGAGTTTAATCTTTTTCTAAGCCTCCTCCTGTATGTCCCGGTACTGAGCAAGAATAAAGCAAGAAATCAAAGGACTTCATTAATACGAAATCATACAGGGAGAGGAGTGAAGGAAATAGAAAGTATACAGACTGTGTGCGTGTTTTAACTCATTCATTGATTTTAGTAATTCCCCAGTTCTGATTTGTACCAACACTGTACGCAGCAGAAAGTGTTGTCATCAACTGAACTCACAGTTTTAATCATATTTCACACTCTACGCTCCCTGTAAATGACTCAGTACAATATTACTTTGTACATTTTCAAGGCCATACTATAAAACCAATGAAATAACCAACACCCCCTGATACATTTTAAATACATCCACACACACAGTACATGCAAAATGTAGCATTATAATTGCTGCCATAGTTTTGTGGAACATCCCCCACTCTGCTCTATGCTTTTGAAACCTATTTGCAAAATCTTTTCGGTGTACACTACCTCCTGCCTGCCTTTAACTGTCTGCATTTTCCACTTGATTTTGCCTTATAGAACCCCTTTACAGCATAACATTATAATATAGCAACATACCAAGTAGCTAATAGAACAACACACATTACAACACACACAAAGTTAGGTTTAGACCAGTTAGGGACGGAGGGTCAGGATATAAAACAGAATTGGTTTTGCTTAAAAGAAATCCAGATGCACAGTATTTTCTTGTTTCTTGTCTGTATTATAAATTGGCATAAACCTGCAAAACTCAAAAGGTCACATAGTTCAGAGGTAGAAGGCTATACTGTTGACAAAGTTAAGGTGAGGTATTTTTGAGCTCTGGGCAGCAGAGGAGCCTTAAAGTAGGTCGTGTCCAAAAAGATGCAACAGGCATAAGTATTTCACCCATCATCCACTAAGGAAGTCATTTTATCCTTCTCATGATGGTTCCAGTGAAAACCCTGCTGAGATGAAGTGCAGGTTCAGACATTCTCCGTTTGAACTCCAGTTTGCCACTAATGCTTTGATGCAAAGGTCATTACTCAGAGATTAAAGGTAAAAGCAGCCTGTGTATACCAGTGTATACATTCAATAAGAGCTCTGTGTGCATGAAGCACTCAGCATTTCCTCTACTGGCTTTATCTAAAATCTACGCTGCAGGGTGAAAGCCATATCTGAAGACTTTGTTTCTCATTAAAGTTGGCTATTGGCGGGCACATGGAAGCTGTAGATGTGCATTAAAAGTCCATTACCTGATTTTTTTTGCATTTAGTTTGACAGCTTATTGTAACAGGAATCATCTGTGAAAAAATGAGACCTCAAGATGTGATCTAGGCTTTATAATTAGGGAGTTTAATAGATAAGAATAGACACTGATCAGCCCACAGCAGGATTTTGGCCAATCACAGCTTGCTTTAAGTAAAAATGAGTCTTATTTTTCAGTACCTAAAAAAGATAAAAACAGAGAAACAGGCAGCAATTTAAACGTGGATAAATGTTGGCATTGCTTTGGGGCAATGTTTAACGAGGCAGAGGTAATTACAGGATCGCTACAGTCTACAACGGTAAACTTTAGCTCTTTAAAAAAAAACAAAAAAAAGCAGGAAAGGTTACTACACTGCTGTTGGTTGAAAGAGGTGAGGCTGAGACCAGGACGACAAAAACAAAGTCGAGTACTGCAGCTTTAACTCTAAATAAAATACCCGAAGAACTGAAAATAAACAAATCTAGAATACATAACATGAATGAATGAATGAATCCAGTGCAAGACAGATACATTCTTGTCTGGTTATAATGACCAGGAACTAAAAAAGCCTGAACTATATCTGATGTATGAGTCAAAGTCAGGAACACACATTTGCACACCTGTGTGTCAGCATAAAAACAGCAGACGTCTCTCTCCCTTGAGACAAACACCATTTGATTTGATGTGAATGTATGCAGTACATGCACACACTCCATTAAGACCAGTGTGTGTTCATTATTTATCATTGTTTATATCTTTGATAGAGTGCCAGCAGAGATAACAAGGCTAAAACTGCTGACTGATAGATATTTTGCCTTCCCACAGACTAACAGGCCCGACGGAGGACCACCTGCTCCAGCTATAGGAGACGTGCACACACACAACGCACTGGTCAACCCTTAAGTCTGTGTGTGTTCCTTATTTTTCATAGTTTGACACAGTGCCACTGGAAATAATAGGACTAAAGTGCTGACTGATTCAGATTTAGATGTCACATATACAACCAGACACTATACTTGTTTGTCTTACACTCACAAGAATACCCCTGGGCCTCTGCATAAAAATACACATCAAAGTGATTTAATGTGAAAGTTTTTGCCTCCCTTGGCAAGTTTCAAGTGAAAATGTTGCTGACTCTTTAAGAAGACAGCGTTGTTTATCTCAGGTTAGGACCAAAAACTTGAATTTGTTCTTTTTCTCTCTCTAATAAGGGTTTTTGTCAGAGTGAGATGGCCTACATTCACCAGTCATCTGATAGTCAAACAGTGAGCTCTGTCCTGTGATGTCTAATCAAAGTGTAACTTCCCGACAGTTCAGAGCAAACAACCCCCACTGCATTCCTTTGAACAGTGCCACAATTTGTGTGACATCCTGGGGCCATAGGAAACAAAGACACACAATGATGGTATAATGGTTTATGTGGCATTAGTGCTATACACAGCACTGCTACACACTGCTCTATAGCTTTTACTGTCTTTCACTCACGCAACACTAAAAACTGATTGAAATTGGGTTTATTGGGTAAGCGGGCTTTTTTATCATCAGAATGGACTTTTGTTGTGTTAAACCTTGACTTTCTGCCATAATGTGATCTATAGAAGAAACATCAGAAGTATTTGGACTGAAAATTTCAAAACCAAAACTGATTTATCCATCGTTTTTTTGCTGAATTTGAATGTATGGCAAAAGGTGACGACAAAAACTGGTCACTTTTACATTGATAAGTAGAAAGATGGAAGAATTTCTCATAGATGTGTCTCTGGGTAGTTTCTCAGCAGCGGACCTTACTCTAAAAGCAGGACTATTGTTCCTGTCAATGTCAAGGAACCACTTAGACACAATGCTGCTTTAAATTCATTTTAATGGAAATCATGCCAATTCTATCTATCTTTCTTTAAATATTCTTGTATCAGACAAAAATCTTTTCAGGAACTACCCAGCTTTAAATGTTACTACACAATTTCTTTTAATAATTTACCTTTTAATCAAACAGTTTGGTACCTCTGATTGATTCTTCTCATTTTTGTGTGTTTTCTGTGCCGACTGACCGCTCGAGCGATTAACATCAGGTGTGTCAGCACTCTGAGCCTGATGGATACGTCACATTAACCGCTGTCCACCTCCTACTGCACTACTGTGTGAGGACAGAGTATTTCACGCTGGACTCTCTCATTACCTGAGGTCAGCACTGTTACCGACAGAGAGAGAAAAATGTGTGTCCGACCATGGACTGTGTGTGAAGAGCTATAATGACAGGGGACGGTCCAGACCAGGAGCTGAGAACAGCAGGATTGGACGCTCACTGTGCCTTTGACAGCACAATCCCTCATAGACACGTCACCCTGTGTGCAGCATATACACTTTCAATAAGTTCATAAAGGGATCAAGTACTTTTCATGAGTTAACATCCCATTAATGATGCAGTATTTGGCTATATTTAAATGACAAGGGCTTTGCTTTTCTGGACCTCACATTAAGGCAAGAACAACATGGAGGACAAACTGTATCTTCCTGCATTGAAAACTATAACATATAGCTTCTTTATAGGATAATTAACAGCAATGGGAAATGTGAGGTGTCAGTTTTTTGCATGTTACTTGAGATGTTACTTGACTTGAAACTCTCAATACTAAAGCGATTCAAATGACTGTATTTATGTAGTTGGTGCTGTTGACTCTGTGTGCTTCTTCAAACCGTGGGTAAACAGACCCTGGCATCTGGTCGATTCTCTAAGTGCCCTTAAATGGCCTGACCTGATCCGTCTGTGACCTGCCTCTGCAGCCAGCAGCACACCTGCTTCTATTCCTTTTTAGTTTCAGTTCTCACTCTCATGCAACACATTCACACGACCTATGCACTCATGCACCAGCAGTTTACTTTCATTCTTTTAGATTAGCATTGAGCAATGATTGTCTTGACCATGACCAAGGCAAAAAGAAGTAATTGCAAATAGAGATAAATACTTGAACACTAAGAAAATACTTTTCCCCTAAATTAGATTTTCCTAAATAAAAAAAGCTTCAACATCATTCCTGTAATGATATTCTAAACATCTTTTTGGAGCAAAACATATATGTGCTTGGTCTATGTCAATTGAAAGTAGTTATGGGGCCAAACTAGACAAAGAAAACACACACAAATGCAAATGTACAATAAAACCATGTCAACGTGTTCAAAAGAGGATATCATCCCTGACATTAACATTGTGCTAAATCCAAAAGAGCTTTATAACTTAATATAACCTTAATAAACTAATATTGCGGTAATGAAAAGCACATTACTTCTATGTACATCTCTCTATATTTTAAAGAGCAGTTAAACTTTAAAGAGATTGCCTAATGACACCAGAGCAGCCACATTTCTTAGTTAACTAATGTCTCACTGTATCAGGGCTCTGGAGTGGCCGGTGTAAATGAATGTACCTGGACGGAGACTGCACTTTTCACACACAAGAGTGTCTGTGACTGCCAGCCATCATCCACTCACTTCCACTCCATGAGGCAGTGAAACAGACACCTCTCTGTCCCCAAGGACCCCACTGGCACAACACGGGAGAGAGAAGCTGAGCATGGATGATGGGACACTCCATTTAAGGAACGCACAACACACACTCACTCACGCAGTCTACCTCCTATCACTCCCTGTCGTCTTCCATACATCATTCTCCATGCTTCCCGCTCACTGCGTCTTCTAATTCGGGACTATCTCACACAGATTATGGTGTTCACAGTGAAACGCTTGCACAAGGATTTTGTAAAACTGACAGAAAAAACTTAATCTGTCGTAATTCTGCATCCTGCAACTTCTGTAAAATTTTATCAAACACAACATCAGCTTAATGCAAGTACAGAACTCATAAAACTCACAAAATACATTATCTGTGTGTATGTTTATTGGAATGCTATAAAAAAAACAAACAGTGAGTTAAATTCCTATTTTTTTCCTAATGATTGTGAAGATTATCCAGTATAGTTCAACATTCTGTCACCATCTGTTTTATGTTTGAAAAGACACCAGTTCAAGAAAATCAGAGAAAATCAACTCAAGAGTAGAGGCCAACACGGCTAGTAGACTACATGAGCTCTTAACATATGAGAGTAGATTTGTACAAGTGTTGGGGTCAAAGGGCAATGAGGCTCAGACAGCAGGCAGGTGGGGTGTCTGACAGCACAGGGCTGTAGGGAACGTAGTAAACGTTAGTACAAGGTGGCAGAAGGAGAGTGGACCGAGCAACAGATTTTGCTAGCTATAACCCAGATTTGATTAGCCTCTATCATCCCTGTTGTATTTTTTTTCCTTGTGTCAGCTTAATTTTATGTTGCCATAACACAGTTTCTAATTAATGCTGCCTTTACTGCTTTTCCAATCGTTGTTTTATCAGCTTTAACACATGCAGTAACTCAGATGTGCAGGAGAAGCAGCACAGGAGTGGTTTTTATTTTATATCTTTACTGAAGCAGGGCCTGTAAAAGTTTACCATCGCCTCCTGACTCTGACTACCAGCATTTTTACTGTTTCTTTTCCAGTATCAAACACTTTAATGACATATGAATTCAGAGTTACACGTGCATTGTTTCTATATAAAGAAAGATGCTTTTTTATCAGAGTGTTCAAGATAGACTACAGTGTCAACAAAAATGTCAGTGAAATGTGTTTGGGAAACCACATCCTTTAAGCTTTCACACTTGGGTAAGTAGGTGATATTTTGAGGTTTGTCTCTTTTATATTTTTTACACATATAACGTCTGTATATTTGAACTTTGAACCAACAGAAAAAAAGCTTCTCCATGTTTTGTGTGTTCAAATAAATGTGGTAGATACATAATAAAAATGTGGGCAGCACAATGTTCCGTAAATAATCATAAAAAATATGCAAAAAAAAAAAGTACGAATCAGGTCATACTGAAAAATATGGTCAATGGTTGATATTACAACAACAATAAATTTAAAGCACTGTGTAAAATGCAAAAGGTTCAATGGCATTTTCAGTATAAAAGTAGGAACATTTTAACACACATGTTAGGCTCTTATTTTGGTGGATTGCCCCAAGGATACAGTATGTGTGCAAGAGTATATAAGGGTTAAATGTTGGAAGAGGACATTCGGAGGACAAGAGCACCTGATCTTGTTCACAGATCAAACACTCTGGATGAATATATTAATATGGCAAACACATATTAGACAAACCACACAGTCTAATAGTCATGCAAATATACACGTAAGTGGCACCAACACCGTCTAGTCTAAGGGAAGAATTAGGCCGGCTGATTGGTGAGTGACAACCAAAATTGAATTTCTCTGCAGTGAAAGCCCAGAGGACTCGGGGTAGGACACATGCAGACCACACACACAAATCAGCATGAACAATTGCTAAATAATTGCATTACCTTCTCCCTGCACACACACTCACAGAGGAAAAGACAAGTCCCTCCTCTCCAGTTTAGAGGCAAATCTGTCACATCAAATGCACATCCCTCCCTCCACCGAGCACCTACCTCAGACGCACAAACACACAATCTCATCTGGCAACTCTACATAAAAAGAAAAACTTGGATAGAAAATGTCTTCATTATACTGCAGACATGATTGGAGCGGTGACAATGACAGTCTACAAACCAAAAAAAGAGTCACATTCACAGTAGCAACTTTACAAAATGAAAATGTATCAGTTAAAAAATATATATTTACACTCAAGAAGATAAGAGTATTATTTGGCCTAGTGCTCAACAATTTTGAAGCCTTTCTATAAATGTTCTTGTCAATTTAAGAACAAAGAACCGACATGTGCATGATAAAAAACAGTCTGTGAATAATAGTTTACTGCATTGTACTGTATTAACTCATAGATCTTCAGATAAAAATGGCTGAATTTGAAAACCTATGATTCAAATAAATGCATGCAGCCTCTTGCACTACTGACTGTAGAAGAGCAGATCCATTGTGAGCACTTAAGGTCTCTAATGAACTATTAACAGAATACTTTTAAAACCATGTCAAAGCAAAGATATCACTGAGGAGATATTTATCTACTCTTTAAAAGTAGATTGTCTCCATTCATTTCTCCTAATTATCTACCCCAAAGCCTAATTATGCTAATGGCCTATTGATTATGGACGCAAAAATCCCTCACCATCAGCATTTGAACAGCATTATTCTGATCTTTCCACACTAACTACCTTTTTAACAGCAGTAATGCAGTCAAGTGTGGCTCTGAATAAGCTTTGAAATGTAAATTTCATGTGACATGTTTGACAGCACAGAATATTGCTGCAAAGATGTAGCAAAGTGGTTTCATTTGCATCTTGGCATGTTTATATGAATACGGAAATGTCTTTTAGTTGTTTGTGATTGTTAATGGATTTTAGCATAAAATCCTGAGTCCTTCAGTAAATGATATGTGGAACACAACAGAGTCTGATTGATTTGGGGCTCAACTTACTTTGATGTGTACCTTAAAGACACAGACACTTCATCTGATGAGCTACTCTTTGTGAGCAAGTGAAATAAATGGACATCGCTTCTCTGGAGAGGCAGGGGAGACGCTTCAGCTTCAACTGCACACACCGATGCTTATTGAAGCAGATCAACCTTTTCTAAAATGCCTTTTCAAGTCTTCTTAACCCTTTTCCATAAATACTTTACTTTCATATTTCATTTTCATCCTTTATTTTTTCTTGTTCTCCAAAGAATATCACGATTGTTTGTGTCCACTTGTCTGACCTTTGCTAAAAAAAATTTGAGTTGGTTATGTAACTTTACAAAACCCATGTTACATATTAATGAAATGCAGAGATATTTCACATTACAGACTGGTTGCCAAAAGTCTTTTTTTTTTCCTACTAACCTTTACAGACTACACAGATGACCTCTTTGCATTTTTTATATTTTTTCTGGGATGTATTCATGTACATATTGTAATAAATTGGTCCTATGTTCTTTGAATAAAAAAATATAGTATGTACTCATTATCTCAAATCTATTATTATGAATGACTCTATGCCATATTAAATGACCTGATACACATCATAAAGATTATCTCTCTATTCCCCCTCCTCCTTCTGCCTCTCCGCCTGTATAAAGTTACTTATGCCTCCTACCTCCCTCTTTATCTGTTTTTCACATACCAGTTCATTGCCTATGAAATGTCTGCTTCTCTTTTATGTCTAATGCTGGCTGCCTACCCTCAGGCATATTCTTTAGCTGTCTTTTTTTTTCCACACCTCTTATATTCTCAAATCTTTTATTGAAACATACGGCTTGACGGGGATGCTTTACAGGAGGTTTGTGAGGGTCAAACTCCACCTCATATGCATATATACTATCACAGTAGATGTCCTTGAGCCCTGGGGCAATGTAGGATAAAGTATATGGGCGCTGTAACCCACGGATGACATGCTCAGAAAGACTGGGCTGAAAGAGATGTTCACCATAAACACACACAGAGGTCAGCCTTGAAGCCGACACGTTTTGTCCTTATGCTTCAAACGGGATCTTTCATTTTCAAATTCTGCATCGGCAAATTACCATCTATTTAGTGTTTTCCACCCGCTTCCCAGGTGGTTCAATCCCTCCGTGAGTTGAGTCAAATGTGTTTATCTGCTATTTTGAAAGCATGCTATTTCGTGTCAGAATGCTTTTCTAAAAATGGCTTCGCAAACCAGTGATGGAAATCAGAAGGAATAGAAAACAGGGAAGCAGTCAAAACTGTAACAGAAATGTAGTCAACCTAAACGGCAAAACAAATGAGTTTAGATATTTTGCTTCAGTATAGAATTTGCAAAGTGAGAAATAGGGCTTGAGAAGTAGACCGTGTCATGTTAGCGACTTCAGACTAAACCTTAGAGTACGGAAGAAGAGATCCTCTAAAGCACACAATAATTACTGTCATTGCTGAGATCTGCAGGCGTCAGTTACCAAACAGGAAAGCACAGCCCCAAAAGAGCCTAGAGTGCTACAGTCTTGACAGAAATTGGTCAGCTGTCCATCACGAGCTTCGAGAAAGTGTTAAAACTTCCAACTGGTTGAGGATAACAAGATAAATGCAAAGATATATCATGCTTTTTCAACTAAATCTGCATTTCATCAAATAAATATCTTCTCAGGTACCACTGTTGACTTCTAAATGCCCGTTCCCTCCTGAAGGATAGTTTTCAAGTTCATCCTACTCCTTCATATTTGGAAATACATCGCAGAAAAGTCTCAAACTTTGACTGTGACTTAACGGAATTTCTAAAAGTAGGATCAAAGGGGCTTGGCTGTAACATATCCCAATAAAAAGAGGAATTCTGGGTAAATCTTCACACCCCAGGATGAAAATGAATTCCGATTCTTCGTGTTTACACTCACCCACACACACACTCCTCAGCTGCTGTGTTTTTAATTATGGCTCCCATGTTGCCTTGCATTTCAGGAAGCCTTTTAAAAGCTCCCCTCGCTGCTTTCTCACGTGAAGCTCATATAAACACCCAGCCGTATATTACGCTGGCATTTTTACGACATGCCCGCGGACCCACTCGCGCACAGGCTTCTTACCGGAGTGAAGTTCATGACTTTGAGGATCCAGATGGTCAGCGCCAGGTTGACAATCATGGTGACAAGGAGCAGCAGGATGAAGAAGTACAGGCACCTCTTCCTCCAGCCGTAGATGCCCACCGTGGGGTAAACCTGAGTCCCACACACCGACGTGCCCCGCTGGTGTAGGGGATTGGGCTGCGCTGCCAGGATGTACTGCTCCTGGGTCATCTGAGAAAAGGCAGAAAGTTTAAGCTTGACAAAAGAGTCCTTAAATGTTTGTTTTTTTAGACTTGCATCTGCACGTAAAGGTGAAAAATATGAAGAGAAGAAAACTGCTGCTGCAAAGACTTATTATACAATGTCACAAAGCAATAAATCCAAACTACAATTGTATAGTATTTCGTCCAGTTTCCTTAAAAATTCAAGGGTCCTTCACTGATCACTTGACACAGAGACTTTTGGGGCTTAGTTCATCACGGAAGAAAGAAAGCAGCGTAACAGAGGAGAAGACAGAAGCAGAAGATGGAACGAGAGATGAAGAAGAGAAGTGAGGTCTTGAGACTGAAAGAGCAGCAAACTGTGATAAAAAACAACGAGAAAAAAAAAAACAGATCTGGCCGAAGCAGTAAAAAGTGAAGTGTGCATCGTCAAGTAGTGACAGATAGGTTATGGGAAGTGAGACAGAAACAGGGCAGATAAGCAGCAGAGGAGTCCGCGTTTGTAGCGAGCCAGAAAGAGTCAGTGGTGAGAGAAGATATGGACACTGGCCACAAGGCACTACTCTATCTGTCCATCGCCGTCTACTATCTCAGGCTATCGCTCCAATTCCATCTACCTCCCTTTTCTCCAGTTCTTTCTACGTTCCCTAATTCACTTCCTATCGGCCTCCTGCACCCTGTTCTCTCTTTATCGGCCCTCACTTTCTCTCACATTATGTCTTTATTTGCTGAGGCTGCATGACCTTAACCGCTCACTGATTGTTGAGTTTTTCTGCCCCCCACATTGCTTTTTCTCAATAGAGTCTCACAAGATGATACCAACAAGACTAGATGTGAAAACAAAAATGCTGACTCTTGCCTTGTTTGCAAAAAAAAAAAAAAAAAAAAGCCAAAATGCAGGCCTGTTTTATTGGATTTTCAGTGGAAAAGAGGATCACAACCAAATATCAACTTGTTATGTGTGTCTCCAGAGGGCTCCTGTTACTCATGCACAGAGAGGACAGCCCAAGGCCTTATTCAGCTCTGGACATCAGGGCAATGTATAAAACACTGAGATGCACACAGTGTTTGATGATATACATCTACCTAAGGATGATGTAAATTCTCCCACTGGCCAGTTCAGTCAGGGTAGTGTTAGCTCTTTTCTTCCCAGACTGCATTCATAAATGTTTTAACTTGGCTTTTGTATTTTTAATGGTACATCATAGTATCGAGTCAAACTGCTACTAGCTTTGAAATGTTGACACTGAGAGTGGTGTGTTTCAGTGTTTCGGTTCATAATCCCTTATGACTTAAGCATGGTGTTACATAACAAAAGCACAAATTAGATTTGAAGGTGCCCTTGCTCAAAAGATGTGACTAATATCGTTTTACAATTTATTTGTTGTCCTTGTCGTGTTTACCTTTAGTCAATCAGTTAAAAAATGAGACAGATTTATTGCAGCAATTAAATTTCTGTAGCTTTCTCTTAAATGGGTCTATTTTTTCATATTTTCCTTGCTTCCTTGCTTTCATTTAATTTGTATGATGATACTGGTGGATTGAATAAACTATTTTGCCGCAGTGTGTATTAAATATTAGGAAACCTGTCTGAGATGTTTTAATGTCTATCCTAAAAACACTCCATATGTGAGCCGCAGAAAGTGGCAGGAACTCTTAATGTCTGTCAAGTGGCTGACGGATGAGCAACATTTTGCCTTTTTCTCAGAGATGTTATATTCTGCATCTGTTGCTGCATCTGCTCAGGCAACGCAAATTCACTGAGCATGAATCAATGGCAAGACACTGGCACCGGCTGCTGATCATTTCATGGTGAAGTTAATACATTCAGATAATGTGATTCATAATGGAGCTTCTGGAGCCTATGTAAGGCTTAGCTGGACAGGAGCTGTTTCCTGAGCACTTTCAGATTGATGGGTTCTATGGGACTTTCCTGCAGACCACATCAGCTACACTTTTATCCACCCACGTCACTTCCAAACACTTTTTGTCTTTCCCACTGTCACTATCATTGTATGAAAGAAAAAAAATCCCGTCGACCGCATCTTACATTTGAAACCTTTCATTGAATCTTCTCTAATCCTCCCATATTCCCTTTTTTATTCACTCCCCTCACCCTTCTTCCTCTCTTAACTCCTCACCTAATGCATTTCTCAGATAAAAGTGACAGCAGAGTCATCAATCAATCCCATAGTGCACCACCACAGCCTGGAGGACCCTGTGCACCCTGACCTAACTTTATTAACATTATAATGTCCTGACAGCCGTAAAAACATCAGCTACCGCAGCCACGTCGCCATGGTTACCTTTATAACACGGTAACTATGGTTTAGGATGTGTTGTAAATTCTAATCATAATAAAAGCCTTGTGCTGTGGAATTTCTTGTTCAGGGACAGTCTCATGATGCCATTTAAAAGAAAAAAATACATATATATACAGTGCATATCAATACTCGAGTCAGTGAGGGATCAAATGGTATAAAATCTAAATAAATAACGCTGTGAAGGGACGAACAGAACAAAACAATCAATACAGACCATGACTCATCTCAACCTTAACAAGCCTCAAAACAAACCATAGAACTTGAAGAAGATCTAATCATGAACATAAGCGGACTGAAGAATTTACTGGAATAACCCGGCTTCACTTGACGTAAAAATGAAAAATAGGCTATCACTAATAGGCCTTCATGTAAAAAGCCATTTGAGCAGGTAGCACAGAAGTAGCTTGACCCCAGATACAAAAAACAGTTGAGAGAAACTGATGATGCATGTCCTCCGCTCTCAGATGTAACTGCATTAAGCTCACACGTGTGGGCTGCGGAGTACAATCTATATGTCAGGGCAGATTCAGCTTGGCGGACATTGTAATTAAGGCACAGAGAGGGAACAGATGTGCATGCGCGAAGCCTGATAATGTATGTGAAAGCTGACAGGTGGATGAGACTGGATCGGACATAGACGCACAACCGTGTAATGATAAGACAGAAAATCACACAGCTTAAGATTTCTCTTGTTGGAATTGGTATAAAATTGTAATTAGTATTCAGGCAGCCAGTCGGGGCCGCTGCTATATGTGAAGTGCTAAAGGGGAGCTATGTATCTGTCAGCCAGCTCGCCTCTCATCTGCTTATACTCAATCAATACGGCTGCTTCATCCAATATTGCTCCTCTTCACGTGGCCTTGACATTCTCTCTCTGGCACTCTGTCTATCAGCTGCTTTAATGCTTGTTCCCTGGAAACCTCTTGCTATAGGTAAGCCTGTGTTGTCAAAAGTGATGCCTTTATTTTGTTATTACACTTAAAGAAAATGCAGTTATTTAATGCTGGTTGTGTTAACTTCAAACTAAAAATGATAACGTTCAGAAATCCTTCATGTGTGGTAAATAATCTTACCCAAAATGGAAATCAGTGTGGTGCATCCCTGAAATTGTCAGAAGTTTCATTTGAGAATCTCAAAAGATTACGTTATAATGTAATACTACAATACAATATTTACAGCACTACATTTTCTCCATGTGATCCACAAGCTCTCCTGTGTCATGTCAAAATACATTTTATGCTAATTTGTATTTTGTTTTTTTCCCCCCTCTATCTATTAGAGTAGGGGGGCTTTCAAACTAAAATATATTGTATAGTTAAATAAATAAATAAATACATACCTTTTGCTTCTTTTTATTATTTTATTTCTTCACAGTTAAATCTCTTTTCTTGTTTTTTTATTTTATTTTTCAACTTTGATTTTGATTTTATTTGATGTCAACTACAAATTTCATTAAAAACACAAAACATTTTTCATGTTTGAAGATGATTTGTGGAAAAATAAAACTAATTTCAGCCAAATGAGCTCAATTTCATGCATTTTTGAGTCAATCTAAAAGCTATATTTCTGTTTCAACTCTATCTATTTTTCTGCCAGTTGATGATCCCTGTATTAGAGTGTTGTATAATTTATATGTATAACGTATAATTTGTTTGATGTATAACTTGAAATGAAGCTAAGCCACTGACACACAGACAAAGCTTGTAAGACCATGTTGCTTTATCAAATGCAGGAAATTACAGCAAGGTCTCTGTCTTCTAGCTTACACTTGATATCTTGCCATATTTATAAACGACCATCATTCATTTGTTGCCTCTTTCTTCCTGTCACTGCTTCCTCCTTCCATTTATTGCTAATGACCTATAATTTGCACTTCTGATGTCTACTCATTTCAAGTCGTTCACTGCTCTTCTACAGAGCGCCAGCAAAACCCCTCCAAACCGATTTCTACCCTTACATTCAGCGTCATTGTTCACAATCTCTGTGCTTGCTTCATTTGCATCACTGTTGCGACGCGTTCTTCCAAACTGTATTTTAGAAATGCACTTTTTTCCCAGATCCTGTCAGTCGAACGTTGCAGAAACACACACAGACCGCCTCAAAGTGCTCTGAACACAGTCAAATGTTTGGTTTGTTGTTCTGCTATGGAAAAAAAAAAGCTGTGAAATGAACAGTTTTGCAATGTTACCACACTTATGCCATGTGACTGAGAACTTGCACGGGTTTTCTGTAGAATCAGATTTAATGTTTCACGCTCTGGGAAGCCATGTGTGTGACAGACAACGCTACAATGAATATTTCGACACGCCGAAAACTGAGGGGTGTTTGCTTTTGTTTTGTAGGTGACAAGGCAACAACACTAAGCCAACAGAACTTGGAGTGCTCTGTGCTGGCTGTAGGTTGTTGGGTTTGGACAGGCTGCCATTCCTCTCTGTCACTGTGGCCACTCAGGTGTTCAGCCAGTAGATGGATCTCACACACACACACACACACACACAGAAAGAGAGAAAAGGCAAACGTCCGCACAAACGAGCACACGTATGGGCAGAAAATCACAAGCTACACGCACCGGCAAACACACGGGAAGCCTGGCAAACATAAACAATGCGTACACACATGAACACACTCAAAAAACAAGGCTAGTGTGCGGCCAGCCATTCACTCGTCGGACAGATTTACGAGGGTTTGCTGCAGGTCGACTGGAAAGAGGGAAGACTTGAGAGGAGCTCTGGTTTACTCTCAGTCACCAACATATATACTGTACAAACAAGCGACCAACAACCAATAAGTGATAGGACCGATAAGTAAAAATAGCCATGGATTCTTATGGGGCGCTTGTGTACCTCATATTATGTTCCAAACAATGTCAACATCCCACGTGTGCCCTTGACATGTTCAACTATAAAAAGCACTCTCATATTGTCCTCCTTTTTACCTGATATAGATGCACCACCTTCATGAACCCGCTTGGTACGCTCATCCATCCCGAACACAAAACCCACTGCCTTAGAGCCTTGGCACCAAACTGAATTATAGGATGTTTAACAACACAACATGGCTGCTGTGGTTTCTTTGGCACGTCCCTCCCCTCCGTCAGAGTGTGTATTCGTTCATGTGATGCCGCTGTTTGTTAAGGGAAGCTTTGAGGCTAAAAGGGTGATTTCCACTACCGACTCTATTTATAGAGGCTCCAGAGTGAAAAGTTGTTCCCATTTGTCTCTGTCTAGATTTATCCACGTCCAATGATGTCTTTTGCTTTTTTCAGACCCATGAGACTAATTAGTCGATGATGGAAATGGAGAGGCAAAAAAAAGCGAGAAGCCAGACGAGAGAGAGATACAGCTATAATGAGAGGAAAACAAGCAGGTATAGGAGGAGGATACACCTTGAAGTGGGTTTTGAGTGGCGTGTTAAGTGGCCTGACTGGTCCCCAACATGGGCAGCTATAGAATACCCAGGTGTGGAATGGCTGCCGGCACCATCCAGTCACATGATTATACCAGAAATGTATGACTTTAGAAGGTAATTGGATGATAAATTGAGATTTTAAAATGCCCAAGTGGTCAATGATGGTTGAAAGTGCTACATTTCACAGTGTTCCCAGAAGGCCACCATCTGGGCAAACACTTTATATAGGATCCCGAGAATGGGATATACTGGCCACAGGAAGGGCAGGCTAAAGGACTCACAACAAACAATAAAGGATTTCAATATGGTAGAACTGGGCTTACATACAGTATTTTTAGGCATTTGCTCATAAATAGACATGATGGAAAATACTAGGGTTAGATAGGGTTTGGTAAGTTATAACATTTTTTTAAATTGCACATGAAAAAAAAGAAAAAAAAACATGGCATTACTGGTGTCTAATGGAGAAAAAACATAATGTGACTTAAAAGGCTTTACCTAATTCTGAGACCTTAAGACGTGATCTAGGCTTTAGATAAATAAATCAGAATGATCAGCCCACAGCGGGATACTGGCCAATCATAGCTCGCTTTCAGTAAAAAGGAGTGCTTCTATTTCGTCGACACTGATGGCAACAACTAGTTACAAATGAAACCAAGGAAATGGGTTATTCCATTGCAAAGTACACCATATTATACAGCAAAAAATTTAGAAACGGGCAGCAAAAGGTGGAGATAATTACAAGATTGCTACAGTCTAAAGGTAAACTCCAAAGATAAAAGTTTCAGGCAAGGTATAAACTTTGAGAAAATGTAATGTATTAGTATTTTATAGTAAAAAAAAAAAAAAAAAACTGGTCCGGTTTGACCTTTTTTAAATAAAAGAAGCAGGAAAGTTTACTACACTGCTGTTTGGAGGAGAGCGGTGGGGCTGAGACAGGGACGACACAAACAAAATTGTGCACTGGAGCTTTAATGCTGGAGTAATGAGTCAAATGATGCTCTTTTACACTGTTTTTCATCCCCTATCCACTTCCTCAAACCTCAAACAAGGTAGTTTATCCACATGAGAAAAGAAAATTTTGTATCCGTACTTTTGTAAACAATATATAGAATGGGCATTGAGCAAGAAAGGGTTGAAAAGTAGGAAAATAAAGTAGAAACATTTTAAAGATGAAAAACAAAAAGTTTGCTCATATTAGAGAAAGCACCTAATGGCCAGTGTGTAATGAAATGTGTAATTATTGTTAGAACACAGTCTAGTGCTTCAGGACCAAGGACAGTTCATGGTGGAGACGTCTGTGGCTGGAGCTGTCCATGGTGCTGGAACAGTTTGTATACTTTATAATTAAGTTCTGCATTAAACTACGCCTGATCCTTAAATAAGACGACAACTGTCTTCAAATAAAAGCGGTTAATGAAGTTTCTAATAAAAAAAACTTCATTTCGTTTCTTATTAGTATGTAAATGAAGTTACATTGCACCAATTTTACAGTGTATTTACGGACACCACTGTTATTTATCCCAATTGCGTTGTCCCTGGTGTTTGCACAGTTTTCAACTTTTTTTGTAAACACATATCGATGTGTGTGCAATGTGTGTATATGATGCAATTTCAAATATCTGCAATCCAAAGGGAGTTTTGAGCCGCTGAGGGTTCTGAAGTACCGCAGCTGCTTAGGGTTTAACGGAATGCCTTCAAACCTTTACATTCGCTTATGCTTCTCACTTTTAATTCCTTCCCTGCCTTATTCTTGTTCGTTCAGTGCTGTTGATTTGTTTTAGCATCTCTCCCTCCCATTCGCCTCTTTCTGGCACAGCCTCCTGCTGAGTCAGTATCTGTCAATCAAAAAGCTGCTACTGTTAAGCGCCGGCAACAACATCAGGCTTTAGCTTGGGGTTTTCCTCTTCCTGAAGAGACAGACACTGTTGGGAGAAAATGGCTTGCTTGTGATGCCGCTGTTGGTTTCTTCACTTGTTGGAGCTTCACGGTCAAAGACATTGATGTGCTATGTACTCCAGCGCTGGACTGAAATATTCAGTAGTGCTGTGCTGAGCTGTTGCTGCAAACCTAGCACAGCACATTCAGATTTGATAAAATGCCATTGTGTGCATCGAGGCCAGGCTACTGAGCTGTTAACTGTATTTATTTAAAGGCTGCAAAATCTACTAGAAAAATGCTCAAAATGCGAAAGAAAAGTAAACAATGAGGACTTAGCAGTGATAGACTATAAAGACATAGGATGGTGTATGTTATTGCGTGTATCCGTGTGTGTAGGAGTCGAAAATAGACAGAGCAGGGGGAGGTGGTATAGAAGCAAGGCAGGAACCACATGGAGAAGGGAGCACAGATGAATTCCAAGGGCAGACACACTTTGAGCGTGATGTGATGGACGCCTGCTGAAAGTGCTCCTTGTGCTGTTCTGTGTAAGTGTGTGTGTGTGTGTGTGAGAGTGCATGTGAGTAAATCTCTCCTGGTGACAGAATCGGCACACAGGCGTTATGGCTGTGCTCAGTGAGCCGACCTCCTCCATCATCACCACCACCAACACATATCACCATGAGCAGATGCTGGTGTCATTCTCCCGACTTTGGACTCACTTTTCTGACCTACGTGTGTCTCTTTAATCGATTTTGCTAATATCGCTTCGAAAGGATCAAATCGAATAGATACAAGACTCCGATTTGATGCCCTTCAACATGACATAACCTCGCGCTAAACACACACAGCACTATGCATGTTTATCAACTGGATTCTCTCTGTCTTTAGCCCGCTCCACTTTCATCTACATTCACTCCTGCTCACCCCTCAGCTGCCATCATTCACGCTTTCTGACTCCCATCCTAATTGAGTTGTGTGTTGTCAGCCCCGGCAGCCATATTCACGGCTGCCTTTCAGGGCTTTGACCAGAGAGTGTGTGCGTCTGAGTGATGTGTGTGATGTATGTCCAGCAGTTGCTCACGTCTATGTCTGTCTATGGAGTGCTCGTACATCACCCCCGGAGCCCCAGCCACATAATGGAGCGAGGGAAGAGTGGCCCGACAAAGAACAAGATGAAAGAGAAAGACGGAAGTGACTGAGAAAAGGAAATCTGTTACTTTCTGACTTGAGCCACTTGTAACTTACTACAGCGCTAAAAACAAACCCGTCCGATAAAGTTAACATCTATATATTTACCGTACATCACAAACATTCTGTGAGGCAATCTTGCTTTTACTTTTCCGTAAAAATGAGTTGTAAGTCATTTATTACATTTAGACGTCTGCTTAAATAAGAGTTAATGACCAGTTTTATACCAAAAACGACTCCAAAACATACACAGATACAATTTATGCCTCGCTAACAGGCAATAATTCCCTCTTGTAAAGTTGTGCCGAGTAAAAATCTACATTTTAAAGCTAATACGCAACATTAAACTTCACATCAAAATGCAAAAAAGTGACTAAAAGAGTGCCCAAACAACTTTAAATTAAAACATTTAACATTTTATTAAAGCGATGATAAAAGAATACAACAAAACAAGCAATAAATAACTAAGCATTTATGTTTTCCATCTGCTCCGTGGCCATGAAAATGTAAACATGTAACAGAACAAACCATTGTATAACTATTGTTCTCTTTATATGTGTGCACAAGGACAAACTATTCACTTTAGTCTCCTTCAAGGACTTTCCTGACAGTCAAGGCTCTATTGGTTTTGAGCCACTTAGGCTTACAGTAAACCTTCATTCTGACAGAACACTGGAACATCAGGTTAGAAGGACATGGTCATTCCACTCACACAGAGAGACACGCTGATGAATGGCAATGCTGGAAACACCGGCACAAATACAGCTTTTCATTGTGTGTGTCAGCAAAGAGTCAGAGCTGAGTTGAGGGTTTAAAAGCTGACATGGGACTAGAGCCAGATGGTCAAATAAATGAGCAAAAATAGAAGTCAGGGGAAAGGAGTGAAAAGGAATTTTAGTGTGTGTGTTTGAAAGAAGAGTTTGTGTAGAAATCTGTGCTAAGTTTGTCCAATATTTCATCCGAGCAGCCTTATGTCCACCAAAACTATGAACAAATAAGTTTTAGTCTGAGAAGTTAATATATGCCAGATAAGATTCATGTTAGTGCTTACAGACATAGTCCTAGAGTACACTCACACACATGCCCAGCAGCGTGGCCCTGAACATGACCGAGGTGTTCCTGTTTCAACCGTGGGGTCCCCCGTGTGTGACTCCGTTTGTATCAGCCTCGAGGTCAGACCAGTCAGGCCAACACGTTAGCAATAATTAAACACCTGAGTCGGCTGAGGACTAAGAAGAAATACAACAGTGCACGGCTGTAGACATGGCCGACGCAGGATTTGGATCACATGAACTAGCTCCTTGACATGTCACAAATTCATGTTTTTGTTTTGTTTTTGTTTATTTGGCGAGAAAAGTACACAATAATGAACAAAAAAACAAAAGTGCAAAAAAGTGTAAATATGCCAGATTTAGCCAGAAGCTAATTTCCAACATAAACATATAAAAAGGACATAACAGCATATTCAACCCTACATAAAGCAACAAATAACAGTTCAGTACAATAAATAAAGACGCTTAAAAGTGGGCTACTAATTTGGAGTACTATATAAAGTTCTGATCAGATCACATATAGATTATTAATATACATAATAATATCATGTTTTAAAGCAGTTAATGTGGAACTTTCTCAAATAGTAGTTGGGAGGCTATTCCAACTAATACATCCTTTAACAGACATGATGTTTTAGCCTGTGGTAGTTTGCCTGATAGAAATTTTTTTTTCTGATACATTCTTGACCATGGAGGGATTTATAGATGATACAAGCTTGTTAAACTCAATAGAAGGTATTTCTCTAGTGTGGCACAATGGTGAAATAAATATGGTTTTGAGCAAACACCTTGATGGCTTTTTTTTGAAGTTTTTCTATAGGTTTTAGTGCAAATGACCAGAGTTTCTCATCCAAGGCAATGTCCAAATGAGTGCCAAGTGGAAAACTGTAGTGTGTATATGTTTTGTGCAAGTCTAAAGTGAGCAAAGACTAAAGTTTTATTTTAAAGCAGGAATCCAATAGTCTTCTTCTTAGCCTTCCTTTCATTCTCTGACCTCCAGCTGCAGCGGAACAATTCCCACATTTCTCTCTACACATGCCTACCCACTCGGCCGACATACAGAGAATTTCTGTGCTGCCCTTTGAGTATCAAAAGCTGAGGAAATCCTTTCTCCTTTAGCCTTCTATAGTGGCCAAAGCCATGTTAGGTATTGGTGTAAAAAAAAGTTCTCATGTAGTTGCATGCTGTGAGAATATGAGGCTTGTGTGAAGTGAGAGTAGATGCCCAGATACTGTATGTGTCCTCCTGGAACACTATCACAGCTCTGCACATGGAACACTGTGTTTTTGGGGTGCGGACTGGGTTTTTATTGTTAGTTTCCTTAATTAATGCCAGCGCCGACTGTGAAGCAAATAGAAAAATCAGAGGAAGCAAAACAAGAAGAGTCAAAAGAGAAGAATGCATGGGGACAACACAAAAATAGCTAATGAGATAGAAAATGCATGTGAGCTAAACAGGGGACAAGGCGAGATGAGAGGATAAGCGCAGCTAAAGAGCTAAATGGAAGAGGGGAAAACAAAAAGTGTTGAGACAAAACACAGGGGATGTAGGATGAGTGGAAACTCCAGTGTTACGGCAGCACTCGGAGGACGGCTTGTGCGTGACAGCCATGTGATCTAAGGTCTTGAGTGTCACAACACTGCCTGTGCTGTGATAGCAAGCCATTCATCATCTGAGCATCTGGTGCCCTTGCAACAACACACACAGGCACACTCGCCCAAACACAAAGTGAATATGTTACCTTTGCTTCTGCTACCCCCAAACCCCACCGCCCTTACTTTCTGATCATTTATTTTCTGTTTTCCCACTTCCCCTCTTTTCCCCTTGCCCTCCCATTCTTCATTCCTTCTGTTTTTATTTCTATCCGTACATTCATTTTTTCCCCTGAAGCCTTCCTCTTTGCTTACGCTTGCTTTTTATTTACAACATCACAAAATTGTCATTGTTTTTAGCCACAGAGAAAATGACTATGATATTGATGATTGAAAGAAGACGTCTTTAGTGAAGATATAGTGGCACTTTAATGACATTGGTCCAGTGCAAAGGAAGTTATGTGCATTTTTCAAAAGGCTATGAAAAGACTAGAGCAGAGATAACAGGAGCACTCATTACACTCACACACTCTCACTTTGAACCCTAGGTTTTAACAACAAATACGGATTCAACACACGTTTTAATAGGCCATTACTGTCAAAAGAATTTGCTACAGCCTATTATTCTAAACGAGCTCCTGACTGATATCAATATGCCACTTTTTTTTGCGGGAGTTTCGCTTCCTTGGATAAATGTACTGCTTGTCCTTCTGCAAATTATTTTTATTGTAAATGACTGCTCAGTTAATCAGGTTTCATGTCTGAGGGTGGGCGTTGATTGACAGGTGGGTTTGTCAGCTCAGTCATCTGATCAGCGTTTTATTGGAAAAAAAAAAAGAAAAAAAAGGACCAAAGCTTGTTTTGCATTAGCAAGAGATGAGAAAGGATTCCTGCTAATGTTCAAATCACTACTACCATTGCCAGCCTATATGTAGCCAATGAGGTCAGCATTTATATTGAATTATCTGTAACAGTAATAACAGTGTGTAGTGCTGACTCTAGAGAATCCCACATGGCAGCTACTAGTAAACATAAATCATACATATTACTTATGGTTTGTATTGAATATGTGTTGGACTATTAAAAGTACTTTAAAACCTTTTATTTATGCTGCACAAGACATAAAGAGGGGTCACTTAGGGGTCAGGTGACAACATGTCAGACATGTAACGCTGATTGACTATAAATATCAAAAAGCAAACTTGCACTGCTCACAAAATTGATTGAATATGCCAGACACAGAGACAGACCAACCAAGGGAAAATAATGATTGGTTGTTTTAAGATGGGATATTTGTCTTGCGGGCTAGTCAAGAAACACAAAGCCCAACAAAATTTGACAAACATATAGTGTGTGCCTTGGTTGGACTGTGGAGCCGTCCAACTACCAATATGAAGACAAACTCTGCATTCTAAAATCAAATTGACTATAAACATGGCTGACAGATGAGCAGTAGACAATATGTCAGTGACAAGAGGCTTGTTCCAGTGGTGCACTTACAAGACAAGGACACAGATTACCATATGTTACTGAGAGAAATGTAGAAGAAAGCCAGTGCTGGATCAACACAGACAATGGGCTTTTAGCAGCATATAATTTAACCTTATCATCGCCATCACAATCAAATGGCTTATTACTGTAAATAATTTAGCCAGCCAAATGAAACAGAATAAGCCCAAGAGAATGACTTTCCTATAGGGACAAATCTTCTCTGTTCAAGCACATGAATCCACAAGTTCATAATCATCCAGGTTATTGGCTTAATTAACATGAATGAGTTGGCTGTGATGAAAATAATTTTCTCTGTCAGTCCCCGAGATCATTGAAGTGCTGAACTAATTTTGAAGAGCATCTAAGCATGCGAAGCAATAGTAAACATTCTGCACATTGGATAAGCAGTTATCATCAGTCACTGTCATCTGAGCTTTGCTTTTTGATGCCGGAGGTTCTTGATAAGTGTGTTTTCTCTGTTAATAAACAGGGGATCATATTGGCCAATAACAATAATCACGAGCCAATGAACAATGTGGCGCTACAAAATATATGTGAGATTTCACACCGCACTGAATTTTAAATGAGTCCTCTTGCACCCTGCATAATAGAAACAAGTTGTGGTGCTATCGCTGAAGCACAGCTTGGCGTGAAGACACCTGACTGGACAGAAATACCCCATATAATTACTCACAAAAAAGCAGTGAATAAGAAAGACAATTCCCAGTCCCAATGGCCCAGTGTCCCGCTCCACATAAACATTGTAATTAATGAGGCTAAACATGGCACCATTGTCTTGGCTTCCTTTGGTCTTTCAAAACTTGAAATGGCTACTCCTCACAATAGGGAAGCTCACACTGGAACAGTTAGATAGTTTTTGCTGTTCAAAAAAGCAAGGGGTGCTTTGAAAGAATATCAAATGAAGGCGAGGAGGAGGGGAGCCGGCGCTGGATGGACTCACAAATGCACGGCAACACACACAAACACACAAAGTAGCCCAATGTTCCAGCTCATTTCAGCACATCATCCGACAACACAGACGCCTCAGAAGTGTCTGGTGCCACACTGGTTTTGCCGCGGTGGGAAGAGAAATCAAAAAGACAATTTTCTTGCAACTCTGGCCCAAAAGTTTTGTCTGTTGGCGTGTGTTTGAGTGTGAGGGGAGGCGGAAGTCTGTAATCAAAGCGATGACCTCTAAGCAGGTCATCAGAGACATGCATGCTCCATCAGCTCCAATTTGCCCCTAATGTTTTTCCACTCATCTACACAATTTGGCACACATCATTTCATGGGCACTTTTAAACAAAATAAATTCCGTTAGCGTTTAGTTTTTATCAAAGGTGTCTTCAGTTGTTAACCACAATTCTTAACACTTCCAACATCATAAACCCCTGAAAGATTTCTCTTGCTTTTGATGCAATTTACACAAAACACAGCCCATTTGGAATAGTGTACTTACATACAAATGGTGAAAGTTAGTGTCATCCAAAGCTAAAACTGCTCCATATATTCAAGAAAATGAAATATATTACATAAAAGTCAACCAAGTACATACCTTCATTTAAATTCCTGGAGTAAGTCTAGTGGACATCCAGGATGTGTGCTGGGCTAGGTTATAATCTGAACATCAATATATGACCAGGAGCAGTCAATAAATAACCACCATCAGCGAGGAACCAGCCTGCTGACTTGTGGACATCCACTCAACTCTGTAATTAGTAAGGACTGGACATTGTGACAGGCCAGTGTTGACCAAACTAGTTGATAAATGGCATTTAATAAAGATACTGGGCCACACTGACCCTTAGATGTGATTGGAATTCATACAATGTTGAAAAAAAGGTTTAAAAGATTCCCCTAGAGGGTATAAGAAATCAGATTTTCACCTATTTTATGGAAGAACCATCCTGAAGGAAAAACAAAACCTATATAATAACTAATAATTTAGTTGCTTCTAATAAAAAATGCCACAAACAATATGAAAACATAATTTATCTTCAAGTTCTTGTGTCTGAAACCACTCCCTAACCCCTCAATCACTATAAAAGGACAGACAATAAAGAATATACAGTGGGCTCAATAGTGAATGGTTTAAAATACTATGCAACTGTTTATTTTGTGTTGTTGTCAATCCCGTGTCACTGGTGTGTATGTAAAAACAAACACTGGTTAAATGTGGACTTCTGGGATATACTCTGACACAACTTTTAATAGATAAAAAATAAGAATATGTGTCATACTCAGGTCGGTTATTGTTACTGTAAATGATCTAAAATGAATGAGGATAAGTACCGTGTTTCATTATGACTGGATTATTACAACTTTCTCATCAAGAGGATATATTCATACAAGCTATGCTAAGGTAAGATTCACGTTACATAAATAATTACATGTTCTCATTCAAATCTTTGTCTCTAACTTGTACTATACCATGTGGTACATTCACGAGTGCACTATAAAGGGACTAGGGAGTGGTCTTGGACACAGCCACAGTCAGTCAGACAGACATCCTCCATGAGCCAGGTTCTCAGTCAATAGAATAAAGATCATTGAATTAAAAAACAAGATGAGGTGTTAACGGGGTGAGCCGCAGCAGTGTTTCCAATATCAAAGATTATTGGAATGTATTTTTATCTCATTGTTATGTGTCTTTTTCTAATGTGTGGTTGCTTGTCTTTGTAACCCATAGTTCCCTTTGCTCTGCTTCCATCCCTCATCAGACAAAAGAGCCAGGGCTTGGCGCAGGAGCAGAAGAGGTAAAGCTGCAGGGGTCGCAGCTGGTCCCCGCATGCGGACCTGGCACCGGCCAAAAAAAAGAAAAAAAAAAAAAAGAGCAATGAAAAGATGAAATTGTGAAGAACGGAAGATAGAAGATGGGCAGATGGAAGGCAAATGGAGAGCTAGAGGGAGGCAGAAAAAAGGATAATGATGATGAGATTTGAGCTGGTCAGAATAGAGTACTGGCTGGAGAGAAGGGAAACTGATTGAGCCCAGAGAGTTATGGAGGGTGAAAAGAGGGGCAGCGGGAGAGAGACAGATGAGGGGACAGCAACAGATGGGTCCACCCATGTAACTCTCAGCTGACCACTTGTTCTTTAACGAAGAGGGCTTATTGGACTCAAGAGACAGGCCTAAATGGGAAAGGAAACATGAGATAGGCAGGGGTCCTATCGTCTTTCTGCTCTGTGGTGTACCGAAGGAAAAAAAAGAAAAAAAAAGTGCCAGTTTTTCCACGGGCACATTCTTACTCTTTCTCTTATGTGCACTTTGACCACTTAAAACGGAACCCTGTCAGTTCTGTGTAACACAAACAAATCGGACCCTCGTTTATTCTCAGACCACTAATTCATCGATTCATTCATATATTCTCCTTGTGTTTATCCTCAAAGACTCTGACATCATCCACACTTACTTTCACTCTCTGGGCATTTTAGAGTCCACTATTATCCTACATGCGTGTCTTATTCTGCATATACATTTTAAATTTTATAGAAACGTGTTGGCCTTTCAGAATAAAATCGAGTCTTGAATAATGAATAAAAAGGCCACTAATATGCAGATGTTATTGTACTGATGAATTATTGAAGTGTTTGTGATGCAGCCCACTATGTGATAAATCTCCCAAAGGCCCTCAGCAATTCTTTTTTTATAAACCCTTGCTCCAGTCATTGGTGAAGTTGCTGCTTTGGATATAAAGTGATTCCAAGAGGCATGTTCTTGAGAGTGCTATGCTTCTGGCTGTGTCCCTGAGATAAACTGGTGAATGGTCCAACTAAATGGCCCCTAAGAATTAAGAAGAGACCTGGGGACTTGGGTAAAGAGGGCCTGGTGTATTGGGGTGTGTTGACTTCTTTTAGTTCAGACCAAAACAAAAGCTGAATCCACTGCCCTTAGCTTTGCATCTTGTTTTTGTCCAGTTTTTGGTTGGTTTATACACACTTGGAAAAGTACCGAATGTATCTGATCTATTTTAGATTTGTTTATGGTTTTGTTTTTTTTGAAAAAGCACAAGGATCTTTTGAAATCAGATCCAAACCACTTTCAGACGTGGTCCTCAATGCTTACATCCACAATATGTCAGGATTTCACTACAACTTATTATCACACATTCATCTTCTTCTACAAATCTGTAAGCACTGATCTCCAAGTGATTTTCTGCTAGCTGTGAGGTGTTTATTTAGCCTCAGATGTGGTCAGACAGCAGAGGCATATTCAGTCAAACAAACCAATGGATCTGAGCATAAATCTGAATGGAGCAGTAAGGCTTGCAGTCTTAACAAAGCCTTAGAGAACTGCCCATAGTGTCCTATCAGTTGTTTGTAGTTGGCAGTCGCCCCAGACATCTGTCTTTCTGTGGTCACACTGTGCCAGACCGGACCTGCTCTGCCCAACCCAGGGTCAGTGGTGTACAATACATCACAAATCTCTCTCTACCCCGCTCTCTCCATCTCCCAGCACATGTGTGTGTACTCTGTCAGTCTCTGCCCTGCCTCCATCTGTCTTTTCCTGCTGCCGTCGCTTCTGGATCCATGACTACAAATGTTGAGCACCAGGTCAGCCTCACGCTCCACGTTACACATACTCCACTGTCTCTATTACTTATGTCGTCTGTACACTACTTCTTTCTTTCTTTCTTTCTCGCGTGTAATTCCCAACCAGTCCTCGTTGTTTTGTGGTCTGCTGTTTTTTTTTTTTTTCCTCTACTTGCACTAGCCTTTCCCCTCTCCCTCCTGCTTCCTTTCCTTCGCTCCCTTTCTCTCCCAGTCCTTCTGTTCGCCGACGCACCAGCAGAGCCCCAGGGTTAAAACATGCTGGCATCCATCGGTGTGCCAGGTGTGTGTATGTGTGCAGAGGGAGGAGGGGTTTCATTACACAGACGACATCTGTACAATGTGTGTGTGCAATATTTAAGTCACTTTTATCTAAAATGTCACATAACATACAAGAGATGCCAGTTCACCAGCTGTAGACTCACAGCAGGGTGCTGCGGATGTGAGTCTTCCTAAAAATTCACTGTAGGAAGAAAATCTGTCTGTTTTGGCAACTGTGATAATTATGTTCAGGGTTTTGCTTATTTTTGGAGTTAAGATTTCATGCAACCTTCAGTGTCAAAATGTCTCTGTTCTAATCAAACTAGCTATAGTTCAGAGCTGTATTAAACATGCATTTTATTTGACAGATCTACTTTTTCTTATAAATATTCAATAATTATAAGATAAGATACAGATCGGACTTCACACTTTAGCTCTGCAGAGATTGTTTGATGTGATTTAAATTTGTCCACATAGAAAGATATTTTATTCATGGGTTAATCAGTGAATCTACATCTAAGTCTAAATAGTTGTGTCTCAGCTCTGTAATAAACTGGCAACCTGTTTGGGACGTACATTCCTCGCCCAATGTCAACTTGGTGTGACTCCAACCCCTCGGTGACCCTGCAGGAATAAACACTACAGAGGATACACAGACAAAGATGAGAACTCTGGCTCCGGCTGCAGTTTACCACCTGTGCATGTATCTAGTTAAAGCAACCTGGTCATGACAGTAATGGGCTGTTGTCTCAAACCTCTGTGGCTCATTTGTGCAAGCCTGATTGTTGTTTTATATTGCCTGGCAGCATTTATCTGATATAAAGCTATTTGATTAGCTTATTCTTCCAGGTCCTTAATGTGTATTGCTGCTATTCCAGCCGTGACTATAATAAACGTCCAGACGTGCTTTTGCTGTCGCGATGGCCGTAACACCCCAGACACAATCAAACAGGCATTAAACCGCTTAATGGATATGAGAGTCTGAACAATATAATAAGCTGTTAACATTGGCAATCCAATGATTTGTTTGTTACCAGAACAACCTGTCGACCAAATTGCTGTTTTAAGAGGTCAAAAACAGGTAGCTACATATTATCTGAAATATTCTCTGCTTTCTCTGTTAACATCTCCACCATCGGCACAACAAGCCAGTAAAAAAAAAAGAACTGTGTAGGTTAGAGAAAACACAAAATCAGGAAACCCTATGCACTTAATGAGAGTGTTTTAACACACACCCACACACACATCTTGCAGCATTTTACACACACACACAAAGGCAGACACACACCATGATTAAAGACCAATGCCATCTGGCGCTGTAAAGAGAGTGAGGAGAAAGCACCCTCATGGATGCTGATGCAAGCCCTGAGACATGTCCTTTATATCCTCCTTCCTCCCTTGCCTTAGTTCCCTTCTTCCTGTTTGCCCAACTGCATCCTCCGTTTGTCGGAGTACCCCTCCGTCTCCCCCTTTATCTTCCGTCCCTTTTCCCTGATTAAACACTGTATTAAAAGCTAATTATCCATATTTCCTCATGTTTGTGAATAAATGTGGGAGATAACCTGTATACCCGCCAGGTAACTGTATTCAACCAGAAACAGATGCTCAGATGCAGAGATGGCTGAGACGAGCTCCTGCTGTTGCTATGAGACTAAACAAAAACGTGCGTGAAGCAGGTTTTCACTAAAAGAAGTTAAAGAATGATTTATAACACACACAGTAAGCAAAACATGAACTTCATTAAATCAGAGCATATTTTCCCAAGGTATATTAGCGTCCAATTAATATTTTACTTTAAGTCGCATTTTATATTAATTAGTACTATCTGACGTTTTCAATTTGAATGAATTTTCTTGTTTTATCAAAAAGGCTTTCCATTATAGGATTGGTATGTGCCCTTTAACATTTGCTAGCACGGGAAATGCATAAAGCCCAGTCAACTCCGCTAACTTGAGATAAATTCAAATGTTTTGCTTATTTTCTTTGATTGACAAAAAAGAGTAATCTGTTAATTGTGCTGTCAAGACATATGGAAACTGCATAAGGAGCACTGCCATGGTTACAGCACCATTCATGTGAGACAACCGCAAGCTTTCTATTGGCCTTTCAGAGCAGCCTGCTTTTGAGAAACCTGAAATCTTCACTGATCTTTGCTGATGGACAAAAAGAGTTGTTGGGATCTGTTGATTTCTCTGTCTGAGTGAAGACTTACGGAGAGCAATGTAGCAGAGTGGAGGATGGTGCACCAAATCAGTGCATCCTCAACCTCCCCATATCTTATCGTTAGGGTGACAAGATGTGCCGCTTTGTCCGCAGCCTTTTCAACATAAATTACGCATCCTGCAAATTGAGACTATGTCCTGCATTTTGATTGGCTGTAGATAATTCAAGAAACATCCGGCTCTGCTTTGTTGTGAAGTAGTAACGGAATAGGAAAGACCATGACTGCGGGGCTGCCAGTCAATCAGCTCTATTCAAGTGGAGTGCACAGTTTGATTGACATCTCTGGCACTTATGGCCGACAAAGCTCCGCCCCCGATGAATAGCTGCAAACGACTAAAAAGAATTTCTCCTAATTTGAACAAAACACAGAAAATACATCTAAAAAACAAGGTGCTGCCACAGTAAGCACTAGGAACTGGCTATTTGTCAAATAATAACATCTCATTAAGGTGTCACGCATTATACTGCTTTTTCATGTTGTGTTTTAAAGGTGTGGGACAACTTGTGAAAAGCAATCAAATAATCAAAAATGTAAATAATATTGTTGTAAGAGTGAAGACAGACAGAGCCAGGTGATAGAAGCTCAGTGTGTCATACTTCCCCCAGCGTCTAGGCCTAGAAAAGCACAGCTGATCTATACCGGACCATAAACACTATCAAAAAGGAAAGTCTGAAGTCTAACCTTAAATGTAGAGACTGTGTCTAACTCTTTAACATGAGCTGATTCCATAAAACAGGAGCTTGCTAACTGAAGGCCACTGTACTTTTGGAAACTAAAAGTCTAATACGGCCATAAACGAGCTGCCTAACCTGTAATCAGCTTGAATATTAAAGTTCCCTACTATAAAGAGTCTGTTGGATAGACCATGCGAGAATTCATTTATAAACTCAGAGTAAGGGCTGGGAGGATGGTAAATATTTTCAAATAAAACAAGTTTCTTTTTTTCCACTTAGGACAAGGGCTTAGCATCATCAGCATATCTCAGCGTCTCCAAGGAGGTGCACATTGGCAGTGAATGTGTCTTGAACCTGACAGAGACAACTTTTTCCCAGATTTAACTTGTACAACTAAACAGCCTTGATCTTAATAGGAGATTAAAAAAAAAAAAAAAATTCAATGTGAAAAAATGATGTGATGCATATAATCTGTAGTTGGGGGTGACACACCAAAGCAGGAAAAAATAAACACTGTCGCCCTTCATCAGCAAGTTCAGTTGACTTTGCATGCACTTTGTAAGCAACTGACAGCGGAAACAGCATTACTGTAAACACTGAAGCCCATTAAATACATTTCCATGTGCAACATAATCATGGGAACAAGATTAAAGCTGACCTTGACACTTTCAATGTTTATTTCACTTCTAAAACCAAAAGATTACACAACTGTTTGTTCTGATTTACATTGGTGGTCTCCTTGCCAAAAGCTGTCATGATGGGGCAGTAGCACGAGGCATCAAAAACATGAATAGAGAGGAAGTGAGGGCAGTGTGCCCAGCCACCTCAGGATTAAGCTTTATTCTGTCCCCACTGAGAGACCAACATGTCGCTGCCAATTGCTCACTTAGCGCACCAGGAAAGGGGGCTGTTATACTATTACCGAGGCGCATGTGGCAACAAATCTGCACAGAGAGTGTCGTAACTTAAAAAAAAAAGAAAACATACGCGACATATGTTCCCAAACCAAACAAAGCCATGAAAATGATCATAGTTTGTTTGGTAAATGCCAGAACAACTGAATTGAAATGGAATCTTCTGGTGTTGATCTACCTGAGCATTGAATAAACTTGCATTTTTTCGTGTGTTGTAGTCATCAAAGTGTAATGCAGTTCCATCATAAAGAGGTCACAGTCCTCGGTAAAGATTATTAGACCCCGTATACATATAAACATTAATATTAGTGGCACTTATATGGCCTAAAGGTTAAACACTTTTGCAGAGTCAAACCAGCCGATACTTCACTAATCTGGGTAGACTGTATTTTAATATGTCGAGGTATGCTAATCGCTAGGAATGTTATGCTGAACACCTACTTAAATGCAAACATAGGACCCACCATCTGTCCCTAGGGCTCCAGAGGAGGAGGTAATTTACATGATTAATTACCTATACCTAACAAGCACCGCACTGCTCAGGGCTCCCAGGGATCCTCATATCTTATGAGCGCGTGTGTGTTGAGCTTTTCAGTCCTACTCTACACTTTGTAGTCTAGTCATGTAATAATCTATAATTAATGGTGCACTCTAATTTTTAGCCTTATCTTGCTGTTAGGTATAGGAAAAGTGTACTTGAATAAATCCAATGGTTCCATTGTGGATTTCCACATAGGTAATGTGGGAAAAGGCTTTTCTACAATATTTATTAGCAAGAGGCACATTTATTCCACCTATTAATGTGAATGTATATTGGTTCAAATCTTTCTCTTCAATTTTACTTCATAAACAAAAAAAAGGCTTCATGTTGACTTTTTCTTTGGGACTTAACTGTTCTTCTGAGTGAATTAGGTTGAATTTGATTTTGTTTGGAGTTTTTTATTATCTCTTTTGTAAACTTTATACATCCAGTTCCTAACAACACACAAGCAAACGGCAGTAGACCTACTTCATACACATAGAAGTGAAATATAAAGCGCTGCAGTGTACCTCATTGTCTTTCCCTCTCGTTTTATGACTGACTGGAAACATATGGACTGGTTCATTGCTTGTAATGTGGTGTAATGGCAGCATCCACTCCAGACATATGTGCATGGGCAAGTGCAGGAGTGTTTGTGCCCAAGTGCATACAGCTGCCAGTGTAAGGGTGACCATGTGTTCAACTGCATATTTTTATCCGTAGCCTGCGTGTGCCGAGAAATAGACTTGTCTTTGTGACAGACCTCAACACAATGCCAGTGTCGTGATTCGGCACCGATCTGAGCCTAACAAGCTTTAGACGGCAGACACCAACACACACTCTCAGGGGGAATACTGTCACATCCTCAAAGACATACAATAACATGCCTAAGCACCCTGTGTTGCCATTCCACCATTTACCAACTATAATTGTGCGTGTATTCATTAGAGAACATACAAGCCAGATCCACAGGTCCCTCACTGTTGCTCCCCAGGGGAATATAATCCCCCGAGTTTAGGGTTGTGTGATATGATGTTATACAAGATGAAAGATGGTTTAGAATGTTTTATAACTATAGTGTTAGAAATCACACATCATTTGCATTGCATTCTTCCACATGGCACAACATCCATGAGGTAAACACAAGTGGATGTGACACACAGTGAGAAATTCAGAAATTCACAAAACAGATGCACATAATATATATATATATTTTTTGACTATATCTTAAGAGGGAATTGCCTTTTGCCTTTTATGCAGTTTACGTGCACAATGATTCACTATGAGTTAAACGAAGAGCTTGTGAATCACAAGCACTAAATAAGAGAAGGAGGTGTTTCAAAATGTAAAGGATATAATGTACTGTACATCAGCAAACAAACATACACAGGAAATCAATTCCAACTCATTTACCCAGTGAGGCCTGTGGGGAAATTACAAAAGAGTAGCATGATACATACTAGATTGAGACATTGCTTGAAGCGCAGCTGGAGCCACAGTTTGAAAATATTGACAGAAGTATGTATAGTTTGAGAAAAAAGGAAATAAAAAGTGATGTAAAATACAATAAAGGAAGCATTTTGTTGTACTCTGTGGACGCTAATGGAATCAGAGGGTGACTAGCACCAACAAGAACACCATTACAGCAAATATAGCACATAGAATGGAAATAATACAAATGGAGACGTCAACAAAAGACTCTATTGATCTGAATTTAAAGCTTATGAAGTAGTCTACATACTATTAAAGCTTTAAAGATTTGTATTTGTTTCTGTAAATACTCCACAACACAATACAACTGTTCTCCCATTTCTTTGGACAAAAGAAACAATGAGTTACTGTGTCGCTTAGTTACTGTGCCATTTTAATCAAACATTTATTCAAATCACTTCAGGCCCCAACAACAAACAAAGAGAGAGTCCGGTCACCTCAGGAGCCGACTCTCTATGCTTATTTTCTCTATGAATCATAGCTGACGGATACTGTAATCAAGTCACCTCTCATTGTTTGTCTACAATAAAAAGGCGGCGGGAGAGAATAAATAGGGGTCTCAAGTTGTTGTGTGGGAGTGTGTGAGAGGAGATTGCAGCCATACATCATAGAAAATGCACAGGTAAGACAAACCTAATGTTGTCCAATGAGATTTATTGTGTGTTCCCACAAAAGCCGCGGCAACAAACAGACATCAAACCGCCGCTGATTTATGGAAATGTGCAAATGAAGTCCAAACATTAATCCATGAAACATCCATTCAAATAAAATGAAATGGCATCAGTAAAAGATGTAGCGTGTTATGTAAGAATCGCATCCTCGGGACACTTCTAACACGGTGAACTGTGTGTTGATGTGTGGGCATTCCTCTGGCAGTGGACGTGAGGATAAAAGCAGTCAGGAGTAGGCGTGCTGGTGCATGGCAGTGTGCATTTTTCGGGGAAACAGAAGAAGTTTGTGCATTAAATGAGCCGTAAGTGCGTGTGTGCGTGAACCGCGGTGTGTTCTTTAGGCACGTGGTGAACGTTTGGTACAGATTTCTCAAGCCCTGCCAACTGTTTTTGTGCCAGTGCCTGCTGTCGGCTCCACCTGTGCCACCAAAAGACACACACGGCTTCACAGCTGTTTTGTTTCAGCACAGAGGGAAAACGACATGCTTCAATAGTGGGATTTCAAAATGTCCAAATCTGGAAAATCTGTCGAAAGTTTCCCAAGTGTCCTCTACAAAAACTCTTACAATTGCCTGTCTTTAAATCATTATACAATCATTACACATAGAAAAGACTGAGGGAACAGTGCTCCTAATGATCTTTAAAATTTATATATTTTCTCAGTGTCGATAGCCAAATTTGAGCTCTCACTTCTCATCAAATTTCACATTTTTACATCTTTGCAATTGCTTCCATATTTTTCTGTGTAGATTCTTTTTGTAAACTCACGAAGAAATCACTTTGGAAAATTCCCATGTGCTATTTTAAACTTTAGAAATCACTTTGAATCTTCATTGACCTCTCTTATCGCCTTCCTCCCTCCCATGCTTCTTTTTTTTTGTACTACTCTATTCCTCTTCCGCTGTAAAGAGCCCAGATATGCAGATATGTTTGAGTAACTGTGAAAGTGCAGCTAAAAAATGTCCCAGGCTGAACACTTTTCAATGCTATCTCTCTCTCCGTACCGACTTTCTGTCTCCTTAGCCTGCGTCTTCATTTCTCTTGCACCTGCAGCAGCGCTTTACTATACTCCCCTCAATATTCCTGCTCTTTTTATAAAAGGCTTGTGAATAGAGGTGACCCGACTGGCACTGCATAAAAAGATACTGCAGGACGAGTCATTTACCCAAGCACTTAACCTTAAAGGGATTAGAAATAGCCTTCATTTTCGAAGGACTTTTGTACATGTGCGTTCACAAACAAAAGATGAATACTCTCTGCTAATGGCATACTTGTGCTAATGCACTGAGCTAGTAGTGTGACAGAACTGGAATTGCTTTTGTGGCTTCAGGTGACTCCAAACTTTACAAGCTGCTTATTAAAGACTGCTTACATAAGCCCTATCACCTGAAGCAGTCTACAGAGTCTGTCGTCTTTTCATGTTTTGGACTTGACTGCTGCATTAGTTACCACAGCCCCTGACAGATAACCAATATGTTACTTTAAAATAGTACATTTTAGATGACAAGTCTTTCAATTTGCTCTTTGTGTAATTCAGTAATTCTTTAAAGCAATATAATCTACATTGATCTAAACCAATTATAAAAGTCTGGTACATATTTTTTTTAGGCTACACAGTCTCAGTGGTGGATTTTATGAATTATTCAATGTTCAAATGACAGTTGCGTTCTTCAATACAAAAATTTTAATTATCCCTTTATATTATAAGACTTTTTTTATATATATCTTAAATACATCTTTAAATAATCAGCACCTCCACTGTTATTTATTATTTAATTAATTGTTCATTACATATTACATATATTACAGCTTAATTGTGTGTAGTTAATACAAAGTGTTACCCTACAAAGTGGTAGAGATAGGGGTAATTTAATAAAACCAACTCCAAAACAAGAAACAACAATCCTACATGGAACTATTAGTATTCAAAATAACAACTACATATACATACAAAATAAAATACATAAAATACTCACTGTTTAATACAGATGTATATGCTTAAAATAGTTTGTGTAATAAGGATCTGTTCTTAAATGTAACATTCTTGTTTTAATACATATGAACACTCCTGAAGTGTGTGTGTGTGTGTGTGTGTGTGTGTGTGTGTTTTTTTTTCTTCTCCAGTTCATTTTAAGCTATGACTGATGACAGTTGAGACATTAAGTGACTCTGAGCAAATCCCAAACGTAATTGCAACCAATTCATACAGACCATTTAATTTGTCTTAAACTGCAGACTACAGACGAGCTAATGAAAGCCCCTTTGGGTGTACGTGTACTCCATATGTGCACAATTGTGTATTTTCATAACATCCCATACTTTTACGTAACAGTTTACAGGCACTAACACCCACTGCTGCACTTGAAGATGTGTATATATCATCTTCAGAGCCGTAGACACCGAACATTACGCATTAGGTGGGCATTTACTTTTACTTCAAAGGGTGCTTTAGTAGGGCTGTAAAAATGTAAAAGCTTTAGAGAAATGCTCTCACAAGGCACTTAGCCGCTAAGAACGGTCATTAGAAGAGAACTCTACAGTATGTCTCTAAACACTGAACAAGCAACAACATTTTCAGGAAAACAGAAATAGGAAAAGCTATCCATGTTTGTGTGAAGGATGGTGTGTGGACAAGAATGTGGAGCAAACCTGGTGAATAATAGTGTCCATTCCCTGGAGATGTTAAGTCAAGATGGCTGACTGCAGCTGACCTGCTTTGGGGTTCACTAGAGTTTAACATGCCCACAGAGAGTGACTGTCCCTTGGGAGGTTTAAGCAAATAAACAAACACTGCACGGACTCCCGGGCTAGTACAGACACCGAATATGAAATCAGGAACTGCACAAAAATAGCAAAAAACACACACACAAAAAAAAATATGACCACGAGGTAATGAAACCTACAAATCATTTCGGCAAAAGAAAGAGTTCAGCATTCACTGTGAGGAGCATAGTCATTACAGCATCTTCCTGGCAACTAGATATTTACTTTTTTTTTTTTTTTTTTACTTTGAGAACATCATTTTTATCTCTTGTTTACACTTCCTTATTTTTCATTTACAGAGATATACTCTTATAAGGAAAAGTGGTGCTGGGTTTTTCACTTACTTTTTTCCATTGCGGTCAAATCATTAACATAGGTTTTCTTAAAAAAAAAAAGATGCAGCCTTTAGACATAGGCTATGGTTCTTTGTTCATTGTCTTGTTCAACACCTGTCCCATGAGGCAAGTAAGGTAGGAACCAATTAGAAATGGAGTTGTGAAAAGTCTGAGCCAGACTTGGATTTGATTTGAATCAAAATTTAATGAATTTAATGAAGAACTCGGCTCAGTGTTTTGTCCTGATGTGACCATTAATTATGGATGTGAGAGAAGAGAGATAAATAATAATGTGTAAAACAAAACAAGTTCCTGTTGCCATGGTAACAGCTCACGGCAATAGATGACTTCAGGACACAAAACTGTGCTCATTGGCATCAGTAAATGAGCATGGATTAGGTTTATTTCAAGCCAAAAAACAGTTTCAACCATTTTAAAAAGCCGCTGTCAAATAGTGTGGGAATATGTTGACCCTTGTTGTTGCAGTGTAGCTTATGGACAATACTCTGATTATTGTTGGCACATAAAAAAAATAACAAATAGAGAGAGAACCATGTCAACAGTTGCATGCATCCCTTTACTTTATTTCAGTATTTTATTTCATTTATTTTGACATTTTCACCATGTCAATCACAATTGGGCTGCCTTCGATTTTGTTATTATTGTCTATCGCAGAGTTGGGCAAACTTTTTGGCTCAAGGGCCACACTAGGTTTTAAAATCTGTCAGACTACTGTCGACTTCAGCAAAACAATATCTCCATCCACTCCAGATTTAAACTTTTTTCTTCCTTTGATGCATTCATTGTTGAGATCAATACAAAGGCGGACATAAAGAATTCTCTGTATGTAGTGATGGAAGCCTTACCAAAAGTACAGGTTATTGAAGGAAAAGGGTGAAATATACGTGGTCTTAAAACTTTTTTTGTCAATGCTTGGCGGGCCAGATTACACTACTCAATGGGCTGCATGTGGTCCCCGGTCCTTAGTTTGCCCACCACTGGTCTATCGTCTTCAGCTAACTAGACAGACAGACAGCAAACGCAAACTTTAAATCTCCAAGCATCAAATGAACCCAAACTCCTGTCTCTTGCTCATTATCCACAGCCATCCTCACAGTTGCTGTGCTCTTGAAAGTGCTGATTACAGCCAGGCACTTCACTGGACACCTCATCATCCATAAATGGTAAACCTATTTTTAGACCTATTTCTTTGCTTATATTATTGCCTTTGTCATTTTTATCTTCAGCATTTTGCACAAACAGCCTCTAATAATAGAAGAATGCAGCAAGGAGTCAGAGAGAATTAGAGAAGAGGAGGAAGACAGTGAGGTAGAGAGAATTTGAAGCTGAAAATATGACTTGTTTGAAGAACAGTGAATGTAGATTACATAATGATTTAACTGCAATGTAAATGAGCTCATGAGCTGTAGCCTATGTTCAGGGGAATTAATAATAGAGTTGATAAATGATAAAGAAAGCATCCATGTCCACCTTCATTGCAAACTTACTACTTTTCTACCAAAGTCGACAGTCACACAGTGCACCCAGAGCAGGAACCAACACTTCAACCCCACACACACACACACACACACACACACACACACACACACACACACACACACACACACACACACACACACACACACACACACACACACACACACACACCTGTCAAAGGAGACCATTGAGCATGGTAAGTGATCCGGGTGCTGCCAAAATGGCCGCCTTTGTTTACAAATCTAATTATCCTCTTCAGTTCACGGCGAGCATGATGAGTAATTACTCCAACAGTGTACAAGTTGTGCGGATGGTGTAAAATACACACTCTAGCATGTCAGTGAACAGCACTCAATAAACACACACCACTTGTTTGGTGACGATGCCATTAGTTACAACACAGTGTGAGAGAAATGACAGGATCCATAATGTTAAGCTTAATGCACAAACATAGGAGAATAGGTCTGACTGAATTGGAGCCCTCATCTTCTGTAGATTCTGTGGTTATTCTGGGTTTTCGGCTGCTGCTGATGATGGTTGCTGTAACATTCTGCATGGCTTCTAAATCTTTCACAGTTTCAACGGAAGGCTGTGGGATGTAGAATACAGAAGGTATGGTGCTTTAGTGTGAATTCAGCCTGAAAATATGAGAGAGATGCACTCGGGGAGCTATGTTTTGTGTTATGAGCTGGCTTATGTGAAGAGGACAAAAGTGAATATCAGAGGTATGTGGTAGGCTAAAGATGGGGCAGGCAGGTAATAATGCGGACAAGATAAGGATCAGACTGGGGAATAGTCTGGGGGTCAGTGGTCAGGTAAGTTAACCAGCAAAACAAAGAACAGGTGGGGAACAGGCTTAAGGCAGGTCCATTAAATAGTGAGTCAGCTACCAGGAATAAGACAGAACACGAAAATGATCCCAGTAAGAGTCAGAGGAAAAGCAGCAGAGGCAGGGTGAACAGGTATGGACAGGTGTGAGACAAAGTGAGTGATAAATCAGACAGACCACAGGTGAAGATCCAGGGAGAGTATGAACTCAAGCAGAGAATAATTCAACCTGGAGAGACTCAGAGACAAGAGCACAGGCAAATGAATGATGCACTAATGAATTTCATTTACTAACAGAGATGGGGGGTTAGATAGGGGTTAGACCCCGGCAGGGAGAGAGATCATACGATGAAGGAGAATAGAATAGATTTTCAGGGTGGATCTCCCCCCGGAGCCTCAACCCTGACGGTGCTGATGAGGAAGATGACGGAGTGTGAGCTGAATCAGCTGGATGACAGAAAACAGAGGATGCTTTAAATCTGAGCAGTGATTGGCTGAGAGATAGAGGTGGAAGGTTGTAATTGGCTGAGAGAGAGACGGTGAGAGGATGCAGAGTGGTGGCAGATGAGAGGGAGGAGTCTTCCATTTTTAATTTACACTTCAGCAGGGCAACTGTGATAGATCTCAAGAAATTCTGCCAATCAATGGCATATAACTAGATGTATTCACATTGAAGCCTTTCACATTTGACACATATTAAATGTTGTGACGAGTCCATTAAAGTCCTGTTGTCATAAATCATATGAAACAGTTGTACAGTAAAATCCAACGGAGTCATGACTGAAACATTAGATCTATGACAATAGCAACTGAAGAAAAACCTTGAAAGTGCTCAGTCCCTGAGATTCTTATCTCTGGCATGAAGGAATACTGAATGCATGAATAATGAACAGAAAACAGCACAAATATTCTATTATGTGAGGAAAAATCCTTGAAAAAAGTTAAACTGAACTTAAAACAGCATACTGAGCTGTCATTACACTTTTGATATAAGGTAAAATCAGATTTACAAATTGGCACTGGCACAGAATTGCATTGGCAAAAGTCGTATGTACAGATTCAATTATGATGGACTTTCATTATGAATGAAATATCACTGACACTCTCAAATATCTTGTGGAAACTTCCAATATAAGCACCTCGAAATATTTAACTTTAGAAGTAATAAAATGTATAATGTGATATAATCTGGTAAATTAATCATAATGTTAAAAGCTAAACAGCAAAATACTGCCAATGAATTAACAACAACAACAACAACAACAACAAGAATTACTGTAACAATACATATCATGCTGGCAGATGTGAATCTACTGTGGAAAAGTGCCAGTTGAGAAAATACTGCTGAGATAGTAGTAAGTTACTGTGCCTATATTCACTGTTGTGATATAAAAACGGGCTTGTGATCACAGTAAGCATGGCACAGTAAGTGTATTCATCTGATTATTCTAATATAAAAATGGAAATGAGACAAGAAAATGGGAAGAGGAGGACACAATACCCCACAGACACTTCACTGAAGAACTGTACATTACAATGTGTATGAGCATGCATCTGTAAAGAGGATTAATAATGCACTTTACACACTGAAGGTTACTTTAAATTCCTATAAAAATCTGTGTGTGTCGAGGTGTGCCGCATGTTTCCCATGGGTCCTTTCACCAACTCCCTGTAAGGAGGTTGCATTATTGTATTGATTAATTGTCATTGATAAGTGATGGCTGCAATGACTTGTTTTCTTGTTCTGTGTAGCGAGTGGAGATCTCCCAGAAAATGAAATATGCCCTCAGTAATTGGTTTTAAATGGAAACGCTGACTGGGGTGGTTTGTGAAGTTTACAGCGTAAGTGCTGAGGTTATTGTGTGTGTCGAGGCACCTGACTGTGTACTGTGAGCATGTTGTGTACGTCTCCATCTAAGGTAGAGTTAAGACACTCATTAATTGCCTGAGGACTCCATTAGCCAGCCTGATTACCCCTGCATCAAACTGACAGCGAATGAGAAAGCACACACACACATACACAAATCTGTGACAGGTCTGTGGGAAAAAAGTAACATCACAGAAAATGGTTTTGGTTCTGATTGAGAGCCAAATAAAATGCACTGGGACTCATACCATATGCACCGCACCTGGTGGTTCACACAGAAAGGAAAATTAGTTCTGGGAGCTGCCACAACTTGATACAATCACAAAGTTAAAACCGTTCCCCAAGAGCTGAGCATGTCATTCACAGCATTAGATATAAATATAACATAAATGAAGAAAATAGCATAGGGAAGTATTGGCTTTAGTCTGTTTGAGCCAGTTTTTCCATCCTCAATATGTACTCCTACTTCTTTCAGAATAGTTCAAAAACACACCTCATTCCCAGGCAGCTGGACTTCACTTGTGCTTTTTTGAGATCCCACCTGTACTTTTCCCATATTTGAGATGACAGGTCTCTACTCATAAAAGGAAAGGAAAGGTGCCGGATGGAAGGCTGGAAAAAGATTGGCAAAAAAATGATGAAGAGTAAGAGATGCAGCATGAAGGGAAAATGAGCGCTGCCTCTGAGATAAAAGGGTATTAACACTTGAACTGTTTTACGGGGGTATTACTGCCATGTTTGTCAGTATAACAATCAGAATCCTTTTTTTTTTTCCATACAAAATTCTTTACTTCTTGCTTGAACGAATTACTCCCAACTTCCAGCATTGCCACACTGCACACAGAAGAAGAAAAAAATCGATGTTCCTTCTGTAGAAGTCTCCTTTTGTAGAGACTCCTAACACTCCAAATTGCTGCAGTTTTGGAAGGGCAAAATGTTCAGGACAAAATGTTCACTGGTGCCATGGTAACCAAATCACTGTTATGGCTAGATTTGAACATTTCCATGCCATGATGCATTTTTGGTTACACTATAAGACAGTACAGCAAGGTCTCTAAACAGAACCTGGTCAGACTTTCACGGTTTTAGTCTTTGATTGTTCATTTATTATTTGGATCTTCCCTTGATCTTCCATGCCTCTGTATACAGTCTGTTGTTCTAGGGATGACTGACAGCGGGTTAATGGGTCACAGCGACCAAAACACAGTTCGGGATCAAAGCAGCATAGGAAATAACAATGCTCATGTCCTTTTCTTTAAAAAGGGCATCTACTGCAAGCTCAGACAAGCAACTCTGTACAGCACGACACTAGAGCTCACAAAATCCTGACCACAACATCAGGTATTTGTTTCTCTTCTGCTCATCAAGTTTGTGCACTAACATTTTAAAAATCTTTCCAAGCTCGCCCTCATCATCCATTTGTTTTTTTGAAACATTACAAAAGAAACACTGTATTCATATCTGAAATACATTGTGGTTGTTGGATAAAAAGATCAGCGAGGTTGTACTTCAAGAGTTGTGCGTTTCTGTACTGTTTCTGTGATAAGAAGAAAGTCACAGAGTTATTTTTACACAACTACAGGTTTTCTGCAGGTCAAGAGGTACTTACTTGTTTCTCATTTAGGTCAAATGAATAAAACGTCTTGAAGCATCTCGGCGCAGTGCTACAGTGTTTCAAAAGCGCACTCAAGAAAGTATGGTAATGGCTGCATTTTCTTTATTTTCACTCACTTATTTCTTACAACAAATTGAATTCAAAGCCGCCGTCCTATTCTTTATCTGTCGTATGTTTTTGAAAGTACAACGTCTCTGGCCTTTAGGTGGAAACCTTTTCAGCTCTTCTGGAGAAGGGAGATTATGTGAAAGAGAAGAAAAAGAGAAAAATACTGCAAGCTAGAGATCATTAACTGCATGCTAATTAGCCATTAGATGGAGCCTGAAAAATGACTGCCAATCAGAGGAGAGCTACACTCACCCCAGCTGTGCATGTGTGTGTGTGTATAGAGGGATGTGTAGGACTGGATGAGTATAAAAGAGTGGTGTGTGTGTCCATCTGGCAGCTACTGGCCTTGTATGGCTCTTCAGGGATCGGCATCAATCATTCAGATACGGAGCTGGAGTGGGAATTTCCCCTCGTTGCGTTAGCCCTCTCTTTCTCTTTCGCACCAGGAGTTCATCACCTGCTAATGGCCAGTGTTAGCGCCAGTGTGTGTGCGTTCCTGGTGGTCCTGACCCATGGGTGCAACCTCACCTGCGGAGCCATTAAACCACAGCTCTGTATGTTTATGTCAGTCGTTTATGTGTGTTACCGAGACGTTTTACATCATGGTACTGTACGGTGCTGTAGCGCAAGTGGCCACGGGTACATTTGGGTCAATGTAAGAAGATGTACCTCGAGATATGTTAAGATGGAAACACCGCAATTTCACTGTTAAACTGGTAGAATGAGGAAAAAAGAGGGTAGTGATAAGTGGCTGTTGAAGACGGTGATAAAAAGACTGCTTTTCTCCTCGGGCCAGTTCTTGTTTCATGAAAAATGTAAAAGTGCAAATGGAAGAGCGGCCTTTCGTACATATAAATGGGGACATTGAAGGGTCAGGTGCAGAATAATCCAAATGTTAAGTGAACTGCAAAAAAAATGTATCGCTAGATCTATAAACATATACCCTTTGACATTTGGGCTCCAGTGAGACTTTGGTTGACATTTTCCAATTAGTTTTTTTACACAACCAGACTAGTAATCATGATTAAAAGGCTTTTGGGGTAATTCCTCACTAGATACATCCCTTACTTACACACTGCACCAGTAAGATTATTACACCACATAGTCCTCACATAGAAGTGTTAAGTGATCAAATTGCACTGCTGTGGCCCAACTCGATCTTCACTCCATCACTGGATTCCCATCGAAGTGGCAATCAAAGCACGCTTAGACTCCAAAAGCAACTTAAAGCAGATAGATTGCACTGTGGTCATTTAAGACACCCGAGCAGCTGACTCCTCAGAATGGGGATTTGTTGCAGAAACACTCTTGCTCTTTCGATTTTATGATGTCTGGGCTTACTGCTAAGGAACGAAACGCAATTAAGATGAGGTGAAATAAAAAGGGACGGTTCGATGAGAGTTAAATTATGATATCTTGGAGACTGAGGCCCAGATTTGTCGAGGTATTGGACTATTCTGAAACATGTTTACGGTGTGAAAAATGAATTGTCCAAAGGGGTGGACTTTTGCCACTGGCTTTAAAGGCGTTGTATTTGTTGTCTTCATGCCAGACAGTGCACTGCAAGTTCACAGAGGATGTTTGTGATTCTAAGTTGGGCTAAATGAGTTGAATGAAAACACTGTGCAATCTTAGAAAATTTTGAAAATCAACCATTCCCTGCCCTGAAAATTACTACCTCATTTAAAATTATGCAGCACAGTCAATCTGACCTTTCATTTCTGGGGTTAGTATTCAGGCTCCTTGTAAAAATGTGCCAAAAAGATATTATTTCGCATCATGCCAATTAAACTTGTTTTCTCTTCAGTATATTTTATTTCTATTTCTATTTCTAATTAACAAATTCTGTCAAATGGCTACAGAGAGATTCATAGGATGAACCAAGGAAAATGCAGCAAGAAATAATTTAAAAAAAAATGTCCAGATGTGGGAGAAAATAAAGCACAACTTGAAGTGATGCCTCAAGGTAAAGGTGCAATTAGTGGGTTAAGCTCTTTAATTTTTCAATTCAAAGACCAGCCTCTAAACACCACACGCCAAAAAAAAAATAAAATAAAAAATACACCCTCAATTTTCTTTTCGCTATCGCAACGCAGCAGCAACTCTTTCTTCGAGCACGTACTGTACAAGCCGATAACAACAATGTGTGCGTAATAGATTAATGTTTTATTAATCCTTAGGTGTGTGCGCTAGGACGGTATAGCTTTGAGTGTGTGTCATGTTTTATTCATCCGAGTACAAGAGGTGGAAAAGTGCTGAAGAGCGGTGACATTCCCTCATTCCCCTAGTTGCTGCAATCTATCTAACAACTGCTCACGTGTGCCAGCATGGATAGCCGGCGCGTGTCAGTCTGCCTTATGCATATTTAACACATGACTAATACGTGTGTGTTGTGCGTGGTGTTCATGTAGAAAAGCGCTGTTCAAAAAGCAGGACAGATTGATGACTGAAACGATTGTCGCACCGTTGCTGGAATGCAAACTGCATTTAATAATTCATATTAACAAAAGCACATTGAGTAAAAACACTAATCCCTTTTGAACTGTAGCATGTACATGAATAAATGCACACAGATTTATGCGGCTGCCCTCATGAGATTGCATTTAGGCTTTGCATTTGCAATAAGAGGCAGCTAAAGTGAGCCTTGTGTTGCTACAGTCGTATTGTGACATTTTCTATAATTGCAGCATAGAAACGTTTCAAAACCACTTTTAGGTAACAGTTTTGATTGCTTTTTTTCTAATTCAGAAGTACTTCACTTTTCTGCAATGGACTCTGCTTCAGTCCACTGGATTCATCATTATTTTGTGCATTTCAGATGTTGATTTAAATATTATGATGTTATTATTTTTGTTAAAATGGGAGAAATTGTGATTTATTTTTTTTTAAAGGATCTGGGTCACTTAAAGAGTATTGTCTTTTGTCATATACATTCTAAAAAACAATGTTTGTGATGAGAGACATTCCTGATTGAAGGATAAAGTACAACCCTATACTTCTCCAGTTAAACCGCTAAGTATATGTGCATGACTATGGCTCGATTTATCATGTGAACGTGTGAAGCTCAACTGTGCCATGCATGACTGTGCTTGACTTAATATTCTGGGAAGATGCAAAAATCATTAAAAGCGAGTCATCCCTGTGAGAAATCTCCCTCTTCCAAAGCTGAATGCCAGCCAAATCCCCAAAATACTTCAAACATTCACTCTCTTTCTCTGTCTCTTTATTTGGCACTGTTTCAGGCGATAGAGAAAATGTTTTGGAATATATTTATGTTAATTTTTCACAGCTGGAGTCACAGGAATTAGGATCAATAGGAATATGCAAAAAAAAACTGATAGAGAACAAGCAGTGCTATTCTCAGTCTAAAACCCATTACCAACTGTCTTGCTTAGGAATTGAAATGACATAGCACTGCGTAAAAGGGTCACACAAGTCTAAGTGGATGCATATCGATGAGGAGTATTCGTAGGGGTGATTTTTTATTTATTTATTTATTTTTAGTTTAACACAAAGCAATTTAACGTTATGTGAAAATGGATTGAGATTTGTGCGATTGATTTAAAATGGATTAACAGCAACAAACTTATCCGAAGCAAATCTGCAATAACATTATAACTAACAGGACTTTACTGCTTTTGGACATCCAGTCATATTCTTTCCTCTGCCAAGTTCAGTCGCTGGTGTCTGCTCAACTGCTCACTTCTGTAATCTCATTTTCTCACAGGAAACAAACCAGATTGTGTCGGAGAAAGATACAAAATGCACACAGCAAAATGATTTGAATACGCTCTAAATTACTGCAAATAACAAGAAACCCTGGCAAAGTTTACCTTCCAATATGGGGGACAGTAAAAGCGGCCAAATGTTGGTATGACTCTCTTGGTAAATTTGCTTTCTCTAACTACTAATTAAGAAAGGCAGCTGCTGTTTTGGGAAGCCTTGGTGTTAGCAGTGTAGATGCTCACGACACTTTTGTACATTGTCAGTACCAACCATGCTCCGACGAAAATATATACAAATAACAACAGGACTTCCGGTGCCTAGCGAGTGGCACTCTATAAGACTGATTAAAGCTGAAACACTGTACGACAAAAAGACTGATGGCCTATCTGTGCATCAGCCCAGTTTACTGATAGACCTACTGATAGCGTAAAGAGTGACAGTTGGAGAAATTGCCAGAGAAGTGCAAGTTGCCAATGCCGACAGCTGGTAATGGAGACTGGCATATTTGGGAGAGTTGTAACAGCTTTACCTCGTGAGCTTTCAAAAGAAGGCTAATATTTTATGCCGGGAGACTTTATACTGTTTCCTCACTTCAGACTGACATATGTGAGCTTTCATGGAGAAGAGAGAGTTTGTCTTTTTGGCAATAGTTGAATTGGAAAATGTAATGGGGACGCTTACAAAATCCAGCCAACAGGGAGTATGCTGTGAGGCAATTTGAGTTGATGAAGAATTAAGACATTACGATGGGAACATCTTTCTTATCTGCTCTGGCTACTACAGCGGCAGGATGTTTTGACAGTGGGATAGCCAGACAGAGACCAGGACATGACAATTTAGGGACTAGACTAGAATCAGACAAGACAAGTGCATGAAAAAACCTAGTCAAGACCAAGATCACAGCATAAAAAGAGATTCCAGGATAGAATTACCTGAGAACAGTTCTAAATTTCACACTACAAGACGTGAGTAGGTCTGGAAGGTTTTTCAGTGACAAAAAGCACGCTGTTCCTGCTGAAGATGGTACGTTTTTCAATCACAGATGTTGGCGTAAAATCCCCCCAGAAAGTTTGTGAGAGGATATCACATGCATCTCTTTCTGGTGAAGAATTGCCTGGTGTCCTCCATCTTTATTGAGAATGTTGGTTTACCACTCCAAGTCCCTGAGGGCCATTCTCTGTTAGATTCATACAGTCCATGTCAAAGCAAATAAGCACTGGAGCGAATCACAGTATATCCAGAATTCAAAGATCAGGCAGGGAGGTATAGAGGTCTTTGTGCAAAATAATAAAGAATCAAAATGCAAAAAAACAAACAAGAAACACTGAAAGAATAGGCAGGAAAAAAAGCATTTCATATAAATAATAAAAAATAAATAAATAAAAATGTGAAAGAACACTGACGCATATACTATGCTTACAGTTTTGTTTGAACGTTTGTTGTAACATAGCAAAAAAACAGGTTTATGTATTAAAACAACTGATTGCACTAACGGCACTTAGAGGCCAAAGCAGAGCTACAATCCATGTAAAGTGTACATCATTTTTGAAGAGACTGGAAATGTTTTGTGCCTTGGGCCATCAAGCAGAAACACACAAAAACAGGGGCTTACCTTTAGGAGGATTCATTTCCACATGGCCACGATGCACAGAAAGAAACAAAAAGAGAAAACAGAGACATTTAGAACATAAAGCAACCATTATTTAAGCTAATCATTCATCAAGAAAAAATTCTGTAACAGGGATATAGTAATCTTTAAAGGTCTAAATTAGGCCTTCTGTATTTGCCTGCATCATTCACATAACCATGGCTATGTTTTAAAGTAGACCATAGCCTTCTGTCTCCTAAAACAAGCCTTTAAAAGGGCATATTTAGAAAGCAGCCACTCAGTCCCAGACGCAGGGTGACAATCTTCACTTTCAGCACCACTCCAATTTAGATTAAGATGCCGCCCATAAATGTGCAAAAAGTACTTTTGGCCATCCATTGATTTTACTTCCAGAAAAACCCATTCCACTTTTAGTTCTTATGGCTATGGATAAAAAAGCAATCATGTAAGCACAAACAGAAGCTAGCTACTATTTTTTGAGCACTCCAGATTGCACAATTTTATATACAAACAATAAGGTGTGATGGATTGATTGGAGAAAGCACAGAACATTTCAGATATTTACTCATCCATCTGTATGGGCTCTCGACTTGCCATTATTTCCCACCAGGGCCTTGATAAGTGTAAAAATCAACTTATTGACTAGGTACACAACCCTGTTTCTTTCATGGCAGTGTTAAACTTATAACAGAGATGTGTTTGCAAGCGTGTAAAAACTTTCTGTCATTGATCTAACTGTGTCCTTTGCAGGTGGTCGGCTCTTTATAAGAATACTTTGTAATGATTCTTATACGAGTTCATCTTTATGGTCTTTGTTTGCTCCACACGCACACTCTTTTCAGTCCACAGTTTTTATACCTTTCATAAAGATTTATTGACAGCCATGTTAGAATAGACCTATATGTTACATTATTTCAATATGTCCTTCAAATATAAAAGCCACTAAGATGCAGATTAGGACTTAGCAACGGTTTACATCATTTGTTTATGACTATCTTCAACACTCACTGCACAATGAGTGAATATTTAACAAAGAAGAAGTAGTCAGAACTACAGCAAAACAAAAGCACAAACGTTAAACTAATTCTAATGGACTAACTCTACACATACAATTGTCCATTTAAGATAAATGTGATTCTGGTGCACTCTGAGATGGAAAGAATCTGCTGTAATCATATCCACCACCTGTATTGTGTAACACACTGTATACAGTCATTAACACTATCCTCGATGCTGAGACCAACCGCTGTGCCCGTTCATTTTCTCTGCCATCCAAACAGTTCACCGTCAGACTGACACGGCATCACATCATGTCAACACTTCCATAACAAAGTCATCTGCGTTTTGACATTGCCATCCCACTGTGAAGCTGTGCCTGCACCGACGGACAAATGATGGTGTCTACTGAGTTTTTGTTTCTACGACCAAACTGGGAATTATTTTGGAGTCACGGCTTCTGACAATCATGTACAGAACAGAATGCATGAAGACAAGAAATACAAGCTTCTCTTTAGGTTCTGATCTAATCTCAGCACAAGGAAAAAGCTGCATATGGAGGACTCTTACTTAAATTATTTATCCTCACCACAGGACCCTTAGTTTAATCTCATTACTTTAAAATATTTCTACAAGAAATCACCCCCTCCACAATCTTCAGAAAGCCGAGCAGTTTTAGTAGCTGTATTACATTACATCTAAACACTCACATCTCACAGCATTCCCAACTTCCCTCGTCAAACAGTCATCTGGTATTCACTTTGTACCTCCAGCAATTTAATAATGTATGCTTCATCTTTGGCAGTCGCTGCACCAGCTTTCATACAAAAATTGATTTTAAATGTACAGTACATTACAGAGAGCAATTATCCACCTCTGATGTCTGTGTGGTTCTGTCTGGTCTCATATTACACGACTGGAGACGTATCAGAGAGTAGCTGCCATTAGCTCTCACAACAAAACACACTATTTATAACATGTTGTTTAGGTATTTGATGGCTTTCAGTATCAATGTTTATTCTACCAGCCAGATGTCCATTTAGTTGTGGTGTCTTTAACAAATTACAGTTGCTATTATCTTATCAGTGTCGCTGTATTGGTATAAATCCCTCAGCAGTGATCTGCGTGATTATCTGACCCATTCAAACAAAGCATGACAAGCCGTCCAGATGAATGGTTCAATATTTTATTGTGACACTGTCAGAGCATGAATAGACAGTTGGATAAAATTCTGCAAAGAACTTGTCAGCAACTGCATGTACTTGTTAGCTGTCATTAAAAATACATTTCTATATTCCCTGACTGCGTTGTTCTGAGCATACATCATGCGTTTAGATTTATGTCACGTTTTAAATTGCTGACAGTAAATTGGGATTTCCTATAGTAGCAGCGTTGTTTGATTGTGGTGAAGTTTCTACATTACATTTTTATGTTGCGTTCATAAGCTGTCACAGCTGTCACTGAGAATATGTGGCCCGAGAAGTATGCTGCTGGTGAACAATGACATTCTTACTCAGGCCTCAACCTCTGTCAGTACAGTCTGTTTCTAGTGACGAGAAGCTCACAATCACAGGCTGAGCACAAAACTACATCATGTATGTAACGAGAAAAATGACATCCTGTATTTACTTAAATATTGGCCACATCCTTCAAATATCAGAAGCACAAGCTCCGCTATGTGGCTGCTTTCAGGGATTCCAGATGGAGTTTGCTTGTGTCAAGCCTGTAGACAGGATACATAGCACCTTTGTCTGAACAAAGCACTGATGATTCATGTGACATCAGAGTGAAAGTGAGACAGGTTAGATCAATAGATAATGAGTGTCAGGAAATCAGGCAGGCAGTGGAGGCAGCATAACTTTCCATTAAAATGTGTCTTGTGCCAAAAATATCAAAGGAAACCACAGAAATTAAACTACACCTGAAAAATAAAAAGATGAACATGATCACTTTTATTTCATCTCATTTCTAAACATGGTTAATAAATCTTATTAATTGGGCTGTTCAGTTTTTGCTGCCTGTGGAGCTCAGTTTGAAGTAATCTGATGCCATTTGTGTTTGAGATCAAAAAGGAATGAAGGCACCAGCACAGATTATGCATTTACTCCCACGGAAAGTGCATCTCTTGCTTATTATTTGTAGGATGCAGAAAGTATTCAACTTATGTTACAGCCCAATTTCCACTTTTTTCTCATTAAAAAGACACTATCATCTAAATAGTCTTACAATACTGAAGCTAGGCCTACAATATGCATTTTTGGTCTAGTATTAACAATGAGTTTCAAATCTTTTTTTTTTTTATATATTCCCAGCAGATTTAACTCTGTGAGACAATAACAAACTGGACTGGAACTGGTCATTCAGTCCTGTCTCACTCCAGTAGGATTTTTTTAACCACATGTAATAACATTGTTATTACATTGTGCAGTTTTACAGCTGCTTTAAGCTTGTGTGTACATTACTAAAGGCATTGGGGGCGAGTCTGGAGAGGAACAGAAAGACACCTAACTTTTCCCACAGACATTTATATAGCCCTAGCTTGTACAGGTGTGTGCTATAGAGTGTCCAAGTGCTACTGTCCAACTACTGTCATATACTCAAAGAAAACTGTAGACCTCCTTGAGTGGGTTAAATGAGTTAAACAGATAGAATTGGCAATGTTTTAGCCATTGTGCAGCATTCTGCTACTATTTTGTAGGTTCAGTTTTGCTTTGTATAATAGGAACAAGGTTAAAAAATATTTGGTCAGAAGTAGGGCATATCCTATGAAGCTGAACAAGTGTAATCTACTTAAATCTTGAAGGAATGATTCCAGATTTTCAGCCTTGCATAACCTTTTGCAAATAGAAGAGGATCCAAGACAAAGCCAAGTGAGGATTAGCGATGGATTCAATACTCCAGCTGTATCATTAAAGCTCTCAGACCTCATAGGGCACTCCCATAAAGTATCCAGGGCAATTACAGGAGGCTATTATTTCACGCCTATGCAGTGTAAAGTGGCAAGTGCTTCATCTAGACTTTTTGGGACCCCCTCCAGCTTTTCATTACAGCCTCTCTAGCCACTAATGGCTACCCTGGGAGCATTTCCCAGCTGCAGCCAAAAGTTAGGGAATTGAGACACTCAGCTCAACTTGGTTTCTGTCATTGACATGGGACAAATGCCACTAAAAAAGGGGGGGTAACAGCTCACCTGTGATGATAGGTGTACCTAAACCCATACCTTGAGACACACTGGGAACTGAAGTGAGCAAAAATAGTTCTGGGTTAAAATTGTTCCTCTAAGACAGTGGTGACAAACTCAAAGTGGTGAGGGTCCGCAAAAGTAAATAAGAATCCTCTCAGGGGCCAAAGATTGTGGCACTTAGGTATCTTTTATTAAATTTGACAGTGTTTGAATGTAAGGTTTTATCTTCATTGCTGTCTTTAAAATAAAAAAAAAAAAAAAAAAAAATCAATCAAAAACACTTTATTAATCCCCTAGGGGAAATTCAATCTCATCAATCTTATCACATCAGTTTGTTTTTAACATTCATATTCCTTTTATGCCTCTTTTTCACGCATCATTTTGTGAATTCACTTTAATTTGTTCCCATTTGTCCTAATTTTTAGCCCCATTTTGGTCCCTTTAAAATGGTTACCCCTGTTTAGTGTCATTTGGTGCAGGTATTCTTTCCTATTGCATGTCTTTAGAATAGTTTAGTGCCTTTTGTCTCTGATTAAGCCAAAAAAAATCCCTTACGAAATGTGTTGGAGGGCCAAATATAACATTGCGAAGGGCTGCATTTGTTTGAGTTTGACATGTGTGTTCTAAGATAAGGGCAGGATGGTTTTTGAATGACACGTGACTGGAAGAGGATCAAATTTCATGATCTGTTTTAAATGTAATCAGAACAGCAGTAGTCGTGCAAATTTAGACTTTGATGTGTTCACTTGCTTACTAAATAACACCAAAACAGACGCAGTCACATGGACGTGCAGCTACTTTAAATCAAAAAGTAAATAAACACACACAGAGACATACCTATGCACACACAACAAAATGTATATTTACACTGTACACTCCTCCTGCTGGCACCTGTATTAAAATTTGATACTTTCCGTGTGCATGTGTAGCTCCTAATCAGCACAGCCCCATAAAACTCTCAGTGTCTCAGTGGGTGTGTTCTAACACCAGATGTGCAACCCTTTTTTTCAAAGCCCATCAACCATTCTGTCCCTCCCCAAAGAACTCTGGGATATCACCAATGGATGCTTTGTTGAAATTTAATAAGAAGAACAGAGAGGAGGTTAATTATGATCTCTTTAGTTTTAGTTTCTTAGGTCTAGTGTTAACAATGGGTTGCATATCTTTTATTTATTATCATTTCACACTCAAATTGGTGTCATTCCCCTTTTGGCATAAAACAATTATCACAGTAGATAAAAGAGTGTGTGTTGGTGTGCTTAGTTAAAACTTTTGGTGGGTTAATTGCAACATCCACTTTTTATTTGTCACGACTGGAGTATTTCAACCATAAAATGAGCAAATTTGTAAATAGTTTCACCCTTAAACACGTTCAATCCCATTTCAAAACCTCAAATGCCTTTTAACACAGTGGGCTTGTGTGTACATAGCGTGCCACTGCAGCGTCTCAATAGCTCTACAGCCTACACGCTTTTTATGTGCACGACTTCACACATACAGTACATACTAGCAGTGCAATCATCTCCCTCTCTGTGTATTGCCCTGTATCATCTTGTCATCCACCCACTCCTTATATATGGAGCTCATCTTCCTCTGCTCTGCCTCTATCATGCCACAACACTGTCCACTCCACACACTCCCATTCACCGACACTTGACGCCATCGATATCCACCAGAAAACAGAAGCAAATTACATTGTTCAGTGAAGTTCAGCCTTTTGTGCAAGGCCTATTCCTTTCAAGTCTCTTCTTTCCTCTCCCCATCAAATGAAGTTAAGGAAGTAGTGATTATGCTTCACAAACCAATATACACTCAAACTATTATTGCTTCTGCTCGTGCGCCCTCAGACCAATGTAAAAGCAATCGTTTGTTATTTTCTCTTCAGTCTTAGCTTAAATCTGAACTGAAGTACTGTGACTTTGTAATAGAGTCAGAAGTATGTAAAAATGGCCATTATTGTATTGTATAATGAAAAAAAAAAAAAACAGGAAAAAAAAGGAAACATGGCTAATAAGTCTGGCTAATATCTGAACATATTACTGAGGTTATTAATGCTAGAGGGCTCTAACTTTGATATTTATTATTTATTTATTTGTTATTTAGTTGTTATTTAATACATACAGCTCCACTGCCTGGATATTTGCTGAAATAAAACTACAGCAACTTCATCAAAAGCCAATTTATTGGGGTTTTTTTTGTTTTGTTTTTTTGCAAGAATCCAACAGAACATTAAAAATGCAATGTTTGTGAACAAGCTGACCATCTTCAAGCCAACAACAGCAGTTTTCTTCAAAGTGACAGGTGTGTACAAGTTTTGAGTCCAGTCTACATCACTACATTATTCTAATTCAAGACAGTCCCAGCTTCTTGGAAGATAACCCTCAGAAAAAGGCCTGCTGCTTCCTTTATGCAATCAATAGCTCTCCCTGTGCATCACTGAAGCCTGCATGTGGTTGTTCATGATTGACTTGATCCTGTATTGCCAGGTTGTTAAACGTGTAATAATAGCATAATTATTACCCACATGGGGATGGTCATAACATTTTAAAATGATACTTTTACCCTTTTAACTGCCTGTACTAAATAACTATACTTTGGTATTCTAAAGGAATTTTGCTCCAGAAACAAATCTATCAGGTCATTGCCTTGTCAAAGCTCACACAAATAGTAAGCCACTGGCTGCTTTTTTTTTTTTTTAAACTCAACTGATGCGTACACTGCATGAGGAATCCAAACACCCAGAAGAGATGCAAACACAGAGAGAATATAGAAAGTCAGTGAAGCAAATCCCCTTTTTGCTGTGGGGGGGGAAGAGATTTTGGCCTCAAGAGCTAAATGATTCCACTGAAAAGCCAAATGTGGAGCTACCAGTGCTCCAAGCAGGATTAGCAATGAAACAGTCAGTTAAATCTGATCAAGTTCCCAAACTGCCCCCATTTCATGTTCAATTGGTATCGAAATACATATATAAACTGCAACCAGATGGCAACCACAACATGTGAAATTAGATTCAGATTGCTGAATTACTGCTCGACAAGGGCATACAATATAGCAAGCTCTGCCCAGGGCTGGACGGATCCACAGCCATATGTTGAAGCATCCAGGACAAGTGCCAAAATCACCTCTGAAGTTCCTTTTCTTCATTCTACACTCCTGTCATCCTCCTCTTGCTCTTTTAACCACCAGTGATGAAGAGGGCTAAGTAGAGTCATCAGAGCCGACAGAGGAGAGCTTTGGGGCTGTACAGCTGGTCCCAGTCCCCCACTAAAACAATAAATGCTCACCAGAGCCCATTTATACTAATGGAAACTGTGGAATAGGGAGGTGCTGTATACTGAAGATGTTATATGGGCCGCCGGCTTGTTTACTTGTGTCATTACATTTGTGCCGGTGAAAATACTCTATGTTTATGATCTACTGTTGGGTCACAGCCTTGGTGCATGTTTTCTCTTCAGTATGGCTTTCTTTGTCGGTCTGGGATCAGTATTTCAGTTTGAATATTATCTCCAAACTAATAAAGAATAGATTGAGTGAATATTTATAGTATTTATAGCATTAAAGTAGCAAATAAAGCTAAGAAATGTTGCCTTGGGATTGGAAACATTATAGGAAGTGGATTACAGCATTACTGCCCACTGTGTGTGACTGTGTTGGGATGCATGTGACCCAAGCCAATGAGAATAAGTTGGCGGCGAATGCATTTACATAGTGGGTAGACAAACACTAACAAAGCTTAGGACAAACAAAGTCTGAGAAGAACTAACTACTGCGTAAAAGCCCATCTGACAGCTACAAAATCCCCATTAGAACAAACCGACTGTACATAGAACTTTTTAATATCTCTCTACAGGCCAAAAGCAGTGTTTTACTTTAAGTACGCACACAAAAAGGACTCCAATATGACTTTCCTTTACTTTCACCGACACACACTCACCATCTGTGTTTAGCCCCTAACCAGCTCTTAAGTATCTGTGTCTTTCTAGGAACACAACCCATTAGTTTCTAGAGAGGCGCAGCTTTAATGTATTTAAGTGTGTGCATGTGCGTGTGTGGATTGTGCACGAGAACAAGGAGGAGAGAGCATTAGCACTGTGTTACGGCGATAATGGCATTGTGTTGAGGCCATCACGGCGTCTCAGTTGCAAACCCAGTCATGCCATGTGCCAGCTACGGTTGGAAATTGTATTCTGTTCTGGGACACAAGGAGAGGCCATTACAGAATCCCCCTCAGTCAAATATGGACACGAAGCAGCGCAGCAGAATGGAGTAAAATGCCCCCAAGGCTTAATTTGTTTTTGAAAAATATTCTGAAAAGTGGCTGAAAATAAGTAGAAGATTAAATACCTGCAGAGAGAAAAAGATTTCAGTGTAGCTCACAGGCCCTATAGTTATAAACAAGAGGATTAATTCATGTTACACAGGATTGTAGATTTATCAATTATCTGTGTACTGTGTTTTTACTATTCTTAGAGTGGTATTGGGCGTCATCCTCTGATCTGTTCATATTTAATATAAGGAAAAAAAACAAAAAAAACAACAACTCACAAGTCAAGGTAAGTCTCAGTATCAAAAATGCCATTGAAACCAGAATCCCCTTTTTTATTGTAGGCTTTAGTAGTGTGTCCCAAGACTCGAACCTGGCAGCAACACATATTGACTTGAGGAAAATATTTGTTCTTATTCTGCACCTGTTGGATTGTGTAAATGTAGTCAGCGGCTAATATATCTGAAAAACAGACTCCCGGGTTATATTTTACTCATCTTTTCTTCTCCTTCATGTTTAAACCGAATGAACAAATAAAATAAAGTGTTTTTACGAAATCGTCAGGGACAAAATGACTGACCCCACTTGATAGACAGTTAAATACATCCAGTAAAAAATCATGTTAGTAAATAACAGACAGATATGCATTGTTATCAAAGCAAAAATATATCGCTCCTAGCATGCTGTTACATATTTATTGAGTAAGGTGTGATGTACTTGTAATTTTTGTGTTTACTGTAAAAAGCAACATATCAGACATATTTAAAGCTATATAAACCGACTGGTGCTGTGCCCGATGCAAACTCAAAAAAGATTAGATAAGATTTAGATAGTGTTTATAACAAAAAAATCTGTTAATTGTCAGGATCCTTAATCGTGTTTATGCACTGATCAGAAGTAGAACTGTACAAGCTAGATAAAAACAAATAAATAAATAAAATCATAAATAATTTTTCTGGATGTTGTTTCCTTCGCCCATTGTCCCCTGCTGTGCATGGTTGAGGAGACACAGAACAGTGCTACACCCCTTCACATTAATATGTAATGCATGGAACAGAAAAGGAAGACGGGGGGATGAATAAAAAATACTCGGATTTCAGAAAGGGGGAGAGGAGAATCAACTTTAACCTCGGTGGAAAAAGTGGGAGGGCTGCCACAAGCCCCACTGGGATGTCCCATTTAAAATGCTATCTGTAGATTTTTGTCATAAATAAAACATTGAGTAATGGGGACAGATTAGTGACACATTAAAGTGGTGGCAATCTATCTGGACGTCCAGCTCGAGTCCAGAGGATTGTGCAAAATTAAATGTTGAGTAAAACGCAAGTGTGATAGCAGCTCACTGTCTTAAAGATATACAACAACCATGTGATAGGAGCGAGCCAGTGTGAAACTAACAATGAACATGTCAGAGCAATAGCAGCGGAGGCACGAGTTAATTCTGGCGGATGGTGCTAAAGTCATGCATTAACCTTTTTCAGTGGACGGGTGAGTGAGCAAAGAAAAGCAATGGATGCAAATAGGAATAATTGTGCAATTGTGTTATAGTATATGAACGGAGACATGAGCAGGGAGAGGGTTGCTGGTGATAGTGTCAGAGCTTCAGTTAGTGCTTTCATGAATAGAGATGATCAGGGTCAAGGATCTTCACAAGTAACTGAGAAGAATGAGTTTGGAAGTGAAGCGGAGTGAGGGATTTCTGCAGCATTGCTCAAAACCTGGAGGGAACTCTCTGGCACTTGTGTATTAATGCATATGAGGGCTCACGCTGCTGTAAAGTCTGGTGCAGAAAATTGCTGTACACACCGTCACTTGAATGAGCAAAAAGGGGAAGAAATATATTGCTGTAAGAAAAAAGCAAAACATAATAGAAAAAGAAAAGTGGTTGTATAAATTGTTCGAAAGCAACTCATTTTCTGCGTCTAGACCCATTTTCACATTTAGGTTTAAAGGGTGTTTTCCGGTGAAGTAATCTTTTGCAGTTATTTTCACAAAAAAAGTTTTTAAGGTCAGGATTTTTAAAATGACTACTATATTGAAGTGGGTTTATATTCCTTCAAAAGCAATCTCAGCTTTTACGCATTAAAAAGGAATAAGAGCTTTGACAGTGTATGGTTGGTGGCATTGGGGAGGTGTTTAATGAATTTGAGAAAGATGAAGGGATCAGAGAAAAAGAAGCATTTCAGGTTAGCTGCTGTCATGAGAGGACAAGATTTGCTCTGAAGGGGATTATAGAAAGTTTGACAACGGAGCATGCCTTCAGACCAGAGTTTGGAGAAAAAAAAACCCCACGCCTCTTAATTGTGCAGACAGACAGCCAACCAAGCAGAAAAAAACATGCATATGACATGCATATGGCAACCAAAACCGTAGCCGTTACTGCTGAGAAAGCTTTTTTCCCCCCATTCATCTGAAGAAGTACAACATTAAGCTGACATTTAGCTGACTTTCCCACAAAAGACACTGACGAGAGCTGTGAAAGCAGAATTCATGACTTTTAAGATGACTAAAAATGTACTTCTGGAAGAGCACTTATTTGAACAACCAACTTGCTGGCTTTTATTAAACCATATCAAATTGGTTAGAAATGAAAAAAGTGCACCAAGAATAAGATGCTCTTTCTGATCAATAGCGCTCTAATTCAGACGGCTGATAAAAGCTAGAATGGAGATTGTTACTTATTCATGTTTCATTTTGTTCTACTTTCTTTCTAATTCTTTTTTTTTTTATCTTGTTATTCCCCTTTATTTTTCTTTTTTTTTAAATCTAACCTACCTACTTTCATGACTTTATTAACCATCTGACAGTCTTTTCTTATGTTGGGGGCCATTATATTTTAACCATGCCCCCGTCCGTGTTCAAATCAACTTTAAAATTAGACAAGCAAACAGAAAAAACTCGATACACTGCTTACATCATTGCCTGGTTGTCGTCAGTGCTATAAAATATGTGTGTTGTGCAATTCCTGTTTCCTTTATTCCACGTCTGACAGCTTCCTACTGTACGTCTCTGTTATTTGGAGCCTTCCCGCCCCACCAGCTCTCATACAAGCCTTTCCTAAATCTGGTTCATTTTCTCTCTGCCTTCCCCAGCTGCTAACTCTGACAGAGCAGTGCAGAGGTTTCTTAGATGTTTAAGCTCTTATATAATACTGCAGCTCACTGATTATGAATACTCTGAGTTGGCGCATTTCAAACCTCTAACAGCAATGACAAAACAGACAAAATATAGACATATATAAACGTTAAGGTATATCCACCACACAGGACATAAAGAAATGATGGCATAATGTAATGATATGCGGCATTTCTTTACCATGGCTGCTGCAAAACTGTTAATTGCTTGTTGATTAAGATCATAATGTCATTACTGTCAGTGAGAAACACTGCTTTCTCTCAAACACAGAATATAGAACGCACAAATGAAGATGTGCATAGATGTTACAGTGTCCTCGGGCAAAACATTTCAGTCTTATACGGATGTTCCCCAGGGCTAAATGCAGAGAACGTTATGTAAATAGAATTCATAGAGGATCCTTCATTCAATTCAACTTTAAGATTAGACTTATTCAAGCGCTTAAAGAACTTGCATGGGCCATCATTACAGCTTCCACAGCTTCATGTTTGTTTCCATATTTGTCTGACTATAAAAACAGCCGTTCCGTAAGGGAGCACTTTATTGTGAATGGTAAAAAGTAAAATTTCCATTTTTCCAAACCAAGCATTTTCATGGATTTCACACATGCTCGGAAGCTCTTTGTTACGTTCCATAATACCATAAAAACCTTTATAAACACTATGATAATGAAAAAAATCATAATATATAAAATTATTCAAACATACATACATAGCTTAAAAAATAAACAAGTAGTAAATAATTGTTTCTTCTCGATTAAATAGGTTTTGTGATCACTGGGAGCCGAAATTGAAATTGAAAATTTGATGAATTGCACAGCCCTACACTATGAAACATAAATATTCAGAGATATTTTGCCTTTAAGAGTGTGCCACTGATTAGTGTGTGTGTTTATAGGAGTCTTCTTACTGCACAGTTGAGCCACTGACCAAACAAAAGCTCATAAATAATGAGAAATGGTGTGATTGAAAACTCCAGTGAACGTAGGCTATGTTGCATAATGTGCTGCAGTGAAAACCTGAAAACAAATGAGCTTCACACAAAGCTTAGGCACAGAAAAAAATGCAATTAAGGCACAGTAAATGTCAGATAACATTTTGAAGGGGAAAAATCTGATCATGCCTACAGAAATGATTAAATGTTCAGCAATAATTTAGTAAACAGTAAAAATAAAGTGCACAGCTTCACCAGTATGCCTATGTCATTTTATGTTGATTCGAGCTTTTGAGTGAATATTTGATGATAAGCTGTGTTAGAAGTGGAGGCTTTGCTGCCTGTGTGCAGCGCCAAGTGGGAGATCAAGTGCACACAGTAAGGAGGAATAATCATTCTGAACACAGCTCACATCCACACAGATCATGACATGGCACGCATTAATGATTCAGAGGCAGAGCAATGAAAAGCATGAGGGAGGGAGATAGAAAAGGAGATGCCAGGTGGGAGGGAGGGGAGGAGTCCCAGACAAGGAGAAAAGAGAAACGGGAACATAGTCAGTGGAGCCAACCCAAAGAGAGATGAATAAGCACCGGGAGAGGGGCTTATGGGAAATAAAGTTGAAGGAAAAAAGCCTTGTGAGATTTTTTTTTTCTTTATTCTTAGCTCTGAGCCTCTTTGGTTGGTTCTCTACTCATGCTACATTTAAGGAAAGTATGATGACAGAATGTAATATTAAAATAGCACTGTATAACTTTTAGCCCATAAAAATATATTCCTAAAATTATTTTGATGGTTTTTAGTCATGATATTGGTAGAATCATGCCTACCTCACTGACACACTACCCTCAGCTGGACAAAAACCTCTAGTATAAGTATAGAGATTATATGAGATACACACTCCACACAACCCATCTAATTAAGTGAACAGGCCAGAGTCATATTTGTACAAAATACACTTAAAAGACCATTTTAGAAGACGTGCTATTTCTTCCAAAATTGTGGTTTTAATAAAACCACATAAATATGGCTGTCCTAGCTGCAGCTGCCGGTTCCATATCAGCAGATTTATTCTTTGCATACCTTTTCATATGTACACTAAGCATCTTGCTCAGAAGAAAACTGAAAATATATTGGGAAAATGTAAAAACTACAGTGAATTCCAGTGTAAAGGTGAGAAAAAGAGTAAGTTATGAGTTATGTGCTGAATAAATAGCTAGCCATGTAAGAAATCTGGTCAATTGTTATATGTTTGCAGCCTTGTTATCGAACTAGTCTAGTAGCAATCTAAACCTACCAAACGGCTCCCATGGAGAGTAATTAGTAGTTAGCTTGCTTAATTCTTTGTTTGCCATTCATCCAAAATAAAAATAGAGAAAAAGTTGAGCCACAGAGGCACCAGGCAAGATGGCAAGGGCTAGCTGCCAACACTGTCAACCTGATTACACATGTGCAGCACTCACACACTTGTGATGTTGGTTAGTCCAGAGGGCACACACATACACTGGCATAGCATCAAGGTAAGGCACTGCTAGTGGCCTTGTCAACTCAAGTAATCTCCCACAGGAACAACACACAGCCCTGAAAATACAGATCATAGCGACAGAGAGAGACCAAGTAAGAAAAAGACAAACCAAATTTGTGCAGAGGTAAATAACTACCAAAGAAAAGTGTGAAAATAGACAAGTGAAGAGACAGAAAAGAGATTGGTAAAGGGAGCATTATAGCAACAGATGGACGAAGGGAAGAAAACAGGAAGGTAGAAAGACAGAAAAGAGATTGGTAGAGAGAAAAGGAAAGTGAGAGAGAACTGCTTCAGAAAAAGGACCATCTGCCATCCTGGGAGACCTCTGTGGCTACAGTGCAGCCTATGTCTGTGTCTGCATATGTGTGTGTGGGTGACTGAGTCTCACCATCTCTGCATGGATCTGTGTGGGCGCACTGTATGCTAACAACCGTGTGTTGTCATTGTCTCACACAGTCATCTATTCCTTGTATTCATTCAGGTGTTCCAGCTGATTTTATTTAAAGCAATTTCTTCTGCCATGGCCAGGATACACATTCTATCATTTTTTACATATTTTTTTTTTTATTCAAGTGCAGAAGATCAGAGAGTACCCAGAGTGACTGAACAGATAAGCACTGTGTAGCTCTTTAGATCTTTAGTGGTATTTTTAGGACATTTTTAACATTCATCATGAAGTAAATGAACATTCTTTTCCCTATGGGCAATTGATTTCAACTAACTTCAAGTGTGACTGTGATTAACCACTTGCAGGATATCATGCTCAGTGAAAAATAATCAATACAATGTAATCAGAAATGTAAATAGTCACTGTTGTCAAGGTAAATGCTTCAGTTTGGAAAACTCTCCACGGTCGGCTGCCTCCACTCAAACATAAGGACCTTGAGGAGCTCATGTGCTGTATTGACCACAGTTATTACCAAACGTTTAAGTACAGCCACAGTAATGAAAAAACAATAGAGCTTCTCTAATAGTCAAATAAAAGTAAAGGTAAAAGTCAGTTTGCAGGTTTAACGGGTAAAAAAAAAAAAAGATTAATGTCAACATTGACTTCACTAAGTCCTAAAAATACTTTCTCATGTTAATTATAGGGACCAGGCCTTCGTAGCACAAGATTGCTCTGTAAGCTCTATTGATCTCTCTTTATTGGCTATTGATCAGCTGTGCTGCACTCACAGGACTGAATTGGTAAAGAAGCTGTGATCGCTTACAAAGGATGATATCCAAGCCCATGGGGACAACTTAATTGTAGACGGTATCAACAAGGAGCACATCAATGATTCAGAAGTCAATGCATGTGCCTTTAAAACCACTTCCTAGTACTTCTGAACTCAAGTCTGAGGGTATGTCTCAGAGCCTGCCCTTAACATCCTTGATGCCTGGACTCCTTGATGCACTGGATGTTTCTCTCCATGCACCATCTTCAGTGCTGTCCCGGAGCTCTTCACACTGCTCTAGATGGAGGAGGCTTCTCTGAGGACACATGAGTGAGGATACACTGGAGCTTTCTACGCAGATGTCAAACTCACAGCAGAGAAGAAGAACCCTGCCCATACTCCACGCTGCTGGATGAGCACAATGAGCATCTCTAATGTTTTGTTTATGGATCACTTAAACTGAGACAAGTGATGTTGCTCTTTGATGCAATGGTTCATCTATAAATGTTACAATAAGTCATAATGTTTTTGAACTTCATATTTGCATAAAGAGAAAGGAGGTCATGTATATGATTAATTAACATGTAACAAATATTCCTGGCAAACATTTAGAAGATACTAAACTAAAATTCTGAAATTAATTTGAGGTTTTGCTTTTGTCATCACAAACAAACATTGCTGCAGGTGACACTACTGTGAAGAGGACACTTAACTCATCTCTCCTCCATCTTCCCTCCTTCCCTCTCTCCTCTCAGTGTGTCCTCTGTGGGCGGGACTAAGACATGAAAGCCTGTTTTGAGCTTTGAGACCAAGCCTGAGTTGCTGGATTTGGTGGGTTTTCCATTTGTAATAGTACGTCATGATTCAGTTCCTCATCATCAAAATATTTGGAAGCACTCCTCTTTTATCCAACTCTAAATTTCATTTTCAACCAGAAGCAGAATGAGCACAGGGCTTTTTTCTGATGGTAACCACTTGACAAAAGGTATTAGCATGATTTAAAGTGTGTGGGTCTCAAGAGAGGATAAATTTACTCAATTTCATTTCCCAGGCTTGGAAAAAAGAAAACTTTTAAGCTCTCCATTTCAAATGCAGAATGAGATTAAATTTTGTGTGATGGTGACTTATTGGGTTTCTGTTATTTCTTTCCATGATACAGCACAGCTGAGGCCAGTTTCCAAAAGAGAAAAGAAAATGCATTTTGTGTTAATAGATGAAGACTGTGACAGAATATCATAATCATTTAACATTAAAAACCTCATAAAGGAAGGGGCTTGGGGTTAAACTAATCGCTCAATAACAACAACAACAACCATTGTTACCAAACATACAATATACTTTAGCTGTTTCCAACACATTTTTTCTATTCCTTGTAGATGCTACACAAAAGGCAAAAAGTCTGTAACCATAGTAACCATCTGTAGCATAGACACAGTTACTGTTTGGTGGACACAAAAGCTACTTTAAAGATCTTTACGTCAATATACACCAAAAAGACAATAAGTAATGTGAAGGCTTCCTGAGAGCAGATTGTGTTACAGTTTCCTTTATTTAAAACCCACTGTGTTGTCAGATTTAACATGAATCAAATCAACTGAATAATAAAAAAGCACTTCAGAAATAGTCCTAAGTGTTCATTTGCCGATGTAAGATGTTCTTTGATACAGACAGTCAAGACAGTACAGACAAGTGTGTATCAAACACAACATGAGATGACAGATCAACTGAGCAGTTTAACCTGCGTAGTTGCATAGTTCTTAATGTGTAGCATCATTGAGCTGCATAAAAGGAAGAGTAAGCTAAAGATCAGCCTCCTGTAGACAGCTTCAAGACTTACACTCCGACCTCACAAACCTGCTCACAACATGATAAGACACAGAGACTTCAATGTCAAGTGCTGAATAGTTATTGCCTGTGAATACTGTATAGCCCTTTACCTGCTAATCGCTGGCTTCAAATAACACAGTGTGCCCTTGTAGCTCTGCACTTTAACTTGAGCTTTTCTCTAAGGTCTGTATCATTGCATTTAAATCCAAGTATCAACAGAACCCCATTTTTCATGCGAGTGCAGTCGTATCATTTAAAATATTGCCATTGCTTGTAGCTTGTAGTGTTTCAAAACCATTCGTTTGTTCAGCTACAAAAAATTTTCTATATGAATTTATAAATTATTAAACAAATCTCCTGTAACACCTCTACCAACAACTTTTAACTTAAAATACTTTGAAAATCCATGACAATGTGAGGTCATATTGTGTCTGACTAGATTGCCTTCAGCCAGATGAAAAAGTGTTTCTAAATTAACAATGATAATAATAATCAGACTAAGTTAAGACAATAACATCAAGTGGTTACCCCTCTCCACTTATCTTCTGCCTGTTTTCCACCAGAGAAAACCCTCACTGGATCAATCTAAGTCCACTAACCCACCCATGCGCTTGTTTACAGCTACAGAAGAGACATAAAGCTCCTACTGGAAGAGGCTGCACACATTCACCACCGCATTACAATTTGACAATGTTTCGAAACATTGGCACAGCAACGATAAGAGAGCTAAGATTAACGTTCACAAACCCCTGATGTGCAATGTCTTGGTAACGCCTCTGCAACATTTGGAGCAACGTTTGCAGAAACCTCATACATATGCATGGCCTGATTACCACTTTTCCTTTAGGTAAACATTCAGCCTGGCGGTCAGAGCTAGCCTCACGTGGCAGATGCACAAAAATAGACCTGGATGTAACATCTGCATGCATAAAGTGGCACAAATCAGAGCTAAAAACCAATTGCGTTATAAGGTATTGTATAGAAGTGATCTGTAATAACCTTTAAACAATAATATTCATGTGACAAGAGACTTTATGCTTCCTCGTCCTTCATCCTGTGAACCTAAAACCAACAAAATGTTCAGATTTATAAAATGAATCACACTGTGTTATCTAAAAACAACACATTACTTCTTAAAAGCCTAGTTTGTTAAATATAAACAATAAACCAACCCATGAAAGAGACAAACCCTGGCCTTTAGACACAATTTAAAGGTAACATTTTTTATTAGTTTTACCCTTTTATAGGATTTAGATAAATGGTAAACAGCATTTTATAAAAAAAAATAAAAATGTCCTAATTTTTCAGCCTTAAAGTGAAGTTTCTAGAAAGGCTAAAGTAAGCTCAATAGAAAAAAAAAAATAAAAATACAACATATCTTTTCTTTTGGTCCCATTTGACACATAAGGTCTTTCATCCCCTTCCTTCTTAATGTCCTAAAGGTGCTATTTGAAGATGCAAGCAAGTGAGGCTCATGAGGAAAACTTTATACTCATCTGCCCTCACACACAAACACACACCCAGACTGTTTTATTTACTTCTTTGCAGCCACATCATAGCCTACATATAAAAGCAGGCATAATCTCCAGTGCACACGACTGCTCCTAACTCCTCCAGCAAATCGTCAAATAAAGCCACCTTCAGTCTGTCACATATACACACGGCTTAACCTCCATTCATATGCAGACGGGAACCCGCTTCTCCCCACTGTTATTTTCAAGTACGTTTATAAGACTCATAAACTGCTTTTATATAGTCAATATAGCCGAGTGTGTCTGGTACACTGTGTCCTCTGCCTCCCGCTTCCAGATTGTCAATAGAACTGTAAAAGTCACTGTAAACACCCTTGACTCTCACCATTCGGACTTACATTTTACAGCCAAGAACTGATGAGGTGTTGTATCCGGGCGTAATTCATTATCAGTTTTACATAAACCATAATGGTACCTGTAAGAACCGCATGAATTGTAAAAAGAAAAAAAGCATAAAAATAATATAGACTGATCTGGAATGTTTAATATACTTTAAAATCAGATTTATTAACTCAAAAAATACATGTGCGTTTATTTGGAGAGACAAGACTAATGGCATTGCATAATAATTTACCCACTATCTGCCGGTGTCCTATCTATCTGCTTCAGTTCTTGGGATAACATGGCATATGGTGATGATTTAAATGATTAACAACATAAGCTTAGTTGGATTTTTGAAGAACAAATTTGAAAAAAACTAAAATATTCCTTTGCCATTCTATTCAGCTCTCCCATTTAACTCAAACAGCAGATGTGAGTAGCTAACTTCTAATTGCTCCAGCTGCCCTTTCTGGACATTGCTTTGGACAAACACTCACACACATAAAGACACACACCACTTTCAGCTCTGGTATTCTCTGAGTGGCCCCCGAGAAGGATCCACTGTTCGCAGATAATTGGTTTCCAACTTCTACAATCCAACTGCTTCCCTCTAACTTTTTTCAGACTCCACTGACCACTTGGACCTGCATTTGAAGCACACAATCCAAATGTGTTTTAATGAGCAGCTACATACATGACTTAAACAGTATGTTATTCCAAGCCTTCTCTGTCATTTAAATCCATGCAGAGAAACGAAGAGTGACTTAAGAAAGAGTGTTGTGTACTTGACAGTCCGTCTGTGCTGCCCCTGTAGTCCTGGCCCACTTTACATGTATTGAACAGAGGAATGTGGGAATGACCCGAAATGCAGACCACAGAGAAAAAGAGTAAAAACACTGCACACAAATGCATCCATTTAGCATAAAAAATACAAACAAACCAACTGCATCATCCTCAACTCAAACAGCGATACCTCTAAAAATAAAAATCCCCAAATACCTCTAGAGCTAACACTGCGGTATCATCAATTTCTCAGTCACTAGCAAGCAACTCTAAATATGGCATCTACTTTCCAACATCCCATACGGGTCAGTTACCATAGCAACCACCGCATGCCTGTCCAAGCAGCCTAATATTTACTCAGCAGATACGTGTTTGCTGTCTGCCTCTGAGGTGGGTAAAGATACTGACCCACTTGGTGTTTTCTATGGAGCTCAATCTATTATACACGAGGTAAACACACGGACTTGACAGGATTCAGGTCACGTGGTCGGCTTGCCTCATGATCAATAGCAAATACTTTTCAATAACATCTCTTTCTTTTTAGTCAGAACCATAGAAGGGAATGTAAAAGTCGACAAAGCATAAGCATCAGTTACCCCAGAGGAGAGCTATTTCATAATACACTCAGCAGATAATGTGTAAGGTGCAATTACCCTGTTTCATTGTTCCTGTATTTGATGCATCTAATAACTGCTATCCTTTGTCTCTTTTGTGCCGTGGCCAAATGCTCTTACAATTTAAAAGTTGACTCACTTCAGCTGCCGAGAAAACTTGATTTAAAAAGGTCCCTTAAGTCAACAGGATTGAAGGCTGAATATCAAATCCTGCCCAAGTGACAAACAACCCAGGTAAGGAATTCAAAAAACATTAAAAAAAACATCTTTTTGGCCGATAAATGGTGAGCAGAGTAGTCTAATGAAGTAAAGCAAGTAGAATATGTTTAAATGCAGTAATGGTCTCATGTCATAAAAGCATAAAAGCAAGATCCAAAGTAACAAATTAACAGGGTTCTACAGAGCAAATATATACAGCTTATAAAATATAGTCTAAAAATACAAAACTGTTCTACCTACATCTGGAGCGGCTGCTTCCTTACCACCGCTCACTGGCCTTTAGGAAGCATCTACGCTCATAATGAGTGACTAAATTATCATATGAATGAGAGAATATATTCAGACAGTAGCAGTCTTCTGTTGCTAAAATTGCATATGGCACAATTTTCCAATTAGACTAACGTTTTTTAAAAAACTTGGAGTAAGGATTTTGCCTATTCATTATATGCATCATATCATATGTGGATGTACTCTCTATTATGATCTCTGTATATCAATAAGGTTTCACTGGTTATCTTTTATGGGAGAAACATGAAAGAGGAATATGAACAACTAAATTTCCTTTTCAGTATGAATAATAAACTTCTCCTCTGATCAACTATGTGATATCCATCCTAACCCTATCCCACTTATGACAACATCATTGTTACGAAACGTGGTAATTGTCACAAACAAGTATAGTAAAGGGTCTGTGCTAAATTGCTACAATTCCAGTTGACTCTTTCCGAACCGCATCTCCATCAAACTCCTATTGTTACAGGGATCCAACTCAAAACACTATTGATGCAACACAGAGGAAACAACGCAGTGTTGGCTTTTGTGGTTGGCACCATGTGCTAGACACATTCACAGGCTTCAACTGTGTGTATGCTAACATTATTTGACTGAAAGCTTGTTTTGGCCTGTGGTTGTGTCTACTGTGGTTCTGTTAAAACATGTTTATGTGTAACAGTAACTGGTGTGTGCTTCAGATCATTGGGGTAGCTGGAAATAGACAAATATAACAAAACAATCACTGTGTTCTGGATTGGAAGACATGAACACAAGTGATAGATCAAGCAAGAGAAATAGAGACTAGGATGGAGATAAAGTCATTAAGGAGCAGCCAGACCAAGGGGATCAGGGTCAATAGGTCAAGACAAAGCTGAATGTGTCAAATAGGCCATCTCTACGTGCACTTTCATGGGTAATTGCTCTCTGGTGAGTGAGTGAGTGTGTGTGGGTGTGTGTAAAATGTCTTGACTGTGTTGATGCCACTATTACTTTCATATATTTTAAAAGCAGCTGAGGATGTTTATCTATTAGGCATCCAGCTGTGAGGTGAAACACTAACACAATGACTGTCAAAGGAAAAGGGATAATGGAGAGGACTGAGGAGAGACACTTTTACGATGGAGTGTAAATTAGAAATAGTCTTAACAAATGTCATAATACATGGAAAAATGATCTTGTGGCATTGGCAGGAGGATGTAATACAATTTAACAATTCATAAAAACCAGAAGATGGATAAAATATCAAAGAGAGACTACAAAGAAGATGTAAACATGCGGGAAATGAAGAACATGGCTGCTTTTAGAGCACACATTAAAGCCCATTGTATGACAACTATTGATTTTCCATTGGCTTTAATGGACATTATAGGCCCCATTTATTCATCCACAGCCACTAAACCATTAGCTACTGCCACTTACTGAAGCCTACATAAACACTAATATTGGAAAGGAAAATAACAGAGATTACAAACAAGGAAGAAGAGTTAAAGGTTGCACTTAAACCCAAGCATACTGCAGCAAAGGTCTGGGTTATAGCCATCTTGAATTTACAAGAATTCATATAAAACAAATACTTGTCAGACTCTTGATTGAGATATGCGACTAAGACAGGGCTGGCACAAGCAAAAGTCAGAGATTTCATTTCAACACACATTTGATTTGTTCTGTAAAAAGCCTTGAGTCATGATATCAATAGAAAACAAACCGTTTGAACGTTCCATTGTCTCAATATGCAGAACTTGAAATGCCACACATAAACACTTTTGTGCTGCTCTTGTCAAGTGTAATAGAAGACATAGGGGAAAGACAAGAGCATAATAGGATTATTATTCTCCTCTAATCTCCATGAGTCAGCACAGTGTTGTTTGTGTGCGTCCTGGCTGACTTTGTGACAACATTAGATCAGTGTTTGTTTAAGTGCAAGTTTACTATTTAAATTCCTTTCTACCTTAGAGTGATGGCAGACTATAAATAGCATATGTCTGTCTGAATTTAAGAATAAATTCCACATAATTCAATGTAATGTGTTTATTATGAGATGTTATATTTGTGGATATTTGTTTTGATATTTCAAATGGCACATAATCTAACAAGGAGCCTGTCTGTTATAGATATTCCATCTAAAGTGCCATAAATCACTGTCTGTTTATTTAATGAAAGGTCACATCTCCATTAGCCAACACACAATTGAAATCTCAATCAATTGGTCCTATTTTAGTTGAAGGTATAATAGGTTTTTCTGTATCCAAGCCAGCACTTTGCACTCCTAACAAATTAGGCCTATTTTATCAGCAGGAAACTGGCCAGGGCTATTGGGACTCTAATAAGTTACACTCAATTTTATTTTGAGAAAAACCAAGACGTGACTTGACCAATGGGCTGCCATGCTCTTAACAAATAAGTAGTCTTTTTTAAGAGAGCTGTGTTTACTTCAGCCAAGGGACTATTGATTTTGAATCAATTAGTCTCACTTTACTAGCAAAGGTAGAACAAGACAATTTTAGCTTAATGGCTATGCAGAAGGTCAAATGAATTTACAGATATTCAAAAGTGACAAAAAACTTGTTCAGGAGTATGAGTCAGCATGGCACAGTTGGCGTTAGAATGAGTCACAGTGGATAATATTTTTATTAATAGCACTGGTGGAGGAGGCTCTGGTCTCGTCCATACGGACATACATGCATGTAAAACACTGTAGACAGATGTAGCAGAGATACAGTGTAATGTCATTTCATATGGTCCAGATAATGAGACACTTCTCTATTGATGTTCCCACTGCATATAGAACCAAAGTAACGCTGTAGTGTCCATGAAAAGTAATTCACACTCGAAACTGTAGAAGCCACACATGCTGGATTTAAATAATCTTTTATTCAATGCAACAGTTTTAGCAACAACATACAACATGATGCATGCCTTGCTCAGGGACACAGTGACATCTAACCAGGATATACTGTGATTCACAATAAAGTGCTATAATTAGCCTTTAAAAATAACTATGCATGGGCCTTTCCTCCAGTGATATATAGAGAGAAGGTAAGTGGTCAAGGGTAGGATGTAGCATTCCCAGTTGAGGACAAACAGAGGACAAATGGACCTATTTGCACTGAGCACATGGTGCCAGTGATGACGTCATGACAATGATCACCCACAACATGGATCTATATCTTCAAACCCCCAAAAATACTCCAACAAAATGCTCTCTCTACTTACTAAGCATGATGCTGCTTCATCCTTCTATCAAAAAGCATAAGTTTGAGTGTTTATATCTTCGTCCACCAGAACTGTCTTTGTCCCAACAACATCCAAACTTTAGAAAGAGGCATAATGTTGTTTTTTGTCTTTCAAAAATCTTTGAGTTAGACATAAACTGAGCTTACAATGGATCATTAACTAGAGTTGGATAATGAAGCAAAGCAAACTCCAACTGAACAAAGTGGCTTAGTGAAGTCTGGTCGCAGAAGTGTAAGAGCATGCACTTAAAACACGAATACAATAAAGTAAGACAGAGGACATGATGATTAAGGAGTCCTCTTAAGATGAACTCCTGTGTAGTTTGTAGAGGACTTGCCATAGCAATTAGCTATGACTTTTAAGTCTATGTCTAATTAACCTGCAGTTCAGATTAGTTTTTGTTTATGTATTTTGTGTCATTTTAATGAGTTGCTGTGTGTCCGTTGAACTAACTCAAAATCCCTCTACGGTTTTGATTAAACAATGTCATGCTCCACTTGTAAGTTTTAGAGGTAAAATGTAAGCCATTTGCCTTCTATGAAAGTCTGCAAATGCAAGTTCAAATCTGTTGCTAGATTTAGTTTCTGTATTTTGTTCATTCCTGCGGAAACTCACAGCCAAAAAAAAGCTGCTCTTATCAACATTGAGCCTTATACAACAACAGATATTCCTCATTTTCTGCTTATGAGAACTCCTTATAAACACATTTGATCCCTATCTCAGCCCTTTCTTTTGCAAATGAACAAATGTAGGACACACTCGGCAGCGCATCACTTTTGCCCGTCTCCCTATCTATTATTTTGGTATATTATGTATTATTCAAGCCCTCTCTGTTTCATTCTTTCCTCTTCACGCCTGCCCCTCTCTCATATTTCATATCTCGTCGTCTTCCCCCGATCCCTCTCTCCCATTCTGTTCTTTTTCTGCCTCTCGTGCACCGGCCGTTATCTGCTGTAAAGTAGATAAGCATCGGGAGGTTTCAGCGGCGGAGGAGTGGGGGGAATAATACGCAACATGTTCATGAGAGTTAGAGGGGAGCAGTCCAAGTCAAGGTCGAACGGTGTGTGTGGTGTGCGTGTACGTGTGATTTACAACCCCATCTCCACTGTCTTTATCTGTATCCTTATCCAAACCTTGGCACCATTTCCTCAGAGAGTAGACACTATATAAAGTGTTGGTGTTCCACACACGCACACACAAGGCTTGTCTGAGGCAGTGGTACATCATGAGCTGGTGAATACGGGATGATGCAGAGCAGCCCGACTGACATGAATCACAGCCACTCTTTTCTTAGCTATTCCGTCTCGTTTGTCTTCCCTCGTTCTTATCCCCCTCTCTATCGTCCTTTACATCTCATCTCCTCTGCTGCTGTAGCCCCCTCCTAAATTCCCCATACTCCTTCGCTTAATCTATTCACTGCTGTGTTCATATATTTCTCGACTATTTTCTACAAAAAGGTAATAGGTGGTCAGGTGAATATAAGGCAGACGTGGAAGTGCATTCAGGAAAAATGATCACATTTTGTCTAGATGGCCTCTTACATACAGAAATATGAGCTGGCATTAAATAGAGCCTTTATTGAAGAGCTTCATTCATTCATCTTCTACTTATTACTGGTTTCAGGGGCAGAAGACTACTCCTGCTGCTTTGGGTTTGATGCATGGACACTGAACAAAGGGCAGATAATTGAGACTGTTAGAAAACCATTTCTTTTGGGGAATTCACCAATTCACCTTTTTGCATGCATCTATTTACCCTGCTTAGGACTATTTAATGATTTTAGTCCTAATTGTAATCATTAGTCTCTCTATACTTCCAAAGTAACAAATACGAAATAAAATTGGCATATCACAAAGTCAGTATTGACATTTTAACAATAAGATTTTATTATTTGCAAGAAAGATCACATATCTCTCACTGCCTTCTCTACCTTTGTGTTAAAAAGAGATGAAGAGCAGAATCTACATTTTTTGTGCAACTCCAGAAACCAATCCACTTTTGGGAGCTTCCTCATACATTTTCTACGGCGTCAACATTGTAAATTAAAGTCAATTTTACTTTAGTTAGCTGATCTTCCATTTTCCAAGCAGCAATCTACCCAATCATTCTCTCGACTGCATGACATTTATGCAGACCGAAGATTTCCATAAATGGCACTCACAAAAAGTAAATCTCTTGAAGGTGACATCTTACTTGTACTTTGCTAGACATACAAAATTTGCTTACAGCTCATAATGTATCAATAAAAGCAGTGTCTTACTGTATTGCTAGCGCTTGTAAAGCTACTTTCCCCCGGTTGCTCACTGGATAAAAAGCTGCAGTTGGTTTTATGGAAAAATCTGTGTACCAGCATAACAAAAGGTGAACCAAGTAAGATCCTATTCATCTCCCTTTTGTTGGGATTCATTGTAGAGTTGATGACCCAAATCTAAGTCCCTGTGCTTCAGCGGCATCGAAGAGCTTTTGAGTGTGTGTGTGTGTGTTTGTGTGGTGAATACAGTGAATAACAAAAGTAATGTTTTGCAGCTGGGGACACGGCGAGAGCGGCCGCCTGTTTGGGTGCTTGTATTCATGAATGCTTATGCGTCCACATACCTGTGAGCGCAGGCATCCATGACTGGCAGTTTTATACACATTGCACTTTCACTTTCCGATGCAGCCGTGTGACTTTGACCTCACACGCACACATTCACAAACACTCTGAAAGACGCAGTATCAGGCCGCTACTTATTCAGTGATAAAAGGCGAGCCAGAGGGAACCCAGTAATTGAACTCCAGTGAGCGAAGCTTGAAAGCACTGTGCCGTATCCAGGGTAATAAGAAAAAAGTTATTATTCACCTCAAAGACAAAAACACACACTTACATATCCAAATACACACCAGAGGCACAGTACATGCATTGCGGTGTATACTAAATATTGCACCATGCCTTTGTATTTGTACTTGTAGCTGTACACTTTTCTACTTAACCAAGTTTGAAGGGTGATGAAGATCAGAGCTGTTGCATAAGCAAATAAACTTTGAAAATATTGACTTTCACACTCTCTACCTCCTGCTGTTAGACGGCATACATCACAGCCTCCCCCTCTTCCACTACAGATATATTCAGATTGCAGGAATGAATCCACAATAGCATTAGCAATCAGTCTGAAGCCGCAATACTGCAGTCCATGCACACATGCGCACACAGCGGCATACAGGCTCCGGCCGTGCATACGCTGCAGCAGGCTCATGAGTGCTATGTACTGTATACTCCGGGCTCCCACTGCATTCTCCCTGGGAGATACACACTGCCATGCAACCCGCCAATTGAAGTGAAACATAATCTTCTTCCCAAGATGCAATCTTCCGTAGTTCACTTTAATCTCAATTCACCCTTCACAGCAATACATAACAACCCCAGCTGTTATTATTGGAAGACGTATTGATTCTTTGTTACTGAAACCACATTGATCTATTCCCTTAGATTGCTTGGATGTGTGTGTATGACTGTGTGGGTAAAATGACAAAAAGGGTAGTCATTTATCCTACAGGAACCACCTTCTGTGCAGAGTACATTGGTTCTTATAATTGATGATTTCTCTTTCTCGTTGGACTGTACAGTATGTGCCCATTTTAAGTAATGCATGTGAGGGCAGCAGGTATAACACTGACTTTCTCTTTGCATTTACATAAGAAGTGTTTTAGTTGTTGCCTGGTAACATGTCTAATCATATCACATTCCATACTCTGGTTCATTGGCCTACGATTGTTAGACACAGAATCCATTCACATTCAAGTCAGGCACGCTACAGATGGCATGGGCATATATCAGCTCCAAACATTGTCTAATTAATAGTGTGCAGGCAGTAGGTGGTTTGATGGAGATGTCGTCCCCCTTGTTAACCTGTTACTCTATTACCAAGGAAACTGGCCAACTCCCATTTCACTTGTTTTTCAAATAACAAATCAAAGATGTGTACAGAGCTGCAGGTGATCAACAAATACAACTTGAAAAAAAGCCAAGAGTGTAATATGACCATCACGATACATCTTTATGGGCTGGATTTTACATTTCCTTCTTTCAGTGTTGTATCTATTATTGTTTTTACACTACAACATTATTAAAGGCCAAATCTAAAAAAGCTAAACTGTTGCACAAGCTTAAGCACAGCTTTAATTGAAACAGCTCACCTTAACAATAGCGTGCTGTATCTGCCTTAACTTCCTGTTAAACAAGCTCCAGTAAGCTAAAGCTAAGCTATAGCTGTGTATTTTCTCTTCCCTTCTGAGCTCAGACATGGATCCGAAAAAAAAAAAGATCAGACTGCTACTCTCTTATCCGCTGTGATTAGCCTAACTGTAAAATAGAGGAATTATACAGCTTTTAGTTATTAACCGTATTTGGTGGTGTCTTCAAATGATCAACTTGATCAAGTAAGTAATTACGAAAATTGTACAATCAACAGCATTAGTGAATTCTCTTGCATCTGTAGATTAAAAGGTCACAGGTCATGGTCTGCTATATTACAGCTCTCGAGGAAGCGAAGATTTCTGTCAAGAATGATCTCTTTAATCTCTTCAAATCCCATTCAGCCCCAAAGATCTCATTTATTTTCATTTATTTAATTTAATTTGTCTATCATCATATTTTTTCTGGCCTTTCTATTCTGCCTCTGCAATTGCCAGGCTTTGTGGATGAAGCTCGACAGCTCCTTTTTAACACTCCTTTTTCTATGACATTTTAGGGCAATTGGATCTTTACCTTACCTTATCATTTTACAAGTCACACTGTCATTACTTCAAGCAAGTCAAAAAGACTCAACACTGGTAAATAACGTGCACATGACTGCTGAGACCTTGACGTAAAAATAAAAAAAGGTTAAAACTGTATTAAAGTAACAGCAGATTTCATCACAGCAGAGAAAGACATTCGAGTTGAAGGATGAAAGGAAGGTACTACAGTTTCTTCAGTCGCTGACAGCACCATAAGACCACTGCTGCAACAATAAGAGACACTGAAATTAAATGACACTGCAGGCTGGCAGTGTTTAATGACACTGACATTAAAGCATTCACAGAAGAAGAAAAGTGAAGTGCTGGGTATAAATCAATAGGTTTTGTGCAGCTGGATACATTTTTGAGAGTGAAGTTCATTTTACTCACTTAAAAAGACAATTTGATTTAGATGCCACAATGTGTTGGCCAATTGACAGCATCCATAGCCATTGTGTGGTATTTAGAGGACTACTGTATAGATTTCTTGATACCATCAGGTCTAGTAAGGCTTATGTGTACACAAAATGATTTAGAATCTTTCAGTATTAGACAAAAGAGAAAAAAATGACCTGGAATACTAAACTTAACTATTGCGGTGATAGTTTTAATATAAATAATGTATCCTGCTATAATGTTTACTATTTCAGAAAGTGGCATGTAGTGCAGAGCTAGATATAATGTGATGGCCAATATCACCGGTCCAACTGAAAATTATTCATTCATCTTCTACCGCTTATCCCACTTTGTGGGGTCGCGGGTGGCTGGAGCCTATCCCAGCTGCTTTGGGCCTTAGGCGGGGTACACCCTGGACAGTGGCCAGTTCGTCGCAGGGCTGACACTTAGACGTACATTGACAGACAACCATTCACTCTCACATTCATCCACTAGGGGCACTTTAGAGTCACCAATTCACCTATACATGCATGTCTTTGGACGGTGGGAGGAAGCCGGAGATCCCGGAGAGAACCCACGGTGACACTGGGAGGACATGCAGACTCCTCACAGAAAGACCAGAGTTAGCCAATGATGTTTTTGAGTTGGCTACAATCGGCCAACGATGTTTTTTGGGTCGGCCGGGATTCGTACTCACGACCTTCTTGCTGTGAAGCGGGAGCGCTAACCACTCCGCTGCCGTGCACCCCTCAACTGAAAATTAATGAAAATAAAAGACACTATTAAGAGGAAAGCTTGAAACATAAGAAAATGTGCCATACATTTCATTCCGACTGCACCATGAAGCGAGCTGTAATCATCCTTCCTGCTGTCCCCACCTTTCACATTCCTTATGCACACTGAGAGAAGCCCTAAATAATCAACATTTGTTTCAGGACTGCTGTTGCTTCATGCTGCTCTGAGGCATGTCTGTTTATGGAACTGTGGAGCAGGTTGTTTATGATAAAAAGCTTGCATGCTTCACTAAACTTGAGTTGAAAAAGCCCCTGAATTTGTGCTTATGTCACAGACAAAGAACTACTGCTGAAGAGTATCACAATGCCAGAGTTTCATTGTTCATCCACTCAGCTGACTCAGGCAGGACATAGATAGCATGCCCAAAGGAATTTCAACCAATAGTACAAACCCAATGGAGACGGCATCTACCCAAAATTATCGTTTATTCGGGCCAAGAGATTTTACAATGTACAATACTCAAAATATGTGTTGAAAAATGTTTTACGTCAATAGACCTTAGGAAAAAAAGTTACTTCAGAGAGCTGTGTTAGCTTTATGATAGATTTGGAGTTGTCATCACAGAGAAAGGAGAGCTAGGACTTTACTGGGCAGTTCAGTGCTGTCAGCAGTAAGAAAGTGCAAAAGGGAAGTCCATATGGTCCATTTCAGAAATCCACGCTCAAAGCAAAATAAAATGGACAGTAAAGTCACCTTGGAAAGGACTTCTAAAAGAAGTCAAGTGCATAATGCGAAAAGTACTGTGTGTCTATCTTGACATCTCTTGCTGTGTCAGGGGCCTTTGCTCTGATCCCTCTCCTCCTTCGAGGGAGCGAGGGAAGGATCACTCCTTCTTCAAAGTCTCTCTTTCATCTCTGCTCCATCACACCATCCTCTGGGGGAGGACGAGGGGAACAGCAGAAGCAATAGAGCACTAGCTTTTTATACATCCATCTCCTCCCTTATTCTTCTCCTTCCCTTTCAATTGGCTTTTTTTTCCTGGGCAGCATTAGCCCTTGTGTCCTAAAAACTTTTTATTTCAGTTAACTATATTTTTCCCAAACTTTACCCAATATACTAACTACTTCTGTTCCAACTGTACCATCTGTGGTGAAGAAAATCCTCCATCAATGGAATAGACTTCATGGCGTTAGCAATACTGCATTAGGCCAAAAATAGTGCTTTTACCTCTGCGAGGAGCACATTAATTTCTTTTTAGACACTCCACCTTGGTATCCTGGTGGCAGTGAAATGAAAGGGTATAATTGTTTGTAATTATGGTGGCAGTATATTCAACTGGAATCCAAAATTATAAGAAATTATTAATCATGCATGGATATATTTTAAGGAAGTGACTCAAACATCTCATCCAACCTGAATCTTTCCAATTCTCTTCTACTAAATAAACACAAGGTGGGACTTTATTTCCATCTGCCTCTTGGCAAGACAACATTTATATCTAATCGTTCAAATGCAAAACCGTTTGTGTTTTAAGTCTGTAGCATAAGGGACGGAAGGTACGGAGTCTGTGTGTATATGCTATAATATTTTCAACATGACTGGTTTCCATAATTACTTTCATTAGCCTCAACAGCCAGCTTGCACTCCAACTAAGTATTGTTTTATTTGCTAGTGTCATTAATGCGAGCATCCATTAACCTCTCTGAAGTAAGTCAGAAACCTGTCATGACTGATCCGTCAGGCGTAAACTGGGTTTGCATGTATTTTTAGACTCGATTAAAACACTGCGCGCCTTGGTCGATATAGCCTGGGCTAACGACACAGAACAGTGGGCGGCAGGCCATTTTCTAGTGTCTCCTTACTTTGCTATTGAGCTGTACACTTGCCGTCTCTCTTCCCTGTCTTGTCAGCCCTGGGGACAGACTAAATTTACTGTTTTTGGTTCCCTGGAGTTTAAGGAAACACTATTGCAACAGACCACAACACAACATAAGCTCATAGCACATTCAGGCATGCCAGCAACACTTGGCTTTTTACAATCTGAATGATCATATTGTTGCTTTACTCTACATTATTCATACAATCATTAGGCATTTATAGTCGAACTTATTCCAGGCAATCATCTCTTTGTATTTGGTATCACTCTCAACATTCAAATTCACTTTTTGTAAATATCTGTAATAAGCTGCAAACACTGGAAAGAGATAAAAGACTTTCAGTTTCAGGTCATGGGAATAAACAAGATGAAGCTGAGTCATCTTACATCAATACCCTTCCAGAAAAGAAAAAGTTATACAGTACTGAGTGAAAGTTTTAGACAGGTGTGAAGATAGGTGGTGAAATAAGAATGCTGTCAACAATACACAATTGAAATGTTTGGGGTTTTTTCATCAATTTGAAGAGACAAAAACCTTACATTTTTATAGCGATCCAAGAATAAGGAGTCCTTCTGATGTAATGGTGTAACCCTGATGCCAACATAATGGAGTCTGGCCTAGTTCTATCTGGGATTACATGGTCTGGTTTAACCTTAGTTTCCCTTGGTCTGGTTTAGTCCAGTTTGGTCTGGTTTTGTCTGGGATTAAACAGAATCTGCCCAGACCTTTCAAAAAGTGCTAGAACTGTTGTTGTTTTGAGAAAAAGTCACAGCAAATATTGATTTGATTTAGAATTGTCTTCTGCTCTCTCACATAGCATTTTGAAAACAAACGAAAATAAACATACTTTATAGTTTACTTTTTACATCCACACCTGCCTAAAACTTGTACAGTCGTGTATATGTGCAAATTTAAAAATAGCATGGATGTCTGTTTAGGACAAATGCATTGGTAACAGAAAAGTGTGTGAGTTTTGTGAGAAGAGGCCAGGAATGAACTCGAGTCAACTAATCCATGGTAGTTTTTGTCTCTCTGTCACTGGCTGAGAGCTACACACTCAAAAATATCCAGTAGCAGAAGCACATTTAAAGGGTATACTTTAAAAACATGACAAATAGACCTGATAATGCTTTATATATGTCCTATCTTTTATTTTACACCACACAATTGTACTCGTGGTTGAGCGGTAAGTATTTACGTTAATATATGCGTCGTATCACTACCGATGGCCACTATTACCATCAGTCAGTTGCGTATTATTAATGCTCTTGAGTCGGAACAAAGCGTTCTGCACTAATGCTCACTCATTTACCAAGGAGCCATGACTACAGAAGGGAATTTATGACTTGAGTTCATTGCCTCAAAACCTGCACTATACATGGACATGGAGGATTAATTCTGCCCAATAATTAGCTAGGCTTATATGTCATGAAATACTGAACTTTAAAATATCTAGTAAAAGCTTACAAGTGTATTCTTTCTGCAGTTCCATCCAAAACTGTTTACATATTCTCAGGCGTCAACCTTGGCTGTATTAACATTCATTCAGTTAGAACATAATTATCAATTAACCGCAATGACAATTTGCTGCGTGTTCGTTTTCATTTGAGCGCGAGACCCAAAAGATTGAGTTACAAGGTGACACATATCTGCATACCATTAATCTTGATAAGACTAGAGTCAGTCCTTCATTTGAAACACAACAAACACAATGTCACACAAATATAAACCAAGAAATCCAAGAGATTTAAATGTGCGCTCTAGCTGTGATTGAAATTACTGGCGGATGCTGTGAAGAGTGTCCCAGAACTCATCATGAGAGCAGATTAAGTTAGACTCTATTAATATTATGGGTTTTAGAGTGTTACTGCCTACTTTTTCAGGAACCTTGAGCTACCCACGGCCTCTAACTCAGTCTGCTTTAGTGTCTTATTATACATTTTCTACAGCTTCGAACAACTGAATGCCATTGTGTACATTCTAACAAAGCTGCCATTCCCTTGCATCAGTAGAAAAAGAGGACCTCATTCATTCCTCGGACCATCTTGTAATGAGAGAGGAAGCCTTTTTTATAAAAACGGCCAATTTACCCTCTCACCAGTGCAAGTTATTTTCATTTCCTCCGAGATGTCTTGCCAAGGCACATAGTGTCTGTCTGCCTTTTTCATCGTCTACAATTGTGCGTTCTACAGGTATGCCAAAGCAAGGGCCGCGCTTTAAATTCATTATCAGCTGTCTTGACGATGAGAAGCCAATCTGTCTGAGAGGTGTCTGGAAGGCTCCACAACAGCATCATGACAGAATGAGCCGAAGTGAAATGCCAACACACTCCCAGGAGTACGCCTTGTGTGTGTTGAGAGTACAAGACAAAGATGAGTGTGCGTCGTGTGGCGCGTGTGGGAAGAGCACAAAGGGAAGGGTATTTTGGCTGCCACAGAACAAAAATGTAATAGCATAAGGTTGCTAATCTTCAGATTACAGGCATTGTGCTTATTCTCGAAGGCACATGCTCACAAACATGAAAGTAAAGAAAGGATGCTGCTCTCTATTAGGATTCATTAAATTCTTCATGCTTCGGAAAGAGATAATAAAAAATGGAGGTAAAATGTGATCATGGCTTGAATATTGAGTCTAAAGGTGCTGGAACTAGAAGAATCATTAGTTTAAACCAGTGATTTTTAAACGTTACTCACCAAGTACCATCTCATAATATATTCTCCAAGTGCCACCTTCATATACAGTAATGATTACGGAGATAAGAGAGGTCTAAAGCGAGTTGAGTTCAATTTAAATACAGCTTACATGTTTCTTGTTGGACTTGAATGGATCAGTTTAGTTTAAGCTTTATGGTGTTTTAGTTGGTTTTCATTGATTTTTGTTGGACTTGAACAGGTTCCAAAAGGTTTTAGTTAGATATTAATAGATTTTAACCTGTTTTAGCTGGACTTTAATTGTAAAAAGTAGCTGTAGTTGTTTTTTTATTTGGACAAAATCAAACGAGTTGTGATCTCTGACTGATAATGACTTCTGATCTAAGCAAATATCCACACATTGCATTCTCTCACACATCAATATACTGTCGCTGAAAACGCTGAACTTACTGTGGTGTAGTCTGGCCGAAAAAAGAAAAAACAATGAGTGCAGTAAGAACACAACACAATGTGAACGCCACATTGTGTCCGCCATCTTTATCTCTTCTTCTTCTGTTTGTTCTCTCAACATGCATGCGCCAACTAGTGGCATTACAGGGCACAACATCTCCTCAGTAACCATTTAAACTTTAATTAATTAATTAATCAAGTAAAAGTGCATGTTAAGAAGAATGGTAAGGCATAATATAGTCCTTGTGCCAGCTTATATTTAGCACTTGGTTGTCTTGGAGGAGTATCATATTTGAGAGTGTCACATTTTAGGGGCAGATTGTCAGTGTCTTTTTCAGTCATTGCGGGGAAATGGGAGAGTTGAGTTGCATTTCAAACTTTTCCATCACTCAAGCAAGTTTTTGTCCAAAGTTTGTGTCCTTTTTCAGTTTCTGGAGCAGTGAATCTGAGATGTGGCCCAAGAACTTTCACCTAGTCGAAAAGAAGGAACCTCTGCACCACGCCCTGCGCCAGTGTAGTGTTGTGTATTGTATTAGTGTGTTAGCTCTAACCTTTTGTCCCTCTGCTTGCAGTTAGTCATTGGTTTTTTTCAGGAGGACGCCAAACAGAGGATGGGGCAGGAAAGAAAGCAGCGGGCATAATGACAAGCGTCTGACAAAGTCACATTCACTGACAACAGAAGAAAAAGGGACACGGGGGTTTGAGACATGTAAAGAATGACAGGTGGGACGTAATGAAAGACTGGCAGGGAACTAAAGGTAACGGGTGAAGGGAGGTGGGACATAAAAGTGCGCCGGCACCAAAGTAAGTGTTTTTTATTTTGTCGTGTAAGATACAAAAAAGCACTCGAAGACAGTAACAGCACCCTGACAACAGCCTCTCACAGCACGATAGCTATGTCTGTGTTCCATATTGAGATGGTGTGTGTGTGTGCGTTCAGTCATGCCCGAGACTGTTCGAATCTGGGAGTCAGTGGGAGCACTTTGTACTCTCACCAAGAAGACAATATTAGCCTCACTGTTGCGGCGTTTCCTGAAAGATGCTTACCTGCAGGTGGGCAATTTGTTCACTTCTTCACCAGCGTGTCCTCCTTTTGAATGTGCTCAAGAAGACGAGACACAATTAAAGCTAATGAGGGAACGCGGCGCAAAGAGAATGAGTACTTCTATGTATATTTGGAGATGAAACGTTGCGTGAAATGGTGGACCAGACCTATACTGGGGTGTAACAGAGACAGACCAGTACAGTACGTAGGACAAAAAGGAGACAAAAACGTCCATTCTAATCGCCAAGGTCAGTTTGGTAGCAGTAGCGTGAAGGACACAATTCAAACTATGTTACTGGTTCCATTTTAAAGAGACAAGCTTAACATCCAATCACAATAATGAAGGCCAAGACCAAGTAGAAGGCATTTGATTAGAACAAAGTGGTCTTATGTACAAGTGTGCTCTAATGTACTACAAAACTAATAGTTATTCAAGAGACTTTCTTTCATGTAAAACTGACCTGGTTAATTTGGCCTGGTCTGCCCTTTGGCTATTCACAGCCAATCACTCTAACTCAGAGCAGAGAGAAAGCAAAGCTATGATGAACTATGTAAAAGAGTCCACTCTCCTTTGAAGTGAAGAAAACATGTGCCATTTTCAATTTTCCAAAGTTAAGGAGTTTGGCAGGATTGTCTGCTGTACCTTTACAAAATGAGAAGACCGCCAGAAGTACTTTGCTTTTGATGAACAGAATCTGGTCAGTATTCAGTCAGTTTGGACTTCATCATTTTACTGCTGCCAAAAACGTTCAATATTTGCAACCAGCCACTCTCACTTTGTAGAGTGGACTGCAAATGCACAAAACTTTCTTTGTAGACACATTACACTTTTTGCCACAGTCATGCAAGGTCAGTACACCTTTGCCTTTCTTCTTTCCATTAAGTTAGTATCTTAATTGTGACCTGTAGGGAAACTGCCCTTGTATACCTCTTTCCACAAGAAGGTCAGAGGTCAGTGGCTTTTATAAAGAGCCATTTTTGCAGCTGGCAGCCTTTCAATGTCATTTTTAAAGGACATTTAAGGAAAGTGGATGGGTTGCGGAGCCCGGGGCTGGTATTATTCGCTGTATTTTTAGATAAGTCTCTTGTTTTGAAAGAGAAAACACAACGGCTCCTCTTCCCTACAAATAATAAAGCGCCAGTAACTGTACTTTTACATTTTTTACAGGATGACTTCCAATTCTGTTGCATATGCTGTGTTGAATTTATCTTGTCCGACTGATCTAAAAGCCCCACTGCACTGAGCTATTACTATAATAATGGGAAGCTGTTTACAATTGTCTGAATCACTCTATTGCACAGGAATTTCAAGGTTAACATTTTATGTTAAAGATGCTCTCTCTCAGAAAACTTCCAAGGGTAAGCAGCGTATTACTGGTGAGTCACCTGATTTCCCTAGAATATCAATGAGCCTCTGTACTCATGAGGTTAGACAATCACAGATAATAGACCTACTGAGAAGACACACAAACCCAACGCCAGTGAGAATCCCTAGACTGTACTCACCTTACTACGTTACAAATGCAGCGTGTGTGAGGAGGGAGGGAACGACCATGTAACTCTTTCACCCAAAGGTGGAGAGGACACACTTATTTATCCCACCGCTAAGCTGTCTCGAGTGAGAAGAGGAGTAAAGAGAAGACCCTGAGATGTCAGGTTTCTTTGCAGAGAAGATGAAAGCAGAAAGATCAAACAAACGCTGGTACGTGATACGGGAAATGTCACCCCTCCTGCAGTACACACAGCAATCAGAGACGAACATTTAAACACCCATGGAGGTGACAGAGCATTTGTGGCACCACTTGAGAGCAAATAGCGTCAGCTCAGCGTGCTCAATGCATGTTTGTATGTTTACTCATAGAGGAATGGCAGCCATGTTTGTGTCGGAGTAATTAATCACCCACTGCTTAGAGCGACTTTTAGCATCAGCACTGCTTTGTTGCCTTTTTAATGTATCTTTCGCAAGAACACGACGGAACTAAAAACAAGGTTACTTCAATAACTTTCTAAAGTACACAATACAATTAAAAGTCATAAGCAACTATGGAGTGTCAGACTGAGGCTTTGCAAGACAGTGCCATCTGGATTTGACTGCAGTCTTGTCTGCATGTGATAATTCAGGAATGACCTTTGACCTTTGTGGTATTGTGAATCAAGATTAGATAGTTTGAATACAATGACAGGGGATATTTCAACATCTTAGCAAGGGAATTTTTATAATATATTTATGTCTATAAACCATACTTCATTTATTTAAAGTTAATGAAATAGAACTGAATTCATCCTGTTATGTAGGCCCTCAGCATGTCCCTTTTCTGCAGTGGCCCCTGGGGAAATCTAAAATCGAAACACCTTATATACATTTTTTATTTTAACTTCAAAATCAAAGCTATTACTCACTTTGAGTTTCTTGAACTGGAACCTAACTCTCAACAAAGAACTGATGTGGTGCCATTGTTGGATTAGACTGAACTAAAAGCTTTGTTGTTTCCTAAAAGCCAAATTTCAATGTTTGGCACTGACCTGATTTTTTGTGTACTGGGTTTTCAAGATCTCAACCTTCATGGACACTAATGCTGCGCTTAAATCTCATTTATTTTTTTTTTCACTTGGCCACATTGACGCAACAAATTAACATTTTCCAGTGAAATACAAAGGGTTACAATGTTAGAAATGCAGCCAGAGGACAAACCATGAAAATCTTTTAGTAAAAGGTTATCATCAATCTAAAAATATGCTGACCTAGCTTACACAGAAAAGACATTCATTCTGGACAAATGCAGTCTTGTTGCTTTATTCTGTTTAAAAATCCTTGAAGCTGATTCATCCACTAACTGGATTCAGATATTGAATTTTTCTTTTTTCAATACAGCTAAAAAGCCTTTTGCAGTAAACCAGGTGTGATAAAATGGACGCATGCAGAATGCCTTCAATAGACATACAATAATTCTTTATCTTTAAAAGTTAAAGTCAACACATATTTGGGCCTTTTTTTAATGAAAAAGCAAGATTGAAGCAGCTATGTCTGATTGTCAACTCTCAAGTAGCAATTGAATCAACTCAAAGCAGATTACTGTCTTTGTCTATGATAGAAGTGAATAATGAATCAAGCCTCGTGAATTGGAAAGACTTGGCATCTCTCAAACTAAAGTATTCACTGCGTCTCAACATGGAATAAGCCAATGAACAAATTCTCTTTCGGTGTATCATTGGCAAAAAACAAATGAAAGAAAGCATGATTTTTATGCATCACAGCCAAGGTAGGGTTGTGTGCTTCCCAAGAAATAGTTCGAGTTCGGAATATCAAAGCTAAAAATGCAAGGGTTTCTCAGATTTGATATTTTTGATGCATAGAAATACCATTCTAATGACTAAGCAACATCAATGAAACAAAGAGGGCTTCCACCACATCAGAGTGTGAGTGTATCTGTGATGAATGACAAAGGGTAATGGTGGGGCAGGTGAGGTGTCGGAGTCCCACATTTGAGCCCCATAATCCCACTTAATCTGACACCACATATTGATGCATGGTGTGGTTAATTATTACAGCACACATGCTTGCTGCACTTAACAGAATCTAAGCACTTTGTCAAGGTCACAGTCCACTTACTGCCTCTTGCACAGTGCACATCCCCTTCCGCTGTGAGTGTGTGTTGACAAAGTGGATTGGCCTGACAGGTCTCCATTTACCAGGTCAAACAAACCCCAATCAGCATATTCAATTAGTTATTTCTGCTGACTGAGGGCGAGGAAGAGGCAAGTGGTTGATGTCAGACCTTGAAAGTGCCAAGAATTAAATGACAATAATTCCCATATTTATATATTCAGCCCCAAACCCTGCAAATTAGCGTCATGTGCAAAATAGCACAGCTCAGTATATCTGGGCCAAAGGCTATGCCCTGACTGGGAATTGAACTCCAGACCTTGTTGCTGTGAGGTGACAGTGCTAACCACTTTGCCACTGAGTCATCTTAGATTCTTTGATGAGTAATCAGGTATTACATTACAGTACATTTCTTTGGTCTGGCTGCAGTGAGTAAGCTATTTCAAAGTGAGATGCAGGAGTGGCCATTTGCAGTGTGATGCTGATCCATGTCATTTCAAAGTAGAGTCAGCAAAGTATGACAAATGAGTATTGAATAGCAGCAGAGTCACCGTGGTTTGAAAAGGTCACCTCGTCTCTTCTAGCTCAAGTACGGGGCCGCTCTGCTTGTCTCCACTTGTGGATTCTTTATCATCTGTCATTTGAATACCAATGCGCACGCTGTCTTCAGGAACTTCTGTAGTAGACATGCACACTGGCTCCGTCACTCACTCTGAATTAAGGTCAACTTCCACACAAAACCTCACATGAAGAATAGGGATGCATTTGTTTCATTTCTGCTTCTGTCCAAATCAGGATAAGGTAAAAAAAAAAATATCTGTCTTCAAAAATAACACTTTGTGCTTAACTGTATCTCATTAAAGAGATATGATCATCTGGAAAATCGTCTGGAAAAGTCATTTTGCCTCTAGATGTCGTCATAAACCAAAATAGCTGCCCTCAGTCCAGTCCAAAGAGGGCTCCCCTTTGCCCAGGGACGGAAATACATGTCCGTCTCTGTAGCTAATGTTCTTTATCCATGGATGACTTTGGCAAACGTATCATACCACTTCCTGTTTTGACCTGTGTTTGCTAAAATAAGAACGAGACTGAAAGAAAAAACAAGTATTATGTCATTTCACTCGTGTATCTTGACACTTCTTGGGCTGCATCGATACAGACTCTCTTGTTGACAAATTAACTTCCATTCATTGTGGAAGCATACAATTCTAGAACTAGACATGCAATACTATTATGCAGATATATATAGTAAAGAGTAAATAGTTTTAGGATCACATATTCATTTCCTGGTCTGGGAAATATCCATCAGTCTAAGACTATGTTGTATCTCATATTCTCATTTTGAATCAACATTATTTAATATTTGTCACGTGCACTTGGTGCGTAACTGTGGTGACAGAGAGGAGAGAGGGGAGTGCATCCTAAAGGGGAGTGTACAAGTTAGACCCTAGTCTGTGATCAAGGAAACTCCATTCAGCCGCGAGTGTCACTAGACACTGAGGGCACTCGAGGGTGGAGTGGAAGTGAGAAGGGATTTGTTTCGGAAAGGCCCCTTGTCATTTCCATGCAGTGACATCATGGACATTCTCTTGCGATACCGCTCCCTAATGTTCATAAACTTTTTTTTAACAGTGACCCCCTGCACTCTGTAGAATTATTTTAGAATTTCTGAATCTTACAGATGGCTCCTTTAAGCATTACACTGTAGACAACAAAAGAAATACTTGTATTCCTTTCAAACCCACTCATAAAACAAACTACAAGTTCATCTCTGTAATCCAACTATTTTTATAAAGCATTATTTATAGTATTATTTTAGCCTTGGTTGTGCTATGGTTGTGATTTATTGTACATATTCCCAAATGTGTGCACAAAAGTTTCATCAGTATATTCATTACTTCAGTTTTTTTTTTGTGTGTGTGTGTGTTTTGTGTTTTTTTTAGCTTTAAATAAGCTTTAAATAAATGCGTCCATATAGAGAATTAAAATAGGTCCTGTGTCCCAGTGGAGTGCTATTGTACACTGTACAAATGAAACTGCTACCAATATAAATAACAAACTCCCTCGTTAACGACATGGCTCTCCAGTTTGGACTGTCTTCATATCATCATATCTCTTTCATTATGTCCCTGTAGGAAACTTGAGAGCTGCATCCAATTAACTGTCATTTTTGCTTAGCTATTACACGCTCAGTATAATTGCGCTATTTTTGCCCAGCCTTTATTAGCTTTCACTTTTATTTACGTCTTTTGAAGGGGCTCCATGTTGACCAATACTCTGATGGAGAAAAATAAGGACCCCGCCTCAGCATCATTACATCACAGCTGGCATCCACTTCTAGCGGCCATCCATCATTTGACATTGAGAGAGAAAATGGAGGGGAAAAATGAGGAGAAGTAAGGGAGAACAGAGGGAGGGAGAGTTTATAGCCGAGTTTTATTAATTCTTCAGGCTGGTTGCTAAAAGGATTGCTGTGGTAAAAAAAAAAAAGTGTGGCTGCGTGATGAGGTAGATTTATTCCAATGTAAATAAGCAGACGGCTTGGCCCGGTGGCAAGGACTTCTGGTAAGGAGAAGGAGGAGCCAAGGAGATGGTGGCGAAAGAAAGAAATAGTGGTGAGTGCTACGGGAAAGATGTGAGAAAATGAGGACAGAATGTAGACAGAAGGAGAGAAATATGTGGGATGACAAAGGGAGAGGAAGACAAAAGGACAGTGACATTAAAAAAATGAAGGGAAAATAAATCGATGGATGGTAAGACAACTATAAGAGGCTGGTGTGCGCAGGGAGGAAACAAGGGAACAAGGGAACGAGGGCAATGTTGTAAAAAACAGAAGAAGTAGGAGCTCCAGGGGCAAGAGTGGAAAACTTTAACCTGTAAAGATTACAGAAGTTTTAAGTTAGCACATGGCCTGACTATATATAAATGGCATCTGGATGTATAGACGCGTAATATACTGATTCTTATTGCAATTGGATCGACATACACCCAATCAGACAACAGGGGCTAGTATCAACATATACATAATAAACTGCCAGGGGACCGACAATTAAAAAAAAACCCACAACCAATCAGTGAAATTAAGAATCTCATTATACACAAAATAGTTCCCACAAAATGTCTTTAGAGAAGAAATTGTTGTGACTTTACTTCTTTTTTTTTTTACTTTACAATGTGAATGGGCCTGACTGGCCAGGCTCGGCACAAAATGGTACAGGGTGTAAATTGTTTGGGTTTTGATGACAGGGGTATTTGGTGAGGAAAAAGAAAAAAGTTCGAGGACACATCAAAACGATTTTGCATTTTGTAATATTCCATAATGAAATGTGGTGCCTCAAACAAACAAAGAGAGTAAATAGACTAGAAAAAAGAGTAAGGGGATATGACGTGCAGCAATGGCCCAAAATGGAAATTAAACTTCCTGTTCACGCTATGTTCACCTTATGTATCTACACTCCATCTGCTTTTGATAATGTTTGCAGTACTCCAAACAAGTAAATTCCCTACAGTAGTGTCACCACTGGGACTAGAACCAGTGAAACCCCCCACAGAGTAACAAACAGGCCTCATGTCCATTCACATGGTAAATCACAGTCTAGTATAGAAGGATTATAATGATCATTAATAAGCAAAATGCCAGCAACCCTAAATCTTCCTGTATCTAATAAATCCTCTTTGAACCACACAGGGGCATAATTAAGACAGGCGTTAGTGACTGAGCACGAGTTAATAAGGAAGAAGTGCAGGAAGTGTGAAAACTATCAAACTGTCTCTTTTTTCAGATTACAAGTTAACAACACGGCAAGTAACTCACATGACCCCATGGAGTTCATTAACAGTAAATACTGTCATATAATGAAGTGACATAATCACATGTTGGTGAGTTGGAAAATTAACATTTTTTTGGAGAGATTAGGCGACAGGAGAATAGAACATGAACAAGTCCAAGAAGGCAATAGTAACTTGTCTCCAGCACAGCCGACTGGGATGAACTAGAGCGTGGAGCAGGGCCATCTCAAAATGTTAATTGCACAAAACCAAAGCAGGAAGAGGAAAAAATATAGCACAGCTTGCAAACGAGTCAGCAGAAGAAAATAATGAAATGCTGTCAGGGTGCATGCATGTGTTTTAAGGGCGCTACTTGCTGGTGTAAAAGAATTAAGAGAGTAATTATCCTTAATTGTGCCTATTTGATGATGATTTAGATGTTTAATTACAAAAGACACATGTTCTTCATTTTAAGCAGTCCTGTGTTTTATAGTCCAGCCTGAATTAAAGTTACTTAAATCCCACCATCTGTATTTATTTACTCGTACTTTTAGTAATTGCTAGAAACATTCATTAATGTCAATAACCCTGCTTTGGGCACTGTCATAAGAAAACAACAGCTCTCTAAACTATGTTTCCTAATCCTTTTGGACGCCAGTCAATGTCTTAAAGCAACACTGACACATTGACATCTTAAAGGCCACAGTTATTATAATCCAAGACACCAATTTAAGAATCCTTCATAAAAAACATAGGTTTTATTATGGCTAATTATAACTACAGTGTACAGGCTTCATGCCATTGCACTTTCCTTTTGTAATTTTTTTTAAATTGAATGGTAAATTTAGTGCACTAAATGAAAAGTGATCAGCCTGTATTTTACCTGTATTTTCCTCAATGGTTTAATACAATAATACTCAGAATGTATAAGCATTCTATTATGTAAAGATGAAAATATAAAACTGTAAACAATATTAAATAGATATCACCTAATTGCAGCAGACAACTAAACAATGGGGTTAACGTGATTGAGATGTAAATTGAGGACGCTGCATTTAAATGTGAATACCTCCAGGATGCTCTCCAGAGACTGATTGTACAGGACTAGAATCGATCAGAAGAACCTGTTCTTTAATGATGCTTGCTTTACTCAACTGAGAATACGGTTTTCAAATAAGAACAGTACGTCTGATTGCAAAGGTTAATGGCTGAATTTATCAAAGCTGAGATAAAAGGGGGGATGATATATAGAGAGACAAAACACTCCTGGCATTTTGGATAATAGAGGTCACTTTGACATAATTTATATTTAGGCTCACCGTTTGGGAATATTCATGACTAAAAACATTACACAAAATTCATCTCACAAATCCTTTTTCAAGGTTGTTTTGACAATGTTAATACTTTGGCCATGCAGACAAGGACCTAGCCTTTATTTATTTATATCTCTATATATTTTTACATTTACTTATATATTTGTTTTACGATGCATATCAGAACAAAACGATGGCAACATATTATATTGCAATGACATACAATAGACTTTCTTGGGAAGTGTATTTGTCTTTAAACATGATGTATCAAGATACCTCATACAACCTCTCCTCAAAAAAAAAGAATTCTTACAGCGATCTAGGACAAAGTAGTGGGATTTGCTAAATTAAGCACAAGATAGTATTATCTGGAGAAAGAAAGGAGGTTAGCAGTGGGAGCATGTAAGTCTAAAATGTACTTCTGATCTACAGTGGTGGTCATAGCACCAGTCCCTCCACATGAATATATCTTGTAACTGTTATTACTGAATCATTACACACAGGAGCAGAGAAGGAATGACTGAGGGGTCAAACAAGACTATTTGCATCCTTATCTCTGGTGGGAGTCGTCTTAATGTTTCATCACAATACCCCCGACGCTCTTTCTAATAAACCTGTAGCCACCTGCGCTCCAACACACACACACACACACACAGAGAGAGAGGAACACACACACGGAGTCACCTCTAACGGCCCGCCAGGCTCGCTGAGAGCCTTGATTAAAATTTCCTCCATGTTCTGCTTCACTTGGTGGCATGGTGAATGATGTGTGTCAACTCACAGATGGAGCTCTCCCCTCCGCTCTCCCGCACACACAAACGCAGACTCCTGTCAAAAATCTTCAGGTGTGTCAAATTCTTAATCTGCTTGAGAAAATGGGAAAGTACCTTCAGTGAAAACTCCCTCTGGCCACTCAAGTGTAGAGAAAGAATGGAAATGAGCCCTTTTTTTTTAACATAAGCAGAGTGATGAATAAAACAGAGGTGACTTTTGTCTTTCGTGTGTATGGATGGGGTCAAAAGGCATCACGGTATGTAGCTGCAGGGAAGTATGGCATACATTTCCTCTGTTTAAGTCAAAATAGAAAAAATAGTTTATCATTATTTTGATTGCATGAAAATGTAACACATGTAAGGATATGCTAGGGAGATTTGTGAAAACAGCCTCCACTACACTAAAGTGCACAGTAGAAACCTTTTGATAAAGTTCTTTGTTTTTAACTCTCCCTGGTTAGTGATATGGTAACTGTCGTCAGAAAGTTGATGAGAAAACTTGATTTTTTTTTTTTCCACAACAATCATTATGTTTCTTGCTCAGTTAAGGGCAAAATACGCTTATAACTGTGTAAGCGAGGACTCAGAATAATTTACACGTTAACTCAAAAAACAACAGCAATTAGCATGTGCTTTTTATAAATTCATTTGGATTAACACCTATTTTTCAACATATTTTTTGTAACGGTTTATCTTTTTACACCCAAGCCTTTGGTGTAAAACAAAAAGAGAGAGTCGACAAGGATTCAACAGATCACATTCAGAGCTGGATTGTAATAGGATTTATTGACAGAGAAGAAAGAAAATGAGTGATGGTCTGAAGAGAGATAACTATAGGAGGTTACAGATGAGCCTCTCCTTCTCTTTGTGTGCGCGTCTGTGTCTCTATCTGTCTCTGTCTACAGTGCTTCCCCACAGGGAATGTTTCATTTGAAATTAATGGCAGCTGCTCCACTGACCGTGTTGTGCTCATGCTGAGAGACTGTGTTTCTAAAAACGCAGAATCACAGCTCACTTCAGTTATGACACCACAACATTTATATACATACAGAAAACTAGGGATCCCCTAAACCAATACAAATGCAGAATATTTAAGGCATTGGATTAAAGCATCAACCTTTTTAGCTGCCAGGCAGTCCTAATCACTTTCCTATCAAAGCTCCTACAGGTTTTCTTTTGTAACTTTGGTTCAGTGAATATACTGGTTAGCAATACCTTGTTAGGACTTGCAGACTGGTGTAGGCAGTGCTCTGGATGGGACAGAATAACACCAACCATAAAATATAGAAATCTTTTCAATTGTAAACTGTCTAAATTATATTTATTACGCTTCTCACAGTCTCAACCACACGGTATGGCAGTGCCGTTGGGTCATGTACCATTCATTTACAAGACCAGTATCAAAAACATTTGAATATAATGAATTATTAAAAACATAATAGTAAAATATTGCTAAAGGTGGAAAGAAAAAGAAATTGCATAGTGGCGCAACATTTAGAGCTTTATTGTGTCTCATAACTTGCAAAGATTACTTTCCTCAAGCATTTTTCTTTTTGCACTACTCTTTTGTTTTGAGGCCAAAAGCCAAATTCCATGTTCTACTTATTCATTTTTTTCTTCTCTCTCCTGCCCGTGGTTGGGTCCTCTTTTCTACCCTCATTGCTTCGTCCCTGTCTGCCTCCTCCTAAGTGTTTTGTCTGTAGGATTATTGCTATTCAGGTCATGCAAGTCAGAGCTTCTGCATGCCTCTGATGTTTTTGCAGTGTTTCTTTTCTTTTTAGCTCCATTACAGCAAGCTTTTGTTGTTCCACAATTTTGTTCCCTGTATCCTTTATCACAGAACCCTCATATTTCATTGTTTGACCTTCTCTGTTCTATTCAAACTGATTTTTTTTTCTTTTATAAAGTATTCTTTCAATATAGAGTGGCTTTGTTCAGCTAGCCAGAGAGCTTTTTAAAGCTACACATGTCAAACATTACAACATGACCTTGCAGCACACAAATGTTACCAAAATGACCGGAATAATAGTTCTTACCCAAATCATATTTATCTGAGATAAATAAATGTCTAACCATTTCACATTTTGTACTGTTTACAGATTCTACCTTCACTGGTCTGCTTCTTGTTTCAATATTAAACTTGTTTTGTGACTGATACCCATGTATCACAACTCATCCACAACTCATCATTACTTGTATAAATGTGCCACAAAGATGTGTGTATGCCTGTAATGGTGGCCAGTGTCCAGGCTTGGGCAACATGTAGGTAGAAAAATGTGAGAAAGTGATTCTTAACAACTCAAGATGCTGTGATCATGCTGTGAAGTAATCATTTTGATTGTTGAATGTCTTCCATCTCACTTTACATGATAATAAGATTCATAAATGTGTTAGGAACCCATGTAAAATGCACATTTCTATTCAGAAAAAGCTTGTTTTACTGCACCATGAAAGAAAGTAAAGTTTACAAGGTTGTACAAGGTTCCAATTGAGGTTCTATTTGAGAGTGTGTGGGCAACCAGTGAATGAGATGCTGTTATCAAAAGTGCTTATCTTTGCTGCCCATAAGTGAATGTATGGCCGGGTCAGAATCATTTAACAACAGGTCAATGAACTGAATTAATGAATAGCATCTTACAGAAAGTCCAAACAAAAAGACCACCTTAGACTTCAGTGGGCAAGTAGGTTTAATATCATGAATAAAACACACTTTAATGAACATAATCAGGAACTAACACACAGTTCAGATAAAGCTACTGCGAAGAAAGTGTGAAACAGAAATAATTCTGCTGATTTTTCCAGTGGTGACCCTCTGGTGAGAAAAACCCTAATGGTGACGACAGTTCTTTTTGAGGCCGATTCATCTTAGAGTTTGCAGATGAAGACCCAGTCTAATGGTCTGCAGCTCAGGTGGCCAGCTCCACTGACACTGTGGCCTCCCCACAGCTTCCACGATGTCAGTGATTAGTGCTGGCCATGTTTGTTGCCAGCTATGATGGCCACTGCTCTGGAGTCCAACAGAGAAAGACATCTGGAGATGGGTTGCTAGGGCAGGCTGACATTTGGTCAGGCAATGGCCTTGATCAAATGGTATAAAGTGAAAATGAAGCCTTACACCACCTCTTTCATTTCACCACTGTCTACCTCACACCTGAGCATTAGGTGCCAAATGGAGTTTTAGCACATACAAAATGTTACCTTTGTGTAAACACTTGAGCAGTGTGAAGCTAATTGGTATAACAGCCTTTCAATGGGTGTGAACGGAGGTAAAAAAAAAGAGAAACAGATTGAGAAAGAATGAAAGATAATTATATACTTAAAAACACCTCATACACAACAGAATGTACATTAACCTCCTACAAATCTATAGCTCCCCCAGCATCATTGACACCACACAAACTCAAGGCGCCATATTAAGACTTCTGAACTTGCTTCTGGGAAGATACATTTGAAGCTCTTTTCCAGTAAGTCCCAATGCATTGATTTTTATTTTCAGTTTAAGAAACCAACTAAAGGACTTCTTCCTGGAAGGCAAACCCGGAGGGCTGTCGGAGCATTACCCTAGAACTCGGCACGTGCCGCTGAGGAAAAGCTTACTGTGAAATCCATAAAAGCTGTTGCGCTGCCCGTTGCACCATGTCGAGTGGAAGCTTCCCATCTCAAATGTTGCCAGATTTAAATTCCCGGTGGTTGACACAGATGCTCTTCCTCATGTACTGCATTTAATTAGTGTGAAATTAGAAAGTGCTTGGAGAACAGAACGCTAAGTAAACAGGGAACAGACCTCCAAGATGGTGTTACTCCACAAACAGACCTCAAAATATCTCATTCAACTCGCGTAGCTCACAAATATCAGCTAAAAAATACTCTCCACAGTTTCCTAAAAAAAAAAAAAACACTTATTCTTCGTTATTAGTTACAGCTGAAATGTAAAAATGGCCAGAATTCATGACAGCATAGCAATTCCATTAACTGTGTGTTGGCCCAAAGCCCATTGTCTAGCACACGGCAAATCCAGGAAGAGAGTCGACATGCTGACAGACAGGAAAATTAATTGAACTTATGTGAAAACCTAACCTCTTTGGCACAAATAATAAGGTTGGTATTGGCTTTTTTCATCATCAATCCACATGTTCATTCATTTATTTTTCATTTCCAGTAACCATTCTTCAACTTTTAGTAATATCTGAAAACAAAAAAATGACTCTGGAATATAATATAAAGCACCTTTACATACGGGGAAGAGAATATGTAAAAATATAAAATATATACAATATCTCCACCTTGCATAAGATATTACGATTTCTACATGTCGCCCCTATAGCCCCATCTGGAATGATTAATCACAGTGCTGTGCAAACTATGGTGCTCATTACTGACTTTTCCACTTGGCATGAGTTGCACTTGAACTGTAATGTCCACTGCCCAAAGTGTGCCACACAAAAGGACCATTTTTCTGCCGTGACACTTTGCATGTGAAACCTTGGGTCCAAGAAAGAGTGCAGAAGCGAGAGGGCAAAGGGAAGAACAGGGAAGAGTGATGGGAGTGAGAGGAGGAGATTAGACAGCTTAAGGTCTTCCGAGCGGAGTCTGAGGAGGTGAGGTCATCTAAAGAATTGTGGGATGGCAGTGGGGGACGAGAGGCACAGGGAGGAGGAGGAGGAGGAATGGGAATCTATTACAGCATCGTAGGCTTTCGCTATTCGCTGCTGCCTCCGGGACTCAACACCACATCCCCCGACACACACACACACACATCCCCATATTGTGCCTTTCCCATAGGGTTCAGTAGACCAATTCTCTCTATTGATTTGGATGAAGACTTGAGCTGCTGCTGAGAAAGACTCCCTCTATAGTGACCTCAGCTTAAACACAGAGACATGCTTGTGTGGGTGAGTGTGTAGTGTCATGATGTGAAGAAAAAAAGAGGATATCGGTGGCTTCGGTTCAGTTGTGGTGGTACATTTAAGTGGCGATGTGCTTTTTGTCTCCCCTGACACAAAGGGACAATTGCATTAGAGTGGAAGTGGAAGTGAGCAGTGTCCTTATGTTAAGTGGAGTTCAGTGCCATTTAAACAGGCAGATGTGGCATTTGATTTGGGGGGAGGAGGATCACAAGTTGTCAAACATGCATACACTCGCAGCTCTCCCTGAAGACACAGCACACAGACATATTTGCACTTTTGCAAATATGACATTTGAACATAAGCTGAGAAAAGACAGAGATTTATAAACTGCAAGTGACAATTCCCTCCTCAAAGCATGAGCAAAAATAGCTGACTAGCTTCCATTTTTAGGCTAAACGATTGAGATAATAAATTTATCCATCTTCTATGTAAATTTCAAAGATGCATAGTGATCAGACGACTATTTTTTCTCTGTAGTGATGTGATAAATAATGCAAATGTGGTGTTTAATGGTCTCCACAAGATGCATACTTAAGAGTTTCTACATGCAAACATGGAGAAAACAGAGAGTGTAGTCGAAATGGTGTTATACTGTATTACTGTGTGGATTATGATTTCTCTTAACTTTGGATTTTTACATTCCCAAAACTCCCTCTGTACAAACCATGGCTGTTTTTATTATTACATATACTCTATTATTATCCTTTACTATTCCAAAGACATGCAGCCTAATAGTGCTGGCATTACACTAACATCTTACAAGTACCTAATAAAACTACAATATTAAACTACTTAAAACTTATGAAACGACCATAGCTTGTCTTCACAGTATCTGTAATCTTGAGTTTGTGGTCTGCAGGGATATGACACAAGTTAAGACCAAACTGTGTTACGACACTCTCTTTCTGAATAGATTTTTTCCAGCAGCTGGAGACGGTTTAACGGGCCCTCATCCTCTCTCCTCTGGGCCCCGCCGAGTCACACAGCACTAACCCTGAGATCTCAACAAATTTGCTGCTTGACAAAATGCTGCTGTTCACCTTTTCTCTGAGGGGAAGGCTGTCTCTTTACCTCATACTACACGCCAGAGCGATACACCAAAGATACAGACCTTGATGGTATCGGGTCAGCTAAAACTCACTTCAAACAAAAATATAGTCAAAAGTCAAAATGTGGGAGACATAATGCACGGCAGCCACAAAGTTTTCAGTAATTCTAGCGAGTGTGGCTGGTGATGCTAATAGTTACCGTATTTTCCGGACTATAAGCCGCTACTTTTTTCCCACGCTTTGAACCATGCGGCTTATACAGAGATGCGGCTTTTCTATGAATTTTTCTCCAGCCCTCAGGGGGGCGCTCTAGCAGGAAGTGCAAAAACGAGACAAACGAGGCAGCGGTAGTCAGTACAAACAAGAAAGCACCAGTTTTTATTCTTAGCACATGCAACCCAAGACGCACAACAGCAAAATACGGTAATATTTTTACACCCTCACCCCCTCATAATGGAAAACAAATGAAGTGACAGTGGTTTGGTGTTCAGTAGTTTCAATGCTCAGGAGGAAGATGAATAGTGACTTGTGGTTTCAGTGCACGGGAGAATGAAGTGACTTTAATAGTTGCGCAGTTGCGCTTGAACAGTGCGCAGGAAGAAAAAGTGACAGTGGTTTGGTGTTCAGTGGTTTCAGTACGCAGGAGGAAGAAAAATAAAGCAACTTGGTTTTAGTGCACAGGAGGAAGATGAATAAAACCATCAATGACTTTTCTGTTTTGTTTGATCAGCACTTTTACTGCCGTGTTACAGGCACTGTTCGGAAACAATCAGTTCAGGTATATGAATAAACACTTATGGTACAAAATCTATGTAAATATCTTATTTCTCAGCCTGGATATCGGCGGCTTATAGTCCGGTGCGGCTTATATGTGACAAAATATATATTTCTTTTAAATTTTAGCTGGTGCGGCTTATATTTAGGTGCGCTCTATAGTCCGGAAAATACGGTATTACTGTTGAAGAAGTCGACTGGGACACATGCACTGATAACCAGAAACTGATAACTGTCATGATAGAGAAGGGTGAACACAACAGAATCAGTTTTAAATAAGCCAAACAAACTGTTGATGATCCTGGTCAAATGGGTCATCCAAGTGGAATTGCATGACCTTTGTTCACGTTTTTCATTCATTTCAAAATCCCTTGTAATGAAGAAATACTAAGCAAGCTTATCTAAAAATGTCAACCACTGAATTAACTGAGTATTTAATAATCCCCATTACGTCACCCACACACATCCATCTGAGGGCCGTTATATGGTCCAGTGAAGTCTGTGGTTACTGTGTTACTTCAAGAAGGTAAATCTAACCATGCAGCCAGTTGGACTGCAAACAGACACTGACTTCACAGTGCAAGCTTCTGCCAAACCATGAAGTGAATTAGATAACAAGTAAGTAATACCAGTGTGTGATGTGAATGGATAAGGCTGTTTAAAAAGCACCGGAGAAAGTCTGGACTGATAAAGAATAGTGGGTAACTTTAATGCATCAGTGAAGTAAACATCGAGTGAAATTGGATTTTATTTCTTTGAGAAAAGCAAAGATATGCCACCAATAGAGAAAACATCCCAAAGTAAGTGATGTTATCAATTACACATGTGACGATGGCTGGTCACTTTGGGATATGAAACCAAGATAAGTTTTCTACCTGTCCTTAACCGAGAGATGTCTACGGTGACATGTCTTTCTTAATATGACTCAGCACAGTTCCACCTAACCTGGCTAAACTGTCCTTCCGGATAAAAACACTCAATGACATTTACTTGACCTGTCACACTGCAGGACGTCCAATCAAGACTGAACACAAACCAGGGCAGCTGTCCAGCCTCAGATACCCTCCTCTCTGTTACACGACTCTGATTATAATCAAGTCACAAGAACCTATTGTATAAGCTCACTCGATAATATCATAAGCCATAAGTTAAACTGCAGTTACAACTGTATAGCCTTTAAAACAATGTGTATATATGAGTTAATTAGATAATCAAGTATAAAGTTTGCAACTCAGTGTAAGATACTCTCCAAACTATTGAAATAAAGCAAAGGCAGCAAAGTGAATAAAATCACTGTGGTATGAAATACTTTACAATTTGCTCTTGCCGTTTGTTTAGGACCATTAAACGCTGAATTGGAGCACTCCAAGTATAGGTAGATCAATCGAACTGTCTACCACAGCTTGAGAAATGAACTGAGGCGTATTGTAAATGATAAAAAAGTTGGATGCACTGTATATCTGAGCTTTTTAATTCAAGTTTGATGAGGTCAAATTTTAAAATCATGACTTTACACACTATATACACACTATACTCTAGCAACACTCCAATGCATTGCAGTTGGGTTACCATTTGGATCAAATGTTTTTAATGGTGAAAATAAATAAATAAACAATATACCACTTGTTTTATTTTTGCAGTTTTAATTAGAGCGATTTTAGTCCCATTTAACAAGCACAAAAACAAAAATACTGCCAACTTAAGTAAATTTACCCATAGCATCTTTGGTTAAAATCCCCTTGGAATACATAAAGCCAGTGATAACAGTTGATTTGCCATCCTGCCCCCTTGTCAAAACTGGACTTAGTGGTCTGTTTGTATTGATCATTCCTTTGTGGTATTGTATGATCAATGCTAATAAACAAATTAACAGATTAAAGCGCTGATAGCACAGCAGCTCAACTCATCATCGAGTCAACAAGGTTCTTTCCGAATCAATGGTATGATAAAGGACGAATGCTGAAATGCTAGTGACATTTAACTCACTGTCATGATGTTTTGGACATTCTCTATTGATCAGGCCTGAAAGCGAATGCTCACCTTCACTGCTGGGACTAACAATCGCATGCACTCCCATGGGCAAGCGCTTCAGAAGAGTCAAACATCAATAAAGTCATGAGGGGGACTGTGGTTGAATGGGTTTAAGGGCAATTAAATAGATGGCCTCTTTATAGCACCTTGAGACACTATTGGATAAAAGTGCAGCTCCAATCAGAGTGTACTGTCATGGCCGCTCAGTGACAAGTAAAAAAGATCTTGGGAACAACAAAGCAGTTTATATTATATACATTCAATTGCTAAACGTACTTTTGTTTTTCATTTTGTCACGAAATATTAGCACTGAATATTTTGAAAGCCATTCATTTTCTTCTACAGTAATTCTCTACTGACTCATGTAAATTTGCATTATTCAAGTTGGACTGTGTGTGCATGTGTGCCCGGATATACAGTATGTGAGTCTGTTTGTGTGTGCAGCTCCAATGTAACTGACTATGGTGTTTTATTCCATTTGAAGCTGTTTATGCTGCCTGGTTAAAGTTTGATGAGACCTCTGCAAGTAAATGAACACTGTTAGGAATTTCAACAGACGCACTGCGCAAAATAAAGTCTATGTGTGCCAAGCTGTCAAAATACACTCCAGCCAAAAATGCCCCTTTGGTTTGTCCACTTGTGCACATATCTCTGGAGTTATTGTTGTGTGTGACTGGTGTGTCACATGTTTTGGACATTTGGTGTGTGTGTGGGTTGCGGAAATGAGAGCGCATGAGATTGGCGTGTAATTATCAGAGTGTCAGCTCAGTGAGACTCTGCCGGGCCATTTATCCTCTGACTGTCATAGACTGCGCCCTCCAGGACTCCACACTATCCTGACTTCAAGAGTCTGTTTGTGTGCATGATCCAGGCGCCAATATAAAATTCCGGTGAGAGATGAAAAGTGCAGAAATCCTTGAAAAATTAAAAAAGAAATAAATGGATGAGGTCCAGCATCACTTCAAAGTCGTCTACCGGATCCATGCTGACTATAAACTAGTACTCTCTGCACTGGCTCTTAACTCAGAACAGATTTGATGAAGGCTGTGAAGTCACATCATACTAAATAAGTGATGATACAATCTGAAGGCAAACATGAAGCAGCAAAAATACATGTCCATTACTGTAACACAGGAAAGCATGAGCTATGGATCTACGTATGTTTTGTTTACCTCGACTCACTAGCTACAGCGCTGAATGCTAGAACAGACTTTTATATCATTACAACCATCTGTTCTGGGGACACTTCACCCAATGATCCTACAAAAGTATCACTGGTTTTAGTGAATTCCAGAGTTTGTAGCTTGGGTAGATAAAGCTCTTAAACCTTTTGAGACAAAATGATCATTAAACAAATAAGATGGTTTAGTATTAGAAAGGCTGAGAGAACACCTCTATAAATCCTCAGACTAAAGTGGATGAAACTGGATGCAGACCAAATGCATGCATTTTAGACAAATTAAACCCAAAACTACAGCCAAAATGAATAAAGTCCCATTACTATTTCTTGTTGTGTTTCTATATTCAAGAGTAACATACAGTGTGAAACATGCATAACAATGTAGCATGTAGTATGTGGTGCTGTTAGGTCAAAAAGTTATTTGCCTAAAAGCTTCTTAGCTCCTATTCTTCTGTCATAGAAAGAAAAATTATAAGAAGAAACAAACAATTTAGACTGTTGAAGCACTTTTTCACTCGTCTAATTCATGTCTAGGTGTAATGTCACAACATTTTATTCCAAATAAAACTCTAATGCCAAATATATCAATCACATTCAGTCATAATGGCAGATGTATACTCATAACAAATGCTCAATCACATATTTGAAGCTAGAAATTTAGATGATTACCAAGAAGGAAATTTGTTGCTATATCTGTCACATATGAATAAATGATAACTGTTCAACAAATAGTCATTAATTCTTCATTAAGAATGCAATCATGCTGTGATTGTGCTGTATCATAATAAAAATCACATCTCCATTTATTCTGTATTTATATATTTTTATGTAACAAGCAATCAATCAGGGAGTGCACTGTGAGGCTTTGTGAACCATGAAGAATAAGTAATTACATAGATTTAAATGAAATCCAATTTTTATTGTTGACTGAAGCACCCTCAAAGACAATGTTTATTGTTTGTCTCATGTTTAAATCAGTGTAAAAACCACATGACGTTGTGCCACATATGTAAAAATAATAAAAGCAATCAAGCAGAAATCTGACAAAGTGATCATTCATGTCACTGACACATCTCAGATTTCACAAAGTAAGGACTGTATTTGTCTTTACGTTATTACACCCGTTTGCTTTGTGGCCAATCAACGGGAATCAAGCAAACACATACTTGAACAATGCTGTGCAATTAATGCTGAATACCATATCTATCAGCATTTTCATGCATCATCATTTTTAGTGACACAAAGTGAATTCTCATCATGCCTATAAGGAACAGTAGTGCACAGCTGAGCAAAAATATAGCAAAGTCCATAGTTTCATTTGACTGTGCAGCTTGATTAGCCTACGCTTTTTAATGTGTTGGGATTTACGTTTTTTTATTCAGCCATTATGATAAATAGACTATTCACAGCTGTGTTCAGGTCAATAACTGCTGAGCCAATCCAAAGATGCACGACTACACATATTTAGATTTTGTAGACAGTATAGAACATGATTATCACATTAAGTTTTGGTGCATTCATGTGATCCTCGAGAACTTGTTTTTCCGAGTTGAAAAACGTCTGCACAGCTAGTTTTTTGTCAACATATATATTTAGTCGACTATATACTAAGTTATTTATTTATTTACGTCCAGTATTTAGAGGTTTCAACATACGTTATGTTCACTTATGTTTTGAATAGGCTACCTTTTCTTGAAGCGCTACTCATAGGCCAATAATTGCTACTTTGACTGTATTAACTCATTTACAAATAACATCAGCCCATTTTTGACTTCACATCCATCTTCCTTGTTGTTAAGGTTTAGAATCTTCCAAGTTTCCGAGCTGAAATCATGTGAACACACAGAAGTCAAAAGAATGACTTCTTAACTCGGATATTCCAACTTTCCGAGGACCACATGAATGCACCATTATCACTGATCTCGATTAAGAATAAATGCCGTGTCCTGTTACAAAATCTAAAATGTTCCTGTTTTTTTTTTTTACTGTTTTGGAAAACACTGTGTCTGAAGGCATGGCAATACTCTTCAAAAGTATACATTTGATTTCCAGTAAGCTAATTTTGGAAATTTAAATTATAAGATCATATGCCTTGGGTATTTATCAGTGTCCTTTCCAGGTCTCCCTTTGATAACTGAAGGCCCAATCTTTTAAAAATCCAGGACAACACATTTTTATTATTTGATTCCATCTGCTTAAAATGTTTCATAAACGTTTACCTGGGCAGCCAGACGGCTTTCTCATTGTATTACATACACAGAAAGTCAGTCTGGGATTGTCCAATCTGCTCTGTAGTCTGCTCCGGCTCTTTCTTACCGGCCAATCGTAGCGAGGGAGGTGGGATTTTTTTTTTTGCAATATATATAAGCGCAGCCCGTTATACACCACTCCTCCCCCCCAACCCTCACCTCTCCCCCCCCCCCCCCCCCGCCGCTGGTGCCGGCCCCCCCCCCTCCCCCCCCCCGGCCGCCCCTCATTTTTTCAACCAAAACAGTTCACATGTTTTGGTTGCTGCTGCGATCAAAAATGAGCGCTGAACTTGATATTACAGACTGATTTCTCTGTATGCAACACAATAAGAAGCCATCCAGCTGGCCAGACTATATAAATGTAGGTTTTTTTTGAGTGAAAAGATAAATAATGTTTGAGTTAATTGAAGTGCTCTTCAAGGTCTCATGTAAGGATTCAGGTCAGAAAGGTGAAAAATTACAAGACTCTACCAGCATTTCATTACCACACATAATCGTGCAGAAGAAAAGAGAATTTAATGTGACATTGATTTTTCAATCAAGAAAAACATAACCTTCACTTTATTGTAACACTGACCAACCTTGAGATGTTCTCCCACTTCGTCAATAATAATAAAAAAGTATATGGTAACTTTTTGAAGAGATGCAGTTTACTATTGACACAAACACAGACACATTTTTGCACAAAACATAAAAATCAACATACAGATTCATGCAGCTATGCTTCTGTAAAAGTTCGCTTCTCAACAGATTCAATCAAAGGTGCCCAGGTCTACTTTTTAATGAACTTCACTGACTATAATCCAATTTCTTCATTTGTAGAGACATCATAACATCTCCCACCACTAAATAAAGGAGACAGGACGAACAGCCTTCCACTTCAAAACTATTAACCTCCGCGCTGGCAATGACATAAAAGCAACTGCATTTGATTGATAAGAAGTAATGGCATGGTCTGGAAGGATCCCAAATGCTGAAACGGATTAGGGTCTATAGTCCTGTTGCAGACACTCTTCAAGGGGGCAGGAAGGTGGAAGGCTGGGAAATGTTGCAAAATGTTTCATTGTAAAGCTGCGGACCTAGCATGAGAAGAAGTGGGAACATTTAGCGATAAATTAAAGGATCAAATGACCAAAAAGAATCATTTGCATGAAGATCTCAGAAATATAGTATTCCTTTTTGTGCAAAATTTTAAACCTTGGATCTTTTTTTTTTTCTAACAAACAAAATGCTGGACTGCAAGATGCCTCCCAATTATCCAGCGGAGTGCTTTAAATGCCAAACCGGTGGTAATCAATAAAAACCAAAAAGGAGAAAAGGTTCTTGCAGAGATAACCGTCCAACCACCAACAAATGAACGCAGGCCCAAACACTCTTGATTGGTTTCCCTATGTTTGGAAGACGCCAGATTTACTACATTGTTTCTTCAAGACCTAGCGGCAATGTAAGCACAGATACACACCATAAATTGATGGTGATGCACTCAGGATTCATAGTGACTCATTTCTGCATTCAAAACCTTTGTGAATGCTCATAATGAAGACATAATAAACGTTTTCTCTATTGCATTCAGTCTTTCATATCGGAGCCACTTCACCCTTTCGCTGTATATTATCTCCCTCTCATTAACATTGCTGCAGTTGCTCTCAGTCAGCCCTTTTTCTCCTCGGCACTGCCTCCTTCCCGTTTCTTCCTCTCTTCCACACCTCTCCTCCGTTCCCCCTCCTTTTTCATCACCCCGTACTCGCCTTGTTTCATCTAATCTCCTTTTATCTGTCATCGTGAGTCTTTCTCACTCACCTCTCGTGTGCAATTAATGACAAGCTTGGCGGGGCTTTACCGTATTTTTAGTCAAGTTGACTGGGGGCTATTTTTAGTCAAATCGCCCTTCAGCGCGGGTTTATTGGACTCAACAAGATGCATGGACTAGGTTGCATTGGGGAATACGCATGAGTGTTTAGAATAAAGTGTCGGATGAGGTTGAATTAGGATTGAAGATGTGAAGACTGTGTAGAAGACCATTTCCAGAGACGATCAGGAGTAACACGCTTCTCAGATTGAATTCGAGCTTCTTGCAGATTCATCTCGGTGCCCATCATTTTCCCAAATAAGTTGGTACTGATTAGGAGTCTCAGTGCTTCAAGAACAGATGCACACTAGTCAATAATAATGGAGTCAGAGTCTACAGTGCCCAAGACGCGGTTTCTCAGCAATAAAGAAGATGGTCGTCCTTGAAGATGCTATTCAGTCAGTAAACACTGTAAATATGCATGTGATTTCACAACCAGAACTAAAAAAATGTTCACTAATGTAAAGAGCAAAGAAACTATCCTTAAATAAACTTTGATTTCTCCTTAAATAAACTCCAAATATGACAACAAATGGGTCAAAAGTGACACGGTTTGGAATAAAATTTTGAACACTGGTAAGGAGTGGGCGATGGCTTTTATTTGCACTTGACTTTTTTTTTGTCTTATATAATAAACCCATTTGTGGCTTGGCTAGAATGAATGTCCTTAGAGCTGACTGTTTTTGTCCTTCATTTCCTACAGTCACTCTTCCCTTCCTCTTCTGTCCTTCCTCTGTCTTCACACCCTTTGTCTAATCTCCCCGCCTCCTCCCTCTTTCCTCATTTACTTTAATAAAAGGCCAGCTCAGGCAAAAAAAAATAAAAAAATCTGGAGGTCCTTTGAAGTTCTCCACCAGATCCAGCTTTTTCCTTCTCCAAGTCAAATTTCACGACAGGACGACGGAGAGTTAGCACTTGTTTTGCAACATTTTTCTCACAGATTCGCTTTGTTCTGGCTCCTTTTCAACCAGCGGCCTCATCTGTGCTGCACAATCGATACAAGAGTTCTTACTGGTGATTGTATTGACACGGGGAAACTCACTCCTCTCATCAATAGTCACAATGTTTGGGTGAGAACGCATAAAAGAAACCCTTTTAACGTCTGCTTGTTTTGTTACCGGTAAGTCATACATGTGAGATGACTAACAGCTAAGCCCAATGTCATGGTTAAATACAGAGTGATTGACAATGAGACTTAGACTTGTGCTTGATGGAAATTTTCCAATTGGCTGCAACAGTCAGAGACGGCAAATATAAGGAGCTTATTATCCGTGTCTGACGTTGGAGCGATCTTAATGGCCATAGTGCAGAAAGATGATGGTCAAATAGCTCTCTGTCATTAAGTCGCTCATAGAAATACAGGAATCGTATATATAATAAAAATGGGACAGTGAACTATTGGTACATTTTGATTACAGCTTTAACCACATCTGGTCAGACCGCAAAAACACATTTAATATTAACAGGAAATGAACTGAAAAGTCCTCCTGTATTTCTTAACAACGTTATACAAAACAAAACAGGTAAATGTCATTTGCAGGCACTTAAGCTGCACTTTGGGTAACTCTAATTGAATTTATGACAAATTAAAGTTGTTGCTTGTATTCATGAGAAGGCTACAATATCGACCGTTTTGAAAAATGGCAGCGACAAAAGGCACCATATTGACCGATAACATGATTACATATTTAGTCAGTTATGCTTAATTCATTCATTTCCTCAGGTCAGGAGAAAAACTGAATTTTGCAAATTTAGATGCGTGCTCCACATTTTTCATGTTTATCCGTAAGAGACACCACTTTTTTCGAGGTCGAGAGGTTTTCCAACTCTCAATCGGAAAAAAAATTAACTCAGTGAACTTTGCCTCATCTCTGGTGTAGAAGCCGATAGAAATCTCTACATCAATAGTCAGAGGTGCTGAGTGCCACATGGCAGGCACAAGGCCCACACGGATGCGAGTACAGTGTACGAGCTGTCACCAGCAGACTGTAAATAATAGGCAAAAGATGAAACAATTTCCAAGCAAAAACCGGGCAACTTTGTGAGAGCCTTGTGTGTGTTTTTGTGCGCTGCGAGCGTGAATGCCCTGTAGACCGAGGCATTTGCCCACTCCGCTGCTCGTTTTTTTTTTCCAGTCTGGCAAGCATACAAGGGGAAGTGAAAGAGATAAGTTGAAAGGAGAAGTTCCTGGAGTCAGCGTACAGGAAGGATGTGGTCTGATTGAGATAGACACTGACTGATTGCTATTTGGACTCGCTTACATCATCAAGTCATGCTCTGTCTCCAGCAGGTCCGGGGTCAATTCAATCAATTTATAATGAAAATCAATTTAAAGTGCAAGCTGAAACACATTATGCTTGTAAATCATGTTCCATTTGACCATAATGAACTGCAATAATGTTACATACTTTGAAATAAACTGACTATACAGTGCATTTTTATCCAAGACACGCAAGCTATAAGCTCAAAAATGAATACTACATGTTGTACTGTATGTTATGTGGTACTTGTGCATTATAATAGTTTTGCATGTGTTAGAGAATATTTGAGCTGCCCTTGGAGCAGAGAGGAGTCGCACGAGAAAGACAGGCTGGAGACTCTCTGGATGTGTTGGGCAGAAGAAGTTTATTGACCATCAATACAGAACCCAGAGACAAGACACTCAACACAGCGTAGTATTGACTATACTAGTCTGTCTATGCTTCTGTGGACTGAGATTATAAAGCTTAAAAGAAGGTCAGTGCACATGTAATGCCAAATGAAAGGAATGTCATTTACCCGATCTTGGAGTTATCTGTGCAGCATGTCTGTGACAACTTACATTTAGGCCTGAAATTCTCCATCAACATGTTGTAGAACACATGCTCATTCCAAACTAAATCAATGTTTTCCCTCCATTAACTGCCGGTGTGCACCTGTAGACTGCTGAGACTAAGTCTGGGAAGTTTTCAAGAAATGTTTCCACATGCAACCGCTCTTCAAAAATCCTTGACTATCATTGTAAATATTCTGTGATCAAAGGCAATGACAAGTAAAAGACTGCAAAAGGAAGCCCACCTACCACTGTACTCCTCCATCTTTTCAGCAGTAGGCCCTATTCATACCAAGGATACATTATAAATAGATAGCTTACACCATATTCTAGCTGGTTTTTCTTAAATTTGAAATAGCCTTATATAAGTACGACACTTAAAACCAGTAATTGTCCTATCTATGTTTGGCTCTTCCAGGACTAAAATAAACTTCAATGAATCTGATTCAATGTGAGTAATCAAAGCAAAGAATCTGATTAGGCTTCTTGTGCCAGCAGTGTAAGCATAGAGTCAACACAATGCTTCTAAAGAGTTCAATTAAACAGAGCAGCCTCATCCGTAATGAACCATTATCTCTGAATAATAATAAAGACAAAGTTTTGTTTCTTGATGCTATTCATACAATAATGGATGGGTTATGCAGGTCATGATTCATCTTGTCACAGGCTTGTTGTCTCTGCCACATTACATTGGGCTTTTCAAAAGCGACGCATTTAACAGCCTAAATATAGAAGACTAAGTAAACAACATCAGTTACTTTATTTAGATGTCTGAATGTCATTAAACCCATTTCTCCTGTCTCTGCAAACATTCCAAATAAAAGTCTCCAAAGACCAAACATTTATGCAAAATACAAAAGCTTCTGATGATTTTCTGCCAAGACCTTGAAGGTTTTATTGCTCCCAGATGGCAACTATTGACAGCACAAATTCAGTATGCTTTCCATTGCATATTTAGGAACTTTTCCTTGTCTTATTGCAGCTGAGAGAGAACTCCCAGTGAAACAAAACGACTGTGTAGTATGTGTAGGTAGCAGGCATGAGTGGGTGCTACAGGTAGGCTTTGCTCTTGTAATATATGTATTGACAGAACAGGCAGCAGTGGTACGTTGTAACCAGCTAAACTGTGGAGAGAACCAGCATGAGTAACTGAGCCCACGGGTGCTGTGTGCTCAGTGATGGGTGAAAGACTATAATCTGTTGCACACATACTATTATAGCCACACTCCCACGTGTGCACAAAACCCAAGCTTGACAAAATCAAGGAAGTACACACTAAGAATAAGCTGCATATGACTATAGCCATGATGTAAAGAAGTGTGGATAGAAAAGGAGCAGAAAACAAAGATGTGGAAAAAAGGTGCTAACGTGTTCAAATTTGGGAATAGAAATAGCATTCCAACTCTCAAAGTGTACATTCACGTACTCCGACACTTGTCTGGAGTCCACCTACACTGCAGATCAATGACATGGCATCAAGGAATAAAAGCAACCTAACGGCAAGGCAGTGTACCGGAAAAGGGTATATGTAACAGAGCACAGCCATTTTCTTGTATCCTTTCTCTACATTTGCTGTTTGATGATTCCGACCATTTCCTACTGTAATTGCAGTCCATTATTCTAGTCAAACATCCCACACGTATGTTCATTTCTACCTCTACAGAGTCCTCCTGAACATAATATCCATCTTTGTGACTGACTTGTGTTAAATAAGTAGCATGAATGATGTTGTATGTGCTTCTGTCCTGTGTGAGACAAGGCAGTTGGTCTTTTTCCAAGTTACAGTCCTAAACAGACACCCACGGATGATGTGAAGTCAACAAATCAGGACGACCTGGAGACACTTGATGACGGTGAAGATAATTGACAGCTGCGAGTCACAAAACTACACCAAACTTTTCTGGTCCGGCCTTTTATCATTCTTCATTTTCACTCCTCCTCTGGACTTCTTCAGAGGAACATATGGTGTTGGCACATGTGTGGGAGGAGGACAGTGCTCATAGTTTCACAGGCAAATGGAGACTGGTACATTGAACCATGCCAGACAGAGAAAGAGGCACGGATACAGTAATGAAATGACTGAAAAAACACAGGGGTCTCTGACAGAACAAAATAAAGTTAGCGATTGATTTTAATTTAGCCGAGCTTTATTGCAGGCTTAAGGCTTTAGTGAAGTGTTCTCGCTGTAGAACAACCACATCCTTTGGGACAGGCCATTATAACAGCAGGAGAATTCACTTTATCATCCACAGCAATATCCTTCGTCATTACCTCAAGGTGACGCTCCCATTTTTACAAGAAATTGATCCTTTTTTGTCATCAAATGCTTGAAATTAGTTTGACAATGCAGAATAAGTGAGTGGCGACACCGGCTTATATTTACCAGATAAAAGCGGGACAATGCAGTAGACAAGCTGGAAGACGAAACAAGCGCATGCTGACGCACAGTGTGTATCGCTAATTAAAAGGAACGTGTTACATGATAAATGTTCTCACCTTCTCCTGAACTACTGGAGCAGAGCTGGAAATAAAACAGCAAAAAAAAAAAGAAAAACAGCTCCTGATAGACAAAGACCTGAGTCAGCAGAGGAGTTCCACTGTTTCGACGTTTCCCTCGTGTCCTTTTTTTCACCACAGACGATTTATGGGGCAGAAGGCAGAGAGAAAGTCAGCTGCATCTGCCGCATCAACCTGTGCTCTCTAATGAACAACACGTCGGGCCACATTTCCGTGTTGGGACAAGTAGTTCACTGCATGAAATTACATCCACCACAGTGTTCATTTTAATCATCCGTGCCCTACTTCTTATTTTTTACTCCAAATTATATAACGTCTGGAAAATGCTGGTGGGAAAAGTGACTGAGACAGGCATGTATAGGGGCGGGAATCGAGAACCGGCTCTAAATTTCATGATTCATTGGAATTTTATACCCTGGATGTTAACGTTTCCTCTTACCGATGCTCCTGCTCCGAATCCCGGCCATTTATAGGATCCGAGAACTTACAACTTTCCCTTTTTTTCTTTAACGTGCATGCTGACGTCAAAGCGATTTGCGCACAGGAGGAAGTCATGGAGAGGAAGATAACGATCGAAAGGTTGGCTTTATTTCACTAAACGAGACAAAAATGATGCCTTTTGCTATAACTGCAGGGCTGTTATGTTGTGAAAGGTGCAAATACACACAACAATCTTAAACATCTACTGTGTTTTGATCCGCTGTGTATAACTGCCCAAGCAGCGGCGTAACCCCCGCTGAACAGAGTAATGTAATGTTAAAAATCACCAGCGTCTTATAAATAACAAGTGTATTCTGCAAAAACACTGTATGAAGTATGAATACTCTCACCAAATCCATTTGAGATGATGAGAGGCTCAGGCAGGATGAAAGCATTAGAATTGCTCATGTTTCCTTTCACATTTGGTTCAAAAATATTTTATCGTAAACCAGTTTTCTGAATGTTATCTCGGCTTCAATCACTGTTTTTCAAATAGAGAATAGTTTAATTCTACATTAGGAAGAAGATTTAGTGACCTGTATGCTTGTGTTTACAGGAGAATTTTATTTTATTGTCTAAATCGTATTCAGTTTTCCTTCCTCATTATAATTTGCTAATTATTTTTTTAAGTTATATAACATACTCAAGTGAAAACTGATTGTGAAAGTGTTAATACAAACAGGACTACTTTTTATCCACACACAGCTATCAGGAATCGATAAGAGAATCGATAAAGAATCAGATCGATAAGTAGAATCATCAGTGGCATTGATATTGATAAAATCGTATAAATTCCCATCTTTAGGCAAATATCCATCTATCAAACTGGACTCTAGAAGACAAAAGAGTGGCAAAAACTATAAGGTACAAAATGCAGCGGCTATTCAAATTCCAGGGTAATAGTAACTTGGTCTTAATTGGCTTCACCTGTCTCTCAGCTATCTAATAGTCATCTCTATTGGTGTTTGTATACTGTAATAAAAGCAGCTCAACATGAACTGAATATTAATAAAGGAAATGAAGGCAAACTCGAGATAACTGACAGCATTCTGTTTATTACTGAAATGTTGCATCCTGATGATGCGAAAGCCTAAAGGCAAACATTACTATAGAATATGTTTATATATTTTTAATGGCTATATGGTTGTGACAGCAGGAAGATATAGCAGATGTTATTAAATACGTGTGAGAGAACAAAGCATGTAGGCATTGAGTTAGGGTTTCTTTAAGAACTGCATGTTGCATGTCAGAAAAAATAATAAATTCAGAAAACATTGCTAGGGGCTTATAGGAATTGAAAAGCATAATTAAAGAAATGAGAGGAGGATGCCGTATCCCTGCGGAAAGGAAAGAGACAGTAAAGAAAGAACAGGAGAAGGTAGATAAAAGGATAAGACTGAGGCCCCTGAGAATGGGACCTTCCACATGATGATGGGCTCTTGTGATAAACACACACATACAGTATACACATGTGTACTCAGTAGATGCATAAATGATTTAATGACACACGTCCCCACATCACCGTCCGGAAAGAGAAAGAGAGGAAAGACAGAAGGAGAGAAAGTGCCTGGAGCTAGTCTTTGAATCTTCCTCGACAAAAGGACATACCAATGTGTGTGAGAGTGGGAGAGTGCACCCATGTGCCGCGGTACTGTGTGTGCATGTCATCAGTGATTTGGCTTGTCATGTCTAATCCTAACAATTGCTTTGATCAAAGATCTTTCTCTCTTTCCTCAAAAGCCAGATGAGTGTGGGATACATGAGGCTAGGAAAGGCTCTACAGTTCAGACTCTCAGAGCTTTGAGGACAACTAGAGAACTGCAATGGGATAGTCTACATCATCTTGTTATATATGTTGTTGGCTACTTCTCAGCAGTGCGACACCACTCTTTTTATTTTTGATATAGGTCAGCTCCACCATGTCATCAATGTCACCAGGAAGTGGCCTCACATTCCCATAACAGGTCAATAAGCAATATATTAGCATCATGGGTTCACCATTTTAGCTCCAAAATTGAGGTGCTGCCAAGTCATCTCTCACTCTCACGTTCATGATACAATATAATTGAATCTTTTATTGTGATATTACAACTGTAATACTGCACCACAACAGTAAAGCATGCTAGATTTGCAGAGCCATATGCCTAGTCTTCATTTTTAATGTCAAATCCAGGTTTACACAATCTTATTTTTCTGTTTTTACCATTTTTGTGCTTAATAAAAGGGATGTTACTTACTTAAGGATTGTTATTTTAAAGAACCTGCATATCAGATCTTAAACTAGTCTTAAACAGTATAAAATCAGTTGATCAGCATACCAATAGTAACTTTTAAACTTTGAGGAAACAATAAATATATGATGATAAGTTTTATGCTCAATTTTTTTTATTCTAATCAACAGCAATGAACTCAAGATGATGAGTGTGATTAATTTTATGAAGTTTTAGTACAGCTCTATAAATAAAAGCATAGGGCTACAAAGACAGAGCAGCAATGCCCTGAAATAGACCTCTAACTCTTCTATCCCAGTTAAAAGAAGAAGGGATGGAGGAGATGATCAGGGCAGTGATTCGGAGGGTGAAAAGTAGATCTAAGGCAAGTGGCCATAGTAGGAGAATGTGGAGAAGGAGGTTGGCTCAGAAAAACAGGGGAAAGGGGATAAAAGTGCACTAAATACTTTTAAAAAATGAAAGATCCCGAAAAGTAAAGAAGGGGAATAAGCACGGAATCATTTGAATGAGGAAGTAGGCAGGAGGTGAAACACAAAAGGTGAACGAGCAAGAACAGAGTGAAAAGCTATGGGGTGAAAAGAGTGAGGTAGAGAAACGGAGATCGACTGCTGACATATCAATCGCCATAGTGACCACCCTCCCACATCTTCCTTTATAACTTCCACAGCATGGATTTTTCGCTACGGCCTCATAGCACGTAGGTCACACGACAAACACAAACAGAGATGGATATAGACTCACAAAACCACAATTGGAACCGAGTGCTGACAGGATGTATGTTGGATATACCCAGTAAGGGAGTTCAATCCATGCATACACGGTTTCCGAGGGCCAGTGTGGGACGCCATTCTTTGTGTTCATTGATCCAAAGCAAGAAAAGTCAGACCACTCAAGCTGTGACAGAATCTTGGCTCTCTCTCACACACACACAGACAGATTTTCGTGGTATTGGTGAATGGGGACGGGGAGGTAGGAAGATAAATGGACGGCAGAAAAGCAGAAAGAGGGGAAGAGGCGATTAGATGCTGTAAGAGAAGGGAAGAAGTTAAAATGATGTAAGCCAGGTGGAGAGAAGGAAGAATGGACGGTGGGGCTGACATATTTACAGTAGCACACACCAAATAGTCCTTCTACACTAAATGCAGGCTAGATTAAAACAGGAGTCCCGACAGTTGTGTCTGTGTGTAACCAGACAGCAATCCCAACTCAAGGCCAGAACCATATAGATCATACCCCAATCATCTAGTACTGCTTTCAACATGAGATAGGGGCAAGACAGTGAATTATGAACCCAACCGCCCCACACTTTCCTACTTTTATCCTCTCCTCTTCCTCCTGTTACCATGTTTGATATTCCCTTTTCACTTTTTGCTAGACTTAAGCAAAAGCATTCACCCATAAAGGACAAATCAAAGCAACAAATAATTGCTGATACAAATTATAATCCATCAGTGGAAATAAAAAATGTCAGCTTCTTGTCACAACCCAAGAAGCTGCCATTAGGTGAGAAAAGAGTTTGCCATGTCCATCTTTTCATAGACACTGCTTGAATTAAACCAATGCTCTAGTGAGTTTATGACGAAAAAATAAAAATACCATATTCAGGAAAGACACAGTAAAGGAGCGTTTCTTCAGTGTATTTATTTATTTATTTTTTGGAAGAAAGAAATCATCTTTGAAAGTATGTTTGAAGACACACTTTCAAAGATTATTCCTTCAATGTTAGTAGTCGTCATGTCACACAGTTCAATCTCTTGTGGACATTTGACTGGTCCATTATTCGTCACAAAAAAATGGGTAATGGAGCAATAATCTACTGATAGGCCTTCAGAAAAGGGATCGCGAGTGTTTCAAAAACTGTTTTGGGATGTTTCTGAACAAAAATTTGGAATATGTTTCTCAAATGGAAGTCAGCGGCCTTATTTCTGCACATGGTTTGACATAAGCAAATGATTCTCTGGTTTCATACAATGCAGAAGATACACATGTGCCTTTTTGAACAAGTGTTTTTTTCATTTTCAAGGGGAGGGGGAGGGTGATACGTACTCCTACCTCACAGCAAGAAGGTCGAAGGTTCAATCTCCAGGCCAGCCAACACTTTTCTCTGAGTCTGTTACCGTAGGTTCTCTGCAGGTTCCCAGGTTTCCTCCCACCGTCCAAAGACATGAATGTGTAGGTGACCTGATGAATCTAAAGTGCCCCTAGTGAACGAATGTGAGAGTGATCTGTCAATGTCTGTGTCTAAATGTCAGTCCTGCGAACATGATGATGATAATGTTTTTTTTTTTAACATAATTTAATTTGTTTGACGAAGATAAGCTCAGGCTAGTAAGACGACGTTGTCAAAGTTAAAATGCAGACGTGTTGTATCTCTCCCCACCGTTGTGTCTGTGCTTCTCTCTTTCACCCCCTCCAGCGAGACCAGCTGTCTCATAGCAACAGGATGACACTGTTCCTGACTGCCTGACCACCTACACACTCCATACACACAAATGTACAGACATGCACAGCCCCGTTTCCATGTTTTAGGTGGCATTACTTTGACTTACATGTATTTCTGGAGACGTCTAACTCTAACTAAACCTTAAAGCAAGTCAGGATGCAGAAATACAGATCTTGAGGCTATAGTTCCTTTCAATTGATGTCTTCATTTATCCATTATATATCATATAAAGTATGTGTATTGAAGCGATAATGGACTATGTCAATTTGTTGAAGCCTTATCACACATTAATCATCTGCATTTCTGACCTTTTTGTGGTTACATTTATTCTTATCAGCTAGTATTGACTACATGCAGGAGATAACACCTGTGCCTTAACAAACTTCCCGATATCAGCACTAAATGACATCCAATATAATGTTATCATAGACAGAGATTGTTTCTGTTCTGAATCACAGTGTTTTCTGGTTCTCTGATCTATAGACTTTCATTTTATATGGCTGTTGGGATGTAGATACTGATACTTAGATAATTTTGTTCATCAAGTTGATGCATGGCTCAGTGAAGTGATATTAGTTTGGTTGCCCTTACCTACATCAGAGGATCTCTACGTATATGGAAAACATGGTAATTAATTAAAATAAATCTTTTAACTTGTTAAAAATGCCTGTTCTTTTTTGTGGCATTACTTGTGGATGGAATCCAGAAAAAAACAGCCTATTCCTTAAATTACAAAGGGTGAAAGCGTAAAGGGAGGTGAGATACACACACACCAACTGAAAGTCAGACATACTTGTATCAAACACCATTCAATACCAGCATTATCTGCACCCTCTTTCATGTTTGCACGCAATCAATACAGGCAAAAACTATGCAAGGCACGCGAATGAAAGGGAGAATGAAAAAAGCACTATTTCTGTAAAGATGCCCCTCACAAGGAACAGTATCTATCACACATCAAAGCTATTTCACTGTCTCATTTTGCTGTTTGCCTCTAATAAAAAAAGGGTCTGAAACCAAAAGAAAAGAAAATGCAGGCGTGTGGTGAAGAGTCACATTGTGAAAAGAGAGAATTACTTTGGCATAAGTTTGGTGGATGACTCACTGTTGTGTTGGTTTTGACTTTGACATAAAAAAGCTCAGAGGGCTTCCACACCAGAGACCTGCTTTAAATCAAACACTGTCTTCCAGATAGAATATCATTGATTTCCTCATGACTGTTTATGTGTCTAAATGTTTAAAATTTGGATTATTGTTATTATTGTTATATTCTGATTTAAGTCATAACTCACCATACTGTCCTAACTGCAACAAAGTTGTTTTGTATGTATTTGGTGTATGTCATGCGTTTTCATGAGAGATGAGCTGTTACTTAACATCATCATGTATACATGAAAGAAAGATTGTTCTTGTTTCATATTGGGGTACTGTGATGATTTAATGATTCTGATGCTACGTATTTTTGATAAAACTTAGTGGTCGATATCAAAAGCAACCTATTGCAAAGTCTAGCAGCCACACATTTGTACATTTTCACTTTCCGTCAGCTGGTGCATGTGCATGTGATCAGGGCAAACAAAAGAATACGCCTCAACTCAGTGGTCAGTAGGCTCCAGGTGCTGCAGCCAATAACTTTCTCCTGTAGTTGATTTACTTCAGTACTTTACTTTATTTCTGTCACATCTTTGTGAAATAAATTAGTTGCCGTTTTAATCACCTTCCATTTTCCTGTTGTATCTGGACAGTTTGATCTACACAAGTTAGTGTCATAACCCTAAGAACTCCATTGGGACTTAAAATACTGTCCATCAGGGGTCCCCAACCCCTGGTCCATGGGCCACTATTGGTCCATGGCTTATATACTTCTGGTCGGCATTTTATAGTGGATCTTTTGGGTGTTTTATTTTTAAATAGTAGTCTATGTCCGCCGGGACCTCTTTCCCACAATTCACTCCACTTGACTAAGTCACTCACCCTTCTGAGACATCAAAACTCCATTTCAACTTTCTGACTTCACAACTCGGGTCAGTCTACACACTGTGTGTTTCAAAAAGAAATGCTGGTGAGTTAAAAAAAATTTACTGAATTTTATCACATAAAAAAAAAGCTCCGTCCTAATACAAACACGGAGCACAAAGTGTCAAAAAAGATGGCTTTCTTGTGGGAGATGGCTGGAGATTTTGAGTTTTGCAACCTGCTACATTGTTTATTTATTTTTTTACAAAAACAGACACCACTTGCAGCACATTAAGTGGGCTATGTACTTAAGTGTGTGACATATTTAACCTGCTCAACTAACTTATCCATTACTTTAAGGAAATACACCCACAGTTTTGAAAGTCAGCAGATAAAGTGGCTGCATTCAACGCTTCTCAGGAGTATTTCTCCCTCAATTTGTGAAGGAATGGATCTGAGACTCATTTGTGCTTGATTGTTGCTGACCATAAATAAATATAGCCTTTCATTTGAGTGTTATGAGTAAGTGATACAAGCCCACCCCGAAAAAAGGTTAGGAACCCCTGCTGTACACAGTAACCCTTTTATACATTAGGATCATTTTGACTCAATGTGTAGGGTACATGTTTCTGTGTGTTTGATAATTGTTTGGACAAATAATTAAGCACTGATGGTGATTATAGTTTGAAACATGCAAACCAAGCATGGGAGACTGGGATTACATGCTTATACTTCATAAGTGTCTTTCTAATGATGTGAATCTTCCCTCAGGTTGTGTGCCATTCATTTATTCATATCTTATTCTTACAGGTTGTGCTGTTTTGTGCAGATTTTGCTTCAGGAATACCAAACCACCTTCCAAAACGTCATTCAGAGGAGAAACCAGAATTGCTTTAGGACTCAGGGTTAGCGTCTAGTGGATTACAGTGGAGATGCCTGTGGCCTTTACAAGTTCACATTTGTTGGTCACCTGTAGATTGGAAAGAGAAAGCTCAAGGCCTGCTAATACAACAAAAGGACATCAAACCATTCCAACCCAGACACGCAACGGCAAAAAAACACACGGTCACGTATACACACACCGCGCAACTGAACCGCACGCAAAGCATCAAAATCAGGTGTAAGGACAAGATCAAGAGAATATCCTCATGAAAAAAGAAATAACAACAAGGCAATATCAAAATAAGTCTCTTTCATGTCTAGGAAAAAAGGAATATGTTATTTTCTCACAATACAGTGTTCAATTTCAACAATGAAAGGCGTGGGAGCTGTCAGTCTTCTTTTGTGCTGCCAACAATATGTAAAGCTATTTCAAAGCAAAAAATAAATAAATGAAATAATAAGCTCAAGACACAGCGTGTGGTCAAGCCTTGAATGATTAACTTGCAACAGTCTGCTAGTACAAAACATCCGGAGTACGCTCTAATACTGTAAAGAAGTAAGAAATTATGTAAGCCTAGGTGGATAGTACCTTGGATCATGGAGGTGGATTTTAATATTCTACAAAGAGGTTTTTAGTTGGACTTCAGCTCTTCATCGAAAAAGTTTTGGCAAAACCTGAGATTTCTAAACAGTCTGTTGATGATGTAACTGATAAATCTAAATCTAAGACTGTGATGTGTCAGATCTGAGACTCAGTACTGTATGTTCTCCCAAGTGAGTCCAGCCTCCTTCTGAAGTTTTCCAGACATAAATTGCAGATGAGGCTGTAGAAGTTTGCGCTGCATGGTGTCTTTCCACCAATAACCCTGCCTCTTTTTTATCCTCATCTTTAAACATGTAGCAGTCGTTTCTATAGAAAGTATGATCTTAATTTTATTTTATCTTTCGTTCCACTTACTTTTTTGAAGTCAACTGAAATAAAAGTCATTACAGCCTGAAAACATCAAAAGTTTGGACGGTCATGTCATGCAAAAAACATTTTGGTCCAATTTGACGGGTCGATTAAAACAATAGAAAACAGTGAGATGCAGTGGTGGTTTATTAGTTTTCCCTGATTTTTAAAACACTGGTGCAGAGAGTGTCTGTGAAACATATTTAAATAGTGTAATCAATCCTTTGTACTGGCCTTGGTTGTTGATTAAATAATTTGGATGGAAATAAGGTCTTTGGTTATCTTTACCGAGCCGTTTCCTACAACAGCAGTGCTATGTGTGAAAAAAAAATCCTTATTTTATTAAAGCAGTGCCATCTGATAACTAATAAATGTGTTTGACTACATTTGTACTGGTTCGTGAAGAATGAATCACAAAGTCCTTGGAAGTACTCTCTCTTACTCAAAGGTGAAGGCAATGTTTGCAGAAAGGCTCAATGTAGTTGCTGTATTAATAATACTTCCAAGCACATTCTTACCAAAGGTGTGTAGAAGCCGAATTGATACGAAACATACTTTAAAAGGAAGATAAACAGAGATTTGCATTCATTTAAAGAGGAATCTGACGTAAATGTTCAGACGTTTAGGAACAAATCTCGTCTGACAACAATCATACAAAATAGGCCCAGCTAATTGAAAGCCCCGTGTCCCTCCCTCCATTACTCCCCTCTAAATGATAGAAACAAATAAACACAATTGTATTCTACGTTGCTTTATGTCACACACTTGACCTCTTTTGAAAGGGGTTATTCTCTGTTGTTGCAATGTGTGCGTATAAATTGTTCTCTCTGGCAGATCTCAAATAAATGATTCACTGAGAGATACATAGATCAAACATGCCGTATTCATTATTTGTATTAGTTTACACATTTACGAGAGCTATACTTTAAAATGAAGTAAGTAAGGGACATAGTGAACAGTCTTCTGGTTTGTCAAACTTTGGCATATTATATGTTTGGTTAATGTCGCTTACGCTTGTAGCGAACAACTGAATAAGTAACTGTAGTAACACATCTCCTGTCACATGACTAACTCCAGCCAATCATGGCTGCTATGATGCATCTGAGTCAGGAGCACAGCTTAAGTAACAACTGAAGCCTTCATGACAAACATAAAAGATGATTGGTTAATTATTAAGAATATAACCATGTGTGTTTTTTACTTAGCTAACAGGTTAAAACTTGTGTTGTACATATATTATTGTATTGTATTTGATAATTACAGTATTGTGTTCAGTGCTGAAACTCAACATAATTATTCATAAAAGATGTATAATGTATGACAACTTGATTTAATATTTTAGTTTCAAAACTTTATAGTAGGGTTAGAGTAGCCTAATTTTAGTTTTTGGTTTATATCTCTAATTTACCTTACTGAATTGCTGTAATAGAAACATGTAACATTTTTATAGGCTTTAAAAGCTTAGTCAGTATTATTCCAACTGTATTAATTGTACTCTTTGCACAATTAGTTTGAAGCTATCAGAACAGTAATGAATGTTTGCTTTCCTCTTAAAGCAGCCTTCTATGCTTCCAGAACCTGTGGCCTATTTGATGCCCCTGAAATGTGGCTCTGACCACCTCACAGTCATCTAGCTCCCCTCATCCCTCTCCATATTGTTCCTTCGTTCCACTCAATCCATCCCACCATCTCTCCTTTCTCCCCGCTCCTCTCTTTGCCACTAGTGCTTCATTTGGCTCATGATGAGGTGTCACCGCTCTGCCCTTGAGTGGGCAACAATCCCCTCAGACAAAAAGTGTTTGTGTGTGTATGTGGCGGTATGTTTGTAATGCCGTCTGCATCACCATGGTGACATGTATGTGTGGGGCCCGGGTCGGCCTGCAGAAGTGACAGACATCAGGGTAGTGCTGTCACAGCAGGAGAAGAGATGATTTACTTGTCAGGGGACTGAGGGACAGGAGGCAGATAGTGCTAAGAGATAAATGCACTGCTGCAGCTGGGATAATGTAAAGATGCTAGATTCGACTGCTGGGACTTATACCTTCAAGCACCATGACGCAGAGGGAAATACAGCACATGTCCATCTGCTATTTTGCAACATGTTGGTTTGAAGTTGTCATGCATGTTGTCATGTCATTCACGGTCTGTTTCTCCAGCATATGCCATAAATAATATGTACTGTAAGTATTCCCAGGATGTGTCGGGACAATGATGTGTTTGTGACTACGGTGTTAAACCATGACAGGACTTATTAGTCTGTTCATTTACAATAAACCCTAAATACTTTGTAGAAGGAGACAGGAACAATTATAAAGAAAACTGCTTCAGAATTAAGCACATTTTAACCATAATAACTGGAACATCTTGCACACTACTACAGATCTACACGTGCTACACTTTGCTCCTATCAATAGCAGTAGGTGTTATTATAATTATTTCATGTGCCAGAGTTTATGTCCTGCATGCTGGCAGAAGTTGAAGTTTAGGAAATGACAAGATGGCACCTTTAACAGTCTCTGTGAATGAAAGCTAAACTATTGGACATGACGCCGGCACACTGCATGAGTGAGCTATAGTGAAAATATAGATGAAAATACGCAATGCTATTATATTTGGACAAAAGCATGCACAAAATAACAGCCATATAAAATATCAGCTTATCTCACTGGTATGAGTACTATAAGAAGAACTTTGCCATTTCCAGTAATGCAATTGGATTTAAAGAAGTTAAGTCTATTTCTACACTATTTAACATGCTACGCACACAAAAGCCAAATGTTGTCCTTCAGAGCCCATATTATCAGGAGCCAAATCGGCCCCAACACCACCACTAAAGACACAATAAAGAGGCATTGATTTGTGTAACTCACAAAAACACAGGTAATCATTAGCTTGTTGTTGCGGCATCAGGTAATAATTATACAATCATGAACGCCTTGTCATTCCAGCATAACTCAATTTAAAATAATGTTGTTGACAGAGTTAGCGTCGTTCAATAATCTCTAAATGGTCATGACACTTTGGGGGGACATAAATGATAAGATTAATAAAGGACTGACTCCTGTTTAGCTCCTTGGATGAAGGCAGTCTAATAACTTGTCATTGCTGGACAGGGGGACAGGACATAGCCAGCAGCAGCACAACATTCTAATGAGACAGAAGTCTTACTGCATGTGGAAAATCACATGGTAATGTAGCTAATTAGGCCTTGATGTTGGCAACCAAATCAGCGGCAGACCTGCTGATGCCAGGCCTTGAATGTCACATAAACCCAATCTGAGCTATGGATCGCTCTGTTGTTCACTCAGGGTCGAACAGACAGGTAGCCTGACAGACCAAGGATGGCTGTTGATATCACTACACTAATATTGGAATCTCATTTATTTCCACCGCACTAAAAAGCATCTGCATCAGCACATCAATGCAGCACCTTATGGAACAAAACTTTCCGCACTACACTTTTTGAGCTCTCTGCTGTCTAGATGAAGTATGTGAAGTGCACATGATCAAAGATGACCACCGTTTATTTTCAATGATAGTTGCTTATTGCACATGTACTGTAAAATTACAGCTTAAAATAAATCATTCATAAATAAATCCATGTCCTGAAGCCCACACTTCATGTTATCTGTTGTCATTGGATAGTGTTCTGGCTCATGGCCACTCTGTTTTGAAATATACAGCATGTTGTGAAAACTGTTAATAAACAGACCAACCCATTTGGGTTTTTGGAAGTGCTCTGTCAACCATTTAAAGACATTTATTTTTACATAGTTGTCTTTTAAAATGGATTTGTGAAGTGGGATTATAAATACTTCCAAGTTTAGTATTTGAGTGTGTCTGCTTCACATCCAAAAATTCATGTCCTTTCAGTGTTTGAGGATAACATGTTGATGCTTAAGATTCTTGCACAGCTGGTGTCCTTTATGTGTGTTGCCATGGCTGTAAATTGTAGATTTGGATCACTAAACACAGTCATTTGGAAACAACTTACAATTGGCCACTATTAAGCATGTATTATTTACATACCATGATTAGATTACCATTTCATTTCTCTGTTGCATGACAAGAGTAACAGAAAAATATGTAAATGTGCACAGCTGGATATATTCTTCAACATCAAGCTTATCTTAATGTTCTAAAATTTGGTTAATTAAAACTAAATTTTCCAGTTGGCATTGCCTTGATTATGTTTGCCTTTCACTAAAGAAAAAAGAACACATTAACACAAAACTTCTGGCCATCCAGTGCAAACATGCCATGTGGTGCCTCGCGTTAGCGTTGGCTAACACGGGAAATGAAAGCTCCACACACACATACCCTGAGGCCTTACTGAGGAAAGGTTGAGTGGCAGTTTGTAGGGTGAGGCGTCAGTCAGTCTTAAGACTGAGCGCTCGATTGGGATCGTTATGCTCTATAGGGACATATGGGTATGTGCTAACTGCCATCAGCGGTGATTTGGGGCCAAGAAGCACAGTAAACAGGCCCGAGGCAAACACATGTTTACTTTAGTTTGTGCATCTGTTTGTGAGCAGGTTATATGTTAATGTGTCCACGCACACACTTCTCCCCAGAAGCTATTATTAACAGAAAGTGATGGTCTGCAGGGCTTTGTGTGAGTCTGTATGGGGGCAATTATTGCCACTATAGTGTGATGTAGACCCTGGAGCGTCCCTTGGGCCAAGTTCAACACCATCATGTTTTCTCCGTTTACAAAACAGCTTTCCAGTCCACGGTGCCTTCACCTCCGCAGGTCCACCTCCACTTTACTCACTGAATCCACATGCCCTCTTTCTCAGCCTGTGATGTTGTCCCTGTGGGTTGGAAGGGTAACTAATCAAAACTTTTGTCTCTAAATAATTGCTATATATTTGTCAAACTAAACCACTCAAACTACTTAACCTTTAGTTTACTTTAAACGGTGTATAACAAATATTTTTACATAAAACTGATCTCAACAGAAGAAAACGCAACCAGACTGTTATGTCACTTTGTACCTGTTCAATTGGTTGATTATCCCATTATTTTGTTCTTGAAACAAGAAACCTGACATACATGAAACATGTATGCAATAGTAATTCATTTCTTACTTCCTTTTACTTTTTGAACGTTCTGTTCACTAAACCCACTCCACTGGTAATACGTGTTGAAGAGCACATTTTATCTCAAAGTATATATTCTTCACTTTAGTTTGCATTTGAAAATAACCCAAACAGGATGTAGCAGCCTCCAGAGGCCTGTTTTTTACTTTGCACCCACCTACACAAACTGCTTTGCACCACCAGCCTGTGCCCATAGGATTTTCACAGCATCCATCTGGCTCCATGATCTTTGGCCTGCTAAGCTCCAATGCGAGCTGAGAATTGACACTTTCTGCCACTCACCATCACATTTCAAGTAAAGGCATTCAGATAGCCAAGATTCATCAATGTGTGGATTTAGGAAGACTCACACAATGTCTGGTGTTTTCTCAGCCAAACTCATTAGACACACTGCTGTGGGAAAAGCAAAATACCTCAAATAAATTATTAAAGACACCCCCGTCATAAGCACCGATTCTCACATTTAATATTGTTTGTGGCCGTGGGCAAGATCCGAGGAATAAATGTAAAGGAAGCTTGCAGCCTTGGAACACAAACAAATAACTGAGAATGTATCATTGTGAAATGTGGTAATGGTTTGTACTGACTGACAGAATATTTAAAAAACCTCATCCTGGGAATTAACTGCTTAAATGTTAGTGTTATTGTTTTTTCTGTGTAATTAGCCGTTAGCCACTGAAATTTGTTTCACTGAAGCGCACAAACAGTTTAGGTATTAAACATCTCAAAAATCTTAGCCTGGTCAGTCAAACCCATAGACTTTGCAAAGTGAAATTGGTCTGGAAACTAACTTCCACTCAGAACAAACAACTCCAACACAAGACACACTTTATTCGACTCTATCATAGTTACGAACTGATCAGGAACCAATCAACAATCTCAGCTATTTAACATTTTACAATCCCCATAGTCACATTTTAAAGCCTTTTTTCAGTGGCCCAAGAACAATGTGCTATCGGTCCTCGTCAGCTTAATATGATCTTAGAGTCACTGACACACAGAGGCACACTGCTGCAGTCATGCCATGTAGCAGGTTTTTACAGCAAACACCACACCAAACATAAAGCAGTATACTGATTTGTGATGTAGATTGTACTAAATTCACGTAGGTGTATAAAGAATACTACAACAATGCATTATGATATTTGGCATTCATTAGTGATACCCTTTTATGATGCGGATAGTTTAGCCATTAATTTGAATTTGATAAATAGCAGTAAATGCTTGTGAAGGTGTTTTAAAGCAGTTGGACAAGTTTACAAACATATAACTACAGAAATTAGAACTCGGCATGAAGCACATTAAATCATCAGTACACTTGTGCTTTATGTTTGTGCTTTTAACAAAGTCAAGTATCTGAACTGGTGAGGTCTGCTTACACACAGATGAGGAATGGTGCTGGCCTGAAGGTTAGGGAAGTAGGCCTGGGGATGGCTGCTGTAAATGAATGAGTAATGTTGTCCCTTCCCTCGGCAGCCACTGTTGAAGTGCCCTTGGAAAAGGCAATGAACCCCCAATTGCTCCAATTGAGCTGCTCAGTGGCCAGAAATGCAAAACTGGGACTGAATTGGGCGTTTACCAAATGGAATTGTGTGACAGAGCAACCAGGGTAGGAAAGAGGCCACCACCCAAATACTGGCTCATCTGGCTCCTGCTTGTAGCAGGAATTACTTTAGTTTGCCAGTCACTTTGGCAGGTAATCATCCATGCTTTGGAAGATGGGTATTTTCAGAAAAATCTAGTTGGCCTGCAATTTGACAAGTATGTGTATAAATGCTGATAGACTGTCAGATCATAATCAGATCAGACTCTGCAAGTTGGAGTAAGCAAATCTACTCTAATGTATTCAAACATTACTAAAAAATAATAATATGGTACACTAGAAATTTTGTTTGCTGCTTAGCTAGAGCCAAAAGATAAATAAATAAGGGGTGCACGGCGGGACTCAGCAAGAATGGTGTGAGTCTGATCCCTGGACTGGACACGTCTGAATGTTCTCCCCGTGTTACCGTGGGTTCTCTCCAGGCCTGACTTCCTCCCTCCGTCCAAAGACATGCATTTGGAGGTAAACTGAGCAATCTAAATTGCCCCTAGTGAATGAATGTGAGAGTGAATGCTTGTCTGTCAGTATCTGTGTTTAATGTTAGCCCGGTGACTAACTGGCCATTGTCCAGGGTGTACCCCGCCTCAGGCCCAAAGCTGCTGGGATAGACTCCAGCCCCCTGCCACCCCCCAACGGGACCCAGCGGGAGAAGATGAATGAATAAATAAATATGGTTTAAATGATTACAACTAAACTTGGTGACACAAATACAGAGTAAGCATTTTTAAATTGTTTGGTTAATTCAGTTCAGGTTAATTCAACCTGCCATACGCTTTTTGAAGGCCTAATGCTTTTAAAGTTTAGCATTCCAGATCTGGAGGGTCAAATTCAGTCTGAGGGCTGTTATTATACTGCATATAATTTATGGAGCAGCTATTACTAAAGATCAATAGCACTTAAACTGCTCCATTGATATTGAAACCTGCACTGATTTACAAGCAGATAGGCCTATCCACACACACATGCACACACTATTTGTATTTGACTTCCAAGAGAACTAAATGCAATAGCTATTTATTGTTCATTTCCTTGTATTGCTACTGCAGATGCAGCCACACAGAACATAACGCACTGTAAGAGTTGCATACTGGAGCACTTGCTGAACAAGGCACACTCTATGATTCAAAGAGGTGTTATTATCACAGTTTCATTCAAGAAATTGAAATGAATTTTTGATTCAAAGCAGCCAACAGAAAATAAAACCTCAAATAGTTTCTATACATTAAAACAGAACAGAATACTTTAACATGGCCAAGGAAAAAATGCATCAATACTAACATATTATATGAGGTCAAGTTCACAGTTATGTTTTTGTCATATATGTCATTTTTGGAATCTGCAAGTACTCGTCTAAGTCAAAGTCAATTTTGAGCTCTCACATGGCAGCAACAGCACTGAGTTCCCTTTTTTTTTAAATGGATCCCATAAAATACTACTTGAAATGTCAAACATTGGGGATGTCATGGATTTGCTGATTTATTTAATGGGTAGTTGTGATCAGTAGTGGGCTAAATAGAAAGTGGAGACTTCCTGTTCACATTACAGTCTCTGAAAAAACTCTCATAGTAGTAGCCTATGCAGCTTTTAATGCATGGCTTAATGTAGTGACAGTGACCTTACTGGTTTTCTTCGCTCGTGATTGCGAGTGGGCAAAATTCAATAGGCGTTCAGTAAGTGCTCTTGATGCATTACAATAAGCTGCAGATATATTATTCTTAGCTATTTTGCTTTAGGACATGATTCAGTGTTGTGCCATGGTCAGCATATTTGTTTAAGTGTTTTAGAAGATTTAAATGATCAAACTGGGTTATGCACAGATTATCATGGTTTACCTCTGAGTTAAAGCCTTTTTATTTGCGTAGCCACAAAAGATTACAAACCTGTCCTGCTTAAAATTATTTATTTATATTATTAAATTAATATTCAAAATATTTAATGTTTGATTAAAGACATTTATAAAGACATGTCTCCCATTATGCTTTATAATCTACAGACTTTTAATTGGAACTCATATAAAGTTGTTTACACATAACTACACTAACACTCTGAAGATGTGTCACTACTACTACTGATATTTCTTATATTCTGGCTAAAGTTCTCTATAAATGAACACTTTGGCTTTAACTAAATATTTAAAAACATGCCATATCCAGATGTTGGCAATAAAATGTTAGTTCTGGTCCTAAAGGTTACATCCTAAACATAACAATTTTAGAACAGATTCTTAAGAAATGGTTGAGTCATGTTTATCCATAAGTTGACATGCTTGGTCCTCAGACCTTCCACAATGAGGAGAATTCTCTTAAATACAACCTGGTCTCTCCCTGCATCACTGCAGAGACCCATCATCAGTGGTGACATATGCGAGCATAAGAGTTGGAGCAGGTGGGAGCAAACTATTCCGGAAAGACAACTAGTGAGGATCTGCTGCTGAGCAGAGACTTACATCCCAACACAGATGGAAAGTCACAAAAACATGCAGTTAGCAGAGAAGCCTGCTGGGACACCATGGTGCTCCCTTCCTTCACTTTTACCCTGCTTTTTGATTTAGACCGCTTTGGAATATTGAGTCATTTCTTTACTGGGCATCAAGGGTCCCACTGACACCCACCAGAGCTCTTCCTACTCACCGACACAACAACAGTCTGAGCAAAGGGAGCAGATTGAAATTCACTTCACGCTGACACTGGCACGAACCCGCGTTTTTATTCCCCAGTCGACACAGAGACGCATGCAGAGCGAGGGAGACAGAGAAGATGCGCTTTTATTAGGGGCTGAAATCACAGCGCGGTCATCACCATCTCGTTCAGACAAACAGCTGTCTCTTTTTACAGTCACAGTCAGACCACCCAGTCATCCATCCATCCACACAGAGGAATCACAACTCTTACCTTGAGAGCTTCTATATCCAAAGACGTGGAGCGGTCCATGGCGATGAAAGAGTGGTGGAAGTGCTGCGAAATCTGTCACGTAAACACGAGTCCCACAACAACCGGGGATGAGGTGAAGGAATGCGACCAGAGCAAAAAAAAGTTGTTCTCTAGAGTCCCAAACTCTGCTGCAACATCCCTGTTGTGATTCTTATATGTTATCAATATTCCAACACGGCGACAGGACGAACTCTCCCACTTTCATTTCCCCTAGTGATAGGTAAAAAAAAAAGAAAAAAAAAATCAGGACTCCATACTGAATAGTCTGAGACAATGTAAAAGCATAGGAATAGATGTTAAGAAGCCGCGGGTAATGCTTCGAGATGCGGCTTTTTTGCGCACTCAACAGCCAAACCTATCCAGACGTTGTTTCTGAATCTAACTCAAAACATTGTCGCTTGTTGTTGGGATGGTAGTCTCTCCTGACAGCCTGTAAGCAGAGGAACACCATCCAACGTGATGGACTGTGTGGCAGACAACAGACAGCGAACTGAAGGGGTGTCCGAAGTCACACAGATGATATTCTTCCAGCCTTGCCTGGGCGACTTCCATGCGGCAAACCGCCAGAGATACCAGCTCTCCAGAGAGGGAGAGGCGGAGGAGAGAAAGAGCGAGGGAGACCTTGTGAGAGATAATGCTGGAGAGAAAGAGCGAGAGAGGGACGCGGTGTGAGTTGAGACGAGGAGGAGGGAAGCGGAGGGAAGGAAGGTTTATGCTGTATATTATCCCACTGACTGACGCACCGGTATGTGTGCAGGGAGAGGGGGGGGCGTGGGGGGCAGGAGGGGAGGGGGTAGTGTACTAATCAAGTAGATGAATGGAGAATGCTGCCATGCCACTGAGGAGATTTAAACGCATAGATTTTTGGGAAGCTGTTCCAGAAAGTCTTCGTTCCCGTGTCTGAGGATGATCCATAAGTCATCAGTGCTCGCTGTTCTGTTACTGGAATGAAGCGCTTAACTCATAAGTAGTTACTTTGTAGGACAGCACATACTACAGGCAGTACAGTAGGGTTTCTTATATATATGGATAGAAGAACTTATCCACCTACCATTCATTTTAATGAGCTGACAAAACTTTCCCTCTTGTATCATCTTGTGTCTGTCTGCCGGTCCTTCTTCCTTGTGGTGCAAATTGTCTCCATCCGTCCCCTGCATAATAAGGTGTCGCCGCCTGCCGACCACCAGGGCTCTTTATTATGTGTCACACACCTTCTCAGTGAGCAGCAGAGCACAGAGCGGTGCAGAGGATGGAGATGAGAGCAGACAAAAGAGGAATAGCACAGGGGAGTGTGGAGGACAGGAGGTGCTGATGAAGGAACGAGAAGACAAGACTTGAGCTGAGTCTCATTGTTAAGTCACACAGATGACATTATAGTTTCTTATTATCAAAAGAAATGATGTTTGATTAGAGTCTAACCTAAATATTTTTTGAATATGATCTAGGCATTTTGCCTTAAATAGACAGCTTTGATAATAGACAGGAAGTAGTAGATGGAGGAAGGATGACATGGAGCAAATGGACTCCAGCTGGGAATAAGCCATGCTTGGTTTTAAAGCCTGACCAGGTGAGACACAAGTTACACAAAGACTAAATTTTCATTTCTATCCCAATCCAAAATCTAGCAAGTACTGCTTCCTACCGGGTCTTCCAATTTTAGTTTTAGGTCACTCATGTGGGATGCGTTCTACCAAGGTGCCCCATTTATGAAATGCATTTATAGTGAATTTATATGTGAACCAGTTTTCTTATAATGTTCCCCCATGACTGAGGTCATTTTTGGATGTTCTATCTTATCTAACAAATCAAATATAACATTGGGTCATTTTACATGACCCTGAAAAAACAGCAAGTCTGCACTTGGGTTATTGTTCTGTTTTTATGCTTTGCAGGACCTTTGTAAACCAGTTTGCAACAAACTACATTGTTGCTGATTTAATTGATATATTTGGTCAGGATAAAGGTCTAGGTCTGTTTGTTGGTTTTTATATAACATTTATGTTTATAGTAATCAGTTAATCACATACTGTAAAACATCAGATGTCATCATAATGACAGTGCACACAATATTCAATTCTGTACAAAAAACAAGCTTGGGCTATTAGTGTTAGTACAGTATTTTATTCTAGACTCAGAGACACAATAATGTGAATGTAGGAGAGATGAGACCATTGAGTATAGCACATATGGAGGGTGTGATTAGAACTCCACCTCATCATTTTCTACCGTGACCCCCAACCTATGCCAATATGTAACACATATAATGTTGCTAATGCACGTTATACTCCAGCATTATGCTTGCTAAGATTCTGGATATTGAGTGTGTACAGTTATATTCAGTGATGTAACATATGTTCAATATAATAACATTTAAAAGCTCTGAAAAATAATCCAAAAGATCTGGTCATCTTACACTTCATATTAAGAAAGATGAATATAACATGTTGTGTGTGACGTTAGAGGCTGTGCATTCAATACTGTGGTAGAAAAATGGCCTTAATCCACTAAATGATGGTGTGTGGGAGGTGTGGCTCTAGCTATCTTTTATACATCTATAGTTTGTAAAAAAACAACAACTAAAACTTCACCATAGTCCTATATTTTCTAGGCTTCTTTAAAAAATGACATCATCTCTAAGTGCATAAAAAAGGAGAAAGCTTACCATGTCCCATAATTAACCTATTGTAATGAGCTCTGTGGCTTTGTGTTCTCTTAAAGCATTTGTGTATAAACGAAATCACATTTATTCTGGCCTTTGATGAAAATGTACACATAATAAAAAGTGCTGCGTGCCTGCCTCGCATTCGACTATAGGTCCATTGAATAGCACACTCGAGAACACAGGGACATTTGTTGAGAGAATCTGCCTGAGATAAAGAACATCATATTAATGAATGCCTCACACTCCGCTTCTTTCTCACTGTTTGTCCAACTCCCGTCTCCGCTGCCTTTATTTCCTCCCTTCCGTTTGTGCTTTTCATCCCCACTGCAGTCCCTTCATACAGCTTTCCCTCTGCTTGCCTTTTGATGTTGCACTCTCTCAACCTATTTTTTGCTCTTTGCTGGTCTTTGTTGACTAAATATCCCCCTCACATCCACCATCTCTTGTTATTTTCTATAAACTTTGTGCTGTCGGGCAATTAATCATTTTTCAGATTGCTTGTTATGTTTTATACGGGAGCAGCTGACCTCAGATAGAAGCACTCAGACTGGTGCCAGCTGGAAATTACATCACACATCTTTCCCTCTGCTTGTGTCTTTTCACTGTGTGCTTCCCTGGCATTTTAATACTCTGTAAAAAGTTTTTTTTGTTTTTTAATCAGGTAGCTAGCTGTAAAACAGATTCCTCTTTCGTGCTGTTCTTCCTGTAATTTATACTCAGTAGCTTTTAGCTTGTCTTGTTTGCCCATCTTTTTATAGCAACCAAGCATCATTACTGTTTGATATAAATGTTTAAATGTATGATGATATATGTTTGTGTGGTGATGTGTACTAATCAAGAGTGGGGAAAAAGGTCTGTTAATACCGTTCTGAAGAGGGTGTTGTGATGCAGCTGTGTGGTAGTGCCCACTGACTACAACAAGCTTCTCTTTCTCCCTCCGCACCTCTATTCTCTCTCTGACATGCAGTGTTTCTTTGGGCGGTGATGAGATAGGAGCTTTATTCAACTGCTCTACTTCAAAGTGCAGCTGTTTTCTTGTTGCAGTGTGAGCATAAGCTCATGGGAGGGTCAGATGTTTCTTGCTTTGCAGCTTAAAAGTTTCACAGCAAACAATTTGGTAAGTATTGGCCAGTAAACATAAGATAACAGAGCAAGAGGGGAACTGGAAAAAAAGTAAAAGACTGGCTATTGAATCACACTAAAAGTAAATAGTTGCTGTATTTGGTGGATTAGTACTGCTTTTATTGGTTGTGTTGCCATAGCACTATGAACCAGCTAAATGCAGATGAATCATTTCACATATCCTCCTGCCAGGCCCCTGCAAGATTAGAAATGTTTCCATGATTGAGCTGCTATGTGGAGAATGAACGGTGGTTTAACAAGGCTGCAACATGTCCTGATTGTTTCACGCTGCATTGGCTTTAATATTCCAACATGCATTTCATTTCACCACTGTGTATGTGTGTTTGTGCGCCAGAGAATGAGACTTGTAGGGAAAGAATGAGATGTGAAAGAGTTTGTGTGACAAATCCTCATTCATACATAAATAATAATTTCCCTATAGCTAACTTTTGTTCATTTGTGTGCTTGTCTTATTAAATGTGATTCAGGTTTAATGTATTCAAATGGAATCAGTTTTAATTACCTCTGCCACGGAGGTAATGGAAATGCCAGCGTCTGTTTGTTGGTTTGTTTGTGAGTTGGTCTGACAGCAGGATTACTCTCAATCTACAGCATGGATATGCATCTTGGGTAAATGCAGGATATACAGCAGGTTTATCGAACAAATCAAAGAAAAGATTAATAAACAACTGAAAAGATATTAAATATAGTGTATAGTTAACACTAAAGAGGGGGCAAAAGTTTTTGTCATTTGAATTAATATTTTTTGTGGTATAACAGGACTTCCATGTTTAATGTCAATTTAATAAAAAATAATGCTTCAGCACTTTTTGCAGTTGACTATAATACCAACAGATCTACCAAAATATGATTTAGTATATTTTATTTACACATTAAATTAAAGTCAATAAACAACTAATAAATACACATATTTATATTAATTTCACAAGCAGACGTCTATTCTGCATTTTCATCTGCGTTCAAAGGCATTTCCCCACATAAACTACAAGACCCATGGTCCTCCGCTCACCTCACCTTGTCTCTGATTGGTCCATTCTGAATCCAATCCCTTTGTCGGCCGTGTATCGCCTTCGGAGCATCCTTCCGTCATGGCGTCTCTCTGGTTTAAGTCGTTTGCAAATCCACCAGTTTTGGCTGCTGTTCTTCTTTTCCTGCTATGTCTTCCACCCGGAGGAGGGCAGAAGAAAAAGGAGGTAACCACAGAAATATATGTTTACGATTGCAAGGTTTTAATTAACAACTAGGCTGACTGTAGGCTACCGGTGTTTGTGTGAAGCTACTGTGAAGCTACTGGATGCTCGAACCGATTAGCCTTTATAGTTATTTAAATTGACATCGTATGAATTAAATAGCCTAAGCATTCAGTAAATAGTAACAATAATAGCGTTTGGTTTGTATTACAGCTACAGCCTTTGTGTTCCTATCAGAGGCTAACTATGAACAACCCACTTTTGGGAAACTAACAGCTGGCTAACTGATTTCAGGTTAAAATATACCTCGTAAGCAGCATTAACATGAATTCTTGGCTTTTAAAGGCCATTGTAACGTGCTCATACATCGCCGGTGCATAAACAATGCAGCAAATCCACAGTTTGTACTTTTATTTTGAAAGTGATGCGGAAGATGTTATACATTTTTCTTTCTTGAGGTTTCACAGTGATGCAAAAAGTTGCAATCGCACACTAACATCTCCATGTCCACAGTTAATGCTGAGTACATACACGGTATTTCCCTTGTAATTGTTAAAGTGTGTACGTGTAGCTAGTAGGCGTCATTGGAGCTAAACAGGAAGTGAGCTACAGATATGATGACGCAATGTAATTTTGTACTGCTCGCTGGCATGTCCGATTATCTTACAGTGGAATTGACTGTATTTTTATCTATTGGTAATTTCAACAAATCATAATATTCTGCTATGTATGCACGAGTAGTTTGTTCTGGCTTCTTTCTTTTTTTCTCCAGAATCGTCTTTCTGCTCTGATGTTGATGACAAACTCTGATAACAATTGCTCCATGCACCTGTTTCAGCCATTTATAACTTATAGGCTCTATTTGCACCACTGTTAAAACAGATTCTATTTTTTCCTCTGGTCAGTTAATCTCTACATTACACCTGTACTATTTTGTACACTGCACGCTGGTAAAATAACAGTGAACGATCATGTGTTATCAATCACTACCCATTTAAATATTTCTTTTTATTCTGCTACAATATTTATTCTTGCCATGATGAGCCAAGGCAGTGAAATTAGGTTCTGCATACACCTGTTGTATATCTGACTGACAAAAAAGTAAAAGTGTAAGTAAGAAAATGGATTCTTGTTACATAGACAGCCCTAATGTTGTAGTCTTAAACAAGACAAGAATACATAAATGATTTGATTTTATACACATTCAGATTAAAAACAAAATAGCAAATATTGTAAATCATTTCATAGTAAAAATGTGTCATCACTGCAGTGGTACTGTTAGTAGCACATCTGTTTCGTAATATATATAGGTAGTCTTCATTTATTCAATTTAATGGACAATAGAACTCTGTGTGTCATGATCAGTGCAACACAACTTACCTCATGTTTAAAAAATATTAGCAAGCACACACTGCCATAGTTTAAACAAACTAATTTTTTTTTCTTTTAGTGGTTCATATGATGTTCCAGGAAGTTTGATAGCTGCTGATAAAGTGTGTTTTCAGCTGAATATGTCTTTTAACACAGAAAAAATAAAAGCATGAACGGAGAAAAGGGAGGCAACGTAAAATGCTGATAAATACTGTCAATATAGTCACGTAATGTTCAACAAGTCGGAGATAATTGCTGTTCTGATGCTGAAGTTGCAGCGAAACTAATGCTAAACATGACTGAAAAAGTTGTGTTTTGTTTTTTTTTTTTTTTTTTTTTTATCGGCCCTGCCTGTGTTTATTACTAAATGCATAAATAGTATTTTAGTGTGTTATGTTTGGTACATAGGAGCATACATTCAGAATCTACTTTTACAAGTTTGGTACTAAATCCCAAAGCTTGAACCAAGACTTTGCTATCATTCCTTACAACTGTTGCAGCAGGTCTTTATTTGACCCGACTCAAACAGCAATTGCTAGACAAATTGTGTCATCAATAATTGAATGAAAGTGCAGTCTGTGTGTGACAAGTGGACAAATATTTGAATGTAATGATATTGAAGATGTCAACAGTTGGGCGAAACAAGGGCAGACTGATTGAGCGGATAATAAATGGATAGATTAACTTCGGATGGAAACCATTTTACAGAGAATAAATAAATGACTAATTGGAAGCTTAAAAGGTGAATATATAATGAATGTGTCACAGCTACATAGCACACATCCAGAATTAGAACATGAATCTCCCTTTAAATGAATGGAACAATAGCTTTGCACTTTTTGAGCTGCAGGAATCCTGGATTTTGGACATTAAATACAGATCATCTCAGCTAAAACATGTCCAACTGGGGTTAGTTAGGTCTACAGCATTGGGCCCTGTCTCTAAAGCCCTTAAGTTAAACAAGTCCTACGCTGACATTAAACTCTTCCTGGCACAAGTTTGACTTTGCACGTTGTTAGTTCCAGTGGCTTAAGTGTCTAGGAAAAGATGGCTCTTGGTAATATGAGGGGAGACTGCTTTAGCATCAAGCAGTCTGGAGAGAGCCACACACACACATATACAGGGGATAGTTTGAATGAGCCACAGGAGGTGTATTGAGAGGTTTAATGTGAGAAATGTACTTTTCCTACTTTCCTGCCTGGGGCCACAGCAGGGAAGTTGGAGGAAGATGTTATTTAGGTGGCAATGGGCAAAATGGTGAAGCAGCACTTTGTATTCAGCTTGACAACTTCTGCTCTCCGTCTGTGCCCTTCGTCTCATCGTTTCCTTCACCACAATAGCTTTTTGGTTCAAGCCTTTAGCGGCCGTTTCCCAGAGCGCAGCAGTATTTAAATATCAAGTGACCATTTAAAGCCTTGTTTATGCTCCACCATTACAATGACTGCAGACATTTTTTCCACTTTCCACTTGTATCTTGCATTTGCAGGTTTTTATTTGCTCATTTGCATCATTTACCAACCTTTTGATACATACTATTACACACTGAGGTTTCATTGATTTGAGGGAAAAATGCAATGACAATGACCAGAACTAATGTTTAGTATTAAAATGTAGGTTTTATGGTGAATATGAAGCTGATTTTATGTGTTGCAGTAATTGCTAACAATCCACATCCTTATCTGCTCATGCTTTGCTATGTTTACAGGATAGAGTCAGGCAGCTGGGCTCACGTCACACTGAAATTTCACATCAGCAGTACAAGTCCTTTGCAAAGGTGTGCTGTATTGTGAGAATAGAAAATGATATTTCCCAAAATGCTGATCCTGGCAGTTTAGAGAAATGTTATTTTTAACCTATAGAATGTTGTATGTGCAAAGAAACCACTTCCTTGGAGCTAATCACATTAGATGTATGGGGCTTGGCGATAAAGAGAAACAAACAGAAATGTTAAATATAGGAAATGGGATATTGTGCTGTACAGTCTACCAGATCTACAAGTTAAGAAAATACATATATATCTAAATGAAGTGCAGAGATTTTAACAGGCAGCAACCAGATTAAAATAGAAAAAGCAGCAGAGCAGCACAGGATCCCTGATTTTATTATATGTTTTAATTCTGCTGGATCCTGTTCTCCCGGGGGAGTAGAAGAATAGAGAGGAAAAGAATATTTATATCACTTCAATATTCACTCGTTCATCACTCCAGCACTGCTGGATATTATATCTAGCTTGTGTTATGTTTCTGTCTTAAGGCTGACTGCAGCACAAAGAAAGAACCCGTGTAAGCACTTCCTGTACATAGGCTTATGGAGTCAGGGGAGATCCAGAGAAAAAAGTCCAGGCTAGCGGGTCTGAGGCAGGAGTGAGAATTATATCAAGCATCTAGAGAGTAGTATATCTTTGGAGAAATATAGATTGCAAAGTGAGCTGCTACCCCACCCAGGGACCTGGGACCAGTCAAATAAGTGGATTGGAATAATAAGAAGCTGGCCCCCTGCACACACCGACACAATAAACAGGTCGGCCCTTCAGGGCATAGCCCAGCCACTTGCTAAGTTTAGAAGCTTATGAAGGCCCTTATAAAGCGCTAAACACTGTGTAAGCACTATTCTGTCTTCTATTCAATAGAGAATAAACTGTAATTCAGCATTTAGACATTTTCAGTGCTTTGCTCCCATAAAATGACACTTCAGGCAGTTACAATTATAATGATGAAGACTCTTATTTAAACTCATTGAGAATGTATAGTTATTTAGATAATGATTTGATCTATCCTTAAGGCAAATGCCAATCTAATTCATGTAAATTTTATTCTTCTTACAATCATTTGTTTGATTTTTTTTTTTTACTTTGTTTCCCACTCTTGGTCTCATTGCTCACATTTTAAGAAGACGAGATCACAACAAAACAACTGGGAGCGACTAATCAATCAGTGATGTGTCAATGGCATTACCTGGTACTGTCTGCAGCTTTGTATACACCAGTCACAGATAGGGCATATCTTTCTTTCATAACTTCTTTTTCATGTATATTTTATTCTGTTTTTGTTCATGTCTAGCTCTGTTTTGCAGTTGACATTTATTCTGTTTTCTCTTTTTTTACCTATGCTTTTGCAGTGCTTCTGATGACTCCCTCCTCATGCTTTTCCTTCTACGTACATTTCCGGACCTGAAAAGAGATGGATATAAACCGCTCCATCACTTGTGTGTTACTTAAACTGCAGCTAAAAGTAGCCATATAATGGTGGCGTGGTTTGCGTAGTAAGATGTTTCAATGTTCTCCAAAGTGAATTCAGGGGTGATTTGTTTGGATCTCGCTCATTAGCTGTAGTCATCTGAATTATTGATGCGGCGGTGTCAGGGCTGCTTTCCCAGTGACTGATGGCCTGTGTTCGTAAGTCATTTTCCCCCCTCCACTAGTCCCCATCCAACATTTCTATAACTAATTTTCTGAGTGGCAAAAAGATTTCCATCTCCCCTCACTCGTCATTCCCTCAGCCGCCCCCTTTTCCCTCCCACGTCACCGCCCCAGTACCTTTCACACTTAACCACCATTCTCCGTGCACTCCACAAGACGTTTTTGTAAGTGTGCAGTTTGGTAAAATGGATGGCTTCTTCCCCCTTTACGTGTCCTTTCTTATCTATGCTTCTTTTCTGTCTGCTATTTTTCAGACAAATTTCTATTCTAACCTTGTGTTGATACTGACGGTAAGATGGCCTAATATAGGTGTACCAAACATGGCTTCCCACATTCAACAAAAAGATCTTGCCATTGCCCATGTTTCCCAGTGAGCTGCAGACCAAAGTTCACTTTTGTTTGACAGGCTACACTATATATATGACAACAATATCTTTTATGTTTTTATGTTTTAGAGCACGCATGTCAAACTCAAGGCCTGGGGGCAAAATGTGGCCCTTTGCAATGTTTTATGTGGCCCTTCAATACATGTAGAAGGTGATATTTTTTGCACTAGCTTTTTGGATTTGAAATCTGTTCAAATGCATCTAAAACCTGTTCAAATCCAACTAAAACCTGTTCAAATCCATCTAAAACATTCCCATTTCCATAAAAGGAGGAAATGAATGTTAAATATAACTTTCATAAGACTCAAAGGAAGTGGAAATCCAACATTCAAAATAGAATAAAATCTTCTAAATGTCACAATCTCCGGCAGCACAAGACTACCACATACTACACGTTTTTTCCAGTTTCATGCGATTAGATGCGATTTGTGAGACTGAATAGTAAAATCTCACACCTTGATCTTCTGTTTATGATGAATCGAAGCTAAAACATTCTTGGTCAGTCTTTGTGACAGCTTACCTGCAATGCCTTTGATACTTTTGCCTTCCTCATCACTCCTTATCTCTTGCCAGCAATGTTCTCATAACAGGCATCTTCACTTTCTCTTATCTTTCTCACCTCTGTCACTTCTTTCATCCTGTATCTTTCCTTTTGACTAGCTGTTTTTTTTCCTCTGTCTTCTTCCTGCTCTCCCCTGCTGTTCTTCCCGCTCCCTCCAGGGACAGACTGGACGGTATAGACAATATGAGGTGGCATATTTCCCCACTGCCAGTGTATGAGTGCTTTCTGGCTGATAAGACTTCACACTCTTATCTTCATAGATACTAGTACCACTGTATGCTCCATGAAGCACAAATATACACATGCAGAACCAAACATGCATAAGTACTGCTTTAGGACATTAGATTACTTTGAGTGGATAGAGAGGTTGTTCCCTGTCTCCAAAATCTGATGCGTGCCTCTTATGAAAGTGATCTTCACGCTTCACTGCCAGAAAACCCGTTAACACAACAACTTATGTGTTTGTGTGACTTTTCGTTTGTGTTTCAGTGCTAGAGTGGCACTGCCTTATTGAAAACACTTGTCATGAGAGGAAAAGTGCAGAAGAGAGAGAAACACTGTTCTGTGACAGTGACAGTTTTTTTCCCCCAGATTTTCCATTTTCCTCGTTTGACCCGAGGAAAGTATGGCCGCAGAGTGGATCCTTGTAAGGTAAACCTGATCAAAATGGTTCTGAATTATTGAGTTATGTTAACATAGCCTTTCAGCTGGATATATTTATCCTGAGAATGTCATGTAATCACCTTTTCCTGCTGTACATTTGCTCAGTCAAACACAATATACCCAAGAGACTTTTGACGTGAGAGCAGTATTTATTATCATTTTAAAAGGCTTTGCTTCGCTCTCTTTCTATTCTACGGTGGCCGAGAAAACTCACAGAACTGCAAATAAAGAAAATGCTTGCAAATAGACCGCACCGGCAAATGTAGTAAACCGCTTCATCCGTTTCACAACACATGCAAAAACTCACAATGCATACAAAAGGGTGACAGAACATTTTCATACTCCTTTATAGGCATGAGCCTTAAACTGAATTGAATTATGTTCTGTATTTAACTTTAATTTAGTTCAAAACCAAAATGCCATTTATAAAGTAGTATAAAGTTAATGTTTTTGCATGTGTTGTGTGGTTATTATTTTAGTATTTATTGAAATTCCCCTTGGGGATTAATAAAGTTAAATTGAATTGTATGTGTTGTGGATGTTGCAGTGCTGTTCTCAAAAAAAGGAAAGCTAGCTCACTTTTAGAAGGACAATACAAAGAAGGAAAGATGACAGTTTTAATGTCCTCATGATGGGATCTGGAGACGTCTGGAGTGATGCTTTGGAGATGACAGAGATACAAAATGCTGCAGATGCATTATTAATACACACTGTATTACACTGTCAAACTATATCATACAGAAAAAGAAGTTAATTGTATATACTTATTTCTGTTTCGATTGGCAACTCTACTTTAACAAGCAGTCACACCTTATGCCGGTGCTGTTATTATTTGCACTGTGCACTGTGAAAAGAGCAAGCCCAACCCCGTCAGGCTAAGAAGGCGAAAAAAAGTTGCCTTGTCACAAAATAAATCACTTGTTTGGCTTTCATTTGTAGGCTTATGCGTGATATGTTATTTATCATACTGGCTAAGCTGTCACTCTGTATTTTTTGAACAGTTCAACATGTCTGACAGCTTTCCTGAGGTTTTACGAGTTAGCTCTCTTGCGCTGCAGAGTTTTTTTTGTTGCATTTCAATCCAGTTCAGGAATACTTTATTAAACTGGATTAAATCTAAATCTGTAATGCCAACATCTGCGTTTTCTGCGGTTATATATTCTTTTAAATCCAGTCAGGCTGAATGTTCACCTACGCAGAGGCAAATAACAGTGTGAATGGCTCATAAGGCTAATTAGCAGAACATTAAGATCTCAGCTATTAAACTCTCATACTAGTGTTAGCTCCCAAAGGCTAATGAGGTAGCATATTTGGCCAATTATACGTCTATTTTTATAATATGCTACTTACCCACCATTAGATATAAGAGAGCATGCAAATGGAGGCATCGGTTGCAGGTGTTGAGGGATACGAAGAGCAGAGAAAAGAAGTGACCCGGAGGTTGTGAGATAAAGGTCACAAATGGCTCACATGGGAGGAGATGAAGTGCGATGATCTAGTGGTCAGACAGACTGCAACATCATGACCTTTACTGAGTCCACTCTCCTCGCTCTGGCGTTTTGTGCCTTTCTCTGTACAAACAGAAAGCAACACTTTTTCGACGTTTGCTTGTCGCTCAGTTTTCTTGGTCGACTCGAGAGAACTTTGAGCAAGTACAAAGCCGAAAGACTCAAGCGCCGTGTAAACATTTTGGGATTATGCTACGTCTGTCTGAAAGGAACATATTCAGTGCAGATTTCATTACATCCAGGCATATGATGATTACCTGTTTAAGGGTATAACATGCTTATAAAGTAAAAAAAAAAAAATCAAATGGTCTGATTGGACAGTTTTGTTTTTTTTAAATAAATTTGCTAAATATTTTTTAAATTTTTGTCCGTATCATTGCTGTAGAGTGAGATGGGAAGACCCAAAAGTGCCAACAAAGTGCTAACTCTTTTTCATTTCTTAACATTTGTGGCTGTTGAGTTCCAGAGTTTCCAGCAGTCGTGGGGTGTCAGACAATCACAGCAGTTTATAAGAAAACCAGAAAAAGAACCAAGCAGTACAACCTACAGGTGTGAGGTCGAAGTCCTTTCTTTGAAATAACTTGCAACTTGTAAAAAGTTTCAAATGTGTTCTTTAAAGAGCTGCGTTTTTTCACTGCTTTCATGGATTTCACACTTTCATGTATGTGCTCTATAAGAAATTCAATTCAAACATTAGTTTAGTCCTACAATGTTGGAACTGGATGGTCCATGTGCCTGAAACCTTGAAAAGCACTTTATCTGAAATATGACATGTTCCTCAAGGTTATCAGAACATCAGAATCATACCGCCGTATTACGTCCATGTTCATTACAGTAAATTCTATCAGTCTTGCCAGCCTGTCTCCTCTGTCTGAATGTGTGTGTGTGTGTGTGTGTGTGTGCAAAGGCTAATCAGTGTCTTAATTACTTAAAATCTTCAAAACACACTCTCATAAATCTTTGACTTCAGTCCTTGAATTTAATAAAACCGGCCTTTTCATCATTTGTCGCGTGATATGATGAGAGAAAGTCTTTATACATGCTGCCTTTTCAGGTTTTTGTTTCTGTTTGTACCTAATTAAATCTAAAGACCTGCAGACCCCATGCACAACTCACTAAGCAAAAAGAAGTCTTTATCCTCTGCAAATCTGTTGTAATTACGCAGCAAATATGGAGCTCTACTTAAAGCCTATAACCGAATAAGGACAGAATAATAACACTTAATGCATTCAACCTTGTGTAAATGACCCCAAACTCATAGTGTCTGCCGCGTGGATAATTACCCATACACGTTTTGTTCCCATTAGTATTGTGATTTATGTGGGCACATGGGTATGAATTACACAGAAAACATTAGGGCCGTATAGGGACATGCATATATCCTGCACATGATCTTATAATAAAAATAATCAGAATTGCTAGCCCTCACTTAATTTCAGTCATTTCAGTTCATCTTTCAGGACTCATCATGTAAGATATATCCTATAAACCCTGGTGTTCTAGCACAATAAAGATGTGTAGTTTTCTTACAAATTCTATTACTTTGTCCAATGCTTTTTCACTTATTTTTTTTGTATTCCATGATTGAAAGCTCCAACCATTTTGTATATTCCTCCAATTGCATACTGTTAGCCTTAAAAATACAAACCTTTCTGGCTACAAAATAGTATTACACAAGGCAGGAATTGGTTTGGTTGGTTTGGTTTAATTTGTATTATTCTTGAATGGTTGCGGGACCCTTTTGAGGATGTGACACATGTCGAGTGATTGGTCATGATTAAACATAACTTGAGATCAAATGGTCACTGGTATGGTATGGTGCGTCCACAGCTTCGGGGGGGGTTTGGTGACTCAAGTCTGAAAGTGTCACAGCCTAATGTCATCTTTGCCCACCGGCGCTGGCAGAAAACTAGAACATCATCTAAGACTGCTCTGGTTGCTCCTTTGCTTGACTGTCTTATCTTGTTATTTTCCAAAGCTGTCTTTCCATTTGTATTCATGCTCCCCCAATCTTCTGATTTCCTTTTTTTTTTCATTTTCATTTTTCATTTACTTCACTTTCTACCAATCCTTCCATTTCTGCTTTTATTGCACAGAAGCGTACAGTATATTGTGACCATATGCTCTGTGAGTGCTCCCATGACTCCCTACTTTTTTATTTATTTTTTTTTACAGTAGGGCTAACTCCTTGCCCTGTGTCTCCATCCCCCATTTTTTATTGGGATGCCTTTATAACAAAATCAAACTGCACTGATGCAGCATAAACCCAATTGCATTTTCCCCAAGAGAAATGATACTTGCTAAGACAGGGAGCAGAGAAATAAACAGTGAAGGCACATGTGTGTAGAGGTCAAGCAGAGGGACTGAAATGGGCACCCTGGAGTTCTAGGGCCATTGAAAGTGACTGATGAAATGCAACTAGAGTGAAAATGACTGTGGAGTATAAGAAAGGCCTCCTATACATAGCAACAGGTAGATTTAGGAGTCCCTCACACTACTGCAGGGTGCCAAAATGAATGATTAGTCTAAGTGTAACCCCAGTGAGTGTTTATTATGCACAATTGTTGTATGTTAACCTTGCGAATAAATGACCATTGTCCAGGGTGTACTCCGCCTCGGGCCCAAAGTAGTACAACAACTGTGTTCAGTATTGTGATAACAATATGCCCTGTGTTGTTTTAAATGCCCACTTTGGCATAGTAAAAGTTAAATTGAATTCTAACATATGAAAAAATGCAATTCTCTGGACTAACATACTAATAAAGAAATACATAAAAGTTTGGTTGCATCACAGTTTAAGTTTAAGACCATTTTTGACGTGTGTTTATGCTCTATCCCGGTTCTTTGCGATACAGATGGAGTATTGTTATCACTTAGGTATTGAATGATAAAATGATTAGTTGGGTACTGCACAGAAAACAAAAAGTGAAAACTGCTTCTATTGCCTTATTTAAAGATGTATTTAATCAGTCATTAAAAGTTTAAAAACTAACTTGTCATGCCAAACACTGAATCGCGGAAAACTGCCAGGGAACCCAAAGTACAAGACAGAAGTTTAAAAATGTCAGCCAATGTGCCCTGCAGCTTTAGACAGACATTGTAATCTGTAAGCAAAGAGGCTGATAATGTTTTAGATATTCTACACGCGTCTCTGCGACCGCTGCCTCTAATGAGGGGAAAAATATAAAATAAAGTAAAATCAATTGAGGGTGAGAGACAGGAAGATATGGGGACAAAAGCAGTAAAAACGCGTTTATTTCAAATAGTTGTTATTAGACAGATAAGATGACAAATCCCCACCCTGACAAGTCATGTCTTTGTAGGAATCGCAGATTAAGGACTGACAATGTTGGAAGCTGAAAGATTGGTTTGATTCATTGGACGAGAGAGGCCTGTTTCACTCTGCCTTTCTGTCTAAGCTGTTTGGTCCAAACTTTCACTATCTCCTGCAATTATCAAATGAGAGTTTACAATAGTGAGACGTTCATTTAATTTCTACCACTTACAGATTGTGGGTGGTGAGACAAGGAACACCCAGTATAATCGCCGCTAATCACAAAGGAACGCACTTGGAGACATACATTAACAGACAACCATTCACTCTCACTATGGACAGTCTGGATTCACTTATAGGTGTATGTCTTTGGATGGTCAGAGGAATCCTAAGTACCAAAAGAGAACCCACAGTAGCACAGGGAGGACAGTCAGAGAAAAGACTACTGTCACTGTGCACCCTAAAGTCAAAACTTAAGGATGAGAATTCTTGGAGTTTGAGGTTAGTTTCTAAACCAAAGAGCTTTGAATGTCTGACTTGTGTAGCCTTACTTAAGCACTTGTACTTTTTTTTTTTTTTTTCACATTTCCGAAGCCTATCCCCAGGCCCACCCTGCTCACTTTTAAATTCTGGAAGTTACCGCTTGGCCCCATGAAAGGACAGTGTGCTTCTCTTTGTGTGTAATGCGTGTTTGTACTGCATGTATGTGTGAGATGATGCTTTGTTCCTTGTTATATGAAACCCATTTCCAGTAATCCCCTGCTCACAATAGGAGAACTGGAAGGCAGTCCATGGCAGCCTCTCGGCCACAGCAGGGCTCATTCACACACAGCAGACTCTGTTTTGACCAAAGAATAGGATTATCGACTGAGCAATTATTGTTAACCTTTCATGAGCAAGGATTGCAGATGGAACTTTTGCTTGAAAATGTATTTTATTCATTAACCACAAATAGAAAATGCAGTTATGGCTGACTAATATAGACAAGAAAAATATCTCATTATCATCAGCTGCATTGTGATATAGAATCTCAATATCAATGTGTGACACCTTGATATATCACACAGTCCTAAATGAAAATGTAAAACTGAATACAAATCATACTGAAAACAAACTTCCAAACTATTTTAATTTTAAGTTGGTGTACCCATGTATTCTAAAAGTCATTTGACTGATAGCTCTACATTGAATAATTAGCTGATTCATTGGAAGTGAAATCATTTGATTTACTTAATGGTAATTTGTCAGACAGTTTTGGGCAATGTGACTGCCTTAATAACAGGCTGGCTGACCTTCTCTTCTCTGACTTACCCTCAGTGACCTTTAGTAAGGTGGTAATCACCACATGAGTCAATCCTGCCTCACTCTGTCACTTTTTTCTATATCTGTTTTCTTCAGCGTTTGCTTGACTCATATAACTCTACTCAAGGCGTTCCACATTTGATGTTATTGTGTTTTGTATCCTCATTCAAAAAGGGAGTTAACATAGTAATACATTTCTTGACTTGCTGGAAATTAATCTTATAATTCTTTGAATAAAAATTTATAGTTATAGTTGCTTCTAGTGCAGCAGCTTGTAGCGTGCTGCAGCAAAATCCTGGCTTCAGTTCCATCAGTCGTAAGAGTTTAAAAGGTTAACTTTGTTTTATTTGCATACTATATACACCGAGTATGAGTGCTTATATTTTACATAGCATAGCACCATTACTGTTAAAGTAATGGAAACCTTCATTATGTCAAAACAAGTAATACAATAAAATCAAACACGGATAATCGATCAAACTATTTAGCTAACAGATATTCATGTGGCTGCTGTACCAGTTAGCTAGTTTTCATTAGTTATTACCGTATATCTTATTATAAAGCTATTTAATTAATATTCTTCCATCAAAATAAATATCTTTCTTTTTTTACAAAGGAACCTCATTGAGGCTTCCACAAAGTTTCCCTCATGATGCTGAGCACCAAATACCAGTAATACCTCCACTTCCTTGCTTTCTGTAGTGTGTGTGTTCTGCAGAACCAAGCCAAGTGCATCATTAGTGTTGCTGTGATTGGCATCCAGGACTGACAGCTCTCCATTTTTTCGAGCTGAATGCACATTGGAAGTAACTTAGTAGAAAAATTAGAGACAAAAAGTCAGAGGTGCTGCTCCTCTGGGATTGCATGTCTGTGCACATGTGCTGCACTCTGAAGATGTGCTGTGTTACAGAATATCACATGAGAGTATGCCTCCTAATTAAACACAGCCCATTAAAGCAGAAGTACGTGCTGTCTTGACTGAACAGGCATTACAGGAGGAACATATGGTGAGGAATGCCTGTATCTTTCTTACATACACTTGTTGTCTCGGTCTTTTTTCGTGTTTATCATCTTTAGTCTGCAGTCAAGCCAATGCCCTGATGTTTGAGTAGGTATTTTGTGCCCGATTAGCAGTAGCTGCATTTCTAAATTATTTAGTTAGCCTGCCTTTTCTAATGTAAAATCACTGATACTGTTCGGATCTGGAGATCATAGCACCACGAAGTTCTGCAGTACGCCACTTTTATTTATCACCTCTTAAACTAGTACCTTCAGAACCTGTTTGATCTTTTTAATCATGACAGAAACAGCCTGTAACTTGTACTTTCTATGGTTCAGGACTAGCTGTGCTTTTTCTAGTATCAGATCAACAATCCTTTGTCAGCAGCTTCATTACATCAGCTCCTGTTAAAATGTTGGAAATCTGACCTAGATGACTCGGTTGGTATTTTGAGTATGTTCACCCACAGAGACTTTCTCAAATACATATTTAAGCAGTCTTTGTTTGATACCTTTTACTGTATGCAAGATTGCAAGCAGTAGGCAGGCAGTATGTAGTTGTTAGGAATGGCTGTGTTTAATCACGTGAATCTGTAAGTTTCAGACATTGTTAGGTTAAAATAATTGTGTACATTAACTTGTAATGTTAATCAATCAATAATCAAGGCACATCATTGTAATATTACCTCTCAGTGGCTTCACAGTTCGAGCTATTGAAAGATATATGCAATGAACTGCTAATAGCTACAGCATAAACTTGCAAATATAAGTCCTGACACACTCAAAATGAGGTCACTTACTGCATCCTTAATGTGCCGCAACTTTCTATTCTAAGCTTTCCTTTTTCAAAAGGAATGCGCTTCTTTTGTGCATCTGCCTTTGTATAGTTGTGTGTTGTTTAGCTTAAGTGCTGCCTCTGTGACCTTTTAGCTAAGCTGGACTGGATTTAATCAACACACTGTTGCATCTTACGCCCCAAAAGCCAGAAAGTATGACTGCCTTCTGAACAGACACTCTCTTATTGTAGACTGCAAAGTCAGGACTCTTCTGTAAATTATGGGTTTGCTTTGTTGTAAGTCACAGTTATTTTTTGCATCACATTAGTCAGCGTAGGTTATCTCAGATGGAATGTAGATTTACCCACTTATTCCTATTCAGCAATAACACAACTTGCAGCCTCCTGTGTATGAGTTAGCTGTGGGTGGGTATACTTGTAGTTATGGGTTACTTGGTTCTGATTGTGTAATGAAAACATTGGCGGCCACATTGTGTCCCACTTGCCAAGTAACCCTGAAACCGAGTCTTTTCTTTGCTGATGACATTGATTCATTTTTGCCTCATCTGGCATTTTCAGTTTTTATTATGAAGTGAACAAATTGAGAAAGGTAGCTGCCTCGGACCCATATCACAGTCCTTCAGGTTTTCTAATGTATAATGGATGAGTAAACAAGTCTGGACTATCTGCCTGCTTATATTATATGAGAATGTGCTGATTTAGAATTACAACGACTTTTTAAGGGCACCATAGAGATTTACATTTGGTTTCTGTCTCTTTTCTGTGTGTCCAGAACCTGCTGTCAGAGAAGGTTGACCAGATGATGGAGTGGTCATCTCGCCGCTCTGTTGTCCGAATGAACGGGGACAAATTCCGTCGGTTTGTGAAGGCACCACCCAGAAACTACTCTGTCATTGTCATGTTCACTGCTCTTCAGCCACAAAGGCAGTGCTCCGTGTGCAGGTACTGGAATCACATGGACAGTAGATTCAACCTTGTTATCCTGACTCCAAATAAAAGAAGAGCAAAGGCCAAAAAATATTTTACTGCACTATTTCACATGCACATACACAGCCCTCACCGGAGGAAACCTGTAAAAGCATTGTGTAACAAAAGCTAATGGGTCATGGTGACATTTGAATCAAAGGAACATTTGTCAGCTGCCACTAAAGAAAAAAAAAATCATACAACAAGGTCAACTATTTGATGTGGTATGTGTTTTTAGAAAATACAAAACTTGAATATTTGCTTTTTTGTATTAGGGTTAAGTCAGTGGCTGTTAAAAGAACTGACCAAAACACTGAACAGTTACAGCTATTCAGAACCATGGCAAGCTGGTTTAGGATGCATTTAGGATGCAGACTATGTGTTTATTTTACATAGCCTGGCCAGCCATTCTAATTCTTTTTCTATTTAGTAAAGAATTAGTCTGGTCCATCTCAATCTGAGTTTGATTACCTGGGAGTAGGACAGCACAATAAAGCAATCAGAGAAACAAGTGACCTGATGTAAGTAATGAGACTAGTTCACTTCTTTATGAGTCATCACATAAAGCCTGCCCCATTTTAGAGAAACGATTATAGATGGCCGATGGAAGACAGGCTCAATGGGTAGGGTTCCAGACCCACTTGCCTTTGCTAAGAAAGTTGGTGGGTATGACATCCCAGGCTACATATTAGATATGTTTACATATGATGTGAAAATGTCTTCTTTTTTTTTTTCTTTTAAGAAAATGTATTGTATGTATGAATTGCTTTTCTTTAACTGTTAATTGCCTCTTGCTGTTTTTATTGCAGAATATTCTGTTGTTGGGTATTTTCTTTTTCATTACAATCCTACATATTATACTATTAAATACTGTTATACATACTCATAAATAGTGTGCAAACACATGTCCATGGCAGAATGGCTCTCTCCAGGCTATAGAATAAATATCTCACTAATGGTGCTATAATAATACCATCATAAATCCTACATACTGCCCCTTTACTCCCCATTATCAAGTCTCTGCTGGTTTTGTAGTGAGAGTCTGTCTGGTTGATCCATAAAGTCCGGCTACAGTAGATCATGTAATCAACTTCTCTGCTGTGACCCAGCCTGTTCCTCTAATCACTCTTCTACTTCATCAGCCCTCTGATTACATACCTTATTCATCACATGTGTCAGCATCCCTCAGCATCTTCTCTCACTTGCATATATTGCGTGTCGCGTATATGTGTGATATAAACTCTAAACTCTGGTCTGTTCTAGTGGTGTTTGTTTCTTTCTTATTAACACAAGCCTTAGAGTAAGCGTTAAGAACACAGGGAGTCAGTAAAGAAGGGGGCTAATCACATAGGTCCTCACTCCCCCATCACTCTTAAAGACTTCTTTTTTCCAATTCTATCCTTTAAAAAAATACAGTACATTTAGCTTAGACACTTAACTGTATCAGTATTCAGCAGGTATATTGGGTTACTTCTATAAAAACCAAAGACATGATGCAGTGCATTATAATTATATTTGAAAATAAATGAATAAAATGAATATGCCTTGATGCAAGTTGACGCTTAGTGGCAATTTTCACTAAGATTGTTGCTTAGAAACTGCTGAGCAGAAAATAAGAAACCTAGGTAACAGTGAAATAAGGCTAATAATGTTTTAACTTTTTTGCTTATTGGTCACATTTAAAAAAATAATATTTATAAACAATTATTTTTAAATTGATTGATTTGATTTAAATTTGACGTCTGTTTCTGGTTTTTACCATATTTCTGAGAACATTTGTTTAGTTTATGTAAGTACACTTTAGAGTTTAGAGGGTTTTTTTTACAATTATCAAATAACATACAAAAAAATAAACAAACAGATAAACACCTTTCTAAAATAGTAATTAACGCTGAATCTTGACAACTTCAGTGAGTCTCTGTTGAGAGCCACTGTAATCCCTTTGAGTCCAAACTTTTTTTTACAAATGGCAGACACTTCAAAGGCTGCATATTTTGATCAGTTGCTGTGATAACAAAGTAAGAGTAAAGCACATGCGTCCTGACAGACGACTCGCCACTAATTAAAGCCACAACAAGAGGCTTTTGACATGAGACACAATGTCACAAGCCTTTGTGAACTTAAGTCAAAGAATGAGAAAAGAAAGAGATAATAAAGTGAGAGGCTGTTTTTAAAAACATATCGTGGTCTATTATGTGGTTCATCAGGAGTTAAAGGCAATGAACCAATCTGGACCATTTTTAGAAATCAATCTACCAAACATCAAAGTAGAAATGTAGAGAAAGAATAGAAATGTAGAGTATTTCAGTACTTTATGTCATAAAGGACTAGGTTGTTTCTCTTTTTTCAAAGTGAACCTGTAAAGTAATAGAATAAGATTTTTTTATTTATTTATTTATTTTATAAACATCGTGAAAGCAGGCAAGCAGAAAACAAATGGTCTAACAATTATTTATTTCTTTATCTGTGTATGTAGGCTCAAAAAGAAACTTTACAACATGTCTTCACACCTTCCTAAAACTTTTGCACAGTACTGTATTTTTGTTGTGGAAGAATTGATGGGCTCCCCATTTCTCAAACACCTCTGAAGTTAGTCAATATTTCATCTATGAAGGAAGAGAAATTGACTGACATTTAGGCTGCACATTTTTTAAAACTGATTTTTTTTTTTTTATCAAGCCTTTTTCAAACACTTCCCACTTTTGTCAGTGAGGCTTTAATAAATTACTTGCTAGCCAGCATTTTGTCTTTCGTTTAAAAACAATCACGTTGTTTATTGTGTGTGTTGTGGTGCAGGCAGGCCAATGAGGAGTACCAGGTCCTGGCAAACTCGTGGCGCTATTCATCTGCTTTTTCCAATAAGCTCTTCTTCACTGTAGTGGACTACGACGAGGGAGCTGATGTTTTTCAGCAGGTGAGTCTTATACTTGATGTATCATGTCACAAAATGTCAGTTGTTTTAATCTAAAAAAAAAGGGCATATTAAGGATAAACCTGGGTTTGACATGATCTGTGGGATTTTTGCAATAAACCATCAGCATCATACTTTCTATATTTATTCACCTAACAATGTTGTCTCATAATGAACTGAAGGAATACTGCATGCATTCTGTACACATCCATTTCTTATTGTCTTTTTCTTCACTTCTTTCCCTCCTCCCTATTTATCTTCAGGTATCTGGGGAAAACAGTAAACCAGTTGACTTATTGTTGTGGATAATTGCAGGGAGCTCTGGGATTTGGCGTTAAATAGATGTGAAACATGGAGGAAGAAATCAGGAAGGAAGGGGCTGAAGATAGATGGGAAAATTTAACAAAATTGGATAATCAACCTTATTTGAAATTCCCATTTTACCAGTTAGTCCCAATCAGCCTTTGGTTTATCTATGCAAGAAGGAGAGTTAATAAAAATAAGGAAGCCATTACTTATTATTTTCAGGTTAAGATACTGTGACTAAAAAAAAACACTGTTTGTCTTTGTATGTAGTTAAACATGAACAGTGCTCCGACCTTCATGCATTTCCCAGCTAAAGGAAAGCCAAAGAGGGCTGACACATTTGACCTGCAGAGGATCGGATTTGCTTCAGAGCAGCTGGCAAAATGGATCGCTGACCGCACAGATGTCCAGGTACACACACACAGGGTTATTTCACACACAAAAAAGAGAGTTGCATAAAAGGATCCTATAAAGAAAAGCTGAAGGTTTTGTCCAAATTTTTATTCTCCAAACATGTTTAAAAGATAGTTTATCAGATGAAATAAAAAAGGCTCCAGATGTTCTCTCATTTTATGGAGATTATAAAAGTATTCCTCCATTTTTTTATTTTTTTTTTACCAGTTTCTCCTTCACTGAACGACATGTCAGTCGAGGAGGAGCCGAGGTTGGCCAAGCATCTGCTGACATCCTGTTGATTGATCTCGATTCAAATGGCTGCCTTTCAGAAAAGGCAAAAAAGAGCACTTATACTAAGTGCTTGCTTTCAGCCACTTCGATGTGACTATACCCTATGAACAGTGACTATAACGGAGGGTGGGGGGGGTTAGTGTAGCGGTTGCTGTCAGGAAGACAGGTCAAGGGAAAGAATTATGAAGGAGAGATGGTGGGTGAAGACTATTTTAAGAGATTTTTTGTTGAAGCTGTTTATTGCACTCACTGTACAAAAATAAAGTAATGATTTTACATCTTGATCTTTATCAGAACTTTGTAGCATCAGAATAATTAATGTTGGTAGCAGTGTGTGCTTTAACATTTCTAGTCATTAAACCTTAGTGGGAAGGGAAAAGTAAGTAACTACATTTGAAGATAATTGTTTGGAGACAGTTTTAAAAAACAGACATGAACTTTGTTGTGTATTTGTGTGAGTGTTTAAAATCTATTACTGGTCCGGTTGGTGGTTTAGATTCTGAGGTGTTGCTCCTGATTCTTCTACAAAATAGAAGTATGCTGACAACTATTGTATCCTGTAGGTAATAAATTAGGTATCCAAAAGTTTATAATAGAACTATGTACATTTGCAAGATACTGAACTATCCTATTAAATAGAAGTTAGATTTCTCAGGTTGAACCACATTGATTAAAGAGGTCGGTCTATGGGCAGTATTGTGTTTGCCTAAATGCATGCATAACATAACAATGAATTACATGCTTCAATTTGAATATTTTTTTGCCCATAGATCCGTGTCTTCCGTCCTCCCAACTATTCAGGGACTATTGCTCTGGCTCTCTTAGTTTCTCTGGTTGGAGGCCTGCTGTATCTACGGAGGAACAACTTGGAATTCATTTACAACAAGACTGGATGGGCCATGGCTGCACTGGTAACAAAACAGTCTTAGATGGAAGTCCATAGTCTTTAGTACTCACTGAGATCATTTTGGTAATGTTCTTTTTTTGCTTGTTCCTGTTGCAGTGTGTGGTGTTTGCAATGACATCTGGTCAGATGTGGAATCATATAAGAGGTCCTCCCTACGCTCACAAAAACCCTCAGAACGGACAAGTGGTATGAGTCACGCCTCTGTACACATAGATTTGCTTTTTTCTGTCTATTGGCTTCTTTGGGCTCTTTATTGGCTTTCTTTATCCTTCCTTTTTCCTGCCAGAGAAACCCATACGGCAAAACAAACACTTGCGCTGCCTACTAGAACAATAACTGTACATCAATACATCATTTACTACGTCATCCACACAGTGTGGCTCACTTCAGTTTCATAAAAAAATCAAATTAAATCCATAATTTCTCCTAACAATTAGAGAGCTGAAATTCTGGGGCCACTTGAAACAGTAATTTCACCATTTATTGACTAAAGATCTTTCTTTTTATACCTATTGTACCCTTGTCTGCATTATCTAAATGGCTACTGTTAATCTGAGTTACAGTGCAGCAAATTCAACTTTATCAGATCAAACATCAGAAAATCTGTAAATATTGCAGTATAACCCTGAGTAAAAACAACAACAACAACAACAAAAAACAGTGAATGTATGAGGCAGACATGTTACCAGACAGCTGGGAGCACTGTAGTTGTTCAAAGTCACCCTAAAGTTGTGTCATCCTCAAACTGTGAAAAAAAGAATGTGAATGTCTTTTATCTTTTTTTTGGCATTGCATACTACAGCAATAGAAATAAGACATAAGTCATTTTTTAGGTCCATTCGATGTAGTGCATTTTAAATTTTGCACTATACCAAATCCATCACTTCACAGGTCTATTTTTAAGGTCCTGTCATAGAAAGTTCTTTTTACATTATAATAAAGTAAGAAAATCCTTACTGGGCTACACTGAAATGCTGTATGAATTAAGAAATCTAAAATAGGGAAGGGATGTTGGACCTAAAGTACTGTTTGTATTGTGCTGTATTGTATGCTTCTATGCACCACTGCACAAACATGCACACAGTTCTTTACACTGATTGATGCATGAGGTTGTGGCCACAGACGCAAACAAAGCAGCTTAGGATTCGTGTTCCACTCGTGCAGAGTATGAAAGAGAAAGGCATTTGGAGTACTAGTTGTTGTGAATTCTTCAAAGTATGCTCAAATACTATGCACCTGGGAGTACACAAACACATAACAGCATATGTCAAGTCAAAAGAAAAAGGAAATCAACAGAAAACCCCAGTGTCACAGCCTCCCTTCTGCCCCCTACCTATTCTCCCCTGTAACGACCCGCTCCTCGGTCCTTTTAAACACTGATCTATTCGTCAGGCACTGTTGGCTCTGTCATTTTTCAGTCTCTTTGACAACAAATGGCTTCCGCTCTTATCCTCCTGTTACTCCATATTCAGCTCTCAGCTTTGTCCTCTTCTCTCTCCGTCCCTCTTATTTTCATATCTCTTTACAACATCGCTTTTTCACTCTCTTCAAAACCACTTTTATTCTTGCCCAAACATCTACAGTACAGTGCATTGTTATTGCTTAACTCAGTACTACTTGAAATCAGTGTAGGTTCATAATTGTATCTGAAAACATAAGTACATAGAGTCCTACTGGATTAAGTTGTATTGGGGTATCGTTTTTAAGCAGGATATTCTATTTCCAGCAGCCGAAAGTCTGAAAACAGATGCCTGAAACATGTTCTACGTATCCCCTCATAATCTTCTACACTGTTTAGACTCTCTATACATTAATGAGATGTTTATGATCTGTGCTCATGTTCATCATTTAAGCATATTCCTTCCCTAGAGAGGGATTAGCCCCTGAGTCGGTCATGAAACATCTGACAATCAGAGCAAAAGTGTCATTTGTAATCCTTCACTGTTTTACCACTTGGACCATTTCCTAAACCTTTAGGACAGATTGCTGCTCAATAGACTCTAACCAAAATAGTGTCAGGAATAGATACAGTAGACCTTGTTTAAATGGCTTTCATCTCTTCTCCTCTCTCATGACACTGTTTCCACCTTCACCATGTCTCTTATGCTCTTCTTAAATCCCATTTCCTTCTTTCTCACAGTGAATGACTAGAACTCGCCAAGTGATATTAAAGATCCATCTCTTATCTTTCCCGCTCTCCGTCTGTCTCCTTTTTGTGTTGCTTCTTAACACCTCCTCTATAATCTCCTATACTCCTCTTACTCGGTGCCTTCCAGACAGTGTAATTCCTTTAAAATGATGAGCAAGCAGGGCCAGGTGGACTACATTGAAAGGATTTGCCAACTGACGGATGGCACAACTGAGCAGATGAAGTTGCAGCGAGCATCTCAGTGTGCAGCCAAGAAAAAGAGGGGGGAAAAAAAAGTGCTATTTCATTTTTACCAAGACACACACAGAGTAAGAGCCTAGTATAGCATAATAACACCAACCGACGTCCGAAGATTGGAATTCACCTAAAAATATAACTCAACGTTAATATAATAATAGTGACTCTGTAATATTATTCTGCATTTCATGGCTTTGACTACCCACACATTCACTTTTCATCCACTTGGAGGATGACATTTCCATATTTCCTGCTGATTTCACATGCTTGGCTGATGGTTTATGACAGCTATTGGCAGCACCCATCAAAGTGTTACTTCTAACCTTTAAGATTTTGAAGAAATATGCATTTTCATACAATCTCTGCAATATGCCACAGATATGTAGCGGAAAATCAGTGGTGTAGAACAGCATGGTTAGGGGATCCTTTTGGACAAGGGTTTGTAGGTCTGTGCCACGAAAAGTTTCAAAACCAATACCGTCTAATTCCCACAAAGTAATTATTTCAATGGCTAACTCTACTGCAGCAGCCAAAAACTTTTCTCTGCCGGTTCAGGTTCCTGTATGGCCATTTTACCTTCCACACCCAGACTAGTAATGTTGCAAAGACCTTGAGAAGAAATACAACATAAATCTCAGCTATTGGCTTGTAATAGATGGTGCTCGCACTACGTCCAAGCCAAGGTGACAAGTATAATTCACCTTTCAACACAAGATCACAAGGTGTGCCAACCAATATCAACAGCATCTGGTATTACAACAACATCTGGTCTCCTTTGGCCCAATAGTGGATTTTGTGTCACTCAGACATTGACCTCCATGTTCACACACCAGCTACAATTCCTTCTTTCAAGAACATAATGAAAATGTTAAACATTTACTGGCTGGGTTAATTGGGATGCAAGGACATCCATATGTGGGAAAAATGTCAATTATAGGGCATTAATTTGTTTCATTGCAGCAGTCAACGTGTGGGCATTGATTCATTTAAGGTGTTATATGCAGGAAAATTAAATTAATGGGAACCCTTTTATTCCACTCTTAAGTCCTTCTTGTAGATGTAGATTTAAATGTAAATGCTCTCTGTCAGTACTTCACCATTTGCCCATTTGTTTACATGGGAGGGGCATATTTGAATACATCAGACAGACACAGCTCACAGTAGAAAGAAAAATACAGCAAAACAAGGTGACTAGATTTCATGAAAAAAAATCCAGAATGAACCTGGATTTGACTTTCATTCACCGAGGAGCACTAAGGTAGAGAATAGCCCACGATAGCCCTCCCTTGCTTTTCTGCACAGCACATGTATACAGACGATCAGAAAATCTCTTCACTCTTAAGCTCATTGTTTTCGATTGGTTTCCAGCTCATGACTATCCCGAGCAAAAGGTGAATCAGACTGTTTAGGATATTAGTAGCTGCTTCATTTTCTTTTTCATTTTTTTTTTTCAAGGACTTTAAATGGCTTTAATCCACTCCTGAGTAATTAGTCTCAACTCTCCGTGGAATCTGTAAACAGCATAAACAGTGAGCGCTAATGAGATTTCAAAGCATCACCTGAGTTCTGAAAATAGAGTGAGAAAAATACACACTACTTTAAATTTTAATCATATTTTCATTTTAAATTAGCTGCAAAATCCATTTAAATCTGTTTTCATGCATTTAAAAACTAGCTTTGACCTACATACATTTTGATGATGCTACCCTGGCTTATTCCAGGAACAGTGAATTTTTAGTGTGTTTGTTTTGTGAGTATATGCTTTGTAAAATACTCTAAAAACAATCACCTTCAAAGGATACTCTCTTATAGCACACATTGCCGGACTTTATGAAACCTAGATTTCCACTTTGTCTCACTTCCCCTCTCTTACTTAACTTTATCCCACTCTATTCTATTTGTGTTGCCTTTTCATTAATCCCTCGTCCTGTCTGAGTGCCTCCTGACCTTTTGCAAACAAAACACACAAACACATGTTCACACACACAAGTGATACGGGACGGAAAGGGATGAATATAGCCATTTGTAAAGGTTATCTGGCCCACAGCTTCTTCCAGATACCTCCACAATTGTTTAGTTTTACACAGAGAATTGTAAAAGTCCAATGTGGAAGGGCACGGTATGCTCATTGGTTGATATCGTGACTCAGTATGTAATTATACTTAGCTTGTTTTTTTCCTGTAATTTTGTGACATTGACTAAGCTGTCTGTGACTCATTGAGTAAATAATTGATTGCCATTTGCTCCATTGCATGCTCATAACCCTCTCTCACTCCACATGCGATGCCCACAGCATTTTTACCGTAAAAGTCTACATAGAAGCACATATTGCATGCTTCCATTGGTGCAGACGTCTAATGGGCTTTGAAGCCTGACAAATTGGCTGTTTTATGCACTTATATAAACAAGGCTTTTAATGTCAATGTATTCAAATGAGAGCGTGAGCACAATATACACAGGCCGCGCTTGACTTTATTCTTGTATTAGTACATGCATAGCCTTGAAAGTACAATAATAAATTATCCTCAGGGAGGCATTTGCTGAAGTGCAGACCTATCTTAAAATTCAAACGCTGATATTTAGATTTTTGATTGAGTTAACCTTTTACAATCCATTTCCTGGTGACATCCATCGGAGGTGGACTCGCATCACTTGCACATTACACCCTGTTTCAACATTAATTGAATTACTGAAGTTGTCTTGAACATTCATTTATGGTCACCAACAATCAAGCACAAATGGGTTTCTGATCCATTCCAGTTTCCAGTGATCGGATCCTCTATAAAATAAAAAAATACGGATGACATACTGGACTTGGACCAGCAGCATATGGGCCTCTGACCTCTAGTGGACCAGGGGTGGATGTAAACCTCAGTGTCATGAAGTCTAAGGAAGAGCTTGAGTTATCAGTTGTGTCTGTTGAGTAAGCTCTTCCATTTGTTTGATGTGAGTTTAGCCAGCTGCTCCGGACCACCCTGTGTATGTCTACCTAATGAACCCATGCACTTTCTTCTGTACAGATACAATAATTCTACAAATTCACATTCACAAGGACACATTTAGTCTTCAGTACAATACACACCCCAAACAGCACACGTTAATGAATAGAACTCCTGCATTCTAATCCATCAGATTAATTGGAAGTGCCCAGCTACGGATTGAGAAATTTTTCATCCCCAAGCACAGCTCTTGGTGCTACTTTCTCCCTGCAGTTCAGCTTATCTTTAGCATTGTAACAAACAACATTAGGAAAAAAATTTACATAGGTATTTGTATGTTTTACTAATGAGTTAAATATCTCCTTTTAGCCTCCTTAGCTGCCATGTTTCCATTCCAATTACATACAACTTTTTAAAAAGTGTTCTTTGAGGTGTACTTTTTTGATTGGCTGATTGGTGCCTGAACAATGTGTAGCTACTGCACTTTGTGATTTAGGTTTATTCCCAGTTTGATATTCCTCTGCCAACCTGTAACCATAGCAACTGTAAATACCACAGTTGTTGAAACATGAAAGTGATAGCATTAAGAGAACTGCACTAAATAGACTTACTTATTGTCATAACAATGGTGGCCTAAACTAAAATATAATTATTTGGCTAAAACTCTTGTTGGCCTATGGCCATGGTTTGAGCAGGTTGCAACTGATGAAACACTCTCAATCTTTTAATCCTTCTCAACTGGAAAGTTGTTTTCTTTCTTTTTTCCCCCATTGTGCTAATGGATCTACTTAGCTGAGAAAGGAAACATCTTGATAGCAATTCAAAAGGCACAGCTAATTCCAAACAACAGGTTTGTTGTGAAGACAAAAGGATCTATTTTAGCCTTTGTCATTCTTCTGTCTGCTTTCAAGTGCAAAAATTCTTCATTTCTCTCCATTGAAGCAAGAAAAAGCTGTCCAGCCTTTACTCCTCCTTCTTTGTCATTCTCTATTCATTTCTTTATACCTATTCCTGTCTGATTGGAGAAGAATTGGAGAGAAGAGCAGTCAAGTGGAAATAGGGCCTCTAGCTGTGCCACAAACCTAGACGCTAATAATCTAAAGGACCACAATAATGTGCAACACAATGAAAGACAGCCTATCTTATTTCCACACGAGTTCCACTTTGTCTTTCTCTCCCTGTCCTTTGACATTCAAATACAAAAGAGCAGATAAAAGAGGTATCATTAAAGTGGCAAGTGAGTAAGAAGTTGTTTCTCCAAAGTTTCTTTAGTTAACATCTCTGCAGATCATTTGTCAATATTGTAGTCTTTGTAAAAAAAAAGAAACTCCTGGCACATTAGTTGCTGTGTGCCAGGTCATCAAGGTAATAGTGTTGTTTGAGTAAGTGTTTCTGTAGGGTTACACCAACCTCTCTGCTCACTCTGAAAGTTACTCCTGGATCCACCTACGCACTAGATGGAAGAATGATTCACACCAGACACACTCACCTGAGCAATTTACAAAATGTTTCTCTCAAATGCACTCAATAAAGACTTGTTTATTTTTGGTGGATGAATAACCACATTCATGTTACTAAATGTGTTTGTATTGTTTAGACTTCCTTTTTTCTTACTTGTTTTGCCTTGACACGCTGATTTTCACAATTCATCTTCAGTAAATCAGTTTTCTTTTTTTTTGCTAATGTGACTGTTATGTAGTTTGGCTTGTTTTTAATGGAATCCAGCTGTGTTAAACTAATGTTTGTCTCTTTCTCTTCCCCCCAGAGTTACATCCATGGAAGCAGTCAAGCTCAGTTTGTGGCTGAGTCTCACATCATCCTTCTTCTGAGTATCCTTTCCCGAGTTTACTCATAATCAGCATGTTTACATAAATTCGAACAGGATATATCAAATTCTCATTGGTTTGTACTTATCAGCATCAGAGAGGAAGCCATATTTGGGAGTCTTAAAGCTCCGTCATCTGTCTGTATGCTCCATAGGGAGGCTGTCTGCCGAACTGAACAAACAGGCAATACAAAGAGAAGAGATTGTCCGCTTTTAACTTCACCTCCCTGCCTGATTTGTTCCAAATTCAGCCCCTGATGATAGGCTGTATCTGTGTGTGTTTACTTGTATACACTGGCAAGAGAGATGTTTGTTTGCCACTGATGCCTTTGTATGTGAGCGGAAAATAACAGAGTTCATTTCTAGCTGTTGAGTTTGCACCCGTGGGAAATAGCAGGTCCAAGGTCGCACCTGCTGCAGAGCAATATTTGTTTTTTTATTTATTTTTTTGCCCATCTGATTACGGCTAAATGAAATGCACACCTGCTGAAATGCTGCACGGCCCTACCTTTGTTGTCCCTGCAGGTGGTGTAAACACACTTTATGACCACCATCACAGTGTCCCCACAGATGTAACCTTGTTTAATTCTCCTTGCACACATATGTGGCTACAAGTTGCACGCACAGTTTAGGATTGGAACGAGGTGATATTTCTTCAAAGTGCAAATTGTGACAAACAGGGCCCCTGTGGAAGCAGCATCAATTTACTATGCTGTTCTCTCTCAAACAACATGAAAATACATAGACGCTGGGTGGCTTTACCACAGTGATAGGATAGTTTATCACATAAAGCCGCAAAAACAGACGTAGATGACTTGTGTCTTAAAGATGTTTCTTTGTATATATTTTTTTCTTCATATTTACTGTTGTTACAACTAAGTGCTGGTAGGTCAGTAAAATCATCTCATAAACTATTTGACAAAACCAATACATTCTCAGTAGAAACACAGTGTTTTTTATACCTTGCATTATTATAGTTTACAAAGCTCGGCAAATAATACATTTTCCTACAGCTTTATTATGGCCTGCATGCAAATGACCAAGAAAAGGGAGAATATATGCAAAAGTAGCATCTGTGGAGGTGTTGGAACATCAGCAGCTGTTTTTAGCAGAAAGTTCCTATTGTTCCCTCAGACTGTTTTTTTTTTTTTCACCTCTAGTAGAAGTCTTTCTGTTCCTTTCTTGCCTGAGTGTAAGGTAAGACTGGACTGAGTAGATATAACATCTGACATTTAATAGGAACTGGTTGTTATTTCCTCATACAGTATTTGTTTAAGGATATAAGGCTAAGTTTGCTATGTCAGGCTATACTGGGACGAGAATTCACCCGTAGACTTGCAGTGCACCATTAAAGGGCACTTTTTCCAATTTGCAAGTGCCTCTGTATGCAAAGATTGCTTCAGAAGGAGATCTCTAATTGGGTCCAAAACCCCATGAAGCCATGCAACTGTGATTTTAGGGCAACGGGTTAGAAAAAACTAGGATTGTCTTTTTATTAATAAATTCTTCTATTAATGCGATAAACACAGTAATTCTACAGATTTATACAACCAATTCATTCGTATTGAATATACATTATACAGCAAAGTGATAAGATTATTAAAAACCCAAATTAATCAAATATTTGGGATTTGCTGTGTAACAATGTTTTCTTTAGTGCATTTATCCATGTATTATGAGGATGCAGTATGTTTGCATACTTATTGTAAAATGACTTTTTGGAAGGAAGTGCACAGTAAGTACACAAATTACTTCACATGATTTATTCATAGATTTTAAAGAAACAGAAAAAAAAGTTAAAGCAAAAAATCAATTGTATCTTTTTTAGCCAGTGTGTGTTGCAGTGTGTTGCTAAAGAAATTCCCCTTCATGCAGCTTCTTGTATAAAAAATGGTTTAGAAGAAGGTATTTGGAAATAGTTTTTGAAGATAGATGACAAACATTTAACAAGCTGCATTCATAAGCCTTCTTTTTTCCTTCTTTTTTTTCACAAATAAAAATATACAATAAAATACAAAAGTATTTGCAATAACAAACATATTTAAGGCAAGGCTGACTATGTGTCATCACATATACAAAAATATATGCTAAAAATGCATGCACATGCACTAATGCATTCTTTGTGTGTAATATTCTCAGGGTCAAGTTGACTGCACATTCAGTGTGAGGTATTTTAAAATACCACTGAATGAATAATGTATTCTGATGTATTTCCTCTAAGGTTAGAGGTCCATCACTCCACATTTATTTGAACTGTTAGCTAGTCTCTTCTTATTTTTTTTGCATTAAAGGGCAATCTTTGACCTTCTGTCTCAAAACCAAAAATGCAATACTGACTGTTATTCATGCCAAAATATTTTTGGCCTTTTATTCTTTATATATATTTTTCTATTTCAGTATATTATTGAATCTGAAATACGAATGGCCTAATTCTATCCATTAAATATAGCTCTCTCTGATCCAGTGTTTAAAACTGTGATGATGAATGGTTCTAAGAGTTCCCTCTAATTTCCTTGAGTGCCTCTCTTACATGCAGTTTACATTACTGTGAGAGCATGCCTGTGTCCAGCCTGGGGCTGTGTTAGTATGCATTCTCCTTAACTGCCCTGTGCCAGATGCGGCCATCACCATGGGCATGGTGCTGCTGAACGAGGCTGCCACCTCTAAGGGCGATGTCGGCAAGAGGAGAAGTAAGTGAAGAAAACAGCCTTTTTCTCTTTATTTTGCTTGTCACTTGCTTGAAATGGTAGTTTTGTCACTTTTGACACATTTGTCATATACAGCATAAAGCCCTGCCATTCTTGGAAATGTTCTGATATCGAAGAAATGATATATAGCCTCACAATTACAATGAGGTTGTTGATTGAGAGGGTCTAAAAAACTGCAGTTTTTTTAAACCTCTCTTGAGAGGTGTTGAGTTTTGTATGTTACATTTACACTTTGGAAACCTTCATTCCTGCAGAATGATCAATCAGTACAGTAAAGTAAAAGCTCAGAGTGTGCTTCAGGAATTATCCTAAGGTTAATATGAACCTCTGGCACCAGGTTTTTCTGAGCCTAAAAGAGAAAAGATGGTGGGTTTTTACATGTAAAATAAGAAGTCAAACTGTGTCGGAGCGCGTTAGGCTCAAAAGAGCTGACTGACAGTCACAATACTTCAGACACAGGGACCTTATGCAGACATATGACATTTTCCGTTCTATCCAGTATAGACTACAAATGATATCTTTAATTAAAAAAAAAATATTGGAACATTAGATTGAAGATTTCACACATTTTTTCACATCTACATGAACATGCATACATATTCCAATAATTATTACCTGGCCCCTCTTTTGACATATCACATATAGTCCATAAAGTACATAAAACCCATGCTCCTCAGGGGTAACTTACTTACCCCTTACTTCATCATGCATTCTTTTTCTCACTTTTTCTACTTTTATCTTTTATAAATGCAGAAGAAGTACTTCTGCTGACTATAAATGGTATTTTATTTTCAAATATATATACACTATTCTTACAGGAGAAATGTTTCTGTATACCTACCCGCATATGGACAAACAAATGAAACAAGGCCTCTGGGAATAGTCATGTGTCAGTAATAGAGAGGATTAGAATTGAATAGTAGTGTAATCACTGGATGTTAAATCCCCAGCAACGCCTCCATACTGCTGAGTCCAGCTACAGGAAATGATCTTCTGCTTCGTTGGCCATTTGCTCCACAAACACTGTTTCTCAGCAAGAGAGTTACTCAACTAATAAATGGAGTTACGAAGTCACTACATATGCAGGCTGGGCTGAAGAGAAGAGTGAGGCGGGTGAAGGAAAGAAATGGAGTCAAGAAATTTCAGAAAAGAAAGGCCAGAACCCTAGGTTATACCTTGTGTCAGCATGAGGAGTGAAAATAATCTATTTCAAGACAATGAAGAGCTCATGTGTAGTATATCCAACTAAAGGACAACAAAACATGTGCAGTCTTCATTATTTCTTCTTACTTAGGTAACCCTTCAGTCAATTTTGGCCGTTTGATGAGAGAATATCATTAAGAAGTTCATTTAATCATGCTATATGCTAAACTGCAAAATGATAACTTGTATTTTTGAAGTAAAGTAGTATTTTATTTAAGGCTTGTCCCTGTATTGACTAGATTTGGTTTTGCTTAAATCAAACCTCTTTTGACAAGTATTCAGTGACAGGCAGAACTATGAACATCTTTTTTGAGATTTAAAGTGTGTTACATTCAAAATCAAGAGTTAGTTTGGGGACCACTTATAGTTTGCCACCATATTGAAAGATGAAACACTTTACTTGGTCTAGACCGTGGCTCACCATGTGTCAACTCTTCTTTCAAGTTAAAACCAAACACTCACAGTCTGGAGAAGTGGTATTATGACATGAGTTACCAACTTGGCCAGTTAACCCTAAGTTAAGTCAAACTGTGAGCATGTTGATGTGAAACAGGTAGAGTTGGCACTAAATGACCAATCCTATCAACAGGATAGAGATACTGTATGTTAACATGAAGACTAACACACTACACTGAACTTGTACAAACATAGCTATCATTGCTTTCGAAGGTCATTTTGATGCTAATTTGTTGGATTTTTGCTATTTGACAGAGTGGTCTGTTGTAACTACAGTTTCACAGGTAATTAGGGCCAATACTTGGTGCAATGGACAAGTTGATAGAGCTGCTACAAGAAAGACATCAATGCGATATAGTTGAAGATGCAAAATCCTATCTTTTCTATACAAATAATGGAACAAAAGGTCTGATATTGTACAAGTCACATTAAGCGGGGTGTTTAATCTGTGCAAAGCCACTATTTATTTTTACGACAAAGTCACATTGCTAAACATGTCAACCTTGGTACACTTTTAATTGTGCAATGTTCAGCTAAAATGATTTTATTTCCCCACTATAAGCCATGAAGACAATGAAGTGTGGGTAATTCTATCCAGAGATTGAGTCACTTAATGTCTCTTGGAGGCTGTTGCTAATCAAAAGAATTACCGTGAAGAGCCATTTAGCATCATGATATCTACCCATATTTGTCCTCCTAATTACATAGGCTTAAGTTAATATGTTTATTGGCTTCCCATGCTTAGAAAATGTAAATATATTTTGCCAATACATCATGATTTACTGTGAGCCAAGTCGCACAGTCGAAAGAGGGATTACCACCTTTGCCATTGAGGAAAATCATTCAGCTTAAATAACTTGTCGTTTGGCCAACGTCATAAATCACTGCGTTTATTAGCATGCTTAGCGCACATCTGGACGTGGCACTGTGATTATCCGTAGATGCATACTGAGACACCACTCAGTCATAATTGATGTGCTTTGGGAAATAGATTCCACTATAGTTAATGAAGATGCACAGACTTCCCAGCGACTCAGACGTGAAGGTGGCACCTGGGGGAACACGGGCCACGGGGGCGCTCTCTGGGGAATCCCACTCCAATCAGTAGTGCTCTCAATCAAGACAATCAGTCAAAGCCACACAGATGAATGTGTATTTTACTTGTCAAGGTGGAGATTTAATTAGTCATCAGCCTGGACCTTTCTTCAACCCCAAATCTGTCCCCTCAACCTTTCCAGAAGTCCACTAATGCTTCTAGAAAGCACAGACTTAAACATGCAGTGATTGTTAAGTGGGCCTCCTTTGTCTGTTTTGATGGATTAAGTCTTGAATGTCATATCAATTTCTGTCAGACATGTCCATACACAGATTTAGCTAACTACGGAGGTTTTGTTGTTTGTGTGTGCAGCATTCCTACTAAGTCTCATGTAAATTATATGCAACAAAGGTAAAAGAAAGAGAGAGCTGACACTGAGTGATGGTGACATATTCCCTGTACATACTCGCATCACAACAAACACACCCACAGACACGTAGTCTCGACACAGAAACCAGTGGCGCTTTGATGATGAATGACGTGGCCCAGACTGAAAGTGACAACAAGATTTTGTCTTCCATTTTTACAGACAACTCTTATGTTCTGACGCTGCAATCTTGACACAAACACATATCTCACTGTTTAGTCTCCAAGAGAGGTCCTCATCCTAATCCCTGATTAACAATATCAGTCGGTGGTGACAGTTTAATTTAACACTGAGCGTCGCTAGGATTAGCCAAGTGTGAAGACACACACACTGTCCCCCACCGATTAAAGATCATGCCTATGTATATTTCATTTTAGCCACAGAGGAAATAAGATGGTTATAGCTGCAAACACTATTTGCTGCAACTTGGCAGAAAAGATAATGAGAAAGCACAAAAGTGGAGTCATCATGGAAATAAAGGTGAATATGAAAGTGTTTTGTGTTAAAGGGCTAAAGGAAATGTTACTCTTGGTTGAATAAAAGATAACTTCTGGTGTCCAAAGCTCAAAAGCATATTCAGTCTGAAGTGAGATCAAACACTCTGTTGCATCAGTGGTGATAATCAGCAGGAAAGAATTTGAACACATGCCTTTGGTCAGAATGTTCTCCTAGGTCATTGTCTTATAGAAATACTTTTTGTTGTAATAAATCTCTGACTTACTTACTTTTCTTGTTACTAAGGTGTAACAAATTATAAAAAACTATACCTGGCTCCCATAGACCAGTTAAAATGAGAGCTTTCAACTATTTCTAGTTCTGTTTGTTTTATATTGTCTTATTATTTTATGTAAGTTATGGTTCCATTAAATAAGATCTTACATAAATATTGAAGTATTTCAACATTGAATCTCTGACTAGAATATGTAATTCATGATTAAAAGGTACAATTTATTGTGTGTAGAGCAATTCTACTCTTTATAAATCTGCATGGGAGTCATGTGCAGTGTTAAGAGTAACAGTTTCATATGTAAGTGCCTCTTAACACCATCAGTAAATGGAAAACATATCCCCCTCTTGTTGAGGTAAATTCCATTCCCAGACATGACTTCTTTTATGAATCATACAGGCCTACCTTTTCGGACCATAATGCATTCTGTTCTGTGTGTTGTTTCAGTCATCTGCCTGGTAGGCCTTGGCCTGGTGGTGTTTTTCTTCAGTTTCCTGCTCTCCATTTTCAGGTCCAAGTACCACGGATACCCCTACAGGTAACTATAGCAACTTGCAGGTGTCCTTTCAACTTTATTGCGGCTTAGTCGACTTATTCAAACTCAATAAATGTACACGCTTGAAAAGAATCTCAGAAATCGCTGGAGTTGACAGAAAGTCATTGCAGAGTTATTGCAGACACAGTGCAAAAAGCGGGCCAGCACAGCATCCGTTCCCATTATTGCTTTCATCTTAAGACAGCTTCTCAATTGGTAACTGTCCCTTCAAAAGCCAGACGCAGCAAAGCCAAGTTTGCTTCTCCAGAGTCCAATCAAATAAACACATTAGAACACTGTTGACTTGCAGCATTTAATACCTACTCCACGTTTTCCGCTTTTCTTTAGCCTTGTCCTGATGCGGGTTATCATATCGTTAAATGTGTTTGGACCCAGGAACCCTGAGGTTTAGTGAGCTAGGACAGCAGCAATTTGGTCTCACTTGGAGCTAAAGGTCGCTACTACATAAAAAAAAAGATTTAATGTGCGACAGAAAGCGCGTTACAGGTCCTGTGGAGACCTGATCTAATTCATCAGCAGCTTTAGGATATTACAGCAAAACAGCCGATGCCTTCAGCTGCAAAAACTCTCCTCTGGAACTGAAAGGGATTTGGCTTTACTAAAGTCTACCCTGACACAGCTCCGGAAGAAATAGATGCAGACTGCAGTTCGCCTCCAAGGCTCATTATTGTGATCATAATAAACCTCTATTGAAGGACCACTGTATGAAAAATAAGTATGGTATTGTTGGCAAAAAAAATCAAGTTAATACACAAATCCCTAGATCTTGCAAATAAAAATACCCTTGCAATATTGGGAAATGGGTTTGAACACAATATTTCCCAGCCACCTTTGTAGTTCTACAGCTCACATTACAGCATAGACTCAAAGATGCTCCATGTTCTTATCTCCTGCTCTGATTTGTTTTTAATGTGATGGCTACAGATAAAGTAATCTAATAGCATTATCATTAAGGGTCAAAAACTATGCCTCTTTGAACTCTTCCAAGATTGTGGTGTTGCTTTGAAAAAAAATGAAAAAATAAAGCTTTACTGACATCCATTTCTTTTTATCACCTTGACTTTGTTTTCCTTCTTTTTCTTCCATCCATCTCTCAGCTTTCTTATTAAGTGAAAAATGAAAGGAGATGAGGCCAAAGGATGTAAGGGAAGGAGCCGAAGATGAACTTGAAAGAGACGAAAGCAGCATACATTAAGTCAATTGTGCATGGTGTGTTTTTGTGTTTTTGTTTTTTTTACTATTACTTCTGCAAGTGGGATAGAAAGTAAATTATTTCTTCTGACACTGGAAAATAAAGCCTCTTTTTGACTGTTTCATTTGAACAATGCTTTTCTGAAGAAAATCTGATGCAATGCAAAATGAGTAGAATTTATCAGAGAACTTGATGCCGTCAGTACGTCACAGCTAGTTTCTCACACTCTTGCTGCTAAAATATAGCTGCTGAAAATGGTTTAACACGGTGTGACATGTTTGGATAAAACGTGACATTTATAAATAAAGGTGTGTAAGCTTCAAATGTTTCATCTCTGCATCATTTCATTAGCATTACATGGAAAGCTGTCTGTTTTCTATATTTCCTGCAGTGATTGTGTTCTTATTTTAGTTCCTGATTTTTATCGGGAACTTTGCTCAGTCCTGGTTCAATACAAGCTTCTGACACTGAAAAATTCAAGTTCAGTCAGTGTTGTGAAACAGCAGCACACTGACAGTGTTCACAGAAGCTAAAGATGCACTTTTTCCTTGTTGATTTGAAGTGTAGGTCATGTAGAGAATGCATGCATGTCTATTTCCTTCACTGCCCACTAAAACAGTGAGTGGGATGTAACATTGAAGACATTTATATAACCTGTTTCTTGTGGGAGAAATGTTGCAGTGGTTCATTTGGTTGGATAAAAATATTCACTTCGAAACTGTCTAAAAATTTCTGGTTCAGAGTCATTTATTGTCTGTGTGGATTTGTCTTATTCCTTTTCCATTTAAATATGGTCTAAAAGACATAGAAATTGATTTGAATTTCTTTCTGATTTTTCTTCTATGTGAGGTCTATGCATAGTTTACAAATGCTTTAGAAACTGCTTTTACTAGGTCTATGACCATTTTTGAAATCATTAATGTATAAATGTTATTCACTTACTTCTTCCAGATGCTCAGTGAACAGAATAGCAGCCTGAAGCATATTTTGTTCTGCGATATATTTGAATAAAATGGCAGACGACCGCTGATGTTTGGCACAGAGAGAAGATTCTTTCCCATCTGCTTCCCTTCAACTGTTGGCCTTTACGGTGTGGTGGAAATAAGCAGAACAAATGTCACCTTCAGGGGGATAAGTATTGGCAAATGGAGCGAAATCAATGTGGATATTAGACAGAGGGCAGTAGAAGAACAAAAGCCATGATGACATATAGAATAATCTCTGCACTGTTTCAAAAAGTCACTGTTGAGGTAAGCTCCCGCCACAAGGCCTTTACAATTAGAGGGTGTTAACTCAAGGCTTAAATCTGACTTTTATTCTACAATAGCATCTCATTATAAATTTAAAATTCTGTACCAGTCCAGCTCCATTTGGTTTCCAAACACTGAGAGATGCTCAAAGAATGGCAATGGTCATTACACCAGCTGCTTCTAAAATGTCATTCTTTAAAAAGCTGACTACAATGATGATTTCTTGTCTTTCATCTGAAACTGGCATTTTGGTGCAAATGACAGAGATGAATTCCAGCTCAAATTCTGTGTGAATATGGCACTCTTCAGCCCATATCCTACACAGTTAGGGTTTATGTTGGCTTCCACTAAAAACATTTCCAATTAAAATAAGCCTTTTGTGAATTCAGCTACTAACATTAATTTCCTAAAAGAATCTATTCTATAAGGAATGCGCACCAGAAAGAGGCTGACTACCAAAGAAGAAGAAGACTCTAGAGCAGGGGTGTCAAACTCAAAGTGGTGAGAGGCCACAATAGAAAATAAGAATCCTCTCAGAGGCCATAGACTGTGACATTTGGAACGCTTTTATTAAATTTGGAATATAAAGTTTCATCTTCATTTGAGTTTTAAAAAGTTAATTTTAACATTTGTTTCCTTTTATGGAAACTGGTGTTAGTGGGATCTGAACAGGTTTTAGTTGGATTTGAGTGGATTTTATTTGGATTTAAACAAGATATAGTTGCACTTAAACAGGTTTTAGTTGGATTTGAACAGATTTGATATATCTTTGTAGTAAAAACTGGCTTAAGATTTCATGAACAAATGAAATAAATCTGATTTAACACCATCTGAAACCTGTTCAATCCAGTGAAAACCTAGTGCCAAAAATATCACCTTCTAAAAGTATTGAAGGGCCACATAAACATGGCAAAGGTTTGACATGTGTGCTCTAGAGGATCTATCAAGGCCAGATTTCACATTCATTTTGCTCAGTGTTGATTTTTTGGTGTTTCGGGTTAGGCAACAGGATTTGTGACAGGCTTTAAGTAGCTGAACAGTCATTTTTTATCTCACTTATGTCTAATACCATTGGGGACATAACATTTTATTCTTAAATGTTTGTGACTCTACACCAAAAGGAATATCCACTGACTCTATTGACTAACTTTTGTTCTTGTGCTGGTCCTGACAAGAACAAATCCTTAACCTTGGCACATAGTGTTTTCAAGTTGCTGCAAATGAGCACCAATTTTATCTTTGAGTATTACTCGAGGATTTGCACCAAACATTTACGATTAAGCAAAACAAGCAAGTTATGTTCTATTCCAAGTTTAACCGAGACTTCTCTGATCCTATCCTAAAGAGGCAAACATAATGCCACTCCGTTGACTTCTCTTATCCGCAGTCCAGACACTGCCTCGAGGCATCCACGCCACACTTCCAGTAATTATCAGAGCCCCACTGTATAGCTCTTGCCGTCCCGTTGCATCAGCAAGATGTTTGTGTCTGGAAGTGTGCGTACATATCACTGTGCTCACGGACACAACAGAGCTCAAGAGACTAACTCCAGCCGTTCACATTTCTTTGTATCTCATCTCGCTAGAAAACAACATCAAAATGCAGTTAGGAAGCTGAGCATTTGTTCCGCATCATCTTTTCAGAAAACCACCTGCGCTCGTATCAAAAGTCGTTTATATTCATTTCGCCCTATCTTTTAAGAATCTCAACAACTTTCCAGTGTACTTAGAGAACACAGCAGATGTTTTGTCTTCATTTTGAGCTCTGCTGACTAAGACCACTCCTGTAAGCACCAGATCCTGTCGCATGATAAACCTGATGGATGTGGGCTCTATTCAGCAGCTTTACCTCAGACCGATGGATCAAAAGAAGCTGTATGTACATGATTTCCCTCCCGTTTCCATTAAAAGTACAACAGCTTTCATTACAGTACATTACAAGTTACAATTTGATCTGTTGTGCAGTGTGATTTAATGAAAACGTTCCATTGCAGCTCTCAGTATGTACAGTGGATTATACTCTCATCGCTCTCATAGTTTGATAATAAGCATGGAAACTGTAGGTAAAATAGACATGTTCTTTACCTGAAAGCAGCACAGGATATGGACCTGAAACAGTATCGACTCTAACTCCTGACGATGTACGGAGAGAGCCTTGTGAAACCAGCAACAACAGTTTACTTTTCGGGAAACTTTCCGGAGACTTTTCTTTGAAACTTTCCTCTGGGTGAGATCTGAAAGACTACCGTCAATCACGGCTCTCCATCCGATCACACTGTCTCTATGGCAACAAGTGTCCTTCACATTTGTACATAATGTCAGCTCGGGCTCTGACATAATGTACATATTCTTATACAGTACATACGTTTCATACATGGTGTTCCAAGCTGACGATAATTGCAAGCTGTTACTGTGACAGCTTCACTCTGAGCCTGTCATTTGTTCAAGTTACTCAAGTAGATTTGCATTTTATAAAAAGTTAGCTTTTACTTTGTTGGCTCTTGTGGACTTTCGTGCAGCAGCTTGTAATAAATCAGAACTGTCACCTATTACTTAGTGTTGTCACTGTATTATTGACATATAACATATAACTATTAGAGTTGAACAGCTTCAGTTAAACCACTTTCAGAAAAGCAACTTAATCATTCCAGTTAAAATTAATCTTGTTTGTAAAATAACAGTAATGTTTTTATGGTTATTTTTAGTCAAGAATAACACTTTGTTATAGATCATGAAAAGTACAGGTCTTTTAATTTATAAAAAAAATTGCATTATTTACAACATACGGACATAAACCATCTACAGTCAGCATCAGAACAGATCAGAGCTTCGGGAGTTTGTGACAACCATTCACTTCAGAGCTAATCCGAACTAGCACCAACCGTTTCCCACTCTCTGAGGCAGCTGGTGACAATACATCAAAACTCATCACTTCACCATCAGCTTTTAAATAAGGCTTTAATTGTTGTTCATTAATGTATTGGTATGTGTACCAAACAGGCATCCTCCCTCAGTCATTTCAAAGACACGGATGGGATAAGTCAGTGGCCGTCCTGAAAGATGCTCTGAGCTTTCATCAACAAACACAAGTTTTGTTTGAGGGCTCTGAGATCACCGTCACCGTTGGCCCCTAAAAGGAAGCTTCTGTGGTGGGCATTGAGAGAAAAGCCCTTCAAAGGGAACTCTTCAAAGGGCTTTTAATTGCCATACACTCAATCCCCAGTCATTTCACTTTCTTTATTCCCCAGTGACTCTCCAAGCAATAACCTTCAGGATGTGAAGGTTTTTAAAACTTGAATTGGATTGGATTTACTGAATTATAGACACACAATCTGATTATAAACAATGCATTTAATGATCATTCCTGCCACAATTATGTTAATGTCACTACTGTGTATAGTTTTGATGTGTAAAATAGTTTGCAGTTACCTCCTGGGATAAGAGTAAGAAGAAAATGTCCACAATGGAAATAATCTATTCAGTGAAAGGAGTTGTGCTTGTCCATATTTTTCTGATAGTGTGTGTTTGCATTCAGAAGTCAACTCACCGGCAGTAAACTGTATATAACATCTGCATCTGGTGTCTCCCCAAACTCTGCTCTTGGTCTACTCCACTTTTGGAAACAATCTTTGAACTCGGAGGGATCCCAGCCTTCCTCTCAATTCTTTTTCTCTGGTTTCCCTGGAGACACTTCTGAACCAGCTCCCACAGCAGAGACAGTACTGAGACAGCAGCAGACGTGCTCCCCCAAAATAGTCACTAAGCTAAAGAAATCACACCTACTCCCAGCCACACATATACGAGTTATGGGTTATATAAGTTTTCCTATGGGCAACTTTGCAAACCTTATCCTCTGGTTTTGAGCGTAGTCCTGGGGATGGTCAGGAGTGACTGGTCTGCAGATCTCAGTGTCCTGGCCTAAGACCTCAGATAAGCTCTAAAGTTGGGGCCATACTATTAAGACTTTCAAAATAATTGTCAAGAAGAGATGTCACAAAAGCAAGAAATGATTATTCATAATTGTTGTGCTGTGAGAGGAAGGGCTTCTCTTTGCCAAAGAGCTGTAAGTGAAACAAAGTTGATTTAGGCATTGAGCTAATTCGCTTGTCAAACTTAAAATTGCACCGATAATTCTTCTAATGCTCATGAAGGAGTAGAAATTGGAGGCAAGTGGCCCAACAGCTCTACTATTTTTGATTAAAATGGTTTGTTATTGTTTTTGTTGTTTTGTTTTGTTTTGTTTTGTTTTGCAGCATTTAATAAGATTACAAGACTCATTCATAATAGACCAACCGCTGCTGGACACTGTTTCTTATATACTGTTTTCCTTTGTGTTTGTAAAGCACAGTTTTATGTTTTACACAAACACGTTCCGCAAAAACTAATTTTGGCAAGATAGGAAGTGTGTTGAAGAGGCCATTTCTTTGTTATTTAAGTTGCAGCAATTCCGACTTTATTACCGAAACGAATCAAACCATGTCTAAGAAGAAATTACTTGCATTATCTTAATAGATTCTTTTGAAGTTAAGTGATAATTTTGCACGGTCTCTATTTCTGTCTATTTCTCTTCATGACTCTAGATGTTGTCCTGCTTTTTTTCATGTGAACAATGACAGAGGCTTATTAAACAAAGACGTTCGCAGTTTGAGGTGGACACAGACACAAAAGTTGGAGTTGTTTTTTGTAAATGACTTTGTCCGGCTTCCATTGATCGAAATAAGTCAAGTCAGGTGCAGGATGGGCTGAATAACTCTGAATCTGCATCTCATCTTCTCATTGGCATCGAATGCAGATTTTTAAATGTGTTTTGGGCCAGTCAGAAAGGGATTATATTGCCTGAAATACACATGCAGACTCATTACAGGGTGAATACAGCCTCATCTTTTCACTTTATACTGTTCTCATTAGCTCAAATATCAGCTCAGTGAACAGAATGGCAATAGAGGAGCGAGCATCGAGGTGAATGTCAGATGAAAGACAAGTGAGAATTACAATAGAAAGTAAAGGGTGAAGAGGCCTCAAGGCCGAGAGTGAAGAATATAAGGAGAAAATGGGTCCTTCAAGTGATTTAACATCATTGACGGCCATATTGGGAATGCTGTGCCATACTTTTACTACAGCTTTTTAAAGAAATTGTATAATAACTCGCATTTTACCAGTTTTTCTAATCTTGATCTCCTTTTGTATGCATCTTTACGATCTTTACGATCCTGGAAAACTGAAAGGAAAATGTTATTCGAGCTTATAGTGTCTCTGAAATAGATGCTGTATTGCTTTAGTTGGATCCAAGCAGTCAACTTTAAGGCTACTCTTTCCATTGCTCCTCAGACACTGACGTTTCCCTTGGTTCGGTCTCCTGACCTCTCGTCCAGCCCTCTGGCCTTTCTTTGTGGTCCCTCATTGTTAATATTCCGAGGATCGCATAAGCTCTGACCTCGGGGCAAGCTTCAGAAAAGATCTCATTTTGACTAAAAGCAACCAATAATGCCCTTATAAAGTTGGAGCACTTGTAATAAAACACCAGAGCACCACATGAGCCACAAATACAATGACACATTCATTGTTTATTGTATCTATACGCTATATTTGAACGAATAGTTTATCTCATGATATCAATTGCTGTAAATGAAGCTCTTTACAGTACATGGCTTCTGGCTACTAACATTTATGAGGCAGTAAAGCAGAGAATTAAGCAGCAGATGATTTTTATGAAATCTTGACCATTAACTAAAATATAGAGCCTTTCAGACATGCATGAAAAATGAAAAACATTAATACATAAATAATGCTTTTCTTTATACATGACACATCTCTCATCTTGATGCATTTGTCATCACTAATATATGTCAGGGCATTCATTTTGTGTGATTAGCATCTCTCCATTGGAAGCTGTAAGGGGAGCAGATAATTCCAGGGACAGTTACAATCAATTACTCGACACGTTTGCATGTCACTATGTGTGCGTTAAAGGTGTGTGGGCCGGAGCGTGGCTGTGTGGTGAGAACACACGAGCACTGTTCTATCTCCACAGTGCTTCATTATCAGGCCGTGGTGTTGCCAGGTTACTAAGTCTGACATTTTAGTCTACAACCAAGAGATCATTCATTTGTGCTAATACAGAAGACATTTTAAAGCTATTTCTGAACAAATTTCTAAAGGCATTTGGTAAAAGATCAAGTTAGTCTTCTCCGGCAAATGCGTTCCACAAATCCATCCAACACAGCCTCCTTAATCTGACTGAAAATGTGTGAAATATGTTCAACATTTGCCCATTTGTATTTTGTTATTCAACAAGTGTGAAAGTAAAATAACATAAGAGTAATTTCATAGTCATTTTTGCAGTAAATTTCTAATTTTATAGCACCCACAGTCAAAATAATGTACTGTAAAAAGCACATGCAGTATGCTTCGAAATGGCCTTTTTTGACACACTCATTTTTGGCAAGACCACTCATACACAGTTCTACACTTGAGCAATTTTTTTCTGCACACAATATTTTCTTTTTAGACTGATTTTTACCTTCCCATTCATTCTGTTACATTTAGTGAAACTCTGTGTTTAGTAGCTCAAGCTCTACTGTTCTGAAAAACAGGTGAAAGCTTGAGCCTCCTTCAAAGCAAAGAGGGAATTCCCATTAAGTGTAGAAGACACAGAGAGAAGGGAGGATCTGAGCGTGTGTGGGCGTTGAGATGGGTATCACTGTGGGCCATGAAGGCCTGGGCCGTTTATTTAAAGAGCCACTATAAATGTAGCGCCGTGATAATGGCTGCCGGGCCGAGTGATGACACTTTGACAAACACGGCTTATTACAGAAATGGTTTTATCAATGTGTTTATGGCTCTATCCGGGTCGTGGATTGTGTGTGTATGTATGGGCTGTGTAGGAGAGAATGTATGTGGTCAAGTGTGACAGATTGCCTCTGTTTGTGTGGATGCCCCGAGTCCGATGGATTGCTAGAATGGGAGAGGAGGGAAAGACAATAACGGCTAAATGTGCTTGTTTTCTCTCATTTATTTTTTGGAGTGGGAAGATGTGGGGGGAGGAGGTGGAGAAAATAATCTAATGGCCAAAAAACAGAAGTTATAAAAGAGGAAGTGAGGAGGAGGGAAGAGCAACTCGGGTTTAATAACCTTTTTACATTTTGTTTTCTTTCGGTTTGCAACTTTTCTCTGACATCTCCAAAACTTGGGGGCTTCGATTTCTTCCTCAGAGACTTCTACCAGACTGAACTCGCAGACAGTCACGTTCTGGTGCGCACAAACACCGCATGCATCTTCCACTGACTCCTGTGCCACTGCTGTCAGCCCTGTTGGTCAGACTGTCTTGCCATGTTAATGCCCTCTCCATTGTGAGGTGAGTGCTACTGCGGTCACATTATTGCAGCAGCATTTCTGATGAAGATGCTGCCATGTTGAGACTTTGGTGAGTCTGTTTGTTGAGAGTGGACCCAGGTGAATTTGTCTGCCATCTCAGTGGAATAGCCAATGAGGTATTGTCATGATTTTCCCAGTTGGCCTGTCAAACAATGCCAGTCACAGATGTCTGGTTTCCTTGTTCAGTGCTGGGACCTTTGAGGGAAATAGATTTTCACTCTCGTACCTTTAGTGGATTCACTTGCTTTTGATTCTTCCTTGCAAATATTATTATTATATTTCACCTCAAGAATAGTGTCTCGGAGCTTACAAAGAAATAGCAATACAAACAACCTTGTCCTCAGACAAGATAAATAGTAGCAAAGAGCAATAACGTAGGGGTAAACAGTCGATAAATAAACCTTGATTCATCTGCAGCTGATATGGTGGATATAAGAACTCTTTTCTGTCTGTGTGGAAAGATTACCCTTGGGCATTTCACCTGATCAAGTTCAAACCATTATATTCCACACATAGGAAGGCTTACAAAATAAAATGAATAACAACCACCTTTTTATTGAGTAATGAGGTCAGCACTCGATGCAAAGAGTCAGGGAGGCAACAGTCGTACTTTAGAATAGGATTTAATCGGCTCCAAAAAGCAACAGCATAGTTTAACACTAGTTGCTAGAGCTGCAAAAGGTGCTAAATGTTGCTTACATTCAGCCTCTTTTATAAATATATATCAAAATATGTTGTCTGAGATTATTAATTGTGCAAGTAAATCACAAAAGTAAAGTACATTTATGCAGCTGATGCACTTCAAAGTCATTGTAACTAGCCCTCATGTAGATTCATAATTTAGTCAGTTTTAGTTCTCCAGTTTAGGGCAAAATAAACAGACAATTAAACCTTTTTATGCACTAGGCCTGGTAATGTAGTTTCTTAACTCACTGAAACCTGATGTCTAGCACTTTGATCTGTTTCAGTGTTGTTATATAAGAGCAGAAAAGCACCCACTCCTTTCAATTTCATCACAGACTAATGTAAACATAATGATAAATGTAGTATCCCATTTCTGCTAATGGATCTCTTTAATCCCACGCACAGGTCTACTCAGTTTTCTCCATTATAAATACCATGTTATTAACTTGGTTTGTCGAAAGAGCTCATTATAATCAGAGAAAGTATGAAGACACCTTACACCTAACTGGAAAATAACATGATTGTCATATTAATGTTTTAAATCTATTGCATGAATGTAAATAGTAGTTTAAGTATCATCAATTCGCTGCTAAAATCACAAGTATATACAAGGCCAACACTGTAACCTAGTAATTCTTGCCAAAACACAGCGCCAAGCCAGGGCCCAAAGAGCTCCTCGTGGTAATCTGCTTGGATCAAACTAAAACTGCAGTCTCCAAATTTAAAATCCTCTATTGTTCAAACAAAAGCCGTTGCTGGTCTGTTGTTCAAATATAAGCCTAGATGTAACCCACTATCTTGACCTTAAGATGAAAACATTCAGTGACCCATTCCCAGTTCTTTGTCATGCTTCCAGCGCATAATGAATGAGAAATATTCAGTGCATGGGTGCATGAGGCCTCAACATGGCAATATAAAATTCAACTTATACTCAGAAACATCCTTACATTGGCAATGGAGAAGAAATGATCACAAAACCCATTCTGTTGTTGCCATAAAACAACTGATCACCAGCCCGCTCTCTTAATTCGAGACTGTCATCTGCTGTCTTTGGCAAAAGTATCGTTGTTAAAAAAAAGATGACCTGCTTTGTTTCATGGGTGACTGCTACTCTCCATTTGTGTCGGCTCAAAGCCTGGTGGATTGGAAACACATTTTCACCCAATGCTCACACTTCTTCCCTAAAGGCACAAAAACACATATACACAATCAAGAGTTTTAGCGCAAGAGGAAATGTTTCCCTCTTGAGCACTTGCTTTTATTTTTAACACACAAAATCATGTGCACTGAGCTCTAAAGGCTAGTGGTAAACAGACATTTGCATTGGCCCGCTGTCCTCATAATCAACCTCTAATCAGGGGCTAGTAGCGTCGTTAAGGCTCGTTAGGCTCTGATTTATGCACTGTGTATGGATGCCTCCAACCAACTGCTCCATATTCAGGGCGACATTAGGACATGGACCTTGGCATTTGCATTGATAGATTGCTTTCACATCCTCTAAACCTTTACTCAATGTTTGTGTGCAGTTCTCTATTGCCAACAGCTGTGTGCAAGAGCCATCTTGATTCTCTCCATTAATGTGCCTAATTACAGTCAGCCATGACACCATGACGCTGGTAGTGTACACATTACACTCCAAACCATTAACCCTCGTACTGTTCCCATATAGAAGGTGATTTGTGGCATAGTTCTCTGTGTTTTAGTTTACAGAATGTGCACTTTGTTCAAAACTATTTCCTCTATTTACCTGTTGTTGTGAGTAATGAGTATCCACCTACGCAACTTACTCAGAACCACTTTTTAGTACAATTATTTAAAAAACTACAACCTATTTGTGTCCACATATAGTAATAACTTCTATCTGGTACTACAATTTTTTTGGTGCTCTCTTCTGGGGTTTCATCTAGTGGTTCTTACATTTAGTCTGACATAAATTTTTTGCCTAGTGCCCTCCTTGGCACCAGTATCTCCATTTATCCAAGCTGGGACCCACACAAAGGTATAATGGCCTATGCCTCCTTATAGTTGGATTAATAACTTCTTGGAAATGGCATATTATTTGTCCTCACCTAGTGGTGTGTGGAACATTTATTGCTGTGTTGTGTGGACATCTTGTTTATGCATAATTAAAATAGGAATATTTCCATACAATTTTATGCTACCCACAAATCAAAGGCCTTCACAGAAAGACTCTGATAAAACCATAAATACAAGAATAGATGGCTGGACTTAGTAGAACAGCACCAGCCTCGGATAAAACAAGTATGCAGCCATTTAACTCATGCAACCTATAAATCTCATACTTCACATTACATTTATCTGGTTGTTCATTTAAAATCAGTTTATCTGGCTCAATTAACTGTTTCATTCTTTAAGGGATGAGAAAACGAACGCGCTACCTGATCACTGGGCCCGAGCAATGCGCCGAGGAGAGCTCGACTAATGGCCTTTTAAGCTTGATGACCTGAGCCAAGAATAAGCGACTGTTTACACACCTCTCATTTATCAGCACAGTTCATTGAGGTCGAGTTAATAGATGTGTACTGGATCCATTCTACAGCCGGGTCTTCAGGAATTTCCAAGCGATGGGTTTTCACGAAATTGTAAACCCAGCAATTATTTTGGCTGAATGACAAAAATAATGTAAAAAGGCGAGAGTCAGGTTGCATACAAGAGGCTACAGGGGTCATAAATTGCACCTGACACCACTTCTAAGGGTTACAAAACCTTTTAATCCATTCAGAAAAATGACAAACTCAGCAGGTTATAAAGTGATGTATTTTGAGACAAATGCATTGGACACCCATGAAGAAGAGCAGTCTTCTTTCTTTAATGCAGTGCCATTGATTTTCAGCCACTTGGTGTGAGGTACCGTCACACGATTTCATTTATTTATTTATTTGTTTCCCCATAGATTTCCAAACGCAAACAGGCATCTACATGGGCACAAATGGAGTGGCAGAGAAACAGCGCCCTAATTGGACGATTGGATGATTAATTGTTCACTGTGCTTTTAGTTTGTCTTTGTTTTTCTTACTCTTCTGTACAGCATGCTGAGCGCTTACACAAGGGGCTTACACCAGACAACTCCAGGACTCAGCCGGTAATGAGCTGTAAAAGCTGTGCTGCCTGTGACTCGGAGCCTCCATTTGAGCTCTCCAGTCAATCGCTTTACTGTCTCTGCATCATGTAGAGGTCAGACGAACAAGGCATGACCAAGTGGAGCAACAATTCAGCGTAACTTCCTACTCAGAGAAGAGGTTAAACACGCTAACGCGCTCAGCTCAGCTCGCAGATACATTCATCGACTTGAGGTGGCCATCCTGACTGCAGTAAAAATACACATACACTGATTGGCCGCTGTGAAACTGTACTATGGAAGTTAATGTGAGCGACCCAGAGACACATGATGCTGTTTTGAGATTATAACATTGAAGTGAGCTGCTGTTTTTGGTCAATGGACAATGGACTGAACACCAAGGCACTAGGAGAGACCTATCTGCATCAAAAAGTAATGTCAGTCCACTTAAATCTAGCCTTCCCCTTATTTTTAATTTTTTTTCTCTAATGTTTAAATGAATCCTGGATCAAATAAGAAAAAATTTTGAAATAAAAATCATGCAGAAGTGTTGCAAAAACAAATATAACCTCTAACAAAACAATTCACAGAGCTACAGTATATTGACTGATTATGTCAAATGAGTTGATTATGTCATGGCGGAGATATTCTCTGATCAAAACACAGTTAATGTATTATAATGCACTGCCTTATTGCATGAACATTTTTCCTAATAGTGATTATGTTTGAAATTAAGAGGATGCTAAATTGCATTAGTCATAAAAATATCCAAATTTTCTTCTGTGCTCTAGTTTCACTTGCACTTGGCTGTTAGGTACAAGTATATTTATAGGCTTCCACTGAGTGCTGGAGGTGTTCTTGAACCTTTGTTGACCCCAACAGCTATAAATACGCTAGTGTTCGCATAACAATCGAATGACACATGCTGCTCACACTACGCCTTCAGTGTAGGCACTGTGTTTGGAAAGGCATTATTAAGGCTAAAACCTTGAGGGGTAAAGTGGGGTGACTGTGTGAAAAGAAGGTCAAGGCAGGCTGATTAAACATGAATACATTTGTTCATCCATCTCCTCTCTCTTTTTTATCCTTTTCTTTGATGCGAATCAACACAGAACCATGTACTCCACGCGCAGACGACAAATCCACTGCAAAAAGATCTGCACACGGACGCCCCGTCAACTCTGAGCCACAAGACCACAGGCTATCTTTTATCCTCCAGGAACTCATCATTTGACTTGTACTAAACATTATCTACACATCTCTTTCATGACTGTTTCACAAAGGTAAGTCTCTCTCAAAGCTCTGGTGTCATGGCCTCACCTGTAACTGCTGAACCTTTGTAGAAATGCCTATGATTCTCCTTTCTTTTGGTGCATCAGTGTTTTTGCTCAGGGAAACATACTTGTAGCATCTCGATAATATCAGCATGAACAGAGGAATGGGGCAGTCTCTTAGCAAGTGTGCGGTTTAATAGCATCCTGCCCTTTCACACAGGCGACTCTGATCTGTCCACGTGTTCCAACAATCCCAAGTACTTCCAAGGTACTTCATGGTGCTGTTACCCAGTGCGTACTTGAACCTGTGTCATAACAGTTAGGGGGTACATGATGAAAAAAAAATGAGCAGGGTGGAACCATGTGAGAGGTGAGCAGAAACTACACAGTATGTGATGTGTATGATTCATTTTAGACTGTTGTAATGACCCTTTGACCCCCCTGTCGAGAGGTGTGTTGACGCTTAATTGTTTTTCTGTCACTACACCCTTAATAGTGAGCCTGACCGTAATATTCCGATAACTGGGAGTAATTAGATAATTGTAAAAATCGTGTTTACAAGCACTTCAGAAATGCGATAATCGAAAAACACTGGTTTACATGTTTTAGTCCGTTATCGGATTTCTTTCTGAGTGACCTAAGACTCAAACTTCCTTCTGTTATTTTCAAAACATCCAGTCTTGTTTCGCTGAAAATGGCGGCGCCTGCAGTTTCTAAGCTGTTGTCCTTGTGTGGAAGTTTATAGATCTGCAAAATAGGCTCCACGCTGCTGTCCTTCATTTATCTGCCATGTGTGTTGAGTTTTTTCCTCCTCTAACATTATGACTAATATTTTTATTTTTTTTAAACTTCTTTCTTCTTTCTTTTCTTCTTTTTTTTTTTTTTTTACATGCGCAGTTGTAAAAGAATGAAATAAATCAGGTAGACATGCACGAAGATATCAGTGTATTAGGGAAATATTTAGGTTTGTTAATCCAATTTCACATAATCAGAAAAATGCTGTTATGAGCTAAAGGAAATCAGATTATGCTGTTTACATGATCACTTGAATAATCTGATAATGATTGGATTTTTAGTGTGCATGTAAATGGGCTCAATGTATCATGTGTTCTTCAGGGTGATCCAAACTGTGCTCTCCAAGGAACTAACTAAAAATGAAAACATTAGTAGGAACCCTAGAATGTAGTGAGTAAGTATAAGTACCCTGGAACTTTGCTTATTGACTAGGTCAGACTGTATTAGTTTAAAAGTCACAAGTAACCACAAGAAAGTGTCTCTACTCTTAGAACAGCTGTATTGTGTGACATGGGTTCACACATGAAATAGGCAGAGGTGTTAAAAAAAAAAGATTAAAATGAGCTTTACAGTGGAGCCACGAAAAGCTGTTTCATTATACGGCTTTATAAATCATTTTTCAGGTGGAACAATTAGCCACATCAAATTCCATGATCATAAATCCTTGTTCTGCTCTGAATGATAGATGTCATCGGCATTTCCAACCCCAAACTAATGAAATTCTGTATGTAGGTTAATAATACAGTGAACTCTCTATGTCATCTATAACACGTCAGTGGTGTGAAAAATTGCAATCTTTTCTCCCGCTATTGAGGCTAAATCCAATGACTGGAATTAATTCTCTCTGCTACCCAAAATGGAAGTGGGATATGAGTTATGGCGAAACAAAAAAAGGAATACTTGCACATCTTTGGGTCTGGTGTCGCAAGCTGAAGTCAGCACTAAATCTCAAATCAAAGTCTCCTGGAAACACCCCCAGAAAAATATTGCTGTCAAACCCACAGTGGAAGAATGAAGATGTGATACCGTTGTCACTGGGGATGTGAGTGAGGCTTGATATGAAAGTCACCCTTTTGGAGAATGGACAAGATTTGGGATGCGGCGGGCATGCAAAGGCGAACGGAGAGGTATCTAGTTGTCGGTACATCAAGAGAAAATGGTGACATGATTGGATGGTACTTGCCTGAGGAGAGTAAAAGGTTTAGAGAGCTGCGTGTCAGAGAGTACACCGCTCTGGGGTGAGGTAAGTATGATATCACAGTCTTTCATCTTCTTTTGTTGTAAAAGTATCACAATTTCAAACACGAGTAGCTGCTTTTAAACCCAAACACAGCCACGTAACATGAATTGTTTTTTCTTAAGAAGCTACATCTAATGGGATCTTATATTGACTGTATCTAGTGAGGCATTTACACTGATAATACACACATACATACACACACACATAAACTGAGCCTTTTTCTGAAGTGTTATTAGTACATTATTTCATTACTTGTACGTGGCAAAATCGGTCACAATTCATCATGAGGCCTTTATAACACACTGGAAAAAACAGAGGTGGAACAGTGGTTAGCAACTCACAGCAAGAAGGTCCAGAATTTGACTCCCAGACTGGACAGGGCCTTTCTGTGTGGAGTTTACCTCTTCTCATTGGGTTGTGAAGGGTTTTCTCCAGGTACTCCAGTTTCTCCCACTAACATCAAAACGTGCAGGTCGCCTCCCGGTGGCATCTGCTGGCAATGAATTTCTCCACAAGGATAATAAAGAGAAAATGATGAAACAATTATTTTATTATATACCAGTCACTGACAACAGCTTTACTATGTTACTATTGATACTGAGAACTCAAGGCATTATTTTGTGATTAAAACTGCACTTTATACTGCAAGCTCACGAGAGAGATACGTAAAAGAATTGAATAAGTTACTGTAAGTCTAGAATATGTTCAAACCAAAAACATTATAATAATATTCATTCATTTATATTAGATATTGCCATATGAGACATCTAACGTGTTTCATAGACCACTATTGTACATTGATTGTATTGTTATAAGAATAAAGGCACGTGCGATTTTTTGAATAATTAAAAAGATTTACACAGTCACATGATCAGCACAATGGATTCAATAGTTTTGTGAAAACAGTCTTCAATCTTAGTCCAAAGCTCCAGAATTGGTATAAAGCACACCCAAGCACATCCAATACACACAGCAGCAGAAGCCAGACCTTGTGTCACACATTGTGCAAATCGTCACAAAAGCATGCAAATGTGTTTTTATGCATTCATGCACAAACACACACACCACGAACATGATACGGGCATCTCCACTGTGATCAATCATCATACTGTGGCTTTCCACGCTCCAAACCAATATCACAGCGTCACATGGTCTGAGATGGAAAGCTGTGACTGGCTGCCTGTTGCTGTTTCTCTGGTTGCCATTTATTTCATGTTGAGATATAACCTTGGGCCCTGGCTACATTTGCATTATCATAATCTCATTCATTTTCTTCATGGGGGAAAATATGAAAGCACAAGATTAAGGAGAGATTAGAGGCTAGATGGAAGTTAAAGGACACTGTGGCTATTTAGAGGTGATGGAAAGCCTTTACTTATTATTTTGAAACCAATTGTCCTTTGGGAATGAATTACAGAACCACAATAATGACTAAGATATTTTTATGTCTATTTTTACACTTTAAAAAATCTTCAACCTTATGATCCCTCTTAAGTGTATACTCTCTTAAGGAAATGACAAATCACTGTCACAGCTGCCATACAAGCATGACAGTAATTTGCAGTAAATTGGTAGGGATCACAAAAAGGCAAGGGCATTTTTACTTAACAAGCCAAAGATTTAGGGAAAAAAATCCTTTCATGGAAGAGGCAAAAGAGAGCTGGCACTACTCACAGCAAACAACATATGGCAGCTGGCAAATCCACACAACACTGATTATAAAGCATCCATAAAAGAATCCACAGCTTGTCAAGTCCTGACAGAAATGTGGTCGGCCGCCAGTATTCTTGGAAAAAATCCACTTTACTCAGCAAAAAACATGCACAAGCCAAAGGAATGAAACATCACATAATGGATTTTCTCTGTTTTGTAGAGCCATGGCTTTGCTGTTTATGGGATGTAGCAGTCCCGGTGTGTCTTGCATTATAGGTTGGCTGCCATTGTGTAATAGTGTGGCATGTATCAGTGTGACAGGATTTGGTCCCATTTCACTCATTCTTTGTGATAAAAAATGAATTTTCCCGTCAAATGCAAAAGAACATAATACGGTTCTTTATCCTTTTTGGTCTAAGTTAAATTATTTGTAATTATTTTTATTTGTAAATCAGTTGTTCCTAACCTGAATTAAGTTATCTTCATGCTTACAAGTTTATCCTTCTTGATATAACTATGTCATCTAAACCATATCATTTTAGTCAAAACCTGTTAAGCAAATTGTTTTAGTGCTTTACAATAATTGTAGACATTTGATATCAAAAATTGTTGTTTTAAAAATTCTTTAATTCAATAAGATGCCAGAAGAGCGTGATATCTAACCTGTTTAGTGGATTTAAGGTCACATTTCAAATCTATTAAAGGTTAGCAATGGAAGAAATGTAAATATTTCCCTGACACATACACTCAATCTCATTTACACTGTATCGGTGAGCTGATATCAATTACAGACATGATTCCAAGGGTTTTATTTGCAGGAACTCAGTTTGTTGAGTCCACTGCGGTGCTGCCAGTTCTGCAGCTTATCTCATTGCAGATTCACTGAATTTATGGTGTGGTCTGCAGTATTATCTTGGCTCGGTGTTTCCCAGTGTGTTAGTGTGTTTCAGGCATGTTTACTTTCCCCAAGGCAGACTGAGCCGACTCCCTGCAGACACATATGGTCTGGCATATGGCTCACCCTCTGCCCCACCCCTCTACCAGCAGTATGCACATGAAGCGACAAGCTGAATCAATGACACAGGCGTGAGGCTGCCATGCAGGACATTTGGATGATGCAAACAGGTCGTCAGGACCACTGACTCCTGTATGGGCATAGTGTTCAGAACAGAATCAATCATTCCCTCTGTTCCTTTTATCTTTCCACTCTGATGAAACATTTTATTTCATCTCACTCATTGATTCAGGAAGATCTATCACGGAGTGTACATTGGTGTGTCTACGGTAGATCTCTAAAGCTGCCTTTCAGAACAGCTCAGTTTAACTAGCTACTCCACCAGGACTTTGATGACGCATTGGCAGCCTTTGAGGCACAATAGCTAATGGGATTAGAGTCTCTACACAATATTTGGGGAGAGACTAACACATACTCACAAGGGAACATGCACACGTACAGTTGCACGCAAGCAAACATTGCAAACATTTTTCCCCCACTTCAGTCCATTACACCACAAGGTCTCCAATGTCCAGTCATATGTCTGGATTAGTCTGGATTATCATTAAACCTCTAGTGCTAGGGTGTGTAATCTTGAGTAAAAGAATAGAATCTGACCCTATTATTTAAATTACAAGGACAAAAATATAATAATAATAATAATAATAAGAGAGGCTGGAGTAAAAATGTGATAATAATGTCAACATGGATAAAAGTAATGCACAGCAAAAGTTTGTAATCACCCATGAGTTAAAGTACAAGTCTAGAGTATCCGAGGACAACCAGGCAAGTATTACAATACTTCACAATTCACTGCAAACATCATTTATCAGATATCTTTTGATGAACACAAGATCACAAGTTAACATTAGTCCAGAGCATCATAAAAGCTTTAATGATATTATTCATTTTAGATATTGTAAGCTCTGGATCTAAAGTACTAGTCTAGGAAACATTTTAAATCATAGTCTGTATTATTTCCATAAGGCACTTCTTGGATAAAGATCTGACGGTGTTCTCTTCTGGAAGATCTAAAAAAAATAGTTCAGTGGAATTCAATATACAGTGTGCTATCTCTGGCTTATCCATACTTTCCTTTGCTCCTATGTTCATCAATACAGGATATGACTTATTTACACTCATCACTTTGCACATCCAGATTACGTGCTGTACACCGTGCCTACAAGTACATAAGTGATAGTCTGTCATCTTCTAAATTACGTGTCCATATTGAGGTAATCCTAATGACGCTTCAGTAATCACATGGCAGCCGTAGATGTGAAGAGGTGTGAGGACAAGTAGGTATGAGAGGCAGTGAAGACGAGTAATTGGTAAGAAATGGGGTTGAGCCTGAAGTGAGAAGCATGTATGACGTCATTTCAGATTGGTTATTGTAAATGATCCTGCCCAAGCGTTCGTCTTCTCGATAATGACGCGGTGTGAATGAACAGACAAGTGCTGAAAGAAGGTGTGTGGTCAAAAAGAAAAAACACTCACTGAAAATGAGTCTTGTGCCTATTGTGCAAATGTACCACAGAAAGTTTTTTTTCACATTTTCATATTTTTTTGTTGTTGTTCCTGTCACAAAAGGGTGTACACAAGTAACACAATGGGTGTCTACATAAGAGTAGTAATGGATAAGTAGCAGAATTAATACTTCCTGCTTCAGCCAGTCAGTTCTGGTCTAGGAGTTGTATGATTTGAACAGAGAAGACAACTAACTGATTAAAAGGTTAAGGTTTTGAGACCACATCACACCCATCCTTGCTTTATTTAAATGAAATAAACTTGAACTTGAACTTGGCTGGTTAAACAGTTGCTGTGGTCAGTAGTTTCAAATGCTGCACTAAGATCTATATAGAACTAGTACAGCGACCTGTCCATTGCATCTAACAGGAGGTCATTGGTAACTTTGACTAATGCTGTTTCTGTGCCATGATTGAACCATCTGAACCCAAACTAGAAATATTTAAATAAGCTATTTACCTGCATTTTTGAAATAAAGGACAGATTACAAAAGGGAGATTAGGAAACAAACTAAAACCCCAGAATGAGTTTAGGCCTTTTCAATTGCGGTTGAAAAAAAAACTGTTTATTTAAAGCACACGTGTCAAACTCAAGTGCGGCCCTTTGCAATGTTTTATGTGGCCCTCCAATGTATTTTTGTAGGTGATATTTTCGGCACTAGGTTTTAATTGGATTTGAACAAGATTAATTTGTTAATGAAAATCTTAAACAAGTTTTTGCTACAAAGCTATATAATCTGCACAAAACCAAATAAAACCTGTTAAACTACATCTAAAATCTGTTCAAGGTCATCTAAAACCTGCTCAAATCCAACAAAAACCTGTTCAAATCCATCTAAAACCAATTCATATCATATAAAACATGTTCAAATTCAACTAAAACCTGCTCAAATCCATCTAAAACCTGTTCAAATATAACTTAAACCTGTTCAAATCCAACTAAAATCAGTTACCATAAACTGAGGAAAATAATAGTTAAAGATAACTTTAGTACAACTCAAATGAAGATGAACTCTCACATTCAAAATTTAATAAAAGCTTCCCAAGGGCCACCATCTTCGGCCCCTAAAAGGATTCTTATTAACGCTCACGGCCCCTCACCACTTTGGGTTTGACACCACTGATTTAAAGGACTGTGGAAAATATTTTTCATATTTAATACTGTGCCGTTATTAAGAGAATTAGAATAGAATACAGTGTAAGAGGCAGGCCAGTGATTTAGTGGACATAATAACTGATGGAACTCAAGGTCTTTAGTTATAATAATCAAATTTTAGTGATATTGTGTACAATGAAGATTTTGTTTGACCTGTGTACAATACTTATGTTTGTAATATCAGTACTTTATATAACAAACATACAATTTCACACAGGGGTAAAGTTTTAAATACAGTTTGTGCCAAAGAAAGTGTCCAAACAAATCAAATGAATGCAGCTCAGGCTGAATTTCAACCCTGTGTTTTGTGTTTAAGGCCACAGTCTGTTCCATATTTGGACTAAACCTTTCACTCATTGTGCTGATGAAGATTTAAAACTGAAACCCATTCCAAATTGATGAATACTTGAAAAAGAAAATGTAATGCATATGAAATTAATTGATCAAGGACCAAAAATCAGACTTTATGATTGATAGGAAAGATTCATTCACATCATATTTATGCAGATTGCACTGTAATTAGTATGAAAATGTCTATAAAATATTATATTCATAGATAACGCCACTTAAATGCAATATACCACATTTTGAAATACTTTCCAAAGAATCATTTCTTAAATTAAAGGAAGGCCCATTTTGTAAAAGCAATCACTGGATCACTCTGGCTCTTTGTCAGGAATTTGAGGTTTCGAGGTGTCACATTAATGCAAAAAGCAGTGATAAAAATGTATTATGAACTATCTACACACTCCGAACCTCCTGGTGTGAAAGTGTATTAAGTAGGAAAAAATGAAGATGGACTGACAGAGAATGAACAGACACAAAAGAAGGAAACGTCCTACAAGTGCAATGTCAGCACTTGGTATTTCAGATACAGATTTGACTCATGTAAAGGCAGGATGACGAGAGGAAACAAATGTTGGATGTGAAATCATGCATTATTACATGAGTCATGGTTTACACATGTTGTTTCGTCACATAAATAAATATTGCAATATTGGCCGACTCTTTCAACAAACATATCTGTAAAAAAGCAGGCACAATAAACGCGTTAATACCGACTTCTCCCTAGCACTCATCTCCCCTCCTCTCACTCCTTTCTCGTATCATATTTTCATTATTGATTCTTTCATTGAGTGAGTCCAAATGCTTTAGCAGGTCCCATTGGTCTCCTTCTGAATCTGTTGGCCCATCCTGTCCCATTAGAAAACAAATCTGCTCTATTGATTGGTATCACATTTAGTAATGGAACTTACGTTAAGTCCCTCCTGTGTTGAGATATTGTAGGATAAGTTCATAAATAATTTCATAAGTGATGTGCTGGGCTCCCTAACATCCCTTGTATTAAGGCTTTACAGGCTGTGAGTACTTTATACAGCGAAATATAGTGTTTGTGAAGATTCTTAGTCATCCACGTCATCATATAATAAAAAACTATGTCTTCTTAACCCTTTTGTTGCTGCAGTGCAGTGCATGCAATGAACTGATGAATGAAGGAAATGAATCTAAGCTATAAGGAATGCATTGTTGTGACAGAGTATTCAAATGTTTTGAGTTTAAATCAAATTGATGTATTATAGACAACTGCAAATTACAGATACATCAAATACTAACATGCAGTTATAATAGCATATATCAGCCTTGTCTTAAACATCTAGTCTTTGCAAATTTTATTTAAAGCTACAAATGATCACTTTTTACAACAAAAACATAGACTTAAAACCATTTTAATAGATTTTTGGCAAGAAAAAGAGGAATAATCCTTCTTTTGCCCGACAACCCACTAAGTAACTACAGGCTACAGTGCATGTTACAATCTAATCAGAACTCATATTGCGGCAGTTGTTCTTTGAGGGGAGCAAGACCTTAAATTTTGCACAATGTTGCTTTAATAATCTCACACTTATGTTTCAAGTGTATACTGAGAGAGCCATCTATCCCTGTTTCTATCTTCAACAAAAGAACAATGATTTAAAAAGGTTATGAAAATAAAATGTCACGACATAAACTTGTGACAGGTCACATGACCACCTTGTGAGAACATGTGCTAAACAGAAGCCGATCATTTAAATGCAAAATACATTCAGTCATTTCTCTTTGCAAATATCAATCAGCATCACTGGATTATGTTCATGCATATGTGCCATACTCTGAGAAAGCCTAGATGCTTGATGAGAATGAGTTTTCATCTCGGAGCCCAGGTGTTTGTGTGTTTGTGTGTGTGTGTGTGTTTGTGTGTGTGTGTTACTTTTCAAAAGTGCTGCTCTGCAGACCCATAATCATCATTCATTCCTCTCAGAGATTTGAGCTTGGAGTGGCACAGTCATCTCAGAGACAATTAGGAGAGTGAGCCGCTCTGTTTGTGACTGCCTGCCTGACTGTATATGTGCTTTATGTGCTTAAGTGTGTATCGTGTCAGTTGTGAAGGCACCATGAGCGCAGCCTTTGTATCTATGTCCATCTTTGAAGAAAATCTTCTCATCTAATTCAATCCTCATAAGCGTGTTCTCCAAAGAGGACTATGTATCATGCAGCTTTCAACGCTTTTCCATTTCCTCAGCTTTGTAATTCCAAGTGCTATTTCACTCAAGCTTCGCCATCTAATAGACTCTTGCACGCTCTTTTCAGTGTATCAACACACTGAATAATGCATGTCCAATGTGTTCAGCTGAACTCAGCCACCAGTCCATGCTGATATTGACTGTGTACACAAACTAGAAGTGTGCACAAAGTACATTTGAATCATGTTAAAAGCCTTAAAGTATTTAAAGACCAGTAATGGCTTTTGTTGTACTCACACCCTCAGGATTCATTTGATGCAATCAATTTATGTGGCAACTATCTATTTCAAACAATGTGCAGTAACTCAGAGCAAGTTCAATAATCAACATGAAATATGCTGTGCATTTTAACAACAGGTTGTTGGCCAAGCTGTTCTTTTCAGACTTCTAGAGAAAGTGACTAATTATGAAAAAGTTACACTGCAAAAAAAGGATAAAAAGATTTTTTGATTAGTTGGACGTGATGAAGGACCAGCAGTGTTGATGATGATTCATATTTAATGCAGCTGTGATGTCAAAAAATGATATTTTTCAGGAAATATTAAACTTCTAGAATTTCCTGATTGCCCCAGAGACACAAGTCTTTGTCTACTTAAGTGGAATAAACGTTTTCCACACAGACACACATTACTCTTCACCAAAAAGTTTCTCTACAATGTGACTTTCCTCTGTTCCAAATTGCAATGAGATTGTGAAAAAAGAATTAAAATGCCTTTGTCTGTGATAAACTCTTAATGGATTCAAACCGTTCTCTGCAATATGTTTCTGCATTAAGCCCTCATTGTGGAGGAAAGCAGAGAACACCTGTGTGAGGCTGTAGCCCTGAGGAACTGTTATTTTATTTAAATACAACACCAGCAGATGGCAGTATTATCACCTGACACATTATAAACATTAACATAACGTTGAGATTAGTTTGTCTCCTTAAAATGACCAGAACAATGTGTGATTTTGTGTTTTGCTGTATTGGATATTTACTTTTTTCTCTTGAAGTGATCTAATATGGTGTATTGACACAAGTTTGTCTGGAAAAGTTTTAGAAAGGTACTTTGAAAGACATTTATCCTGTTCATTATTTATTATATTATTCCAATGAATTTCTCATTATTGCAGGTGTGATCAAATCAAAAGAGCTAAGTCTTTAATTAAGTCTGAAGAGAGGTGGAATAACAGGGGATCATGTGGACTTGGATGCTGACCAATGAATGTAACTGTGCATTTTTCATAGACCCAAGTGTCCATGTTCTTATCTGGTTTTATTGGACAGGTGCATCATTATGTGCATAAGAAACTTCGATATTTGCAAATTTCTCTCCTGGACAAAATTCCCTCCAGTCCTTTCCACCCACACAGTCAAATCTGGGGCAGAGAATACTGACAACTCTAAAGTTATTATTTTGTGATGAGCACTGGCTAGTAATGACCCTAAGGTTCCCTACGAAGACGATACATAGCAAAAGTTTCACAAAACGTTAACCCATTAGGCCGTTTGCACTCAAATCATTTTCTTCAACTTTGTAGTAAATGTAGTGTGAAGCCTGATGCGATGTGCACCATTGCTCTTCAGCTTACCAAACTCCAGCCTATTTTCCTTTTATCAGGTTCACTTGTTATAAAGCCTGCTTCAATCTCCATTTTATGGGTTCTTTCAAATATCACATTGTTTCTGTACTTTTCAGTTTCTTGGAAAGTCATTTTTTATTCATTCGTATCCAACTTCAACTCCTTTTTTGGTCTCTGAAGATTATAAGTATCTGCATTGGAAAATATCTTCCTGTTTATGAATAGATGCATTGAAAAAAGTCTTTTCACAAGATATTGCTGAAGCCCCAGCCAGACACGGGCCCAAATTCCTCACACTTCTGCATGTGATGGTAATTTAGGTTCTGAGTTTTACATTCTCAATAGCTTTCTTCAAGTCCTATCACTTTGCTTTTTCAGCTTCAAAAGAAAATGTGTTTACCAGAGCACATTGTTACATACTTCCCAAACAGAATTAGTGTTTTCTGAAAGCCAAGCATTTGTGCTTTGTGCACTGCCAGGGGTTCTATTTTTACACACTGCTTATTATGAATCAGAGGGTTACACTGGTGTTGCTTTGTCAGAAATTAGAGGTAACACAAAATGTCATCGGTTGAGTGGCCCACACATGTACTGAATGTGCATGGGTTGGAAATTATTATATACATTATAACTCATCGAGGCATTTCCATAGTCCTCTAAGTCAGCAGGAAGGTTTAAAGTGTGTATACAGCATGCAGAGGAGTTCAGGTGACATTTGCAGGTTCTGTGCATTGCTCTTGCTGCAGTATGTGCTGTATTTGAGTGACCAAGGAAGTTATCCTGTTATTGGGACACCCTTAATATTCTATCACCTTGCAACTTGCAGTATTTCATTCAGTCAATTTAAATAAATGTGCAAATGAAAGCATCATAAGTAGAGTCTTCCAAATGTGTGCAAACTGACCGTATACTGTGTGTGTGTGAGGGCACTCTACTTGACCTCCTCTCCAGCTCTTTCCTGATCTCACCGCCTTCATTATTATCTGGATGCCTCACACTGCCACTTTTCTGCCCACACAGTGCTGCGTATGCATGTGGACCAACACACACACACACACACACACACACAGACGGCACAGTATGGAGGGAAAGTCTTTCTCTACTGATCTCATCACCTTCTGCGATCCAAGGATAGACAGACCAACAGCCAGCAGGACTTCTGTTTGGCTAATCACCCACAAACTGAGAACAAGGAAGTGAACGGGGAGTTGAAGAAGAGAGAAGGAACAGAGTGATGTGTAGAGACGATGGTGGAGGAAATTAAAAGAAAAATCATTCTTTGTTTGGGTTTGATTTAGGGTATGATAAATACAGAATGACCACAATGACATGAATGAAGTTGTAGAAGTGAATATTGTTTATTTCTTGTCAGTGGTTGAATGTAATGAATTAAAAGTACTCCAGCACAGTACTTTGAATTAAGCAGATTTAAAAGGGGGTACCAGTATCAGGGGGTATCAGTACTTTCTACTCCACTGCATTTTTACATTGGCTTTACAAGTACAAGTAGATTTGAGTTTTTGAAATCGCTGTAAATGTGCAACATGTTAAATTAAATGTTTGATTGGTGCATAAATGTGTACCTAAACCTAAAGTGCTGAGTTTTACAAAGCACACATAAACGCAGCATTTTAAGAGTAGCTTTTCCTCTCCCTGTGATGTGTCAAACTATTAAACAGACACATGTGAACTTTTTTTATACTATAAGTACATTTAAAAGTGCTTTAAGACTTTCACTTAAGTAATTATTTTAATGTGATACTTTTTACTTCTACTTCTTTATCTTTACTTTCACTTGAGTAGAGTACAATTCAAGGCATGCATTTTTGTCAGTCCTCTCAAAGTGTCCATCGGGAGCATCAGGGTATTTGGCAATTCCCCAGATTTCTTCAAATCAAGAAATAAAACGTCATTTTATAAAATTAAAAACCTTTTTACCAATATTTTATACTGTCAAAGTGAGCCATCTCTGTGCTGTTTCTGCCTCAGACCAAAAAAAATCTGACAATCTGTAGGTTGTCACCGGTTATTTCTGGGCAGAACTCTGGAGGCTGAATATGGCAGTCAGTCCAAAACGTTTGACAGATAATAGCGCTGAATGTAGTCGTGTTACGCTGTCTACGATTCTTTAATGTGGACATTTAAACTGACAGTAGCAGTGGAAGAGCACAGAAGACCCAGTTCTGGTGGGTTACTGATGTACACTCATCTCCAGATAAAGCAGAGATAACTTTAAAGCATTTCTCATATGTTTTGCCAGCTTTTAACCATTTATTACACACTACAGTAGGGACCACTGTGTGACCAGTTGACCAGTCAGGCAGTACAACACATCCTACAGCTCTCCTCTGACCCACATGACCTTCTGCTGCTCCACTGACCAAACTGATGGCTCTTTATCCGGGACTGACCTACGACCCACCTACATCCCACCTCACCGTGCACCACCTGTTGCTTCAGTGCCCTTCATCTCAGCCTCCACATTAAGGCCATCCCACTGAAGCCTGGGTTTCTATGGCAATATTACTGCGGTGTTGTGTGGGTGATTTCAGGGAATAAAAAATAAAACAAAGCTAAAAATAATGATTCAAAATAAAAAGCAATTGGTTATTAAGAAGGACTGAAATGTTGGGCTCTATCAAAAGTTGTTTAAATGAGAAAAACAAAAAAGTCTTTAAGGCAAAAGCATCTGAAAAGGGAAAGGATTTTAATTTTTTTTATTCTTTTTCAAATTAAAATAGAAGAAAACAACATAATTCTCAACTAAGTTTCTCCAAAAAAAAAACTTAGCGCTAGTTACAATTGTAAAAGCTGCTTTGCTGTCTCACATCTGCTCTGTCCCTAACTCTGAAACCATAATAAATCAATGATAATTCTTTTTTTGTTTTTCCTTGAAAGATGCTGCTTCTCCAGTGTCCTCTGAAGTCATCTGATGTATTGTAAGATATCATTTCTAGCAGCAGATGATCATTTAAGAATGTGGCCAAAGGATTTCTAATAATTCTGGGTCAGGACAACGTAATAGTATTCGATTTGAAGATTGGACAGATTAGTCCTAAAAGCAATGTTTAAATAGAAGATGGTCAGATTTAATAACACGTGATAACAATCTAGCAATGACTGCTCAGTATGTCTGCCCCACATCCACTCAGTCTGTTATAACAATATAAATTCATATAACATACTTGGCTTTCAAAAAATGAGCAGCGCTGTGACTTCCTACTTGCAAACATATTTAACCGTAAACTATTATTTATTTTTATCCGTAGTAGTTCATTTTACCTCTGTACACCATTAACCTTAAGCATGCTTTTATCCTGATCTTTATATGCCTTGTCTGTCTGGAGCCGAGAGTGTTGCGTGCGATTTTTTCATGTGAATAGATTAGGTGGGCACCGCAGCTCCTATTAACCTGCCATTTCACAGTCCACAAAGTACAATAATCTAGGGGTTAGCGCACGCACAAGCCTTCAGTGTAGGAGGCGATTGCCGTGACTCCACTTGTAATCACACCTCTTTATAGGGCCTCCCAGGCAGCCCACCCGACTTACAGCCTCTACAGAGCACATACAACATGCTTCCCCCCTCTGGATATTGCTATTATATCACATTACATCTATTTAAAGATTTTAACGATTAGATTTCTTGCACCACATAGCCCTGGGACGTAAAGTGCAATATCTGCGTGCTGATTTTCCCCGTTTTCTCTGTGCACAAGCGCTCCGTTACTACCAGGGTCCATCCCAGAGTGGGAGGTGGACACAGATGCGGCAGCCATTCTGGAGGAAGAACATTTCCACAGCCAATTTCCCTGCCTCAACTCTAACTGCTTTAATTAGTGCTTTGGCAGAATACTGATAAAAATTGCTGAAGTGCCCTGTCCGTGACCTGCTTTCAACTCCCAAAGGCCTGAAGTAATATGTTAAACAATTAGGTTCAGGGCTGGAGGAATACAAAAGACTAGAGAAATGAGTGGATGTATTCTCCTTGACTGAGCAGATAAATAATGAATAGAAAGTGCGTTGGGAATAGAAAGTAAAAGCATATTAAGCCATGTCTTCCACCTATGAAAAGCCAATATTGTGTTTATTGTACATTTCATATTTTTCAGTATGTTTAAGTGTTATTTTTTGTGATTAGTACTAGTATTTGCAAGCTAACACAAATGAGAGGCAATAACACGCTGCATTTTCCCTGTATGCGTGGATGGTAGTCATTAAATCAAATTTTAAGGCCTTGTTTTTGCTATTACAAAGAGACTTTTCTACTCTGTCATCTCAGGCTACACCAACAAGAATGTGTTTGTTTGTTTGTAAGAGTAAAGAAGAGGAAGAAGAAGGATTGAAGAGAGTCGGAGCCATGTTCCCGAATATGACAGACAGATAGAAAGACTGCGCCAGAGGAAGCAGGAGAAATATAGGCAACCCGAGAAACAGGGGAAAAAGCGCAGAGAAACATAAACTGGATGAGCGAGATGAGAGTTGACGTTAGGAGTTTTGAAAGAAGCCTCAGCACCATGTGAGATGTCAGTCGGCAATTTTTTACACTCACCGGGACCTGCTCCAAATCTGGCATTACGCTCACCGGAGGACACCGTAGACGTCAGAGCTCACAGTTTGACACGGTACAGACGCAAGCCTTACAAAACCTACTGGCACATACAGTACACTCAGTGGTCAGTAGTAGTTTCTTTGTCATATTACTCCATCATAAATTCTGTGCGATGAGTAAAATGTTTATCCCAGTAACATGGAAAAAGCCAAAAACAACAGAAGAAGAAGAAAAAGAATTTATTATAATGAACAGATAATACTTTTACATATTAGATTCACTAACAAGACAGTTTCCGGAGAAAATCTGATTAATTTTGTGATAAAACATCCAGCATAAGCCTGTTCAGTAATAAAAATCTAAAACATAAAGAAAGAAGGCCGTCAACTGATTTTGAGAAACTGAAAGAATGTGTCAGCCTGAGTGCTCTGAATAACCAATACAAAATAAATCCAAAGAACACGGTGATTGCCACTGCACACTTGTCTGCCCACCATGACTATTCTTACAGAGTCGTTAGTGGGAGGCAATCCATTAATCATTCTGCCTTTCTCCATCAGTCTCTCTCAGTGGGGTGTGGCTAATAAATGCCAACAACAACACTGATTAGAAATCAAGCCTGGTATTCCCTGTGGCACAGGCACAGTCCAGTGGAGAATATGAGCTTGGAACATTCTTCAAACTGAAAACAAATCCAAAATAAGTCTGAACCCTTTAATTGAAAATCCAACAAATTCCTATTAAAAAGTGAGCTGACAGCATCACTATGTCTGTAAAACCCTCCTGAAAGTATTTTCTTTATTCACTTTTTCATGACAGTGCTCTGCAAACAGCCTTAAAAAAGCTGAGTTATATTCCAGATCAAACAAGACAACAATACAAACAATGACAGAACCTTTAAGAGTTTAAGAGCAAACTTTAAACTGAATATCTGGCTTGAGGTTGACAAAACAAAAACTGCTTTCCAAATGAAAGTTGACATCCCAAACCTGAATGTGTGGATGCTACACGATGTGAAGCCATGAAGAAAAGCAGCGTTTGCACTACAGCTATTGTGCAGTTCTTCAAATCAACATGAACTTTTCATTTCAACATTGTGATGTACAGTGTGGAAGGACTGTACTGCGTTGGTGGAAGAGTATGGTCGGTGTTACTTCACTGTCCCTTCATCGAGCATATTGCTGCAGTTCTCTCTGTAAAAAAAAAACATGGGTCCAAATCCAGGAAGTTATTGTGCCAAATAGGAACTGGCACCAGACATGACCACAAACCATTGGCTCCAAATCAAAATTGTGGTGGGATCCTCAGTTCTACGTACACAACACAAAGTAGCTGCCTAAAACCCTTGAGATCTCTCTGTTTATGAGGATGCATGATATAGTCACAAATCAAATTCACAAACTCAAACATACAATTAATATTCTGAATAACTTTTTATTATCTGAAAATGAAACAATTTAATAGAATGCTTAGTCCAATCCCCAAGACAAAGAGTATAATGATAACACATCAAATTTGATTTTACATTTCTACAACTATAATTATTCTGCTTCTGTTGTTCTCTTTGCAAAATCCCAGTCTTGGCTCTTGCTGTGGTGTTTGCCGTTGCTGGATGACGCACGCTTTTGGAACAAATGACATTTATATATCTGTATGTATCCCCCTTGTACAAAATAAATCCTTACCAGTCGAGTCAAGCACACCTGACGCAGCATATTCCTAAATGAATGTTAGAGGCACCGAGCAATTTGCAAGTTGATGACTCCTCAAATCCTGCGAGGTTGTGTCAGTAAACTCATTATAGCACTCATCTGTAGCAGGCCGGCTGGTCAATGATGATTTACTGTACACTGAGAAGTACCAAAGGGAGAGGCAACAAAGGTTTAGAGCTGTTATTCTCCTCCAGTAAGCAGCAGCTGGTTGGCATTCGACACACATGTCCTTATGTTGATTGCTGAATCCTCACTTGGAGCTCTTTTAATTTGGTTTGCTTAGTTTGGAAAATAGGGACACTTCAATAGCTCATTCTTACTGCTGGGTACGGTGGCCTGATTGTTATTTCTGGAAAGCTCTGTATGACTTCTGACTCCCAGACACTCTTCTTCTTCCTTTCATTTGAAGCACAGGAGGTACCAGGGACTGTTATGACACTGTATCCTTCCTGCTGTACAGTAAAAGGGGCATCGTTAGCCGAGGAAGAGCTGGAGAAGATAGAAGAGAGTCATGTGATGCAAATTTCAAGCCATATATAAAAATGGAGCACCATGGACTTGTTTTTCCTTATATGAAATGTATTAGTATTAGCATGTTTCAATTAATATAATAAGTATGTGCAGAAGCTATTTGTACTATTTGTCTGTTTCGGTTATTTTTGTTTATTAGTATTTGGATATTGTCTACTTGCATTACTTCTAAGTAGTATTTTTCTTATTTGTTTTTTTTAGAATATATTTGCATGTTTTACTTTATAATCATTTCTTTAGTTTAAGCATTTCTGTTTATGGTTTAGCACTTCAGATTGGTTTTGTGGTATTTTTCTTCTTCTTCTCTATTTGTGTAAACGGTGTGCACCTAAGGTATATAGGTATAGCGCATAGCCACAGGACCAGAATGCACCTGGGTGGGAATATTTTTTTTTACCATTAATTCAGCAACAGCCACAAGCAGGAGATGCAAATAGTTTGTTTGTTTGGACAATGGATTATTTCAACTGCGTAAACCACAACCCATGGTGCATCTTGGTCATTATTTAAGTTATGTTGGAGTTAAGTTTGATTCATTTTGATTTCGTTTGATTTTTGACAAATAGTCACCACAGTATGTCCATAACAGATGTTAGAAGGCATAGCTAATAAAAGACAAGTGGAAAAAGAAAATCTACTGCCTCTGCCCTGCGCGCCCTTGCACATCCATATGACAGCACGAGCACACAAGCTTTTACAGTAAACCCGACCGAAACAGGAGACGGTATATAAACCTGTGGTGTGCTTCTGTCTATGATAAATGTCTGTTTCTGCGGCCTCTTTGACCCACTTGAAAGAGGGGCCTTTCTACCCGAGCAAAGTCACAACAACAACACTTTACACTTCTCTTTTTTGTGCTCAACTGCAGTGTCTGACAAAACTTTCAGATGACATATTTTCCAACTCTTCAGCAGAGCACAAGAAACTATTCAAAAAATGTACCATTATGCAAAATTGATTATATAGAAGCAGAATACAGTAGACCTACAGTAGACAAGGCTACTGTATCAGTCTGCTCTTTTGTTTGTTGGAAACTGTAAGCAGTGTTGCAGCTCCTTATAAAGCATGTCCATGGCAACTGATCTTCAGCTCTATGAAAACCTGCTGTACGAGCTCCAGCGGCCTGATTGGTCTAGAGGAGACAACGATCTTCTTCCAGTCAGTGCAGAAGGTATTTTCTCTGAACATCTCACTCGTTTCCAGTCATTTCCCAAGTCACTTATCTTTGTGTTTTATTTTGTTGTTTTGGAGTCTCTAAAGATCATGTAGTATGAACTGCTCATATTCTAAACCCAGTGCAGCCAGTTGCCTCATGTGACCCTCATTTGTATTTGCAGACAACAACTGGGAAAAAATATTACACAAACTTGTCTTATTTCACTGCTGCTAGTGTTCCCAACATTCCTGTCACCATCTGATCTGCTAAACCTTGTACACTTTTTCACATCATGTGTTTTGAACATCCATTTACTCCATATACCATAACTTGTTTCTCTTGCTGCTCTCAGTGGAGTCTGTGTACTGTGCACACTATGCCTTGCTCGCTGAGTCCCAAAGCGTGTCTATTCCCTACCTCCCATCCATACTAACCATTCTTCAGCACTGCTTGGCTGAATTCACTTTTTTTTCTTCTGTAGACCCCAGAGATAATTCACTGAACACAACACAGTCCCTATACAATACTGTGTGTTTGTACAGTGTTTGCTTTACACAGCTTGTGTTCTCCACTGGAGCGGCTTTTATTCACTCTTTTCTTCTTTACTGTAGCTTTCTCTAGTTTCAACAGAGACTGTATGTACTATACAGCCATCTCTCCCATTCCTTAACAGGACTCTACAGTTAATATTCTTTCGCACAAGATGGCCTCTGGCTCAAAACAACCTGATTTACACTTGCCTGGAGTGTGAAAAATTGATGATTCATCCACCAACCTTTTCAATGCAGGACAATTGCGCGTATTCTTAAAAAATTTAATAAAATCTCTCTCACTCTTTTGTCCAGTTTTGGGTTGTATCTTCTGCCACTTCTGGAGACACAACATTGCCTACATGTTTGGAAGAGATCCTCATCAAAAAAGAGTATTGTATTGAAATGGCATCATGGGAGATATGCTGTAAAAAGCAAACTTCCACTCTGCAGCTAGGATTACCTGCTGCTGCCAGTTTAAACAAGACAAGGTTGCCATCTGCTGGATGTTTAGTGAACATTAGCACCCCATTTTTATAGCTGCTAGTCCTACACCAGGGTAAACCTTCTCACATTATTAAGATTTACTGGACAAAGCCAGCCTATGATGTAATAATATTGATGCAATTTACACTTCCTGCAGAAATGATATGTCAGAGACAGTGTGAGACACTCAGTGCGTGTACACATGCATGTGTAGAGCCTCCTTCTTAATTATTATGCCCACTTCAATTCAAGAGCTTGCACCATAGTTTGTCGTCGCTACCTTACATTGTATTGTATTGTATGTTATGTATTTTACCTTTTTAATACTGTGTTTTTATGGATGTGTGGTATTTTTTTGTTAATGATTTTCCCTATGGGGATAATAAACTTATCTGAATCTGAATCACAGGTAATTATAATGTAATAGAGGTGACCCAATCCCAGACAGATGTGACTGCCAAAAAAGTGCATCTTCAACTCAAACAGGTTCTTTCTATAATTGTCTTCAGCTAAACATATAAATGCTGAAATATTGTAGCAGTGCTCCATGTGTGAAATTAGCTGAATCCACATTAGTAAAAATTCTTTTTGTTTAGAAAATAGGTTAGCGACTACAATAATGCCATTTTAAATCAACTTCCTCATGCTTTTTCATTTGGAGTGCCTGGCTGGTTCATTTTCAGATTAAAAATGTCCATGTGTAGTCACAGAAATGGTGTAAAATTATACAATGGGGGAATATTACAATATATATAGAAAATAATAATACAGTCAAGAAACAGACAAAATACCCAACACACAACACAGATTTTGCACAAAACAGTTCTGTATGTTAGCTGCACATTGTGTCTGTTAAGAGCCAGCTAAAGTTGCATGCTCACAAGTTAAACGTGTGTTCCCACAGGAAATAAGTAGTGTCAAACCACATGTCACTTCTGTCACCTTTTGTCCACACCTCTGCAGAAAGGCTTAGTTTTAGTTAGTATTAGTATCGATAAGTTAGTTGTGAATGGTTCCTTCTTTTTAGCATATGTATAGTAAGTAATTAATAATGAATAAATTAGTGCTGTAATGCAGGACTGAGTACAGAGTTAGATTGTAAATTTCAATGTGCTTCTGCTTCTGCAAAATAAAAAGCTCACAGCAAGTGAAAAGAACCCTGTGGCAGGAAAAGGTTGTTCTTGTGGTAAAAATTTAAGAAAGAAAAGCAGACCAAACTCAATCTTCACTTTTTGTTACAAGCTGCACGACAAGAGGCTGAGGGAAAGACACACGACTGACCGAAGCTTGTAGGTATGTATTATGTCTGTAAATACTGACAAAATGACCACCGTTTTATTGCATTAGTTTTGTTAGTTTTGTAAATTGGTTATAATTAAATCACTGGGTATTTCTTTGCTGGTTACATATCACTAGTGAGCCTTTGTAAATGATAACAAAAATGTCCTGTTGTTTGAGAAATAGTGAGTTTTACATTGGACATTTTTCTACACGATACACTATAGTTTTTAGCATGTAGCGTCTCATGTAAATAACTCAAATGTGTGTGGTTTGATTAAGTCTATATTTCCAGTAAATGGGTCTTCCTTGTTAGTCTGTTTGCAGAAATGAAGGCCAACGTGCTGGTTTTAGTGCTTTGTGGGATGTTGCCGATTACATCTGCGAAGGTGAGCATTTCACAATATCACTTTTTCTCAAATTCCTCAAGTCCCCTATTCGTAAAAATAAATTGTGACATTTTTTTTCCACTTGCTCTTCAGATTTTCCACAAAACGTCAAGTCCACCTTCTAAAATTCCACTGAGCATGATGAAAAACTCGATTGATGATATGTACATCGGTTGCACCAAAGAAATGGACGAAAAGGTCACAAGAGAATACTTCCCCAGAGAGAACAAGATGAAATCTTTTGCCAATGCCTGGAAAAGTGCAGAAAAATGCTTGAATAAGAAAAGAAAGAATGTTGACAAGGCATTAACCAAAAATCACCTTCAAGCCATATGTCTTTATACGGCAGGAGGACAAAAGAACTTCTACGACACATTTAATCGTATGGTCCGAGATAATTCTGCTGTCTATAATACTAACTCTTTTCCTTACCATGCTGTACACTTCTGGCTCACTTCTGCCATACAGATCCTCAGTAGTATCAACCAACCCTGCCACACAACATACAGAAGAACCAATGTTATTTTTACTGGCAAAATCAACCAAATAATCAGATTTGGTACCTTTGCATCCTCTTCATTTAAAACAAATTTGGTCCGCTTTGGTAAAGAGACTTGTTTTCACATTAAAACCTGCCTTGGTGCTTACCTCAAGACGTATCCGACACTTGGAAATCATGAAGAAGAAGTACTCATTCCTCCTTATGAGATGTTCAAAATAGTCAATATTACAACGCAACCCTACCAAAACCTGTCTGATTGTAAAAAAATCTTTGTGTTGGCGAGTGTAGGAGTTAAAAGTAATCTCAACTGCAAGGCAGCAAATGCAAAGAAGGCTTTTATTGTAGAGAATTAAAATGACCTGTATTTTTCTTCAACATTTAGCTTGCCGCTTTTGTTTCTATTGCCCCAACTTTTATCTTGCAGCTGAAAAAAATAATTAGACCAAAGTACTTAATGCAGGTGCATGTTATATTGTTTCAATATGTCAAGTGTTTTTGCTGAAAATGAGAATAAAATAAACTGTTTCAGATGCATTTCGGTGCAGTTTTGAATAGTTCCCTGACTGCTATCAGCTTTTTAAATGATGTATGTTTTGTGACTCAATAAAATTTAAGCTTGGGTCAGAAATATTTGTAGTGATCATTGTGTTCCCAATAAGAGACTTCTGCACAAAATGAAGAAATGTTAGATCTCTGAATTCTTCTGGTAATCTCAGTTATACTTTGTAATAGAAAAGTTTGACTTTGGTGGTAATGGATCATATGTGGTGATGATTATTACCATATAAAGATGTATGATAGTAGAATGATGTGATGGAAAATTGTTCTCTTATAGCTACAGCAGCTTTTTTGTTTTATTTTCAATCATTTCTCTCTTCCACCACAAGGGGACACCAGAGACCAACCATGACAGCGTAGCAAATGAACAGGCCACAGGAAGTGCTCACTAAATATGAAAGTACGTCTATATTAACAGAGTAATATTACTTATTATTAACATATTAATATTCTTGTTAAATTGTTTTTTTTTTCATATACACTCTACATCTACTGCATCAAATCACAGTTTCACTATTTTTCTAATTCTAAAAAACAAACATGAGACCAGGCACTGTATGATCATTGAAATCATCACAGAAGTACAAGCATAGTGTGAATGTCAGGCAGGCAGAGGGTAAACCAAGTAGCCTGAGAAGGTGTTGAGTCCTCCGATGTTCCCACAAAGCTGTGTGCCGTTCACCAGCTCCACATAAACCTGGTCGCCCTGGTTCATGGCCAGAAGCACAGTGTGGGAACTGCTGTCCTCCGAATCCTCACTGTTGTCCTCCCATGTCGACACCTCCAGCTTTGCATTCCTCATCAGCTGGACTTGGTGGTGCAGCCTCTCACCAGCGTTCACTCTGGAGTAGACGGAGAGGGAGAAGGAGTAGACTCCAGGAACAGGAGCTGTGAAGAGACCTGAGGAATAACACAGTAATCAGATAAAGTTGAGGTCAGCCTTAAGACCACTTTTTAAAGTTTTTCTTTTTCAAATGTTTTCTTGGTTTGGGAATTAAATGCTTCAAACCTCATCATTATGGTGAATGGATGGAAAATTCTTGGAGAATTTTAGATCCATTGTAAGGTTATGATGCACTGAACCTTGGTCTCTGTCAACAGATAGACTCAGACATGTCTCCAACCTCAAGCTCTTTCAACTGAATAACATCTCTCTTGTTATGTCATTGTTTGTGCTCTGACCTTCTTTTAGGTTTTATAATCTCAGTCCTATGAAAGCATAGCCAGACTTGAATGTTCAATAGTACGCTGTGTTGACTGGATGTGATGGTAATAAACTTCTGCTGCTTAAGTCATCCAGAGTCTCTGCTGTCCATCTATGTGTTCCAATACTTCTTAGCTCTAAGGTGGTAACCCAATTCTCTTACACCAAGATTCATTCGTTTATTTCCAACCCTCTGTGCCCTCTAGTATTGATCATGACTTCATTATTAGCACGGTCTTGACCACAAAATGTTTCAGACTTGTGCAGATTTCACTGGTAATCATCAATAGCCTCTTGACACCACTTACCCAGAACAGAGTTGTAGCCGCTTCCTTCATTCAGGCGAATAATGTCATAGGGGATTGTGGTATTTCTGTGGAAAGGTCCGACGCATTTAATGCTGCCACCCAGGTGGGCAGTGAATGCAACATTTGACATTTCTGAGACAGAAAGAAATCAGAGAAATGGTTTTTGACCTGTTATAATGAATGACACATAGAGTCACAAGTATAAAACCTTATAATCTACTTGGCAATGATGCTGATGATAACAGTCAGACTCACACAGATGAATGATTGTGTGAGGAGGAGGTTCAGTTATGTTACATTTCATTTGAAAGATTGCTCGGCTTGAGGTTTTCCTGCGGATGATTTCTGTTAAAAACCGCTGTGTCAAGTTTACCTGTGACCTCGACAATCTCTTTTTTCAGCTGGATGATTCTTAAAGACAGATCCTTCATGGTTTCCACAAAATGACCGTCCAGACTTTGGAGTTCATAGTTGCCGCAGCAGCAGCCCCGTTGACTGAAGGCACAGTTACAGTCGTGTTTTTGACATGGCACCTCGTCCTGCCAAGCCTCTGCACAGTTGGATGAAAGGACATGGGACAAAATGATTGTAATGGAGCCACTGGTTGATATATATGTTTTGGGGTTTTTTTGCTAAATAGATTACTGCAAATGAAAAATGAAATGGCAAAACAAACTGATAAAAGCAGAGAAAGCAGAAATGTAACTGTCTGGAGCTGGCCAACAAAATGAAAAGATATTAAAAAATAAATAAATAAAAAATATAGATTGCCAGTGAATTACCTGCAGCTTCTTTCAGAGCCTCTACAGTGATGTCAACCGTTTTTTGGGTTTTTGCACCATCCAAGAGGAGTTCCATGACAAACAGAGCATAAACTATGGTTCTCATTGTGCTTCACAGTAAACCCTGTAGATACAGATGTTCTTATTATTGTCTTTTTTGTCTGTTGTATTGTCCATTTATTTAACACACAATATAACATTATTTATGCAGGTTTTTTAGGTTTAAATGAAAGCAATACTGTAAAATAAGCAGACACTGAGTAAAAAATAAATGCTCACCGTTAGCAGCAGAGAGTCCTCTTCAGTCCAATAAATTAGAAATAAGAAAACTAGGAGCTTTTTATTGTATTATTAGTATTGTCTAAATTTCCAGGTTTGAGAGTTTTGTCAGATTGCAGTCTGTTCTTTGCCTAAATGCTCATGTTTAAATGCAAAGGTGTGACTTGCTCAGGTAACGTTCAACAGGGTCCATCCCAGTCGGGTCCCCAGTGTACAGCTCAACGTATTTGATCATATGGAACCTTTGTGCCACTATTGGGGTAATTAGGTTAGAGGTGTCAGGTGGGAAGATAACATCGCTCACTTTGTTCTAAAAGATCCGCGCTGTTTTATTCGCGTCTCTTGATGGACGACCCAGTTCAAGTTACTCTTGTCTTAAATGTCTATGGATGAGACAATGAGAGGTGAGGGACGTGGTTCAAGCTGAATGGATGGGTTTGTGAGCTGTGAACAAAACATTACCAGTAGACACAGTAAAATAAACTTTTTATGACAAATACAGTGAATGTGACAGACCTCACAAAGAATTCTGTCAAAAGTTAATGTTACTGTTGTTTAAATCGTGGTTTCTGGCATCAAAGCCAGTAACAATATGATGCATCAGTGTTAGATTTACTGTGCGTTGTTGATACTGCCCCAAAGCATAGTCCATGGCTTGCCACTGGGGATATACATTTAGCTCTTGTTGTTCCAATAAACATAAGAACTCTTTGTGTTGGAAAACAACCAGACAGACACAAGGGGTTTTGAAATGCCATTCACCCAACATCAATCTGTAGATGAGGCTCCGGTTACACTAAATAGTGCACCCATTATATAAGTCAAAGCTGTGATGCTGTAAGCACTTAACATTACAGCTCCATTACTCCAGGATAAAGAGAGAATTATTGTTTGACATAATATAATAACTTAATAGGTACTAGGTAGTATAGTTAGTGCAGTGACATGCACATCAACAAACTGACTTGTTTTAGGTACAATTTTGTATCAGATGGAAGTGTTTAAGGGTTAATTTGTATTTTAAAATAATAGTCATTACTGGATATGCATTGTTCAGAGCAAAAAGGCTGTTGTACACGATTACTAAAGTGAAGTTGTCCTAGTGTCGTGGCTGTTGTATTAAAACAATACTCATAAAACTGGACTGGTACATTATTTTAATGTTTATATTTCCTCATTCTTGAAATACATTTAGACACACTCTATAAGGGAAATATACATTCATTTTTCAACACAGCAATAAATAAAGCACAATGCAAAAAGCAGGCTGCAACAAAACATTTCACTTTACTCCTTCAGCAGTTTCACTGCTTTAAATACTTTGGTTTTTAATTGCTTTATGTTGACAAAAGATAAGGTGACAGTCACAGCTGTTTAGGTTACACCTTCAATAACAAGCATTAGTTTTATAGGATTGCTACCAGTGTTGTGTAAGGCACAGTGCAAAGCTGCAAACAGCAAGATTGACTCCAAGGTTATATTTTTGGACAGTGCTGTCATTAATAAAACATTTAGAGCACCAGGTTTAAACTCTACAATCGATAAATATCCTGAATAGGAAATGTATTCTTAGTGATCCTTGGAGGGAGTTTTTTCTCAGTATCATCATCAGTCAGTATCATTTCTCTTGTCAATTCAAAAATATATCAGCCTACTTACTTATGTTATTGTAATAATACTGATGTTACAGAATTATGAGTAGACTCATGCATCTTTGACTTTGTCTTCATAAGTGCCACTGCCCTTGTATGAAGCCACATATCCACTGGTGTCTGGGATCTCCTCTCGACCAGCCTTTCCTTTCCCTTTCCCAGACTCATCAAAGCGCTCCTTGTGTGATCCAGTGTACTTGCTGGTGTCCGTCAGTCTGTCCACAGCAGCTGCCTTTGCTGTTTTCTAAAACATACGCCATGAACACAAGCGTTAACCGAATGTTAAATCAAAAGGTGTTAGTACAGTTTAAACTGAGTTTGATTTACTCACAGTGACCCCGACATTAGCAGGCTCTTTCCCAACAATGAGACCATACATCTTCTCTAGCGCCTCCTCTTTGCTTTTGCCTTTAAAGCGTTTTGGAGCCAACTCTGTCAGTGCCTGGTTGAACTGTTCAAATGTGATCACTCGAGCTGTCTTTGCTCTGAAGAAAAACATCATTTTCCCAATTAAAATTTAACAGAAAGTTAGAGAGTAGACGACAAATTAGAAAGATATAGTAAAAAAATATATATAAAAAATAAATTGCACAGTTCAAATTCTTACCAGCTCAAACTAAGTCTCTTCTCTACAAGAAAAACCCAGTAGACCCCTTGCTGTGTGAAAAACCCTCTATTTAATTTAAATATAAGTATTTCTTACTTGACTTTGCTGAAAACTATGTCAACGTCTGTGGTCGTGACGTTTTTTCCGTCTGTGATATGACAGTCCTTGCAGAGTTTAGCAAAGTTCTTGCCAGTCATCTCTTTTCCAGTGGCCTTGGTGTCACCGTGGACTGCAAACTTCTGGAAGGCCGTTTCAACCTCTGCCATGGCCACAGAGCAATCTGCCATGCTGAAAAACACAAAGTAATAAATAGGACAGAAACTAGCTTTCCGCACATCTTTAGGAAACTGCCCCACCATTTTCTAGTTAATGCCATAAAGCTGCATCTCCAAAATGACAATATAAAGTATCACTCAGGGAAATGGCCTCTAAATGGACTCTACTGTCTGTATATAACATCAGAGCAGAAAAATCACTCTCAGGCAAAAATAATAAATAAAGTATTCAGTCATTATTTCTTTTCTCTAGGCTTTATTTCTGACCTGGTGAGGTGTGAAACCTTTTATAAATGTCCACTGAGTAACAGACAGGTCATGACCATGTTTCATCATCATCGAAGCTCTACAGAGATATCTCTGGATAAGGATGCCTATGGCTAACTCGTGATTAAAAAATAATGCTCTTACAATTGATCCTTGTGGTAAACCACATGTAACATCATATTCACCTGAGGTGTACTAATTAAGAAAATACCTCCTCTGTTTCAGCGTGACTGCCCACACGCACCTGTTGTCAGCAATAGGAAATTGGAAAGGTCCTGCTGCATCATTGTTTTTGGAACAAAGCAGAACCAAGATCAACACCTGGAGTTCTATTTCCATAGAACTCTTCACGAAAAAACAGGATTAATTTTTACTGAATTTATTTTAAACAAATAGAGTTATTTTATTGTTTCCCTGTTCTAATTTATGCTGCTAAATGAATTTGGCAACATCTTCAGTGTTTCAATTAGGCTTGTGCTCTTGAGAGTGCATTCGGTCAAAAGGAGAAACTCACAAAAAAAGCATGATGACTCCATTAGCTAAATGGGCACCAGTCTGCCAAGAAATTGCCTTTATAACAAATCATCTGAGTAAGTTTTCTATTACTAATGCGTTCCTCACTCAGATGCAAAAGCACATTTTTCCCATCCATCACTGCTCTGTTCCTGTTACTCAAGCTGCTCTCAGGCCAATTTAATTCAATCAGCTCCATTTCTAAATGGCTCTGCTGCGGTTCTTTAGTGAGCCACATCCTGCTTTCTTTTTCTTTTATTCTTCAACTGTTTGTTACTCAATACTATTTTGCATATACTAACATATTACAATTATTATGGATGAGAGAAAGACCACAACTTTGATGTCAATAATTACCATTCTATTAGCAGGAGTAACGAGAAGAACAAAGTAACTTGAAAAGAAAGAATACTGTACCTGCTGCTGTAAATGGAAGGATGCTACGGGAATATCTGGGCGGTGCTGATTTGCTCAGTGATGTTTTGGTCCTTCGTCCTCTGCCTCCTCTTCCTCTTCTGACTCCAGTGTGTCTCCTCCCCCCTGCCCCTCCCAGACGATCTCGCGAGCACACGGACTAAACCACAGAGACAATAGAGACGGGAAGAAGGAGAGCGTACCAACCAGCACCATGCATGACATCACAGCCATCCAGCCTCTCTTCTCTCTGTTCACGTCTGCTGCTTCTGTCATTCACAATGGTCTGGGCTTTAATATCACCTTCATCAATATTTTTACAGTTTACTTTAACATTCATTTCCATGGGTTTAGAAAAATACAATACAGTTACAGTTAGTTTTGATTTTACATGAATTATCAATAAGAATGTAATAAAAATTGCATAAGTATCTGATGGTGTTTTCCATTTGAAATGTCTCACACTTAATTGTTTACAGGACAAACAGTGAAGGATCTGTTGTTTTGGCATCAGGTACCATCATGGAACTCTCTGTTTAGTCAAGTGGAAAGATCAGATAACTTTCAGAGCAAATGCATTAGATTTTAAATAATACTATTTATGTTCAGTAAAAATGAATTTTGTATATAAGGTCGTATATAAAGCTCCATATAAAGTTTTGGTGTTTGACATTATATGCATTGAAATTGTAGTTTTTTCACACAGTTTTGATCCTGCTGAGAAAGTGACCTTTAAGTTTGTTTATCAGTTAAAACCCGCTTGTCAAGCAGACTCCTTGACAGTTGCAAACCTTAGTACTTTCATTCACACGCTGCAAAAAACACCGGGTTTCTGCTTAGAGTAAAAACAAGCCCCGCTCTATAAATGTTGGCCTGGAACAAAATTGTCTCTTTTGAAATGAGTGGCTGACAGCAGTGGGAAAGTGGGACAATTACAAATACATGCTTTAAGGGACTACAACATGGCTGAGTCTGGCTTTCCACTGCCTCCTGAGGACTACTGTCCACTGTGTACCGACACCCTGAGGGACCCAGTCACCATTCCCTGTGGAGACATCTACTGCCTGGAGTGCATCAAGGTCTACTGGGATCAGTTTGACCACATGGGTGTCTACAATTGCCCAGAATGCCGCGCCACCTTCACACCCCGACCGGTCCTGAGACGCAACATTCCCGACGTCCACCTAGAACCACGCCGGCAGCTTCCACAGCTCACCCCTTTTCCCGACATGCACCGGGAATCTTTTTGTGATTTCTGCGTGGGCCGTCGCCAAAGGGCTGTCAAGTCTTGCCTCATGTGCCTTGCTTACTACTGTGAAACTCACGTCAAGCCGCATTATGAATCATCCACGTTCAAGAGGCACAAGCTGGTGGACGAGACTGGACATCTGGACCGGAAGATCTGCCCCCATCACGAGAAAGGCTTGGAGCTGTTCTGTCGCTCCGACCAGATGTGTATCTGTGTGCTGTGTACAGTCAGAGAGCACCGCAGCCACAACATCGCCTCAGCAGAGGAAGAACGCATTGAGAAGCAAGTAGGTATCACTACACAGTATATATTCTCTACAGCAGTGGTGTCAAACTCAAAGTGGTGAGGGGCCACCATAGTTAATAAGAATCCTTTCAGGGGCCGAAGATGGTGACATTTGGAAGCTTTTGTTAAATTTTGAATGTGAGATTTCATCTTCATTTTAGTCTTACATGAGTTATCTTTTAACTTTAATTTAATCTGTTTATGGAAACTCTTTGTAGTTGGATTTCAACAGGTTTTAGTTGGATTTAAACAAGGTTATTTAGATTTGAATAGGTTTTAATTGGATTTGAACAGGTTTTAGTCAGATTTGAACATGTTTTAGTTGGATTTCAAGAGATTTTAGTTTAATTTGTAGCAAAAATCTAATTCATTAAAACCTAGTGCCAAAAATATAACTTTCCAAATGTATTGAAGGGCCACATGAAACACTGCAAAGGGCCACATTTGGCCCCCGGGCCTTGAGTTTGACATGTGTGCTCTACAGTATATGTCCAAATGAAGACAATAAGTGCTGGGTGTGTGACAAGTGTGGCATCATTGATGAATACTGCCACACTTTTAACCTTTTGTGTGTGACATATTTATTATTTAGAAAATACTGGTGGTGACCCAATCTGAGGTCCATCACCTAATGCAGGAGAGGACCAAAGAGCTACAAGAGCTCAAACATAATGTGGATGTTCTCAAGGTAAGATTTATGATTTGGCTCCATCTGCTGGTTTTGCAGATAAAATGCTCCCTGTTGGTCTAACATGTGCCTTGTGTGTTTTAGAGTTGTGCCCAGCGAGCGCAGACAGAGAGCGATAAGACGTTCCATGAAATGCTCCAAGCAGTAGAGCGCTGGAAGGCCGAAATCAACCAGATGATACTGGCCAACATGCAGGCGGCCATGTTACAGGCTGACAGCTACGTGGAGCGACTGGAGCAGGAGATTATGGAGCTGCAGCGCAGAGAGGCTGAACTGAGGCAGATACTCGAGACAGAGGACAACATTCATTTCTTGCAGGTAACGAACTTGTGTGTATGTGTATGGTTTACAGTAGAAACACGATTGGATCCAGTTTCTCTTTTACTTTCAAACAGAACTTCCCGACTCTTTGTGTTCCTCCTGAGCCCATGGTGCCCAAAGTCCTCATTAACCCTCAGTTCTCTTTTGGCGAGATGAGCAAAACGGCTCTGGAGATGAAGGAGCATCTGGACGACATCTGCAAGAAGGAACTGAGCAAAATCAACAAAACTGGTTTGTTTTTAAAGAGTAATTCCTCACTACTTTACTCCTATTTTAGTTTTCTATCTATAGTTGAACAACACTGTATTTTTGCAACAGTCAGTGAAACCCCTGTCTACATTCTTCTGCCGAGAAATGGGGACAAAAGAGTGAAAGGTAAGTGAATCATTTCCTGTACAGTGCTTTATTAAAGTAAATAGCTGAGTTATAAATAAATATTTAAAAGTAGTTTATATTCCCTTCTTTTGTGTCCAAACAGCTCCTTCCAGAGTTGACTTTCAGGAGCCAAAAACAAGAAGTGATTTTTTGAGATGTGAGTAGAACATAAAATGTAGAGCTTACTGTGTATATGTGACTTAAAAGCTCTTTGTGAATTATCAAGTCATTTTTGGTCAGATCACAAAACTGTCAAAACAAAACTGTACTGCTCTGTTGACTTAGACTCCTGCCGGTTGTCCTTTGACCCCAACACGGTTTACAAAGAGCTGATCCTGTCGGAGGGAAACCAGAGGGTCACGAGAAAAAAGACGGTCCAGTTTTACCCCGATCACCCCGAGCGCTTTGACGGCTTCTCCCAGGTGCTGTGCAAAGAGTCCCTGAGTGGTTTCAGGTTCTACTGGGAGGCTGAATGGGGTGGGGAGTTTTCAGTCGGGGTGGCTTACAGGAGCATCAGTCGCAAGGGCAAGAACTCCCACAGTCTGCTGGGGTACAACGACAAGTCATGGAGCCTGCTCTGCTCGGACGCCGGCTACTCCGCTTGGCACAACAAAGTCGACCGAGATCTTGCAAACGCGCCCAGAGCTACTCGGATCGGCGTGTACCTGGACTACGCCGGCAACACAGTCTCGTTTTACTCAGTATCAGAAACGATGGCGCTCATCCACAGGTTCAAAGCTGAATTCTCGGAGCCACTTTACGCAGGTTTTGGAGTGGGCTCCTCTGTGTGGCTCTGCCAGCTGAAGAATCCCACCACATACTAACTCCATGCAGTGATTGTACTATAGATATTAGGACGTAGATTATAAGTATTAAACGTTGATCATGTGATTTGGCCTTTTGTATATAAAGTTTTTTGTTTTGTTAAAGCTACATGTCAAGATCTTTAGAGTTTTTGTTCTTTGATGAATGAAATAAATGAGATCAAATTGTTGTTTCTTTGACCTTTGCAATGAGTTGTTGGAGAAAATGGAATGGCCTGGGTTTATTTCTATAACTAAGTTCCTCCTGTGTCTGTGTGTACATACTGTAAATACAAATAATACATATATAACATACTAGTTTAAATAATAAAGCTTAAATGTGTTGTTATTCCTTGACCTTTTATGGCTTGTGGGTTTATTTTTTGTTTTTTGGTTTTTTTTTGGGAAATATCAATCACCACCAGAGTTCAAATGAGGTCTGCTCAGACTAACCACCCAATTTGAAAGCCAATGTATTCAGAGATATTGTCACGTAGGCAACACATTAAACATAATCTCTAATTGTGCTTATTAAGTATCACCAGACTCGCATCAAACTTCACATTTCCATCAGCTTTCAGGACAGCTCTTTGTCATTAAGATATAAAGTTGATTACATGCACCATATCCGTTCCTAAACTAAAAATGCTCATAGATTAGAGTAGGAGAAGAGAGCGCTCCCAATATTTATTTCCACTTATTTTCATAGGGAAATGATTCAGAACTATTGTGCGGTTTTACATATAAATGTTGGGATGATAATGACATAATAGAAACAAATGAAGACCATGGAAAGCAGAAAAAAATCACTTCACGCTCACTGTGAATGCATCTCATTCATCTCACTCTGATGATGAGGCATAAGGTAAAGAATCACCTTTTCAATTCAAAGTAAAGACTGTCTAATTAAGCATTGTGACAGTGACATCTTTTCTTTATGCGATTCTGAACTCACCAATGTGTGAAATTAAATCAAAGCAGCGCTGAACATGAACATGGACCACGCCGTGTTTATTTAAGGCATGTCCAAATTAGCAGCACGCCAAAACGTTGTTGTTTTTGAGTATTTGAATAAACAAACTGAACGAGGCAGTGAATACAGGTGACTTTGGGCACATGATCTCAGATTCTGACAGCACTTCAACATCACCACATCTAAAGACAGCATTTAAGGTTTGGATAATAAAGTTGAAGTGGTATATTTGCTCACTGGTTTTGTGTTCTGATTCTGTTCTGCTTTTTTCCTCATTACAGAAACAGAATGAATGCGAGCGTCTGGGACAGCTTTAATGTGGCTTTAGTTGAGGGTTGTGGATCCCTCAATATCATCTTTTTGCTTCCCTTGAACTGCTACAACATCTGGCTGATGTTAACTGGAACCAAGAGGACTCTGGATTCAGACATTTTCTCTTTCAATCTGGCACTGTCCGAGACTTTTATTAGTTTAAACCAAATTTGGTCCTTTATTTATTTTAATACGATGGTGTATAAGTATTTTGAAGTCTATATCTTCTCGCTGGGCTTCCTCTTCACAGGCCGACCTCTTTTCCAGAGCTGCATTTGTGTTGAGTACTATTTAGGAGTTGTGCACCCCGTGGTTTTTCTGAAATGGAAACCACTCAGATACAGAGTAGCTTTTTGTTTGACTGCCTGGCTCACCATCTTTGCATCTTGTGTCTATTGTTTTCTACATTTCATCATTTCTGTGTATCAGTATGCATTCTTTATTCAGAATCTGCTCTTTATGGCGGTGGTTGTTTTCTGCTGCCTCTCGGTCCTTAAAGCGCTGAAGAACCCAGGTCCGGGAGAAAACAGTGCAAACAAAAAGCAAAGCAACGCAAGCAAACAGAGGGCATTTAAGCTCATCTCGCTCATCTTGATTTCCATGGTCGTTAATTTCATTTTTTCTGTGGCTCCGATTCCGCTGCAGTGCTGTCTGAGCACTGTCAAATACACGGAGGTCTTTGCTGTTTGTGTGATGTTATCTTTAGTCACTGGCATCATGCAGCCTCTTCTCTACCTGCACAGGGCGGAGAAACTCACCTGCTTCAAGAAAACTTAGCCCAAATACCTGCATGATGTCTTTTAGGAGTTAAACATGAAATTAAGCTGCTGACACTTGACATAGAGTGGAAGATTTATATGGGTTAAGCTGTATTGTGTCAAATTTTAAGGGCGTTTGAAGTGATTTTAGCTTCGCTTTCTGCTTCACCGTTAACTCAAATTATACTGTTTTATGTGTTTGATCTGTACATGAATGAGACAAAATGATGTATATTAATGTATATTGTTGAGACTCTAATGAAGTGTGTAATGAAAGTGTTTATTAAAATTACTGAATGCAACCAGAGCAGTTTTAATTGTATTCTTTTCATCAAAGACAAAAAAAGGTTCAGTTTTGCATTTTGTAACGCACAGATGAACCAAAGTCTAATCCAGAAGTTTTACTTTTCAGAATAAAATTTAAAAAATGAAAACCCGAGCTGCCTTTTTTTTCTTTCTTTTTTTTTTTTTTTTAATGCAGCTCAATTATCCTCCACCAGAGAGAGCCCATTTTAATATTTTTTTTTTGTTTATTTATTTATTTTGTCCAAAAATAGATACAAACCAACTGCAACTACTTGAGGCAATTAAAGTCCAGCTAAAATCTATTAAAATCTATTAACATCTCACTGAAACCATTTAGAACCTGTTAAAGTCCAACTAAAACCAATAAAAACCTTGTTAAAATCAAACTAAAACTGCCCTAAACCCGTTCCAATCCAAGAGGACGCACTTAAACTGTATTTAAACTGAACTCCAGTTACTTTAGAGCTCTTTTATCTCCATAATCATTACTGTATATGTAGGTGGTACTTGGAGAAACAACTATATTATGAGATTGTACTTGGTGAGTAAAGTTTGAGAATCACTAAATGCTTGCACTAGTAGCTCTGTGCCTCTAGGTGGTGCTGTTTTCTTTCCCTGAGACTAATGGAGATATTACAAGTGCACATAAGTTTAAGTGTTATTTAGTCTTTATTTGAAGCATCTTATTCCCTTATTTTATTTATTCCATTCCACCATCTTCAAAAAAGCGTACAGTTTAAGTTGGAAATCGTTTTGCCGGTGCTCTTCACACTGTAGACCACCTCACACGGCAGGCCCTTCACATCAGACCTTTTCTTGACTTTTGTGACTTTGAAGACCTCAAAAGGTGGAACGAGCACTTCTCTTTCGGACTCTCCATGTTTGGAGTAAAGCGAGATGTCTGCCCCGAAGCACGTGGTCACCTCAAAGCAGCTCTTGTCTCCAAACCTCGCAGCACCGGGGTACCAACCCAGTGAGGTGGAGGTGAAAGAGCCGAAGCGGATTGGCTTGTTCAGAACATCTCGACTGAAGTAACTGTTCACTCTGCGGAAGACGGTCACACAACGCTCTGCTTGAGCTTTACGAGCGTTGAGTTTCTGCACAGCGTCGGTCAGGAAGTAATGAAGAGAGTGGTACTTGAATGAGGTTTTGTATTGAGACCTCTGTGTGCGCACTGCTTTGTTAAAATCCATGTAAACATTGGGTTTGTCCAGGGTGTACAAATAAACAGACATAATCTGTTCTTTGCCCAGGAAAGTGGATGGTCTTTTGCCCTTTTTACGCTTCCAGAATTTGTTGTAGTATTTCTCAGATTCCTGCCAAGCAATAGAAAAATTTCCAGCTTTTTTCTCTTTTTTCTCATTTGGCAGGTATTCCTTTCTAACTTTGGCCTCCATTTTGTCTTTGCAGCCACTGTACATGTCATCCACAGCGTCTAGAGCCATGCCCAGGACAGGATAAACAGGTTGAGGCGGCTTCTACAGCAAAATAAAATGACACAATTAGACATCATTTATTTTCTTGTTTTCTTTATTTTATCTTGTACAGCCACCCACTTTTCATTTTCGTACCTGTGTGAGTCCCATCATTGTGCCACTAAACAGGAGAAGAGCTATCCACGTCGCCCTCATCTTTCATCAAATATCTGCACACGAGCAATGTTTAACAGTTATGAAGTCATTTTAAATTGACATCTAAAGAAGCAGTGGTGGACATTGTTTACAGAAATCCTGTTCATTCATTTGGAGTTGGGATGACAGCCGATTGCAATGAAAATCTTCAAAGTTTTATTTTAAAACTAGCACAAGACGTCTATAAACTGAACTTATGTATTGTTTTGTGGAGCCATTTTCCACTCAACCTTCACACCAGCCTGGACAGAGTCTCATTAATAGTTTCAAAGCATTTTACTCACATCAATAAATCTCTCACAGATTCACTGAAGACCTACGTCTGGAGCTGTGCTGCTGTGTGTCTGCAGCTGAAGGCCATTCCAATCAGTGATAGACCTCCCACAACAAGCAGGCTTACAGCATTAATGAATATGCATAATCATGAATAAGCTTTATTTATTCAACAAAAGGATGTAGCAACAATAATGCAAACATTATAAAATGATAAAAAATATATATTTTACTTTCTTTTTCTTTTCTTTTTTTGCCCTTTATGTTGTTTTGTCTACTTTGTCCTGTGTAGTGGTTTGTAGACTGAATTGTATTTGCTAGTCTTCATGCTGTCTTTAGTCTGAAAATGAAATTAAAATCTGTTGGATGGAAGATAAGAAAATATTCAACATTTTTTGGAAACTTTTGAGACGTGGAAGAGGAAAATCTTTGCAATTCAGCTTTTCTTTTAGTTTCACTCTATAACCTCACCACTAGATGGCACTTGATTCCAGATATACAAGAAATGAAACGTTATGTCGTGTTATGTTGTTGAGTGGAGTCTATAAACACCTGAACCAACGTTTTTTTAAGACTGCATATGTGAAAATAAAAACACAAACTAAAATCATTAAAATAATGTGTATTAACCAATGTCTAAGAATATCTACAAAACATGATTCACCTTCCCCTAAGTTGAGTTTACAGTTTAAATCAGCTCTTGGTACTTTTGTACTGTGTAATTTGTAGACGACGCTGCACCATGCGTTTTTAGTTTGGACATCTGTGATTTCGAAAACCTCATAAGGAGGGATCAGTACTTGTCCTTTGAAATTCACAGCAGAATAATTTGATATATCAGCACCAAAACACGTGTAGATTTCAAAACAAGAGATTTTGCTCAGAGGCTGCAATGACTCTTTGTCCTGCGACGCCCAAACAAAAGAACCAAAGCGCATCCTGGTGTGGTTGACATTGAGCTGAAACTGTGTTCTTGACCTGTAATAGCTTGTTGTGCATGCTGTTTGATTCTGACGCAGCAGCTGAATGGCATCGACGAGGTAAAAGTAAAAGTAGTGGAACTTAAAAGCTGGTGTGTTGTAAACAGATTTCCCAGTTTTTACATCTCTGTTAAAGTCATGTTGGATGAACAATGAATCTTGTTTTGTGAACATGTGCAGGACTATAGCGTGGTCTTCTGTCAGGGGCCGGGGCACGGGTTGCTCAATGTTGTTTTCAGCTGAAGCCCAGGACAAAGCAAAGTTCTGGTTGAAATTCCACTCGAATATGCTGAACACGTCGACCAAAGATGCTGCTTTTGACCAACAGCCATCAAACATGTCGTCGATAGAATTTGGTGCCATGTCCAGAGGGAAACCTGGGGTGATGGTTTTCTGCAATGAAAAGGACATATGTACTACTAGATCTTGTTATCAGTGAGGTTTAGACAACTGACTGCAAACTTGAATTTATTGTGTATGATAGCTACCAATTTAAATTATATTTTATTCAATAACGTGGGATTTGTTAATTCAAGCATTATTCTATAAATTAGGGTTGTGTGGGTCCACTAGATTCAATTTTCAATTTCAATTTTGGTTCCCAATGATCAAAAAACCTATGTAATCGAGAAAAAACAATTATCTATTACTTGTTTTTATTTATTACTTGTTACTTGTTTTCCACGAGATTGTAGAAGTACACTACATTGTTGATTTTATTTATTGATCTATTTTAGGCTATTTATTTTTACGTTTGAATGTATTATTTATTTTAAGGAGAATTCACCGTTTTGTTCAATAAATCCAACATATTTCCAAAGTCAATGAGTAATCGTGTAAAATAATCGTGATTTCAATAATGACCAAAATAATTGTGACTTAAGCAGCCCTACTATAAATCTACCTCTCTCTTACTTTTGGCATGTTATGTTGTGGTTGAATACAAGAATACACTTCACCATAAACAACACAGCAGCTCTCTTAGACACAGGCTTGTGCATGCTTTCTCTTTTGCACACAAGCAAAAGGAAGCTTTACAATGGTCAGTGATCTATGTGCTTAATTTGCTCCATACAATAATGAGCTGTACAGCATTATTCAACTGTGACAGACACATTGATCATCTTACCTCTTCAGGTTTCTGAGGCCACCAGAGCAACAGAAATGGGTTGTGATACAACACAGCTGCCAGTGCCAGCAAAGCACAGAGGATTGAGATATTCCTCAGCCTCTGCAACCCACAACCGCTCATATCTAAGAAGACATACAAGTTTAGATTTCTTATCAGAAGGAAGTGATAGTCAACTATGCCTATATATTCAGAGTAAATATTCTAAACATCAATAAAGTCCTGTTTTGTCTTACCGTTTCTTTCTCTTTGCAATGTGCAGCAATTGCATGTAGCGTTCTATTCAACCTGACTAATGCGAGTGACTAGTTTACAGCTCACATTATAATTCCCAACAGGTGCAACCACACGGCACACATTTGTCCACACCTTGGGTTGCACCAAATACAGATAAAACCACATCACTATTTTTTGTGTTACCTTGTATCTTGTATAGTATGTGGTATTGACTGGACACACAAACTCAAGGTTGGTCTGTGTCCTTTTTATTTGAGGTGAATATAAAGAATTGAAGAATGTTTTTATTCATTGTGCCATGTTTCTGATGTGCCAAGTTTACGTGAAAAGTGTTTTGATGCTAGTAAATCCAGTTTGGCAGCTCTCTGAGGGTGATTCACAGAGTTACACAACGACAAAGTCTATGTCCACACCCTGAAAAGATATGGAAATAAAAGGTGACACAGAGGACATATATGACACGTACGAAACAAATATGGGGCACGAATGGAAAGTCAGTTCAGTGCATTTTGATAAACTGTAAAGCTGCTGAGTCAAGAGAGGTTAGTCATACTCCTGACAACACTCCCTTTACTTCTGAACGCTTCTTTTGCACATGTTCAGCTGCTGATAAGACATGATAGAAGTTATGGGATGATTTTGATTTTTTATGTTGCCAACCTTAATGCAGACCCTTCCAATCAACAAAAAGAACCAAAAAGAGCTCTTTAAGAAGACCCAAACTCTTCCAGTTTGCTGAGTAAACTGAGCTGGCAACTCTGTTTGATACGTCTTGTTGCCGTCTTGTTTGTGGTCAATGAAATATAACAATAATAGCATAAATAAGTACACCCCCTTTAAGCAATATCTCAATGAACACAAAAACCAAAAATCTTGACAAGACTGAGTTTTATATATTTATAGTTATATTATTAACCTTGCTTTCATGTTATAAGCTAAACAATTATATAAAACGTTATCCTCTCAACATTTTGGAAATTGTTTTTGTGTTTATTGAGCTATTTACTCATTTACACTGAGCGCTGTATATGTATTGCATATGGAAACATGCAACTCCAAAGAAAAAAGGCTCAGGTAGTTAGCAGGGCCCCCACTGAGCTAATGTAGACCATTCCTATTCACCTGATAATAGAATACCTTCCTATGACAATATTGAATAGTGTGTATGGGACTGCACAGTTTAGTAGCAGCACCATCCCTTTAGGCAAGATCCTCCTCATAGCATCCCTGTCTTTAACTGAGAAAACCCTGCATGTACAATATAGACTATCATGTATTAACGACACACAAGCACCAACCTATTAGTTAAGGATAAAATGTGGACTTCTCTTACCAGGACGAACCGGTAACACCACACCCCATTAACACACACTGTAGCCCAGTGCATAACAACGCGGCACACGTCGAGGCATGTGACGCTACAGGTTTTTCTCTGTTCCACTCATTCCTCATAATGACCTGTTGATACAGCGCGACATGTTCAGTGACAAAGGCAACAGTCAGAGTTTATCTTCTTGACTGTGTTTATTCTGGACAATGCATGTTTCACTGACATTCTGAGAGCGCGAAAACAGAACAACACCCAAGATGAAATCACAGCAATTCCTTTTTTTAGCTGTGCTTTATCATGTAGCCATGGTAACGCTAAGAATGTATTCTCAGATTTAATTTTGCTCATGGGACAGTAAGGTTCCCTTTTTACAAATTAAAAACAACAAAAGTGCAACCTAAACACATAAAGCTCAGAGGGTCGTGGTTAGTCATGTGGAGGCAGGCATTAAAATGCTGGATCATTTCCTGAAAGTGGTTAAAATAGTATTGACTAATCCTTTATGGGGGTTAAGGGTAGGTTTCTGAAAACAGCTCAAAACTATAGTAAATAATAATTGTGGATGTTGCTAAATAGTTACAATTTTGAACAGAGGGTGCATATATTATTGAAGCTAATATACTCTTTTAAATGACCTTCATACCTTAAAAAATGTAAGTTGTGCAAACTGTAGTATTTTTGACTGGACTTGAATAGAAGTCAATAATTACAAGATGTTGTATTTTTATCATTTGTCAATATTTTGAGTATATGTGAGTACACTGTAATAGTATTTGTTATTAATATAAAAAACATCATGAGCAACGCTACTTCTCCCGCCATCAAAAACCTGCTCTTAGCAGATGGTCATTCTCGTTTGTTTTTTTTCCACACCATTGTCTCTAAGTACTTCCCTCTTCTCATTTGTCATGAAAGTCATGAGAGTCATGTCCTTAAAAAAATATGAATGTGGGTTTTGCAGAATTGTGTTTATCAGTGTGATTGCTCAACCAATGAGTGATGAGAGGGAGGAATGAGGGCACATTGTTTTTTAAGATACAAGAGCATTCAGACCGCAGCAGAAGAAGTCTTGATACAGAAGAGGACACACACTGGTAATGGTCTTCATGTAGTACTTTTGCACATTAATTATATCAAGTCATTTTTATTATTTTTTAAATATTAATATATTTAAAATATGCCAGTGTGTACAATTTTATTAGTGTTTTGGAACTCCTGTGTTTCTAATTAAAACTGTAATGTAATGTCCCGTTTGTGTCACTTTTAAAAAAACAATTTGACTTTTTTACCCTTCTTCACTCTCTACTCACGGCCAGTGCTTTCTATTGTTTTCTATCATTATTAGTGAAACAGTGAAAGTGCTGCTGAGGATTTGCTCAGACTACACCATCCTGCTTCTTGTCCACGATGACCAGCAGATGGTCCAAAGTGTTACTGGTGGCGGTCCTGTTCCTGATGGACAGCGCCCACAGCTTCATGCCCCTCTTCTCATCTGGAAATTCCACCACTCACCGCGACATCACTCGAATGGCCGTCCTCAGAAAGACAGCAGAGGTCTGCAAAGACATTGCTGCATCTGAGGGACGGAGCTTCACTCTTACAGTCAGTCTGAAATCACTATTAATATTATTGCTGAAATCTCTGCTATACCTTATTGCAATCATTGCAAACTGAGCTGTGAATAAACCTGAGCCATTTGGGCAACATCTGCATGTTTTAGAAATATGATAACACCTTCTGATGATCTGCATTAATATTGCTCTGTCAAACGCAGATGAGTGAAATAAATATAGATATTCTTGCAAAAGCTTTACCTGTTTAGCTTGAACTTTGTTTTCAGATTGACAACACTCTCACAGTGGAGGAAGTACAAGCGGCCTGTTCGTCGTCAGGAAACTCTACGTCCATCCTCTCCACGGTCATGTTCCACACTTCTATAGCCACCATGTACTTCAGTAACGCTCTTGTCGACCTGGTCTACGCTCTCAGTGAAGAGCACCATTTTGATGATGAGACCTTCAAAGGAGGCAGAGATGTTCTCACTTCAGGTCCATACACTTTGAGAGCTGAAATCCTTTCACAATGCACATTAATAGCACACATGACCATCTGTTAATTATATTGTTTTCCATACAGATGTGTCTGCTGTGAAATCCAGTGTGAAGCTGGAGAACTTCGTGGCAGGGAGGTGGACTCTGGGACGAGCATGTCACACCCTTCAGGTAACAATTACTTATTCTTACTTAAATTACATACATTTGACTGGAAAGTATAGAACAAACAACACTGGTGTGTGCAAGAAAGAACACATTCATCAATTACCAGTGGCTATTCTGTTTCTGAAGGACTTCTACAGCCACAGTAACTGGGTGGAGCTGGGAAAGACATCTCCCTACAGCGCATTGATCACACCCGACCAAACTCTAGAAAACCTGGCCGGTATGATTCTACCTCTTTTATGCAGATTTGTTTGTCCAAAGTCTTCTGTTTGATAAGGAAAAAATGGATCTTGAAGGATGTCTTTTCTTCTGTAAAAAAAAAAAAAATCTGCTTTGAGAGAAAAAACACACTACAATCACAAATCTAAAATCGAAATGGTCACACTTGCTTTTCCCTCCAATCACATTTTTAGAACAGTTCATCTGTACAAATGCTTTTGGAAATAACCCACTCAGCACTGAATTCTGCAATCAGCTAACATTTGACTATATACTGCATCGTTATAACGGGCTAACAACAGGTTTATATGTGATTTTTTTTTCTTCTAAGTTGTTTTTTTTCTCAATACAATCTGCTATAGGGCCGACCGTGGCAACATGCACAAACTGTACCAATGGCGACTGCGCAAACAACCTTTTGCCTGATTTGCTGCAACAGGGATTGATTACTTCAGGATACTTCAACCTCTTCTCTTCAGAAAAACCTGCAGGTAGATTGTTTTCTACTTTTTGATTTTACAATTGCTATTATTATTATTGTTGTTGTTTTTATGTGACGTGGTTTTCTCTTCTCTGTGGGTTCAAGGTAAATGCAGTCATGGAGGTTCCTTTGATCGAACAAGCACGAAGCCCCCGATCGGAGGCATCAGTAAAGACACAGTTAGCTCCAGTCATGGCCCACTTCATCAACAAGCGGCAGATTTGGCTGTGAACGCCACCATCGAGTTACTGCAGGACATCAGATTGGCTGTGGGAGACAAGAACTTTTTGCGGTAATAATTCATCCTTAACATTGTTCAACAGAGCGACACATGGAGAAGTAATGGTTATGGTTTCTTAATGTTGATGCAGGCTGATGGGTCTCTCCCAGTCCACTGTGCTGTGCTTTGTTATTGACACCACTGGCAGTATGAGCGATGACATTGCAGAAGCCAAAAGAGTTTCTTTTGAAATTATCGACAGTAAAAGAGGAAGCCAACAGGAGCCTTCTGCTTATATACTAGTGCCTTTCAATGACCCAAGTATGACCTTTAAACATTACAAATTTCAATCATGATTTGATTGAGTTGCAGTTCACAATCTTTTTTTTATTATGACCAAATATGCAGGTTTTGGACCTCTGGTTATGACAACGGATGCCGACAAATTCAAAGCAGAAATCAATAAGTTGTCAGCAAGTGGAGGAGGAGACATCCCAGAGATGTGTTTATCTGGACTACAGGTGTGGAAAAGGGTGGAGATTATAACTATGAAGCTTCTGCCACTAGTTCCAACACCATTACCTTCAATATACAACCAAAGAAACAAAGCAATTTGAGAAAAACTATTTCTACTCAGTCAAAATAGCTGTGAATAAGGAATGTAAGTAAGGAATGCCAAAGCCACTTTACTTTGCAAAAGGTATGGTACAGTATCACAATGTAAACAGGTTCATGTGAAGGTGAAGTCCCAGGTTGAAGTGGGGTTTTGCTGTTTGTAAACTACTGTGAGACTTTCAGTTTCAAGCAGTTTTTTCAAAATGAATGACCTTTCCTCTAATCACACCCTGTTGCACAGCTTGCTATGACTGCTGCACCACCTTCATCCGAGATCTTTGTCTTTACGGACGCTCCTGCTAAAGACGCCGATCTAAAAAGCACCATCAACGCATTGATAGAGAGCACCAAGTCTGTGGTAAGACTCTCTGCTCCAAAAATCACCGTCCTGTTGTTATCATTCATTACACCATTACTCTAAATATGCTTTTCCGTCTGTCCTTTACAGGTGACATTCATGTTAACAGATGTGCTGGACTCCCGCCGCCGTCGAAGTGTTCAGGGCAAAGCGTCTCGCGCCATGAGCCAAGAAGATGCTCAGCTTTACCGCGACTTGGCCAAAGCATCTGGAGGCCAAGCTATTGAGGTCACTAAGTCGGACCTCTCTGTGGCCACAACGGTCATAGAGGACTCTTCAGCCAGTGCAGTGGTGAATTATCACATGATCACAGAATAGACGCTACAGCAAATATGATTAGACTCATTAAAATGTGCGGTTTTGAAGGTCACTGTATTCCAAGTGGTGAGCAATCCGGGAAAACCTGACAAATTTAACTTCACTGTTGATGGGACACTGAAGAACATGACTGTCTACATCACAGGAACATCATCTCTCACCTTCAATATCTCCAGTCCCTCAGGTAAAGCCTTAATGGGTTTTGTTTTTTTTTATGTCTAAAAATCTTAGCAACAATAGCAACACATTCATGCAGTTCTTCTGATTCAGGTGCGTCTCAAAGTTCTGGTGTGTCCAGTGGCTCTCTGGCAACGATGACCACAGCAGGAAACCTCCGCCGCTTGAGTCTCAACACTGACAACCAAACAGGATTGTGGGAAATTGATGTTAACTCTAACAACCCCTATTCGGTCAAGGTCATAGGTTAGTATTTTGTCGTGGAACTATTTTTCTTTTTAACTGAGCACATTTGCTTGAACTACCCAACTTTTACCCAACTTTTAGGTCTAATCCAAGCCTCTGGAATACTGAAAAGTGAAAAGTGAATCTTGATATTATTTTTATTTCCCACAGTTATAGCTGTCTCAACAGAAAATGTACATGAATTACGATGCACCTGTTCAAACATTGCTACAAAACATCAGTTTGAGATAAATTAATCAATCAATTAATCACTCTAGTGTGAACAAATGTGATCTCACCAAATCTAATCCCATCTGGACCACTTCTACTGTCAGTCTTATAGGCAGTACAACAGAAATAGCTTCCGATTCAAACTCTCTGAACTAGAAAGAGTTTATTCACAAATCCAAGCAAAAACATGTCATTTCTACCCAATATGGGTTCAAAAAGGAGGGACTACAACTACACAATTATATAGTGACCAGACAAACATCATGAGGCCTTTGACCCTTGTGACTGAACTGAAAGGAGGCATAAACAAATTGTGTGTGATGTATTGATAGTGTTTTGTTTTGTTTTCCGGATGATTAAACTTTGCTCCAACTGGTTTATTTGGCTTCTCAGTCATTTTTTGTAAATCCTTTAAATGGTGATCGACACTACATGGCTTTCTCTGTCTATATGTCCACAGGTCAGAGCTCAGTGAACTTTATCTATAACCTGGTGGAACCACATGAAGGAACCCATGGAGACTACAGTCTGAAGGAGGGACGCCCACTAACTGGTGGGAATTCAATCAGTTTTGTCTCTAACACTGTGAAGTTTCATAATCCTGTTACAGCTTGTACATTTTATACACTTGAATACATTTATTCATAGGTGGTAACGCCACCATGTTGGTGACCGTGACAAGTGACACAGTGAAGATCACAGAGGTCACACTGTTCGACAGCTCAGGGCCAACAGAGGTCAATGGAACACTGAAGGCACGTCCCAGCAACAACACTAAAGAGTTTTAAGAGTTTTAGAGGTGGCTTCTGTGGTACTTAATATTTCTCTTCTGTCTGTCCCATTACGTCCACAGCCGGAAGGAGACGGTAACATCCTTGTGACTTTCACTAACGTCCCAGCAGGAGACTTTGTGCTTCGTCTAAAAGGAGAGGAGAGCACCACATCCAGGACAACCACAAGCAGCTTCCAGAGACAGGCGTCCACTCAGATCAAGTCGTCCAGCATCTCAGTCACAGTGAGCTATACCATTCTGTCTTATATAATCTTAACTTTCAGGACATGTTCAGACTCCGAAGGATGAAATAAATGATATAATCCTCCAAAATGTTAAGGCACCAATTACTTCACTGGACAGCCGTTTTTTGTTTTTTTTTTGCTTAAGGCTCAAATAAACAGCACCAACATAGAACCCGGCTCCACCGTCTCCGTCCCGTTCACTGTGGTCTCCATGTCTAATGGCGTTGTTAATGACAGCGCCACTGGGACATTCACGGTGCAGGCCAAAAATGATCGCAGCTACACTTCTACATCCCCTACCTCCGTCACCATGAGTGGGGGCAAAGCCAATGGCACAGTGACCATAAGTGTACCGTCAAGTGCTTCTTCGGGGACAGACGTGACCCTCACCATCACTGCTCAGAATTCTGCTGCCACTGACATAAATTTTGCTGTCTTCAGGTTTTCTGTAATTGCAAAGGTAAGAGGAAAAACAGATTAACTCAAGTATGTGTGTGGCGTTTATTGTTTGACTCTACTGTATTTTAACTTTGAATGCTGTCTGGCTATCTAATTATTTACTGTTGATATGAAAGAACAGTTTTGTTTTGTTATTTCCTGCAAGAAAGAACAATGCAATGCACCTGCCACTTTATGTTGAAAATGATTATTGTTACAATGAGGTCAAAGGCCTCATGATTTTTATCTGGTTACTATATATAATTGTGTAGTTGTAGCTTCTCCATTTTGAACAAGTGTTTACCTCAATGAGCTATAGATCTGTAGGACGCCGACAGTGGATTTAGAAAAAGGAGGAGGATAATTATCTACCTTTTGTTAACTGAACTTTGACCTCACCTGTAGGTAACCGATGTGACCCGTCCAGTGTGCGAGGTGGTCAGTACGACAGGGGATTGTGCCTCCTCTTCCTCCTCTCTGTGCTCTTCCTCTCAGTGGGGGCTCACTGCAAACATTAGTGATGGAGTAAACGGGACGGGCGTTGACAGTGTGACCGTTTACCAGGGCAACGGGACCCTCAACACCAGCACCTTGTCAGGAACGGGCGGTGAAAACATCACAGTAGCCACCTACAGCGCCTCCTGTTGTTCACAGAGTGTAGAGCTGAAAATTATTGATAAAGTGGGGAATGTGAAGTTGTGCACGGGACAGGCCAGAGTGGCCACTACAGCAGCTCCAGTCAATACCACAACAAACTCTACAGCCATCGGAGTGCACTCAGTGAGCTTCAGACACTCTCTGTGGGTTAGTCTCCTGCTCTCCTTCTTTTGGAAATAGTCGGCAATGAATTTCACAGAGAGTAATATAGCCTGATTGTGTGAGTTTATTTGACTAAATCAGTTCATTCAAATGATTTTAAAGATTCTAAAGATGGCCATCAAACCATAAGTGCACTTTAATCATAAATACGTATTAATCTGGAAATGTATGCATAACATATTTTAAGATGTTTCCTGTCAGTTGAAATTATTAGAATTCATCTCAGACATAAATTTGGAAAAATATGGGCTCTGAAAAATGGTCATGTGGCTCAACTTGCCCTAATTTCTTTTTATATATATAAAATTTCAAACCAAGCAATAGTTACTAATAGTTTGGAGCCATGGCCAATCTTACTTTTAATGTTTATTTGCCAAGGGAAAAAAGTTTACCTGATGTGGGGACCTGATTTTGTGAATTTTAATGATATGACATGAAGAATGTAGAAAATAATAATGAAGCAAAACATGTTGGTAGATTTTTTATATCCACCTCAGAATACTAAAACTGCCATGTGATAAACTAAAAAGTGTGAGATTCCGTGTAATCTATGTTGAGGGACTTGTGGTAAAGCATCAAAAATAGTATTAGCCTGACCTTAATTTATTTTGATAGGATGAAAGGTCACTGTAACATGTGAAAATGTGAATTTTGGCCGAAGAGGACACATTGTCACATAGACGTGGCCCTATTATTTACATGATGTGAAAAAATATTTTCCTGTTGACGCTGTAGATACTTGCAATAAAGCCACACCATACCTCAGTCTGACCAACCATGGAGCCATGACAACTTTTTTGTTTTGTCATAAATGTTTCTATCTCAAAATATGAATAAAGGATTTTACAAAAACAGCACAAATGCATTAATAGCTAGTAAACTTTTATTTATCTATTTCAAAAAATGTAAATAACAACAAACAACAAAACCAACCTCAGAAGGGCAGTAAAAATATAACCTATCTGAAGAGTGGAAGAACTCAGAACAACTTCCAGCAGCCAAACAAGAATGGCACTTTTAGGACCTGTTTCACCAAGCAGAGTTTTTACATGACAGGCCCCAGTCTGAGGAGACAGCACAACAGCATTGCAAATAGCCTCAGGAAGATATGGGGTGGGGTCAAATAAAATCTTGGTCCTTTCATTGAAAAAAATTAAAGAATTGATTGATCAATTTAACAATACCAGCGACCACAAAATCAACTACAAAATAGGAATAGAAAAAGCCAATCACCTCTCAATTAGCAAGTAAACATTGAGAACAGTCACCTCACTGTAAGAAAAAGCTTTTTGAAATACAACTAATACGAAGGATTTTGCCCTGCAAGGTCAACAAAAGCAACTCCAGAGTCAAAAGTGCACCACTACAATGAGGAGTCTTGATCCAGAGGTTTAGAAAGAACTAAGAAGTTGACTTCATAGATACAGACACTTCATTCTACACCGAGATTTAAATGAATGTAATTCATCAAAGAAGATCCTTCTTTTGAAATCTTGCACACATTCATGTCACTTCAGCAATGCAATAGATTCATTGTAAGAAACTCACTATATTAATCATTGACAGTATTTACAATACCCCATATGTTACTCTTTTAAACAGAGCAGAGTTTAATGTTACACGACTTGGTATTTTGCATGATTTTTAAATTTAATAGCCCGTGGTAGATTGAACATCCCTGGATCTCTGTGTTCCTGACAAGAGTGATGGTGCATACTAAAGTCAGAAATATGTATAAGCTGAACATAATACAGAGGGTCACTAACCAATTACAAATTCTCAAAAGGTTAAGACAAAAGCTACAGTTACAGTTAATAGCTACAGTTTTGTTTTTAACAAAAGCAAGTGAGAAACTGTACAAAATATTAACAATATTTTATGGCAAGACTCTCACTGAGGACGCTGTCTTTCAGTCACTACGAGGGATCATAGGACTTTGGTCCAACAAAAATGTAAGTTAACACATTCCTTCATTGTCAAATAAGGTGTCTGAGAAACAAGTGGAAAGTGCAAAAATGCATTTGTCAGGTTCAAATGGGAGGAACAAACGCTGAATACATGAACTAAGTATAAGAAGGTAGCCCTGTTGCTTGAATGAGCCTGATGTAAGCATTTGATATGATTGATTTCAACTGTTAGAAGATGTGAGCGATATTCTGCATGTGATCAACTGAAAAAGCCAACTAAATGGAGTGGATTTTTCTGTTTGTAAAAGAGTATGGTTTTGGTTTACCTATGCAAATGTGACAATACACCGTTTCATGCAGAGGCACTGAGTTGAAAGAGTTTGGAGGCCTGTATTCTCTGGGCATGCTTACAGTTCAGTTAAAGTCTACTTTCCTATTCGGCTAGACAGAATGAATAAAGAGCTTTTTCAAAGTTGGCATTCACCTTTTCATACAGTTGCATAACTAAATATACTGTACCAATTCAACCATTTACAGTATATACATATATTTGTCACAGAATATGTTTACATTTGATTAACATTCCATGCATCAAAAAGATTTCTTTGAATATTGAACGGAAAAGAGTTTTACAGAAGAGCTTCGTTTACATTTGTTTCCCCTTTAGATGGTTTAGATGATACTGAAAGTTACAGTTTAAGTTAGTTTGTGCCCATTGAATCAAGTACTGGCAAAGCAAAACTTCAGCATTCCTGCCAATGCAAATCAAGTACCCCATCTCAGACTTCACTAAAGACAAATCTCAACGTTTAAAGCTCCCAGGATGGCCGCATTCCTACATATTTTCTGATTCCATACAATAACATCACATTATACATGAGATGGCCAGCATTCATTTCAGGCAACATTATGGACAGGATTATAGCAACTTGAAGAAAAAATGCAACAGATTCAATTTTCATACAATTTAACGGTCATGTTGAAAACCACAAGCGAAAATTTACAGTTATGTCAGCATCACTGAATGTGTTACTAGCAATAAACAAAATTTTCACCCTTTCTAACGTGTAAACATTGAAGGGTTAATTTGACTGGTGCTGCTGCAGAACTGGAATATCTGTAGAGGTATAAAATGCTAAAAGGTACACTATTATCCCTGCCTTTCCAAATGTAAGACAGATAGAGTTGGGGAAACCTGAGGATTTCTTTAAGATTGTACTTACGTAGCATCTTCTCACAAAATTGATTCAGACAAATGGATTGTAGCAGTCTGAACAGAAGGCCAGTTGAAATGGCTAAACAACTGCAAGTTGCAGGTAGTAGTTGGCTGGCTTTTTCCAGTAAATGTTTCTCTAACACAAGGTCTACAGTGCAGTTCTATTTACTATCACCAATTTCTATTTTAACACTGCCATTGTACACACTGAAAATGGACTACTGAACAGTCATTAGTTTGGGCACAAGAAATACTTACTAATAACAAAATTATTACCACTGGCTCGGCGGTGATAAGGCAACTACTTCATGGTTTAATATCTTGAAAGCAATTGTCTGCTTATTTGATTTAGAAAAAAAAAACATTGATTAATTTATAACTTCAGCAATCAGTGCTCAAAAAGAGATGTTATAAACTAAAATGTGGTGGGCTAGACTCACAGATATAGGAAGGCAGCCACATTAGGGTGGCTGAGTTAACAGCTGCCTGAATGGTTTCAATGACACTAATGAAGACTTTTAGAGTGATCATGGTGTGTCCTGGATTCTGGCAAATCATCTGAAGTAGAAGTGTCAGGGCACTGGCGAAGACTGAAGAAGTTAGTCTCCATAGGCTACTGAAGAAACGGCTAAATAAGGAATGGGGCAGGAGCAGACATCTTAAAGTCCCTTTACTCTCCCATTTCAGCAATATCACTGCTTGAAGATGGAGGTGTGGATGACTGGAGGTGGTTTGAAACAGAGTCTGGAGCGGAGCCTTGAGGGACACCAGCTGGAATGGGATCAGGTAAGGTCAAAGTTTCCGGAGCAGACTTTTTGCGTGGACGGTCCTTGGGCACAGAGAGGGCCTCAGGTGCATCTGTGCACATGGGTGTGGAGGGGGCGCTGGCAGGGCCAGTGAGGGCACAGGATGACAGGGGCGTCTCGCTAATAGAGATTGATGGTGGAAATATCCCAATCTTCTGGTTAGTGGCCTCCTGGATGGCACGCTCAAACTCTCGAACCTCATCCATTGTCATGTCTATGGAATAAAAGAGCAACTTATTTATTTGTAACCATAGCTTTCTAAAACACAGAATTTTACATTAACTTACAAATGTACATTTTACAAACCAACAGCTTCATTCAATAAAGCAACACTATGTAACTTTTTACCATTACATACAAAGCTGCAGTGACGGGGCATGTTGCCATCTTGGAGCAACATATATCTCACCTGCTGAAAAGTTACGTAGTGTCGCTTTAACACAGGAACACCCCTAATTAAATGCATATCTTTATTCAGTGCAATGTTTTCACATAAATAGAGCTGATCCTAGACACACAGGCTGTCAAATGTTCAAATATGAGAAAGAAGAGAGGCAATGGAGTAAAGACAAAAGGAAAAGACATACGCTTGCTTTGTCATGGATCTCAATTTCATCCAGTGAAGATGAGTTTGTTGTGGAATGCTCTTGCTGCTCAAGGCAAACTTTAATGTTGGTTTTCTCATGCATTTGTTTCTCGTAATCCCGCACGTCCTCCCAAGTCATATCTGGAAGAATGGGTAGGTGTGGAACGAGGGTTGAAATGTTGAGAACTTATTTTCAGTTTAGGGAAAGGTAGGGCAGCAAAGGTGTAAGTGGTAAAGGTTCATTCCATGTGTGAAAATAAAGGGTTAGACTTGTTAAGAAGCTTCACAATCCAAAGTGTTAACAGGAGACAGAACGACAGGTCCAAGCCACACCAGTGAGAACAATGAAATAAAAGGATAGGGCCAAGGACATCTCAAGAATCAGGGAAAAACAGGTGGGATGGGTCCCCACAGTGCCCAGAGAGGAGCATAGTTTTTTTAGTCAGAAGGTTAGGTTTTCAGTTCACCAGCTTGCAGGCAGTGGCACATTTTTAACTGATTTTGAGGGAGAAGAAAAGAACAGGATTGTTTCATGGAGGATAATGGGCTCCTGGCTCTGAACACTCCAGCAACAGAAAAAGCTCAAAAGCCGTGAGACGTTAAGTTGCAGATTTCTGTGGGTGCAAACTTGCTGTTGTTCAGACTCGGTGTCATGCTTTTTTCTTTCGTAAGTGGAGCTCATGCTTTTAATAACAATGCATCTATCTCATAATAAATGATAAAGATATATACTGCCTTTTTACTTCTCCGCAACATTCTAATACATTTCTTTCAAATGAAACAGAAAAGGTGAAAATGTGCGCAGGTTTCATTTTTTAAAAATTGCAGCACCACATTCTAAAAAATTGTTGTTAGAAGTTATTGGTGTTTTGAGAAGAAGAAACCATGCTATATAAGGGTGAGGATGGAGCAATGACAGTGTTAGAGGCAGATGAAGTGATTTCATGCTAATATAAACAGTATTATATACATATTATCTAATAAAAAACATGTTTGTTATAAAATCATTTAATCATGTATTTTTGAAACACAAAATGAACAAATGCACTTCTAATATATTTGATAAAATAACAGAGCTTATAGATTATATTATAGATAGAGCTAATAGACCTACCAATCCATTCATCCACCCAGGCAAAGGCCTGTCTGTGCCCCAGCAGCAGCACATCCCTGACAACCTATGAAACAACACAGAACTCATGTTATATTAGTGATTGAAGTTCTAATAATCTTAACCAATTTAAAGCTAACTAAGTTAATAATTAAATTTCACCTTATGTACAAACTGCTCCACCCGTGTCTGCAGCCCCCACACTTCAAACTTGACTGTGACCAGTTTGTATGAGCACATGATGGGATCCTGAGTGTCCCTCCAGCCTTCCTGCAGCATCCCTCGTGACGTCTTCTCAGACTTGAAGTATCGCAAATCCTACACAGAGGGTAATATACAAAAATTACACATTTATAACAAGTTATTACATCTATTACTATTGTTATAACTGTAAATACACGCTCACCTCAGACTCTTTGTAGTAGCGTTCTGGGATCTCATCATAGGCAATGTCAACGAAACAAACCTCCCTCTCCTGGTCCTTCAGCTCAGTGTCAAAGATCTAAAAAAGGATGCAAACTATTGAATACAATAAACCATCTCCAAGAGATTGCCTTGATGACCAGCAGGGGGTGCTCTATGGCCATGTATTTAATCTGTAAATGCTTCGAAGTCTGCTGTAGGTTCTCAGTCTTGGTTGCATATAAATCTCCCACTACATTTTTATGTTAAGTCCTATAAAGAAAGCCTGCATTGCATGTGCACATGACATACACACACACAATTAGATAAGCATCTTGAGTTTTCACTTCCTATAACACAGCCTCAAGGACACAACTCATGTGTATGTTAGAGTGGTATCAGAGGCCCCTAGTTTTACGGAAGATTAAGTTTTATACCAAAGGCCTGCTCCGGAAGATAAAGCCATACATAAGACTGCTTTTTATCTCATATTTTGGCAAAATTACATTTTTATGTTAAAAAAAAAAAAAGTGAAGTGAAGTGAAGAAAATGGCCCCCGCAAAAACAGTACCTGAGTATGGGCTTAACAATGATCACCTGTGTCATCTCTGTTAAACCACCACAATACTTCTACAAATCCACAACACACAAGTTGTGTTCAGATTTTTTTAACCTTGTCTGAATATCAATAAAAGTATTTTTCTTTCTAATGAGCTATTTGGAGGAAAAGTCATTTCAACAGTGTAAATGTATTCCTTGGCAGACAACAACAGACAGCTTCTATTAGAAATATTAAAGTGTATTAACTATAGTGTTCTTTCCTTCTGTTGTTGCCTCATTTTCAGACACTGAAAACAGCAGGATTCTATGTAACCACTTATCCTCAGATATTTTAACAACAGTGCCTCTCTCACAGTCCACTATTTATATCTTTTGTTATTTCCATAGCATTCTGCAGCATTCTGTCCTTTACAGTGCAATAGTGTCATGCTGGTGCTATAAGCATGAGATGTCAGCGCATGAGAGCAGCGAGCTGAAAAAGAGCGCACACTCGCGAGTGACAGAGAGGAGCGAAGAGGGGAGAAGTGGAGGAGGTAAACGCTGACAAACGAGAGATAAGGCATGAGGGAAAGTGGGATTGTGTAAAAGGGGGGTGGGGCAGAGGAGAGTGCTGAGCTGTGGAAATGTGTGCATCAAGAGGGACAGGCAGAGGAGGAATGATGGTAAAGGAAATGCACACAGAGAAGAAGAGAAAACATAATAAAAAAACAAAGAAAAAAGGATATTGGCACTGATTGTTTTTTTTCATGTAATGTATTTATATAGGCAATATGTTATTAAATCTAATATAACACAATATAAAGCGAGTCTTGAGTGATACCAGTTTTTATTCATGTTGCTGCATCATTTCTAACAAATTCTTCAATATATTTTAAGTGATCACTATTAACTAACGCCTCTTTAGGCCCTTTCATGGGTAAAAATGAGTCAATGCTCGTGACATGTTCTGCAGACAATGGAGAGGAGAATAACTCAGATTCCAAACCTGAATGTTTATAGATACATTCTAGATTTAGATTTCCTAAACATCTCCATGACTACCGCACCGTTTGTTTGCAGTAAACTCTGTCCATATTATATTCATCTTTTAACCCTTTGTCTACTTCTGCTCGAGGTGTTCTTATTTTGTTGATGTCTAACTTTTGACATAAAAACATAGCAAATCTTTTTCATGATTATCTTGAATGGGATAGTAAATGGAAAGCAGTGCTAAAGCATGTATTAGGATGAATAATAATCATACACTGTGAAAAGGTATAGCAGATGTGTTTCATTTCAATGCTGCTTCTGTCTAATTCATGAGTCCTGGGAGACAGCCTCCTGCTTCAGGACATAGCATATGTGTGGTTATGAAACTGGATAGTACTATGGAATTCTTAGTACCACACCCTCTAGTTAAACGTGGCATGATGTTTATTCAGACAACCAGTCATTTCCACCCGCACATCAGCGTCTGCTATTACTACAGCCACTCTTCTCTCTATGTTGCTTTCTTATTTTATGCAAATTTCTTAATATCTTTTTACTTTTGAATGTTTATTAGTGAAAGAATGACAGAACCATGTGAGCAAGCAATAATCCACAGCAATAAGACTGTCTCCTAAAGACTGAGTTTGTCTTTGAAGGAGAACTTGAAGCTTAATTTTTACACATTAGGGACCACAACATAAGTATTCTTAAATCTGCTAAGTGGCTAAGGAGGTGGAATGGGTCATCCAATAACTGGAAGGCTGGAGGTCACATCCTATCACTATTAAATGGAGCCATTTTAACTGTTGAATTACAAAAACAGCATTTAATCCATTATTGTCCCTGAGGTCCAAATAATAAAGTCTTTAAAGATTTTACACCTCAAATGTATTAAAAAGTTTTTGCTTCAGGCAATATTTCCAAATATATTCTTCGTTATTTAATCTGTCACCTTGATGCATCTATTGAGACATCACAGTAATGCTACGTGACCGTCTGTCCATTTGACTCTTCATCTATGTCTTATGAGTGCATTTTAAATTAGACATATCTGCAGGTCACAAGGTAGGAGAGTGTCTCTCAAACAACAGGCAAAGCCCTGGCAGTCTAATACTGAATAAAAAGACACATAAAAACTAATGTGTTGGCCTCCTGCCTTGATATATTTCAAGCCATTTGTCTATTGCGCACCAGTCCACTATTCTTCATACTCACTGTCCAGGCAGTGGCAGCCATTCATTGGATGACTAATGTCCATATAAACTGCAGAGTGGAATAAAATACAGAGAGAAGCAGGCCAGCAGTCCAAATGAAATTAGCCGTCCAACAAGTGGAGCCGTTTTTGGCCGACTCTCAAGACTCATGTATAGCTGGCATCACAGTCCAGCTTGTTAAAGAAAGTCTACGAGTTGCCAAATGCTTTTACTCATGTAGCATCAGCTTGTGTTTTATTTTGTGCCATATGTCCGCCTCTTCGCTGAAACAAGCTATTATAAAGTGTGGCTCTCAATATGAGAATAAAAGGCAGGCAGCCACTTGAGATATTAAAGTATACTGGCAGTGACCCACACGATAAACACCTGTCACACAAAATACTCACATGGTCATTGCAGCCTTTGTTATCTTCATATTTTGTCTCTATGTGGATGGAGAACTTGGGTAAAAATGAACACTGCAAACAAAATAGTGGATAAAATCAAGTAATGACAATAAGAAAGTACAAGATTCAACATTTCGTGGCATCCAAACTAATCCTGCGTGAAAGAAAGTGAATCATTTGAACGCAGAAAGCTCCCACATATAATCAATGACAATATAAGGCATTCTACTGCTGTCACAACACTGTCATCTTGTCCCGCTCGCCCTCAAGTGCTGTGACTCACGCTCCCAACATTTCTCACGGCACACAATCCTATATTTGCGACTAAATGCATGCATGTTTCTTAAAAATCGGAGTGTATTTAAAGGTCAACTTTCAGTCTTAGCCGCTATCGCAAGGCTTCTACACAGACCCCAGATTGAGGAGGTTAGAAAAGGAGGTTTTCCAGTGCAATGTTTACAAATCATCTTTAAACAGAGTGGCATAACCAATTTATACATTATATACTGGTTTGTGAGGATAAACATCTCAAATTTCTGAAATTTGTGGTAAATTGGTTCTGCAACTATGGTAACAGCCAAAATGGTATTTAAATGGTACAAAAGATATACTTACAGTATATTCTTCCATGTATAAACAAAGGCATCACATCAAGTTAGAAAAAGAGAGAAACAGCATATAATTAATGTTTGAGAAATTCAGATCATACTGTATTAATTTCATATCAAATATATCAAAGAATGTGAACTTGTATGTTGTCAAAGAAGAAAAAAAAGAAAAAAAAGAAAAGAAAAAGCAATGCATAAGCTATCCTACAGTCACTTTGATTTATGATAATGCATAGTGCTAATCCATTCTCAGCTTTCCTCATTAATACACAAGACAATTTCCAGATAGTGCTAACAGTGGCTAACCAGATTACATGCAGTAATTTGATGTGTGCATGTTCTGGTTTGTACAGAGTGGTTGAAAACATGCCTATACAGGAACTGAACACGAGAAAACACTAACCTGTTATAGTGTAAGGGTAATAGTTCCATGCTTTTTCCGTCACATAGAAGATTTTGGGAACCACTGCTCGAGCCCAGCTGGGTAATTTACTGCAGAGAAATACAGAGGCAAAGACAGATGAGGATGCAGAACGAACGAATGAGCATTTTTGCGACTGAGTGGAGAGAAGAATGAAATGACTTTGTTATTGCAGCAATCATAGAAAAAGTGTTTCATTTGTAAAAGAAAAATCTGCTCTAAGTGAAAAATAATGCATCTGAGGAATGGAGGGAAAGGAGCATGCCCTGGTTTGATTCATGGAGATGGCCCCAGCAGACAAAACTATTCTACTACATACATTATACAATCTCACGCTGTCAAGTCTTTCCAAATAAGAGCAAGGACACAAAATATATGACTTCAGACAATGGATTTTAAAAGAAAAAAAGAAAAAGGCCTTGTTACGCGTTTCCTGACCAATAAACCAAATGTTGAAAATCTTTTCACAATGTCTTTTTACTTTAGTAAAATGTTTTTGGTCGTATAAAGAGTTTCCAAAGTGGAAGAAGATTGTAATCCCACCAACTGTGGCTTTAGTGCAGCTGCGGAGGAACTTGTGAGTTTTTGTGAGGTCTCATGTTACTCCTGCTCTCACGTTACATATTAAGTCTTTGGTAAGATTAGTGTGTAAAAGAAAACGCAACCTTTTTCAGAGCTAAACGATACAGGATAATTTTCTTCATGAAACATTGAAGAAAGCACACAACCCCAGTTATTTAATGACCACTGGTGTTATCATTGGCTTTTATCAAACTTCTCAGACTTCTTGTCTCTGTGACTGATTTGACTGACAGGGTGAACTATTTCTCTAGCTGCACAAAAAAGGCACACACTGCATGATGGCTGTGAATAAAAACAGCCTCTGACGGCCACAGGGTGCAAGTGTTGGCAGGCTCACTCTCCTTTCGTTATGCTCTCCCTCTCTCTCTCTCTCTCTCTCAACAAAAGAGACTGACACTCCTCCCACACTTCCATCTGTTGATTTCTCCCGTTCTCTCCTTGTTCTTTTAAAGATTTCTGCCAGGAGCTGCTGTGATGGAGCCCACATTGCCAAATGTGCAAGCTAAGTGGGTGGCTGCTCTGAGTTCTATGCTAGTATTTGGGATAAAAAATAAAAGTGATAAACACATCCAAGACTTCACCTATCCTGCTTCATCCAATCTTGAATCTACACAACTTGTTTATTAATAAAATCAGCTGAAAGATGCTAGGATAGGTGTCTAGCTCAGATAAAATAGGAGACCAGAGGTACACAGATTGCAAAGGCTAATGGGGGAAGCAACAGAACATGTCCAGCCTGATTCCCTGGTGGTGAATCAGATCTAAATGTTCAGCCTTCACAGAGCCAGATGGATGCCCAGTAGAGCAGCGCTGCATGGTGTTTGGTGTCAAGGATATAAAAGTCATCTAAAATATTTAACAAACCATCAGTTAATGTTACACATCATCACCTGAATATCTGTCTTATGGCAGAAGCCGTGAGTAATGTATATTTACATGCATAATCTCTGATTTGAGAGGTGTGTGTTGAAATGCACCAAAAATCTAATTTTATTTGCCATCTTAAATTATTCAGCCAACTCGACTGTCAAAACCATAGCAACTGTAAAGAGTGCAGCCGTCAAAAGAGCGAGACAGGAAGGAATGGCTTATCTGAACATTCCGTTTAATATTTTTAGAGAACCGGAAAAAGAAGAATAGGTGGCATTTGGATACTACATATAAATAAACATATGTATAAAGCTGATAATACATGCTTCTTTCTTTAGCATTTATTTTCTGTCCATAAAAGGTACAGCACAATAACTTTTTATTTTTAATCCTTTCAGCATGGGGCAGCTGCCACCCATTCTTGAAAACTTGGTGAGAAGGTGGAGCATGCTAGAGGGATCTGCATGGTGAGATATTATGGCCATGGTATAAGTGGATCTCACTACATACTTTTATCACTATGCTGTCCCAGTTCCAAGCTGTATTCCCTCAAATATCAAAATAAAGTAAATAAGTATTCCTGTACAACGTCCAATTTCACCCAAATTAAACAAAACTTTCCTTCTATAGAAGTATTTTTACATATTACTACTGTCACAGGAGAATGTGAATATGATGAATGTTTGAAACAATGTCTTATCAAAGAGGAGAATTTCTTGTTAAATAACTGTCTGTTTTTTATTGCTTTTCCTTAAAAGTGAATGGGACACCTTTGACACATCTTGCTCCCTCTGCTTTTTTCCTTCCCTCCTCTGCAGAGCTGTGATGTGCTGACTCACTATAATTAGTTCTTTGACATAGCGATTGCTGACACAGGTATTTGTTGAAAAAAAAAAAAAGAAAAAACGTCCCCAACTGTACCTCCCTCCGTTTTCTCCTTTCACTCTTTTCCTTCAGTTTTGTTGCTGTCACATGCTTATGTTGCTCTTTATTACAGATTTGGCCTTTTGTTTTTGAGTCCCATAGGTTTTTTTTTTTTTTCCACTTTCAGTGTCTGCCCACACAGCAGCAGTACGGTCTGTATCCAGCATTACAAATATAGAAACTGGCTGATGTTTATCCTCAGTACATCAATATATGCTCAGCTTTTGGAACGAGCATATTGTAAAGGTCAAAATTTAAACTCAAATCATTTTTTTGGAACAAGTCGATTAATTAAATGTCACCATCCACTAAAACGTTGAAATAATAACACTGTAGAGTTGCATTGACCGACCTGTTGAGGTAGACACGTTTCTCTGTGAACTGTCCTTGTCCATGTACAGGATCTTCATAAGGCTCGTTCTGGACCACCTCCACACCTTCTCCTCGGTCGCTTTGCTCATGGCTGTGTTTGCTGATCATGTACAGCTGCCCAATGCGGTACTGCAAGACAAAACAGAAGAGTGGGTTTAAAATTTCAAGGTTCCTTTGTGCAAACAGGTTCACTGCGGTACAAGAAAGCTGTCATGCTCCATCACTTAGAACCAGGCGCACTGTTTCTTTAAATAAGGAGTTGGTTTCCCCAATTTATGTAAAAATGAATCTGAGGCTAATATTCTGATTTGCTATAAAAATGATAGGTGATTAAAGATGACAAAGCATGTATGGATAAACAAAACTACAGTCTTTCCTGTTCAATGATGTTCTGTCTGCATGCATTAACATTTCACTTGTATCATAATTAGCCATAACTTATTACCATAGCTTAGTACGAGTTCCCAGTGCTAATTACAAAGGAAGCTGCTATTCTGAATCACTGGAACGAGCCACTGATGAATTGGGTTCTGTGTCAAAGTTCCAAAGTTCATTCATGTCACGATCCATGAACAGCCTCTTACTTTGACATACGCAAAAGAATATTTACTTTGTGTGGTCGGGCCAAGATCACTTTTGATCTTTAATCTTCAAGTCTAAAGCCTCTCTTTGTAACACGCCGTAGGAAAGATACGGTGATGAATAAAAAGGTTCAAAGGAGATGAGAGGCTTTTCAAAGAAGGTTGTGATGATAATGAGTGAAAATTAGCGATTAGAAGAGAAAAAATATATTTAAAAAAGTGAACCCTCTGCAGTATGCATATGATCCCAATTTGGGTCAACATTACAGCACAGTGGTATCAGACGACATTAGAGGGATATTTATTAAAATATGAACAAAATGGCATTTAAAATACTTAACAGCATCATCAATTTAGGAAGTCTACAACAAAAACGTCTATATCTATTAAAGGTTGCACAAGTTGGAACGCTCTGCCTGTGGACAACAACAAGCACTTTATAATAGGTAGATTCCTAACTGACACTATATGTATATGTACAGTATGGAGTACTGTAAAATTGTCCTTTAGTAGGTTTAGGTAGGTTTCTTCTGTGATGACTGTTCTATGTATTGTACTGTATTGTGGTACTGTATTGTCCATATGTCTGTTGTATTGGTATTATGTTTGCTTTTTTGTTTGTTTTTTTCTGTCTGGGACCATGGATGGAAATTAGCATTGTGCTAAATCCAATCCCGTTCATCAAGATGCACTGTCCTGACCAAATAAATGAATAAATAAAATGAAAAACAGATTTACAATCATTCATTCAATCTAAATATAAAAATACTGAAAATTATCCAAATGTCACCCTGAGGAATTTTAAGGTTTAAAATCAAATAAATAGTTCAAAGACTCTAAGCATACTGCATGGATTTCAAACCAACATTTTACAAACCAAACCTTTTGCAAAACTCCTCACACTGCATTCTCTAATCAATAGATTTTCATTTACGTGTCATTTTCAGTCTTATGACTCTTTTATAGTGTCACTGCTGTTGTTTCTGTTAGATCAACAAGACTGTGATGTGTTATTTTTGTCTCGTCTGCCAAAAACTGTCATGCTGTATAGAGGCAGCGTCACCCGCAGAGGTTCAAAAACATGTTTATTACTTTTGTTCTCTTGCAATGTACTTTCTGTTCCTTTCCACTCGTGTGCTTAGTGTTATGTATGTAATCTCGGAGGTGAAACCCTGGTAATGAAGCAGAGCTCGAGCTGCCATATTTTCCAGGAGTCCTCACATTCATACTCCATGACCTTTATCTATGAGAGCTGTTGCCCGAGCTGTGAACTGCTGTCGGCTGAAGATGTGAGGTGCTGACATCTAGGAATCGCCTTGTGGTCGGTCATATGATTCACCTATTCTCCTATAAAGGTTTTCCAACTCATATTATTCCAATATACACGCTATAATAAGTATTTGCATACAGTTATGTAAAATCTGAATTCATGACAGTGTTATAAAGAAATATTAAGACATGTAAATTTTTAACAATACATATAGCTACAAAAATAATCGTTCATAACAGCACTGACCACACAGTATGCACCATCAAGACTGCATAACACTTCATAAGAAAGAGCCCACATAATTACATACACAATTTCACCATCACGTCCAAATATCTTATTTTATGTTTTGTTTCTAATTATTGATGTTGCTGGTCATTATTGAGTCCAACAGAGGGCAATTCTCCTCAGCAAGGACAAAAGCCCAATCATGTGAGTGTGATTAGACTCTTGGGCCTAAGTGAAGAGGCTTGAACATGCCAAGAATAGGCCATGAATCAGAGGAGCTTTTGATTAAGTGTATGAATCAGGCAAATGTGCCTTGATTATTTACGTGTCATGATTTCCACCTCGCTTTTTATCAAGGGAACAAACTGCAGGTAAAAACTATAGTTCGGTGTCTAGCATGGCTTAGCACAACCTGGAACAGAACACTCTGGCTTTGAATGAAACATTGTGAATGGAGACACAAAATACCGTCCAGCCATATTATTTGAAAGAGCTTCCATCAGTCCATTAATAAAACTTTTAATAACACCTTTTCATTGACATTTCAAAAGCCCAGCCAGTGTTTCTAAAAACAGCTCTGGGCCTCGGAGAGCGCTGTCACCGCTGTAAATAATGCACATGCTCTCCATCATCACACCCAATGAGAGTGGCAAGACCTGAGGATTCAAAACAAAAACCTTTTGCTTAGAGGGTTGGTTTAAAGGGATATATTATACAGATATATGCAGAGATGTCAAAGAAATGTCCTTTCCCATTTCTATCCTCATCACAAGCTCAAACAGTGATCTAAAAATAGTAATGGGATACGCACACAAGATCCGGGTCTGAGCAATCACTGCAAAAGCTTGAGGACCCAGTGATGAATGTTCACCGCTGCGAAATGACAAAAACAGACTGGCTTCTTATTAGGCAAGGTTTGCACAACAACAAATAAAAGCTTGTAGTGACTGGATGAATACTCCTTTATCCCCAGCATTGAAGCAAAACAAGCAATCACTTGACAAAAGGCCTGCAGCGCTGAAGGACTAAGCACTCGGGCTCTTGTCTGGATTCTTCACAGCATAATTGATCATTAAGCTCCAATGATGTGGCGTGCACAGAAATGCTTGTACTGCCCTCGTCTTTATTTGATTTGTCTGATGACAACGCACTCTTTTTATTACTGCTTATTAATCAATGGCAATAACAAAGAGTATGTTCTTCAAAACATTATATTACAGAGCTCTGTTCAAAGTCAGTGAAACTTAAATCCACAAAATTAAAGCCCATACGTTTATGGTGGGGTATTGTACTGTAAGTAATCATTTGAGTACATCTGGGCATAGATCACTGTTATTTTAGGTGAGTTAATCCTGCAGTGAACAAGGACTTAAGAGTCTTTTTGTATGTGCCACTAACAAAGCGTTGATTTAGTTTTGCATTTCAAGTAAGACAGTGAGATATAAAGCCTTATGGACACAGGAGGATGCATGGAAATGCCAGGTGTGAACAAAGCTTGTGACCAGATAATGAGAAAACACCTGTGGGAATGTGAACAAGGTGCAATGGTGGAGGTTTTCTGAGTAAAAGGGGCTGATACCTGCCAATCAACACGGCACTCAAAATGATGCTGAAAATATCTCAAAGGTTGCATGACAAAGTGTGACGGGAACAATATAATGAATTTAGGCTTAACCAATCCTCCAAAGTACAGTTTCGGACACCCTATGCATTTGTGAAATATTGGATTAAGAATCACTGTTAGGTCTTCAAGTGCTTTATTTGTTTTGTTTATGTTTTGTTCAGTTTTGAAAAACATTCTGTTATTAGTTGACTTTGATAACGACAATGTTGAGAGCTGACATATTGAAACTGTCATAATGAACAAATATTTCATGATAATATTTGAGATGTAAAATTTTAAGGGTGTCCGAAAACTTTCTTCCACCGCTGTATGTCTGATGTTAAAACTACAACTGGAGTTGCTTTATTAACCTCACTAAACCTGACGCTGCTAGTCCTCAAAACCAAGTTCAATAAAATAATAAATCATTATAAAAAAAAAAAAGATAAACAACATACGCTCATTTACTTAAGTAGCATATATTCATAAATCTTGACGTTCCTATTCTGGACAAGCTGCCAGAAAGCTTTATTACGGGTGTAACACAACATGAATGATCAACACAGTGGCACTAAGCTGTTTGAATCGATATGTGGTCGGAGTGAACTCCCTCGTATTCCTCTGCAGTCAATACCACTACAGTCACATACTCAAGAAAGACGAATAGGGACAAATTTGATTGGAGAAAATTGCAAGGGTAGACAATTTTTCTAAAAAGATGGGTAAAAGAGAGGGGTAAGGAGACAAGTGAATGAGAAGACGAGGATTAGTGGAGGGCACGCCGGTGTATCCCAGTGTTTTCAGGCTGCTCTGCACAAAGGACACGGAGAGGGGAGTTAAATGAATGGGAGCAATAAAGCAAGTCAGGCATGAACGGAGAGGGGAAAGAGGACAATCATTTTCTGTCTACAGTGATGATCATCTCTCTCGTTACATGCACGACATCATCAGCTCCTCAAAGATATACTGGCAAACACACATTGGCCGTGATTCAGTTGTTGTTTTGGGGATAAGGAAAATCTGTCACAGTCCATAGAGGTCTTTCTCTATTTCAGAAACAAATACTTAGAAATAATGAATACAAATAAACACATAATACAAAAAAACTAAAAGAGAACCTTTTCTAAGAGTCTCTACACTTCCCAAAAACAGTCCTCAAAAACATACCCAAGTCTTCTAGATGAGCCACACACAATCCTGTCCTAATCTCTGGGACAGTGCTGCTCTTGTACAGACAGGTCGGCACACCTCTTAGCGTCAATGTGGGGTAATAGCTGCACTAATAGCTCTGCTAATCACTGTGTTCCAAGAAGGCCACATTAATGACCCCTGGGAGCTCTGTGGCAGCCCATAGAGAGGTCATTTGTACTCGCCAGGATCCAAGAGAAACTTCAGAAGGAGAAAATGAACTTAAGAAATATTAATCTTTTAGATGTGTGTTTTCCTTTGTTCATTTGTGACGTACATACATTTGTGAGCTATTATTGTCACAAAATATACAAATAGGTGTTTTCATAAAAGATCATTCAAATGTGAAGAGACTAAACTAAAAAAAAGCAAAAAATATAAGTGAAGTCATGAAATTTGTTTATTTAATTGGGGGTCACAGCACCTTTATGGCTGACTTGGGCCCATTACCAGCAATTTCAAGGCAATTCCCAATTCTTCTCATAAGACTTTCTGCACTCTTACAGGGAATCATTATATTGCCAAATAACAGTATCCCTTGCTAGCATTAAATTAGACTAGAGTAAAACAAAGGTTTTTCCCACCCAGCAGTGACAATGATCTCAGAACAGTTTGTTAAAGTTCACCTAGTGATGGATAGACACAATTAAAAAGCACTGGCTGCTTGTGCAATGCAAACAACCAGAATTATATTTTTTAAGTAGGCTATTGCTGATCATTTTGAATACAATTTCATCGAACTCCATATAATAAATAAACAATATTGAATTTTTAGTTCAGAATTGGCACAACTGATGGAGAACAATATCTACTGAGACGTGGACACATGGGAGAGAAGAGAAATGCTAGATTATAAATCATGTGTTGCAGCATCTGTTTATTCTTTCATTCTTTTCCAGCTTTTTATTTGGTGTAAGAAATGAGTGAATTAACAGCCAAACCCTCCTGTCCGTTTTTTATTTATCCTTTTGACTTTCACTTGGATAAATGTATCGTCCCAGAGTAACCTTGTGTTCCCTATTATCAAGCCTTCTCTTGGATACTAGAGGTGCCAAACACTTACAATCAAATTTGGCTTCGAGCTAACATATTTCCTGCCTTTGTTTTAGCAGTAAAGGTTTACAGGACATTGTCAAAATCTTATCAGTCAAAACATATTTGGGCGAAGTAGGAGTAAGGTATAGACTGCAGCAGTAGTTCACAGCATGCCCGACATATTTCTACCACTACCGCACACTTTATTGCATACGTACACAATCCAATACAGCCGGGGCACCTATTGGCCACTCACTCTGCGGTTTCATTACGCGTTACAGCAAACCCCCTCCAACCCTCACACAATCTACTTCTCCTGTTCTGCACACATTTAATCAACTGGGCTGCAGTGTGTGGTGCTGTGCTGTGCTGCTCCGTGCAGATAAGATTATCCTTCAGCTGTAGTCCTGACAGTCAATAGGTGGACCAGAAGTGTAATTAGTGTATGACTGTGTGAAGAGAGAGTGTCGAGGGAGGCTAAATGAACAAGTCAGAAAACAATAGTAAAGATAGTGACTGAGTAAGAGCAAGGGAGGGCTAATGGTTATGAGCATCAAAAACAATGGAAATCAATGCACAGAACCTTTCGATTCCCCTATATAAAGCTGGTTCTCTCTCCCACTTTACTCTCCTGTGGGTAAACAAATTGAAATAGAAGAGAATTTGCAATTATGTGAAAAAAGTAAGCGAGGGTATGCACCTGCAGACAAAAACAAGGGAATCAGACGAGATTAACTCAGCGGGGCATCAGTGATATGTGCTGAAAAACAGCTGAATGTGAAAAGAAACTTTAAGAGTTGTCTGTGCAACCATCAAGAAAGTTTGAACCATATTTGGCGCACTCAGGGGCAGTTTACGCGAGAACGCTGCTCAGGAATATGCAGAATCATTTATAGAATCATTGCAGAAAAGCACTGTTGTATAAATGGCCTCTCTGTGTAAAGAGGAAGTGACCAGCTGAAAGTATAACACTTGCAGAGTAGAGTATTGTATTTACTGCATCAACTGTCATTTAGATGTGAGATTTTAAGTAAATCCTAAATGGTCTTAGCAACTTAATGAAAAAATATTTATTTCCAAATCAGATTTAAATAAAAGCTAATTTGCATAGAAACTTAAAGAATTCTTACTTAAAATATAATAAAGATGACAATGACACTAACAGTAAGATTAGTTTGGATGCAATTTAGTAATTTGCATATAAGCATTTTATTGATATTAAGACGATGGTAAACATTCACCACCAACAGCCTGCTTCCATCCCAAGATAGAAAAGGTCCAGACATGTACAAGAACAGTTGTTATAAATAGAAACAATTGAAACAAACTGCTGAGGTGGCCATACGTGACTTGATTTCTGTAAGACTGAAGCCCCTGTCACTGTGGGTTACAGCAGTGGCCAGCTGAGGCATACACCCAGCCGCTATCAGCATTCATCATATTATCACCCACAGGTGCACTATGACGTACATACAGACAAATGCCAATTATAATGGCAGGTAGATGGAGATTTTCCTGTGACTCAGACAAGACAACACAGTGATACAGAATGCCAAATTGTGAGGCCCAGAAAAAGTTTGATAAAAAAATCTATATAATAATAATAATAAGAAGAAGAAGAAAGTTAAGTTAGATTTGTGTTCTGTGCTGGTCTGAAACCTGGCTCTGAGGTGAAGGTCAGGCTGTGTGCAGTGCTATGAATTGCAGATCTGTCCACAGCTGCTGCAGTCCGCCTGTGTCACAAGAGAACAGTGTAAAGAGCTCTCTAACACGCCGCTCTAGCATGTATGTGACTTTGTGTGTGATTTTTCAAAGCGAGGGGAGGGTGAGGCGAAACATATGTTTGATGCCTGCCTTGTCACCCACTTTGTTTCCCCAAGTGGGCACATGTACAGACAGTGACCGTGACTGTTGGCACAGAAGTGGTCACGCTTATGAATGATCTTCATTATCCCCCACAGCAGCATCGACTATTTCCTCTGGCATTATAATCCCTTACGCAACACTGCAGTGACACAACATCTGACACCTCTTCATCACTGATTGCAGTTTTAATTGACTGTACTCATTAATTAATCTCTTTTAGAACAATTAATTCTTGCCACCCACTTCTGATGAGAATGGTGTCAAAGACCATTGAGAGAAAGGTTAACTGAGTCAGATCTGAAAGCATGTGAAAAGCCGAAGCCATTAGCTTACTGCTATTTTAAAATCAAGATGACATTTTAATTTCTACTTCTTTGTAGTATTTTTAGCCTGATGCTACCTTCGGAAACCAGTGCTACGCTCCAATTAGAGCAACCTTAAAAGGACGTTCATGGACAGAGGGAAGATCAGTTCAGGAGTGGAATACAAGGGCAGAGATTACCACACTTCCAGATGTATTCACTGCAAGCACTGCTGTATTAGCATGTTTAACTAGTAGCAAGGATAAAATGTATAGAGTAGGAAAAGCTGTATACAGAGATGAGAGCACATTTATGAAGTAAATAAGACTGAGGGCATCAGAACTGCAGTTGTTGTGGGGTGTTCACCAACTGCAGTGGTACAATTATACACCTCATAATCTCAGCAAGGATTTAAAGAATTTGCCGCTTAACCTCTTAGTATCCTGACTGATTAGATGATTAATAATTAGATCATAATGTAGCATGACTGTAGTATGGCATATCGATGGATGTCTATGCATTTGGACTGCATGCCTCACACAAGACGCATTACATCAACACTTGAGCTAGACTGGATGAGGTTGAGCTCGGTTGTATACTAATGGCTTTTATACTAAAGCTATAAATACTTAAAAATGTGACCCGGCCGAAAACCCTGAAGCAGGACTTGCATGCATAAACCATTTGTGACAGGGCTTTTTCAAAAATTCATTTTAAACACAGATATGGAACACTACAGTACTTAAGTGAACCAAACACACTGAAAAGGATAAATGGACTGTGACAAGTGTAAAAGCTGTGTGTTATGTGGTAAGTGAGAGTAGAGAAAGGGTCTCAACTAGAACTAATGGCAGGAGAGGAGGAGAAATAAGGCCTTTGAAAGGCAGGGAGAATGTGCCAGGAATAAAAAGACAGAACTGCAAATGAAGGCAAGTAGCAGTTTAGAGCAAAGAAAAGCTAACAGGGCACGTGTGTTTAGACAAATTTGGGTAAAGTCTACTATATGTCCATAGTTTGATTTGTTTGCACATAAATTACCAGGTCATATTCATTATTTTGCAGTGTTGCTTTTATAGGGGTTTACACGAGGAATTCCTGATAAAAAGAAGGCCTTTAAGAAGGGTAATAGTGGACATTACAAGACAAGAGGGGGACTGTTCTGCCTAGCACCTCTCTTACCCTTTTTCTCTTTCTCTCTCACCCTTTTTTGCTCTGATAGTCAATGCAAGGACTGTAAATCCCCCCGAAACTTGAGAGTAGGTAAACAAACCATTAGCGCTGTTGGAAGGACAATCACACACACACAAGAGCAGTATGGGACACTGACACACGCAGATCACTGTGAACTAGACGACACCTTGGTGGAACACACATGAGAGTGGTACATCAAAACACGCCTGCTAATCTTTCATGAGTGCATACATGCAAGAGGGCTTCACAATGAGCTGGCAAATATGTAACCACACAACAAAAAGGATCTGTGGAAGTCAATGCTGTAACACAATATGAATTTATGAATAAATGAACAAACCAAGAGCCCAAGATCTTTGTCATCATTGTACGAGAAGCAGGTGATTAAATGTATCCTGGGTGCCATAAAAACAAACCAAAATGTGACAGCAATGTTGTGTATTTTGAATCAAATAAAAAGATCAAATTTGACATCTCCAGTGTGTCCAACCGTTGAACCAATCACTATGTTTGCAGTGTTGCATGGGTGACATGTGACTTGAAATGAGTGACATGTGACTTGAAATGAAATAAAAATAGCTTAACAAACCATAAATAACATCAAGGGTAACATTACTTATGAACAAACTATATTCAGGCCGTACGTTTTCAAACAATGTGCTGTGAAAACTAACTAACTTCATTTGTTTCTAGTGCATAGAAGCAACAAACAGAGGCCAAAGAAAGCACCAAAATGTCTGATTTAAAGAGGAGCACTTACTGCTGTTTGGATACACAGTCCCATTAAAGAGCCATAAAACCCAGTGAAAGAGGAGAAAAGCTACAGTGGCCTCAGTCTTTAGCAGCATCCAGTAAAGAATCTATCCGTTTGGAAGTTGCAGGCCATTATGAGCTTTGGTGCTTCCAAATGCCTTAGACTACACTTTGTTCTGTTTAGTTCTATTCTCTATGATAGTCTTTTACTCTGCCATCTTCCCTGATACTCATTTTCAGTGCACTTATTCTACCAACTGGCCTGGTGGATGTTCAATTGAAGAAATGTTGTGGATTTACATTCAATAGTGCTTAAATACTGGGGTTTTAGAAACAAGCAGTGGTCTATATAAATCTATCCATTTATGATTCCTGAGCCGGACTTAGTATAAGGTGTGCAACCACTTTAAAAGCCTTATGTTCGCTGTCTTAATTAAAAACGCTAGCACAAAAGGGCAGTCATTAGAGCAGAGTGAGCACAGCAGAAGCAACAGGAAACAAGACAATGAAGCAGAGATAACAGATAACACAGCCGCACCTCACATCCTAAAATACTAAAAAAAACATTTTTAACACTGCAAGTTTAAAATATATAACATTAAATACATTTTCAAACTATAGACACACTCAGGTGAGCCACTGCCACATGATAATTGGATCTTTTATTTGCTTCCATTAATATAATTGTACTTCACTTGCATTATTTGATGAGAATATTACATTACACAGTCTTTCAAATGAAGATCAATGCCTGTTAAGTCATATTCAACTAAATACTTTGCAGTGATTGTGTAGGAGATGGATAAAGCTGTGTGTAAGTGTAAGCAAGAGTATGAAACACTGCACTGGAGCCTGTGAATGAGACAAAGAGTGAATGTTGAACCTAAATGAAAACATCATGATAGGTCAAGGCAGCTTTGATGGGAATCCCCACTAGGATTTGTGTGTGAGCAGTGACAGCAGGACCACAGCTGTGCTATTTTTAGCCCTGGCTTGTTGAAGTTTGACTTCGTTGTCGGTGACTTTAAGGACAGTCAGTTTCCCTGCCTCCTCCTCTTTCCTTCCTCTGTGTCCTCTTCCTATTGCACTCTGTTATCATGCCACAAAGTCACCCTCTACATCTGCGTTTAACCACAGGAATCGGTCAAAGCATGAAGAACTTACGCATCAAACCATAGTTATGTCCGCACCACTTCTTTTAAGGAATTACATTATATTTACATGCCAGAAAGACTTTAATCCTACAAGGGAAATAAATACAATTTGACCTTTTCTAAAGCAACATGCGCTGACGTTGCCAAGCAAACAAAAAAAGAAAAGAGGTTGGATGTGATGGGAAAATATTTATAGTGTGGAGTAGGCATTTTTCTTTGTTTTGCTGTGAATCTTAAATAGCATTTTGGCAGATTACAAGTAGACATCATTACATGTTATTTGTAGGTCATTTATGAACCGGAACTTTCTATATTACACTTTGTAAAAGATGGCACAACTAGAATAAACGAAGATGTCAGTTACATCCATTCCTTTAATACACGGTTATTACCAACATTGAATGGCAGGCGTGTCCTCTGTCATCTGCCATTTTTCTTCTCCAATCTCTTTCCTCAAAGCTTTTATGAGCCATTGACGTCTGCATCACCCTCTCATGACCTGTGCATTACTGATGCTATGCACTTGTGGGTGTCTGCCGTGTTGCATAATGACAGCTCAGATAGTGTTACTGTCCACGGTGGTGTAATTCGACACACACTACTGATTCTCAATATTACACGACCACATTCAGCTGCGGTCAATTCCTCACCAATCTGTCCGCACAACTGCTTTTCTTGCTCCGTTACATTAAAATGGAATTAAAGCATTATTCTGTTTAGAAATGTAATAGTGGTCATTTGTTTTATTGTCTTGGAAATGTATTTATTCACTAGAACTGTACGTGTCTTACCATCCACGATAATACATGTATATTGGGGGGTTGATAAAAGCCTGTTTTCTGGCATTATCAAGGATATAGCAGCAGTAAGTCATACAATGTCTGTCAGTCAGAGCTGCGCAGTACTCCTCCAGCACTGTCTCACGGCGCATCGTGACATAAAGAACGCATCTGCTCTGAGCAAACTCCCAAACTACCGTCTCTGAGCTGTAGTCATTCAGAAATATAAATTAACTCTAAATCCTGTGTTTATTAAGCATTCTGAGTTACTTTATGTCTGCAATTTTACAAACCGTATCCCAGCCGGGGGCAGAGAGGAAAGGAAAAAGGCCTCAATTTGGCACTGCACTAATAAACAAAGCCGCTGGAGTAGAAACAAAAAATACAAGATTGTGGCTTATATCATATGATAAGTCTGAAGATTACACAACGTGAGTGGCTCAGAGAATTACTCTTTCTTTAACCTCCCCATGTGTACCTTAACCTTTATGGACAGAGCAAAAGTATTAATAATAAGGCATTCTTCTCTGACCTTGTGAATGATAAATGGTACATTATGCAGAGCTTTTTGTTCCCTTCTTGGACTTTACATCACACTTAAATTCACACTGCGGTGGTAAACTACCTCTGTAGCCGGAGGAGAGACAGAGACTGACGGAGAGATGTGGCTGCCATAACAATGGCGCCAACAGCCTCTCTGACCACCACCAGATACACCACCACAATCACACTAACACATTCATACACCAGAGTGCGGTGGCAAGATGGGTGAAATGTGTTGCCCCAGGACCCAACAACAGAATGAACCGGTTGGAGTGGAAATTCAAAACATCAACCTTCCAGTCATTAGACGCCCTGCTCTACCTGCTGAGCCACTGCGCTTGTATATCTGACCTACTGACTGAACTCAGACAATAAAGCTTAGTATTGTACAATGAAAAAACTTTTTATAGTCCATCTTAAACATCATGGAATTTTCAAAGACATTACGTTATCAACTTCACGCATTCATCCATTGGCCGATAAGAGAAATACATGTCATTGCGCACTTGTTAAAAGAAAAGTCTCTCCCACATTCACAAACGCACACAGTCACAAGGACTTTGTGGTGCTACCAAGGCAACCAAAACACAAGAGCTAATTATAGTCATAGCTGTAGACTCGGAGACACAAACTCAAAGTGAGGCTCATTCACTTAGACAAACACACAACACAGCCGGCTCATTTATCCTCACTCTCTTGTCAATGAATTTGCATCCTCCGGGGGTTCAGCCCAGCGGACTCACCGAAAATTAACACCTGCCCAATCAGATGCTATGTAAAGGTATGTGTTAGGGGGAACGTTCAATGGATCAATAATGACAGGCTTTTATTATAAATTTGCATGCAACCTGTCCAACTGAATGTACACAACGATGAAACAATGACTGGTTTTAGAAGCATTTTCAGTGGTGCTAAATGTATTAGGACAAATAATAAATATTTTCTCATGAGGCGCAGACAAAATAATGTATATTAATCATGGGCATTCAATCATTTTCAGTAAAAGCACTAATATTTGAATGTTGCAATGACAAATGTGAGCTTTTGACATTTGAATGCTCATCAAAACAGTAGCTATATAATTATTAAAACTGAACCAGTACTAAATAAAGACTAAACAGGTCTAAACTAGGACTAAACCCAGACTTAACAGACCTAAACCAGAACTGTTTTGTTTAGACGCTGCACAGTTTGATTTGTCTGTTTTGACAATGATTTTGACGAGCATTAAGTAAATTTCCATCTCATAGGAGACCTCAATGTTTTTGTGATACGGATACTGTGATCAATAGTATTGCAATAATGATAAATTAGCAATATATTGTGCAGCTCTACTATAGATAGTAAAGCAGCTCTTCCCACAAGATAAATGTGTGTGTGGGTGTCACTTGGGCTTCAGTACCACGGACAGCGACAGTTTCCTGATAAAAGGGGGTGTGATTGTCATTTATTATCTACCCAAACTATTTTAACATGTGTTTATCATTACTGGATGTGCTAGGAGCTAACAGAGACGTGTGGATCCTAACAGCCTCCTGTTTGTGAGTACAACTGAGCAGCTGTTGTCATATAAAATATGTGGCACATGCACTGGCGAAAATGTAGCTATGTGGTCTAAAAAACAACATACACACCAACTACCAACCATGAAATACAACATGAAGACACAGACCATTTTTAGACCATGCTAAAAACGACACTGCATTAAGAAATCATCATTCACCTACTGCTGATAAAATACCATCACTAACTGAGTACTATTAAAAAAAGACAAATCTAATTTCACAGTGAAAATTATTGCTTTGGAATTGTACAAAATCATCCTGAGATGCTGAATGGTATAATGGGAAATCTAGTAGGAAATAAAAGTGTAATTGGATAAACAATAAAAGCTGATCTCAGGAATTATGACTGATGCTTATATTTGCAAAACCATACAATAATAGTAATGGCTGAGTCTATTTCTCCAAGCACAGATCAAGGCAACACAGAGGACTGAATGTGTACGTCCTAAACACATCACTGTTAACACATCACTTTGTGAGGAAAAAGTAAAGGGTTGTGAAAAATCTCTAACATTGGCCATCTTTGTTTAGCTGCTTGGATCTTCCCTGAAGAATTTAACAATGAAATGTCAGCCATCATTGAGTAGGCCTTTTGGAAAAGTTATTGGGCAGATGGAGCCTTAGGACAGAGGTTCAACAGCTAAGGTTCATATAGATGCTATGTGGCTATGTGCAGAACAAGCAGCACCTTAGTGTTAAAGCATTGAAGAGCCTTTGTAAACCATGTCTTCACTGTACCACATGCAAGTGTTAGAATGCTTTTGTATAGAGACCATCTCTTTCTAAACTAAATCTGGAAACACATTTCTACTCACAATTTAAACTTCTGTACACAAGAAGAACATATGATATTGTCAACATTTATTTTGTTATAATATTTCTGATAAAAAAAATGTAATCTTACAATGTCCCTAAGGCAGGTTTACAGCAACATGTCATAAATAAGAGCTGCCCTCCAGATCTTACTCTCTCACTGCGCACCAAGACACAAACTGAGTGTCCTCTTCAGCGGATTCAAAAACAAACATTTGTACCCTCTGAGTCGCCACTTGCTCAGTAGCAGATTTAAATCCACTGTAAGCACTTTGTTTACTACAAACTTTATGTCAGCCAGGGACAGAGAGGCTGTCAATAGCAGGTTGTGTTAGCAGCAGCTAAACTCTAGGAAAAGCCATTCCCATCCTGAGCATCCCTGCCTGACTGAGGCATTATTATTTCACAACAAAACTGTCACTAAAACTGAAAGTTTTGTCGGCTGCTTCACACTAATCATAGCTAGAGCTGCTGGACCCAAAAAGCTGTTCAATACAGTGTTGTTTAGTATTTTAGAGTTTCATACTGTCTTGATATATTGTGATATATATTATATATATATATATATAACTTTCAGACTATATAGCCCCAAGTACTGAAGTGATAGAGAGCAGATTCTCATTAGCACTCAGTCAATACTGTCGCCTCAGGACAGGTGTCATGAGGTTCAACAGTTTTTAAGAAAACACAAAAATGAAAAAATAGGACAATACATAATATAGACTCAAATAATACTAATCCAAGGTTTTTGTGGCAAAAGTGATGATGCACAGTCAAGGACTAGGCTCAGGTCTGCTTTGTGGGCGAGTTAAAATGGCAAAGAGCTTTATCCAGCTAAAGTGTCCCTGTCCTTTCCATTCACATAATTCCTTGCATTCAACTCCCTAGTTTTGACTATTATGCTCAGTAATACAGGCTGGAAAAAGGCAGAGCTACAAACATATCAGAAAGCACAAACCAATCAGCCAAGAAGTAAGGAGAAAATAAGACAGCAAGTATAGTAATGATTTAGCTGCACTGAATCAACATTGGAACTAAAGCATAAGCTCTTTCTTCTTTTACAGACTGATGTGCTTTTTCCAGGAACCAAAGAGTAAAAGTGCATTTCAAGGAAATGGCTAATTGGAGGCAATTGCAATGACAGTAGAGATGGGTTAAGGATGGAGGACATGACCTTATGACAAGACCTCATGATAGAAAAGTAACATTCAAGTCTATTAATGGCAGTCAGCTGAGTAACTATGTCAGAATCCTGAGAAATAGAACTTCTTTCCATATTTTAGATTGGGCTTTTTTTGGTGAGCTGCTTTGTTTACTTTACTACTTTACATTTTAGTTATTGTATAAACAGATCCTTAATTTCACAGCAAGGGCAAAGGTCACTTAAGATTAAGGTCAAGAATACCAAGCATCTTAACATGTTTGCTGTCCCCAGTTGAGAGAGAAATTATTATTATTATTATAATCATGATTAAACACCGTCTTCTGAAATTTACAGTGCCACTTCAGTTTTAGGGCTAGCCAAACCTGGTGTCACCAGCTGTGAAATCCTTATTATTTACAACCCTTGATAATAAACCCAACAAGGTCCTAAGGTCTTATTTTTCTCAGATCATACTGTTTACAATATGCTAATAGATGATTGAAAACTTTTCCTCAGTTAAAGCAAAAACTCTTTTTGTTGCAGAGATTTAAAAGTACTCCGAAGACTGTCTTCAGGCCAAGCTTTTTTTTAAAGGGGACATGCAATGATTTGAAACATCTAGCTTGAGGCTTTCTTGGCACTAATAACATGTTTACTTCAGGTGTGGAGTCAGTCATCCAGGAGGCCATTACAGTCCTTGTGTCAGTCACATGTGGCGCTCAGAGCGGTGCAGGCCGTGTGACAGAAGGAGCTGAAGGGCTGCAGTGTCATACGGCAGCCTGACATCTGGGACAGTGTGTTATTAAAGCAGTAATGGCTCTCTTTTACCTCGCTACCAGCAGGGAGATCAATAGAGCGCTCCTTATTGAGTGTCCACTGTGGTGAGTCCCCGAGGGCCCGTGTCTCTCTATGAATGTGTGAATATGAGACGGCACGAGCTTTGTGTGTGTCTGTGTGTGTGAGATCCACACATTTCTGTCAGCTGTCTCTGAAACTGATGCAACAAGAATGCCAGACATTTCCGTCAAGGCAGAACAAGTCATCGCTGAGTCCAGATGCCTCCTAATGTAATGCTGAATAACTGAAAAAAATAAGAAGTATGCTGTTGACAAGTGTTTCCCCGAGTGATTCACAGCGGATATGACACTGAAAACTGCACGGAGGCCTTATGGCACTAACCTTCTGCAAATACGAATTCTTAAGACCACTGCAAACAGATGAAAAGGACCGGATAAAACTCAAACTGGGAAAATGTCACTTTACGCATAAATGTTTCATGAACAGCATAAATTAAAGGGACATAAGATTTGGACAATCATTATGCCAATAACCTTTTAAAAAAGAGGTGTAGTGTGTGTATGTGTGTGCTGTGTGTGGGAAACAAACAGCAACAGCAGCAGCTCTAAGGTCCTGAAGCAGCCAAGACAACACATTTCAGTCCTTGTAAATCACCTGATGGACATTTATTACTTGATGCTTGGCTCTGCATGTAAAGTACCCTTTTTTTCTAGCTGTTGCTGGAGATAGCAGATTGCATTTAAGCTTTTTCACACTTTTTTATTGAAACAGTGTTGCTTTTTCTAACTGCATTACTGTCAACTGTTTACACCTTAGAGGTATGTGAACATAGTATCACTAACAGTGCAGAATGAAGACAAATATTAAGATTATAGCCTATAAGATTGTAGGAAGTAATCTTAACATCTGTCTTAACCAATGGTGAGATCATAGAAAAGGCTGCAGTATGCTGCTGCATAGCATTAATGCTTGGAGAGATTAGATTATATTCTGACCATCGTCAGCAATCTTGACTTTATTTTGACAACAAACCAAACATCTGATTCTTCAAGAAAAGCCAAACACTAATACGCACAGTGAATGACTAAACCAGTCTAAAATAGGTTTGTATGACTGCCCTTGACCCTTTACTTCCATGACTGCATTGTGCTGATGCTAGTCAGCCATGTTTTCATAACAGTGTTGCTAATAGGGATCACTGATCCAAGGCCAAATCAACAAAAAGACAGGCAGGTTGTCAAAACAAGAAAGAAGTGAATATAAGGGTGGAAAAACACTGCTGTGTGGTCTGACATTCAGGTAGCAATTAAATGGTTTGTTGATACAACAATCCTAACATTCAAGTCATTAAGTAAACTTTGCAGGACAAGGCTTGTGTTTATCTACCAACAGTCTGCTGACCAAAGAGCAGGTCCTGAGAAAACCCTAAACTACAGTACATGGTTTACTGTAGTTTAGTAAACTACAGTAAACCATGTACATAAGAAAGAATTATGTACATGGTGCAATAAGAAAGAATTAAAAACAATTGCATACTGGTCTCTAGATTGTCTGGAGAGTGAGCAGGTCTGCATAAAAAAAATCAATGAAATAATTTCTCTTGGAGCATGGAACTGGTACGTAAGAAAAATAAATTGTATTGTTTTCTATTTTTCTATTTAGTAATAAACTTGACTCTACTGGATATTCTATGTTCCATAGTGACATGGAAAACCTGCGCTTAAAAAAACACAAAGCAGACAATTATCCCACATGCTTCGCATTACACTTTGTGTTTACTGTCTCAGCTTTCTTCCATCTGTCTAAGACATGACAATGACAATAACCACTTTCTTTGTTTATTCACTTCCTACTTCCTAGTGGTGAATTCCTTTAGTCTTAGTTGCCCTTTTCAATGTGCGTTTTCAGTGATGCAGTGAAGCCACACAGTGAAGGAAGGGGGAAGGTAAACAAAGAGTGAAGCTCGAAGTTTGGCCACAGCATACGGTTCAGCTGTCTGGACTGTTTCCCATTTCCCGGACCAGATGCTTGCGTCATCCATCTGTGAACACTTAGCAGTCACTTCACGCACCACCCCAAAAAAAAAAAAAAAGCTGGATCTAATGTTTTGTCCTCTATTGGAAAAAATCAGCTGGAGACATGTACTTGTCATTGAATAACACACTGTTATCACTGTCATTTCTGGTTCTCAAGTGTAACATCTTTGCTGCCATTATGCGTTGATAATAGTATTTGTTATGCACAAACCAAAAGCCTATTATGAAGGGAGTTACTTCCCAGGAGCAGCTAAAGAAGAAAATGCAAAGAGTTCTCTGTTAGGGCCCCCAGAGTGGAGCTTTGTAAAATATGCACCTCGGTCCACAAGTGCCTCTGGCTGACGTCAAAGCCCTGTTAAAGTCAAATCAGCCGCAGTAATGTCTCTCCCCCTTAATTCAAGAAAGTCACAGAAAGTTTTCTTCCCCCAAAATAACTGCTCTGTTGATACTTGGCCAGCATGTGAGCATGTGAGTGTGGTGTGTGTTGCAGTTATGACATCACCGGGGGTGCAGAGGGGAAGGAAGTTGGAAGAAGATGATGTTTGGAGTCAGTAACAGACGAGACAGAGCAGTAACTTATTAATTACCACAGAGAAAAACATTCCTGCCTCAAGTGGCTTGGCTTAGGTTTGTGATTGTCCTTCCATCCTGTTGTGAACTAACTCAGACAGAAATGTCCATCGCTGCATTTCTGGTTAGCATACCCTTGTGTTTGGTCTGGCCAACTGAACCTGGCCACTGAGCTGCTTTAGGATACTAGTACATTTAAGAGCACATAAACTACTTTTATTATCAGTGTAAATACTATCTGTTGCATAACAGTGGATATGGATAGATTTCAGTGGTGGTTGGTATCATATTTTAGTCTATATTTCCTTAGGATAGAGTGACAGTAATCTCCAGTAGGTGTCAGACCAGTATGACGTCCAAAACTTATTTACACTGTTCAAAAATTCATGTTATCTTTAGGCGCTGTTCATACAAACTGATTTTTTTAACAAGTCTATTTTAGCATTTCAGAAGCTCAAGCAAAACCAGACACCTTAAAAAAAAAAGGGGGGGGGGGGTCAGTGGTATTGCAAAAACAAGGCCTAACTGCATTTCATTTTTGTGGTTTTCTCATCTTTATTCTGACACTTGTCAATTTCTTCCTGATCCCGACCAAGTTTAAATACATATGTCTCATTAAGCATGTAACGTTGCTGAAACAAACAGGCAATGTCCATCTGTACCTTTGTCATTGAAGAATTTGGGCTACATACCTCTGTCCCATGCAAATCATTAACTGCTATGAAAAGCCTATCCAAATCTCTACCTGCATGTGTATACAGTCTATCTTTACATGCATGTTGAGTAAAGCTTTTCAGGCAAAGCTTAGCACGCACTGGGATTTGATTTGACATCCCCCTCTGTGAATTCTGAGATCTTGGCACAAGGCTTTGAAAAGCTTGAGGAATGAAAGAAAGCGGGGGAAAATGATTCATAGACACACACATAGAAAATGTGTGGGAAGTGATCAGAAACATGCTAGCAGAAAACAAACAGTACGTTTTAGGTCAGAAAATAACATGCGAGAGAGGAAAAAAATACACGTGTGAATCATGTCAGTGGCTGTTCTAATGTTTCAAAACAGAAAGACTGCTAAGTGATGATTAGTTGTAATTTACCTGACCCTGTGTTTTGTTAATACCACTTTAGGTCTATTTAAAGAGCGGCACATCTGCCCCCTGTTTGCCTTTCCATAGCTGTAAATCCTGTAAAGTGAAAGGAGGATGACCTGCGACAGAACAGACAAGACTATTTTTATGAGACGAGAGACTTTCAGTTTGCACCGCACATAGAGACATACAAATTAAGTTTCTTCTGCGGATTTCCTTACACACACTTAAAATGGCGATCAAATAACATATGCATAATAACCATTCTTCTCATCTAAACAAGTAACTTCAACACAAATTTCCACTCATCTTGTACATTACCCTCAGCTCCACCTTTATGTAGTTATATGCAGAAATTACTCTGAAACCATGACCATCGGGGGAAGGGGTCGTGACACATCAAAAGTAAATCTTTGGGGGTCTCTAGTCATGACCACTACAGAGTGTCATGTGAAATCCTTGTCACACAGTCAGGTGATTTGACCATTACAACAGATCACAAGGTCTTCGTAAAGGTGGCGTAACATCTCTCCGGGCAGTGTGAAAAACAGATCACTAAAAAAAGACAGAAAGAAAGGGGACTTTCCATTTGATTACAAAGTCATATTTCATTAACCTGAGGCCAGACACATTCAACTGAAGAAGGTTACACTGTCTTTGTGAATAAATGCAAAGCTGGGGAAAATTGAACTTCAATATAGCAGTATAAAGTGCTCCATTGTGCAGCCTTAAGCCTCTAATATGATGAAGACTCTTATTCCCCAAATCAGTAATAAGCACCCCTTGCATAGTTTTCTCCCTTATTTCTTAGACTCTTACACTCTATTTATACAATACTGCATATATATATATATATATATATATATATATATATATATATATATATATATATATATATATATATATATATATATATATATATATAATATATATATATATATATATATATATATATATATATATATATATATATATATATATATATATATATATATATATATATATATATATATATATATATATATATATATATATATATATATATATCCACACCAGCACCTGAGGATAAAATGTCCAACCTTCTCTGTTCTGTTTTTTTAAGACTTAAGAAGTTTTGTTTTTGCTGTTCCATTTTTTTTGTGGGGCAGAACATTCAAATAGTAAAATAGTCATGAGAGTTATTTGTGTTGTACTACCTGGAAAAAAAAAAAAAAAAACCCCAACAACAAACGTATTCAAAAAGCCACTAATTGGGAAAACATAATAGTGACAACTTCAGAACAAAGAACTTCCTTTTTTATAATTAACTTTACATTGTGTTCTGTCAACCAGCAGAGATGTTTCAATTTTAAAAGTGTGAAAATGTATTGAAAGATGTCCAGTTTGCTGGACTGCACAGTTATTGCACAGTTTTTTTTTTCCTTTAGACATAAAAAAGCTTTGCCGCTGCTGGGAGGCTAATTACTGCACACTGTAAGGCAACAGACAGAGACAAAAACACGTTCTGAGTTTCATTAGAAACGGCAGTATAGAATGTACCTTTTATCACCCACATGCAGTAAAGTGTCGATGATCTGTGGAAAAAAAGAACGCAAGATGTCATCTACTCTTTACTATTAAGGATTTTAATAGATGAAAACATCCAGCACATACCAGAATCACATGCTCACTCCTGAATAAGGGACACTCCCATTGGTTTACACTGAGGTCATCAAACAGATAATGGCGACCGATAAACATCATCATCCATTTTTCTGCTTAAGATCAGACAGGCACAGGTAGCTAATAATGACATTTCCACTGCTGATTTTATATCATTGTTTCAATGAATGACAAGCGCTCTAAAAAGTGCCAAAAAAATGTACTATTAAATATTATTGCCTATCATTACAGAAGAAATAGTTTTAAGTGAGAGGCAAACATGCTAAATTGACTGTAAAGTAAGCTGAGGAATCTACATATGACAGATAAGTGCACTTCATTACAGACTGGTGTACTTGAGAGAAAAACAAAACTGATAGAAAGCAGATGTTTTATTCTAAGACACTAAAACCCAGGCCTAAAGTGGCTAGGGGTAAATCCTTGGCTAAAGGCAAGGTAAGACTATCATCCTCCTCATTATTTGACAGTTATCCTCAGGATGGTCTTACAGTACAATCACTATAATCCACTGCTGCTATGGGGTAATGGTAGGGACTGATGACAGTGGTAACCATAGAAACGCACCACGATAATGAAGCGTGCCAGCATATAGCTATCTATAGCCCGTCTAATTTGTGTGTGTTTATGTGTGTGTGAGTGGGCTGAGCTGATAGTTCTTCCAAAGACTTGTTGCACCTGTGAGTGGGCTGAAGGAATTGCAGAACAGCATGATGAGCAGTGAGGCCTATGTATTCTTCCTGGGTGTAAAAAGTGAGCACTTGGTAACACACGGCAACGCAAATCTTTCAGAAACTTTGTGGCAGGAAGCACAAAATAGCCGTACTTATGAATCACTTTTTTTCTTTCGATGGAACCACGCAGTCGCTGACGCAAATGAGGACACAAGAAAAAAAAAAATTGGTTTCAGGCTTTGTTCATATGTAGCTTGTCTCTTAAAAGCAACTCTGGCGTAGTTGCTGTGTTAATGCAGTTCAATTAATCAGGTATGAATGCTGTCTGTCTGAATGTGACTATCTGAGCGACTGACCTCAGATGCCTTCAAAAAGGTAGTGTTCACTTTAATGTGAATGTTACACTGACTTAGGATCTGTAAACAAGCACAGCCTAAGATGGATTAAACTAAATGCACTAAAAATGTGACTTTCTTTCTGAGGTGAAAGAACATATTGCGACGGCTTATTATCCTTTAATTCAGCATCTTAGGAAAGAATATATCCAACAAGCACATTCAGTACAACTGCCTACATTGTTTGGAGTTGCCTCCGTATTGTAATTACTGCAATGTCCAACCTGGTTGTGACCTCAAATGACAGCTCGTTCTAGTCTGTCTCTCTATAAGGTGCTCAGTCTTGTGTCATTTTGTCTGTCGGCTTATATTGAAAACGCCAAACGGATAAATTAAAAAGCAGAAATATACACACAAGCTGCTACATATTTATCTGTATTCTCAAAAGACCTTTTAAGCCAGTTGAATTTCCTGTGCCATTTGGTTACATCATTTTAATGTGCATGTAGTCAGGCTGACATTACACCGAATGCCCTGCTGCTCAAAAACACTATCTGCATTAATCCATAGCTGACTTCTTGCTCAACTCCTCACATTCCGTTCATATTTCATGCCCCTGCACAAGTCCCTTGCCACCCCTGTCTCCTCGCTGCTCTGTCTCCTCCTTTTTCCATTTGCATCTATTTTATATCAAGCACCTCACATGAAAGAATCTGCTTTTCCTCTCAGCTGCATCCACCCAATTTGTCACAGTAAATCTTGGAAGATGTGCTTCATCTCTTCACGAGCTTCACACAGAGAAGTCAAAGAAAATGGAAATGCTAATTTTACACTTCCATTCTGTTTTATCATGTATTTCTAGATCAGTAAAAATAAAAGCATAGTTACTTTAAGACCCGCATTACATTTGCTGTATGAGAAACAACAAACACTGGCTTGTATACACTTATTGTACTAAGTGTTTTGAATTTGCATGGTGCAATTTGTTGTAACTTGAACAATAAAAAATAAATGCTAGTTCAGAATCTTGTTTGTTAATGCAGACTTTTGTTGTACACACACTGCATTAATTTTTGAGGGTCTGTACAGTGGATGCATTCAAACTTTGCAGGGCAGGCATATGTGAGGTTGATGCTGCATTAATGTACTGAAAAAAAAGAAAGAAAAATGTAAGTATATCGCTGGTCTGAAGCTTTATGTTTTATTGTGTAAACATAACACTATAACCGGTGACGTAGTGCAACATACGATCCAATGTGATCAGATGACAGTTCAGAGTCTCCGGTTATTAAACTACCTCAAACTAAAGGCAAACACTGGACAAAGCAGCCTGAGCTTAATCAGTGTTAGAACACACAGTACAACGTGGATAGCTGCCGACTGATAGCGTGGCCAAATAAACACAAGGCCACTTTAAAGGTGCTTTCACGCTCAAGTGATACCATTATCAATGCAACATTTGCTGAAGTAATGGAGATATTCTGAGCCTAAACCAGGCTTCAAACACCACAGTGTCCTCGTGTGTAATGCTTTAGGCTCTTCAAAGCAAGGTTACACTTAACGCTGACCTCAGGATTTCACTCTAAAAGGACAGAGAAAAAAGAGACCCCTTGAAGTAGTACTGCCTATTTTTTAAGCTGAACTGCATTAATCCGTGTCATTTACGTAGCTGTCGAGAGTGACTAATACATCATGTGCATCTTCAGGCTTACTAGATTCAAGGACATTATAAATCCTGTGCGCTCAACTGAATAATACAATGTTAGTTCTACTGAAGAAGCAAGTATTGGCATATTTATAGCACGTTTAACTTTTGAATAACCACTCACCATTTCTTCAAAGAGTATGTCCTAATAATTAACATTTCTTGTACACGTCAACATTTCTGTTTAAACCTCACTGACGTGGCATATGAGGTTAAGAGTGGCATTTCCACTACTCTCAACTAACCTCTGCAGTGGCATTACACCATTAGTCTGGTCAAAAACAAGTGTCCCCTGAGGTAAAACCTCTCAATGATCAATGTATACACATTACACATGACTACTGTTTGCTCTTGTCTCCACACAGCTATGATTCACGGAAACAACCAAACTACATTCTTGTTTTTTTAGGCTTAATATGACAAGAGCAAAATCATTTTATTTGAAGTATATTTTACGTACCAAAATAAACATGCATCAATATTTTAACATCACTCTTTCAATGTCAAGTACTGCCAAGATGGAATATAATATTAAAATAGCCATAAATTATTAGCCTAATGTAGGCCAGCAGCAAACCTTTAAATGTAATGTTTCCTTGCTGCGGATGTAGCAAGTGTGCAACTAAACCAGCAGTAGCATTATTGGGAAAAACATGGTTTTAGTGAAACATGACAGCAGCCAGAAGAGTGTATTTTCTCTATAGAATCAGCTGCTTTGTCTCTATTTTCAGCCACATGTTACTGATTTTGCAGTTGGCTTCAGACTGCGGTTGCTGCAGAAGACGTCTATCCTGTGACTGCTGTTTGTCAAGTAAAGAATTTGTGGAAATGCTGCTGGAAATCCTTTTTTCTCAGTGTAATGAAAGCATTACACTGGCTGATACACGCTAAAAAGGCAACATGTACTAACAGTTTAGACACACTAATTAAGACACTATAGCTTACTTGACAATGTCTCTATTTAGTATTTGATATACTGTTTAGGATTGAACTTTTATGTAATTGTCAAGTAGGGGTCTGGCATAACACCATTACAACATCAACAAGGACCTTTTACAACTCTACTTTAAATCAGTTGATAACAACAAAACAATTAAGATGTATTCCTAAGTGGCCAGGCAGTGTAAATGTGGTTAGCTTAGAGTGCTCATCCCATTTACAGCCATCAATCTAGGAGAGAAATGTTCTGTGTCAAGGTTGACTGCATAAGTTGGAAAAACTGAGATAAATATGTTCTATTGGGATGAATTCTAAAAAGTCCCATTATCCAGACAAGAGGTTAGTATTTATTCCATGTTCAGTAAATGTGCCTCTGTCCAATGTGTCAGAAAGGCGTGATGATCTCATGTAGCGCTCATGTTACGAAACAGCATTTGGACTGATTCAATACACATTTACAAACACACACACACACAGAGAGCCATCTAGGAAATGAGAATGGGCCCCATCCGTGGATAATGGACCATCACAAGCCATGATGGTTTCCTCTAGAAGAGTAAATGGCAGTAAATAGGATCTTGATTGAATCACATCATTGTCATGTACACCAGATGGCAAAAAGGCGTTGCACCTTACCATGACGCCAAATAAACAAACAGTATTTTATAGGCCTCATTTCCTAAACTGGAGTAAAGGGAAAGGGCATCATTCTGGTCAAGTCATCGAATGAATACATAGAAGCACTTGTGACTGAAAAAACTCCTCTGAAAATTTATAAAAATAAATAAATAAAAAAAATTTTGATACATGTATTAGTATAGCGTGCACTAGAGTATAATGTCATGAGGTAGTGAAATGGGCAGCAGGATTGTATAATCAGTCACATGTTACAAAAGAAACCCTCAAGGCATCCATCTTCTTGACATTTTCATAAAACAATAATGTTCAACTTACATTTCATTTCAAATGTTCAGTGCAACAGGACTTTTAATTAGCATGCCAAAATGACATTTGGATGTGTTTGAAAAGAAGCGTCTCTGGCCACAGCAAAACTACAAAGCTCTCAAAGCCTGTGGATTTGTGAAATTAACAGATGGTTCTTAGTAAAGCAGCAATAGATATAACCAAGAAAGACACAGCCGCCAATATTGCTACACAATTTGAATCACAATAACCTATTTTAGAATACTCCTGTGATACCTTATAATAACCGCATTAAATCTAAGCTTTAAATAAATGGTTCACTATATTTTAATTCATTTGAATAAATTCTGGTTATGTTGCAAAAATGCTTGTGCCCTGAAAGTACCAGCGTCGGCCACAACAGTAATGTGATTGTAGCCTCATAGTCTCAAAACCATATATCAATTCTTAACCATCCCTAATTAAACAGATGCACTCTGGCAGCTAACCACTTTGGGGTTTAGGCTATCACTGCTACTACTGCTACACTACTTTAGATCTGTACAGTCATATATCAATAACAATACCACCTTTTCTAACCACATATTAACTACATTAAAAGAGTCAAAGCACACACACATCTTTTGTGAATTCACCATTAAGAGGTTCATCTTTGACTACTGCTCATCAAAAAGGTGCTCAATTAAGGGTTTTCAAAACCAGCTTTACTTTGTTTCCTTTAGTGTCTCTTGTGGAAAGCCTATTGAGCTGATGAAATATAGATCTTTATAAGCCTGAGTACACAGAGTACACAACAGTCCTCGGTGCACTTTTCTCTCCACAGATAAAGCTGCTAGATAGTCAGGATGAAAATGTGCTGAAAACTTCAGATCCATCAAGCAAGGCCATGTTAAGGGTGAAAGCAGGTTCTGAAAGGAGGCATGCTGCTAGAGGCACATCATGAGTCAGGGCAGACGGGAAATTTGGACGATGTCAGCATTTCTGTATGGGCTAGGGTGTAGGTGAAAGCTGCTGCAGAGGAAGACATAACAGACCGAAGGCTCACATCCATCTACTGCTGCTGTGATCCATCACCTTTCCATCCTTTGGGTGGAAAAAGGAACAGGTATGGTGGCTGATAAATGAGCCTGCTCACAGCAGAACACTACAATGTTATCCCCAGGCACTGGGAAGAGAAAACGATTACTCCTTGGCTCGGTGCAGCAGTTTAGAGTTTCATCTAAATCTAGTCTGAAATGTTACTTTACACAAATTGAGCTGCTGCTCTCCAAATGTTATTAAGATATAAATTTCCCAATTAGGCATCAGTTTTAGTGAGTCGTCTTGGCTCTAATATATATTTATGTATATTATATTTATTACTATAATGGAGAAAATAACATCACTTGTTGTGTGATGTGTTTACTCTGCAATGTGACATGTGATCACACATTTGTTTTTTGATATGATTGTTTAACTTGAATTAGCAATTGAGCCATCTACAGGAACCCTGACTTCCATTAACTCTCATTACAACCTTTACAAAAAAAATTAACTCCATACACTCAGTCTCCTATTATCCTCGGCTTCTCGACCCCATTGTGAATTTAAAGGGGTGGTGTCACAGTTTGGTCACCTAAGGGTCCACTATACTGCTCATATTTCTGTGTGTTGTGTGGCTAAATGTCAACATCATAACATGTAATTAAAATACTTCAGTTACACAATGATACATAATACAACACAGACAACTGACAAGTAACTATGTGTGTTCCTCTGACAACCCCACTTCAAACAGTCTGAACCAGGCCTTTAAGGTCTTTGTTCGGTGTTTAACCGAAGAGTGAAGCAAAGACACAAGGAGTATGACATAAATGAACAACTCATAGGACAACTATCATTTCAAAGCCGTTCCTTTGGCCTGAGTGGCACTTGTTTAAGTTGCATAAACATCTGCAGTAGTAAGACTATATGACGTAACACAGTAAAGCAGCAGACTGTAATCTTCTCCCAGAGACAATACACAGAGAGACGTGACCTTGCATGGCCCATGACTCCAAATCTGACTGAGTGTATTAGTGGATGACCCCAGGGATTTTGAAAGAAAAAAAATATACAACTGCTTCCTGCTTTACCCCTATTGCCATTCACATTGCCTGTGTTCTTTCATTTAACTCCCTCTGTCATCCTTTCACCCTGCCCTTTCTGGAATAACTCATGTCATCTTTTATTCCATGCAATGTTTCCTCCAACATTTCCTTTTGGTCAACTTTGTGAAGACAAGGGACAGGCAAGACAGGAGCCAAAAAACTGCCTCGTCCAACATGACCAAACTCCAAAAAGAATAAGACAATGAAAATAAATGAAATGGTGGAATCTGCATTTGGCTCAGGGATCACCATAGTTTGCCATAGTGACTGGAATGTATTTACGGCCACATTGGCAATGTTTTAGAAGCTCAGGCCAACTAAGAAACAGCCATTCACACAAAAAAGTATAATTACTCATTAAGCAGATTATTTTTCTTGTTTAGTAGACAGCTGACTTTTAAAGGAAGTGCTTTTTTCTCAAGCAATTTAAAAAGCATGAAGTCAACGCCAGCAGAAGGTGAGGCCTTATTCTGGTTTAGTTTTGGTCCAAAATGGTGCAAATCAATACATGATTTTCTAATCATGATGTAATGATTTTGTAAATAAATTTGTAGAACAATGTAGCTATTAATTCTGATAATAATTAAAAGGTATTATTACAGTTCATGAAGGAGAAGCTTTGCCTTTACATTGCTCTTGCTCTTCACAATACAGGACAACCTGGCAGGCATCTGTTCACTGGAATGCACCAAAAGCTCCTGAAGCACACCTTGTTGGATTACATGTGTAAAACATGATGAATGAAAAATGGAATGACGCTTGTGAATGGAAACACCCACGTGACAAGTGCATGTTGTGTCTCTCACAAAACAAAGGTATTCATGTCGCACCCTTGCATGAAAGAGCAAAGTTTCTGTATGTCAATTATTCTGTATCTTGGAAGGTTTCACTGAACACTGAACCTTCAACTCTCTTTATGCCAACATGCTACCTTTTTCATATAAATAAACTCTTGTTCCAATATCAACTCACAGCTGTTAGAAGTTCAACAAGAACACCTACACAACCCAACAAGACAGCACAAAAACCCACAATGGCTCCCATAATTGGAAAAGGTGTTATTAGGCTTGAAAAGATGCATGCCAGGACAAGAGAGCAATCATCCGATCATCTAATTTTAGACAGGCCCCTAAGGAAAAAATGGAATAGTCTGGATATGACAATAGTCATTGTATTTGATCAATTAATGCAGAACTAATCTGCATTGTGTGTTTGACACAATGTGGAACCACTTGATTTAATGAAGCATATGCTTGTATGCTTGTATCAGGAGGTATGTGCAGTTGGAGCTTGGTAGTAAAGATTGTCCTCATCTTAAATAAAACATGTAATTTGACTGAAAGCAAAGCAGCATGCTCATCCTGAGTATAGGCTAAAGAGTGTAGGTATTGTTGTAATAATGATTGACTTACGTTGCAGAGACAGTTCTAATAATGCTAGTAGTGTGCTGTTTGAGACATCGATATAATTCCTTACGTAGTCTGATCCAGCCTGACTAGAGGTTTTGTCAAAGGGCATGTGAAGGTAGGCTATGTAGTGAGAAAAACTGAACATCAGAGTCTTCAATAAAGTGTGCTTGAGTGTAGTTCTCAACGCGTCCTGACCAACAAATTCAAATCTATTTGTGAACACACAAAGACATAAACGTGTAAACGCTCAGGACTCACCTCCTCCACTGTCAGGGGCATGCATATCCTGTACTCCTTCAGCAACATCTTCCACCTCAGCGCGTGTGTTTTTACTGTTCTCACAATGTGTCAAAAAACTGCCCAGTTACCGATCCGTCCGCCGTCCGACGGGATGTGTGCGCCGCGTTTAGTCGTGTCAGCGCATGGGGTGACTTAGCCCGGGTTTGGAAAAACTGCCCGAGTTACGCTTCACTTCTTTCATCGGAACCAGCACTCACTCACAAAGTCACAGGACGTCACACGGCAGAAATGAGCTCGGTCCAGTGCTCGTCCCTCCTTTCACACGCTTAAGTCAAGCTCCAGCAGGACAGTGCGCCACAGCGGAAGTCAATGCTGTAGGATTCAAAATAAACGCGTAGAGGAAAATACAACTTCAATAACAGTAAATAGCAAGAGGAAAAAGGAACCGAAAAATGTTTATTTGTGTAAGGTTGCATGCATGTTTACTGATTAAGCTTACTTTACTGTTGATCAGCAGCAGAATGTATTATTAAGAGTGCTTGATTTGAGATTTTGAGATTAGGAAAATAAAATTATAAAACATTTACTGTCAATAAATACACAAGGAGGAATCCAGTTATGGATGGACTAGCGTTGCATATATTTTTGCTATGAAGAGCTATTCATTTTTATACAATGCATGTGTTATGTAGTGAGATATCCTGTGTCATTATGGATGGAGTCCATTGTTGTGATGCCTGGACTGAATCCTATAACGTTGAAATTTTCCAAAGTTAAGTACTTTAATGAATATAACAAAAGTGAAGGATTCACTGATTAAAACCACCATCTCTCACACTGCAACAGCAAATAGGCTTCAAACAAAAGTCTAAGCCGCACATCATCACACTTTTTTAAACATTTGTACCGAGTGTAAATGTACTGCAACAGAGTCACATCATGAATAGCTATATTTTCTGAGGAAGTTGTGGTGATGACTACAGAGATACATGCTCTTACAAGACGGAAACGTGCACGTCACTCAGCGTTACAGAGCAGTTTCCTGTGACTTTGGTGAAAGAAAGGTTACAATTTGATGGGTTCTGGCAAAGATGAGAAACAACTAAATGTCCTTGTTTTATGTTAAAAAAAAAACGTTCCACTTATTTTGTGGTTATATTTTCAGCATTAAAATTATGTATTGTGTTGCTTTAAAATATTTTTTTCAATTTCCTGATGTGTTAAATTGGATCAAGTTTGGTCTATTATTATGAAAAACATGTGACCGGATGTAGTTTTGGTTACTCTGTAGTGACACACACGTTAAGTCAGTAGGCTACCGCAATACTACATGCTCAATAAAGGTTTTTGAGGGGATGTTTAGTTTTTGCTCGAGTAGTTACATCCAGATGTGTTGTTTTTTCAGTCGTGTAGTTTATGCGTTTGTTTGAGGGGAAATCTCTCTCTCTGAAGTTACAGCTCAGATTCAGGCGGTTGTTCTTCCACTCGGGGCAGTAAGTGAAAAATGTAAGCGGTTTTCAGCACACCCCAGCTCCCTCCTCCCTCGCAGCGCTCAGTGGAAACCGTTAGCACAGGAAACATCACTTCTCTGCTGGAGCCCTCTCCCACCACTGTTTTTTTCCCCTCACACATATGGCCAATCGGTTTATCTCTGGTTATTTTATCATAAAGCAACAAGACACTTTACAGTCAACACAAAACTTGTTGCCTTGCATGACTGCTATGCTGCATGCACTAAGAGGCAAGACCACTTGAAGTTTAATTAAAACCACTGCTTAGATGAAAGGCCTACAAGCAAAGTGAGTGTAGTCTTCTTTGCGGTACTTTGGTTTTTGAAATTGCAGTGTTTAAAGCATGCACCAACATGTCCAATTTTTTTAAAACCTAATCCTATAATAATTCATAATATAATCTACATACAATTAACAGCAATTTTAAGGCTATTAATGTATATATTATACAGACATCTCAAGTAAGACACATTAAGATATTGTGACGTTATGATAGCTGTGCAAACAAACAAGGTTTTCATTTATATCTATATACAAAACAAGAAAGAAGTTCTTCAAAGAATCACACTTATTTCATTTCTGTCAGTGTTTATCTTAACCTTAAACCCTGAAGCTGCAGAGCCATGGGATAATGACGAGCTTTCATGTGAGTGGGATCACTTTGCCAACTTGCTGTGACCTAGATGACCTAACTTTTTTTCAATAAGGTCTCTGTTGCGAAGAAGAGTGTATCATGATATCATCTGAACTGTTGCATTGCATCAAAAATATCAGAAAGATTAAAAGAGGTTCCTCTATTTCACTTTTATCCACTCCATTTAAAAATTGTAACTGGCTGTGAAGCTTTCTGATTTACTCTAGTTTGGTTTCAGCTTAAAGCTTGAGAATGCTTTTTAAGACTCAATGGCAAGTTAAAGCCTTTTTTTCTGAGCTCTGGCACTGCATGCCCTCAGATGTCCTGGAATTAAAAAGACTTTATCCTCTAAGTTGCCTAGTTGTAATCTTTCATTGATCTTTGCCTGTGGAAACAAGAAAATTGACTGGATTAGATATTCTCTTTGCTTCAAAACATCTTAACTGCAGTTAAGATGTTTTGAAGCAAAGAGAATATCTAATCCAGTCAATTTTCTTGTTTTCATTCTCTAAATCATGCTTGGTATTTAGGCCTCTAAGGTCCACACTGAACCTGTACATAGATCAAACTGACTTAAGTCCAGAGCTTAGGGGCTTTCTCCGCCACAAGCAGGAAAACCACTGACCCATATCAGTTTAATTTATGGGGGCAGTGCAGCCTGTCAGAATAGTGAACAGTGAGGACTAGAATGTACAATGCACTAAAGGACACCTACTGGTGGACTATAGGCATTAAGCTTCTTCCTTCATATAGTTATGTTCATTTACAAGGTCTTCACTTAGTTAAATTAATTTATACCTGCAAGGTTTTTGTTGTTGTTTTTGTTTGTTACTATTTTATGTGAATTCTTTCATCACAGTATCTGTAACACTCGTCACTTAAGGTAGTCCACCTATTTAAAAACTAATCCATTATGGCTAGACAGACGGCAACTGTTCACAATCTCAAAATGAAAAATTTACTCCACCAGTGGTTTATTTTCTGTTTTAGCCTTTGTGTTCCACATTTGGAGTAGATCACAAGCAAACGTCTCCCCCTAGAGTATGAAATGTTCATAGCTGCTGTCTTAAATAAACTGTAACATATTTTCTAGGCGAACAGTTAGCCTAGATATTTAAGTGGGGGATTTTACTTTGTTAAAGTGCAAAATCAAATGTATGTGATTTTGGATGCATCCACCATCCAGTCAACTAATTTTAAGGGGTCCTTCTTGGGTCTTTCAGGCGCGTCGGACAGCCCCATGGTTCTTCTCTGATTGGTCACTTCTCTCCTCTTGTTCATTTGACAGGCAAAATAGTACGAAGCTTGGTAGTTAGCGCTTGAGAAAGAGAAGACCGTACGATAGCATTACCCGCAAGTACCAAACATGTCCGAGGAACGATCTGAACGATCCGATGGAAAGATTGTAAAGATGGAGGTTGACTACAGTTCAACTGTAGACCAGCGGCTCCCAGAATGCGAGAAAATGGCTAAAGTAAGCGGAGTGTCGTAGAGGCCAGCCGGCTGAGTCATGGTGGTGCACTGAAGCGTTAGCATTCGTGTTAATATCACATTGATGTAGTTTTATTATAGTTTCCACTCTTCTTTGCCAATTGTGTGTAAAATTACATGTAGGTCAGTGAATGTTGATGTACTTAGATTTAGGTAGTTTCTTATATTAGTTATACATCCTTTATATATTTTTGTTTATGACAATGCTAATGGCTAATAGCATGTAGCCCAGTAATTCACAACAGTGTTAGGGTATTTGAAATAAAGGTAGATAACAGTAACGATTTAGAGTATACATTTCAATTCACACTAATGATTGATTTTCGTGTTTATTTTTCAGGAAGGGAAGCTGCAGGAAGCCATTGAGAGTTTGCTGTCATTGGAGAAACAAACAAGAACGGTCAGTAGTTAAAACTGAGCTGTGTTATTATTATGCAGTGTAACTCAGCAGACAGATACATTAAGAAAGATAATGATTTTTGGATGATATTTATGAAATACAATGATGTTAACATTTATATGTAGTTTCTGTCTTAAATCCTACAGTTTCACAGAAGTAAAATATGCATTATTGTATTGTCTTTCTTTTTGTAATTCAACTTTATCTCATTGCAGGCATCAGACATGGTGTCCACCTCCAGAATTCTTGTTGCTGTGGTCCAGATGTGTTATGAAGCCAAGGACTGGGATGCCCTGAATGAGAATATTATGTTGCTGTCAAAAAGGAGGAGTCAGCTCAAACAAGTTAGTCTAATCATGTTAAGGGGTTTCAGTATGTATATTTTTTTTTCAACAAAATGTTTCTAACCTAATTCCTTTATACTTTGACCACCAGGCTGTTGCCAAGATGGTGCAGGAATGCTACAAGTATGTGGACACTATCACTGATCTGACTATCAAGCTGAGGCTCATTGACACACTTCGCACTGTAACCGCTGGCAAGGTGTGGTAATTTAAGCATTCAACATATCTCAGTTGTTTTTTACCTGATTTAAATTTTTTTTAAAAAGAAAGAATGAAGAACTCTGATTGTTTTTAAAATAATTATATAACAACATAATGTTCCTTCCATATTGATGAACAATAAAGCTAAGGCCCAGTGCTTTACTTTTTTTCTTGTGGTATAAATGAGCTGAGTGTTCAGGTTAAAGCATAAAGCCTTTGTTTTGGCTAATGGCCCAAATCTCTTGTTGTTCTTCTCACAGATCTATGTAGAGATTGAGCGTGCCAGACTGACCAAGACCTTAGCCAATATCAAGGAGCAGAGTGGGGAGGTGAAAGAGGCAGCTTCCATTCTTCAGGAGTTGCAGGTATGAAGTAATGTGAATAACGTGGGTCTGCAAATGCCAAAATTTAGCTGATTTTGATACAAGAAGCAAATACATTCTGTACAAAAAGGCTCAAATTTTATTTAGTAATTTAAGATTGTTTTGTTAAAAACATTGGAACCTTTCGTTGGAACAACAACTACTGAATATGTGTGTGAAAAAAAAGTTTATTTTCCTGTTGTCTTCTGCTTTTTAGGTGGAGACCTATGGCTCAATGGAGAAAAAGGAGAAAGTAGAGTTTATATTAGAACAGATGAGACTTTGCATCGCTGTAAAGGATTACATTCGCACTCAAATCATCAGCAAGAAAATAAACACCAAATTTTTCCAAGAGGAAGGGACTGAGGTAAAGCAAAGGAAGAAAACTGTTCAAATAAAAGAGTCATAATATTGATAATCTCAGGCCAAATGAATGAATTTGGTTTAACTAAACTAATATTGTTAATTTTTTCATGAAACCAGGAGTTGAAACTGAAGTACTACAACCTGATGATTCAGGTTGACCAACATGAGGGCTCTTATCTGTCTATCTGCAAACATTACCGTGCCATCTATGACACCCCTTGCATCTTGGAGGACAGCAGCAAGTGGCAGCAGGTAAACAGGCTGCATCATTCTTATTGGACATTGTTAATGTTTTATTGTGGACATTGTTGCTTCATTTATCATTAAAATGCATCTCAGTATTATTCATAAAACATTTAATGTCTTTGTTTTTAGGCCCTGAAAAGCGTAGTGCTGTATGTGATTCTCTCCCCTTATGACAATGAGCAGTCTGACTTGGTACACAGAATCAGTACTGACAAGAAACTAGAAGAAATTCCAAAATACAAGTATGTTTTTTTTACATTCCATCTCAGAAAATGAGTAAAGTTTCCCAGTGGCTGCCATATTTTTTGAGTAACATAATGTGTATTAATTTTTCCATTCTGTGTAAAAAGGGTGATCTAAGTTTTTCTTCTTATCCCAGGGATCTTCTGAAGCAGTTCACCACAATGGAGCTAATGCGCTGGGCTTCCCTAGTGGAGGATTATGGTAAAGAGCTAAGAGAGGGTTCCTCTGACAGCCGTGCCACAGATGTTTTCTCTTATTCAGAGGAGGGTGAGAAAAGATGGAAGGACCTGAAGAACAGAGTAGTGGAGCATGTAAGTCTCAGTTTTGACTCCAGATAAAACATGTAGTTTGTGTGTAAAATAACCATGTATGCAATGCAGAATATACTGGAATGTTTTATTGATGTTAAAACCTGAATGCACTTCTGATTGTACTGTAATATCCTTCTAGAACATAAGAATAATGGCTAAATACTACACTAGAATCACAATGAAAAGGATGGCAGGACTCCTTGACCTCTCTATTGATGTAAGTACTCATACTTTACTAAACTATTCCAATTACAAAAGTATCATATCACATACTGGTCATAATAAATCAACTGAAAAATGTATTAACAGGAATCGGAAGAGTTCCTCTCCAGCCTTGTTGTAAACAAGACCATCTATGCAAAGGTTGACCGACTGGCTGGCATCATCAACTTTCAGAGGCCCAAAGACCCCAATGATCTGCTTAATGACTGGTCACATAAACTCAACTCTCTTATGTCCCTGGTCAATAAGACTACACATCTTATTGCCAAGGAGGAGATGATCCACAACCTGCAGTAAAATTGTAACAGTGATTTATTTTATATCTTCATATTGGTTTGTTTTTTCCTTCTGTGGAAATGTTTATTAAGTACATTTTACTGGTGAACTGTGTGTGCAGTGTCCTGCCAGTAACACAGTAGAAGATCTTGTTGAACGTGAACACCATGCCATGTTCTTTTTTTACTGTCTGGTAAACATTTCAATAAACTGTTGAACACTTCCTTCTTGCATTGCTCTTATAATGTCAAGCTAGTACATCTGTCCCCCTTTCCTTTAAAAAATGTTGGGTAAATATGTTAAGGGAGCACTGACAATAATATGTATACTTAAAGGTCAATGTTAAACTTGTTTCCCAGTATTACATTTTTGTAAATATTTTGCATGGTGTAGGGTTGAGAAAACAGGAACAGTTGACTTTATTACCTCTTGTACAATTGTTTCCTTCAACTTTGAGTTGATCTCAGTCCAATTGACAAATGTTTTCCAATAACCAGTTTAGGTGTGCATCTCTTAAGCATATTAATACTACTGTGTCAAAATCTTAAGGTTCAGATGCTTTGTTTGTTGGCCACTCATAAATACTGCATAACTTCTCAAATTAATCCTCATTATGTATTAAAACACCAATATTGTATCTTTGTACCAATATATAATAATTAAAGCTAAATGCAGTATTCGTTTTCATAATTGAAATCTAAAGACGTAAAAACTGGTACTTTCCTTTGACACATATAATCACATCACCAATTTGTGCACACGCACGTACAGAGCAATTCTCTCAACCTTCACAGCACTACATCCCACTATGCTTTGCGATGGTCTGACAAGTGGATCCAAGATGGCGTAGAAAGTAAAGCTAGGTAAGTGTTGACTTCCCATTTTCAGTCCCTGCAGTTGTCTTTTTCAGCCCACTTCCATTGAGACCAGCCATCTGTGCGAATAATTAAGATATTCGCGAATACATTTGGTTCATGCAGAGATGACATTGCGATGTCATATCAGTTATACGCGCATAAACACAGAGGCAAAATCACAGGCCCAAACCCCGTTTTGTTTCGGCGAACCAAGCTACAAGCTAGCCCGCTAAACAACCAGCCAGCTATTCTTGCTGTAAGCTTGCCACTATAATGCCATTAAAGGCCGAGATTTGGCTAGCAGCTAACTGTTAGCTGCGCACTCTGATCAGTGACAACATTGTTTATCCAAAGTAGACACACCGTACTTGTAAACGAAGATGTTTAATGTATTTATCTGTGTTTCACAACGGTTTCGTCACTGCACTGACTCACAGTGATCATGACAAGTTTCCTCCCAAACTAGGACTCACTTACTTGTGCAAAGACGAAAGAAGTCATTTGCAGCAGTTTGTTATGCTTTTATTCCTTGGCTGTAAAATTTTAAATCACAACTGCAATGGTAAACAAGCCTGCCAAGCCAAATAATGTGGCATGACAATCAAAAACTAAACTCTACATCAAAATTAAAGTTATTTTACCGCCACCACAGATGGGACGTCTGTGCCTGTATTCCGCGAAAGTACACTTAAAAACAAGTCAAGTCAGTCCCGCCAAACTAGTTGTTGTTCTATGGACTGGAAGCTTATGGTTATTAATAGAGGTGTAAAATGCCTCCTTGGGTTTGCTGACCGATATAGAAAGAGTTGTTTAATTGCTGTAAATTTTACACATGCTGAGGTCTGGTTCATGCCGCAAAACTAGCGGCGTGAATGGCTATATTGTTCAAACTAGTTAATTGTCATCTCATTTTGTTTTTTCAAAGCTATCTTTACCTTTTTGAGATATTCTTTGGAAGCGACAAGAAGTGATGCCAACACTGTTACATTTAACCCTTTTGCTAAATTGTACTAAAAATGAATTTTAAAGTACTCTGTTGAGAAATGCACCAGTTAAGGGCGATTGCAGATGTATTACTTTGCTCGTTTACATCCTGTGGTGGATGCTTAGTCAGTTGTGTACAGAGGCTTTGTGGCTTTGTCTATTTTCTTTATAGTATTGTAACTGTATAATATTTACTTTAAGCACTAGATGACTATTTTGACCGATTCCCAAATGATAAGGCTATTGGTGTTTTCTTTAAATGTAGCCTTAATTAAGATCATAATTTAAGGCTTTTACAAGAGTGGAAATTTGGCTTCAGACAGTTGTTGTGGAATTAGACTTGGCACACATGAGTAGTTTGCAGCCACGAAAGTAGTGTAAAATACATTTTAAAAGGCTTTTTACCGAATTCAGCTCAATAGTCATAGTCACAAAAAATTACTTGTTTATTGGCCAAGGTTGAGCACTTGTGGCACTGGTATTTAGCAGCAGGTCACACTGTACTCTTTATATCTTGAACTGTGCATGTTGGAATCAAGAAGAACACAGTGGCCCTCCTAATCTGAGCTAAATGCAGATCGCATTCATGCCTGACACTTTTTATAAAATAGACGTGATTCAGTTGTATAATTTTAAATATTGATCATTTTGCAGGGAGCCTAGTAATAATTAGTCAAACATGTATGTTTAACAGGATCAGCATGTTCCTGATAAACTCATGTTATGCTGGATTCAGACCATTTCAGAGCTCACGCTCTTCCTCTACTCTGTTCTGCATATTTTGCAGCTGTAGTTGTAGGGCATGTTAAAGTATCAATATATAATGCACTGATTACAACCTATTTTTTATGTAAATGTGTTGGCTTCTGAGTTGTTGCCATAAGCAAAGAGTGTAAGAATGCATCTGCAGTAAGACTGTTGCTACTACAATGCATTATATAAAACACACAGTTCTTTTGGTTCAAAATAAAAAGCTCAACAAAACTGTCTGTTGTTATCAGAGGACATAGTGGTTTGCAGAACATGTTGTATGAATTGATGCTGGCTTTGCAGGCAGAGTTAATCTATGATATTTCCTGTGAGTGAGGGTATTTCGAATTCACCCAGCTATCATTCAAATATAGTGAGTCTCTCACATACCTAGAAATGTCATCAACTAAGAGTGCTAACAATACACCAAACACAGTCACTATTTTAGGTGTATTTTAATTACCTACCTAGAAAACACAGAACTGATTGAATGTCTTTGTCGACAGTTAATTATTTCATTTTAAGTTGGTGCAGAAATTAGTCATATATTGTGGATTCATTTTCCAAATTCAGCCCAGTGGGTAAATTAAAACAGCAAATGTAAATTCAGTCTTTTAACAAGTACCATTACTGGAACCAAGTGTTTTCAATTTTCTTTTTTCAGGTGTTAAGAGCAAACATGGAGCTTAGAGCAAACATACAGATAGCTTATCATTTTTATACGTTTTTTCAAGGATGTAACACACCATGTTGCTCAAACCTCAAGGTACTATTGACAAATGATTTGTCATTCTGATGTCCCTATTTGCCAGCTCAGTCTTGTTGTTTTGCCTTTGCAGTATCATTTTTATGGCAGTTGGTTTTGATGTAGCATGTATAATGCTGATGTGATTTATCGCAATCTGAGTCACAAATAGGAGTGTGGGTAGATGTCTGTTTGTTGGAGTCTATTTGATATAAGCAGTAAAGTCCACCCATTCCTTTTTTTCCTACATGTGTAACAAGGAGAAACAACTAATCACAAATAGAACGGTAAAAATGCCAAGTCTAGCAAATGTATATTATAATTATAACTGTGTTAAAAAAAATAAAATAAAAAATGCTGATGTCTAAGCAATTTTTGTGGAAAAATATGTTGTGTTCTTAAAAGTGATTAAACTGTGTCTGCTTATGTAAAAAATAGCCATCTGTAGTTAAAGAACTACGGACATTACCACCTGTTATTTAAGTCTTGTGGCTTTGTCTGACAATAAGAAAAGTAGAATTTCTTTTGCTTGGGCATTTGCAGATAAGATGTTAAATATTTCTCATCTGTGTCCCCTCTAGGCGTTTTGTCCCTAAGTCATGGCGGACAGGAGAGCGGAGAAGTCATGTGAAGAAGCCAGCAGATCGTTAGCCCGGCGGGAGTACGAGGCGGCAGTCAGCCACAGCTCGGATGCCCTGGTGGTCCTCGCACCCCAAACCTCACCATCCGGTGCCCCTGTCTCGCCAAGTCCTCCAGCCCATACCGCCGCCGCCGGACCCCTCCGCAGCCGTGCCCTGCTTTACCGCATTGCTGCCTTTCTACAGCTGGTGAGAATGGATTTATTTAACTGTATAGTAGTAATGGTATTTTCTCCTTTAACTTTAACATTTCTCCTACAATTCTCCTCCAATAAGTGTAATGCATTTACAATTAATGTAGCCTTATCATTAAAGGCTGACTTTTACATTATCGTTAAATCATCAACGCTGTCATACATTAAATGGTTTTTTCCTCCCCGGGCAACCTTGTATTTTCCGAGAGCGCTAAAGTTACAACACTTACTTAACCCCACAATCATAGAAAAGTCCTATAATGATTGAGTGAGGGACAAAATAATAATAGATGTTTCCTGTAGTATATAAATACAAAGCTTTAACTTAAAACACAATAGTCCTATTTGTTATGGCTTTACATTTTTGTTCCACTTTTCTGCCTACAGAAAAATTATGATGAAGCAGATGAAGACTGCAAACACGGTAAGCATCATTATTACCAAGATTAATGCAAAATCATTGCTTAGGTTGGTCTAAGGGGTATGCTTCTAAGAGAATAGGAGATGGTGAAATGATTTAAAGAAACTGTGTAATTTGTACATGCCTTCATTTGATTTTGTGTATGTTGATTGAATTTAAGTGTTTTTCTTTGCTAAACATATACGCACATCTAATATTAGGAGAGCTAGTGTTAGCTAATGATGTCCTCGTCTTTTCCTTTTCCTTCTGTGTTTTGTCTCAGTCCTGGCAGAAGAGATTTCCAGAGGCGATGGCTCGCTACAGGCCAGCCTGCATGCCATGCTGTTGGATGGCAGCCTGCAGGAGGTGGCCAGCATCCTCTCAAAAGCCTTGTATGGAGAGCCTCTGGTATGATTTTTAATTTTCTTCAGATTGTTCTCAAGGGGTATATAAGGGGAATTACATAAATAATCACTCACATACATAAGGGAGATATAATATTAAACAAGTTAATTTGTCATACTAATGCAAAGATGGTTTTAGTCACTGTGTGTGACACAAGAATCATTACAGTCATATTATAATTTGTATTATTGTTAACTCTGACTAAAGCAATGTTTTGCATGTATTTTTTTACAGAATGGTATTGTTGCAAAAGACCTAACCAGATTAAAAATGCTTTTCTCAGAAATAGAGGTAAGTGAATTTAAGAAGATGGCAACAAGCATTTTTTTATCTGTGCATTTTGCTCATGTATTTCACCACTTGTTGGCAATGAAGATATTGTCTCAAGTGGACAAGAGTCATTAGAATGATAAACAGGCCAAATGGATTGGAATGATGAATGAATTATGTGCACTTCTGTGAATGTATGTTCGTCTTTTTTCTTTTTAATACTTGTAATGGTCTGAAAGCGTACATGATCACACTAGTTATTTGCATATTAGCAAGAATCCCTCTGTTTTTACTTTTCCATCTTTGTCTTTGTCAGGCTATAAATAGGCAGATGGTGCCAGAATACACTGATGACCAAGAGGAAGGTGAGCAAATTATTGACAAACTATTGTTGTTACAGAGATAAAGAGGACAGAAGTGTTGCACATAATTTAAAGGTTTATTCTTATTGCTCTGTAGGTCATATGGTTGTTGTTTATAAGACTTAATTGAGCCATTTGGCAGCTCTGCACAAGTTAAATGAGTTGACACCTGGCTGAAAACTTTGGGTACCATTGCATTGACCACTTGACTGTGTGTGTGCTAACAGAGGTCCAAGATGGCTGGCAGTTCCGCCCTCCACCCAGAGGAGTCACCAGCAGTGAGGAGTACACCCTCTGTAAAAGGTAATGGTCTGGTAGTTTGACCACTGGAAGAAGCTTTCCCACTAAATAAATTAAAATAACAAAAAAAAACAATTTAGGAACTCCTAAATTCCTTGTGAACTTGTAAACAAGTCAATTATCTTGCCCCGAAAATGTACTGTACATCGATGCTTTTGATACAGGTACTTGGAGCAGGGTCTTTGTCGGTACGGAGCCCAGTGTACGTCGGCCCACTCGCAGGAGGAACTAATGGAGTGGCAGAAGCGCTATGCCTCACGCCTCATCCGCCTCAAACAGCAACAAGAGAGCAAACACTTCACTGAAAATTACATGGAGACCCTGATAGAAAAATGGATGAACTCCCTCTCACCAGATAAAGTGGTACGTTTGTTTGACACATGAAGACTTGCAAAGGTTTAGCTGTTATTTGTGTTTACAAATAAAGAATGTTGAATAACAAATTATCCTACTTAGTTTATTGCAGTCTATTTACTCTCTTGGATGTTATGAGAAAATACACTGTTGATTCTTCTTTAAATTCTGCTGCAGATATAATTGACAATAAGATACTCATCCTTTGTACTACACTGTAGAAAGACAATTTGTTTTCCTAAAGATGTAGGGGTTTTTTTTTCAGCTAAGTGACTGTTTAGAAGGAGTGAATGTAGAAACCAGCTCCAGCCTCTCTGTTACTGTCACAACCAAAAAATCATCCCACTCCTGGACCTTCTCCTTATTGTGCAAGGTACTGATATATTGCAATATTGTAATGCATTATTACCATTAATTCATATACTAAGATTACCTTTTTTTTCAATTATGTTTCTGTTTCATTGAATAGCCTGCAAGAAAGTTGTACCGCATCGCCTTGCTCTATGATGCGCACAGACCGCACTTCTCTATCACAGGAGTTTCTGCAGGGGACCGGCTTCAGGGTGTCCCCAAAGTGTGCCAAGAGTGGACTTCTGGGGAAGAAACATCAGGTGTGTTTTGTATTCTCTCCGCTCAGACAAATCCAGAAGTCAATCATATACAGTAATCTTGGATAAGTTCATTTTCTGTTGTCAAATGTTATAATCTATAATCTGCAAATAAAAATAATTTTACTTGTTTATATTGCAAACAGACAATGGCCTCGACCACTGTGTCTACAAGGTGGCAGTGGGTTTTACCACAGAGATCTTTGGCACCTTCCGACAGACAGTTGTTTTTGACTTCGGTTCAGAACCTGTGCTCATGCAGCGGATAATGGTGGATGCAGCCTCCATTGAAGGTAAAAAAAAAAAAAAAGTTAAGTTAATTGGTGTTTGATTTCATGCTAAATAACCTTTATTGTTGGGTGGAAATCTTTTGTCAGCTTTACAGCAACATTTTGACATACTTAGAATGAGTGCTTGAAAAATCCTTTTTTTTTTTGTTGACCAGATCTTGAACATCTGATGGCCGCAAGGCAGCAACTTTTGATGACAGCCAAGCGCTGGGACGCTTCCTGTAAGACCATTGTTGAATTCACTCCTAATGAGACAATGGCAGACATGGAGCGCAGCCTCCTGTCCCGTTATCAGATCCCCCTGTCAGCTGACCAGCTCTTCACACAGTCAGTCCTGGACAAGACTCTGACCAAAGACAACTACCAGGCCCGGCTGCATGACCTGCTCTATATAGAAGAGATTGCACAATACAAGGAAGTTAGCAAGTGAGTACACAAGCTGACCCACACTTATTAAGATTTCAAACTGAAAGTATAGATAATTATTTCAGGTTTAAGAAATACATTAAAGTAACATTACTGACAAAACGGCATATATCCTTAAAGTACTATATTCCAATGAGGAGTATTATTTCTGTTGAATGGCATTGGCCTACCACAAGATGTCAGGCTTGACCTTGCTTTGAATTTGTAGAGTTTTGCCGGGCAATTGTCTTAGAAAGCAGTCTTTGTTATTTAATATTGTGTAATGTGGTCTGTAGTTAAGCCTACTTCTTCAGTCTGCCTTGAGATTACTTTATTAATAAATGACTGATTGCTACTCGAAAGATGAAAGAAAAATATCTTATTTCATTGATATCAATTCTTTATTTAAAGGGAAAACTAAAAAGCAAGAATACCACGTTTGCTTTTTTCATCAGTTATTTCTCTTTTACAATTATTTTATTATTATATTATTATTTTAGAGTGAAGGTGTGGGAAAACTCTATTGTAAGATAAGTTGTTTAAATCATACATTAAAATTTTTAACCAATTTTTTTTAAACTTTTTTTTTTATATAAACAGTGCCACCAATCTGCTGTTTCTTTTTAATCTGTCATTATAATATATAATTATTTCCATGTCTGTCCATGCAGGTTTAACATTAAAGTCAACCTCCAGCTCGTCACAAGCTTTATGCTGACTGGCATTTCAGTTGGAGCCAAGTATGCCCAGAACGGACAACTTTTTGCACGCTTCAAACTTACAGAAACATTGTCTGAGGTAGTAAATTTATTGGAATGAATTTCTCACAAATCCTCTTGGTATTTTAGGTTTTTAAACTTGGGCTTGCTTTTCAACCCAGGACACTTTAGCTGGACGGCTAGTGATGACCAAGGTGAATTCTGTCCTCCTTCTGCCACTGGGCCGTGAGGGTGCCAGCTGCCAACCACCCCCTGGGGTCAAAGAACGTGTCTATGAGGCTGTGATTGAGGAGAAGACCAAGGACTACATCTTCCTTAGAATCTGCAAAGACTGCTGTGAAGAGCTAGGTCTTCTGCCAGACAGGGAAATACAGGTGTGTATTTTTAATATGAAAAGTGACCATTGTGTTTTAAAGAAAAAGGTTTCAGACCTGAAACTGCAGCTTTTGAAATATTTAAGGATTGAAGCGGCACTTATTGATTAACGTTTTAACTAATGGTTACTTGACAAATGAAGGTAATCGTTTCCAGGAAAACACTGTGTTTATTGACTGCACTGTTTAGACTTGAGGGTTTTCGTTTAAAGAAATCTCCAATTACTTGATGAATAAACCTTAATCAGCCTCAGTGGGCATGTTTCTTTGCCTGAATGTCTGCAAAAGAAACAAGGTGGTGTGTTAACAGTTATCATAACCGTCACCCTATCATTGAGAGAGTTAATCTTCTTACTCTGCTGCATGTGATTCTACTGACTTCTGCTCCATTTTCATTTCCCTATCTCTTTTGGGGGCTTCTGCTATTTTGCACTTAGCTTTGATGTTTTTCCTCTTTTGTGCTCACTGTTAGAACATATATTTGTGTTCATTTTTGATCTTCCACACACTCTCACTATGTATTTATTCATTATTTATATTATGTATTTTGTATTTGATTTTATATTATCAATGCATCTACTAAAAACAGCTGTTCTTTTGGATAATGACCTTTCAGTAAACAAACATAAAATAATTAACAGTGCAAAAATCTTATTTGAGATTCATTTAAACACTTAAGGGTTGTTTAATGGTGCCTGTGTTCTTTAAGTACCTTGACCTGGTCACTGTGAACATCCCTTCAGGGAAGAGACTGATCTATGATGCACTTTGTATTGACCGAAAGAGCTTTGATTTCTGATGTTGACTAAATTCTAACAAGAGATTATCCTCATGAGACGATGAAATTAACTTGAAAATAGATTTCATATGATTCACATGTAGTCCACACAAATGTCTAAAAGACACTAGTTGTCAGTGTAAAGAAAGTAAAGCTAGATGATAAATGTTTGGTTTGTGGCTACACTATTATAAATTAAGGCTCTGTTGGCAGAAGCACAGCATTACTAAGATTTGACTGTCCTGGCCTGGGGAGAGGTACAAACATACAACTTTACTCTAAAAGCAACGGGGTAACTGAAATGATCTATCTTATTATTAATTCTCTGTGTTTTTGTGCCAGGTGGAGCTCCAGTTCCAGCTGAACAGGCTGCCACTCTGTGAAATGCACTATGCTTTGGATCGCATCAAAGACAATACAATTCTTTTTCCCGACGTCAACCTTGTCCCAACCATCCCCTGGAGCCCCAACAGGTGAATATTATACCATTTAACACTGTGCCAAATAATATACTGCTCACTCACATTCATTAAAGCTGACAATCTTTGTATTTTAGTTCTATGTATTTTTATAAGAACTGCTGCTTTACACATTCATGACACAAAACTTCTTAAACACCTGCACATTTGAATTACAAAACCCAACAAGAAGAGACACACACGTTTTAGCTGACTGTACATTAGCCTTTACTGACTTTGTCTCATTTTGGAAAGTCTGCCAGCTACTTTAAGCTTTAGATATCGCTGAAGTTGGACAGGTGAGCAGAGAAATGCAGAAATCCTTATTGGCAAGAGCACAGTCAGACTTAATCCCCTGTGATTTTCTCAGCTGCAGCTGTATCTTATCTACTCAGAATGAATTGTGTAGACATTTATTTTAATTGCAGTTTAGGTAAGTTAAAGCATTGGATCCAAATGGGCTACAGTGGGTTCTAAGAGGTAAAAAACAAGCACATTACACTACCATTACCACTTGTATGTAATGGGTAATTGGACGCAGAAATTCCTTTTTTAATGTATCTGTACATGTAATGCTTATTAATAACTTTTTATTATGCTTTTAAAAAATACTATTTATACAGTAATATAATTTAAAGAGCTTCATCGTACCATCTAACCAGCGTTGGAGATAGATTTATAAAATGTTGCATTTCTTAAATCAAGTAGTTAAATCAAGATATGCTGTATGTCCACACATCATACCTCCTTTGTGTCCCGCTTTGTTTCAAAGCACGCATATTAATTAATGTATTACTTATCAAAGAACCATGCTTTACACATTGGTATTCATTTTGTATATGCTGTATTTGTATATGCTGTTGAGTACACCAGATATGTGCTGTCAGTTGTGAGTTGGTGGCACCCTTTTTTTAATCTTAATGTTTGCGGGTTATTCTATAACATCAGGCAGTGGGATGAGCAGCTGGATCCTCGCCTGAACGCCAAGCAGAAAGAAGCCATCCTAGCCATCACCACCCCCCTCTCCATCTCTCTGCCCCCAGTCCTCATCATTGGGCCCTATGGCACAGGCAAGACCTTCACACTAGCACAGGCTGTCAAGCACATCCTCCGCCAAGACAATACCAGGTTTGTACATGGTTAGCTTTTACTAAAAATGATATTCCAATGTTAAGCCCTGTTTGACAACACAATAATTGGAATCTATCTTTTACCTTTCCCTTTAATGGCCATGATGTTGATCAGAAATGTAAATACTATAACGATATGAACAAGTGTTGTTAAAAGTCTATGTTTGCTTTATAAAAGCGTAGAGACACTTTGAAACACAGCTAATTCTGAATCCTAGAGCCTATTCATGGACAGATATGCTTGATACATGCAAACATATTTATAAGGAATAGAGCATATTAGGCCATATTCCGAACCTCATATGTAATGTAATGTCCTTCATAATTCATTCATATTCTTACCCTCTTCTCTTCGGAGGGGTATTATGAATTGTGGATTTTAAAAAATCCTGGGGAAAAATCTGACCATTTAGTATATTTAAACACTTGCACTCTCTCTCTCTGTCTCTCTGTCTCTCGTCTTGTGTTTCTTTCGTCTTTTTTTCCGTCTTTGTTTGTCTCTCTGTCTGTCTCTGTCTCTCTGTCTGTCTCTCTCTCTCTGGCACTGTAAACTAAATGTAAGCTACTTGACACTGGTAATAAATTGCCTGTGAGGTCAGTCTAAGGGCACAGTTGAGTTTGCATAAGGATCTAAGAGTGTTTACTGGCTTCAGTTTTTGCTCCAGGACACAGGCAGCAATGGGTTTGACATTTACATTGAGAAAAAAAACCACAGAGCTGCAAACTGTGTGTTCACGTTTTTACTGAATGCCCATTTATTTATTTGATTATGCAAGTTTGTCCCATGTCATTTTTGGTCAATGCACATGGTTTGTTTGATTCTCAACACATCTCTTGGACTGGAAGAAACAGACGTGTAAACCTCAATCAAATCAATCAAATTATGCCACTTCAGTGAAGCTCCCAGTGTTTGTAACAAAATAATGCAAGATTTTTCTGTATTGGAATTTTTTCATCATTAGAGAGATTTCTTTGTGTATGTAGATGCCCACTGGAAATGCTGTAATTTCTTCAGTAAGCAGAAATGCAATGTAGCACAAGGCCATAAATGGTTCCCTGGTCTTTATGAAAAATGAATGCAATACACTGGACAGTGTCCTCTGAACAGAAGCTACCATTTTGTTTTTTTAATAAGGAAAGACACTGTATATGTAATGTAAAATGTGTGGCAATGTAATATTTATTCCTCATTTCACTTCAAAGGCATTTACTATTCTACGTTTAGAATGAATTATAGATATTTTAAAAGCTAAGACAAGTGAGAGTGACTTCCCTGGACTTGGGCTTCCTTTCCTTTACTGTTTAAATTTTGCTAAAGATTTTAAGTTGACTGCTCACAGGTGACTCCAGTGTGCAGCCAAATGACATTTGAGCAACACGTTTGAATTTTATTAGGGCTGGTAACATTAGTGCATTAACTATTTGCTTTTGTTAAAAAAAATAACGCAATTGTTCATTTGACATAATGCCCGCCTCCACAGCGCTGCACCTCATTTCTGTTTCCTGTGGCTAATGGTCTGTCCACTCGAGCTAGCGATGGAAAAAAAACCAAACAAACAATTCTGCTTAAGAGATTACAGGATGGTTAAATTGAAGATTCAGTATGTTTATTTAAAGTTTATTTAGTTGATTAATTACAGCCAGATTTGCGATTAGTTAATTTTTTTTTTCATTAAATCACATCCTTAATTTTTATGTTTTATTTGTGGCTTTAATAAATGCTAAGTTTGTGTGCTTTGTTTTTAGGCTTACTGTTAGTCTCATAGCGTACTGGCTCCTATTTACATGTGATGTTAAAACAATTCATTCATAAAAATGTAGACTCAGTGTTGAATGGGCATTAAACCATTCATTCTGAAGTCATTCTAAACCTGCGGAGAACTTTTATGTTGCTCTGCAGTAAATCTCTGCGTTAGAGTTTCAGAATTGTTACCCATGCTTTGTGTCTGACCTTTTTTGTCTTTTGTCTCTACAGGGTCCTTATCTGCACCCACTCCAACAGTGCAGCTGACCTTTACATTAAGGACTACCTTCACCCTTACGTTGAAGCAGGAAATTCACATGCCAGACCTCTCAGGTAAAGGGGGGTGCAGCCAGTTTTTCTCTTTTTTTTTTTTGCATGCTATATTAAGCTGCTCTTGTTTAAATTGTCAATTTGAGCCTTTGTAATCTCAAGTCTGCCTCAAAATAAGAGCGTTTTGTTACTATCTATTAAGAAATTACATTTTTATCATTGCATTAGTGATAGAGAGTAGGATCAAAATAAGTTATAAAATAATAAGGCAAATGCATTCCTACCTTCCCTTTTTCTGTGTCAGAGACATCTAGTCACATTTCACCCACCCCAAAAGTCATCAAGGACATGTAAGCAATGTCTGTCTTGACGAGGCAAAACCTTACGTGACTTAGCTGAGTGCTTGTGAAGCCACACACACATTTCTTGGGACCATATGGCCGGTCAAATAACTTGTTTCACATGAATGGACAGTCCAAGTTCAGCTGCTTCCAGTGTGAATTCCTTCGCAGTCACACAACTTTCATATTTGCTGGCTTTATTTGTTTAGTGTTGGGCAAAAACACTCTGACAGAAAGAAAACTTTTTTGTTTTGGAAAAAAAATATCATGTATTTTTACCTCTTTGGTCATGTGTTCTTTTTCAGGGTATATTTCAGGAACCGCTGGGTAAAGACGGTCCACCCAGTTGTCCAACAGTACTGTCTCATCTCTGGCACACACATCACTTTCCAGATGCCCACAAGGGAGGACGTCCTCAGGCACCGCGTGGTGGTGGTCACCCTCAGCACCTCCCAGTACCTCTGCCAGCTTGACTTGGAAGCAGGTGAGTCACCTGAGTTTTGGGACATGTTTTTTCTTCAGTGGTCAAGCAGTTGTGTCAGGAACATAAATGGTAACAGTAAAAGTAGGGGGTCATCTTGGGTGTGTGTATCTAGTAATAATAATAACTAATTCTTTAATGATATTAGATCAGTCATGTCTTCTGTTTATGTATTCAAAATGTGTTTTGTCTTCAAGCTCATTGGAAATTTCTTTAAATTGCTTGTGCTTTGGTCATCCCCAGTCAGTCTGTTGTCTGGTGTTGGCAGCAGCCCACAATTTCAAAAGGTCTGGAACTCATTTAAGTTGTGTAAAAGACATGGAAAACAAACCAATTTATTAGTGCAGGCTAATAACCGTCTCTAATGTGTCAGCAGTGGGGGCTTTGTCTGTTGCTTGGGAACACCATCTGTCTGTTTTTAATGTACCTCACATCATTAGCCCTCCTCCCCATGTTTCATCTTCTCCTTCTTCCCCAGCATTCATTGGCAATAACAATTGTCAGGAAACTAGGCTGTTGGGATCAGGAAGGTCTCAGTAGTGATAACAAATCCCACAGGGCAATACAGAGGAGAATCAGTCAGGGCAATATTAGCAGTGGAATATTAAGTTTGATTGTCGGTCAATGTCATATTCAGTAAAAGTTGTACTGGAATGTGGAGGAAAAGTATGACCTTTTATGATTCTCTTTATTTTAAAGCTTGAGCAAAATTTAGTAATAACTCCTCCGTATATAACAAGGGGTGTGCAAGGCTACTAGACTAGGCTCTCCCCATGGCACTAAAATATTTTCTTTGAGCTATAGTGATGTGTATCCAACCCATCTGTGTGGAGTGCACCTAATATTTTTAGAACCAAGTCAATTTAGGATCCTGAACAGATAATTCTGACATGTTTATTTTATAGAACATGAGTTTATATACAAATTGAGAATTGCAGCCTATGTGTAATGGGAAAAGGCTTTGTATTTGTTGCTAATTTGCTATTTTTTGTCGCTCAGGTGAATATTGCATCTATCTAGAGGCTAGATCTGGGTTGCTGAGGCGCAGCATCAAAAGGCTGCCGTATATTATTTAATGAACATCATTTTTCAAAGATATACCTCAATGTCTCAGACCTCTTGCCCCTCTGCCCCTTCTCTTACTACGGTTATGTCCAAATGCAAACACCATTATTAGACTTGAGACCGATTAAAGCTCCGGAAATGTAATTTGGTGTAGAGCTAGGTTCCCCCAAGGCGGGCTGATATATCCCAGCTGAAACATTAAGTGCAATTGTTCCTTCACGTCTGCTACCCTGTCTGTTCTGTGCTCATATCTCGACCATCACCATGGCCTCATTCTTGCCTCTATTTAATCTCTGCTTTACTGCCTGGGGAAACATACACATTTGAAATGACCCATGAGCTTCATTTGTAAGTGTTATTCATCCCTTATCCACATTCACGTACATCAAACTTAGCTGGATTCAAAAGGGCCCATGATGACTACAATTTATAGCATTGTTGAAGAAAAGTGGCCAGTGTCAATATGTCTGCTATACATTACAGATGGTAACACATCTACATTATTTTTAAATCCCTGGCTGCATTGTTTAAAGAAGAGTTTCTTCATTGAACGCACTGGGATTGTTATACACTATTCCCAGATTACTCAGTCGTTACTCATGTGCATGATTTAATGATGTCCTGCATGGTCTATTTATACAGTCAGTGTAGATCATTAAACTGTACAACTCTGAACAATATGCATTCTTGAATAAGCTTTTGATTGCATGAATAGTTTGTGCAAACTTTAAAGCTTTCTTTCCGAGTACAACAGAAACATCAGTCTCTTGCACTGTAATATGTGGGTCTATGCAACATAGACATCTTTATCAGGACCACGGTGGGATGCTCTGCCTACATATCCTTCAACAAGATGCACACGCCTTCTAGAAAACACAGGCTTCTGGATTTGTATTTGGAAAAGGGAGGAAAATCAAGATGTTTTGTTCAAAGGCAGTTGTTAAAGAGTGACTGATGACTTTAGCTCTTTTTTGCAAGCCCATGTTTGTTTACTCTCTGACAGTCCCTGAGTTTATTTTGTGTTTTTTTGCCGTCACATTCCATATCTGCATTTGTTGTTGAAATGGTGTTCAGGCTTTAGAGGCTGTTTGCTGGTTGTTATTCAGCCGCTCTCTTCCCCACTTGCTGCACCCGCACTCATTTGCCATGCCGTTTCATCCCCTCCTCTCATACTGCTGAGCACCATTTGAGCTTTTTAAATCAGGGTTAGGCTACAGTTCCATTCTTTTCAAAACCTCCACAAAAGTACGCCTTTGACTTACAAAGCTTTGAATTACAAAGAAGCGGCGCATACCTATGAAGAAGGGGGATTAGTGTTTCTTCCTAACAATAATTGTGAATGTGCCAGTAGAGTAAAAGTGATAAGATGCAAATGTATTTTGCCTGCTCAAAAGATGATAAATTGATAAAGCATTTATTATTTATCCTTGATGCAATACAGCTGTTAATGTTTTTCATTTTTTAATCCATACAAAGTAGAGCTGAAAGCATGATTTAGATGATTACAAGGAAAAAATTAACAAATATAAATTGAAACGTGTATACTCCAGCAGACATCCTAAATTTTTTATCTTTATCCAGCCACAGGCATTACCTCCAGTCCTGTACTAAATTTTGCACTTTAGTGCATACTAAATGCATGTGCCAGATTTGTTCCTCTTATAAACGTTGATAATATATTCTAGTTTTAGCATTATTTGTCTCATAATATTAAGAAATGCTAATCAAATTGACTGTTATTGACAGGGCTCTTCAGTCATATCCTACTGGACGAAGCAGCCCAGGCAATGGAGTGTGAAACCATCATGCCTTTTGCTCTAGCTAACAAAACCACCCGGATTGTTTTGGCTGGAGACCATATGCAGGTAAGAAGAACAATATAAAATTACACAGTTCAGTTTGTACTTTAATGTTAATTTGATTAAAAAACATTTTACATTCCCAAGTAATTAAATTGGCTGCAAATTGTAGTTAAAAGATGTAATGGGAATTGGATTAGACCCAACACTCTCCTATTTCAAATACAAAAAGTAGGCAGCAGACACTGTTAAGCTGTGCTTTTGGCGACCACTTCAAACACAGATAAGTCAAACTTACTGTATGTCACTCAAGCTTTTTCAGCCAACTCAATTAAAATCCTTATTTTCTCTACTGCTGCCTGTCTTAAGTCTTAAGACAGTGCATGGATTTACCAATAAGCAGCAGATGAAGACGAGTGTGGAGTCCTCTGTGTAAACTTGATCTCTCTTCTCTTTTCTTGAAGGAAAGTTAGTATGGATAAACAGAGTTTACTCATTTAAAACTCTAGTTCTTCTGTTAAGTGATAGAAGCAGGAGATTGAGATGAGCCTCATTAAAACCATTTTCTCTCCTTTGCAAACTGTACTGTTAAAGATGATAACAAGATGATAGTTTGGGTTTTTTTTGTTTTCTGGAGGCTCATGGAGCTTCATGAGTAGGTATTAGAAATGTGTGTGAATTATCTACTTGTCTCATTCTCTTGTTCTCATCTGTGTTTTAATTTTCAGCTCAGTCCATTTGTATACAGCGAGTTTGCACGTGAGCGTAATCTGCATGTGTCACTGTTGGACCGACTGTATGAGCACTACCCCCCTGAATTCCCATGTCGCATCCTTCTGTGTGAGAACTACCGGTCCCATGAAGCCATCATAAAGTGAGTGTGACCCTGAAGCACTGACCAATGTGTAGGAGAGATGATGTTTAACTATTATTTAAGTGAAATACAGTTTATCATCTAAAATCACGTATCAAGTCAATGTAAAGCATTTCACACCTTCCTCCATGACTTCATTTTTTGTCCAATGCCCACCTTCTGTTTTTTTTTTCCTGCAGCTACACATCAGAATTATTTTATGATGGGAAGTTGATGGCAAGCGGGAAGCAGCCGTCTCATAAGGACTTCTACCCGCTCACGTTCTTCACAGCCCGAGGAGAAGATGTGCAGGAGAAGAACAGCACTGCCTATTATAACAACGCAGAGGTATTACAAAATCAATACTGTAAATACCAGATGTTTTTCCACTTTCAGAGCTCTAGAGCTGTTCTGTAAGGCTTTATGGACCAACTGTTGTTCACGCTTCAAGTGTTATTTTTACTTTGAGCATATTCAAAGATGAAGCCCATAAATGTAATAAGGAGAACAATAAACAATTTCTTCTGACAGGCATGATGCAGACCTTGTTTAGTTCCTTTACAAAGCCTTATGGCTGTGGCCAACCTTTGACCCTTGGCTAGCTTGATCCATTTACTTAAGCCATGCATTTAATTGCTTTTGCTCCTGTCAGTAAAGTGTCAAATGAATTTGCTTGCAGGACTTTCCAGCAGCTCCCTTGTGAAATCATTAAAATATTCAATGTCACAGAATTAGAATTTCCTGAAAACCTCTGTAAGTTCTTTAGCCAGAAAGACAGTTCAAAGCAAACCCTCTTAACTAGAAAAAGCTTAAATCACAACTAAACAAAAGACATTTGCATTTTTAAACTCTAGTTTTAAAACTATTATCTACACCAATTGCAGTGGTGAATTGTCATGCTTAACAAAACAAAATACTATATATATATATATATATATATATATATATATATATATATATATATATATATATATATATATATATATATATATATATATATATATATATATATATATATATATATATATATATATATATATATATATATATATATATATATATATATATAAATATATATATATATATATATATATATATATATATATATATATATATACTGTAATATACTTACCTGCAGTGTACTGCTCATTTATGACACTGCTTGCCACATATTTCTGTGTTGCTTTATAATGACTACATTTCTTACATTTTCTTCATCCTTTTCATCTTTCATCTTCTAATTATAAGCCTCAATGTCATGGACTCATATTGCTGTTTTAGGGTTTAGCAATATAAAGGCATATCATTTGTTGAAAAGGTTGTCCCTCAGTGTTACATATTTCTCCATTCAGAAAACCTTTTTTCCCCCTTGCTCCTTACAGGTGTTTGAAATTGTGGAACGGGTGGAGGAGTTGCGGAAAAAGTGGCCCGTGGCCTGGGGTAAGCTTGACGATGGCAGCATTGGAGTGGTGTCACCATATGCCGACCAGGTGTTTCGTATCCGTGCTGAACTCCGAAAGAAGAGAATGCATGAGGTCAGCGTCGAGAGGGTGCTTAATGTTCAAGGTGAGGACTAGTTATTCAGTTAAAAATAAACAAAATAAAACACTGAAACATGTTCTTCTAATTTGGCTATAAAACCATGCAGTGGTTTCTTTCCCTTCTCTTTAATGCTTCTGCTTTCATAGATCCTAAATTCTTTCATTAATCATAAAATGTGGGCACAAACAAGCACATAGAAAATGGCTTTTAAGAAGAGCACAATAAGTCACATTTACAGCATGTCCCCTTCACTGGTCTATAGGGATGGGATGCAATTGTAGCAATATTACCCACATAACTACTTCATAACTTAAGATTACAATATTTAAAATTGGCAATTAGAAATATTTTCTCTAAATCAATGCTAATGCAACTTGTTGTGTAGTGAGTTCTTTTAATGTGGTTGACTTGACACGAGAAGATGGCAGGGGTAGAGTGCTGTGATTTGGACAAAAATATTCTTAAGTTAATAGTAAAAGTAAAGTTGTGTTACATGTTTGACTTCATCAAAACCATGACACTTTTAAACTCACTTGACTGAAACGATGTCTGCAGGTAAACAGTTTCGGGTGCTTTTTCTGAGCACGGTGCGGACACGACACACCTGCAAGCACAAACAGACTGCAATCAAGCGGAAAGAGCAGCTTGTCGAGGACTCAACAGAGGATCTAGACTATGGATTCCTTTCCAACTACAAGCTTCTCAATACAGCCATCACCAGAGCCCAGTCCCTGGTCGCTGTTGTGGGAGACCCCATTGCATTATGCTCTGTTGGTCGTTGCAGGTAAATAGTTGTCAGGGTTTGTAAGGGGGTTAGCAAATATACTAATATAGTATTTATCTGTAGTTTGTCATTCTCTAATTAGAATTTTGCAATCAATTAAAATATGATAAAAGCAAAGCGTAGAATGATTTCTCAGGTTAATATAAACCCACATAACTCTTTGCTGTTGTTTCGCTTATTCTTCTCAACTCTGACTACCATAGAAACTTATTTCTGTATTTACCACCTTAGTGTAAAACATGACCATATAAAATGTTAAAGGCTGTAGTTTGTTGAAAAACTGATGACCAGACGTTAGTATAAAAGGTTGCACCACTACCCCATCATCTTTATTGGAAATAAAATGGAAAAGGTGTTCCAACTCTACTGTAATAGTAGTTTTTTTCCACGTTTCAAGCAAAGAAAGGACTTGAATTCGAGACACATGGTGTTTAAGGTGCAATCTGTTTCGATATGTTGCAGGAAGTTCTGGGAGCACTTTATCTCCATCTGCCACCAAAATTCAAGCCTACATGGCATCACTTTTGAGCAGATCAAGGCTCAGCTGGAAGCCCTGGAGCTCAAGAAGACCTATGTCCTTAACCCACTGGCCCCAGAGTTCATCCCTCGTGCTCTCAGGCCCCTGCAGAGCCACCACTCTGCTTCCCAGTCTCTCCACCCCCACCATCATCACGCTCTGCCTGCCAACAAACAGGGCCAACAGCAGTCACAGCAATCACCCCCTAAGGTAAAGCAAAGGAAGTGAATACAGACGTATGTATTCACCTGCTTCCTATTGAGCTATTTGCATAAAATATTAAAGTACTATATTATAGATAGAAACTGCTTATGGTTATGTGGTAACAAATTGTCAGGATATTTTTTAAGAATAGAACTGTGTAAGCATACATACCCTTAAACATGTCAGGATATTTTTACAGGTAACAGGAAATTGCTTTATTCTTCTTCAATTGTTTTCTGCCTTGCTCCTGCGAAAAAGGAAATTAACATAGTAGGTTAGAGAAAGGCTGTTGTTTGATTGTTTTGCTCAGATTGAAATGTCTTTATGTGTCTGTCTGTCCTCGCTGCCTAGCCTGAGGTAAAGGTTAACGAAATCACCACAGCTGCCAACCTGCTGCCATCACCCACTGGGTTTAATGAGCGGCTGCTCAGCAGCAGCAGCTTTCGAGACACACGTCTTTTCTTTTGACTAGCTCACAACCGCATAGCCCTTGCAATTATATAACTTGTTCTAACCTAAAATCATTTTCGTAACATATTATTATTACTATTTTAAATAAAATTTTATACTTTTCAATTTTTTTTCTCATATTTTGTAGAACCTTGTCCAATATTTGCTTTGTGAAAAAGCACGTTCAGTGTATCAGTATTATCTTATGCAAGTAATATAATGTTGAAATTATACACTCTATATAAATAAATATAAACATCAGTGGAGTATGTAATACTGATAACCAACAATCTCACATCAGCAGGTCACTCATAGATGTTATTAATTGAGGATAAAATATTATAAGCCATCTTAAATGTGGTTTTATTTAGGAACTGTGAGCAGTGTATCAGACAGTGCAACATTATACATTACTCACTAAAGAAGGGAGTAATACCCCACCCCCCACGTTAAAGAGGTGTTGTTCTGGTAGCTGTTGTGACAGATGTGGAACAGTCACACCCAACTGTGTATGATCAGGGGTCTATTAAGGCTTGGTTTAACTCATCACTCCTATATTCTACAGCAGCATTCTTATTATACACCCTTACACATACTATACACATAATACATTTTTTTATGTTTCTCAATCTTTTGCATTGCAGGGTAAACATTCAAATCACACAGATCACCTTCCACCGGATGGATATGGTAAGTGAAACCAAACTGAAACTTGTAGCTTTTAGTTGGCTCATCTCGACATATTGACATAAACCAGCCTTGAATGCCCAAGGCATTGAAGGCATTGTTCATACATTGCTTATTTTGAGGAGTTTTGTTTAGCCCCTAAGTGGACATTCTCTTGCAATGCAATTTTTGCCTGATAATATGTGCTTTTATCTCTGCAGTTCAACCTAACCCAGCAGTGCTCATGGGAAACCCTATTAGGGCTTTTACACCACCCTTGGGTGGGACACAGACTGGCATTGGCAAATCCCCGAGTCCTGTTCAGAGGATAGATCCTCACACTGGTGCCAGCATTCTCTATGTCCCAGCTGTGTATGGTGGGATCATGCCCATGCCTCTGCCTGTGAGTATTCTGTTTGTAGATTATACATTTCAGTTTACTGAATGTTATTAATACTTGTTGACATCATTTTTCCCCACTTTGTTAAGTTGCCATGGCCAGGCTACCAGAACCGCTTTGCTGTGGACCCTCGCATCATGAGCCACCAGGCAGCCATGGCCTACAACTTAAACTTATTGCAAGCCCAGAATCGAGGCTCCCCCATCCCATACGGTGGAGTAGCCCACCCCTCTCCATTAGGAATTGGTCAACCAAGCCCAGACAAAGAACTACAAGCAGAACCTATCAGAAATGGTTTGCAATGGTTTATCTTTTATTGAATATAAAACAGTGATGTGTTCAGTGATGTTTGTAGTGACTTTGGTTTGACTTATTTAGGCAAATTAGAAAACTGTCCAAAGTCCGAACAAAGTCGTCTTCATACTCCAGAGCGAAAAACCACAAACGTAAAGGATAAACAGGCAAGTTTTTTCTTGTTTTAAATATGTTTTTTGTTTTAATAAGTCATTCAACTTTAGAAGCTGACACACTGTGTGATTTCAGTTAAAATACCTCACTAACTTTAATGTTTTGTTTCATTTTAGGGAGATTTAGACACAAGCCAAAATCGAAGTCTAGACACTCAAATTGACGGCCTTGGATTTCCCAACATGCTGGTTCATCGGAAAGACCCCTCCACTGCCCAAAGATCTGTCAACTACCACTTGGCACCACCCAATGCTAGCTTTCCCTCTCATCCTGCCAGTGGTAGGCCATACCCCCCACAGTATCTCACCAGACTTCCTTACCGGGTAGGTCAAGCCCCACACCCGGGCCTGACCCAGCAAAGTCAGCAGCAGCAGCAGCTAAGTCCTGCCTACACTGCTAGTAGCCACAGCGCATCCTTCTTTAGTGGACCCATAGCTTCTCACAGGGCTGTCCAGTCTCCTACTTTGGATGGGTCAGAATCTGAAGCAGTGGAAGATATGAGAGCTCCCATTAGGACTTCTATGGGACATGCAGGGGGCCACCATCCAGGCCTATCTCAGCATAACAGGGTCAACAGTTTTGGAGAGGATGGTCAGGATGGAAGCCTTGGAGAAAGTCTTGGTGAGTTGTGAGCTGTGTGCCTAAGTGTGAGTCTGGCTCAACATTGTTAAAGCTAAAAGCATTAGTGGATTTGAATGGCAGATTAAATTATGTGGGGAAAAAAGCTCATCAATATGTTTTGATACGCTCACAATAATTGTTTCTTAACTAAACAAGGCCTATAATGATTTCATTCCTAACAATGATGAGATGAAACAATCTAAAGTGACTCTCAAACTCCCCCTGACTGTCCCCTCAGACCTCCAGGGTCCCATGTCTCTAGAGGCTCTGAGCCAGCAGCAGCAGCAGGCAGCCAGACTGGGCCAGTGGGGCGAAGCAGCGGGCCCTTTCCTCCAGGGAGGTGTGGCATTCCCTGTGCCCCAACAGCTCGCTCACCTCACTCAGCCTGGGATGGCTCGCTTCCCACATCATTTGCTCCGTGCGGCAAGTTGGGGCATTGGTGCCAACATGGAAGATGAAGCAGTTTCTCCTGCCTCGACTGGGCCGCCTTTCAACAGGTCTGACTTTCCATTATCTGCTATTTTCACTCAACATATGAAAATCTTACAGCATAATACTTATTAGTTTTGTTTTTGTTTTTTGTTTTTTACTATGTAGTGGTCAATCTTTTAGTGGCTAGTTGTTTAAATTATGGTTATGGATTATGGTTTGAATTCTGAATTTGTATGTGCAGATACCCAGGCCTTTTGAGAGAGATGCCACCACATGAGCAGCCTGATTCCAGGGAAGTTTCTGAGATGCAGCCCCCACCTCAGTCTCGGCTGCTTCAGTACCGACAGTCCCGTGCCTCAGGTGACCCCTCCTCTCATCTCGCTCCTGCCTCAAATCACGTTGGCCCGTTCCCATCGGGACCCTATTCCCACGATACAGGCCGGACCCATCTTAGTGACACCCTCCTGAACAACCCCGCCCTGCAACAGCACCAGGTCAATCACCTCTACAACACAGACAGCTACCCACAGCAGCCCCAGACCCAGTCTGCCAGCCCCCCGCCCACCCAGGTCAAATACCTTCTGCAGGAGCCCCAGTGGCCCCTTGGCACAGCTGCTTCAGCAAGCCCACCACAGCAGGCCCACGGGCTTCCCTATGGGCTGCCCATGATGGCTCATGCCACCAGACAGGAGCAGGTTCATCTGATGCACCTCCACCAGCAGCACCAGCAGCAACAACAGCAGAGTCACAGCCCAGAGCAGGAGTCCTACCACCCGCTGTCCCCCCAGACGACAGCACCCACAGCCCTGCACAGTGTAGATGAGGTGAGGTTTCTTTCTCAAATACTATTTTGGTTTGAAACAGATTCAAAATGAAAAATTGAAAAGCAAATTGATGTCTGCATTCCATATTTGTGATTAAAGTGTATTACTTATTATCTTAATGTCTGTGGTATTCTGCTGATAAACCTCCACTCTTCCCTGACTGTATGTCTTTCTGATTGTCTGTTTAGTATGAGCCCAGAGGCCCGGGACGGCCTCTCTATCAGCGCCGTATCTCCTCTAGCTACCCAGAAGACTCTCCTTCATCCAACAACAACAGCAGTCTGTCCCAGCAGCCACAGCCCTGTATGCCCGACTCACGGGACCATCCACACACACACCTCCAGCACCATCAGCACCCACACGGCCCTTACCCTTACCCTTCTCACGAGCCCTGGCCCAGTAACGGAGGCGGTCCTGGTCCGTTCCAGAACATTCCTTGTAACGGAGCTGGTCAGCATCTTTTAGGTTAGTATCAGCACTGTTGTTCCAAAAGAGAATAATTACAGGTACATCATACAGTACATTATCTATCAGAATATAGTGAACTGTACTCTTTGAATTTAAAACATATTTTTTGCCTTATCCATTTGTCGTACCACTTTTATCCATGTTTATAGTCATTTTTTATGTACAACAAACTTTTGTTTTAGCTAGGTGTAGTGCACCTTTGAAGTCTGTTGCCTCTGGGTTTTTCTTATTGCTTTATCCCTTTTGTCCCACAGCTTCTAAAGGCCATCGTCCAAGCGAGGAGCAAGTAAAAGTGGAGGCAGCCCCTCAGCAGCCACAACTCAACTCTCTGCAGCACCTCGGACAGTTTCCTCCTCTCATGCCCAATAACAAGCCACCGCCACAGCAGGCTCCCACTGAACCCGGCCAGGGTCCTCCCAGTCTGAACAAACCCCCCACCATGTCATACGCCAGTGCCCTGCGTGCACCACCCAAACCCCGAGCTGCCCGACCTGAACAGGTCAAGAAGAACAGTGACCCCCTGTCTCTACTGCAGGAGCTCAGTATAAGAGGTTCTAATAGTAGCAATGGGTACTACTCATACTTCCCTATTTCTAATGAGTGTCACCTTCCAACACCAAACAAATAAAAACAAAAACAAAAAAAAAACATAAAAATTGCAAAACTGTTATAAAAACAAAAAATAGTGCAAAGTATTTCTAAATACACAAAAATAGTCCATTTATAAATTTCTATCATTAGTTTTGTTTTCAAAATTTAGTTTCATTTAAATTTTATTTGTAAGTCATACCCTCTGTTTCAATATGTGTGATAAAATAAGTATATATAATGAATGCATTACTAGTATATATACATATACAATATGTATATATGAATATATACTTATAATATTACCTACACTTGTATATGTATGTAATGCAAAATGGTAAAAGTTAAAAAAAAAAAAGTACAAAATTAAAAAAATAAGGAAAAAAAAAAAAATCTGAAAAAAGGTCAAGTCCGGTTGGCCACTTAGTCTCCTGCATCCTTATTCAAGTTGGCTTTGTTGGCTTCTTCTAAGTTGTTTGTTTTTTTTTTGTTTTGTTTTTTTTACATTTGAGTGGATGTCTTGATTTTCATACGACTAGTTGTGGAAAACAGGCCAGAGCTAAGTAGTCAACCGAAACAGAAACTACTCAGAACAGTGTATAGAAGTAGATACATTTTCCTCTAATCTGTACATAAAAGAAAATAAATGACTGAATCGTATTGCCATAGACATGTCCATAAACTGTCTATCATGCTAGACTTTTGCTTTATTATTGCTTTTCCAATTGTTGGCTTCTAATCCTACTTTTGCTCAAACCACCCACAAGTTGAATAAGTGTTCTAATTTTCACAGTAAAATAATTCAAATTTTACATTTTTTCATCTGTGTTTTCCTCACAGATAACCTAACCTTGCTTCATCTTCTTTCAAGATTTATGTTATTGCTAACCTTTTTGTGACAGTCGTCCGTCTTAAATCGGACATCGACAGAATTCTCATACGGGAAGTGGCTGCTGTAACTGCTGGAGAATCGAAATGTTTTGTTTGTGTTATGTTGATCATGTTTTTAAAGAAACGACAGTACTCTGAGGGTTGTCAGAAAGTGAAGAGAGTTTGGAGACTTGTGTTTTTATCTGCAAGGTAAGCTTGAAAGGGAGATCTACACTGCCAGTTTAAAGTTGAACAAGATGAATTGGTGAACTTTTGGTCAAATCTTCAACGAAAATGAAATATTTTATTATAACACATTTATTTGTAAGAATAGAAATTGGCAGTACATGTTTTATCTGACGCAGTTCTGTGGATTTCAGTGTAAAGGGCAATTAGTTTGCAGTAGTTGAGGTTTGACCAAAAAAGTAGGCTTGTTTTAAACTTCCTCGTCAAAATGTTATCGGCAACTCGTGTGTGTTCTCAGAAAAAATGGAATCGAAATGTCACTGAAATGGTTTTTTGTAGAATTAAACAATCCAGTCACATTTTTGAATATTTTTTTGATATTCACCCAAAATGATTAGGATCCCAAATACTGAACATTCTAATGCTTCAGAACTAAAACATTGATGATATCTGTCAAATATCAAGTTATGCTGTTATATTTCTTCATTTTAAAAAGTCATTGTAATTTCCAAGGCCTTTTTTTTTTTTGTTGTTTCTTTTTTGGAAGTTAATTATCAGGATGGCATCCATAAAGCTGTGGGCGTCCTGTTGACTTGGGATATACTTTAATCAGAGTCCAGATTTTTGACTTGTCAAAATACAACACATTCTTGTAAATATGCATTTTCTAGATTACATGGACTTTGGGAGCACCTCCATTTTGTAGAAGCTGTTCAAAGACGAGGAATGCCCCTTTTTAATTATGCAAATTAACAAAAATAATACTAGAAATGGACAACAGCAACCAAGTTAAAACCTTGTTTTTTAATGGTGTCTGGCTTTCAGGACAACAACGGGACTTTATGTTGCACCTGTATGAGTTATTTCACTGTACAATACATACTTTAGGTATCTCTATGGATTTGTCTTGTTTTGTTTTTGTCTGAAGTTCACAGCTATAAAACAATCAAATATGGATTCTTTTATTTTTAATGCGAAGACTGTTTTTGTTTTTCATGCATGTTGAAAATGACCTGTCTGGTTTTAATCTGTTTTATCAGTTTGTATTGATTTGTGAATGGAAAAAAAAATGAAAAAAAAAAGAGTCAAATTTTTAGTATATTATTTTACAATGTACAAAACCTGTGACATTATCATCAAAACTATAATATTTTACTAACATCGAGAAAATATGTACTGGTCGTATAAGTTCTTTCATTTTTCTTCTGCAGGGCTAACGCTGAGGTTGCTCCCTGGTGTGTGCCCCACAAAACCCTGTCATTGGCTAATTTCTGAAGTTGTGCAATACTAATAATACGTTGCTTCTTTTAATTTATTTTTGAAGCAGTAGAGATTGAGCCAAAGACATTTTAAAGGGATTTTTCTCAGCTGCGTTTCTGCTTTCAGACAGGAGCTCCGCTGTTCGAAACAAAAAGCTTGCCGTCATGAACTTTGGTTGCCTTGAAAAGAAAACTTCATGGGAGCAACCTTGTGCCCAGCCAGTAGAGAGCACTGTGTTCTTCCCCCTCCTCTGTTTCTCCTCTCTTCTGTTGCAGTGAATCAATAGCACACCTGTTTCCTTCCTCATGGGTCAACAAAATGATGAATAGATCTGCTCTTTATTTCAATCAGTGGTGGTTATAATAAAGAAATTTCTCTGTGTTTCAAAAAAGATTATTTTCTTTTTTTATTGGTTCTTTATTAAAGTGTTTTTATTGAAAACGGCTTCTGTCCTTTTATTGCAGTCGACTGTCACATTCACAAATGACATGGAACATAAAGAAAAAGTCAGATTTTTCTCAACATGAAACTTTTATTATAAATTTGAAGCGTTACACAAACACACACAATGTACTGCATCCCAAAACAACACACCATATACTATAAAAACAATCTGAAGGTTTATCGTAAGCTACTCTCTGTTCCTATTAAGAAAAATTGTTCTAAGAGATGAGGTCAGATACACCGAGTACACAAGCTCACCCTAAATCTCTCAAATTGTGGACACCCACTTTACAAAAAGGCTCCCCATTCATCTGTCATATTGTGCTATGTTTTCTTTTCATCTTAGCTGTGATTGGCCCTCTCAAATAAAAGTGAAATGGGGAAATACATTCACCTCCATGTGGTTTTCAGGGGGTGCATTGGTAAATCTAGCATGTCACACATTCATAAATATGTATAAAATTGTGTTTGGGGAAAAAAAAGGATTTCATTTTGTGTCAGATTGTTTTGCAAATAGAAAGTCAAAGGCCTTGTGTGTGTGTGCACCTGCTAGAACTGAACCTACTCCAACATAGTTCAGCATTGAGAGTGTGGGTGTTTAGCATTCTGTTTGCCACACACATAACACCCTCACAAATGCACAAAACCTGCTCTGTGTTGAACAAAATGATTCATTCATAATTTCATTTCTCTTGCTCCGAAGCGATTCCATACAAAAACATGAGATATGTACAAGATGAGATACAGTATCATACATAAAGTCCTTTCAGTTAAACGTCAGTCTAATAATATGGGATATAAATACTCAAAAAAAAAAAAAAAAAAACAGGCCATGGCTTCTTGTCCCATGGCTGTCTTAAAGCCACTGGTTAAATTTAGCCCTTATGTCCCAAGCACGAACCACTTTGGCAGAACCAGAACGGGCCTTCACCAGTATGTGTGGTTCACTCATTCATCAAAGTTAAACTAGACTTGTGTTTACCCAATCAGAAGACGCTCAGCAGCTTGTATTTCATTCCACTTGCTCCGGCTCGGCGTCCATGCAGGTCTCCCATGGATTCCTGGGCATCTGGGGCATTGAGAGGACGAGGAGGGCTATACCGGTGAGGAAGAGCAGGACGAAGCCAGAACAGGCGCAGGCGAAGGACCAGCCGTAGAAGTACTCCATCCAAATGGTGTCCTTGCTCTCGATCATGCGCTTGACCGACTGCCGCATCACCTCCAGAGAGATGAACGAGCACAGGCCTGGGAGATGTCATACAAGTATAATTCAATTCATTCACTATCAACACCACTTGAACAGGGTTTTTTTTTTTTTTTTCATCGTTCCTACCTGCGAATGCGAAGAACATGCCGGCGGGTTTGAGGAGGTAGTCCCTCTTTTTGCCTTGGCCGGTGCATGAGCAGAGCAAACACAGGGAGCCCAGGATCATGAAGGCCAGGCTGAAGATGGCGATGGCTGCAGCTGAAATGTTGTACTCTGGAAATCACAAACAATTATTCTAGAGCACACATGGCAAACTCAAGGTCCGGGGGCTAAATGAGGCCCTTTGCAATGTTTTATGTAGCCATGTTTAATGCATTGACAAGGTGATATTTTTGGCACTATGTTTTTACTGGAATCCAAATAAATCTGTTCAAATCTATCTAAAACCTGTTCAAATCTATCTAAAACCTGTTCAAATCCATCTAAAACCTGTTCAAATCAAAATAAAAACTTCTTCAGATTGATATAAAACCTGCTAAAATTCAACTGAAACATGTTCAAATCCAAACAAAACCTATTCAAATTGAAATAAAACTTGTTCAAATCCAAATTAGACCTGTTCATATCCACAAAAAAAACCAAAAAAACCTGTTCAGATTCATCTAAAACATTTAAATCCAAATAAAAACTATTCAAAGCCATATAAAACCAGTTCAAATGCATATAAAACCTGTTCAAAACCAACTAAAACTAGTTTCCATAAAAGTGTCTCCATCTTCGGCCCCTGAAAGGATTCTTATTAACTATCATGGCCCCTCACCACTTTGAGTTTGACACCACTGTTCTGGAGTCTTACATTAACATAGACAGTAAATGAATGACAAGCATATACTTTTTACTTTTTCAGTCATTGCATGTTTGTGATTTGTTAAATCGTCAGAAATCAGATCTGGTGCATGACGAGAACAGTTCCTCTCAACACAATACATCCATGCTTTTGTACACTGCTCTACCAGCTGTTACTGTGCATTGTGTGTTCACTGTGCTCCATGTACAAGAACAAGAGCAACAGCAGCGGCCTTGTTTTTGTGAGCATATCGAGGTGGATACGAAGCGGGATCTTTGATCTGTGAACTATGCCCAGGGGGGGAACTCACCTCTGGGGGAAACAGAGGCTTCATCTGGTAGCAGCAAAGGTGGGCACACACAGATACTGCTTAGCTTAAAAATATACCACCTGAGCAAAAAGTTTCTCAATGTGACAAGACTTTAGAAGGACTTTGGCACAGTTAAGATCCTCACTTCCTGCAACTACATGGATTCTACCCACCTTTTTACCACTTTTACTGTACATTACCCTTAGCACCCCTTGCACTTGTTTGTTGTTTGACACATCTTTCAACAACTCTTTACGATTATTATTAATAATAGCCACGTCTTTTGGTGCATGTCATGAAAATACATAACATAATCTTATGGCTGATTTTTTTTATGATTTCCTTGAAGTTGGTGAGCCCCTATGTTGAGATTTGATGGAAGACATGTAATCTATGCATTTGTTGTGATACTGCGCTATATAAATAGAATAGAATAGAATTGAATGTAATTACAATGCATTCTACGTTATTTTCATCTTTGTGAACTTGTGAACTCCTTAAGGCGATGAGACCAACTGTATAGATGTATAGAAAGACGTGCCTGTGGTGATCAACATCTAGTGTGTTTATTCAACCTTATGCACCATTATGGTAAAGCCAAATGGCTCATTCAAGAGTGAATAACAGTGAGAGGAGCCTCGGCCGGAGCTGCAGTTGTTCCAGTAAACTTCCAGGGCGCCGCTTAAGGGCTTGCCATCTACACTATTACACGCGTGTGCTGGAACAACAGGGGGAGGGGAACCCATGAACACTCCCATTAGCATGTCAGGGTGTGGAGATGTGGAGGTGTGCAGCGCTTTACGCATAAGCTATTCACATTCACACCCCAATAATCGAGTGTGACATTGTTCCACATGCATGTAGCTCCCCCAGTGCACAGTACACGGGACGGCTGTCATACAACATGAACAGGGTCACAGGGAATGGAAAATGGAAGGAATGGGGGCTGGGATGAAAGTATGAAATGTATGTGTATATCATGATTATATTGCAAAGGTGCGATCAACCATTTTTCACTCTGTTGTTTAAGCCTTTCAGTATTGGACGTGATTAGTTCTTTATTTTTCAAACATACCTTTTTGTGTTTTGTATTCAAATATCTCTGCGTCCTGTCCTGGAGTGAAGTGCCCAAAGTACGTGCAGTTCTCCTCTGGAAAAAACAACAACAGCAAAGCAAGCATTATGACATAACCATCATGAAAATGCCTTTGTGGGGAGCCATTAGCCTGTTGTCATCCAGTGCTTTAGCGTCCTTCTCATAGTGCAAATTTTGTTCTAATCATCATTTAACGTTCTGATGGCGAAATCCCAAGTACATTTCCAACTCACACTTGACACCCAAAGGATAATGTTACTACCAAAATGGCCGCTGACGCCCCTGCCCCTCCTGCTCTGCTTTATATTGTTTGATTGCCAAAGTTTGTAAAAAAAATGGCTGCTGCAGATATCACATTGCATTTTTCTTTGGCAAAGGTGTTAAAGGGATTTACCCAGTCGCTTTATGTGATCAGAGAGCGCTGGGATGTGACAATAAATACTCTTTGATGCTGTGCAGAGTCTCCCAACAACTGAACGCGCTTTAGAAACGAGCCACGTTCCTTTAACTTCATCAACTGAGCGCTCCCATCCGGAAACACAGTGAGGTGAAATGTGACAGCGCTTCAGACGAACATATTTGTAAAGTCGATGAGAAATTTAAGAATGTAACGCTGCACCGACACGCCAGCTATCTCATGCAAAGTCAAGTGCGTGTCATTGATCTGAGTTGTGCCATGAGCGCTCATCTCACACGCATGTTTCCTAATCCCTATTTCCATACAGTTTCACCGAGGGACACCGGGGAAGTGCTTTCATGTGGAAATATGCTGTTCTGCTCATTGTCATATCTCACTTGGAGTTCATTGACCCGTGCTGCGAGGCTTGATGCGTCTCCTGTGTTTCATGGAGACTTTGAGAAAGGCTTAAAGACGTGTCAGTTGACTTGTGATGTCTCCTGTGAGCACATTCAAAAGCAGAAAACATTTGTTGCAAGCACCTACAATACTGTTTTAATACTATGTCATGCTTGTGCCCATATACACGATTTATTTCAATGAGGAAATATGAAAAGTGAAAAATATAAATGACTATTAGACACTTGTTGGCGGCATGTCTGACATTATATATCACACATGTCAAGGCCCAGGGGCCAAATGCAGCTCTTTGAATGTTTTATGTGGCCCTTCAATACATTTAGTTGGTGATATTTCTGGCAATAGATTTTAATTGGATTTGAATAGGTAAATCAAATCTGTTATAAATTAAATCTGTTATCCAAAACTTGTTCAAATCCATCTAAAACCTGTTAAAATCCAACTAAAATTTGTTCAAATCCATCTAAAACTGTTTCAGATCCAACTAAAACCAGTAAAAGGAGGTAATTAATGTTAAGGATAACTTTTGTAAGACTCAAATGAAGATGAAATTTCACATTCAAAATTTTTGACACTACTGTTATATATTAAATACTGTCAGTTTCTAAGCAAACCATGTGTTAAAATTTGCCTTAACAAATATTCTTTGTCTTTTGCTGCACTTTTCTTAGATTCCAGGCAGCCAAACACCTCCTAACATTCACAATCCACTGCACATTTCCTCTTTGTGTTAAAGCAGCGCCACTTAGCCCTCTCTAATGTTGCATGTTTTGATTTTACTATGTGTATTAACCAGTTTTTGTAGCCTCTTTAGAGTCAGCAGCCATGGGCTCAGTTTAAATCTCCACGAGTGCGTCCTGTCAGACTGTGGTGACAAGCTCTGTAAGGCCTCTCCCTAACACACATTCAACACTATCAGTCATCTCTAAAAAGATCACACAAGGACAGCGGATTAGCAACATTTCTGCCTCTCGTCCAGTCACAACAACATTTTATATCTGTGATGTCCTGTTAGTTCACAATGGTGATTACATGTTTGGCATCGGTGCTTTTATTTTGGTGGCCTCCATTGGCTGTGGCTTGCTCTTCCTCATTGTCATAGATTAAGGAGCTGGAGCAGATGAGGACTTGCTCCATTTAAGTGAACGTAACCACAAAACCGTACTTCATCTGCAAATTTTATTGGCTGGGATTAGACTAAAATCATTTAAAAGGTGTGGTACACCAAGTGTTACTTTGATAACTGTTGTGGGTGAGGCAGGTTTGACCTCTGATGGTACTGTCATTGGTCTATAAATGAATAAAGCTTACAGAGCCTTTAGATACATTACAAACATGTCTGGCATTTCCCATAATCCAATATCTCACTGCCTGTCCCTGCATTAGTATACCACTGGATTTCCTATAAAGGCAGTGGTCACATTTGCTGTCTGGGTTACTTCTAAAGTAATCTGAGGGCCATGTTGCCTGGAGATGTAAAGGTGCAGGACAGTCTCAAAGGAACAGTTTGGTGGAATAGAAAGCCTCAGAAGTATGTCAGACTTTCGCAGACGGCCCTGTCACTCAGAGCGACACAGGACTTGGCTTCAACACTTGACCCTAGCAGCTTCCACCAAACACAGCTGAGTATTTACGCCGCTTGTATTTATAACTAAAGCAACTGCTTTCAGTTCAGTTCACGCAATAAAACTGAAGATGGACATTGTTTGCTTTTTCTATAACATTGTGCTGATAACAAATTTTTGTACCATCAAATCAGCCATAAAATCTTACTTAATCTTACTATCCAGATTTCCATTGATTGGATAATTTGATGGCCATATCATCTATGTTATATTTTAAATCTAGCAAACAATTATCATGTTTCTGAGACATTTTTTCACATGAGTGTTCTGCAGGGTCCAGAACCATCTCTGTTTAAGACCTGCTTTGGATCAGGAGTTGACACTGCTCTGCAGGCCTGTCCCTGGGACATAGGAATCATGTTTGCTTCCAAATAAAGCTATTGTGTAAAATGCCTGATGAATCTGTGGGATTAACTATAAACCAAATGCTGCCGGTGCAGAACTCATTCGTCACTTATATTGTTTAAAACATGAAGACCCACGTATACAAAACATCTTACACTGGTTTTAAATGAAAGAACAACAAATAAAATCACAATAACCATCAGACTGCAGCTGACCCAGTCAACACCGCTGCCAGATAAAAGAGGATCCAAAGAAAAGCTACATGATAACTTTACATCTCACACTACATTTGGATGCATTCTCTGCATGCCTGGGTGGACCGAGCTGATTCTGCATATTCGGCACAAGCCTGGCATGCCAGAACAAATGAGTCAGTGTCAGGCCTTTCAGCTGCTGAGAGAACAGCCGCAGACGGTGCCTGGGATTCCCCCAAGTCTAACAGCATCTATCAGTACATTCAAGCTGATTGGAGTCTGTATACTTTGATATCTGTCAGTTTGCCAAAACAAGATACTGACATGTGAGCCACTGGCAGCTGTTACACTTTGTTTGGTTGCGGCCTACTTTTATTTTAGGCGGCTGTAAAACCAACAACTGCCAACACTTGATACACATTTAATATCAGCTGACCACAGGATGATCAGTGGAGCGGTTACCATATTAAAGAAAGTATTGACAAACGTCACATTAAGATCCTGTACGTCAGAGTTTATCTTTGTCATATTTAGTAACAAGCAAAAACAAACTAATAAATGTGTATTTTTATCTTAGCTGGATGTCAAATGTCATAAGTAGGTTTGCAGTGAGAGAATAGTAATGGTGCTGGTTGTTTGGAGATTTAACTGTGATTTTGTCTTTGTTGTTTCCCAGCTGTAATGGTCTGTTTCAGTGTGTATATCCTGTGGATGTTCATATAGCACGTGTAAATGTCCACATTCTCCTGTTGCACATTTTAATTGTCTGTGGCTAATTCACTGATAGACTTGTTAATCAATGAGCTTTGTATTATTTCCTCATCACTGCTGTGTCATGGAGCTCTGTAGCATTTAGCCCATGAGCTAAATCAACCCCACAATGTTCTTTTGCTGTGTTCAATGAGTGATTAACAATTAAAGTCATTTCCTAAGACTGATGGTGCAGGTAATTGGCAAATGCCTGATTGTTTGATCCCTGAAATGCAGTGATTGATATTTTCAAGGCTGAAATATTGCTGTGTAAGGTTTGGGGGTTTGGTTAACCCAAATAAAACAATGAGCGTAGGCACTCTAATACCTGGCACGCGTACAAAATAGACCAGTGAGTAATGGAAATCTCAGCAGCATTTGTACCAAAATTAGAACACAGCGAAGAGGTTTCTTTCACTATGACACTTTTCACACCCTGACACTAACTAACCCAAAAAGCAGGCTCATATTAATATTTATAAAGTAACAAAAGACCGCAACCACTTGTCATTTTCTGTGTTTGGTTTCAAAGGATATGTTTCAGCATCAACAGTGTACTCATATCACATGTCATTCATATGAGGACCTCTATTCTTAGACACTCCACAGTTCAGCCTCACTGTTTTAGCGCTTGACACAAGTTCTCTTCTAATTTTAAGCTGTCTGGTTCAAACAATGAGTACATCTTTCAACAGTTTGTGTAATCTGTCTTACCACCGGGCAGGCTGATGGGTCCACAGGCTTTTCCCTCCACAAAGTTTTCAGAGCTGATGTAGACATGCTTCTTGCACAGCCTCCAGAGGCCAAAGTGTGCTGCCTCACAGGTTGTGTTGGCTATCTCCACTCTTGGGCTCAGAATGGCCCAGTAGTCCGTTACTACTGCTGTGAACATGCACGCCATACCCACCATCAGCACAAAAATGGCAATCCTGATCTTAGTGCGCTTGTGCATGATTCCAGGTAGTCAGCTCACTCGATAAAAACCAAAAAACTGAATGTTCTGCAATGTGGACACACTGGTTTGTGTCCCAAAGTGATGTTACCGCGACAACTGCAGCAAGCTTGACGAAAAAAGTGTCTTCTCTTTACGGCTAGTTCCCAAAATGTATGCCTGTGGTTTGAAGGAAAGGGGCCAGACTGCTCTGTCCTACTTTCAAGTCCCCCTTTCCCTACTCACTGAGAGCCGCTGTGTGACTGCGAGGCTGCAAGTTTAGAAGTACAGCTGTTGACTTAGATCAGGAAAGTTGATGACCAAACCAACTGTCATGGTGGCCAATGGGCGTGGAGGGTTGCCCAAGTGCCATTAGGTGTTTTAAAACGGGGGGTCTAGGGCTATAAATGTAAGCAGTGAGTCAAGTTGTCAGGCTGTCCACTGATCCGGTTTCCCTGGGTGGAGGCTTGTAACGTGCCATAAGTGCACTCACATAAACAGTTTCCTCGCGTCCACATTTTACACGCAATGTCACATCAAGAATAATTTTGGTAGAATCTTATTTTTATAGTTGGTGCGTTGGAACTATCTCTGTCCAGCAATGCCACTGGATAGATTTAGATTTGTCTCTGTAAACTATTTATGTAAAGAAAGTGCAGCAGCTTGGCTCTAGCTGTCAAACAACACTGACTTGTTCTATTCCTGTTATTGTAACTGTATTGTCTGAGCACAGCCACGGACACCGGACTTTGTGTCACAACAAACACAAGTGAGAAGCTATGATTTATTTTCAGCTCTTTATGAAACACTGACTTGGTTTCACAGGTACATCTCCTGAAGAATAAACAGTGTTTGGATCTTGTAAATGAATTGCGTTTAAAACATATTTGAATAGATTGCAAAGGTCAAATAAATACTGTTCATCAATGATGGGCCAACAGCGCTGCCCTGGGGTTTCATTTTTACACTTAACACTAGATTCTAATGCTCATTAAATGACAACAGGTCAAATATTTCAGTGTTTGGTGTTCATTTTGTGTCTAATGTGGCAGCTGTTAAAGTTCAAATGCAAAAGTGATGTAGTGTAGTATTAGATTATTGATCTAAAGAATAGTATCAAACAGTAAAAGTTTGTTGTACACACGTTTTGTATAAACTCGGATTGTAAAGTGCAAAGGTGGAAAGGGTGCATAAAAAGTCATTTAGATTCTAAGTAAACCCCAAAAGGTGAGCTAATCCTTCTGATAAGTCCCCTTCAGTAAATCACTATGGCGCTTCACCTCACTGTTTATCTTTTTTAAGCCCTGGCCCACTTTTGAGTGTCTTTACAAGCGCCGCGACCCACTTCCCCTCCGTCTGAGCTCAGGAACAAGTGAAAGTCAAAAAGTCCTCATCGAAGCAAAGTGCAACTTGAGAAACTACTGCACCCGGAATAAAAGCATCATTAAGTGCCCTTAAGATTGAAGTTTATAGTTAGTGTGACTTGAATGAACCTCTTGAATCTCTGAGACTGTTGTTAAACTAATATAACCCCACTTCATGCCAGTGGTTTTGCTTTTAAAATTCTTGGAGAAGCTTTAATCGACGGTGTGCTTTTGCAAACTCTCATTAAATGAAGGCAGCGACACAACAACTTCCCCAGGAACCTCTGACCTCTGACTCACAGCCGATGGCAGGTTTAACCTTCGACCTTTCTTACCGCAATAACGGAGCCTTAAATGTAACTGGGAATCACAGGGGAGACATGTGGTCTTTACAACTCTTTCCACTGAGACAGGCTAATCCTGTGGACTAATGGTGTGGACAAAACTTGTACCCCCAAGCCATTGATTGGAATCACAGAGGACACAGCACTGCATTGATTATACCTTATCATGACTGCTGCTCTACTGCACGAATAACACCCTAATGTTACGGTGAAAGGGGTCATTGATCACTTTCAAGAAACAAATGAGTGTTTTAAATCACCCATGTCATATTTCCTTTTAGCACCTAAACCTGTTTTATCTATAAGCCTGTGAGTGTGAGCATTAATGGAGATCAGACAGAATTAGACATATGGGGCCTTCACTGTCAAGAATAACTACACCACTGACATATACAACGTTAAAACATTTGCTCGCTTCATTTTGGTCTTTTCACACATTTTGTTTTTTCAGTCTGGGGTAAATATGCAACATACTGAGCGGCAGCTGCTGGTGCATGTATTTTCTGCCATTAGCAGCACATCTTTTGACAAACTTTTGTCCATGAAGACTGTATGATGGCACTTCAGTTCACCAAAATGATCTCTGCTTATACTGATATATTGGAAAATGACAACAATATACTCTGGTGTCTTTATTACATCTCACTTGGAATGCTCATGAAGAGTTTCTGTCCCATTTACAGGTTTTTGATGGGTTTCTTTTACATTGTACGTCACTATGTCTCAGCCTCAACCTGTTTCACAAAAGTTTTACTGTTTTCACAAAAGCAGTGAATCAAATGTAGCAGACATCCAAATTTTGTAAGACAGCGTGATCAGAAAAACCTGATTTATGTGACTCATTCATCAGAATTGTGCTCTCATGTCACTTTTGAAGGGAACCATAAAAGACAGCTGCAACAGAGGTCGTCTATGCTTTTAGCTCTCATGTATATTTAAGGTGACACTTCTATAGCAGCACAACCTGCGGCTGGTAATGCACATAGGCAATTTGGCCTTTATTGGACATCATTATTTATAAAACTCAAGCTATGGCTGCCATGGCCCTGTGCTGTGTCCATCTGAGCAGGTAGCATGATTATACATGACAAAGCAAACTTTATAAAGCTTTTAGAGGAATAGATTACAGGCCTGGTTGGGTATTTTATACAATGAATATTGTAGTATAATCCAACATTTTCAAGGATGACAATGGCTTTTATTAATTCAGTTCACCATAAACTGCTATGAATTGTCCCTGATGTTTTCTTTCCTTCACTTATCTGAATATGAGAGTTCATTTTCTTTGGTGTTTTGTGTTTGTGAAAGCAGGAAGATAAGGTTCACTGACTTTTGATGCAATTCTTGTGTTCATCAGTTAGCATTAGCTCCAACAGACTGCAAAAACTCAACGTCTGAATTGTCAGTTTTCCCATTTGATGCTGCAGGAAACATGTATTAATTGGATACTTCCCCATAGCACTGTGATCTGATGCTTTCCATGTGCCATAGCAGACGAAAAGGCTTAACCTCTATCTCTGTCTTCTTAAATCCATTCTTAGCCTCAGCGACAGATGTCATCCCAGTGGACACCTACAGTTCCTGGATTCACAGCGTGGCACCGACATCAACAGGGAGCAAGGATCTGCTGCAAAAAATGTCAGCCATTCAAAGAGTTCAAAAGGAAGTTATGGGAGCAGAGAAGAGACCTGCTGAAAAGGGGTCTCTTAGCAGGACAAAAAATACATCTGACTGGCTCTCATATGTACTGCTGTATAATGATGAGCCAATCAACTTACCACTGTGTAGGCTACATGTTCGGAGAGCAAGAGGATGGATAAATGATGGTAGACAGTCAACTTAGCAACTTAGGTGTCAAGAAGTGGTAGGTAACCCATCTTTTGCATTGTATTCCAACAAAGCAGTAATAAAGGAGTCTTTTATTTAAAGTAAGTACATGAAAAACTACCATCAGGTTGCACGTTTTAAAGTTTCTTTATATTTTTTATTTAATACAATTAGAATTTGTTCTAAAGTCAGTGTATATACTTTATTGCATGCCCTCTTTTTATATTTTCCAACACTGTTTTTGCACTATATGTGAACTGCCGTCACATGTGAATTTCCCTATTATGGGATCAATTAAGTCTAATCTAATCTACTAAAATCACACACTCTAGAAACCTAAGCTCTACAGATAACAAACATACTAAGGTTAGCTGCTTGTCTGCAAAAAAAAGTTACCACTTACCTCCTTATTTCTTTATTGTGCTTTTACCAAAGTTACAAATGGCTAAATGTAGGCCCAAAGCTGCTAGGATAGGCTCCAGTCACCTGCGACTCCTAAAATGTAGGCCATCTGCAGATTTCTTCACCAGATCATGGAGTTATGAAAGCAGAACTTGGGTTTAGACATTGTTACATTATTTATCCGGCACGACGAGTTTTAGATGCTAACAAGCGTGTTGGCTGTTCCTGTGGCCACATGGTGAGGTGACCCTGCCATTTCCCTCTCAATTATCGAAGGAGACATTTCACTGGTGCACTGCAGGCAGCGGCAAAAGCTTTATAGTGGATGAAAATATCAGCGAGGGTCCCTGGCATTCACATTCATATGGCCTAACAAGCCGGCTGACGGACAGAGACAGAGGTGGAGACGAAATTCACATCAGGAATGGCAAACATGTTCATCAATCCAGTTTAGCATAACAAAAATGTACTACCCAGACGCAGAATGAAAATAAATCCTAATTCTTTATCCTCTAATTCAAGTCTTCCCCTCCTGCTGGACACCCTTGAGTGACAGCTGTAGCTGGAAGAGGCAAAACGACCCAAAGCTATCCACGCTATGCTGTTTAAACGCCCATGGCAACCCACAACACAGTGATTCACAAACCGACGACCAAATTAAACCAATTTGCTGCAGCTAAAAATATTCAAGTGGAAAAGACACTGTGGAGCTGACATAGGGTCCAGTCAAGCATGTTACCGCAGTGAATGAGTAATTTCCACTAGATCTTACCAACTTTGACAAGAAACAAGCTTTATGGAGTCTGTCAGCGCTTGGAACTTAGAGAGATCAACTCGAGCAAAAAGATGTGGTTGTCTGACAGTCCATCAAGCCCCCAACAGACTTCCTAATACGTCCTACTTCTGGCATATATGACAGACTAATTGTATTTTAATGTAATAACTGTATTTATCTGGTCACACTCAAAAAGTCAAAGTCAGTATCAGGGGACCAAATAGTGTATCACAACAAATGGCCCCTTGGGAGCAGCTCAAGTACAACTTGATATCATCTGGTGACATTTGGTGCCACAAGTAAAGACTGACTCTACAGACTATGGTGCCCTGCACAGATGAGCTCTTGTCTATGAACAAACCCAACTGTGAACAAAAAGAAAGTGTGCTCAAACTGCTCAGCAGTGGAGAGGTAGTAATAAGGCACATTCAAAAACTTCTCTGTATACAAGCTCAATTTATGACTTTTTAAGAATTCAGAAGACTGGTCATGTATAAATGAACAGATTCTTAATTGTGCCTTTGCTGTCATTGGTTGTAACACTGTCTCTCTAGTGTTAAGTGTTAATGCACACATCCATTCCTTCAGCTAAGTTGTGCACTTCATATTGTGTTTTTATATGACTAGAGATTTTACAAACACAAACTATAAATAGTACTGCATAAACAACAACTGTATTTTTTAAAGCACAAAAGCTTCTGAACACAAAGTAGATGAATACAAAAAGGAAATGTTAATTAACAGCAAGACAAATGGTGTTTTCGCACCTCTTGCTACACCGACACCAACTGTAACAGTCTGGCATACCTTAAATAAGCTCCATGTGTCTAAAAGTAGACTGATTGGCTTTGTACGTCATCCCTGAGCGTACACACAACATACTCCACAGGCTGTACACACACAACACACACAACAAACACAGCATATGGAAATGTGCACACATTTGTTACATATCTTCAGAAAACACTATTTACATTAAGGATATGTCATAGTGTGGCAGTGTTTGAAATCCAGAACAAACTGTTCACATACTCGAACACACTAATGCTTGAGAGGTTACTGCACACAGCTACAGAACACAAACGGCAGGTTAGGAAGGCTTAAGACTATTAGAGGTGTGTAGTATAAGTTAGCACCAGTCAAGTTAGATTAACAAAAACAATACACCACTCTGCAGAGTTCAACAATCACATAAACACAGTTTGGTGACATTTTTGTTTCAAAATCGAACACCATATATACAATTTAAACCATGTTAAGGAACATCCCAAATACATTTATACGTGTGTGCTACTAATCTGTGATAAATACTGATGCATGGAATATGAATGTTTCAGATCCAGTAAACTGTGACACTCAAAACATCTACATTGACTTTTATGACAGGTCAAGGGTAGGAAAACAGTCTTCAAAATACAATTCACAGATATGTACGATTTTACCAAAGTATGTGACAATCTTAAAGTAATCACGTTCTCTGGTTATCTCTTGAACACGTATGAATCACTAGATCTGATATCTTTGTGTAGGTAATGCAGGTACTTATCCACAGTGAATGTGTGCAGTGGACAGCTGTAGAAAGAGGAATAGAAAGTCATGGAACACATGAAAACACTGCTCTGAATGAAAAGCTAACTTTGACTTTTTCCGGAATTAAAAATCTTGTCATTATTTGGATAAATAAAAATTATTACTTAAATATACTGCCATTGGCTATATTACTGTTTATCTCTATTTTAATGATCACAGATCCGTCTCATGAGCTAAACTGTGCACTTCATTTAAAAAAAGCTATGCTAGAGTCAGAAGAAAATCAACAGTAGTGAGCAGCTTTCAGCAAAAATCAAGGTTAAAAGTGGGACACAATTCACAACACATCTTGACAAATAACACTGAATGATTGTGAGGTTTAGTTAGAGCTCAGATGAAAACCGTATTAGTGAATAAACCTCATTCATTTCAAAAAATGAACATGGAAATTTATAATGATATTGCTACAAGAAGCCCATAACTAATTTGGAGTTTGAATCAACTGTCTTTCACTTGATTTGTTATTTGAGTTTTTCTCTTTCACTTTTCAAGTGTGTGTGTAAACAATTTTAAGCTCTGACCTTTGAACAACAGCTGAATTGCCCCAAGGAGGATTTGTCCTTTTGTGCAATTGTGCAATTTGTGATCCATTGAGCTTGTGATACATAAATAGACTCATACTGGTGTGGTCCTTCTGTTCCCCCCATCTTTGAGGTCTGTCTGGAAACAGTTGTGGACTTGTAGAAACCCAGAGTCCCTCTCTGGACTGTAAGGCCCAGAGTTCCCACTCCCTGCCTTCAGAGGGTCCCTCGTGAGCGAGTACAGAGATATATCCCCCGTGGGCAGACCCATCCCCAGACCTCCAGTTTTCCTCCTGACTGGTGAAGGCTCACGAGACGGGTCACTGGACCTGGAGCTGGAGCGGGATCGTCGCCGCCGGTAACGGTAACTCGGGATACGAGAGTAAGGTGAAGAGGAGGAGGTGGTTTTTATGAAGTCACGCCTGCCTCTGAAGCGATTCTCTTTGTTTTTCTCGATGTAAATGTTGACGGCAAGCACACCCACCGACTCAGCCACAATAAACGACAGGGCCCCGAAGTAAAAAGACCAGCCGTAGTTGTACTGGTTCTTCTTGTCCTCGTCTTTTTTGTCGCTGGGATCACCCGCATTACTGGATATGTACACAATGATGCCAATGATATTGCTCAGGCCTGCAAACAAAGCAACAATGTGGATCAATAATCTCATGAGGTAACAGTATAATTGACACTCATATTTACCATAAGCAGGATAAAATGGACATTGATGAGAGTCTGTATTACTTAAGTCATTGGTATGTAAAAGGTTCCAGCTCCAATATTAATATGCTGGCAGCGTGATTTCACTCATTTTTTCTCAAGAATTCCGCAATATTCACACCTTTCATTCCAACCTTTCACCTTCTGTTATTCCTATTTGCACAAAAACGTGTCACTGCCAATTAGTGGGAAATGGATTGATATGAAGACGAAAATGGAAAGGCTGTGAGAAATTGATGAGAATATTGTTAATATGAGGAGCAGAAACACACCAGGCCAGAAGCTAATGTGATCTGAATCATGGAAACAGTGATTAGGTTTCAAACACAGTTGAAGGGTTTCAGGTCATCTGTGAAAAGTGTTGGTTGTTTCTCCTCTTATTTAATATTGAAAACATCATAAACTTCAAATACTATGACTTGGATGAGTGAGAACTTTCCCCTCTGATTTGATAAGGCTCTTTTTTCCCATCCTTACCTACAATTTCAAGTGTCTGATGTGAACAGAAACAAAGTTCTTTTGGTTTAGAAAAGAAAATGTTTAAAGTGATCCTCTCTGTAAAAGATGTTTTGCTGGATTCATACCAGAAGCAATCTAACCACTTTGATGCTCAGGCCTCTCAAATCTCACATAGTCACAGGCAGGAAGCATGCTTATTGTTCTTGGGAGACAATCGAATCTTGTTCTGTGTCCTGTGAATCCTTGGTTGTTGCTTTGCTGTGATTTTCATAGTGTTGAGGTCAAATGTAGTATTTGTATTGCTGATGTAGCCCCTGTCTCTTGCCACTTCCTGTTCCATGTGTGAATTAGAAAAGAATGACTGCTGGTCGGTTTAGGTGCCCATGTCGCGGTGTTGTAGGCAAGTCACCAATTTTCGAGGCCTCAGTCTTCAAGTCTGAGTCCAAGTCACCCAAAAAAAATCAAGTCAAGTCATCATCTGAAATGTGAGTACGAGTCACTCAAAACAAAGTCCAAGTCAAGTCCGAGTCAAGTCATTATTACTAATTTGAGTCACTGTCCAAGTCACGAGACCAGTGCTTCCAGGTTGGGTCTGAGAAAAGTTTCAGGATTAATAGTGGCAGAATATAATCCTGAATATTCAAATAAAACAAAATTATTAACACTGACGTCCGAGTTAGAAATCTGGAAGTCCAAGTCCGAGTCCGAGTCATTAGCGCGTTAATCGAGTCGAGTCTCAAGTCATTGTCCCTGAGAATTTACAAGTCCGAGTCATCTCTGCCATGCTGTTATTGGTTTGAACCCAGGGTTACACAGACTATAGATGCATGACAGGACTTGTGTGGTCCTACCTGCAGCCACAAACAGGATGCCAGCGCTCAGAAGGATGTTGTTGCGGCTGCTGTAGATGCGTCCCACTCCGACACACAGGCCGCCAAGCATCAACAGAATAGTGCTGAGAATGGGAAAGAGGCTGGAGGCCCGCACTATCCCTGTCCACAGATAAGACAATAAACATTTTTACAACCAGAACCACATGAAACCTCTGCGGCTATAAAGTTTGTCTCATTAAAACAACAGATATGAGGCAGAGGCAGAGACTTCCCATTGATAACAATGTGAGTGTGGGAGTTAATTAAAGTCATCAAAAGGAACCAGAGCAGAATTCTGTGATCTGTTGCCAAGAGTCGAAATAAATGGTTTGACTGAACTGTAATAACAAACTCAGCCCACGTAGTTTGGACAATTTTGGTTGTTGTTGCTCATAGCAACACTTTTACTGATGTATTCATTACTGCTGGAGTACGAGGAGACACAGCACACTACATCTTCCAGCTCCAGCTACTGTCATGACATGTGGGGGAGGGATGGAGATGTCACGACACATTATGTTTCTTTGTGATAACTCCATCATCACAGCGACAGTATTGAAGGGAGAAGAGGTGTTTGAAGATGTTGCCATGACTTACGTAAGATGTACTCTGAGCTGTCTGTGTCGTAGTCATTATCCTCTGGAAAATGATTAATCCGAAAACAGCTTCCTTTGTTGATACCTGCCGGGAAGCACAGGAGGAGAGTGTGACAACAGAAGGAGGCAAGAGCAGAGTTAAATCAACCCTTTTATTTAAACATGTGGGTCATCTATTGAACACATACAGTATGCTATATATTGTATGAATGGTGCACTTGAAGAACATGCAATATGAATTTGTCCTGTCACACATGGACCCACCCTGACCCCAGCGCCTCTCACGCAGCTGGATTAACTGTTCCTGTCGATGTTAAATGGACATTTGTGTTTGGGATGGACTATTTGTCCATGGGTTGTTGTCTTATAGAATCTGTAAAGCTGTTGCTGTGATATCGGTTTATAAAAATAAAACTGACATGAATTGACTTGACTAAGGAGTCAAGCATCACGCTGCACTGTTGCAAAGATCTAACGCCCTCAGGCACCTTTCATTTCAAAGACCCACTGCCTTCAATGAGAAAATCTCTCCACTTTTAAAAGAATAAAACATTGGGCATTATGAATATTGAAAGGTCCAATTCTAAATTAAAATTTTGATGCTGTTTTCTTTTTTACTTGTCTTTGTTATCGTGGGGGTACTTTAGATGCCTGCCAAACAAGTGCAGTGCTTAAAGAATGATTCATGAGACCTCAGACTCAGGAACATCCACTACATTGTGTGAATATAGTGTAAATGTACAACAACAACTACAACAATTGTTGCACTGTATTGTAAGAAAAGGAAGATAACAAGAAGCAAGTAGTTGATCAATTGGATGAAAGAGAAAGCTCAGTAGGAGAGGTATCTCCCCAAAGCCCATCTGTCTGAGACTGGAGCCCATCTTTTATTACTCAGCATAGCTTCACCATGGCAACAACCCCCCCGGCAACCCAGAATCACATTTCTAGCTCTGCTTCTCAGAGGACGCCTTTGACATTCACAAGGCTAATACACTCCTCACCGACACAACAACAACAATCCTGCGAAAATCGATCAATTCAAATAAAATATAATCAAAAACATCTAGGTCACAGTAAGTCTTATTTCTATATCTTGGTTTCTCCCTCAATTTAAATGTGTTGCCGCTCGTCTACACTGACCAAATTGTTTAAGTGAGAGTTCTTGTTTTATTTCAGCATGACTGACTGAGTGCAGAACAAGACTTTACTTTGTCTCCCGTTGAAAGCCCATCATCCGTGTTGTTCACTTCCGAGCTCTAAGCTACTTGATGTAGAAAAGTGCCATGTCTTCTGCGAGGAAGTGATTAACTCTAAAATTCACTTCTGTCAATGTTTCTGCAACATAAAGATGACTGCGGTCTGCTTGGGATGACAGATTATTTGGCAACAGTTGCACACAACACAGTGTCAGTATGTATTTATTGACCTATTCTTCACCACAGTTTTTAGAAGCCTTTGGTTGGGCTGTCATTATATATTCGCTGCTCTTAGCACCACTTATTGTAGGTGTGAGCCCCAAGAGCATGTATGTGTGTGTATTCAATCTCACATCCTCAGTGTGTCTCAGAGCGAGAGATCAAAAGTGGGTGTGTTACCTTCAGCCTTGTCTCTTGCTACAAACAGAAGAGAGAGTAGCAGAAAGTGGTGACAGATGGCACGTGTTTAAGAAGTGCACTCGCTCCATCTTACTTCTGCTGATGGTACTCTCCAGGGTGTGAAGAGGGAGCGACAGTTCTTTTGATTAACATATAGGCAATGTATTAATAGCAACTGCCTTTTAAAAGATTGCAGTGTACGAGTTTGTAAGTGAAGCGTTGTGGTTTCGATGCCAGCGGCTGATTAAAACCTACTGTTTGTACTTGTTGCTCTGTTGTTCACAGCAAAGACTTACATTAAAGTAGGCAGAACACTTCGATATTCAGCTTGGTGTAAAATGCCCCCAGAGATTTCTGATCATGCTTCCTGTTCGCACATATTCAGAGGTTGTGTCCTGAGATGCATTTAGAGTAGAGCTCAACAGAGTTATGTGTGATTTAAGTGCAAATATAACCAGTGTTTCTTCCTCAAAAGTTTACATGAACAAAAAAACCCAACAATATTCCAAACAGTCACAAACAACACCAAACATCACAATAAATAAAAGTGGTTTCAGTCATACAGTCATTTGGTGGATACTATTGTTGGGTTTGTTGAGTGAGTCAGTATGATCTCACTCAGTAGACTCTGGTGATGTGCAACATTATTCAAGAAAACAATCAATAAAAGCAGTTTCAGGCATTGGTAATTAATGCAAAGAGCAGAGGAAAAAAATGGATTCGTTTTTATCACCTTTGCAGCGAAAAACCCTCTGCAAAAAAACGTTAATACAAATACATAGAAAAGAAGCCATTTTAAACAAAGCCCTTTCGTTATCATTGTCTTATCTTATTCCTCCATACTGAATAATTGATAACTACACGGATGCAAATGGAGCATTACGCACGCACCGTGCAGCCATTGCGCGCAACAAGCAGCGATTCGTTTCTTGGGTCTAGTTTTAACCCGGTGCCATTCCTGATTTATTTCATCCTTTTTTCTTTTTCTTTTTTAAACTGTAGCACACTGTGATGATTCTCACCTTCAGGCTCCATCAAGACAAGTCACTGTATATTTATTGAAAAATATTCTTTTAGAGTCCAAAGCAGCACCACGTCCACCAGATAATTGTGAAAAAAAGACTATTCAATTTAAACTGAACTTTATCAGCATGTCTTGACAACTTATAAGACTTTACCTTCTATACAGCAGATCCTCCAAAGCCCCGAGTGCGTGAGATCACCTCTCACTTTCTTGGTTTGCATCTGGGTCTCATCTGTGGTCACATTGGTGGCGTTGCAGATGTAGGCGCGCGAGTAGAGCCAGTAGTCGGTGCCGATGGCGATGGTCATGAGGCTGAAGGCGGCGAACGCGCCCACGATGGCCAGCAGTGTCTGGACCCCTCGGTCACACCACGCCATGGCGACAGCCCACGTCCACAACAGAAGCGACAGCAGCTCAGGCGCGCGGACAGCAGCGCGTGGAGCACATCACTCCACGGGTTTCCTCTCATCAAGTTTAGACCCTCAGAAGTAAAAACGCAGCCGGTGTTTTAGGACGGCATGGCTTTAGTCCCAAAAGGTAGAGGTTCATAACAACAGGTGGTGTCCATTAAAACGTGCGTAAAATATTCGCATCCATATCAAACAACGCATCAGCACACTTCTTTAGTGTTAAACTGGGAGTGTTGATTCAAAGAAAAACCGATCATCGTTCAGACCACACCCTCCACGCCTGTTGCCCAGCCAATAAAAAGGCATCTGCTCAAAGAGGAAAACATCATATGCCAACAAGTGCAGAGTATGGAAAGAGAAGGAGGTGGTGTTGTGATTTGTTTGAGCTTGAAACAGAATCATGAAGATTTGAGGTTGAAGAGTAATGTTTCTTTTACACAAATTGCTGTCATTGATTCTAATTCAGACACTGTGTTAACAGTTATGTCTGTCTTAAGAGAAAGCTACAAATAATAGTTGACAAAAGTGTTATATATGTTTTACACCATATCAGATGCTGTGCATACCCCACATGGCTCCTTCCTGTGAAGCAGCGGGGTGTAAAAACTGTGCTTTTGATCTGGCTGTGGTGTTTAGACTTTGAAATTGAAATTTTGTTTTATTCACATATTTAAATCACAACCTATAACAAAACTCACATGCATACCATTTTTAATTTTTAATGCATTCATTTAATTAATTTTCATACAGGTTGTGGGGGCTGGAGCCTTTAAGAAGCTGAAAGCACCAGGAGTGACGAAATATTCCTTAAAAGAGTCATCAAAATCACTTTGAAGCAGGAGCTGGCAAAAATTACCCAGCTCATAAATGAGGGAAAGTAAGACGTAAAGCTCAGAAAGTGCGATTTGATGTTCTTAAATGAGTGCAGTCTTTTGAAAAGCTTCTGTGAGGTCAGGGCCTGTCACTTTAAGCCCCTGGCTGTTTTCACTCACTAGTCGCTTCTAAAGGAGAGATCTTCTCTTTCTCACTGATAAAAAGCCAGATAAGTCCTGCAGCTTGGACTGGCCCCATTTGTGTCCCATCAGGTAAGATGAGAGTGTGTGCTTGGGTTTGAATCATCACTGACTAATAAAGTGGAAATGGGAAAGGATTAGTGGATACAGGAGCAGAGAATAAGCTGTAGGTGAAGGGAAAAAAATAAGAGAGATAAAGTATAAAGAAGCTCAATAAAGAAAACAAAACATGGATTAAGGGTCAGGAAGAAAATTTGAAAAAAAAACCCATAACATTTCATTTAAATCATTGTAAATAGAATCGTGTGCGCTGGTCAAGGCCTTGGGAATGATTTATAGCAATGTTTTCCTACACATGACGTCCACTTTTTTAATTCTTCAGTCAATGTCCCTCAACAAGTTACAGACCATAGCTTAAAATAGGCTCCACTGTGGTATTAGATAATGTCCAAATGCAGATGATCACAACAGTGTTATTTTGAGTTGTTTCCTTTGACTTATGGCAACTGTTGAAGCAAACTCAACCAACCACATCAGTCACTTTAACAAAGAGTTGGAATAAAATACAACGTAACCCATTTCCTTTGGTGAGTTTAGAAATAATATTTCACATAATGATGGTGACACATCAGAAGTTTACTCATCCACTTTCATCATCACACTCTTTATGAAGATGAAAAAGACAAAATCAATGGAAAAAACAATGTCCAAGCAATGTTTCTGCAAAATAAAACACTACAGAAATAGAGTGTTATTCTCAAGATCTAGTTCATCTTTAAATTGGCATGACTTTCTGGACATGTGAACTAAATAGAAAAAAACTAAAATGCTTACATCTCTGTTAAAACAAAAAACAACAACATTCCCTTCATCAGTTTCTTGTCTAAACTAAGTATTTGCAAAAAGTTGTTAGTAAACAGTGTTATTACCAAACCTTTTTGAACTATTTCCTCTTTTCTCTTCGTAGTTGCGTCAGTGTGCTTTGGTTGATTCTGTATTGTGTCAGTAATTGATGTCCCCTCAGCCAGCTTCCTCATATCCTGGTGGTTCCTTAATTGTGGCCTGTGACAGCAGTGATTCCCGCTTGGCCTTTCTGGACTTGTTAATTATGCCACTTTATTTTGTGTTGGTTGTTTTTGACCGGTTCTGCTGCTTGCTCGTTGTTGTGCAGCTACTTTTAATAGCAGCCACTGTCTGCCGAATCCAGCAGGAGAAATTAATTGCTGCCTGCTGCACAGCGCTGGTGTATGTGCCAATGTGCCAGGGCTATTTGTGCAGGAAATTGGACTCGCTATGAAGGATGTAACTGGTTGTTTCTTCAGAAGGAGTTTTGTCAAAATTGAGGAAGATTCTGGCAAAATTGCAGGGTTCGGCAGAAAGCATTTGAATCATGTTTCCTTTGAAAAGCAAATGTGAGAAAATGGGCCCAACTGAGACACAAAAGCAAGATAGGAAACGTTTAAACTTTGGATATGCAAAGCAGATTCATGAGTCAAGATCAGGTCAGGTTTTTAACTGTGAAGGAGAAGAGCAGCTACATTTGAGTGAACTGAATCACTTTGTTAATATTTATGTCCAGATGACTAGTCCTTTTTTTTCCTTTTTCAAATTATATTTTTGTGTAAGATTTGAGAGTCTTTGACCATGACCAGATTGTGTAAGACAACTTTGATCAAGCCTCAAGTTGGTGAAGGAAGGAAAAGCAGCCAATCAGCTCCAGTGCATCTGTGGCATTAACTAAGCAAACAAGTCTGATCCATTAGTGAACCTCCGGGATTGAGATCCTCTGCTAAGAAGAGGAAATCCTAGATAACACATCTCGAACACAAAACATTCTTTCTTTTTAAAACAACTCGGTACATATATTCTCCTCGGCTCCTTGTTAGCTGATACCTGCTGCTGCCTCCAGACTGGTGTGAGCTCTGAGCACAACATAAGGCAGATAAAGAGCTAATGAGACAGAGCTAAAGGAAAGCAAACACAGACTCAAAGCCCTCTGGCACCAGAAGCTGTGCTGAGGCAAGCTGCAGTTTCAAGCACACAATCTCTACATTTGTTTCATGTTATAAAACCAAGGACACAAACTATGGATAATTATTTCCATTTTTTGTGCCTTGCAGTTTGAGACGCAGTTACTCACTTAAAGCATCTCCACTAGAAGTAGAGGTACATCATTTGCTATTTGTAAGGTAAGAAACAACATTCAGTGGCATTGAACTTCGTGGTGCTTTCAGGGTCCCTGGTTAGGACTACAATTTAGCTACAATTAACCATTGTCATCAGGTGTTAAAATCTGGTTTAAACTCATAAAACTCAACAGACAATATGGTGTAATTGTACTAATTATGCTCGAACTAGCATTAGACAGTTTTGCAGAATACTCAGTAAGTGCCATCCTGGAAACCTGCTGTGTCACTTTCCACCACTAGATGGAGCCATGTGATACCACTGACTTTACCCTAGTGATGCTGTCATTTAATTTTAAAAGAAGGTCAAAAATGTGTATTAAAGACGGATTTACTAATTAAAAAACATGTTTTTCATTTAAAATGTAAAATTTTTTTTTGTTTTTCTGTTGCTCATTCACAAAATGCTGCAGTTATTCCAAAAACAGAAAAAGTTATTGAGTTGTGGGCAAAGAGAGAAGAATGACATTAACCTGACACATGAGTAATCTCTGATATTAAAATAAGAGTGGTTCTATTGCACATGACAAACAGCTGATCTCAGCGTTGCACTTTTACACAGACGACAGATGAATTCATTTTCGAGGCTTACTGCTGGTGCACTAAGGTCTGTCCAGATTAAAAGACAGATGTCTCTGTTTTTGGTGAAACTCGGATGAAAGTTTGTGATTCAGGACTTGATGTGCCTCATGTCAGTCTAGTTCTGGATGAGTGAATGGACATGAAGCTGTGGTATTTACCACAAATATATTCCACTGAAAGAAACAGTTTTGTGAAGCCACTGTGCTCTTCATAGTGCATTATTTATCACTGTCTCTACTTGGCCTTAGCTTTAACCCAAGAAATGGTACTTACATATAAAGTTCCTGTTAGGACACCAAGGGCTCAGCATCCTTTATTAATTAGACTAGAATTTATTAATTAGAATAAAGAGGTTTGTTCAAAGAAAATATTTTTGTTTTGTTTTCTTTCACCTCTGTTTATATTTATATATTTTTTGGTTAAATTTTAACCAGAACACAGATCTTTGTATTTAATCAGTGGTCAATATTACCGTTTACTTACTATAATATAAAAACATCTACTGGGTCTTGGGAAGCTGCGTCTCCAGTGAAGCTGCGTCTCCAGTGAAGCAACACTAGATGGTACTGTTGTCAAAAGCCAATCTCAAACTGCAGTTTGCAGTAGTAAATATGGTCCATCTCATTCTCATTCACCAAATCTGCATTATTTACAGTGTGATAGTGGTCAGCTGTATATGCTTCTGTTGGAGTTATCAGTTTGCAGTGTTTACTGTTTAACATGAAGCAAGATGTTCTGAAGGTGTGTTCATTAAAACACTTCATTTAACACATTATTGATCAAATACAGAGAGTTGTATCTGTGGGGATGTAATTAAGTTTAGTTTCTGCAGTGCCACACAGGGCTTTCATTAAAGAGGCTGAGTAGTGTTAGTAGTGGATCCCAGTCTTTTTCTTTATTATGTGGTTAGTGTTTGTGACGGAGCACGCCCGTCAATGAGTACTGAGCGCACGCGGTCACAAAGGAACCCACGAACGCGCGCTGGCCACGCACACATACACCACGCAGACCTTTTCACTCACACTCGCTAATTCCCCGTTTACCCCGCTGGTTCACTAATACGCACCCAACACACAACCAACGCCTTTTTCCTGTTTTCCTGCCGCTTTTATGCTCCCAAGGGTGCACACTTGAGAGCGTTAGCTTGGGTCATTCATACATGCTAGCACTTACCTGTTTCTCTGTGTTGCCTGATGCTGCGCGTCTCAGCCAAACCGAGCCATAACTTCCTGGTAGTTTAAATGGACGCTGTTCGCGCGCTGGTGCTGGTCAGGTGATGCGCATTAGATAACATGAACATAAAAACCTATAACCGCCCTTTCAATCATCTTTTGTTAATTATTATTTATATGTCGTCGTATATGGGAACAGCCCACATGTTTATGTTTCAACTGTTTGTTTGTTTGTTTATTGATTTATATTTTTGTAATACTGAAGCCCAATGGGAGGGGCCAGACCAGTATTTAGGGGAGCCATTTCAGGCCTGTAGTCAGTCTGGTCTTGAGCAGTTACAGTGCAGGTAACGTTGGCTGAGAGCACTCTGAGCTCTGTATTTGAGTTATTGACAGCTTGGAAAGACATTTTAAACCTGTATATTTATATATTTGTTATATTTGTTAATAAACTGAGAGTCGATGTATATTATTAATTATAAAAAAATATATATTAATATAGTTATATATAGTTAATATAGTATAAAGAATGAACACAAAAAAAAAACAGTAGTCTATTGTTGGTAAAATCTTTTATACTTTGAGTATACATAGCCAAGTGCACATTGAATATTCTGATTTCATTGTAAGAATCCACAGGTAGACATCTTGTATTGCACAATGACTTCATCTGAACACTTTCTGCATCTAAGTATAATGTTATGCAAAAGCTCACATTCACAATGAGATGCAGCAGACAAAGCAGCGTTTACAAAGATATTGGAGAAACTCTACAACAGAATTAAGCACAAAAACACCATATGTTACATGCTTTACTGCCGTCTATACAAAACAAGTCCATATGTACACTGATATTATATTTACAGTATTAAACATGTAAAAAAAAAACATAACAGAAACTGCTTTACTTGTTCACACAGGACGGCCATGTTTACATGTATCGCAGTGGTCGAATGCTGCATGCCTTTAATAATACAATATGTGGAGTTCACACCATGCAATAATAATATTCATAAAAAGCAGAATATAACTAATTACATAAGACTGGGTATTTACTGTCAACATGGCATTTGTGACTAGTTAACAGTGTTAATATGCAAGTAATGAAGTATGAATCAACTCAACTCCCCAGAGCTATTCCTGGAAAACAAACAGGTCTCTCTGTCATATGTGTTCACATTACTGCTGCATGAAATGTTCATATTTAACAATGAGCAAAACCTGAATAAAACATATTTCTGACACAGTAAACGTGAAATTGGGATCTAAATTTACAGAGTAGTGGAAGCTTTAATAATAGGTATATAATAATAGGTAACATCTAAGTATAAAGTAAAAACACAATGTAAAAGAGGTATTTTATACAGTGTGTTTTATAAATCTCATTCACAAGTTTCAGATCAAAATAACCTTATTAAATCTGACTCAGTAACATTCTTCATCAACACAAGTCTGCCTTTTAAGAACATCTTCTTGGTAAACCTTTAGCTGCTTCAGTGTTAGTGCTCTGCCTTTACCAACTCTACAATAAAACACAGCACATAAAAGGTCCTTAAATATGAAATGCTCACTGACATGGCTCAGTCTAAATGGTGATAAGAGTCATTAACACAGGTTGGCTCGAGTTTATCTGTCTACTTAAATAAAAACAGACTAATGCTCAGCAGATCTGAACTTTGTACAAGTTATATACTAACTTTGAAATATAAAAATGTATTTTATTGTGCTATGAACTATAAAAACAGGTCTTATACTGTTATAATAATAAATGTCAGTATCTTTAAACTGAAACTGTAAAGCATTTAGCAGTCTTGTTCATTTCTAGTAGTGATTGAGGACAGTATCCGTTGTTAAGAGTTAAAGAGGTAACACTAGCCAATAATGGTCATGATGACCTGTTACTACTAACAAAAAGATAAAAGCACTTTAAAAGTGGAGAAGCACCTTTCTGTCTTTGTCTTTTTTGTCTTTCTTTGTGATTTAAATAAATGCATTAGTTTGATTAAAGTGCAAACCACTGACTGGATGTTACAGTACATCAAAGTGACATTTACAGACACTTTCACAGCTGTACATTGTATGACTAAACATCATTTATAATAACATTTTTAAGACTTTCTAAAGTGGCTCTGCATATCATTAACTGTAAAAATAAAATACTCAATAAATAGTTGCATGTCACCCACAGACCTCCATATTCTGCCAACAACCTGAGCACTGTCTGTTTAGTGCACTGTGCACTGATTGTGGCAGGTTTAATCTCATCCTGCCTGGTTCACTTCAGCAGATTTTTAGCTGTCACAAAAAAACATTCAGCTTTCAACTTCCTTCTAGCAGCTCCTCAAAGAGAACTGAAAATAAAGTGAACTGCACTAACCCTCAACTTCGATGAGACTCCCCACTCAACGTAAAAGTTAAACTCTGCAGCATGGAGGGAGGGTACAGAGAATCAGGTCATAACTAGGACACTTAAAGAAGGAGCAACTGGATAATCTTAAATTACTGGACAATTGTTTTTCAAAATCCAGGTCGATAAGAAGGGCCCCTTGAGCACGTTGCTGTGTCTCAGCACGGTGAGGAGGACATCTGTTCGTACTCGGGACACTTGAGGAGGGCAGGGAAGGCGGATGAGTTCATCTGCAGTGAGGCCTCTGATGAGATGGACGAGGGGCTACGACCGCGTCCCGCCCAGGCATCTGGATGGAGGAACTGGCCCGAGTAGTCGGAGCAGTTACTGAGGCGAGGCCTGTAGAAACCCTGATGAGGCCGGTACATCTCCTCTGCAGTGTAGCGCTTCATGAACAGGTACACGGACATCACACCCGCCGTCTGCACAGAAACAAAGGTGGAGGTCTACACATTTAACCTCTGGGGCTTGTAATGGAGAAGTAAATGCTATTTGTTTAATGGTAAAATGTGGAAATGGTTAAGTAGCTCTACTACTTTGCCACAGGTGTTAGTAAGAGACTACAGGAAACTTATGTGATCAAGCAAATCCATATTTCAGTTTCAGCTAAATTTGTTTGTTTTTTTTAGGGATTGATTTCACTGTTCTAACTTTTTATTAAATGCATGAATACTGATACCAAATCCAAAAGAAAATGTGGAAAAAGGCAGAAATACATGCCATTAAACTCGACTGTGAGTAGGTTTTTGTTACCTCAGTGAGGAGGAAGGAGATGGCGGCGAAAGCAAACGACCAGCCGTACTTGTAGCTGAAGTAAGCTTCATTTGACTTGGTTCTGTTCAACATCTCATCATTAATGTTGGAGATGTACAACACAAGGCCAACGACGAGGGACAGACCTGTGGCAGGCATTGAGAAATATTTACTGTTAGCGTAAAAGGGGGAAAAAAAAGACTCACATTGTATTTGAAAAGGTAAAGCTGAGCTGACAAACCTGACAAGATAAAAAAGATTCCAGACACAAAGGCCAGAATGGTGCGATGTGGTCGAATGTGGCCAATGTTACTGAGAATAAAACCAATGAACATGAAGAAGAGGCTGACCAGTGGGAAAGGAGTGGCCGAACGAATCATCTCTGAAAGGAAAGACTTTATTTTAGCATTTCAAAATGTGTGGATATGCACCACCAGCAGCAGGTGTCCCACTATGGCTGGGCTTTACCATTGAGCACTAAAGTCCACTTGTATTAAAACCAAGCTGGACCCCTCACTGTGAAGACAAACACTGGGCCATACTTTTAACCCGACCACTACTGTGTTCTCTACTAAAGATTGTTCCTTGTAAACAGACCAGGAGCTGACCATTTCACTGATAAAGTCTCATGAAATACAGAAAATTTACTAACAATTACAAAACTTATATTAAGATGTGGTTTAGGGCTGCACCATGTTAGGATAACTTTTTTATGCAAGCGTGTTGAATGTCACAATAACAATATCATCTGTATTTTTTTTAATATGTCCAATCTGGCCCAGAAAGATATAAAGTTAAAATTTCAAGAGTAACTTTGACTGAGATTTAACTTTCATTTGAGGCTATTTTCACTCAAATATGTCGACCCTGGCTCATCCATTTTGAAATGTCTGTGGATGCTTATTTTCCCAGCAACTAGTCCCTTTGAATGCCTCACCAAAAAGCATCTTTAGAGCGTGACCACTCCTGACAGCAGGGCTTTCTGTAAAACCCCACTGTGCTGCACTGGACCTGCACAACACAGCGGGGAGTCTCTTAAAAATGACACTTCCCCATCCTTTTTTAAACCCCTCTTACTTGAACTGGCAAGAAATATCTCCAAAACATAGAATAGTAAGTTGTGAAATTGCTTATAAGTAACTGCAGTCTGTCTTCTTTACCAACAGCCTATTTTTTTACCTTCCATAAACGTGAGGCTGATTCATCCATCATTATTCAAATTAATGTTAGGCTATGAAGTGATACTTACTCAATACACTGACCGTGGACTCAGAGGTCATCTGGACATTGGTGGGCATCACGTACTCGATGGTAAAACACCGGCCTTTCTCCTCACCTGGAACAACAATGCACGCTTACATTCAGTCTCCAACTCTTCAAGATAACTCAGCATGCACTTTGTTTCATCTGTGAAGCTGTCAAATCTCACTACACGGTACACAATAGGTACAGCTTTTCTGAAACAAAATGTTCTCGTGCAAAAACGCGTCAGAGAACAGCCAGCTTTAGCTTTGGCACCTTCCCCACATCACTTTGACACTCCCAGCACAGAGTCTGGCACCGAAAGCTCACCGCTCCACTCGATAACCCCACACACTCTAGGTGTAGCACGAGGTGAGCTGTGCCTCCGAGAACTTCATTAGGCGTGTTATATTTGACGGTGTGTACGCAGAGAGGTACAATAAGCGACGGCACGAGCAGTACTGTACACGCAGGAGCCAACCCGGAGGCCTGTAACGAGCACACTCCAGCTGCCACAGTAAACGTGTGGATCCTATATGTGAACTCATGCCGCAACACCCGATGAAATCCAACAAACATCAATAGCACAAAGCCTCGTTTACATATGGATGGTGTGCAGTAACCGTTTCTGGGTCAAACACTACACGCCACAAGAGTTAAGTGGGCAACAGGGCCGCTCGATGTGCTTTAAAACACACACTACAATGCATTATTAGGCCTTTTTCTGGCAGTTTTCAATCTGTGACCAGAACACAACGGGGCTGAACAAGGCTGTGACTGAAAAAAGTTCATCAGCAAAGAAAGTGTGTCAGACTAATAAAAGGACTGTTTTTCCAGGAGTAATCAAACCAAAAGAGTCAAACAAAAGTGGATACCTGCTTTAGCCTGGTACAAAGGTTTTCTGGAGGATTGCTTATCTACGAAGAGAATCAACTCTAACCGTTAGTGTTTTAATCAAGGCCAGAAGATATATGTCAGGGTTTAGGAAATAGCTTTAGGTAAGTTGGCATGCACAGTGGACATGCAAGATGTTTTGGGTCCGAAGAAGGGAAAGTAAACTGCATTTCAGCAACTGTGGGCCTTCTGCACTGATCAAAGAGGCCACAAGCTACAGCTCGTTGGTCAGTCATGAAGAGAACCTTCTAGTATAAAAGCAAAGGTAGTGGCTAGATGACAAACTAGACACAGGCTAGTTTCCAAGCACAACAGCAGACGAAGCAGGATGGAGAAGAGGCATCACTTTTGTTATTCTATACCAAGTTAAGTGGGCACTAGACTTGACAGACAACAGTACATAGCACTCCCTTTTCATGTTTTTGTCATAGGTTTTAAAATATACACACAACATAAATCTGAATTTTAAATGTGCCCTTACAGACTCTCTATAAATAAACAATCATATTAATGTTTTAGACAGATACGTACCAGCCAGGAAGCAGACCCTCCAGAGGCCTGAGTGGAGGGACATGCGTATCTCGGTGCTCTGGTTCAGAGGCAGGATGACCCCCTCCTCCAGGTAGAGCCAGTAGTCAGTGCTCACGGCGATGCCCAACAGGCCCAGGCCGCACACAGCAAACACGCTGCTCAGCAACGTTAGCGCCTTCCTGCCACATAGGCTCATACCACAGCCTCAACAGCAGGGGGCGCCGCCGGAAAAAAAGGGGGGCTGCAACACAAGAAAAGACGAAAAAAGTGAGGATTTTTAGCTGGAAGGAAATTAAGCAAATGTGCAAAATGTGATGGAGCATCTGATCGTGTTTTTAGAACTTGAATTTTACACAAATCTGTATCACAGGTTTTAAAAAGTAGTAACAGTCTCATGAGAGGTTTCAGCAGTGCAGTTGCTCTCAGAGTCCACTAGAGGGTGCAGGAAGTTACATAGTGATGCTTTAACTTGTCTTAGAATCAAATAAATAAAGAGAAAAAAATCGTAGAAAATCTGATTATAAACCTTATTGTTCCCAAATATTTTGACATTATCTCTCTCTATCTACCAAACAAAGTTTAGTAAACTCAATATTTAATGATTTATTCAGAATTACATTTTAACCAGACTGGACTTCCCACAACTAAAGTTAAATATAAATCCATAGAATGGTTCCTAGTAGAGTTGTAGTAATAGACATGTAGGACAATGATAATACTTTTTTTTTTTTTTTTTTTTACTATTTCACAGCAATAATAGCATTGTCCCACATGTGTCTCATTTTGTCCCACATCTCACATTTGACGAAAAATAACTGTCTGTTGTTAGATCAGCTGAAACATGACTTTAAAAATGCAGTGGAAAATCATAGTCTTTGTCTTTGTTCCCACTTAATGTATCTTGTTTTTTGTACCTACAGATTATTGTCCTGGTTCATTTTAAAATATATGTAGATTTTAGGCAGATAATCTTCTATACACCCTTTACAGGTTTGTTTTCAGACCTCAGTCAAGCTTAACGGCTCATTACCAAGTCCAGTAACTTGATCAAGTGGTGCTTCAGTTCTTCATGCAGCATATTATTGCACATATGACACATTCATGATCTTTCATTTGACTTCATTACCCTTCACTGTGAGTGTGAGTGCTGAACTATAAAATATGTAAACATTCAGAGAACATGTCTTGTCCTTGCCGCTGCTAGAAATGAAGTAACAGAAACTCCTAAAAAATTAATATTATCTGCACTATTAATTAAATCCATCTACTTGTTGACATGCAGTCAGAGCAGAAGCAGCGAGGCAGATGGTGAAACACTGTAGTGTTTGTGTGCGATTGTGGCTGAAGCTCACATTTCAGCAGCTCCACAATACTCGGAGCGGGACAGATATTGAATGGAAGTGATTTTACAGAAGGACCCCCCACTGGGAGACTGTAAAACGGGTTTGAACTTTTTGTCTTTGTCTGATTGGTGACATTTTGCCGCATGAATTAAGGTCAAAAGCTTTCTCACATCAGCGCCTTGCATCTGAGAGAAGCTGCGTTAATACAGAAGGGGAAAAACAGGCTCAAAAAATAAATGAAGCATTTAAAGAAGTTGCATGTTGATTAGATTCAGCTTTTGTGCGCTTTTGGTTCCACGTTGAACTACTGTTGTTGTGCTCTAGTTAGTTTTATTGTTTCTGAGATGAGAAAAATAATTGGTGAGAGTTGTGTCCTATTCATAAAAACAGATAAATTAGTGTTTCATCTGAGTGCGCCAGTTTCTGAAAGAGCTTTTGAAATGAGTCTATTTTTAAAGACAACCTCTTTTATTCTTTCTGTTTTTATATGCATTCATAAAGAGCACAAAGAAGCATGCATCTTTTTTGTTACAGCTCACAGTTCTATGTGACATTATGTCCTGAGACTTTAACAAGGTCAAGACATAGTCAAATAAACAGTGTACAAAAACCCACACACATCGATGTGTTTGTCCACTTTTGAAATTCCCAATGTGCTAAAGGAGATGTCAGTGTGTCAGATGTTAATGAGTGATTTGTTGATTTGTCAGTTCAGCAGGAACAGTGTCTTTTGACCCAGTTACTGTGGCTGCTCTGTTGTGGACACAGTATTCAGACCCCTGACACTATACAGAGTCAAAGCACCGGCTCACATCTAACATCGCTTCTCTTCAAGTTTGTTTTATACTCTGTTTTTACATTTGATCAAAAAAAGGCTCCTGCAGTGGTCCAGTCGACCATTCCTCTAACCTGAAAGTGAATATATATCTATATAGGGCTATATAGGGAAAAAAACCTGTTCACTGTTTTTAATTTCTTAAGGACAAAAAACAAGTGAAAAAAACAATTATACTAACCAAATTTCGGAAAAAACACCTGACGAGCAAAAAGTGCGAACTGTAGTATGCTTTCAAATAAACAGCAAAAGAAAACTGGTGGAAAACATTTTTGGCAAGCCTGTTTATAGTCTTTAAAGTCTTTGGTCTGTTTTCTAAAAGACACTTCTTGTGTAAATAGTCATATTTTGTTTGTATCTACACCTGCAGCACATGGATATATACTTGTCCATATTGTCAACAAACAGTCAGGCATAAACTTCATTTAACATCAGAGGCTTGTGACTTTTTTCAACTAAAACATTCTGAGCTTTAGTCACTTCAAAAACAGCCAGATACCATTTTTCCAGAGTTACTAATGATGCCCTTTTGTTGTTCTTCTTTACACACACTTTTGTGATTACAAACAGTGATGATTATGTCCCAAATGCTTCTGTCTATCGGCCGCTGTCTTTAAACCGACTTCCAGCGGAGAGATAACAAGCTGCCTCACTTTACTCTTGTCTAAACTTGCAGATGTCTTTGCGCGGACCTCTAAGGCACAACTTCACAAACGGACTGTGGGCGGTGGGTCAGAGAGGGGGCTGTGGAGACCAGAGTGAAAACGCTGCCGTGGATCAGACCTGTGTGGTGCGCGGGTCCCTGTGATGCCACATGTGGAGCGCCTGACCCTGTGTGGGAGGCAGGTTCTTTCCTGAAGACAACAAAACGCGCCCCATCTCTGTAATGTCAGCATCATCTTAATTGGAAGGGACAGCTCTGGATATAAACCGAGCCTTTCATGACGCTCCAAAGTCAGCTCCGGTATGTCTTTGAGCAAATGCTTCTGGCTTTGAGCACATTACTTCATCATCTCTAGAAAAGCTTGTCACTTTCACGTCTTCACTTATTCTGCTCATGAATAAAAGAGAAGGAACTGTATATCACAGAACTCGTTGACTTTTATTAAAGAGTCATTCGTCTATTGAGCCAAAATGAAGACAGTCTCTTGACTCCGTTGACCCAGAGCCATTACACCAGCATTTATTTTCCCGTGTTTATGGAAAGAACAAGCCTGGCCCGGTCGCCAGGCAACACGATACAGAGAGGCATCCGAATTAGTCGAGCGTGAATGGGTTGATGAGCCAGTCCTAAAACAAGGCTTCCTATCTGTAGTGAATTTTACATGAAACTGGAAAGCAAGGGCACGGCTCAGGGGCACAAACACTGGACTAAATAGTGTATGAACTAAACTCCAGTCTCTCTTCACAGTCACATGATTTATACATTGGACTTTACACTAAAACCTTACTTTAGTGTGGGAATATTTATGGACTGGGGGCAAAGGACTGATGAATATTCTGATGCAGCAGGTGTATATAAAACCTTGTCGGACGTTTTCTTTTACACAACAACAGTCAAATCATGTCAGAAAATGTTTAACCAACATTTTTTCATGTCAATAACACAAAAGGCTTTCCTAAAGATTCAAACTTTCCCAGTTTAAATAAAACAGAAAGGTGACATTGGTGTTAAATCCAATTAAAATTCAGCATGAAGGTCAAAATTTGGATCTAACAAGTTGAATTATTTTGAAGCCTGATTAAAAACCTGAAATCTGACAGTGTCTCCAAACATAATAACATAACAGCACCCTATTATACTTGCACTGTGACAGCTCTAGGAGGTCTGAGCAGGTAAATTGTCTTCTGTGTGGGAGGACATTAAATTACCTTAAATCTCCTTACTCTGTGCAGTAAGTATCTGTCCAGCACTCACACAGACAAAAGACTTGACTAGCTATTGCTGATTTTAAATATTGTTTCGACAGCTATTCCCGGCAAATGGCAAAAAGACAGAAGTAACAGAGGACGAGCAAAGTGGAGTTAGTGTGTGTAGTGACAGAGATATTCAAAGAGCTTGTGTGAGGATCATTTACAGTAGATTGGCTCAAGCTGCATTAATGTTTGGCAGCAGCTCCAGTCGCTGTCCGCGGTGCTGAACCACCCCCAACGCCGTCAACAAAACAATACTTCAGATGCCCAACAAATGCAATAAATTCGTCATGGAACAAAATGTCACCTGAAATCCCAGAGAATAGCACTTGTATTTGAGAAAAGAGCCGGATACTGTTTTATTTTGCAGATTAACATACAACAGCTTTAACAGGTAGCCGCTTTCACACAAAACAAACCATGCGTAAAAGTCCCGCTCCATAATGGATCATCTTAAGAAATAGTCTGTTTGTTTGTTTTTGTTTGTTTTTTTTACCTTCGTGAAGAAGAAGCGTTGGCAAAAGCGCACTTTCACTCCTCGACTACTCCTTCTTCTCTTGTTTCTGCTCGTCCACTCGCTCCGTGTCGTCTCCGGGCTCGAGTTTGGCGCGAAAGCCGAGCGGGATCCGAGCAGGAGACACTCGCGACATCTACTAGGCAGCGAGAGCACAGCGCGCGGTGCGTGGCACGTGCAGCTCTGTAGGTCTGTGTAAAGTGACGCTGCGGGTCCCCTGCGCGGAGAGAGAAGAGAGCGGGTGCGTCCGTGAGAGCTGTGCGTAACAACAATGCTCCGTCACGTAGCGCCTCAACTCACAACCTTTAGTCGGTGTTTGTCTGAGCGCCACAGAAGCCTCAAATGTCCAGTGAATTAACTAAGTGTTTCGCCGTGGGTTGTTTATATCGCACCATGAATCCTGGCAGCTGCGCGCCTGAAGCCTCTGGAGTCCTGGATTGGGCTTGCAGTGTCCAACAGGTCGTGGTAGTTTTGAGGGCATAATGGTTTTCTAAAGAAGAGGCAACAGTTCATTTTTGTCCTCCAGCTGCATTTCATTGTTGCATAAAATATTACGTGATATTATAAAAATCGACATGAAATACTACATGAGCCCAAAACTCAACAATGCACAGCAAAATCTCCAGAGTTAAATGAACTCTGTGGGTGTTAAAAACTGGACTCATATAAACTCCATTCTGGTTGTTTGATTTCAACACTATGAAAGTGTTAGAAAACAGCCTTAAACAAAATGAGTGACATTCACAGAGATTCACAGATAGGGATTTACTCCATGTTTCAGTCATTTTACTTTCAGTTTGAGTCTCTCTAAATGCCGTTGGAGGAGAAAATATACTGAGCAACTGTTGAGTGTAAACATCTGTGATGAGTCAAGCAGATGTAAACTAAAAGCATTTTTAACAAAACTGAGTAAAGATGATGGGTGTTGTTTCTTTGGGTCATGGTCAGACTTTGACCGACATCGACAGAGACAAGTAACAGACTGTGTTTGAACAGGTTTAGCTGGATTATTTTAATCTTTTGTATTGCACACATGTTACAGCAGCAGTTTTATTGTTGACATGAAACTTTAAATTTAGGCAAATTTAGTCTAAAGGTAATTCAAATTATTTTACATAACTATATTGTGTGTGTAAGGCAAGACTTTGACTGTTATCTAATGAGACTGTCAGTGGCGCTGACGAAATGAATCCAGAACAAACTGTTTCAGAGCATATGGACATTCATTCAGTCATTTCTGAGCATCTGGCAAATCACATGCCTGTGTCTAACTAACACGCTCTGTTTCAGGGTAATCAGTGGATGGGATGGATGAGGACTGTGTCATCAGCCCGGCATTGGCTACTGCTCCACAAACGTAACTTCCACCACAAATCTGTTTTCTTTTCTTTTTCTGATTAAATATAAAATAATTACCCATTATCCCGTCAACAGCTGTAATACAGTGGGGTTTTTTTCAAAGCCACAGCAGCTTTCACAAACAACTGTCTGTTTCATTAAAGTTCATGGAACACTGTTCTGCACATGTGTTTGTGTAAGAGTTGAAGACAATGAGATAAAGCAGTGGACAGAAACATATAGGTGTTAGACAGCAGCTCACACAGCAGCTGTGTCCATGATCATCACCCGAGGGTGCCCTCTAATCAGGTGGCCCATATGCACTTGCAATGTCTTGAAATAAATATGAGATTAACTCAGGAAAGTGTCATCAAAAAGATGCTTTTCTATGTATTTCACATTTACTATGTTAAGTGAATATCTGCAAATATTCACTCCAGATGGTACAATAGTGTATATCCTTAAAGTATCAACCAATAACACCAACAGAACTCTGAATTACAGTCTGGTGGTGTTTTCTGTTCCTGCTGAGGTGTTGAGATGTGTAGAGATGTGGTCTGAGTCTGTGGTAAATAAGCTGTAAAATGTTGAAAGCTGTTTAGAGGAGACTGACGTGTTGTAACACTGTCTTCTTGACCTCTTGCATCGAGAGATGTGTTGTTCTTACTTTAATATGCTCCTGGTGTGATTTGAACTCACAAGAGAAATAGCCTTTCTGGTTTGATTTGACAGAATGGATAGTTAATTACAGTGTAGCTTTTTAAAACATGACACTCATCCCCATGGGAAAACACCATGTTTTTATACATGAATTGGTCTGTGGCAGTAGAGCATTATTCATATGTGTACAATTTATTAACATTTATATTTACAATGAATCCTCCTGGACTCATTATGTCTTAAAAAAATATGATGGAAGACAAAGCTGTGTCCAGTGAAGTGCTGCTTCTTTGCATATTGTTTCTGCTGTAATATTGAACCATGAATAACATTCAAAATGACTCAAAAAGGGAGTGAGGGTGAATAAAACCATAAGGCTTGCACAGACCATAGAAACAGTGACACATTTTAGACCATTACACTATTGACAGCTGGATGGACGTCCAGTGTCCAATATTATCCACTGAGCTAAAAATGACAGCATTAGCTCAAGACTGTTATCTTTGCAGCCATATGCCCCTCTGTTTTCTGCAAGCACCAACTCCAACCAATGAAGGGGTATGCAGTATCTTCGCCCACACACTCATATAAACACATACCTTCACAGCCAAACACAACAATGTTTATCACATAAACAAGCGTTTCAAACATATGCATTTATTGTAGCTCATAAAAAAGCATTGTTCAAGACTGTAGCCTCAAGAACAATCATTCTTGAGTTATTCTTTTAATGAACTGATGTGATCTGTCTAATGTGGACAAACATTAAGCCATACCAGTAAATGTAGACCTCATTTATATTTTTATTTGCATTATTATGCCTTAGGTACAAATAACACAATCAGTTACATGGTAAATTAGCTCAGACACGTTAAAGGTTTAGGCAGACATGAGAGGAAAAGGAACATACCAATTGCCAAATACAATATGTTCTGTATTAGTACAGTCTATGTAGATATCTCCTGTAAGTTGTTGTTGTTTTATGTACACGAGACAGAGAGGCTGGGATTTTTAAATGAACTAAGAAACGATTGTTCGGGATCAGAGATAAGGCATTTCTGCATGTAATCAATCCTGTGCTCTGTCTGGACAATCAGATGGCAGTTAGTTGTGACTTTACATCAGGCAGGGCTCAACCGAGAGTTCACCACAGTCAGAGAAAAAATCCCTCAAGTAAACAAGTGCACAAGAGAGTCATTCTGAAACCTGATAATTAAGGAAAAAATAAATAGTTACTTAAGAATGTGTGGCCACTTATTTACTCAAAATTAAATAAATGAAACAAACAGGGAACACCAACTACCGCTGGCTAATAGCTTTACATTGGGAGGTAAAAAGTGAGTTTAAAGGTAAATTAGGATGTGTTAAAAAAAGGAGGAGTGACTCATCTCAGGCACTGAGGAACAGAAGGTGTAATAGACAGTCAGGGTGGGATGGGTCCACATGACGAGGCTCAGGAGTTGTGTCTTATGCACTTCATCATTATGTGTCCTCCTGTTTCAGCTCCATCTAATCAGTTACATCAGCAATAACTAATGCTATTGATATCCTTAGCTCAGAGCCATATATCATTCAATCATTAGGCACCAGAAAGGTTAAATTACAGGTGACACACAAGGATGAGTTTAGATTGACGACTGGAAAAGAAAGGAGTCAGTCAAGATGTGCATTCAGTCTCCATGCAATGAAGAGATCAGTTGAATATTACAATCTTCCACATTCATGAAAATTATGACTCATCCTAAATAATGATAATTGATATGAGGGTAATTAGAACAATGATATACAGTGTCCATAATATTAGGAAAGGCACACTATTAGGAAAAGACTTGATAAGCTTGTAAACGTTTAAAGGGACGGCTCACATCTAGAGCAGGACTGTCGCTGAAACAGTTTTCAAGAAATACTTTCTCTGTGGAATTGACTCTGGATGTTGAACTAAATGCTCCACAAGCTGAAATGTGTTTTCAGATACTGTTCTGCCCAAGGCTAGACAGGCTCCAAAAGAGTGTTTGCAGAGCTGACTTACAACTGACAGAGGCATTGTGAAGTGCAGGAGCTGAACTGGAGACAGTCTATGTGGTTTGTAATGTATTATTGGTGTATGGGTATAGGCAGGTGGTAGTTGGTAAAGGGACAGGCTGCCACTGACGTGTCAGTGGGACTAAGCTAGTGCATGACTGCTTTTCTCAGGCTCTAGTACTTTCCAGGTTTGGCACATGCAAAGGTTTTATATAAGAGGACAGAACGCAGGAGAGGACCATGTCAAGAAAAACACAGAAATATTTAAATAATATTCAGTAATTCCAGAATTTACTATTTTGTTATTCCATTTAAACATTCCTCGAGCATAAAACAGTAATAGACAACATTAAAAAAACAAATAATTAAAAGGTTTAGAGCACAGCAACACAACATTAAGATGATTAAAAAAAAACAAAAAAAACAACTGAATGGTTTCCACAGGGGACTATTAAAGGAGAGGGCCTGTCTATGTAAACCTTCTCTACTGAACTGAAACATCTCATTATAAAACTATTAGTACATCAACAATTTAATTAGATTTATTTTGGCAAATAATTATTTTTACTTTTACTGTTCTAATGTCTTCAATAAACCTGTTGTATGGCTATAATTCTCTGGAATGGCCTCTCTTAGATACAGTATTATATGTATACATTAGTGCTAACAGCAGGTCTGACTTGTTATAAGCATAAGCAGCCTAAAACATGCTAAGCACACCGTGGAAGACTCCGATTATGAGCAGGTTTACATTTCTAAATGAGATATTGACATATTCAGTAATTAAAACTGCAGCACTCTGTCCTACTAAAGTAAATAAAAGGAAGCCAGCTTTCTAAAACCTGTATTTGGTTTGGGGTAAGACTTGTATTGAGCATAACTCTTTGGGGTTTCATACTCGGTAGCATGCAACATTTAGCTGGCCACATGCATCAACAGAGCCTACCAACAGCATGCAGATACAGAGGGACACGCGTCCAGTCACAACAATATTTGCAGTCATCGAACGTAATAAAAAGCAACTTTCATAAAATAAAATCTGACAAAATAAGTCACACACACTTGTCTTATAACTTGTTATATCTGGACTAAAGACCTCCAAGTGTTAGTTGCAGGACTGAACTGGGTACTGTTTGTATTTCTGTTGTATTTTTACACATACAAATATTGGTAAATCTAATTTATGTAATAAAAGCACATTCAAGTGTTGGTATAAAAATGTAACTTGCAATGATCTTTTAAATAACTCATGATTATTTACAAAGGTGTTATACACTGATCTTTGATACATTAAAATAGTTCTGTTCTAATGGAAAAATATGTAGGAAATCACAAAAGAGTATAAACTAATCTATTAAATGAAAAACAAAATTAAAGATGTACAATTGACTTATGATGATGTTAATGTACGCCTGGACAAAAGATATAACATTACACAGCTGATGTAATTCAGGTTAAACTAAAGACATTTACGACCAATGACACCTAATGTTACTGTGGCCAGTCACACTGTTGAGGGGGACTGATGCAGTGGTCAACACTGAAAAATGTCAAGACACGACACACTGTAAACTTTAAGAGTTGGCTTTACAAGGTAAACAAAAGAATGGTCTTGTGTGCACAACATACTAAGATTATTACATTACTGTGTCCACATGGTGGCCACAGAATGAAAAACCATTGCAGCTCCATGAAGGGCGAGGAATCAGCCCAACCCTATGTGACTGACATAGTGTTTAACAGGCAGTATATAATTTACTTATCTAGCACATTAGATTTAAAACTAAGGTCAATTTTAACCAGAAATTATTCTTTTAAAATCAAAGGGGTAAAAAGTGTAAACAATAAACAGGAAACACTTAACCACGAGAAGCTTTTTTAGCGTGTGCACCGCCATTCCTTCATATTTGGCTATAACGCTTGTGCTACTAACAAAATCTTCATCTTGGTAAACTTGTTGTTAATTTGCTGATTTTTTGCACAATTGAGAATGTCCTTTTAAAATATCTTACTTACTGGCATAAATTTTTTAAGTCTGGCACCTTTCTGTCTCACAGCCTTAAGCTAAGATACACCTGCAGTACAAATTACATGGGCAAACAAGGAAACAGTTACATTCGTCCTATTAGTAAAACTACACTTACATCTCAATTGATGAGGAAATGCTTTATTCTATACTTTGAGTAAAACTAGTATAAAGGCTTTCAGTTGCCTTTGTGGTCAGGGTGCTTTAAGATGGTGGCAGTGAGCAGGATATTTCTGCAGAGATGTTTGGCCTTCCTCTTCATAAGCAGTTGTCGATCGACGAGTACGAAAACTGAGGGTTGACAAAGGAGAAGCCGGCGAACTCTGCCTGGTCGATGTTGGCAATGACCAGTTCGTCTGGAGGAGTGAGCTGGGGCTGTGTGCGCGTAAAGAACTTATCAAAGTTTTCTGCTCCTTTGCCGCACTGCAAAAACAAACAGAAGAACAGTAACATTTAGTAACGAGGTTTACATTTTGAGAAGCAGAACAGGCAGGCTAACCACAGCAGTTTTTTGGAAGCAATAGCTACAGTGCACAATGCAACTCGTAAAGACATAATGCATTCATGTTCCTGCAGGTTTGTCACATTTGAGCAAAAGCACACATTATCACTGAGCTTGGCTACTTGACAGGATGTTTTGCTGACAGTTTCCTTAAATACGGGTGTAAGATTTAGCAGATAGAATAGAATAAAATAAAGTGCCAGTGCTCCTTAGCCAACGTAACATAAAGCAAAACACACCTTTTTACATCATGACATGCTCCATATGCATTCAAAGAAAACCACTACAGCCTTATGAATACTAAAAAACAGTTACAAACAGTGATTTGACAAAGATTTTGCTATTAATAATAAATATTATATTAACAAACATTATAACTTTTTATGTGAAACAGAAATATAGAATAGAGTCTGAGTGTAAAAAGGTTGTCCTCATCAGCCAGTCCACCTACACCATATCCACAAACACATGAGGAAAGACTGTAATAAGCTTTCATGATCCCCGGGGGGCTACTGTTCTGCAGCTGCCTGTCTCTAAAACTGTGTGAAGCCAAAAGCTACAAGACTCTAATGCAGGACCTGAACAGAAAGAGAAAGAAAGATGGTGAAGATCTGAGCTGTTGTTATAGAATTAAACTATAGTGACCAATATCAAACAGATGCAGTGACTTTAATTGCAGCGTTTCACATTACATCAGCGTTTGGTTAGTATTCATTCAGAGGTGTTTAACAGGAATAAAAAAAGCAACATTGTCTGTGTTCTCTGTTGTTTTTTGTAATTTAATCAATTTTCCTTTATCGTTTTTATCTGTAAATACTATGTGTAAAGAAGTAAGAACAGCCATTAGTGACCTTTCCTGCCTGGTAAATTCTTCTTCATCTGTTGGCATTTAGGCAGCGTCAAAGCCACACAACTGTGACCTGGCTCCGAGACTCGTGACTAAGTGCCCTACATTCTGGCTCTGTGCATGTTGTGTTTGCATAGGTTTGTGTGAACCAGCAAGTGTTTGTCTTCCTCTCTTTAGGCTTGTCTGTTCATATTTGTTGCACACTGCGGTATAAGAAAGACATATCTATTTTTATTTTCTGTTGTTGGGGCCAGACAAAACCCATCAGGTGATTTAACAAAAGTGAACACGGAGACGTAGTGTTTGTGTGTGGATTTCTAAAGCCTCCTCAGCTGACTGCTGTCACAAGCAGGTGACGTCCGCTCCAAGCCAGTGTCGCTCTGTCAGCGACTACAGAAAGAGGGGCCCACTTTTCAAAGACAGGGAAACAATGAGGCTTGGTGTGTGTTTTGTCTTCTATCTGCGATGTACTTGCCACACAGCGAAGCAGAAGATACCTGATGGGTAATAGCCAGCGTCCTTCCACTGATGTGCCTGTCTGCTTGTCTTCTTCTATCTATCACTGACCATCCGTCGCTCAAGTGAGGCAAACATCACTTGCTCTGACCTCTACGCACATGAGTTTCTCTTAGTGACAGCTGCATATTTCTATTAGTGCATCCATACAGAACATATGGAAGCTATGGCCTCGGATTTTAAAATGAAAATCTGCTGATAATGTAACTTATGGGTTAAAAATGAAACATTATTATGATTGCGTGTTTTTTTAATGGGAACGTCCATGCTGACATTTGCTAAAAGAGAAAAAGAGGGCATTCTGAATAGTGTCTAGCAATAACAATAAAAATATTAAGGCATTTAAACACATTTTATTTTATTTTATTTTATTTTTTTTTATATTTGGCCTATTTGCCTTGATTTGATAGAGACACTAGACTGAAATGTCACTGGGCAGATGACCATAGCAGCAATCAAACCCTGTCATATGTGCTCTATCTATCCTTCTCTTTTTGCTTCAGGGAAAGTATTAACTATAGGTAAAGCAGTGGCCACCTTACACAACCCCAAAATACAAGTATACACATACATTATCTTGACAAGAACAAAAGGACACGTAAACCCATGTTTTATGTGCCATGTGTAGTGCCCGAAGCCATTGAAGCTTATATTTATCGGTGCCATTTTTAAAAAAAGCTGGTGCAGCATCTTGAATTCCTCACCGTGTGATTCAGCCAAACCTTGTGGGATGAGAGCGAAACCATTAGGCTGTTGATCGAGCCTCCCTACACAGTGACACAGTGTCCTACATGGGTTTTCGACCTACTTTCCCTCATCTTTAATCTCCTCCTTTTCTCTCTTGGCACACATGCAGACATGTACGCCTCTGCACTCAAGCATATTAAAAGAACACTCAGCTACTTAGTATGATAAATGAGTGGCTTCTTACATTAAAAGTTGTGCCAAGACTTTCTCCTCCTTCTCCTCAAAGCTACTGGCACCACACACGCTCCATACTTGTCATAATCCTGTTTATTGTGCTCTCTTGTTAAGCTATTATCTTGGCATTAATGGGCAGTTATTCATCTAAAACTGACAAGTATTTAATAACAATTTGACAGAAGATCCACCCGTAATAATTACAGCATCAATCATATTCATCCACTTACCCAGTGTTACCATGTTGATTAATTATGGCCTTCTCCTGAAAATAGCTTTATCATCATCACTGAAGAGATAAGGCTGATTAGATTATCCAAGTGTATATAAAGCAAGAGAAACTAAATGATGATGTCTAATGTCCATTTGTGGTATTATGACTCTATATCACTACAACTGCAGTTATAGAGAGGAAGGCTTAATCATTTCCTGTCATTTTATGTCCCATATTTATGATATTTGATGACACAGTAGGTTAAAAAATTCAAAGGAATAAACTAATATTGAATTATCCTTGGTTCAAGGGGGTCACAAGTGGAAGGGCATGATATGCTTAGTCAAGTTATGTGTGTCAGCTCCAGTGAGTCACAACTCATCCATATTCCTATCATATTAGTGCAATATGTGTGTAGGGGTGGCATTTCCTTGAACAGCGTTCCAACTTTGGAGAAGTGAGTAAGTCTCCCTCCCTTCATTCAATGCTCCCATCAGTATAAATCAGCAGCTTTCCTGTTTGACCTACTTTCCTCATAACTCCCTACGCCCTTTAGCCACAAACATGGTCAGTCATCCACAAGTGGCGGCGAAAGATGAGGCCACTGACCGCGTTATGTTCTCATGAAATACAACCTAATTTAATGCCAACGCTGGAGTTCTGGCATTTAATTATATTTGTTACCTGCAGTCTGGACACTGCGAGCATCCCGCAGTAAAAATATAGATCTACATTGACTGAGACGAGCACACACTCCGGTCTGAAGCCCCTCTCCAGCAAATACACAAGGTTAGAAAGACTCAGCTGGGTGCAGCCACTGGTATTGATTGCAATTCCCGCAACTGTCACAGGCGGATGAGGTGAGATTGAGCGGGGGAAAGATGCACAAGGAGAGAGGAATGGAGGAGGTGGAGTCGATTAGAGGGTTAGATCTGGTGCAGGGTGAGCGGGAGGTGGATAATGGCTGCTGTTTGCAAGTAATGGATTCACAGACCACACTGTGTTCTGTAGCTTTGTGAGATGGATATGAAAACAACTTCCAACTCAGTCTCTGCAAATTTAAAATACCATGTGACACCTCAACAAAACACCAAGCATGTGGAATAGTAATATTTTCAGCACAAAAATACATTATATCAAACATGGGCATGAACTTACTTTACTTGTTTCTTTACTTGAAGAATTTATTATGATACTTTCACCACTTTTGATGTATAGATGCTTATAAATGCTAATAAGTGTTTGCACAATGAGCTGAATTGAACTGTTGAGGAGTTTAAAATTAAGCTTTACGTTCGGTTCAAGGTAAATATTGTGTTTTTATTATTATTTTGCAGCATTGCAGACATTTTTGTAATAATTTTGCTTAACTACAATATCATGTCAGACCTTTACACAGCACATTGAATATACATTTATCTGGAATGTCAGTGTCTTCTGTAATATTGATTTTCCACATACCAGTGATTTTTGGATGTCACACAGATAGAATTTGGGAGATTGTGTTGCAAAATCCACAAGTTCCTCTTTGCCTCTCTCCGAACTCTCTCCAAACAAATCCATGCGAGTTTGAACATACTCCCAGCATGCATCTGCTACTCTCAAACTTCCCCATCAAACTTGCGGGAGCTCTTATTTCTATCCATGATATCGATTGCCCCCTACGCACCAACAGTTTGTACTATGCAGCAGATAGACACAGTACATGCAGAAATACAACTCCTCTGATGTTCCACAGTATTTGGACCTTTTTAGATGCTTTCTACAATTTGCTCAAACATTACTCAAGTCCACACAGTGTCTAAGCACATCCACTCAGCAGCAGTCTACGAGGGCAAAGAGGCAAGGATTCACCTTATAAGAGGAACTGCGGCCCTTGAGAGTTGAAACAAAGAAGAACTATGATTAAGTGAAGTGTAAGGGACATGTAAACGGACCCACACAAACATGCACCATACTTCATCATTGAGAGCCTTTTTTTCACATCCTCCTATATATGCATTTAAAAGCATGTGTGCTGATCATATGTACACTCAAGGGACTTTAAATGTCTTCCTCAGCAGCTAAATGGTTGCTGAATGAGCTATGCATTCATAATAAATAGATACATATGGCCCAGATAGCGCTCGTTGCATGTAGCCAACGGGCAGCAGCTGTGCGGTGACTTGATATCTGACTGATCTACGCCTTATGACCAGCTTTTCAGTTCTTCCTCCACTTATAGCTTCATTTTCCCCCCACAAATAATCTGCTATATAATAAATCGACATATTTTCTAATGTAACTCTCTGCAACAAAGCTAAACAAAAATGTCAAACTTTTCCCCGAACATGTCTTTGGCACAGTCAGAGCCAAGTAAAAGTTACGAGAAAATAGGGCCAAATTACATCAGCTACTCCCGAACACATTATAATGCAGTCACATGAAGTATACTCCTAAGGCAGCATCAAAAATGTGTAGTGCACATGCGTCTTGTGCCATTATTGTGTTTGTATGTAATATGTTAATAACAGTGGACAAATGGTGGTAAGAAAATGCTCCTCTTTTTTTTTTTTTTGGTCTTTTTCTAAACATATTTCCAGAAGGGAGTGAGGACGTCCCCTGAACTGCTGCTGCAACAAAAATAATATAGACAGCCTAACAGTTTTAAGTCATTGTCCTACAATGATTAATAAGGTATCATCTTATTACTGTATCATAAGGTCAAAGCCAATTATGTACCTTTTACTTCTAACTCAGTCATTTCCGTCCTGAAAAAGTGAGCAAAACAGCATTGTGTTTCCCTAAAACCATAAAGATACCTCTCCAAAAAAACAAAAAATGTGAACTACGTGTGATGGGATCGTCCTAAATGTTTGTTTACTGCAATCAAGGAACGTTATGTTTTCTGACGGATCTCACAGAAGGCTTTGGCATTAGTTGGCAGTAAGACAGATGAAAACAAACTGCCTCCAACAAAGTAGAGAATATTTCAAAGCAAAGGAGCGTGAAATGTGTTGCCACAATATAGTGATGAGCACATCTGCTATCGTTTGTACACATACAAGCTGTTTGCAAGGTTACAATAGGATAGATTGTGGTAAATAATAAGCAAATAAGAAAGACATATGATTGAAATCTTCTTCAAGGATAACTATGGGGGATTTTTATTTTTATAATTCATGTGTTTAAGGCCCTCCCCCCAAACTCTGGCTGGTCGTTTCTTCAGCTGAGGAATGCAATATTGAGAGGAAAAAATGTATACTCTTTGCAGACTTTATGAATTTTGCATTAGAAGGTGCGTGCTCATCACTCACCACTTTGGGCTTGAAGGGCGGCTGTATCTCTCTGTTCTGGAGGCGTTCCCAGTCGATACGTCTGAAGAAGGCATGTTCTCTGATGTCCCGCTCCCCCTCGACACCACAGCCCAGGCGCTTGGACGGGTGCTTGGTCATCAGCTGCAACAGTGTCAAGTTTCACCATCAGTTACTTAAATACAGCTGACATTGTGTTCAGATTATTATTCAAAGATATCTTCCCAGAGTAATGTTACTACTCTTTGGGTTGCTACTATATAATGTATAAACTAATGATTCTGATTCTGTTTGTAAGCAGATTAAATCTATCCTGTGACACTGTGAACCACTGTGAGCCATGAATGTTGCAACCCCAGTGATTTGTCTTGATAAAATTGCTGTGGACGGACAAGCCATTTGTAAACATACTGCAATCCCTTTTAGGATTCTCTATCAACAGCCCAAGGATACAATAACTTATTCATGCATAGGAATCTGAAATGGAAATGTGCTTCGACTGAGCTATGGTGTAAATGCTTAAATGCACTGGCATCCTCACCTTGCTTTTGGATGTGGCATAAAACGAGAGCACAAAGATGCTTAAATGTTTAATGCAAGTTAGCACAGCTCCAGTTAAATCCCTAATCTCAGATGCACACCTCCACTTAAAGCTCAGTTACCTTGACACCTATGACAAGCTCTGTGCTTAGTGACACACTGTGTTTGGCTCAGTGCGACTGTGAATGTGTGCATTTGTAGTATACCTTTAGACCTCTACTTCAAATAACAACCTAAACAACCTAAACCATTCAACATGTCATTTTTAACTTCAGCTATAAGAAAATGACTTGGTAGAGATTCTTGGTAGAACATTTCATTACATATCTTAGTCATAATGGCACCATTCTATATCAAAATAATTCTTTTTTCTCTTCTTTTCTTGTTTAAATTGTGGAAATTACATTGACAATTATGTCAGCCCACTTCCGCTGCACTATATCAACCATAACTTAAGAAATATAAAAACATACTTGGACAAAATGTACCATGGGACCCAGTGCAGTGACATGAGCATTAAAAAACTATATATTTGTGGCTTTTGCTGTGAGTGGTCCACAGAAACTCACATTTTTATAAAAGAAAAAAAAAGAATGCAAATGAATGCATGCTCAAGTCAGGGAACCAATGCATCAACAACATGAGGCAAAATAGTGGACAATAGCACATTATTACATGTTATCTAAAAATGTGCTATCATCAAACCCAATACAAAATCGAACGCAGGATATAAAAGACCTATATCTGACATAAGAGAGCATATGCCATGTTTATCTTAGGCGATTATTTACAGGATTTTGCAGTAGGATAAACAGTCCTTGTGGATATTTCTTGCCATCAGGGCAATAAGACTGAGGCACATGTGCAGTACCGGAGCACATCCAGCTGGCAGACAGCTGATGACAGGGAAGGAAAAGTCATTTACAGCCTAGTGTCTGCTCACGGGGCTTGTCACTGATGGCGAGAAAGCATCCTTCTGCAAACACTATACTGTCACCTGCAAATGACACAAGTCACACCTTGGAAAGCCCTTCCGAATGACAGACTGCCAGCCCACCACTACTTCAGCTTTCTTAGACTTAAAAACATTACATTAGACAGATCATCAGTGCTCAATCAGTGGCATTTATGTCAGGTCTTGTCAGCACAGACTTTGACTATCTCTAAGGGCATAGTGCTGGTTTTGTTAAGGCTTGAGGTCATGTGAAAAGGGTGGGTAAGGATGAAAAGAACAAGATCTGACCAGGAAGTGTGAGTTAAAATTTACAAGATGGTCCCGCAGTGTCTCATTACAAAAACCTTCAGGCTAAAGTTCACCATTCTACTGAAAATGCAATTGGGGATACAGTATATAGCAGTTGATGACATATAACAATTTCATAAGAATATCTCTAAAACTGTCAACTCACAAAGCATTTTTCACATCTTGTTACCTTCCTAATCATAATAAATATCACTGAAAAAGAAAGCACTGGGGAACACCTCATTATTTAGAAAGATATGCTCCTTCTATACATCTGTGACCTATTTAATGCACAATGTGCTGTGTACGGTATAATATACAGACTTTATCATAACACAGATTGGGACCAGCTGCAGGCACTGAGAATAGGAACTGCAAAGAATTTTAAGAATACAGAAACTTGAATTCTTCTGAACCACTTTGTTCTACTTGTATTTTTGTCAGTGAAACTCTTTCCAGTTTGACCTCGCCTGCTCCTCTTCCTCCTGGCCTCTTTCTTATTCCACTCCTTTCACTCTCTACTGCTTTTTATCTTCCTTTAGCCTCATCATTTTTCCTTTGCTTTATCTTGATTTCTCTTCCGGCTGTTGGCAAGAGCTACATATGTATCCATTAAGACGAAGTGCAGCTGCCGTGCCATACAAGAGCAAATACACACTGGGGAACACACGCATGCTTTTAAAGGGATAGAATATGAGGGAAATTTCACAGTGCTAAAATCATAATGAAATCACACAGTGTTGTAAACCTAACAGAGGAAACTTGCAATATTTGCAAAATAAATAAACAGCTGTGGATTTTCAAGCCTTTTGCAGTTTGACTTGTCCTGACCCACTGTACTGTTCAGTTCAGTGTGTCTCTGGAGAGTGGGTAGCTGTGTATCTCTGGCCACGGGAGACAAGCCGTTTAAAGACAACAACACTCCCACAGCAAAGCAACATTTGATTTGATAACATTTACCACAGCAGACAGTGTGTAGTACAAATATAATCTAGTACCATGATGTAGTTTATGTAAAGAGTATTTACTGAGGTGCCCTCATGGAGGATCAGTGTCAGACCCTAATCTGAGAAAAACATGAGCCATTGTTTACTTTTTTAAAACCAATATTTCCTGGGCCAATGTGGACAAAGATCATTTGAAAAGATCGTTGCTGACAAAGATTAGACACTCACCCCTTTACAGATGGACACTGCTTCTTTGGATAGAGACTTGGGATATGAGACATTGTGCTCCATAATGGACTGGAACAGCTCGTCTTCATCTTCTCCATCAAAAGGAGGCTAAAAGAAAAAGTGACAAGTGTTGGTGTTCCTGCACTGGTACATGGGCCAGCAGCTGGCAGACAGATAAAAAAGCCAAAGGAACAAAGTGGAGACTTTCTCTGGACATGTTCTCTAAACTTACAGAACAAATGGAGTGGATGACCCAGCTTTTCTTTCCACTCTGGGTGGCTATCATCAGTTACTATAATGTGGCTCTTTTGACAGTCCATAAAATGAATTATTTGTCATTTCCACTCCACTAGCCCACAGGGCTAGAGTCTGCCTGTGTCATGCCCTCTTTACCAGATTTCCCACAGATGAGATAAAACCAATAGATACAATCAATTAGTCATTAGTCTCTTTGACACAAATGTTCCTCCAAAATATTGCAACCCGACTTGAGTCTTCATAAAGACTGTTTCTCTGATTCTTTGACAGATTTGAGATTTGTGCTTTTGATTAATATCCTCAAACAGAAGTATCTGAAATTGTAGTTGATTCTGTCTAAACTGAATTTAAAAAACACAGAAACAAAAGGCTGTTTAATCACAATAAGTGAAGGTAACAGTGTTGTGTGGTGTGAATAACGAAAGTGACTACACAAGTGAAATATTGGCTGAATAATGTTAAACTTCACATAAGAGTAAATGTGTGTCCTCACCTGTCCTGCCAGCATTTCATACAGCAGCACTCCATATGCCCACCAGTCGACAGAGCGTCCATATGGCTGGTATGCAATGATCTGTAGAAAGAGAAAAGATAGTGTTAGACCCAAGAAAACTCTTTATTACGTTTTGTAAAAATACCATATGCTGCAAGAAATAACTTGGCCGCAGAATGGATGTAATTATTATTATGCTAAAAGCCAATCTAATGACAGGAGGACATATTTGGTTATACCAAACTCCATTAAAAGTTAAATATAATATAGTCACATGTGACCTACAGAGAACACCAGTAAAATATCTTGGAAAGTCACGACAAATTGCATTAAGCTTTGGAGGTCATTTTGTGCTAAAATATCTGCTACTTAAATTCTTGTGCAGCCAAGTCTGAATGACCAATATCCACTTAACACATGGGCAGGGATAATGCATAAATAAACTGTGATAAAGCAGGAAATCAAGCAAAAATGCTGAAAACAGCCTTAAAAACACTCAAACATCGACTAACTTAACTCGTTAGATAGAGAACTGCAATGCATTTCATCTGGAGCTGTGACTGCTGTGACTTGACATAAAGACTGTGTGACCCATGAAACCTTCCAAAATCTTTAAACACCTGCAACAACACCTTTGGCATAGCTCAGCAGAGGAGACAGAGAGCTGCAGGTTTGTGACAAGAAGCATTTTGTGTGTGGGCAGCTCGATAACAAACCAGAGTCAGTCTGCTTCTGAAAAAGCAGCACAGAAAACTCATTTTCACACAAACAAAATGAAACTCAGGGCATTTGGATTGGTTAACGTGATTGATATTTTTTCTAGAAATGATTTATTATTTATTGTATTAATTAATATTATTATTTTTATTTATTATTATATTTATATTATTATAAATTATATATTTTTCTATTTTTCATTCATAGATACATCCTGTATTTTACCTGATGTAAAAGGCTTCTATAGGCTTTGAATATGATTTATTTTAAATATGGAAAATATATGATATACAGCTTATCTGAACAGTGCATGGCATGGCTATTTTTCTTGGTCACTACAAATGTGACATTTTCTAGGTTTTCCTGTGGGCTGCTCTGACATTGACTAAGGGTTGTGTTTTTACCCAGTCTGGCCATATACTCTGGAGATAACACTGCTATGACGACTGCATATATACACTTCAAACATCCCGTCATCTTCAAAGCCTCTCCGAATGCATGTTTCTATGAAGTATGGAGCAGAGCACATCTGGCACAGGTGCATGGAAGCACGTCTACATCATACAGTCTTTAATGGCTTGCACCTGACCTCCTCGCTGCCCCTGGGAACCAACAAACACACCTCATGCCCGGCACTGTCCTGAGGGTCCAGTACTGAAGCGGCTGGACACGCTGTACGTCCACGTGTTTACTCTCATACACACACACACACACGTATAAAGCTGAATGTCACCATGTAAATGCAGTAAACTGTTACATAACAAGCAAACATGTGACATCAAGAGTTCATCTTGGTCATAATAATTACAACTGTCCACAATAGCTTGATTTCTGTGATGTGCAGAAAATACAACTACGACTACGACTGTCTACTACTACTGACTCATGCATTACAACTAAAATCGTGGTGTGTAGTATTTTTGCTTTACAAATAATCAAATCAACATACCTTAAAATGTTTCTTAAAGCTCCACTACCTGATTTTATTTTTGTTGTCTGTGGCTCAGATTTCACTCACCTCCAAAAGCAGCCTAGGGACCTCTCCTGCTTCTCTTTTATTAAAAAAATAAAACCGGACCAAATTTTTCCTCCACAAAATACTAATACATTTAACCAAACTGGAGTTTAGCTTAGCTTATCTGTGACTTCAATTATCTCTGCCTTGTTAAACTTTATGTGATTGAATTGACAGTATTGAGCATGTAACTTTGCAAGTTTGTCATTGGCCAAGGTTTCTGTTCCTGGATAGTTCCTGGATGGAGGTTATCGTTTATTAAAATCTTCTATAATAAACAGTAGATGGCGTCATAATAAATGAATTAATGAATGCATAATGAAGCAAAACATCAAGAAAAAGCCTTCTGAGCTTTTACAATCCACATAGCTCTCTTAAGAAAGTGTTTACAGTGGTCCCTCGCTATAACGCGGTTCACTAAATGGGGCCTCGCTGTTTCGCAGATTTTTTTTAGTGCAATTTTGCATGCTTTTTTTTTTTTACGTATGAACGTGCATTGTGTTCTGCGTCCTGATTGGCTAAGGGAGAACTCGCGCATTGTGTTCTGCGTCCTGATTGGCTAAGGGAGAACTCGCGCATTGTGTTCTGCGTCCTGATTGGCTAAGGGAGAACTCGCGCATTGTGTTCTGCGTCCTGATTGGCTAAGGGACTGTAGACCATTGTCAATCAATCTCCTCCGTGTCTCCTGTACAGTACAGAATGCGTTTGGCTTGACAAATTTACATAAATGTTTCGATCGCTAGCAGTGTGACTCTGAAGTGCTGTATGTTTGAAAGTTTTCTCCCCGACAAAACCCACAATGTCGACGAAACGTTTTGCACCGACAAAGGCACCTGTGGTCGCACCCAAAAGGCAGAGGAAGATGCTAAGAACTTTGAGAGTGTTTAAACAAGAGAGAAATGTGAGAAAATGTTAATGCCTGTCTGAGAAAAGTGTATAAAGTGTGTGGTGAGGGGTTTTACAGCCTTAAAACATCTAGAATAATCGTAAAAAATAAAGCTACTTCGCGGATTTCGCCTATTGCGGGTTATTTTTAGAACGTAACCCCCGTGATAAACGAGGGACCACTGTATTGTATGTAAAAAGGGGTAGCACAGAAGTAAACAGTGTCCTTTTTTATGTTTTTGACAAGAAGTTTATTCATTACATGGTATTTTCTGTATTGTAAATTGTACTTCCCTGAGATTTATACCTACAATATGTCTAATACAAGAGAGAAAATGCCTGTTTTGTCTGTTTTCAGTTGATTGATCCGAAGATCCAACCAAAATCCAAGGCCCCAGCTGTGACAGGTGTGTAGACCATAATGACAAGATTTATTTTATTCATTGCACTAAGCTGCGGGCTGTAAGGAGACAACAGTTCAGTGCTATCAGTTTAGGATCACTGAAGCAGAGAGCAATACTGTGCCGCCTGACATGACAGCTGAGATGAGCTATTACACACCTTAAAGTGGCTTTGTTGTACACAAGACAGGTAATTGTCTTGTTTTGGGATTCATTATCAACTGTAATCAACTTTGTTATTGCGACAAATTAGGAAGCTCACCCGTCAAAGCAATCTTTAATGTAATCTGTCAAAAAAAAGAGAGCGAGAGTTAATGAACTACAAGAATCTACTTGATGAAGTGCTGATTTAGTTACATTGTGTTTAACTTTGTTGAGCAAGCGGCGGGATTTAACATCCTGTGGACACCTACTCGATGTTTTTGACAGAAATGTGTCTGAAGTCCTGAAGATCACATCATCCTGAATAAGAATGAGGCCATCACCCAGCGAGCCCAGCGCTTAAATGACAGATAAAATAAATAGCGTTGAAGGCTTGAAGGCTCCATCCTTTAGCATGAAAGCGAGCACGTTGCTTTGAGAAGGTGAAATGTGCTAAGCTTTAATCCTTATGAATCTTTGGTGCGGAGGCGGTGTGGGAAAAGCCCTCTGCTTCTATGTTTTAATTAGCTTGCAGGTCAGAGACACAGAAACGCTTTAAATCCCCTTTCTGCTGGATTCACGTCGACCTTCAGTCTAACGTGACAGCTGCCAGCACTTTAAGACATGCTGTGGATTTGTTTTCACATAAAATTTGTGCTGCCACTGCTGAAATATTGCAATATGCATGAGGCGAGGAATGGATATGCCCTCAGCGTTGACTGACAGAACAATTTTGGTGGGAAAGCTGGTCTTTATCACTGAAACAAAATAAATGCATGCTCACTGTTTGAACACCGTGTTAAGACAAACCAAGCCATGGGTAGACGGAGCATTACTTATGTCCTGTGTTGTGCTGTGTCACTGGGAATTGACCTCACAGCCTCTCTCGACAAAATCATGTACAGCGGGGAGCTTAAGCAGGGAAAGCGTGCAGACACATCAGGTCAACGTAGCAAAAAGATCCGCGGCCCCACGTCGGCTCGTGTCATGGGAGCGCAGAGGGAAGGAAAAGAAATTGAAAGAGGCAGGGACAGAGGACACACACAAAAGGAAGCACGAGGGGACTCAAGGACAACAGTCAGATACTGTGGACAACAAAGAGAGGACACACAGTGCACTCTTTTGCTAGCTGCTCATTACCAAGATTGCTTTAATACTAACTGTTAATAGGTGGATCATGATAGTTATTACATAAAAATGCATATATCCTGAAAAACAATATGATATTTCGATATATTAAGAAATACAAGGCCCTGGTCTAACTTGGAGCACTAACACTGGAGCCACTACCTTTTTAATTTGGTCGTAATACAGTTTGATTTAAGACTGTAATTACAACAATAATGTTCAGCAATCAATAAACTCACCGTGGTAGTAAAAAGGTTTTAGATTACAATTAGAATTCAAGACTGGATTTTCCTTTAGTTAGACTAAAATATAAAAAATGTATTACTCATTTTTTCATTTTTGTGGAAATGACAGTCAATTTGATGTAATTGTACAAAATAAGGCAATTATTTTTAAGGTCTTTTGTTGATATTGTTCGTGTTAGTGGTTGAGAAAAGGGGTCAGCAGCAAGACCAATTAGAGTTGAGCAAAAAGTGCCTGTTTAGATCAGTTTCAGCTGCAGCGCGGTGCTCGTGTGACACTGCGGCTGTGACACTCCTGCCCTTGCCACCCGCAGTCTGTGTGTGCATCTACACGGGTGGACATGTACTGTTAAGGGCACAGTGACCTTCAGTCTCATTGGATTTCACTTGTCCCTGATGTACAGCGATGTATGTTTTGAGGCTTGCGCTGAGAAGATAAATGTGTAAAGTGCTCGGTCATACGTTATTGGAATAGACATCCTGACCTGAGCGTGACATTCCTTGCTCTTGTCCTGTTTTTTTTTTTGTTTTTTTTACTTTATTGTGGGAAAGCCTCTGGCCACTGGAGTTCCACTGAATCACTGCAGCAGAAATGTCCCTGCTTTATTCTCTACACACCTTTAAATCGTACTTTTCAATATGCTTTCATAACCTCTTAGTGAACTCACGGGGAAAACATACTGCGTACATTTGTGCACCTGTGCTCGTGGCTCTCAGACAGTGCATGCTCGTTGCCGTATATATATTTGTATACGAGTGAATGTGCACTGCAGCAGACATTTCTCTTCCATTAGGCCTAATGTTAGATGACAGTTCTGGATCAGTCTGCTAGCTATTCAAGGCAACCCTCTGCGACACACACACACAGACACACAAAGTCAGGCGTGTGAAAACGGGCACCAACCTTTTTGTTCGTAGAAAAAGTGATAAAATAAACATGTTGGTATTGTGCACAACAGCACACTTATGAGCAACACTGTTAAAGGCTGCTATGTGAATATCTGCCGTGGTGTTGTTATATGATCCCTTCAGGCTTAAGCAATGTGAGTGCTGTGGAGCACAGACGCTGTGCATCGGGGCATGCTCCTGTTGTGTCTTTTGAAGCCTTTTTTTTAAGCCTGTACGCACTGGCTGTGGCTGGTTTGGTTCACTCATGATAACAATAATGAACGACCATGTGGCCAGTATAAAAGTGAATGGGCAGCACCTTTTGCTTCAACAAGTCTTTTAAAGTGACAATACTTTATTTTTTTTACCACCTTGAAGATTCTGTGCCAGAAGATATAAAAACTGTCATATAAAAAGAAAACTCTCACATATTGGTGATAAATCCTTAACACACTGCAATATTACATTGATTTAAGGTGTTTTTCTCATTTGTATGTTTTATATTATTATTATTATATTCCTGTAGAGCAAATGTGCAATACATCTAATATCTAATATGCAATAAAATTTTAATGTCGTGATTCTCCTTCAGCCTGTCCCCCTTCCTCTTCCTGTTGTCTTTTTTTCTTCTGTCTTCCTCCACACAGTTACATTTCCATCCCAACAGAGTAAGTCACTCAATATAGAAAACAAATTCATGCTGTTATTTTTGCAGTAATTAAAAGTGTAGTTTAGAGTGGAAATTAATTGGATTGATATTCCCATAGTAAAACCTTTATTTACTTGTCATAGAACAATTTCTGTTCACAAAGGCACATGAATCCAAAGGAAGTGATTTTTCTGAGGTTTTTTCACCTGATTCCTGCTCAATGTCACGTCTTGTGTTCTGCCAGAATCCCACTCCCACTCCTATTCTGAAGTTGACTGCAAGGCTAGCATTCCTCCCTGTGTGAAGGTTTTACCCGAACTGTCGGCCATGTTTCCAAAAGCCATACACTGAAACATACACTAAGACTGCACTTGGTGTTCATTTATTCCTTCATTTATCTTCTTCCCATTGAGGGTCGCTGGTGAATGGAGCCTATCCCAGCAACTTTGGCCCTTAGGTGGGGTACACCCTGGACAATGGTTTGTTAGTCGCAGGGCTGACATTTAGACACAGACACTGACAGACAACCATTCACTCTCACATTCATTCACACAAATTGACCTATACATGGACAGTGGGAGAGGAGACATTATTTACTCAACAGGACAGTGCACATTTTGCTTTATGTGCTGAGTAATCAACGGCAAAATAAAAATAAGCATCTTTCATAAAAATGTCGAGGCCTGTATTTATTTGACCAGTTATGGGCTGCTGTGTATCTGTCAGTCCACTGCTGTGCCTCATGTGCTCAGCTCCTCACTTTCTTTTTATCAACTGCTCCCTTCCAGCTCTTCTCACTTACTTTTTCCAGACACTGCAAGTGATTTTGTAATGCTACTAATAGCACTGATATGCAAACACTGGTCTGAGTACTCAGTAATTGGTGATGGGTTTAAAATAGATGCTGCCAACATCAAGGCATGTGGCCATAGAGCAACACTGTGATCACTAAGGGCTGCTATTCCTAGTCCATTTCTGAGAACACATGAACTCGATCTGAAATTCTGCCCTAGAAAACTAACTTTTCAACACGACTTCAATAGTCATGGTATCATCAAATAGATCTTTATTGTATAAAATTGTCGCGCCACACAAATCACTTTCATTATGCGCCTATGGCCTTCTACAGTGTGGAGGTGAACGCATGTGTTAATACACTGGTGTCACTGTTTTATCACATCTGACTGAAGAAATGCAAATATATTGTAACTAAATGACCTGGTTTCAACTTTTATTCATTCTTATAGTCAGGGCCAAATCCAAGTGTATTATGCCTTTAACCAAGTACCAAATACTTTCATGTAACCCACACTTGAAGCTTATGTATATAGAATCACTAGATGGCAGTGCTTATTAGCTTTATTAGCTTATTAACACAATGAACATGTAACACTGGGAAGTCAATGTTCAAAAAGCCTGCAGAGGGGTGGTCAGTGCAGTGGACACCACAGCAAACACTAACTGGAGCTTAAAGGAAAATGGCAGCTCAATACCCTTAAATGCTCCGGTCACACACTGCACTTACTAGGTCACTGTGTTGTCTTCTCTATTTCTCTCACTCATGTCTTACATCAAGTGTGTTCTTTCCCTGCTATCTTTTTCTCTCTGTTTGAGCCACTGAGGTGTAAACTCACATTAGTCCGAGCCTTCCTCCCAGACAGAAGTTACCAATGACTGGCTATATAGGTCAGAGAAATGCAGCCAAATGAGTGACTATGTGAGAGTGCAGTGACCAAATTAAGGCAACTACAGCTATACTCTAATGGACTCCCTCAGTGTAAAGTGTGAAAACATTTCCCATCTGTAAATATAGTATCCATTCACTCTTTGTAGTAGAAGTACATGCTTGAATGTGCCCCTAATGGTTGGACTTGGTAATATTATGCCGTCGTATGGGAAAATGTTAATTAAATTACTCATTTTCATTACAATACACTAGGCTTCCAAGATCCTTTCAGTCCTGCTGCTGGCAAGATGGGATGCTCATAGACTGGACATATTTGTCTAGCAAACCCACAGTTGCCAGTTCACTGCTTTTCTGTCCTCATGCCATTTTTTCCCACCACAAACCAGCAACAAGCTTTGAAGATGCTCTGACCTAATCATCCAACCATCACAATACAGCCCTTCATATTTTTTATATTTAACTATGTCTCTTTTTCCACAGCACAATCTTCAAGGACAAAAGGACTTGACCCTAAAATATGAAAGCCACTGCTGATATAGTCTAGAGACTACTTTAGTTATATCTGAGTAGTGTTTGCTTATTGACATATGTTCATCATTTGTAAAGTTAAACCATTTAGATCATTTGCAGCCATCACATTTCACATGTCAGTAATACATTTCTTGTACTACTATTGTGACATTTTATGCTGTACGTGTTTTACTGTTGGGTCCAATCTTGACATGGCAGAATTAAGTAGAGTACATTAAGGAGAGACTTCCTGAATACTGATATTGACTGTGTTACAAGTTACTGGTAGTTGTTCAATCTGTCACAAGCAGTTTAAAGAACACTTTCTCCAGATCATCTGTGAAAATGTCAGTCCTGTTTTAAGGTCAGCCCTGGCATACAAACACACAAATTGTGCGTGTGTGTGTGCGTGCGTGGATATGTGAGTGCGTGTGTGAAGGGGGCTTGACTAGCTTCATGAAGTTCATAGAGTGCATTCACAGATACAATGATAAAGTGTGAACTGTGTGAAACAGTATGACAGTGAGTGATCGTCATACATGTGTGACGCTGAGTGTTTGGTGGAAGTATCGTCACATTGCTGTGGAAACAGTCATTTCCCATAACCCCACGCTGCGTCATCGGCAGCTGGTGCATTAGTGTCAGACTGACTGTGAGCAGTCACAGCATGTTCACAGTTTTAGAGGTGATCGATAAGTCAGCCACTAAGGTTTTCCAGCTGATAATAGCCTATAGATGGCAAACTTAAAAAAAAAAGAAAAATGTAGTTCTGTAGTAACAGTTGTTGTAAAAAAAACTTTTGTTTGTTAATTAACATTAGAAATCATTTGTGATGGTCCAACATATATTTTTAGCTATTTGAGACTACTTGATCAAACGTGATTGTTTTTCAAATCTTCTAAATTACAAACAGTGGAGTTGCTTAGTCTTGTATAAAACTGGCTGATATTGTCACCACTTGTGTAAATGTAAATATATAGGAAGGAACTATTAATGTTTAAAATATATATTTATTCAAATATATAGCAGATGTAATATAGATTGTAGATGGGAGTTTATTTTAAAGATTTGGCCAATAACATTTAAACAGTCTAGAGAACTGTGGTCTCTAATATAGGAGACCAGAAAAACAGAAACCACTTTTAGCATCTATGCATAAATCATCAACACTACCACTGTATGCATCTATATTTCATATTTTTTTCATATGTTTACTTTAATATACACAAAAAAACATTTAAGTAAAAAAAAAAAAGATGAGGCTTGAGGAACGCGACAGGAGGTGCAGCTTGTGTGTTAAGTTTAGATGTCTGTCTGATGGCTTACGTCACACCAGTGTTTGTGTGTGCATGTGTGCTCCTGAGGCAGTGACCTTAATGTGAAGCAGCACAAGGGTGACACCAGCTCAGACAGTGACAGCAGTGACCTCAATCATCACAGGAATATGCACACTCATAAAAACATACAATGCGGCAGGTACCTCTGGGGCGATGTAGTCCGGAGTCCCGCAGAAGGTGCGTGTGGACACTGATTCCGACATGTTCTCTTTGCACATGCCAAAGTCGGCGATCTTAATGTGTCCCTCAGAGTCCAGCATCACATTGTCTAACTTCAGATCTCTGAGGGCACACACAGACTTTCTCTCAGCTTTTGAAATGTTGAAGGTAAAAGTCTCAGTGCAAATACCTCAGCAGGTGGGTCTAACATTTTCATACAAATGCCAAATTTGTCTTGCACAGCAGTGTAAGAGCACAATGTTAACTTAATAGGGATTATTAATGTAGGAGTAAATTAAAAGTAGTTAAAAATGCTTAACTAATGCTTAACAGTGTGTTGTATATACTGTAAAGTCTAGCATTTTAATACTTACCGGTAGATGATTCCTTTACTATGAAGGAAAAAGAGCCCAACAGCGATCTCTGCTGCATAGAACCTGCAACAACAAGCCAACATTTACACCGCGGCATAAAAGTAAAAATAATAACCACTGTCCTAATTATCATTAACTGAACTCTAAATTAAAACTACAGCTGTTCAACTGAACTAAAACATTCACAGAACATATGTAAGTGAGACCTACACTGCTTGAGGTTCTTTAAACTTGCCCACTTGTTGGATATGGTACATCAGGTCTCCTCCATTCACATACTCCATCACAAAGTAGAGACGGTCCTGCAGAGGGAAGGAAAGTAGGAAGAGGTTAAGTACAAGCAAATATAACATTGTATAGATGCTCAATATGGCATATAGAATAAGCAACATTTCTATTCTATTCTCTTTTAGTTAAGGCCTCAGCATAAGCTCTTTGTCAGGGTTCTTGAAAAGTTCCTGCTTTACTTTCTAGGACATGGTGACCTCAAAAACTCACAGCAAAGCACTTGATGGAAAACACTCAATAAAAACTGTACAGAGCAACATAGTAATTGGCCAATATCAATGATCCTTTTTAGTGACCATAACCTAGTTCTGGTTATGTCTGGTGCTCCCTAATGACCAAAACCCAAAAGAGCTTTCCTGCTGATTCCCTCACAACCAAATAAACACTTGAAGTTGAACTGATGGAACCACAAATGAAGCATAAAGTCACTCTTAAAGTTAGTCATAGTTACAACTAACAATGATTCCTGCAACTTTTGAAGAGATCAGATAAGGCAAAATTAAACAGTGCCTCCCATAATGCACAACATTAGAGAAGAATGTTGCTAAAGTGTATGAACTTTACATATATGTCTAGGATCGGCACAAATGAGCACAAACAATAATACATTTCACATTCTCTCGGGTTATTCTGCAGAGCTTTGGAGTGACTCAAACCTATTATAAATAGAAATACTGTATTCTTCTCACGCCTCCACAGACCTCACTGTTTAATTAGGATTTATTATTGCATATGTCAAACTTGACCTCGAGTCCTCCCTACAACATTTGATGATTCAGTATTTTGGCCAACAGCCCCTTTTTGAGGTTAACAAGCCCTGAGCTGCCCTGCAGAGACTTGTGTCCTCACGAGTGTCCTGTCCAGCAGCAGTGTTTCACCCACCACTGTCTGGAAGCACGAGTGCAGGTACGTGAGGAAGGGCGGCTTGTCCTGTAGCGCCAGGACCCTCTTCTCCACCATCGTGCACTCAACGTCATCGTCCTGAATCACCACATCTTTCTTCAGGATCTTTATGGCGTACAGCTCGTCTGTGGCCTTCATCTCAGCCAACATCACCTACATAATTACATTTAGTATGGAGTCAGTTCTTCATATAAGTGTGCCGTGTGAGTTAGCTGTGTAGCACTCCCACCTTGCCAAAGCTTCCTTTCCCCAACACAGCGAGGAAGGAGAAGTCAATGAGTTTGACCTGGTCCATGATGTTGGAGGGAAGCTGACCGGTGGAGTTGTCGGTCTCGGTGATGGCCTTCTTCCCCGGGCCCAGCTTGGCTTTCTGTTCTCAGGGCACAGAGAGTGTAAGGAATTTGAAAATAAGGACTTTTGTGTAAATGAATTTAGCACGCTGTATAACATAGGATGAGACCTTTTCTTTTTGATTCATGTTTCAGGATGTAAATGTTTAAATGGATTTCTGGCATTCTCTCTAAATTAACAAATGACAGTTGAGCAAACTTGATAATATTTTCTCACTTTCCCACTCACAACCACAATGCCTTTAAATAAATAGAGTGGAATGAGAGTGTCAAACAAAGTGGGAGGGCAGGATATAAGTATGCCGTGTTACAAAAGGAAACAAACGGGAAATCTTAATAACACCTACAGAATATAAGGTTTAATTATTGTCACAAATACATTTCATAAAAGATCTTAGTATGTGGTTGACAACTACTTTATTATCTAACACAAGGACATAAATAATCCAAAAATATGATGCATGTCTCATGTATTTTGTGAAGTATACATCTAATTATATATTCTATGCTACACTATTTGTGTTACGTGTGGTGCATGCATCTCCTGTCCATGCAAGTTTAGCAAATATTCCACTGTTTTTGCAAAAATACTAAGTAGTATATTGGTATTTTCTCATGCCAGAATACAAAGGGCAAGATGCACAAAAACTCTACACTGCATTACACTGTCAGACAAGAACTTGAGGGTCTTTAGAGTGACATTGTTCACATGATCATGGGCAGTATTTGCACACAGCCGAAGCCAAACACAGATCTTCTTCACTCATGCTTCGTCAGCTGCACTCCCTACCCTCAAAAGGTCATATCATCTAAAGTCTTGACTAAACTCATCTGATATGTTTGTATGTATGCGTTTGCTAGAGGCACTGCCCGGTTAAACATCACTACATCTGTCCAGACACACCCAATGCTGAGCAGCTTTAGTTTGGTTAATGGCAATCGGTCGTAGTCCGCTCATTCTGTGGAGAGCAGAGAATGAATGCAAAGCAGACGGCACCAGTTCACAGCACACCTGTAAGCTTTAGCCAATGAGAACACAAGGCCTGGCCGAGCCACAAGAGCAGCACGCTTACTTCCTTCCTGTCAGACACACCTGTTCAGAGTCTTCCACAACTGTTTGGTCCTGGAACCATAGGAAGAAGGGACCCTGACTCATGGGACACACTGGGGCTTACTTACTGACACACTTACTAAGCACAGCTGAGACATACAGTATGAAAATGTTGATAGGATAGCAATCTAAAGACAGTCTAAAGTCAGAAATAATGTGGAGGAAAAAAAATATGTATATAAGTGGTGTACAAATTGTATTAACACATCAGCACTTGCCACGCTGACTTAAAAAAGCAAGAAAATTGTTTCTGGCTGACAATATACTCTATTCAAGTGCACAGCTGACACCTAGTGGTCACAAATAATGCCTTCACCTGTGTAGAACATTTTAAAAGCTAGACATTTGAAGACACTGTATGAGAAGATGAGTGATCCACAGACAAATATATATACAAAGACGAGACACACATGCAGACAAATGTAGCCAAGGGTATTACATATAAAGTGTCAGAATTTACTAACAATCCTTTGGCAGGAAAGGAACAAGATTTTACAAGAATTACTTCACTATCACATTTTAAATTTAAGTGCAAATATAAAATGTTCGATGGTATCCAAAGTCACCCTATAATATTTTAATATAAATATAATTTAGGGGCGTGCAATAGAAGAGAAAAGCAATTTAGCAGGAAAGATACAATTACTTCAGAAGCATAATGCTGCGTTTACATTATATCTTGACCACCGTTTTTTATTGATTATGTTAAAATAGTAGCTTAGTTTCAATTTCATATGGTCACTAAACCTAAACGTCATTCCAAATTGTTAGTAAATAAAATATACTCAAGAGAAGTGAAGAAGTATGGCACCACGACAGGACATGACACAGTGGGGAGGTGGGAGAGAGGAGGGAGAGTAGAGGGCTACCTTTAGATTTAGGTTTTTTTGGCAATCCTGAGAGCAGGGGCAGGAGGGGGGAAAGGAAGAGAAACTCTTGCATTAAATATGACCATGAGACACAGGATGAAGAAGTATTTGCACAGTGTAAGAGTTACGAAGAGAAATGTGAGAACCAAAACACGAGTAGCACACTGTCCAGGGGCTAACCAGTACCAGATAGTAAAAAGATTTGTGTTAGATTCAATTGTTTAAGAGCAGTTTTAGTGGTTGTCCAAACTTGGTTAATTTGGTGTCATAAATGTTGCTTCAGTTCTCTGCAATGTCTCTTACAAGTAGCCACAAGAAGGAAGAGAGATAGGAGAAGACATCTATGGATCAAAATAAAACGTTCCCCTTGTTTTATGTAAATCTAGCCTGGTGTGTCTTTAAATCCATTTAAGCCCCGTCTTAGCTGGCTTATTCATCTTGAGGAGTTACTCAGTTACGACACAAAACAGACCGAAACCGCTTTAAACAGCTTTAGAAAACATATCTTTTATTGAATCTTTTTTTTTTTACTTTTTGCCTCAAGAACTATAGAAATCTAATGCCACAAATAAATCGTGCTCTCACCTGCTTTTTTCTGTCTAGCCTACTAGGCCTACAACTACTAAAAGACCTCCCACGGGAAAAAAAATTGTTATTCTCAGCATAGGCCAAGCAACATTAATGCCCAGCAGTTGGGGAAAAAGTGCTGTTTATACAATTATAATTGTTATATAATTTATTTACTTAACAATTACTATATATTTGTCTTAAATGAAAGATAAATGGTAGATCTGGGTGAAATCTGTGTTTTGAATATTTTATTCTGCTCAGTTTATACCGTGATGTTTATACCGTGATGTTGTTTGTTTGCTTTTTCATATTCAATAACTCATCAGCTGTTTTAAAAAGGTAAAACTAATGTATATCTCACCTCAAATTTCTGCCTTAGTTCCTCATTCCCATCGTCTTCTTCTGAGATAGGAACATTGTAATACTCGCCCTCCTCCTGGCACAATAACTTATACCTAAAACACAAGAGACAAAGGTCAAAGACATGAAAGAGTCATGAGTAAAACTACTTTTTGTTCTTCCTTTTTTAGTTTTTCTTCTCTGTGACTGATCTATTAATGCTGTGACTCCAGGAGGTCATCAGTCAGTGCCACTTAAGTCTACTGCCTGTAGCAATCTTCCAAAGATAGCTCTCTGTTTACTTCACAGAGAGAAGTGTTAATGTAAGATGTGATTTATTGTAGTGGAAAAGAGGAAAGGGAAGAGGAAACTATAGAAAGTGTCAGTTCAGTAAAAATATTTTTGTGCAAATATTGTACGATAAGATAGAAATGATAAGATTATAAATGTAACTTGGTCATATGCTAGTCAAAAAACTAAAACGTGTATCTGGGAATAACCAAATAAATATATAATATATATATCAAATTTATCACTATTGTACAAAGTTATGAAAGATGCACTTGAACATGTGATTTTGAGGAAAAGCAACAGAAAAGTGCATCGTACCAGCCACAGGCTGGAGATTTCATGAGCTCTGAAACACCAAAGGAAAGGGCTCCCATGAAGTCGTTCCTTGTGGTCCGGTCCCAGTCCCACACTTCCACTGACAGCCTGCGGTCCTTATCTGAGGGCTTTAGTTTACTGCACACAAGGATATGAAAAGGTCATGTTGACAATACATCTAAATATCAACAAATACAGCTTACAGCATGTGATATTCCTGAAAATAGAAGATTTAATTGTCACAATATGTACAATAACTTTCACAAATGATATGTGCTTTCTTACAAAGTGAAAGTCTCGTTCCATTTCGGGTTGAGGTTGGAGCGGATGGTTTTGGTCTTCTGCTTGGTCTCGTTTTTAGGGTCTGGTAGGAGCTTGAGCTTCACATATGGATCAGACAGTCCATTAGGGTCCATGGGAATCAGGTTTTTGCCTTCACCAACTGAAAAGGTAGAAAAGAAAAGCATTTTTATTTTATTTTGCTTTGTTATTGTAATTACTGTGTCAAGTTGAAAATGGCGTACATTCAGTGTTACAGAACCACAAACCATGCTCACGTAGTCTCTGCTCTTGTCCTTTTGCTTAATAAAAAGGACAAAATGGGGGCATTACACTAGCCTTCAGCATCGAAAACAGATACAGTACACATGAGCAGACGCACACTGAGTTTATCAATACCAGGCAAGACGAGCAGCTGCCTCTCATAGCCAAACCACATGTGGCTCTGTCAGTCACTCTACAATAGCAGAGCCTGCGGAGAAAACAGCAGCTGGCCTCTGACCTGGAGAACAGTGCTAAGCCAAACGTCAAAGCCACTGTCGTATCTGCAGAGCTATGTGCAGTAATCGGATAAAGACAGAAGCTGAATGTAAGTAATAAGGATGGATTGTTGATGGATTGTCACATGAACAGTAAAGGGCAGGAAGAGCTGTTTGTTGTGAATACAGAATACACAGTATGTTTAATATTGCAATGACCATGCAACAGAAATCTTAATCTACTGATTAACCAAATAAACTCACAAGCAAAGAATCAAAATACCATTACATTGGCAAGTTCAAGCAGGCATTTACAGGATGAATATTATATGAAATCGTAATATAATGTGCAGCCCTATAATTGAGAAATGCAGAGAAATAATCACATAAAGTCTCACAGTATCTTTGTATGAGGCCTGTGTTTTGGTTTTACTTTTGCAGATGCACTTGGCTATTTATTGAGCAAAGCTGGCAAAGTGAGCATGAAATCACAAACACACCGAGAGAGAAAAGAAAAAACAAGGCTGAGCATACTTAAGGTGTGGGAAGGTATTGAGCGAGCCTGAGCTGGCAGCCTTCAGTATTCTCAGAAATCAAATTCAGTGTTAAACAAGTCCAACGGCTCCAATAACATCTCAGTGTGAACTGTATGCCGTTAAATAATCAAGATATATAATAGTGAAGGGACCCAATGAATAGAAAAGCTTTATAAATTAATCCAGACTTGTTTTTTGTGTATATTTAAGCACAAAGCTTCAAATTAACAGCTTGTCTTTTTAGATGTACATGTAAATCTTACTCCTTTGTGATGACCTGGCTCCTTCTGTCATTCTAGTGGAATAAAATGAATGATTACATAATGTAGCTTGATGACCTTTTCTGGGATAGTAATATAATCATATAGTGGGGGATTAAATATCACTGAACTGATCTTTTACTTTTCTCAAAGATGAAGTACTTCCAATTATGGCCAGTAGGGGGTAGTATAGACTGTATTGTTTAAAAAAGTGGTCTTGGTGAATTCTGCATATACTGTATGTAAAGCTGCTCTAAACCTAACACCTGTAAAGCTACAACCAAGTTGCTTTTACCTTATGTGCCATGTTGTGGCTGCACAGAGTCAATTATTCATGGGCAAGTCTACAAAACATTTATTTAACAGCAACTAAACAGTAAAAACAGAGACAGTGAAAATGTGAGCAGTGATTAATGAATGTACAGTATAGCACTACAAAGTCTGATTCAAAGATTACTAAGGGTTGTGTGGAAATCGAACAATTATCTGTACTAACTTCTACTCAGTACTGTGGACCTTGTGCAAAGCAATAAGGCAAGATTCACATTTCATTGACACCACTGAAACTAATGATTTATCTAATGTAAGCACTTAAACAAACAGCCCTCAAGGTTTGATATCCTGTTCAAAATCAAACAAAGCACTTCCAGTGAAGTGCCAGTACGATCTGCTCGTCTGTGTCCTGTGTCCACTCAGTGTTTAATACTCAGTTTATGACTCACATTTGGCTTTAGTTGCAGAGCCACTGAGTACCATTTATGAATTTATTTATGAATGGATGGGTTCAATGTGCTGACTCAAAAGTGTAACTGAGCGGAAAACGATGTCAGCTTGCTAACAATTTGCTCTCACATAGTAAAAAAGACACTATAACATTTTTAAAGGAGTAGTATGATGGGAACCAGAAGCTAAGGTCAAACTAACATGACTTCTAAGTGAGAGAGGTCCTGCTGTTTGCTCACATGTTCATATAAATTATTCCAAAAGTGCAAATAAATGACACAGAAATAGCATGTGCTGATGTGACCCTGCCTCTAACGTAAGGTATGTTTACTGTTGCCTCCTTGGTTAAATAGACACTGGGCGGCTCACCTCCGACTTCTCACTGCAACTAGAGCTCCTTTAAACGTGTGACAAAACTTCAAGCAACACTGTTTATATTCAAGACACAGGCTGAACATTTTCAAACTAAAATTTAAATGTGATGAAATCTCTCTCTATTAAAGAAGTATATGCCACCTTACTACAAAATGTGCAAATGTGGCTTCAGTAAAATATCGTCATGACTGTAAAAACCGACACAGAGGAGAGTAAGAGCAGTCAGGGAAAGTGGGGTCAGCTGCTCTGTCTCACACTGTTCGTGGACAAGAATGATTTTTTTAGTGATTTTCCTCTTGGCAAGAACCTGCTGGCTTTTCAATATGACTCATCAGGCTACAAAGAAAATGAAATGACTGTAAGAAAAAGGCCACCAAATGGAAACGATGGCAGGAAATCAGCAGTATACAGACCAGTGGGCACTGATTATCAATTGGGAACCCATGGGCACCATCCAAAATCTGCTTCTTATGCACCGAGCCAAAGCCAAAAGTGAAAGGGCCAAGATAGTTTTGGCTTAAAGAGCTCCTATTGTGCCTTTTCAGTTTTCACTTTACTTTAACAGTTTGATTTGAACAGATTTATATGGAGCATTTCCCTTTCCTCCGCTTTCAATGTAATATCATCATCATCATTGGCTTTTTATAAGAAAAAAGTGAAGAGCCTTAGCAATTCCACTGCTATGCTGCTCGCTTATGATACTGTGCTGTACCATTTATATGTTAGAGAGCAAGAGGATGAGCCTGTCTCACCATTACCCACTGATTTAACACAATTAATTAGGAGTAAATGTATGTCAAACTCCATAAAGCTAAAAGGCTAAACTGAAACACACGGGTAATTGGCGCAAATATAGCATTATTTTGCCATGTACCAAACTGGCTTGAAAATATCCTGCAAAAAGTGGGTTCTAGAGGCATTTTGCAAATACAAAAAAATTAAAACAAATAAATATTGCCCATTAGTCAGTAAATGCAAGCACCAAAATTGGCAAAGATTTGTTGCAGAAAGAAAATGAGAGTGAGCATTTTGGTTTACTTTGGCACTATTGCAACCACAAATAAATTAAGTGTTGAGTTTCTTTGCAAATTCACTTTAAACTGATGATGAGGCTTGAAAACAACATTTTAACGTTTTTAAAAGAACAAAAGCAAGATCATTGCCAAAGTAACATTAAGAAAAAGGTCTTTAACTCTAAAAAGACAAGACACCTCCAGAAAGTTCAACAGTAAAAACTGTTTTTCCTGATCCGCCCACATCTCTGTACCAGCGCCATCCGACCTACACACCTACACCACACCTGCTGCACTGACATGACAACTGCAAATACCAGGCAAAAGAGAAAATTTGAAAATGTACCATAGAGGTTAACTGACTTAACTGAAAGTGTTTGTGCACAATGGATGGAACGGTACAATGGTTTCCACAACAGCCCCAGACACAGGAGCAGTGTGTTGTACAAATGACAGACACGGGGCAATGCTAGTGCCCTACGCCTATAGTTCACCACAAGAACAGAACTTGTTTTGTTTCCTTTCACATTTTTCCAATCTCCACAAAATAAGACAGAATGGCACAATTCAACTTTCTGCACAGAATTAGAGTTTCAGAGTCACTCTTAGTTTCATTTCTCACTAGAGCATCTGTACGTCTGTCTGGCATGTCTGGCTGAATGGATGAAAGGTTTTTGAGAGTTATATACATTTATTTACTATGAATTAGTGGTAGAAAGTTTTATAATATGCTCCATAAGACTGTTCTTTTATCTGCTGCCATCTCTTTATTACATTGCAGGCTTATGGGATTTACAGGATTGTTGAGGTATTTATGCGGTTCATTCTGAAACACAATTTTATATTAAACACATTTATTGGGATGTTTTGAAAAATGACATACAAATACTTTGGTGTCTAAATATTGTGTGTTCAAAATGACTCAAAGACCAATTACTAATATTACAGTACAGTGGCTTGTCCATTTGCCCGAAGCATTTTCACCTTTCTCTGAACTTTATCTTCACCAGTGAGATTACTTTCACAGAACGCCTTGTTAACTATGTTCTAGTAATCAATAATAACTTCCAAGAGGCCCTTATGTCCTTCTTTATATTCTGTGGGAAAAGGGAAGTCGTGTAAACAGCTTTCTTTTGTTGTAAAGTTCCACGATAAACACAATCATTCATGCACTTCGTTAAGACTCATGTCAAAGGGTCGAAATATAAACGCACAAACACACATCAACAGCGACGTAGCAAACGTAGCCTCTATTGCACCGCATCACTCCAAAACTTTCCACAGCTCTTGAAGGCTGTCTGGAGCTGTCTGGTAGTCTGCAGCGGCTAATGTAATCTGTGATACAATCTGGCCTGAGTGGGCTGTGCGCTGGTACAGCAGTTCAACACACACGGAAAGAAATGAAATGCAAATGATGACACAGCCATCTTCAGTCTCTAGCTGAGCATGATAAAGATATACTCATTCAAGACTGAGACCTTTGCACAGCACTGTAACAAGTAACTAATCAGGTGCAGAACTAAACAGAATGATAACTGTGTAATGTTTTGGGTGTGGACATGTTTGAGTTGTTCCTGTTGCTCTCACTGCCAATGTGATAACTGGATAAATGTTACCAGGCTTGTCTTTTGCTGACTCCTGTTTGTCAGCTAATTGAATCATTGTGTGTTCTGTTAGACCCCTGCCACCACTATGGCTCCGGCACATGTGCTAATGCCTTATTATTACAGCAGCTCAATGCAAAGCTGCACTAAGTACGGCATTGTGCGCTGTTTCCAGTCATTTTGCACTGACCCGACAGAATCATTCATTTAAATCATCGTTGCCGATCGTATCTGTGTTTCATTATATCAGCTGCAGTATTAAGGACTTCATTTTAACCATACAAGCATCATTTGTGACACTTGATTACACCACTTTATAACATTAACTGAGGTTGGAATTACAGGCAGCTTTTAGAAACCCAAGCTTTGGGAGCAAAATGTGTGGATGGAAAGCTTAGTCACTGCAACAAAACTTAAAGCAACCTTACATAACTTTTTATCTTTAAATGTATCATCTCAACGTCATTTGGATGGTTCTTTGACGTGAAACAAAGCCAATGTCAATGTGAGGTCGGCTGTTTAGAAACTACACTATATTAGCTGAGTGTGTTATGTGCTTATAACCTTCCAAACTCTCATCTGACTTTAACATGTAATAAATGCCCCTTTCCTTTGTGTAGAAAGGAACTGTTTTGTTTTTTTTTACTCCAGAACTAAAGTTTGCAAACAATAGATTAAAAGGCTGGATGTGAGCAGAAATACATCTGCACCAAAAAACTAATGTCACTCTACTGTGTCAGTCCACATGCTTTGTCTTTGCTCTTTACTAGCATTGTAAACAAAAGCATGCAGTTTGTTTACATGGCGCAACAGTCCAGACAGTGCAGTTGCATGAGCGGCCTTTAGAGGGCTCATCAGGCAAAGTTTCTTTAAATGACCTTTTACTAAATTCTATTAATATGAATGTGAACATTGCCATTAGCGTATCCGAACAGACTGGTAGGAAAAAGCATTTAATTGAAACTGTATGCTACTGGATCATGTTCTCATGCATACTTATCGGGGCCATGAATTAGTTCAAATGGAGATAGCTCTGATTCTGTCTTTGTGCCATTTTAACAAGTATATTAATATCTAAGAATTAATTTTACATCATTGAATTAATTGAGTTACATGTGAAACTCAAGCCAACACACAGGAAGTCGTGACTGTTTAAAAAGAGTAACAACACAAGGCCCACGCAGCAGACCACACACAACACTGCAGAATTTTAAATTTGGACCGGGAATGCCTTCCAAGTGTTTTGTAACTGTGAAGTGTCGCTTACTGCCAGAGCGCTTTATGTGAGAAGTTTAATCGATGCGTCTTCCACAGAGCATGTATTTTGTGGCTGAATCTGCTACATCATGAGCAGCCAGAGCTAATGGAGTGTAGAAGTCATTTTAGGTTAATGGCAGCAGGGGACAAGGAGCATCTGCGTCAGATTGTATCGACAAGTGTAATGGATCAGTTTCATAATCAAAAAGAACAACAGAGTCTGCTGGAGAGAGTACACTTAGCCAACCCTTGGTAACACTTCAGAGACTGGCTAAAAGCACCTCTTGACCCCTTAAGACACATCACACTGCTTTTAGAGCCTTTGTAAAGCCTTTGTTTTGTGCAGGGAGACAGTGGTGTTCAAAGACCTACCTGTGACCTGCAGCTTGTCATTGCTGACCTCACACTTGAGATAAAGTCTTCCTCTCCTCTCAGTGTAATCCATGCCACACAGACTGGGCACGTTCATCACACACTGCTTGTGCACATTCATATCACAGGCTGAGGAAAGACAAAAGGTAAGGTTGAAAGCACAGCATAAAGATTCTATGTAAAGAAGAGGCACATCTCAAAATAAGAGTCACCAAAACAAAAGTGTAGTTGAGGCAGCCTTGTGATAAAAATAAAGTTGTGAGTTAAAGTGCAGCCCGTCATCAGCCTCACAAACGCTTTTAGTCTTTTTGAGGAAATTTTATAGGATTGACTATGCAAGATTTTAAAGAAATAATACAATTATCCTCACTCAGATTAGTGATTAGACGTAAGAGAAGGGATGGTTTGTTGATGATTTGCCAAAAAATCCAACATATTCTTTTGCTATATTGTTTTGTGATTTAACTAAAACAGGCTATTATTCTTTTTTTTTTTTCCTTTGGGGAGAAAAAAGTAATTATAGTTAAATACAATAAGCTGCTTTACAAAGCGTCCCGGCTACACTTCAATTTTATTTGATGTCTGGTCTACACAGCAGGAACAATATTAAAGGATTTGAATGGCTTGTGTGCAAGATATAACAAGGTTACGACCCAGATTTAGTCTAATGATGTCATGCATGTGACTGCGCTGCCTAGGACTGGGAACAGTTCATCATAATGCCAGCCCAGGGTCAGTAGGTGGCATATACTGAAAAAAGGCAGTGGAGTGGTTTAAAATGCACGTGAGTGATATTATTATGACAGATGTATGAACACGTTGTTTATGCAACAGGCATAAGAAGACATTAGAGCAGGATTGTAATGAGTGGTGAATAATGTATGGAGGATCTATTTAGGGTATCTTAATATAGTACGGCTAGATTAAAAGGAAGAAGACTGAGAGATGTTAAAGTCACATTAGGAAGTCTAATCAAGGAACAGTCTGCAAATGCATACTGTGTGATTTTAATGAGCGAGAGGGGGCAGAGGTATTAAGTGAAGAGACACACAGACAGGCTTTTACACTGAAAGTAATGTTAATGAACTGGGTGAGTACTCACAGTCGCACTTCATGCCCTGATGGATGAGGCCATACAGCAGAGAACCACAGTGGTCACAGAAGGTGGGGCTCCCATAGGTGTGGATCTTAAACTTGTGCTTGGTTCTGGGATCCTGGAACAACAAATAGCACAATCTCCATCAAAATATGGAACCAAAAATGAAATTGTCTACATTATAAATAAAACTGAAGAGTCCTTGATCTTCTCCCTCCAACTGAGCTTACACAAAAAACAATAGATTCAGAGCAGCATGCAGCACGATAGCCCACTGTGTGTGACAAAAAAATCATTGAGAAGGTAATGCAGCACTTAAAGCTGGTTGCAAACAATTGTGTTTTTAAATACATTTAAAAACTAATGAATCTCGCTGAACCATTTAATAGATAGATATTGACCTATGTTGACTAAAACAGGGTTTCCCATCACTTTCATTACACAGTTTGTGTTTGACACATACACGTGCATTACATTTAAAAGTCTAACAATCCACAAATGCAAAAAAGGCAATAGGAAATTTAATGTGAAACTGCTCATTCTTAGTTCTGTAAAACATCCTTGTAAAACCACTACATTAAGGCGTTTCATTCTTCATTATACCCTTTTTTGCAGTACATGATCAGAGTAGGTAAGTGTTCATATAAATCACATAAATGTATAACAAAGTCTTTTACTCTAGTTAAAAGTGTCAGCGCCTCATTCATAAATAATATTCTGTTGCTTTGTTTCATAATAGTTACTCACATCACATACAACATTTACATTGAATGATCTCTGACATATACAAATAAATGGATTGGATGGACTCCAGTATTAGCTAAGTCCAGCTGTGTAATGTCGCAGCACATTTTGCATTTGTCATTCCTGAGTACGAGCCAGCTATTTGCATGAGTACCTTCCTTTTCTTACTTCAGTAAACCAAGTACACATACTTCTAGATCCTTACCACAAGACATCCTAAATCTATTAACTTTGTCCGTTCGAGTAGAACATTTTTGGCATAAATAAAAAATATTACTGATGTCAAAGAGATTATCCCTATTTGCAAAATTAGAGAGAAATGATTTCATTAAACTATGCCATTTTTTGCATCTCAATTCAAAATGTTAATGTACGATGTCAAAAATATAGTTGCCTTTAAAGAACATAAATTAAATGTGTGTGGTTATCAAACAAATAGTACCGTTAGCAAATCTGACCTTTAACAAATGTCTGTGGGTGTTAAACAAATACTAAGTGCTCTTTGTGGTCTTTTGAACAAGACAATCAGTGTATCTCAGTGAATCTTGCTAAAACACTGTACACCTTTAATCATATGATATTCTGCTAATGCTTTCTTGGCTCCAGTTCATAGAGCTTTCTCCATCCACAGCAATCTTTCCAAATACAGCCTCTGTAAGTGCAGTTGCATCGAGAACAACTTCCAGGTCAGTCTATTAATTCTTCACAGTTTTACTGAGCCAGAACTCCTGTGGAATAGATGAGTTTTATTCACTCTGCAAACCAACGGAGAGAGATCGACCGAGGCATAAAAGTAAGACAGATATTCAGTGTTGAAAAAATAAATGAAAAAAGCTTGACCCATGGAAAATAAATCATGAGATAAGCAGCGGCGAGTCTTATATATCAGGGACAGCTGACAGAATCGCATGGTGAGGCGCCACACTGATCAATGACACAGTTTAACATTTCACACACATTAACACAAGCCTCTGGATGCAACCAAACATTACTCAGACTCCTCACTTCAAATCAGCAATTTGCTGTCACATCCTCAGAGCACTTTTGGCTTTGTATATCCAAATGAAAATGTCTGCTGCTGAGTAATAAAAGCAACAGTAATCACTGGTGCAGGGAGTGCAGGGTATTACTCATTTTTGCATGGTATCTATTGTAACATAAAATGTCATTTTGTTTTGTCAAAGGCATAGTATAGGGAAAAGTAAACTCCTTAAGCTAAACACCATCACTAAATATTGTTGAAAACCCCAAAATAGGTCCTACCCACCACTCATCATTAATGAATTAAAAATGAATGCGTCCTAAAGCAAAAGCAGTGTTATTTCCATAGAAGCCACAGAAACAAGCGAAATGCCAAGTGAAAGAATAAAATCCCAATAACATTTCTTCCAACAGGTGAGTCATACCACACAGTCATGCATTTTTAATATCTAAATATACTGTATAATGCAGGAAAATGATAAAGCATTGTGAGCTGCCCTATTGAATTCAGTGTAAGTCAGTGTGCCCTAAAGATGAACTGTAGACTTTATGAGAGCACTGAATGCAATGTCAATATTCAGATGACTTTCAAGTTAGTTAAGTTTGTGCTTAGTTTGTGAATGGCAAAACATTGTGACTTGTGATCTGTCACTAACAACAACACTAACATTAACAAGGTGAGGTGTTCAATACCTGTTTGTCTAGAATTGGACTAATTGTGGAAAGAAAAGTGGTGTTTACAATCAAACCAGTCTGACTTGTTCTAAGGTAAAAGTTCAAGACGCCCTTTAGAGTGTGAATAGGTAATAATAGTCCATACGGTCCAGTTAGAGGCCAGGGGCCGGTGCACAGGACAGGCAGCAGCAGTCATTGTGTTAGTTAAGGACAGAGATGGAGAGTACAGACAGATAGTACAGATAGACCAGGAGGCTTTGGCAGCTGTACTCACGTCCACCCACACACAGCTGATCCTGAAGGATTACCCTCCACCCCCCGCCCCTGCATCAGCGGCATGAATGAGCCACAGATTTTTATCAAATAGGGTTTTCAACAGTAAAATGCAGCCATTTCATTAACATGAAAAATGAATTAACCTTTACCTATGGGAAAGTGTTGTACGAGTAGACTTGAACTTGGCAAGTTTTTAAAAGGCAGTCAACTTCTGCTGTTCATTTTCTACCATCTACACCGTGTAAAAATCTGGTAGGGCAAGTTGGCCACTTACAAATAAATACACATTTGGTTGTCAAGGAGTTGTCCATCGACTCATGTGAGGGAGTTGTAGTATAACCCTGTGGTGTTTATCACTATTGGGGCCTAATTAGATCCTAATGGGAAACTCAAGACAGACAAACAGACAGCAGAAATGACAATAGCAAAGGTTAGGTTAATATACTAATCAGATTTATTGCTAGATTGCGAGATATAGGAACACATTTTATCAAATAAAAATAAAATATGCTACATGCCTTTATGCGCATATTGCTGTCACAAACAGAATTGCTCATGACTCATGCAGCTTTACTATATAGCTCCATCTCCCTAAGGTGGCCTTAGGACACCTGTCTAACGCGTTTTTTACATTGCCATTAGCAGCTTAATTCCAGGAAGAAAAGCTTGTCTCTGTGAGTCAAAGAAGAGCTTCTGCCGTCAGTTTGCACTGAGGCTTGAATAAAGGGCATATGGGATAATGTCACAGCTCTGAGTGCGTTCAAACAGGGTATACTCAATAATTATAAAAACGTAAATATAGAAACAAAACACCCACTAAACCTATTTTTGGCCCTTTTTCTTGGTGGCCAGGAAATGCTGAACAAGCGTAGACACAAAGCAAAAGGCTGGTCAAGTAGGAGGAGATAAGGATGAAAACAGCACTGTGGCAACTGTCAGCACAGAGATGTCTGCTAATTAGACAGTCCCTCCATAATGGTTTAATTATAGTGAGCTGGACAAAGAGCAGGTCCACTGCCAACGAACTAAGAAACAAAATGAGGTCAAAAGGGGGCTTTCCAGCCATGACCTCTGGATCCTAACACTCAAATGCACTTAAAGCACTTGAATAAAAGCAGGCAGGTTAAATATAATCAAAGACTCAAATGAACTGCAGCAGTAAACAGATGGCTGAGTACTGTTGCATTTACATCCATTTAGTCCTGTAAACCAGACAAAACAGAATTATCATACATCTGGTCACAATCTGAGGACATCAGCAAACAGCTGGGCCGTATTCTATGTCCTTCCCGCTAAAGGAAGAAATTAGAGCTGCACAATATTTAAAAGGCATGAAATATTGTTAAGTAATGAGATCATGACGATGATAGAATTTCCAGAAAGACATTATATAATTTTTTCATTCTTCGTTAGGTTTGTTAAGTCTGTTTAGTCAAAGTTATTACAGTTCAAACAGGCTTTTGCAATTTGTTAGTATTTGTCCAATGATGATAATTTTTAAATAAATTGTGTAGTAAGAGAAAAAATACACACACTGTGCCCCACATGACTGAAATAATAACAATCATACAAATCCATCTGACTCACATCAAACCTTTTCAGTCCAGTTGATCCCTCACTCCATCCATCAAGAACAAAAACATGAACTTTACTCTAATCTCGTATTGCACAGTAAGTGCTAAAGCCAGGATGATAGCAAATACATAAAGGGTATAAGTGGAACTTCACAAAGCACAAGCCTGTATACATTAAACAGAGTTAGTGTACAAAAGATAAATACATGTGTATTTAAGTATCTGGTTGAAACTAAACATGTTTATTAGCATCATCTTTATGAACCTGTCACAGTGGCTGTCTGTAGTGGATACGTATTTCATAAAGCCTAAAGTCACCAAACTCATGACATTTACAGCCACAAAGAAGTGAGTGTCAAACAAGAACTGCTCATTGCTTTTGAAAACTTATCACTTTGACCCATCTGTCACTTCAACCCATCTGTCAGAAAGAAACAGCTTAAAGGTGAAAAATGTTTCCAACACTGGATAATATTTGGCCCCCAGTCTCTGGGTTGTACACTGCATCCCTTAATGCCGTCCTGTCTTTTACCCATCATCCCCTGCTGAGACGTGACATTTGAAGTAGAGAAGAAAGGTTCCTCCCTGTTCCAGACCCTATCTGGTGAAGCCATTTCTGTGTATAAAAATCAGAAAGGCATTCTTAGGCTGAATAAAAACTGTACTGGCGTAACTTGAAATACTGATAAAAGATAACTTAGAATTTGATCAGTTTTAACACAGGCTTGCAGGTGGGTTATTTACTGATGCAGATTTTAAACCCTCTGCATAAACTTCAACAGAGCCCACATAAAGTACATTTTATGTGTGTTACTTTGCTGCTGTAAATCTGTCCAGAGAGTCATTGTCAAAGCAAGTTCACACAGCCTGTAATGACAGTGACAATGTGCTAAACCCGACAAGGCACACTTTGCCACTGTGTCACCCAATTCTGTCACCATTATCACAATGTGGGCCCCTCCACTTTCAATTAGATTTTGCAGCAGATTAATCACCTTTTCACTTACTCCAATCAAGGCCTGAAATTAAAGCACACATGAATGAACAGTTAAACCCACACGAGCCTCAATCAGCAGCTAGTCAGCACTTTATTCACCATGAACACTTTTCCTTTTGGTCATTGTCTTGTCTTTTATCTACAGGAGTCAAAGCCATCAGGAGAGGAGAACAAATCAGTTATCACTCATCATATATGAGAGTTACTATCTTTAGCCCTTAAATCAGCAGCCTGATTCTTCTTGGCCTTTCACTAAGCTGAGTGCTGAGAGGGAGGGCGGCACGACACAACCGCTCACAGGGGGTTTTCCTCGCCATGTGCGAATCTCCAAACACATCTGTCTGCTGCCAGAACAGGTGATAATAGCTGACATTTCTGACTGCTGTCATGGTCTATTTGCCACCTGACTGACTTTATATAGTCTCTGACAAATTGTCTAATACCAAGGCCTTGAGTCGGGTCATTGCTATTTTTATAAAAAGACACCTTAAAACTAATACTTTGGGTTGTGTAATTATTATGGTTCAAGTGTTGAAGATGCACTTTATTGGATGTGTGGATTATTAAATGTATACTGTAGAGGGTTGATAGCCTCCAACCAGTGTAATTGAGACTTGTCCTCAGGGAGTAAATGGTAAACTGTACATTCTAGACACACTCAAAAGGAGTACATCTTGTTTGTGGCCTGTATGATGACAAAAATTGTTTTTTTTATATTAATAAGTTGGTAAAGAAAAGCCCTGTGTAGAATCGAGACTTATCCCACTTTACAGCTTTGAGACATTAGAGCCCTTTGTAAATACTCTATGCGCTGCTCTTCACTGCAGGAACATAGCGCGATTACACCCATGGGCCCTCATTTCCATATCCACATGCATGTTCAATGCTGTGAGTGACATGCTCGGGGTCAGGAGGGGACAGTTGGCTCTGTCACACCTGTCACATCGAGTGGAGGATGAATGTTTACCACCAACCTTTTTACAGGTAGGAGAGAGGAAATAAATGGAAACTGGAAATGAGAATATCCGCTGGTTCATTTGTTGAAGGTGCCAAAAGCGAGTAAATTGGCTTCTCAGACACAGACCATCTGCCAGGTGCTTAATAATTAAGAGGGCTCCAGAAAATGTGCTCTAAAAAGTTATCTAATAAATAATGTCTGGGGCAGGTCTTTCTCTGTAATGAGGCGGCTGACAGGCCAGCGAATTGGCTGCCCTACTGCTGCTTTGCAACTGCTGCTTTGACTGCTATTTGCTTTAATATAACATGAGTTGAGGTTTTCTGTCTTAGTGCATCTATCTGTAGGTTGTGACATTTGAGATTTTTTTAGCCTCAAAAGTACCCAAGCAAAGGAAGGAAACTGGAGAGTGAACGTTACAGAGGGGGAAAACCTCATGGTGAAAAAATGCAAAGCTTGAAATCCAACTACTAATGGCTTTTCAATGCATTTCCCTGTAATATAAACCTTTTTCTAGAAGGGAAATAAGGAGGTGAACACTGAAGATTCCCGCACTTGAGAGTAGTAGAGCAGAGAGAGCAGCAGGCAGGCTGACCCATCTGCAACTTGTATCATTCTATTTCTGGGCTTGAGTTACCGACCTGTTTAGCAGCAAGCCCTGGATTTCAAGTGGGGTCAATTCTGCACCGCCGCGTTCGTTCACATACGTTACATTTACAGAGATATAAATCAGGTTCAGACGTCTCAGTCATACTCAGCTCCTCCCTGTTGGCCTGGACATTGAACCAACACTGGTTTAACATTGTCTTTTGTCATGTTGTATTGTCATTTTTTTTGCTATTTACATACAGTGTTGTGTGTGAAAGAGAAGAGATATACACTAACACCAGACCATGTTAAGTTGGTTGGATTTTAATCTGATATTCACAAAATGAGCAGTATACTTTTTTTTTTTTTTTTACAAAACATTGATACTGGTGCAGCCTTAGCAAAATATTGGATCAATGAAAACACAGTGGAATTACTTACATGAGGTAAAGCTACAGCTAAGGTTTTGCTGTGAGTAATGTGAGGAAATGTATGTTTTAGTTAGTATTTAAGTGACTGTAATGGTCTTCTAATCCGAAAGAGAAACTAAACTTGGCCAAAAATGGCAAACTTAGTTTTGAAGACAGACTCCAGCATGTATCGAGAAGAGAGCACTGACCAGATATGTGTGTGTGTGTGTGTGTGTGTGTGTGTGCGTGCGTGCGTGTGCGTGTGTGTGCACTACGCTCTGTGTGGCCTTGGTGTGTTCATTTTTCAAATTCATGTTTGTGTGTGTTCAAGGCAACTGGAATTTTGATTAGCAGCAGTTTCCATTGCTCAAAACAAACAGTGACTTTACCATTGAGTAAGCAGCCAAGTGCAGCATCATGGATTTATTCATTCATTTTACATTGATCATTTTTGTTAGAGGGTTTTCTGAGTTGTGCTGCTTAAATTATGTTACACATGGTAACACACTAGGCAATGCAATAGACAGAGTGTGTCGAGGCCCATTAGCAAAGAGAGGCTCAGTTAGAGCTCATTATGATCTCACTACATAGAAACGTACTTGTCTAAATGCATTGAGGAGGAAGCCCTCGTCAGAGATAGAGCTGTTTGTTTATTTTAAACTAATAATGTTTTACCAATACAAATGTTTAAGGCTTTCAGTTAAATGCAGAACAAGTCAGGCTTAGGTTAACAGAAAGCCAAATATAAGGTAATAAATCAATGTCTTTGTGCAAAGAACAGTAGGAATGTATATCAGCTAAAATAGGATCTATCCAACTCCAGGGAGACTGAATGGTTACATAAGGGTCATTGTTTTTATCAAATTACATGATGTTAATGATGTTTGACTCCGCCTGCCCACATTGCTCAGACATAGTGTGTGATGTGACATGTGAGCGCATACGCACCAAAATAAAACCAATGCACTAAGCACAAATATACGGTATCGTGTTTCTTTATGATCACGTTTCCTTGGAGCAGTTTGTGGGTCGCGGCTTGTGCACACTGTGTGCAGAAGGCATGCACTGGAAACCGCCGCAGTGGGGGGTCAGGGCAGAAGAATGAGAACACTATACACAAACTATTACATCATACCGGCCTGTGAATATAGAGCACTGTAAACGGGTAAATACTCGTAAAAAATGAGCTCCATGAGGCTATTTTGTTATTTATTATTATAAGTGTATGCCATACTCGCTAAATACCAAAACGCACATTGTAGAATTCAACATGAATATGGTATTTAAAACCATATAGAAGCAAAATATGTCATCTCTTTTACAACCCTTTTGTACCCAAGCCATCTTATTCCACAAAACTGCTCACGCCTCTGTTATGTCTTGCTTATGCAGGGTAAAGGTAGAACCTCCAGCACCATCCATAGAGTTATCCAAACCTGCATGTACTGCAGTGGCTGTAGAAAATTAAAAATCAAAGTACTGTTGAAAAATAAATGAAGCGCATTCACAACTTCTAGGCACAGACCTGTTTTAGAGCCAACACAGCCCCAGAACATCACATGAAAATACACATGGCAAGCTGGTTGCCTGTGACAACCCAAGATGCCCTGTGGCACCATGATATAATTTTACTCCACTCAAGTTTAATCTTGTTTTCAATTTGCGGCAGCAGTGTCCCTGCAATGAGGCAATGTGTGTCAGCAGAACACCTATATATCTCCTAGACCTGCTGGGGTCTGTCAAAACCACCTCTGCTTCTGTGATCTGCCATTTCATGTGCCGCATCCTCAATAATACACTATAACTCAATAATGTAACTCATTTGTGTTGTTAATAATGGATTAAATAACACACTTCTTTAAATACAATCACATTTTACCTGTTTAAATTACTTTTGTAGTTATTCTTTGCTTTCTTTATAACAGCTTTTTTTTACTGGGTGTCATTTCACATTCTGCAGAGTCACCCTCGGGTCAGATGTGTCCGAGCAGAGACAGAAAGGGCACAGTGTAGCTTCTTAACTCTGTTTTCTGTGTGCAGTGACTAACCAAGAGGGACAATGATGGTTCCTGCATGTGTTTGTGGTGGTGTTTGTAGAGGGAAATCAGTGCAAAAAGACCTAGAGACTGCCCCGGGCTATGTGTACTGCTCTGGTTTAAGTGGACATCAATGATGCAGCAGCCACACAGCCGCACAAACGCAAGCACATCAAACCGCTCAGTTTCATGCGCCGAACCCCTGTAGTGAAACGGGAAACTCATGCATTATTGATGCTTTAGAAGTGAACTTACTCAAGCTGCTTGTAATGTAAGCCAGGACACTTGCTTCAATTAACTGTTTTAATTAGATGAGGTGATATTAGGCTTAGATTTGGTTATACTGCAAATTCACACTGATAACAATACAAAGTGTCATGATAAATTACCTTACATGGCATAAATACAGAATATTTAAACAGTCTGAGGTAGATAGACTTATGTTATGATCTGTTTAGAGGTTTGTTTGGTTTTTTTTAAAGGAAAAATATTCTGGGACACACCAGCAGGTAAGGGGTCATTTATTTTCCTGTAAAACTGAGGTATGTCTTTATACTTTATACTTTATCAGCTTTAATCTAAATGTACTTCAAACTGAAACCCCTCTGAAGCTTTGTACACCTGTATACTTGTTTGTTTGAACACATTGTGATTGCTATTACAAAGATACAAAGGCAGTTTTGTTCTCAGCAGGTTGTTATAAAACATACGTGAGTCATAAAATGCAAGCAGCATGCACACTGCAGTTCTTAAGGATATTTACTGGCCATGGCAGTTATTGCTGTCCTAAACTGCACACCCTGGAGGCATTGAGCCTTGTAATATCTCTGGTTGCCCCTGGCAACAGTACTGTCAAATGCAACAAAATGTATATTGAAAATCTTGCTTTTATAAAGAATGGTTGGAAATAGAGTGAACAGTAATACAGGCATAAAGGCAGGACTTTAGGCTTGGGCTTTATGATACTTTAAAATAACGAGTTCACATTTAGCACACTGAAGCCCTGTTGTCAGTGTTTAGCTACAAGTGTTAGGGAGACTTGTGAGAAGAAGGAAAACAAGCAGCCATGGGAAAAGCTTGTGAAAAATGTAATAAATAATTCATATGTGTATTCCTGCTATTTTCAATGCCTTTGAATGGATTATAAGTCCAGGGGCTGGCCTTAACAAAAGGTCAATAGTAGCCAGGTAGCTGCATCAGGTAAGAGACATGAGGTCACATAAGTCAAGAGTCGGTGAACCTAGTGTTCCTCCTCTAAACCCCAGTGTCAGCTTGGACAAACTATTTTCTGCCATTACGGCTTGTGTGTCATCCTTGGTGTGCTCTATTTTAAGAGAGCGGGTTGATGATCTTGAATGACATATCTCCAGTTACAGAGGCCAACCTGTACTACTTCTCAAAAGGGTTACACATGAACAGCAGCTAAATGGACTTTCACACTTAGAGAACAAACAAGGAGTCATCAATAGCCTGCACACCGTGTTAGCTCCTCCTAAGGAGACTAAAAGGGGGCTGTGTTGAAGGTGTCACTGAGAAGAGCTGAAATTAAGCATCATTTAAAACAAATTTGGATTAAAATAAAAGTTTGAAAATGAATACTGCTTTTTCATTTTTGTGTGCTTGGTGTGAAGCTGTTCTGAAAGGTTTTTGAAGACAGTTGCTTTTGGCCTATAATTTCCAACTGTCTTTTGCTCCTGCTGTAATAATTTGCTATCATTACTACCTGAAGTCAGCCCTCGTAGGCGGAGTTGAATGATTAACTATTGATAGGCCGCTGAAAATGTCCGATAAAACCACCTTAATCACCCTTTGCATCCAATTAGTTGAACAATCGTACATTTTACATTGTACAATTAAAGTGCCCTTAGATCTTTAAACACAGCCATAGTACAGAGCAGGTTTCTGTTTCTCTGTGCCTCCAAGACCTCAGCACTACAGTAAACACTAAGGAAACATGGCAGCTGCATGCACCTCAGTGTCATGACAGAAAAATCCAGCTCCTTAACAAGCAGCATGTGACAGGCCACAGCTGGGCTTTGGTTACTTACGTCTGTGTCGGGGCCCTTATCTGCTCCTGGGCAGGAGAACGTGACAAATTCATGGCACCTCTTGTGGACCACAAAACAGCAAACTGCAGAGAAAGAGAGGAAAGAAAGAAAAACATGGACAGATGGGGAGAAGAAGGGACAAAAGATAGGTGGTTAAATCGAATGTATCACTCTTGAATGATATGTAGGCAGACAGAAAGACACATATCTGATAACACTGCAAGGGATTGAAAAAAGCACACTGATGTCTGGGCTGGGCGTCTTATCATGTGTCCAGATGGCCAGTGCAGCCTGCTCTAACTGCACAACACAGTGACACCTCCTCACTGCCTGACAGGAGCTAAGCACACACACATTAACATTTATCATGTGCTACCAAACACACTCCACAAAACTGAGACAGAACAGAAAATATAGTCAACATTGAAAGCGAGTGAATACTTTAAAGCCACACTATCCAGAAACAGTAGTCAAGGTTATTTTGTAACAATGGCTTTGAAAGTTTTTCAGGTGAGATTTGGTGAGATTCAGATCCGATTTGTTTAAGGGAATCAGATCCACTATGAATGTGATGCTGATGAAGTCAATGTGATGAACGTCAATCTCTTCTGTCTCCAGAGTGATATTTTGTTATGTTTCTTGAATGTGTCCCTACCCCTTTTGACTAAAACTGTAATGTGTTTGACCTTTGTGACATTAGAAAAGCATCTTGATTGATGTTTTTCAGTAGTTTCCACTCAGTGCTGACTAACCTGGAGTGAACTCCATTAGTGGTTTGTGCTGTATCCCTGAGTGGATGCATTTTGTGGGCCTGATTTGGTATTCCTTACTCAATAATGCTACGACAAAGCAAAAGATGTCCATAACCATCATCTTGTACTTTCAGTCTCTGTTGCCTCCAGCTTTCAGACGACATTAGACACAAACAACTTATGATGAATTGTACTGACCACAACTGCTGACTACAAACAGGAAACTTAAAATTGCTTTGAAACCAGTGGGAGCTCACATTTAATTATTTACTTAATCAATAACTACCCTCAAAATGTGTGTTGTCATGCTGCCTTACACACATACAGAATGGAAAAACATTAAGAATTGGCTTGTGTTTGTAAGAGAGTTTGACACACAGTGAGCGTGAGTCAGCAAACAGAAGTCAGGTGGAGCAGCTGGCAGCTATAGGTGCAAAAACAAGCTTGCCCTCAACGCCAATAAAAACAGAGACGCTCACTAACTTTAGAACAGCCATGCCTGAATTTAAAAAGCAACCAGAATCAAAAGAGACTCCAAATGCACCTTTAATACCTGTCACACTGTCACAGTCTGGTTAAAATACTGATAATATACAACTAGGATTGCTAGGTTTTTACACAGTTTCTAAAAAGTACACTTTATTATTGCTGCATTTTATTTATTAACAGTTTCAAACCTAGAGTTGGACTGGCTACAGGCCAAACTGACTTACTACTTTATTTATGCATGCATACTACAGTATTTTATATCCCGTAGCAGACTGTTGAGCTGCCAACATCTCAGTATTCACATATACATTAATAATGGCAAATCAATGCAGCCTCCAGACACAGACATCTCCCACCACATGACTCAAAGCCCCCTCAGCCCGAGTGCCTCCTGTGAGCTATCGGTCAGTGCATTCAATAACTAACATGAGGCTGCAGCCCATAGCTCACTGTTTCCCCCAATCCTGAAACCACAGCAGCTTCACTCTGGGTCTTGATGAATGAAGGCATCGATAATTCAACCAGAAGAGCCAACAGGCGTCTTATCAGTATAGCTTAAAAGTCTTTCAATTTCTCTCCAGTTGCGTTTACCCTGAGTGATCAGTGTTTATCACATCATTTCCATAATGAAGCGGTGCATATAACAAGTCTCATTAAAAATGCAATATGCTTTGTGTAGCCCGGCCAGCCACCAGGCTATACAAAGAAATTAGTCTGAGCATTGTTGATTCAAGTTCGATTTCCAGGGGAAGAAACAAATGCATGCAGATTAACCTACCTCTTATAGACATACACCCAATTACAATTCAGTTATCGGTACCAGTATACACAGAATAACTCCCCTGGACTGACACAATCTAAAAAACATACAACCAATCAGAAAAAATCAGCACATGAAGCCCAACCCATAAACAGTTCTGAGTGGTCAGGTACAATTGATTCTGTTGAAAATAACTTCACCTCTCTAAGAAAGTAACTATGCAGAGTTTTTTAATTAGCAACCTCTCGCCACCTCCAAAAACACCTATCGAAGTGAGAGTGGCCAGTGTTGTGCAAACTATTTCACACAGAAATAGAGGAAGAGTCATCAAAAGTCAGCTTTAGTGTTAACAGATGTACAGATGCAATAAATGAGCACCTCGTGAGGCACACTGGAAGAACTGCTTTGAATAGATTATAAAACCTAAAGCATGTCTTATTTTTTTGCTCTGGGTAATCTCTAGTTGTGCTGTTGATATTTGCATTCATATAGAATTAAACACTTGCTATAATTGGACTTCAGGGAGAGGAAGTTAATGCCATAGTGTTATATTCCCATCCTAATTCGCCTTCAGACCAGATTAGTTATACAGCGGGTTCAAATATAATGAGATGGAGAAAATCAATAGGTATTGCCTTCCAGCACACAGGACAGACGGAGATAACTTGCCCCATTCTTCCTCCATCTGACAAAATCTATTCCGTCTGAATCTATTCGGGGTCAAAAGTTCATAGGTGCAATTTCTGAAAGTTTTGTCTCTCACTGTTGGAATTGGAGAAAATGGATGTAATGAATATACAGGTGGGCTGAAGAAAATATATATATATATTTCTAAATTTAAAGGTTTAATATTTATGTGGTATATGTGTCGCAGAAAGAAGAACCAGCCCTTCTGGATCAGCACTCCATCAGCAACAATAATTCCTGGCCCATGATGAGATGAGTGAGAAAAACCATTAAGCACAGACAATTATAAAACCCTGCAAAAAAAAAAAAAAAAAGTGATTATTGAGGGATAATGATAGTTGTAGCTCTTTATTTTAAGCAGCACTGCAGGATCATGGCCAACATGGCACCACATGGCATGCTTTGTCTAAATGCTTTTGTAAATAATATTCAGGCATACTGCCATCTTTATTCTTTCAAAATTGAAAGCTTTGATAGAAAGTTATAAAGGGTGGCTCTAATACTATACCTTCTTTTCATCATGATTGTGTAATTCACCAGAAAAACTGCACGCGGGAAATGAGCATTAAACTTATTTCATCACAATATATCCATAAAACAATAATTCTTCGATTATGAAGCTGCATCTCAAGTCAAAGGTCAAAGTCAGATGCTTGAGCACTACTTAGAGCACTTATCCCTTTTGAAAGCCTATGATCATTTAAAAAATCCCTTGATATGACTACAACACTGTAAACAAACCTATAACACTGGAGCATTACGAGCAATCCTCTGGCAAAGATCAGAGGTGCAAACATGTCCAGAACCTTTGCGTTCACACTTAACAATGAGCACACTTTTACAAAAGCACTGTGATTCAAAGAATGGTGCCTCCTGTGAGCACACAAGGCATAAGTCAAATTCTATTGTTACAAGACATACTGTAATAAGTCATAAGGCCATTTTTTTGCTTTGACTGTTTTTTTGTTTTTTTTGTTAGTTTTTTCAGATACTGCGATAAAAATGCAATGAAATTACTCTTTGATTTGAGCACATTGAGCACTAGTATGGTAGAAATATGATGCACTAAAAAGTTTAAATCAAATTGAAATCCCAGACTATCTTTGTGAACTTTCAACAACTCTTTATATCCATTCTCATAAAAAGGGATTCAATATTGAGTAGACTAGGCAATAAGGACAAGCATTTGATGTAACTGACGTCTGCTGAGACAATCTCAATAAATATCTTCCTCGTACATGATTTCCCAGCTCTGTTACAGACAATTTTTTAAACAAGGTCCAATTAAATTCCTCACCCAATGTTGTGTTCACCCTCTAATTGAGTCTCCACTTGGCGTCAATCCAGCAAAAGTGAAGCTTTCAAAGTGAGTCAGTAGTGCTGCTGTTTTAGTGCTGGTTTTGTTGCAAAATCGCAATTAGTTTTCCTCTCATCAAGCTCCCTGACAATGGAGAAGATTATGTGGATTTAAAGAGATTAAACGGTTCACAACATTTAGAAATGTAGAGAAAATAGCTAAGTGTGTGCGGAGTAAAATGCATTTTCATCACTAGTAATTGGTGGTTGTGAAGAATAAAGCATGCACAGTGCAAATATAATGAGTGCCGGGGGAAAGTGGTAAAAAGGCAGCGTATGAAGCTGGAGAGCTGGTGTGTAGCTCAAATGGCATAAAAAGCACTCAAGGGTAGTTGTAAACCAATTAGATTCTGTCGAAATGGGGATTTCTGTGCAATATCTAAGATATGTTTTCACTGCAGACCAAGGCATGTGCTGTTTTGGTTAAAAAATGTGATGACAGTGTGAGAATATTTGAATCATCCTTGGGAACTAATAAAAAAAATGTCAAAAAGATGGGCCTCTAGGCTTTGCAAATCAAACTAGGTCTGCAGCTATTGATTATTTTAGTAATCGAGTATTCTAGCGATTATTTTTTCGATGAATCTAATAAGAGATACTAGATTTTTTTTAAGTAAATAACATACCTCAAATAAACAAATTACACATTTTAAATGCATTGTAAATGGCAAAAACACCCTCAAAATTCAATGCTCAAAAGATAAAGATATGTGCAGGACCCATACAACTGTTTATCCAGAAGAAGGAGGACCAGAAAACGTAAAAAAGTTTAGTTTGCAATCACTTTCACTTCACGGAGATTTTCATCATTAAATTGGGCACAAAAAACTTTGTTTTTGCAGATTTTACAGCATTTAATGCTTACTCGTGTATATAAACGTATAAATATTCGAAATAAGAAACTTAAGTGCGTATATTTTTGTATTACTTTGAAAATCCGGATGCTGTGCTTGTTTGTTTTCCGTTCTGGTGCGATCTGATCTGTAAATGTTGATGTGGACTGGCCTTCGAAGAAAAATAGAACTGCTACGTATCTCGTTCGCTGCGCTGCGCACTGTCGGATCGGAGCCGCAAGCGGATGCAGTGAAATGCTCTCATTGAAAACATCGGATGCGTATTTGCTGCGGAGTGCGTGGCGGAGCAGAGTGGAGCCACAACGCATTCAGTGGAATCTGGGGGTCAGCATCAGTTCCACGCTGCGGGCCAGTCTGTAAATTAAGCGAAGCCTCAAGGCAAAAAGAATTAATAGAGGCTTTTTACTAATCGAATTACTCGAATTACTCGATGAATCGTTTCAGCCCTAAATCAAACCACTAGTTTTTATTTGGTCACATAGTGATTTACAGCTCCATCTGATAAACTTCTTTTTTCTGACACTATCATTTCACTTGTCTAAACGTATGTACTGACAGTAAACCTTAAACAACTAAACTTAGTTAACTTAAACAATGTTAATGACTGAGCATAATGACTTTACAAGTAAGATGTAAGTTTAAAAATGAGAAAGGCTTGCTATATTCTGTTTCTTTACCATTTAGTGCTTCAGCAAATAGAAGGCATGCTGCATTACATAATATGGGTATGTCTTTGTATATACTGTAAATGCCTGAGAACAGCCTCATTTGACCAACGCCTGACTGCCTCTATTCAGGTAAAGAGACCTGTTTCACACATGGCTGGCTTGTTCTGAAGAGCTGTGGTGCTCTGGGACATTAATGCCTCAATAACATCTAATGGCTTCTCCAAATTGACAATAAGAACTTCAAGAATATCTTCCTGGGCACAGAAGTCATTCTTTAGATGCACATGGATAAACTATCTGTAAATATTCATTCTCAAAGAGGGTGTGACATAACACAGTATTCAAGTCAAATCCATTGTTAAACAAGACAATAAAAGTAGCATGTATTACATCCTTTTTTTAATCCTTTCTAGACTGAATGGTCAGTGACTACATACTGGCAGCATACCCCATACCTGTAAGGCTTTACCATTTATAATTCAGACTGCCATAGATTTATGGTTTGTTTGGCTTTGACAGTCAATATGAGTCAAGCCTGTCAAAGCTCAGCAGTGAATCTCCAATCATCTGAAAGTCTGTACAGTTGTACAGTGTATCTTAAATAATATATTTTGAGCATAACAAGTCAAGGGGCAGGGCTTTAAACTCCCACTGAGGGATCAGGGCTGATAGATACATGAAAAACATACTAACATACTTAGATGCTGCTGTTTTACAGTCTTATCAGACTGGAGCCGAACTACACACACTGCTCCACAGCCCCCTGTACAGTAAGGTAGAAGTTAGCAAGTGAGAAACAGATAAAGGCGGCTTGTGATTAAAGTGAGAGCTATACATGCTTGGGCTAATCAAGAGCTGTATGCTTCTGATGAAACTATGAAACCTCAGTTTCTCCTCAGTGCAGTCATTTTGTGATCTATTTCTTACCCTTGTTCGGGTTTGTAGAGACACACTATTGAAAGTCACCACTTAATCTTAAGGCTAACAGACAACTATGCATCATGAACTTGGGGAATTTAGTTTTACTGGTTCTTCATACATGTATTTAAACCGTATGGACACATTCATATTTCACTAAAGCCGGACACACACTGTGTGACTTTAAAGTGTTTCAAATAGAACCCCAACTCAAACTGTACGAGTAAATCTCATACGAGGAAAGCTGAAGCTCACGATTTATGTGCTCACAATGTATGATCTATATAATCCATGGTTTGCTGTGACCAAGATTTCTGACATGTCAGAATTTCATTGGACTATCCGATAGCCGGTCGAGAACATGTCTGGAGAGGTTCAGTCTCCTCTCGTAACCCCCCGTACACAGCACGACAAGGACACAAGGACGAACGACGAAGTCAACCTGACTCAAAAACTGTTGTCCAACCAGAAATAGGGTCAAATTCAGGCCAAAAGTCACAGTGTATGCCCGGCTTAAGTGTGCCACTCTGCAATTTTTTCATAAATATATGAACTGAATAATAGAGCTTGTATAATCCCTCTGTATCTCACATTCATTTTTTATATTTTAATGTGTAGATCTACTCTTCAACATCAATGATTTGTTTACTTAGTAGCTCTATGAATGATACACTAATGTCACTGATGCCCACAAAATGAGTTTGGATTGTTTGACTTTAGGAAGAAACTGTTCAGTTGAAAAATACTTCAAACTGCACCACTGCACGGCTTTTGTTGAGCTGTCATCATGCCTCAACTGTCCTGAGAGTTTCTCCCAGACAGACCTGTCTACCTGGAACAGAGTCGTGATAAGACTTGAGACAGATACTGGTCATGTGGAACAACTTTATCATGAAAGTTTTTCAATTATTCAAGAAGTTGATACTCAAGTGCGCATAAACACACTGTTTTTCAGAGCAAACGGGCAAAATGGTAGTATTGTGCCGTTCCAACAGCAATGTGGCACTAACCTGTCATAAGTAGCACGCCAACTGATAATAAGATTTATTGACAGTGTTGAAAGGATGTCATGGCAAGACTTTGTGAAGCCAAAACACAATTTCTACTCTCTGTACAAAATAGATGTTCACTGGTCTTATCGTATTAAGCTTAGCAAACCATATTAACTTGGAGATATCAGTCTGACTTTTTATCAGAGCTTGATGCCATACCACAGTAGAGCCACTATATGAGCAATGTTTTCACACCGTCTATATTAACATTTTAATATTTATTTAAAGGTCACTGATGGATAAAAACTCCTCTTTTAATATTTGTAGTCAATAAAAAAGCCAGTGCAAGAGAGCCTTCAGGAAATAAATCTCAAGCCAGCTGAAGCCAACCAACAGAAAATGGAAGAAAGCTGATTTCAACACTGCCTCTTGCTGTGTGTTTCTCTAGAGGAGAATCACTAACCAGCCCCACAGCCCTGCTCCAATCCAGCTCTGAGGGTTGGGCCATGGACTCACACCGGGGAGAAGCACAGCAGGCTTTTATTTGGACAGCCTGGCCATCGCACAAGCCTTTACATCTGCTACGCATGCATGCATCCTTCTGTGTCAATAGATCAAAGGACAAGACTGAGTTAGTGAACAGTCATCATCTTTGTTCAGTTTTACAAAAACATACATTTCTTGGCTGGCGGCATATTGTTAAATATACAAATCTGCATCTTCAAAATCATTTATAAAGGCTTCAGGAGTTAAATCTGTGTGTAAATGCAGCTGCCACACATTACCTGCGTTTGAGTCTGAATATGAATAGTATGTTTCTTTTACTCATCCCATTGCCATTCCAGACGTGTCCACTGGCATGCTTCACACCCTGCCCTGATTTATACATAGCTCTAATTAATAGCACCATCAATTAGAATGTCTTTATGTTGTGTTTCAAAAATTAGCTGAACAAAATCTTTTTAGGGATTAGGGATAGGGATATTTTATCAGCTGTTTACTCTGGCACTGAATGAGAGTAAGCATATGTTAAGTATGATATGGGCTAATCCCGAGCTCATTGTTAAAATCTGTTATAATTGTTGTAACCCGACCAGTATGTGAGCATTTGTTAAGAACATTATCTTGACCCCAGTGAGAACTTTTATGCAGAGTTGACTTTTTCACACACTGACAAAGCCTTTAAGCATCAACAGTATATACATTTCTTATTATAGCCTCTCACTAGATATGAACATCTCCCGGTTGACGTGTCTTCATGATAAAGAGATCAATGCTTATCCCCATCAATAATTCACCACCGTGCTCTGACATTTAAGGGCCTCCATAATGGCTGACACCTCAAAACAGCAACACAGAGAGGTTTTATGGTCAGTCAAGACAGAGAAAGACCTATGAGTGTTACAGTGAAAAGGTGGCACAATAAAATTCATTTTTAAAACCATTTAAGGCTGCAAATGCCAAAATTGGACATCAATAGCACATTGACAAGTGAGAAAGGCTCCCTGTAGCTAACATTTAACTGGTGCATGAGATAAAGAGACAGGTCTTAATGGGGTTCGATTTTGTCCTGTGTCATTTACAGCATGTATTGATTCAGTTGTATAGTATTGTATTGTATTGAGTGTTTAGTTATTAGGTTAAAGGCACTTGAGTCCACCACTGAGCATCACACTGATTTCAGGTATTTTCAAGTGACTGGAAATGTTCTGGTCTTTTATATAAGCAAAGAACAGAACTGTGCCAGAATAGCATGGTATTGTCCCATGCTATTTGAGGTATACCCATGTGAGCTGTCGACAATAAGAAATCAGCTGGGGTGTGCACTTGTCTGTCCTGTCACATCCTTCAGGTTTGGTCTGGAAGTGAAGTGACAGTCAGTGTTGAGCTCTATCTAGTCTAAGTACTGGCAATACAAGTCAAAAGCAGCCCTACTTTTGTATGTGAGTAGGTAAGACTAAATATAGAGCAGGACTGAGATGTGAGATATTCGAAAAACAGGAGAAAGCCAATGGAATAAATCCAAGAGCCGATTACAAAACACTCCAAAACACTCTTCCTATCTAGACAGTCCTGGGGCTAAAATTAAACCCATAACCTGCTATTGTAAGGTTGAGCAGATAATGAGAAGTCATGATACATCTAAAAGAATGCAGGTCCAATTGGGCAGTTTCTTGAAAAGAACTTGGGACAATGTCGATATAATAGTTAATATGCAGGCCATCTGTAGAGTCAAGATTCATTTAATCCAATAAATGCATAGTGCTTGGTTTGGCTGCAATAATATTCAGCATAAACATTCTCCATACCACAGTAAATGAAACAAAGACAGGTGGGTCATACGTGGGAAGAAAAAAAAAAGTAAAAACAAAGTGCGTACAAATATACTTCTGGTCATTTGCCAGTCTTTATTAGAAAATAAAAATTAAAAAACAACTAATGCCGGAAGGACGTGACAGGACTAAGTAAAATGTATTACTACAACACTGCAATGATTGTTGTAATAACCTATAAAATGTAATATTCCTCCATAAATAAAAAAAAGAAACCAGGAACTGTAGTATGTTTTGTATTTACACAGACAACTGCGCGAAGCATAGATCTTGTCCAACACATATGTGACCTATGACCATATGTCTGGATGAACAACAAACAACAGCAGGGTGTGAAAAATAGAAGTCATTACCAAACTATAGAAAGCTAAGCCTTAGCCACTGATAAAGAACCCAATCTTGGATCCATGACAGAGCTTCACAGACAGCAGTAAGATGTTTGAAGCAGATTTATCGTCCCAGACAGAGCCTGATCCATCGATCCCTGGTAATGTCCCCTCAATCCCTCACTCTGCCTCAGGATATAAATTACAGGCTAAAACATAAAGAACAAATGACATTACTCAAATGTTTGTATCTTTTGGCAGACTTTGGGGCTTTTGTTGGTTTCAACACAGCACTTCTCTCAGCCAAGGCCATATCATTTGTATAAGGCAGTTTATTTACTAACAGAGAAAAATGTATTATTATGTAATGTGTTAAATGGCACTCAAAGCACTAGATATGATGACCCAACTCACAGTCACAGACTCTTGGAACAGGGGCTCGCCATCAGTGTCATGCCATCTTTCCGTTTGTTTTGAACATACACTGCTCTCAAGTGTGCAATTTATAGAACTTGTAAGTTAATACTAGTAAAATGATGTTCTAGTACATTATAATATTCTGTGTTTGAGAATATAGTTCTAAAATATATTCAATACTATGTTTTTGTTAGTACACTACCTCTAAAAGTTTACATGGGTCTTGTAAACTCAAGAAGAGTCTTTCTTTTTATGTGTATAACCAAAACAACACATCATCAATAAAGGTATAGTTATGGTATTTCTCTAGCGTTTTATCATTGGTTTGTGGTGGTCAATGGTTAACATTACACTATAGAAACAAGTTATGCAAATATGCACACATGCACAACAGTGACATGTTCCACAATGACATAAACCACAGCAGTCTCCCTGGGGTCGAGTATTGCAGAGGCTATAAATAATCTTGGGGGATTACGGGGAGTGGCAGCACATAGCCTGATTCTTCTTCTTTATTAAACCATGTATAAATACAATGTTCATTTGTTTTTAAAAATAAGCTCTTTGAAAAGTAGTCCATGAGCAGGTTTTTTCATATGAGTCACAAAATGAGAAGCAGGGTCACTTAATAAAACATTAATGAAGTGCTGCATATCACGGATCACAGGTGCAGAAGGGTAATAATGACTGCTCTAATCATAGACATCCTAACATCTAAAATTATCCCATACCCGAGAAAATAAATCAACCACCAGTCATTAGCAGAAAGCTGCAGAATGTAAATCACCATTTTTCTGTTTCACGGTTGCCGTTAATGTGTTTGTACAAAGCACACAGCTGGCAATATGAACACATGTGGAGACTCAATAAACACAAATTGCTGCTTAACTAATTTTTCACAAGTATTTTGAGTAGATTTCATAGATTCAAAGTTCAAACGTGAACCTGGGATTCAGTTTTTAGAACAACTTGAAACACACAGATGCCACACATGGAAACATAAGGCCTGCCTGATTTAAATGCAGAGGTGGCATACTTTACCATGTAAATTAACAGTGTGGGATATTTACTTTGGCAGAGGATCAGAGAGACCGCAAAGACTAACACACTGTGTACACTGTATACAATCCAGCCTTTCACCACATAATGATCTGAAATAACCTCACACTATTACAAAAGTTTTTGTTAACACTTAAGGGACAGTGTTAGCAAAGGTTTATTCTGACAACTGTTGTTAGTATTTTCCACTGTATACTTATGTTTGCTTAACAGCTGTACAGTACTTTGTGTTTAGACTGATATGTATTACTGTGGCCTTTGTGTAATGCCAAATTACATAGCCTAAGGAAATATGACATGGTTGACAGTACAACATGCCAAATTGTCACATTAGTAATTTTATTCATATATGCATTTTCTGAACCCGTGACCCCTAACAGGAATAAGTGGAAGAAAATGGATGGCTGGATATTCATTTTCTTTAGTGGTATCCAGTAAAAGAAGACTCTTTGTCAACTACATTTTGTACCTGTTTGGCCAAAAAGCTGTAACAGCTCACAGAGAGGCATTGTAGTATTAGGCTGGAGGTAACCATGGCAACAGTATTTTTACTTCATAGTACACAGTCCAAATGTATCTAACCTTGGAACAATCTTATAACATTAATATTACTTTATGTAAGCTTCTCTATGGAAGTCATAACATACATTATTTCTCCTGTGTAAATGCCCCAAACACAAAAGTCTTAAGTGAGAGTGAAGTCAACAGGTGGTGAGACTACATACATAACACTTATTTTCACTTGAAAGCACACAACAAATGCTGGATTCATAAATCACACGGAAGCCCATTTTTACTTGTTTAACAAGAGCTACTCTGACCTGTACAAGCTCATGAAGAGGAGGCAAAACTAATCGGTGGATTAAAGTAGTCCTGTAGTCCGGCCTCTAATCTGGAAATGAAAAAAAACACAATCGCAAGAAGAAGTGACAGGTGGTCTGTACATCCTAAAGAGAGACAATTTAAAACACAATATTCAAAATGTGGCTGTGAAAAAGTCCAGTGAGAGAATAACTGTGGGTTACGACAAATGAGAAAGATAAAACTTTAATATCCCCTGTGGTTAAACTGGTTAATGAGATGTCGGCTCTCCAAAAGGCACACCTGAGGACAGTCCAAGTCCAGTTTAAAATACGTTATTACTGCTTCATTAAGGTGCTCTGCTCATTGACTTCACACTGTTACTGTACTTCCTGTGTTCTCCCTGAAGCTCCTACAGCGACAGCCAGCTGATTACAGAGCGCTGCAGCCAGACAGGACATAACTCTCCACAGCCTTCCAGCGAGTGGGCTGGGGTGTGTGGGGGGTGTGTGTGAACACATGGGGAGGTGTACACCACTGAGCTGGCAGTGCTCCAACATATCACTACTGTTATTGCCACTTACATAACAGAGCCTCTTTTCTTATTTCCTTTAGTGCTTCCTTTGTCTTCGACTTTGTGTCAGTCTTGTTTTCGTACTCTCGGGCAGGAGATTTATTCCAGGGCCTCACATGACACTCCTTTTTTTACAACTTGGACTTGTGAACCCCAGGAATGCATATTGCCTACTGTGAGAACTTTATACTTCTCAAACACACGAGCATGAAAGAAATGCCAGAGTGGTGGAAGTTTGAGACTGTTACTCAGTGAACGCAGCTAAGAGTCAACCACATCCTTTTTGTCAGCGATGCAAACAAAAGGCACACAGTCTTGGAGGAATGTTCGCCACTAACAGACCTCATCAGTAGCATGTTGATGATTTAGGCTACACTTGGATTTAAGCCACATTGTATCCAGGCCACCTAGATATTCAGTTCTGTGGTTTAAGGCAAATTTGCAATACAACTGCCTGAACATTTAAGATGATGCAAGTTTGACAACACTCTTCACCAGAACTAGTCACAAGTCTGCACTGACAGGAGCTCTGGGAGAAATACTGAAAACAGCTATGACCAGATCACAGGTGCATCACCTCATTCACTGAATCATAATTCTGTTTATGCATCTGAAGTGGAGCGGACAAGGGCAGATGGGATGGAAAAACTATCTACTTGTGAACCTTTAGTGTCCAACAGATTGCACTATAGTCTGCCAGCACAGCCATATTTGAGACATGTCAGTTGAGAGCAGATGAATGGCACTGAGTCAGTGTGTGTGTGTGTGTGTGTGTGTGTGTGTGTGTGTGTGTGTGTGTGTGTGTGTGTGTGTGTGTGTGTGTGTGTGTGTGTGTGTGTGTGTGTGTGTGTGTGTGTGGTCGCATTAGTGTCTGCCCTATGTTGTGGATCCAAACTGAAGAAACTATCCATGAGCTTCCTGTTGCCAAAGCTAGAACTATCAGCAGGAAAAAGAAAGTTTGTGCAAAGGAAGCATTAAGTGATTGCACATCAGGAAATAGGCGTGTCCCACTTCATCTTCGATCAACAGGCAGTTGCCAAATGCCACACTGCACAGACAAGTGTGGGAGTCCTGTTGTATGATGCTTGTGTGATATCTGTGCCCATTCATAACCTCAAGGTGTCATGAAATAATTTTAGTTGAAAAGGCCTAATTGTAATCAGAGGCTTTTGTTTCATCTGAACAAAATGCCATTTATCTAGATTGCAATAACAAAGTTAAAAAAAATGGTGGTAATCAGAATTTAATATTTAACTGAGACTGAACCCACCAAAATCCTCTTATGTTCAATCCATCACCTCAACCTGCAATCTGTTCATAGAGACAAGCAACCAAATTGGAGACAAAAACCACACTGGTCATAAGTTCATGCCCCATGTCACACATTCACACACATTCACATGCACAGGCGATGGTGAGCACTGCTGAAGCCCTCACCCCTGAGCACCACATGGCTCACACAAAGGGAAGCATGCGGCGCCTGGTGCTAAGTGGTGTGACAGCGGGGGAAGCGGGGCAAAAAGAGAAGAAGAGATGAAAGATGAGTGTTACGATGCTAAAATTAGTGCTCTCAGAGACAGTGACAGATGACATCATGCCAAATGCAGCCTCGCCTCACCACAGAAATCACTACATCTGTCTAAGCCTTCTCCTCTCCTCTTAATTTCTCTTGCTGTAAAAATCTGAGATTTAAAAGTTGGACCTGTAATTGAGATTAAAAGATTACATTTGTACTATAATACACTGAACAATTTTAAGTGGGGATCTGATAAAGTAATATAAAGCATTGCTGCACCATTTTAATAGCAACATCAAAGATTTGCTCGAGCAAAATACTGTATATCACCTAAGAGCTAGGCCTCATTTGTCATCCTCATTTGGTAAATGGCCAGTGCTGTCCACTGTGTATTCATTCAACCAACCGCAGGCACAGCTCAGATAGTCCTGCATCTAATAACTCTAGTAGTTACAATGGAAAATCTATATTCATGCCATGGACACCTGTGGGCTCAGCCTTACTTCAGTGATGGATGAGCTGAAGGCTGTGCTGTTGCAGCTTCTGTTTTGCAACATAATATGGAAATTGTGCCTTTTACTTGTCTCAGGGGACACCAATGAGTGGCAGCGAGCACAAGCAGTGAGAGCAGTCAAATGGGACAGGAGTATTGTAATTTTCCCAGGCATCTCAAACATACCTCTGTCTCATTGCACGTTTCAATGCTGCTCGCTTCAAATGCGAACTTTGATCAAGGAGGTGGTCGGGTGATAACTGTGTGTAGTCTGTGTGTATTTGTGTGAGTGGGGGCAGGGAAAGGTCACTGAGCACTGACTGATAAAACAGGTTTACCCAGTGATGAACTTCCTTATTGGATTCAGGAGGATACTTTATGACAGCCATAGGAATGTAGACACTTCATAGAGATTACTATTGCAATGTTGGCAACACTAGCAAATACCTCTGACTTTTAAATTCAGTACATACATGTAAACTAAATGACTACCGTACAGGCAGGTGCACGGAGGCAGCCACCCTCAGCCACCCTTAGTAATTCAAGTGTTACAGAGTGGGGACGTGCATTGCCTTTTGAATCTATCTTCAGGTGATTGTGTTTTTAATCCGAGTGTATGTCATTTTTCAGATAAAAGCAGAAAAGTCAGGGAATGATGACTGTAGCCCATATGTGTCTAGTCATTAACAACACGACACAATGGGATTGGTATTGATCAATATTTCAATCTTGTGACTAGACTTTGATCTTCCTGATCGTGCCTGATCCTGCCTTGTTTTCTTGATGCTGGACAAAACCTTCATTAAACAAATGGCCCATAAACAAGTACTGGTCCAGGAGTTATCCGCTGAAGGAAATGAATAAATGAGAAGTTGCGTCCAGAATGTACACAGCATAATAAACAATGTAAAACTACTTAGCCTCATCTGAATGTAAAGTCCTGTTTCCTTATGGAATGGCGCACTCTGGAAAATTAGCACTGTGGATTATGCCACTTCCTTAAGCATCTGCGCAGAAGAGACAGCTATGAGTCCATTGGAAAACAAGCACAGCCCAGTGTGGACGAGTGACACGCCAAAGCAGAGGAAGATTTAATATTATGTGGCGGGTGTGAAGAGGTTTTGTATGAGTTTTGCTGTAGGTTTGACAGTATATGCATCAGTATACAAGCATCATATCCTCAAGTCAAAATATGTGCTTCAGCTGTGTCAAAATGTGTAAGTGTTTATGATCAGACTCCATTTCCCTAAAGATAATAAATAGTTTGAAATGCAAAACAGCGTCATTAATCACAGAGTATTGAGCTCCTACTGGTGCTTTTCAGTATATTGACCGATATTAATCAAAACATTCATTATGAAGCCCGTATGGCTCATCTGTTTGAGCTCGCATAAGCTAAGGTCACATTGCTGGCATGTTTTCCACCCTTAAGCCTGTAATTATATTTGCGACATGTCACTCTTCACCATGTCTGCTATTCCAGCCCTTCTTAATAAATGAACACATGAGAGTGGCCTCGGGTCTAATGGAGGCCTCTAAGACTGACCCGACACATCATTAACACTGGCTGCTGATCACAGGAGCCTCACTGCAGCGCCAAGCTAAACAACACAAAGCTCCGTTTAGGCTAACTACTGGCAACTGGAGCTTTGGCAGACAGTTGGGTGGGTTCAGATACGTTTCTAAACTGTCTCCTAGAGCTGATGTCAGTGCCGTTGTTTCATCATTGTGTGACAGTTCCTGTACGGACTATAGCTTCCTGTTGCAACAATAGACGTAAGACCAACGCTGCACTGTAAGAAAGCACACACAGAAAAAATCAGATGTCTGCTGTTATGGTGCATTATGTGAAAGCATTCTTTTAGAGGCAACAAAATATAATGCAAAGTATAAAAAAGGATTAGTTGGTGCCCTAGTATTGCACCTCATAGAGTGTGTACCATAAAACTGAAGACTTGAAGGACTTTATATTAGGCCATTATAAGTAAAAGACAGATATAAAATAACATAAAGGCAGACTGTGTAGTTGAGGAAGCAAATTAATTGATGTTAAAAGCTTTTAACAGGATACTGAAGGGCTGGAAGGAATTCCCTGATAACCATTGGACAGTGTAATTTCATTTATTTTTAATAAATCAGAGAATAAGTCAAAACTACAGTGAGGTTTGTCCTGTGAAACTCTCAGAACAAGCCTAAATGCATCATTCTGTACCTCTTTAGTTTATGCAAGTTATAACTTATTTGCAACTTTGATGCGCTGTATTCTAGCATTGAGCAAACATTCAGCATGATGAATGAGTGAGTGATAAATTTCCTTTGTTGCATTTTTACTGTTTTTACCATTTCCCTAAGATCCCTACCAACAGTTGTGCATATCTGTGTGACACTGGCTTAGAGGCAGCAGAAATCATGTCAGTAATGGGGCATAAACATGAATCATCCCTGAAATCTTGGCACCCAAAGAGCAACAAGAGATCATGCCAAAGGAATATCCTAGTTTCTGGCATCATAACACTTGAGTTTTATTTATTCATGAGGCCCTTGCTGGTTTTTAACCCTGTGTAAAATGTAGATTAGTTTGCAGACATGGCTGTTTTTACCATGATCTGAAAATCCTTTTTGATTCAGGTTAAACCCACACAACATGCAACGGCCTAATTGAAATCTTTGTTTTATCATGTTCTTTTACATTTACATTACGCTATTTTTTTCATCACAGAAACCTTTCAAGATTTAACATTATAATCTTCGGTGCATTTTGTGGTCTTTAAATGCAGCACCAAAAGAACATGTTCTGCTCTGCCTCCATCTTTATTTGGAGTGTGTTGGCCATCAGGAGATAATCAGCAAACCCAGGTCTTTGTACGAAGCCTGATTGCCTTTGAGACGAGGGTGTTAGAGCCAAAGGAACAGGCTGTGGGCTGTGATTTTATCAGACCATTGACCTCTGCAAATAAAATTATGAGGCTTATTCTAAGGACATGGCTCTGGACTAGTGGGCCAACAGGCAGCCTGAGGAGGAACTAAACTTGGACAAAAAGTTATGTTAGAAGTTAAAATGGAAGGAAAACAATAGTGCCTATATGGTGAATGGCAAAGCAAGACCACAAAAATGCACATAAAAGTTATTTGTTCATTATTTAAACACAAAACCACAGCAGAAAAGGAAAAACACTGAGCGCAGAATTCCCTACAAATTAAACCAGGAATGTTTGGATTGATGCTTACACAAGATGTCAATAAAGAAAAGTACAGAAAACAAGCCATCTATCTTGTTTATTTAAATGGACATTCCTGAACACACTCTGGGCAAACAATCTTAATCTCAAACGGATTTAAGCATCAACTTGACTGAAATAAACATGGACCCAACAACTCTAAACCTCTACCTCAAACATTACAGAGAAAGGTATAAAAAGATAAGCTTGGATTGTACCTAGCAGCCTGTAAACTATTTTACCAGAGCAGTCTAGACCCATGCTGTTTCATCATTAGAGATGTCAGTGGTGCAACATATATTTCTCCCCAAAAATCAAATCGACTACAGTCTTCCCACAAGACGTTTACATCTTTAGGCCCCACTTTTACTAAGGCTTAAAAAACAAAATCAAACTAAAGGAAACGGTGCCTGGAGTTATTGTATCCACGAGATGTAGCTTGGTGTTATTCCCTTTCCCTTGCCCAGGTCACAACAATGTCTATCAAACTTAATCCCCTAACACAAGGGATTAAACACAGAGGTCATAAAACGGTACAGACAGTAAACAAACAGAAGGGTTTCTAATGGTGCCTTAGCTCGACGACAATCAGCGAGTGTCCTCTTTGTGCAGTCCATATCAACAACAAAGCCCACGCACATTAACAGAATTATGATATGAAGCCTTTTACTCCTCACTCTGCTTCACACTACTTTATCCTGACACTGTCTGGTTTTATTCAGCTGTCTCATTCAGTCACTTTGGACTTTACTGAACTCACCAAGGATAAAGTACAACAAAGTCCTTTCTGTCAAAAATACAAAGAGTATAAGCTGGACAACTTGGCAAGAAACCCCACAAATTAGGAGTAAAAGAACAAGAGAGTGTGTGTTTGTTCAGACAGCGCCTTGTCTTTAATTTGGAGTCTTGTGCGTTGGTGTTGGTTTCCTGTTGATGACAGTTTCATTTGGAGGAGCCCAGTCTGAGACGAACACATTTTCTGGTGTCTCGGTGCTTTTAATGATCATGGGGAGACAAAAAAGGAAATGACTTTACGACCGCTGAGCTCATCTATGCACTGGAGATGAGCCGCATTCGACTAAATGACCAGGCGCACCTCTTTTGCAGAAAGCAGATTTTTATATTTACCATGTTACATTGGCACTTGTTTTACAAATGGGTTTTAAAGTACTCTGCAATCCATGTCAGTATTAAAGAATTGTGTTTATCTTATACAAGAACAAAGGGAGCCTTCTGAAATGGACTGAAAAAGGCTTTTCAGCAGAGTGTGGCAGTTTAACTATTGCATTTGGAAGGAGTTTAGCAGAAACTTCTAAGCTTTGATGGACTGAAAGCTATTTGTTGTTTTGTAGATGGACTGCTGACAGTTTTATGCACCAGAAAAATCAGACTAATGACTGGACTAAAAGTGAATGTGGAATTTGAATTTATTCCTGTGGGTACATGATATGTGACTAAAGATTGATGCTAACCATAGCCAAGCTGTAGTTTGGAGCCTTGACCATATGGATTTTATAGTAGATTTATTAGGAATTAGCATATTCGTATCGGTATTGATGGGAATGCTTTAATTAAGAAGTGGCTTTCAGTCAGATGCTAGCAAGGTGTCCGTTGAAAGCAAGGTGTGTGTTGAAAGTGATCTGTCTTTAAGAGAGTTGTGTTCATAAATACAACAGGACTATGTTTGAACAAGGGAAATGCAGGCCCTGTACATATACATTATTAAACAATGTAATTATAATGCATAGTGACATTAGATGACTACATGAAATGAAGCAACAATAACGGTTTTAATGAAAGCATCCTCTTTGTCCCTCGGTAACCTTAACTGTTCCATTTCCTCTGCTTCTTGTTCTTCATTCAGATCTTTCAAGAGCTCCTCCATTAGATAATGCCACTATCACAACAAAACTCTGGGCAATTACATGCAGATTATGCTGTAATTCACTGTCTGGTGCATTAGTGTATGTTCCATCTCAGAGCTATCTAATACACCTCTAATGCATTCAGACAGTAATATCCTTCTCTAATCCTTGGTAATGTTCGCTGGTGCTCCTCCCTACAGATTAACCAAACCCTGGCATTTTTAAAAGCTTTCTGATCCGTGCCCAAAGCAGCGTGCACCTCTGGGGGTACACCTTTCGTTAAGATGAATAGATGTCTCCGTGTGATCAGCAGTGTGCGCCGTTCCTTAGAAATGCAACAAGTGTGGGGTTGATCTGGGCCGGTCTCAGTTTAACTGTGCTTTTCTCGGCTGCTGGTTAAAGTTTGTGGTGTTTAATGAAACACACATGTCATATTTAAGTTTCCCTGCCTCATAAAGGAATATCTACTTGGAGATTAACAAAGTGATTTCAACTATATTTAAATAACATAATATTTTCCTGTAATAAACTGTATATATTGTTAACAGCTAAACAGCATTAATGGCAAAGCAAAAAGACACCAATGTATTTGCAGGTTTATGTTGTTTGTTCATTCGTGGCCTGCATCGTACTTTGGTCGACTGAGACTGAAAAAAAAAGACATATTTGCCCATGAAAAACTATTAATAATTAACAATCATAAAAATAACTGTCACCATTTATCATTTTTTACAGCCTTCACAAATAAACCACTGATCACAAAGACATGAGTGCTTTGACGTGTCTAAATGCTTGTGTACACTTCAGCCGTACCGTCAATGGTTAGAAGTAAGGAGAAATGTAATTGTTGATTTGGCCAGAGACAATACCAGCAACTTTGAGACAATTTAATAGTGATTTGCTGACTCTGACATTCTTATTTTATATCTTTAGCTTTTTTAGAGATGCTACAGTCATTAAGACAAGAGGCACTTTACCCCATTTATCAAAGAAATTATTATTTTTGTTATGATTTTCGTCTTTGTTGGTCATGTATGAGTTTCACTTTCTAAATAGGAAGTATGTATTTGTCATGCGAACGTCTCGTGATATTCAACGACGGCGATAACTCATCACTTCCTTTCCTTATTGTCCTTGTATTGGTATATATGCATTATCCAAACAGATGGACTTGGGCTTAATGTATTTCAATGGCTACATCATGGGGTCCTATTTAGGGATTCAACAAAGTGCTGTTGTGTAGAAACAAAGCAAAATGTGTATGGATTAAGTTGAAAGCCATAACTCTTTACTATTGTGGAGCAGATGTCTTCTTACACCTCTAAAGTGCACTATTAATAACTTCAACCATTCATATATGGATGAAGCATAGTAATAAAGTATGCTTAGTGTGCATTTAGTCCCATAGGCTTAGTGAGTGTAACTGATGATGAGAAAAAACATAGGACCCAACGGATTATTAGTGCACTGTAATCCATGAGTGACATTGATGCAAGTAATGGAAGCAATCTGACTTTTTTTTTTATTTGGTGAAATGCAGCCAAAGGTACTTGAGAAGGAATATAAAAGCCTGCACCATGATTAAACAAATGCAATGGGGAAGATTAAGGTTTTACAACAAGACTATAGAATTCCCTGTGCACATTTCCCCAGGTTGTGATAAAAAAACAACTAATTTATTCTGTCTTCTTGGTCCTCAATCAAACTGGCTTCTACAGGCCACACAGCAGCTAGAAAGGATGACAGTAACATTTCAACAGGCTTTATGTCGAGGGGCTATGTCTGTAGAACGGCTCTCAAGTTTCAAATAACACAAAACATGCACATAACTTTGCAGGGAAAAAAAGTTTCACGTCTATTGAGAAGAGAAAGACATATTTTCTATTCATTCTATGGAAAACCACAGGACGCAGTCAGGTCCTGTGAGTCAAACATTTTTGTTTCTATCTACTTTCCTCTTTCACCGTTTGTTTTTTGAGGTGAGGAAACACATTTAGGTAATTGTAATAATACTGCATGTTCCCACTAAAACAGCTAATAGTAACAATAAACGGGTCATATTTCATTGCTATGTTCATGTTATTACAGCCTCAAGAAGACTTCATTTCGACTTAACTTCGACTGTCTTTCTTCACGTCTTTCTTCATGTCACTTCCGCCAATTAAAACTGATGGAACGATTCCTATTAATTGAAAATAAAGTCTATGAGACATACAGTTATAGATCCACAGTAATGCAGGAGAGCATCTCTGATCAATAAAACCCCGGAGTCTCTCGTCTTCGAAATGCTGACCTCGGTGCTTTCAGTTATTGATGTAATGCTGCTAACTGAAACTCAAGGTTTCAATTAAACTTGTGTATAATTGGCACAGCAGACCACACAGGTTTCCGAGACTGCAGGGTCCCGCAGATGTGGGATTTGTGACTCATTCAAACTCAAGTCTAAGGAAGGATTTTTCCCTGTAGTTCCCATCTATCTGAAGCCAAAACCCAATAGGCTCACATCCTAAGTGCAAATAAAAGAAAAACATCTGGTTTTACTCACAAAATGGCTCGATGGGTGCTTTTTTCAAGTAAAAACTAAAATTAAGCTCTTGTTAAGCACCTATGAGTCCATGTTGAGCCTCCCAACACCAATTTAAGCAGCTGAGAGTAGACTTTAACAGTGAGTGAATGTGTATGTGCATAAAACATTAATGCCACATCTTTAAAGTTTCATTTTGCTTTATAATTGTAATTTATCATCTGTGTTAGGGTGTGGAGAGGTTAAAAGCTGTAAAACTTACTGTCCACAATAATTCCTCCTTGAAAAGCGTAAAGGGAAACAACATGAGACCTGTGATGATTTGGCTCAGTGTGTTATATCTGCATGCTCTCAAACCGAGTCTATTATTGCCAAGCTGACACACACTTCTTCCTGCACTTGAGGTCCGCTATAACCAAACAAAGAGCAGGCGGCGAGACAATGTACTGCTGACAGCACAATGCTTTCATCCTGAGCATTGAAGTTTTTACACCTTCATCAAGTCACACATAACACACCACGAGGCTCCAATGTCCAAAAATCAGAAACAGAACAGAAACGCTTGGCTTTTTGCAGGATATCATCTCAAGTCAGCGTGAAATGTCACAAATCTATTTGGTCAAATTTGTGAAATCACTTTTGAAGACCTATAATTTTCTATGCTATTGATGTAATGAGCCACACAACAATAAAGGTCCCATTTGAGACCACTTTTTACGGACATCACAGATGCTACAAGAGTTCTCTGTGTATCTCTTTTCATCTCATAAATCCAATTTTCATACAGTGAAGCAGATTTGGACCACATTATAACAGCATGCAATCAGGAAGCAAACAGGCCTCTATTATCCCATGACATGCAGGTGTCGCAGAATGTATTTGGCTCCCTGCAGGAACCATTCTGTGCCAAGACGTTAGCAGATTTGCATCAATGTGCCGTCCAGGTCTCCATGGAGCCCGGTGGGTAATGTAATAAGTAACATTAACATACACACAGGATCAACAAATGTAATAATGTCATATGAGATATCGACACATCGGACTAAACATCAGCGCTCAGACACATACATTAAAAATGAGGCTCCTTGTGAAGAAAGGTGCATTTAAAAACACAATCTGTTCTCTGTGCTGACAAATGTGACAGTGAACGCACACCCAAATGCACTGCCAAACAAACAAGAGCTATAAAGCACATTTGTCAACCACACACAACATTTTGGCCAAATGCATGTGGGAAGTCAGGTGATAAATAATGCAGCGCACTGTGATGGATTAGTCTAATCTTAATGCAGCTGGTCTCAATTGATTTGGACAGAACTGGAAGACGAAAAGAAGTGAGAGGCTTTCTGGGAAATCCAAAATGTCTGTATATAATTATTTTGGGAAAGATCTGTAATGTTCGCAGCACTTCCAAACTGTAGTGTGTATAATAAAGGTGTGTGCGGCAAACACTATGACTTCTTATGCTCATGAATTGTAAATGAGAAAATAAAGCAGCTCACAATTTACTACAGAGCACAAGAACTTTTGCTGTAGCATCTTTAAAGTGCTAACAGCATCACCACAACTCTAACGTCAGGCTAGACTGCGATTGCACAATGACTGTAATTATCTCAGCCAGCCAACATTTTGTCTGTGTACAGCAAAACTACAAGGTGCCACTGCACAAAACTGCAGTATGTGTCCTAACATCACACTATCCAATAAAATAACTATAATACTTTTAACATACAATAAAAACATGCCCTACCTACTACAGTGTTTCCATTATGTTAGAAATGATTGCATTGTCATTTCATTAGACATATAGGTCTTTCTGAGCAGTGTTACAGATTTAAAGACAATAATTGTGCTCTTTTATTGCAGTGTAATACTTATCCTGGGAATGTTGACCTCTGATCTGTAGGTCAGCAGCTCAAATCTTCCCAAAGCCATGCAGTGCAGCAGCTTTACCTGCACCACGCCTCATTTAAAAATGTTCCTGGGTGTTTTACTTGCTCCTGTATTGTGACATGCCAAACGCTGACTCAGAGTGACTATAAAGTAGTGTTTAGAGAGCTGAGTGAAATAAAAGGTTACAGCTGGGACCTCCCTAACGCTATGAGAGAAGCCACTCTAAATAGAACTTGAGGTGAAGTATCCCTCCTTCCCCTGTCTCTTGTCAGATCTGGGTAAAAACAAACAGTAGTAATTAAACTGGACTAAGGACAGAGATGAAAACACAGCAAGAAGAAGAGGATGCTTGCTATGAGTATAAAACACAGCTGTTAGCATCAAAGCTATCAGTAATGAATGTGTTTTATGTGCAGGGCTGCTTTACCGTAGCGGAAAAAACACATCAGAGAAAGGCACAAACAAAGGCATGAAGGCCAGAGGGTGAGGGTAACGCAACAGATGTAGCGGGTGGTCTGAAGTTTCTCTTTTCTGACTCAGCCGACATGAGAGCCACAGTGAGAGCTTGGATATCTGTCTCAAAAACTAAGCTCGATGCCTTCAGAGGTACTTTTTCTTCACAATTACAAATCACTGCCTTTCACAAGATTCACCTGCTTTAAACTTAAAGAAAATGTGTCTTTGTGTTTTATCTATTCCACTTTCTGCATACCACCTCACCTTTCTTATTTATTTGGACCAAAAATTTGGATTTTCAAAAATAATGTAGCAGTGAAAGTGTGCCAAAACTGATGGCAAATGCTTTCACTTAAGAAGTCTGCCACGTCTTTGAAGTTTTCTTTTCAATAACGGACACGCAATGGCCACTAAAGCACGTGTGGTTTATTCAGGTCAGTTGAAAATGACAGTGAGCCAGCATGTCTATGTCATTTCCTGCAGAAATAAATCATCAAAAGCATCCGACAATGTATTAAAGCTCAGATAAGTGGGCAACATCAGTCAAAAACTTGTGATCCCGAGAGGTAGGCGGCGCACAATCTGTTTTTTTTCCTTCACATTCAAATGTCACCACAAACTGGAGCATTTTCTCAGACATTTATAACAAATGGACACAAAGAAAGCAATTGAGAAAAGTCGACGACGAGGAGTGTGTGGAATGCATCTCTGAACACTTGCGGTGTTTACCTTCCCACACACGGTCAACAAGGCCTTCATGGGAGCACTGGGCCTCTGTGCACAAAGATGTTCTCAGCTATGTTCAAAAAGTGCACCACCAAAGTTCACACAGTCAAGAAAACCAATGGCCTAAAAGAATATCAGTGAAGACCACTTAACCTTGTTGCTTTAATCCTAAAACAGTGACAAAGTGCTGTAACTGCACCTTGTGAGTATGCTCCAACAGACTTTACTTCTCTTAGGACATTTAGTTCCACCGTGAAAGTAAAACTGATACGTTTTTGGGCTCATGAGAACATGGTGAAGCCTCAGGGTAAATTTCAGTAGTACACAGAGAACATTATACTGTATGAAAAGTAATTATTGTCTATTGTGAGGGAAAGCACCATTTAAAAGGACTTCAGATCCCCCTACTTAGTCTTATAGTCTTATACAAACGTTTTGGGGTTTTTTTTCGCTTTTTCTCAATGTTTGGATTGGACACATGTTTCAAGTAAGTAACAAGAGCGACATGTTTCAGTAAAATCTGGAACAAGGCCTGAATACTGGAATGGATTCACTGAGTGCCAGCTTAGATGCCCTTGACACTTGACCCTGTAACTCTAATGTGCCAGTGCAGGATTACACTTAGCTATGAATATGTTTAGCCTAAAGAAAAGAGGCCATGGAAGAGGGTAATACAGTCATCTCGAATCAGAATTACAGTGTGGTAAATGCCGAGTGAGCAATATTATCAACACAAGTTCATCTGAAATGAAAGTCCACGTACAAATTGCCTGTCAGTATTACATTGTTAACTAAGTTGGGATTTGAGATAACACACTGTAGAAAGGCAACAGTCCAGAGCCTTGAAACAAGACTCCACATGAAACACAGCCAAGAGACAACAGACAGTGTTCACAGCACAGATAAAATCTACAATAGTGCTTACAAGGAGAACTGTTTACTTCCATGACACTAATTCTGCTGAAGTATACCACTTTCACTTTTTTTTTATTGGAACTATATGTTTTACAGCATACGGCACCATTTATTTTAAAGGCCTGCTAATTGGCTGACAATAACAACCACTTCTTTAGTTGTGCTTGTTATTATTTACATTAAATGGCTATAAAAGATGACCTTATAGTGTAACAAAGTGCACAAATGTAAAATATGGCTTATATAGATCTAACGCAGTCTTGAGTTAGCAGTCTAGACATGAAGAAAAATCTCTGGGGAAACATATTTGTCCCATTCAATTTACATTTCTGAGTCAGTGCAGCTAACAGTATCCTTAAAGAAGTGACATTTACAGAGTAAAAATAAATGTCATTCTTGTTACATAAATGCCATTCTCAGGTTTATCACTTTCCTGTTAGTTTTTTCAAGGTACTGGGGGTTCACTGTCTCCACTGAGAGGACTAACCCCGTTTTATAAAAGGTACGGTTTTATAATATGTGACAGGGCCTGCTGTCATGTACCCATTACCCTCAGACAATATAATATCTAAGTTGTAATATTGAACTTTTACATGAATGCATGAATAAGGTAGATTGTGTCTGGGTCAAGTGTTATTTCAACCAGAAGAACTTAATATGTTCTGTGATATAGTAAAGACAATTATGCACACTCACATTCTCTTTAAAGACAGCACTAAAGATTAGCAGGAAAAACATGACGGCAGGCTGAGAAAGAAGTATATTGACAATATGCCATTTTGTTGAAAAAAATGGCTGTCAAGTAAATGACACATGACAAATGACTACATCTCACCTCTGTGATGGATCACATGTGAGGAGAGGTGTGATGGTGGATGGTGAGGAAAACATGTTTCCATGTAAACATGGAAAGTGTTGAACCAGTTCTTAGGTGAACATGTCTCATACTTGTACTTATTTTGATGTCAGCCTCTGTGAGCCTCCCGAAGACATGACTACAAAAACATAACTTCCACTGCACATCTATACGGTTCCTATTTCACTGTCATAGACCGGTTTAGTATAACGCTTGTATGTAAGTCTTGCCAGGAAATAAAGTCACTATCAAAAATATACAGGCTATTCTTGTACAGTGAATGTATGACACCCGCATTTGTCATGTGCCCTTTTACCTGGGCATTGGCAGCCAGAATGGGTCTTTGGCAACATCAATAGTTTCCACATTAGAAGAGGAATTTCAACAGATATTGCATGCTTAAGCTTAAAATAGGACCATAGGATATATACCCTATGTCGTAGAATGAGGTTTCCTTGTGCTATATTCAATGTATCTAACCTAAAATATCCTAAAGACCTCTTCTTCTTCTTCTTCGTTCTGTTTTTAATGTCATGAAAGAGCTCATTATTCACTTTCCCTCTGGTATAATTATTATAATTTGTTACTGCCAAAATAATATTACCCCAACTGTGCGCAAGAAATAAATATCCTGGTTGCTAAAATGGCAAACAAATCATGTGGAAAACAAAAACAGAGTTGAAAGATGAAACAAATAAGGCCTGAAATAACAAAATCCCTTTTACAGAGTGTTTTCTACAGACAGTGCTTGACACACTAAACACAGCGCACACACTGTTGCACAATGTTTGAATTTGTGTGTTTTTACCTTGGCACTGGAATCCTTGTTTTCCAAACCCCCTGTAATGAAAGGAAAATAGTGAGTTTTCATTCAGGCATTCATTCAAGTCTTAAACTCTTATGTATTTTCAGTAATGAAAATCCACTCTTGAGTAAACATTCAGAAATATAGTAATAGTCATCACTTTCTGTTCTAAAGTTCTAAAGTAAATTTCCATATTTATTTATTTGTTCTTCAAGATAACTTACACTGAGCAGACAAGATACATTATAGCATCAAATGTAACGTATACGTATGTTTTAAGAATCTGGAAATTTTGAATCATGCAGAGAGTGGAAGTGGAAACATTAGATCAACATTTGGATGTAGGCCTGAAGAGAGCTTATGATACTTGAAAGGACCCCTTGTAGGTCACAGGTCAGGAGTAAAACTGTCAGGGTTTAAAAGATCTTGAAACCCCCTCCCACCAATAAATGTATGACTGATGCTGAAGTGGGACATGCTGTCTGCAAAGATTTCTCCTCTCACAGTGGTAAAAACAAAAAACACACCTGCACTACTATAAAAAAGGCATGCTGAACCTTACTCAAGCCTGGTTTTAGGGAAAGATGCAATAAAAGCTCTGTCGCTTTGTGAGTCGCAGCCCACTCCCTCTTTTCTATCTAAATTCAGTTCACATTATTGTAAAAAGCGTTGCCCTGCAGTTCAAGAGTGAATACCGATGTGTGTTTCCAGATGTCATTAAAAAGCCTAAATCTAGTTTCAGCGTTCACTGGTGAGACCAAGTTGCTTAAATAGAGACCAAGTTGCTTAGATAGACGGCTTAAGTAGCTCAACTACTTGGCAGGAAGGGAAAACTATTACTCACTGCAGCATTTACCAAGTCTGCACCAGCAGTCCTACGGTTTCTTTATTAGAGCAAAGAGTCAATGTAGTAACTATGAGGAATGTACCTCTATTCTGCAACTTTCTGACATGTGAAAAATCCGACTCAAATATGTCATAGTCCCTCGGTGCATAGAATAAGTATATTCATAGCTTAGTTCAACAACAACATAACCCCTCCCACGTCGCACTACAGGGACCAAATCTCTTCTCAAATTGGGATGTAAACCTAGCCCATTGTAAACTTTTGTACACCTATAGGCCAACACTGTGACTGGATCACTTCCAAAGTCCCGTTTGAGAAACACAAGTAAGGATTAAACGGAGAAAGTTGCACTTCGAAGTTGTGTTACATCATCGCAGAGCACTCAGTGAAGCTCTTGAAGTTATCCCATATGCAACAGGCACTGGGGGTGGCACACGGAGGGAATGCTTACCAGATGAAGTCGGTGCAGTGGCTGCAGAAAGTCGGCTGCTTGAAGAACCTGGCTGTGAATTTGTGGTTTTTGACTTCGTGGACGTTCTTTTGCCTCAGCGCACCTTTGCGAGCAAACCTATTGGCTACGTCCGAGGAGGACGACTCGTTTGGACTCACATCAGCCATGTCCCCAGTTGGAGCAGATGAGCGCCGAGGATGAGTCTGAGTGTTTGAGTGTTTTCAGTGAGCAGCTCTCAGTTCAGAGGCAGCGGAGAGTTGTCTGTACTCACTGTCCGTGTGACTGAGGGCTTTCCCTGGCTGTCGACTGGCGCTGACTGGGCTGCTCCTCTGACAGCGCTCCACCGCGTCACCAACACACGCTGAGCCAGTACCACTTCCGCTTTACGCCTGCAAATAAAAGCGTGCGATTTTCTCCAAATTCAGCACAGTGTCCGGGAAATGTCACCAAACGGCTCTCGTAGTTGCTACTAAACTTTACACAAGACGTTGAACAATGGGGTTACTATAGATACGGAACGTGAGACAAAAGAAAGTTTATTCTGTTATGCTGCAAGGTTGTTAAAAATGCTGCGATCTCTTTCAGTCAAAGCCAGGCTCAAAACTGCATGGGATCTGGACTACACTATCTTATTAAACAATTTACAGCCTATGGCACACAAAAGTAATTCATGTATTATTAATTAATAGTAGCACCATTGATTAAGATTAATGTTTCTATGATGAGAGAACCTGCTGCTGAATGGACAACAAACTGTGCAAACACAACACAAAAATGTCAACACTGACAAGTCATTAACAATACTAATAAACTATTACATTGTTGTGACACTGTACAATTTCAAATATGTGCCTTTCATTGTCACATCGTTATCTTATTTTGCAAGTTTATGCAGAGCTTTCTTTTTTTTTTTTTTTTTTTACCTTTTCTTGTAAAGAGACTTTTCCGGTTCTGTTCTGTGTATCTTTGTGGAGCTTGCTTCATTGGTGCGCTTCCTTCTAGTGATTGGAGCTGATGTCACGCAACAGGAGGCGCTGGGTAGAGGGAGAGGCCCGGGTCCGGTCCCGCTGCGGGATCCAGGACGGGGGCGCCCCTACGTGGACATTTGGCGCATTACCCTTATCTCCCATGGGACTGAATTATCATTACTGTTTGGTTCCAGTTGATTACACTGGAAATTAATGGGCCTAATTTGAAACCCTCAGCTCAAACTGCCACAACCAGCCTTTGCACACAGTCAAAATCATCAACACTGTCACTAAAACACCACACTGGAATGGAACAAATAATAACACAAAGAAAATAAAGGCTAATTTCTTTTTGTTCCCAGCAACAGAGAGGAAACATTTTGAGAAAGACTTATGGTAATAGATGGGAGACGAAGCAGAAGAGGAGATACAGACAGAAACAGATGAGATGAGTGCTGCTCCTTTTTACATTTGCATTGCATTTTGTTCACAGTTTAGATACAGGCTTTTGTGAAATTCACATATAACCCACAGATTGCAGTCGCCTATAGGTGGTGATGCATTTTAAATTCAGATTGTGTTTTTGGTCATCATCATGCTAACACACACACAATTCATGCTTTTAATACACAATGATAATGAGCAATGAATACTTCAGAGTTATAAAAAACTTCATTATTACCAGTGTGATAATTATAATTCTAGCTTTAAAATTAACTGGCCTGTCTGCTTTCTATTTTCTGCTTCTGAGAGTGGTTTATTCACCTGCATTGATTTTACACTGCCATGTAACACACAAATATTTGCAAATGACACGCAGGTTACCAAGTGAACAGCACATCAAGTATTTCATGGCTCAAGAAAAACACAAAACATCAAACAAGATGTTATAGTTGTATTCTGAAACAGATCATCAGAACAACAGAATCAACAGAACAGCTTATTCCTTAATATTTGGATAAAGGTATGTTGTTGTTGCTTTCGATTAGTTTTCAAAATGCAAAAAAATAGTGCAAAATGCAAAATAGGGAAACACATAAAATAAAATAATCCATGATGAGTACTTCAGAGTTCATTTCAAGCAATAAATCTGTCTTTTTTTAATTTAAGCTTATTGATCCACAGTATGTCAGTGAGCAGACGTGAAGACCTTTGAGCTTGGTCAATAGGAGTATACTGATACCCCACTGTATCATGTTATCCAGGGTCAGTTACCCCTCTCAGATTCAGGGGACACTGTGCTGCTGTTGCACCTTCAAGAAGATGTCTCCAATTTGGGCACTGTTGCTCCTTTGTCAAATAGCTTCTTACACAACTGTCTCATCCAAAAAAGGTAACTTTATTAACTGTGCTTGTAAATCCTATGTTGTGCATTAAGTGATAGTGTATTTTACCACTCCCAATGAATTTTTTCTGTGATTTAGTATGTGGTCGCCCTCCTGTAACTGATGGGATTGATGAGTCGGCCCTTAAGCGAGTGTTTGAAGTCGGTGAAGAGGTGACACTAATGTGTGAACAGGGATATCTGCCTTCGACCACCAGCCCTCGCAGGATAAGCTGCACTGCCACCGGGGAGTGGACTCGGTCAGACCTGGCATGTTCTCGTGAGTTTACACTGCACACACAAGTCTTTATTGAAGCCACAGTATATTATTATGGGGCTGCAAAATTGCTAAGAAGCCTTCACCATGATGTGGTCCCCGAGAAATAAAGATCACAAATAAATCATTGCAAAACAAATTTGAACATGTGGGATCACTTTAATGAGGTGCTTCTCTAAAATAAACAGGCCCAAATTATATAATAATATTTCACCTTAAAAGTAGCATTTGGCCTGTGTTACAGGGTGTTTTTGTCAGGGTCTATTATCCCTCTGAATCTTTATGATCTTCTTATGCTCATAAATGACATGGTGGTAATATAATATAATCATGATGCTTAAATATGTAATATTGTTGGCCTTTTGTTTCATATTATAAACTTTCTCATATTGTATGTTTGTATTGTCTTTAGCCAAGATGTGCCCAATCCCCAAACCTCTGCAGCCACTGGCAATGGGCCGGACAGAGGCCCCATTCAAAACTATCCTCAACTACACCTGTGATGATGGGTAAATGTTACTGTAAATGTGTAGACATAAAACTAATCAAGGTCCATTTGAAACTAATACGAGCTGTTATTTAGGTATGTAATGCTGGGATCCAATATCAGCAACTGTTTACATGATGGGACCTGGAGCAACCCTCCACCTCTTTGCAAAGGTAATCTGTCCTTTGAGTTTTTCTCTCTGAGCAATTTGAAGACAAGCTTTGACATTGGCATCATCTTTTTCTGTTGCAGCTGTAAATTGCCCATTGCCAAAGCCACCTGTAGATGGCAGAATTGTACATGACAAGCCATTCACTGGAACTAACACAATTTATGGACAAGGCTGGACATATGAGTGTAACTCACCTAAAGCTCCCAGCTACGAGAGAGGATCGTGTATGGCCGATGGAACAGTTACACAGCCACCTGTGTGTCAAGGTGAATGATCTTATTAAATATGTTTTCTTTATGCTAGAGTCTGTCTTGGTAAATATGCCAAAACAAGCTTCTTTTGGTTTTGTATCAGATGTGAGTTGTCCCATCCCATCTGCGATACCAAATGGATTCATCACCTTTGCTGTAATGAGACAACATCGCTACAAGGAGATGGTGAAATATGCTTGCAATGAAAACTATGTTCTTGAAGGTGAAGCTGAGATCCAATGCAAAAATACTGGAAACTGGTCTTCCAAGCCAATCTGCCGCGGTAAGCCATTTCACAACATTCATTAAATATGCATGACTGAAAATGTAAAACGAAATCTTTCATTCCATTTTTTCACCAAGCTTCTTGTCAAGTTGGCATCAAAAGAGGTCGGATCTTCTACAATGGCAAGAAGATCTGGATTGAAGACCTGAAACCCAACCGGGTTCTTCATAAAGAACCTGTTGTGTTCTATTGTAAGAACAAAGCTGAGAAGTGCGGCTATCCTGTGGCAAGTATCTGCAACGATGGAGTCCTCCCAATCCCAGAATGTTATGAGGGTAAGCTCACTGGCTGTACACCATCTGATTAAAGCATATTCTCTGTCTTTACACAACAAGTGTTTATTATGCCTTTTCTTGTCTTTAGTACCAGGAAAAGTTGAGTACAACCTTAGGGCCAAAACTCTTCCATCAGAAATCCAATTGTGTGCAGCATCTCCTCCTGCAACAAGCACCACAAGACCTGCATAACACGATGAGACAAAAGACAACTCTGCTTGTTTTTCTTTGTAATTTCAGTGATACCTTGTGCTTTTAAAAAAGAACTCTTAATAAAGTGAATTAATAAACAAAAATATCTCAATAATTGAATGAGGACACATTCATTGCCTCACAATACAATGTTTTTGCACTTTTGCCACAGTTGAGTAGTTTGGGTGCAGAATGGGGAATGACCTGAAAAGCAACAAGACACACTAACACAATAACTACCAGTTTGTGAAATGTAAGCATGGACCCATCACACCACACACTGGTGTTGTACCTGCATAGCCACAGCAGTCCTGGGACTGACTGATGAATTCGTCAGTGCACAGATACTGGAGACAAAGTGTGTGAAGTGTCTGAGGACACAACAACAATATGAACTGGAGGGAGTGGGATCAAACCACCAACCTTCCAGTTGTTGGATGACCTACTCAGCTGGACAAATGCTCTGTTGTTTCATAATATCACAACAGCAGGGCAAAGTCTGTTTACCAAACTTTCCATTTCCAGTAAAAGTCACAAGAAACCAAGCTTTTAGTTCTTATCTGTTTACTCGTGGAACGCAAGCTGAAAGGAGGACAAAGTTTGAGTATCTGAACCAGAAACAACACACCATGGAGCAGTCCTTGCTGCTTTGTTCATTTGTGTTTCTGATCAGCGTGACATCAGCACAGGACAATGGTATTTATTTCTTTACTTATTTTCATAACTCTAACTGCATACATATATATTTAACATGCATTAAGGTTTTGGCTTCTACCCATTTACAAATGAATTCTGATGTATTTGTTGCTCCAGTGTGCTCCAGGCCTGAGCTGGGAGACAACATCCAGATCGAGGGCTTACAGCGGTACTTCAGTCCGGGTGTAAAGGTGGTGCTGTCCTGTAAACCAGGGTACACACCTTTCTTGGGACCTCGCACCATCGTTTGCACCATTGGTGGAACATGGACCAAAACCAAGTTCACATGCAGACGTGCGTCACCCCTATTTAAAAGAAACTTAAGCTTAACTAAAGTTTTATGTTGCATTTTATGTTGATATAGGAGTTTTGGGTGATTCTGTCTTACTTTAAAAGTTAGTTAAACATGCAGAAATACTCCTAACAGCATTTATGTAAATATGTTTGCATCACATTTGATTAAATGCACCAGAACTACCACCAACATTTTCACTGGCATTCTGTGCAGCTGTACAGTGCCCATATCCTGATCCACCAACAAATGGACAAGTGTACTACGAGGATGCAGTATACCAGAGCAATGTCAGCTTTACATGTGCTGAAGGGTAAAGTGTTTTTTCTTGAGTGTTTTACATAACACAGCTCATTCATTTATTAAGTTGACTACTCAACCCACACCTATAGGTACATCCTAACTGGAGCCAGCAGTGCTGTGTGCCTTATAAATGGAACATGGAGCGCAGCCGAGCCACAATGTAAACGTATGTAACCTACTTTAAAAGAGATTTGGAGTGGAAAAATCAGCAAGAACAACAATAACCTCTTGTGTTTAATCTCTAGCTCTTTCCTGTGGCCCTGCTCCAATCCCACAGTTTGGCATGATCATTTATGATAAGAAAATCAAAGGAGACGCCATTAATTATGGTGTCACAGGAACTTACAAGTGCCTGGCTCCATTTGCACTATTTGGTAATGCAAGAGCAGAGTGCACAGCCAGTGGGAAGTGGACAGAAACACCTGAATGTCGAGGTATGGAAAGTTGATAATAAAAAGGTGTTCTTGTAAGATACCAGTTTTACAGGTAATATTTACAGTACAATTTGAATTTGAGAGGTGTTTTCTCCTTTTTAGAGGTGTCCTGCCTTCCACCAGAGAACATTGAGAATGGCTACATGTCAGTCACCCAGAAGAGAGACTATGACTACATGGAAATAATCAACTATGGCTGTAACGGTGACTATGTACTGGAGGGAGGACTGCAGATTGTTTGTCAGAAGGATGGGGAATGGTCTGAAAAGCCGTCCTGCAAAGGTATGAGCTAAAACATTGTAACACACGCCTCTTCTCTGCAGGACCTTTTTAAAATATGATCTAAATTGAACTTTTTGCCTTACAGCTCCGTGCAGTGTTGGCATAGAGAGAGGAAGGATATTGTACAAAGGGAAGAAACTTTGGATTAAAGATTTTAAACCCAATGTAGTTTTACACAAAGAAATTGTCTCTCTTTACTGCATGGATACAATTAGGAAATGTGGGTATGCAGTTCCAACTCAGTGCACTGATGGAAACCTTCAACTTCCTGAATGCTTTAAGGGTAAGGCAAATTTCTTGAGTATTTTACTTTAATGTATCAGTATGTTTCTTTTTGTTTTCTTCCTTTTGAATAATGTGACTACTTCTTTTTCTAGAGCCCAGTGGTGTCCAGTATGTCCTTAACAGCAGTTCACTTCCATCTGAAATGGAACAGTGTTGAACAGATGAGATGCCTGTAAAACTAGTGTCAAACTGTCCTCTTGTCATGCTCACTATGTTAAAAATAAAATGGCAGTACCTGGATGAATGATAAGATCATTATTACATATTAGATGTGTACTTACTTTAGGACCCAATTAGACAAATGCTGCTGCCAGCTCACTTGAGAGGCTGTTTCATCTCCATAAATATGTAGATAAATACATCTTTTGTGATGTAAATTTGTGTTGTTGTGACAGGTAAATGTTCTCACAACCTCTGTTAAATCATCGGTATCATTCTGGGAGAGCTTCTACACAAAGTGTTTGCAAAGGGGAGGTACTTTAGATGTATACCTGGTCAGTGATTGGATGAACCACCTGCCAATACAACAATGGAACTATGGCCATTGAGAGGAACATGTTTCCAACATGAAGAAATGCCACTTTGTTGTAAAATCTAAAATATGCCCATAACTGTCAGCAATTTGTTAGCAATCCGATTGCCAGGAGCAAAAAAAGATGGATTTATTTGAGTTTGTGAATTCACAAATCTTGCAACAATACATCAGCTGCGTAAGATAAGTATTCTAGCAAGATGGACACGTGCATCATCATCTATCAAAACAAAAACAAATTAGAAACTGTGTCAAGAAACCATTCAAATGAGTTTAAAGCAATTATTTTATGATTTTCAAAACCCATATTTTGAGGTAAAAAAAAAAGCAGCCTACTGCTTTAAAAATCTCCAGAATACAGCCTTAAAGTATGACAATTAACCTTTCTTTAAACATTGTGAATTATTACTCCAAATGTTTAGTGATTTCGTAATGATAAAAAGAAATATATCGCCATTTAAGAGTATTAAGGAACCACAGACGGTAGATGGTGCTACATCACCTTTTTTAAAGCGTGTAAAATGTTACTCTCGCGAGACTCCGCGGGTTTATCTCTCTTCGTGTTCAGCATGGCCGCGCTGTATGAGGGATACACGTTGTGCGGACTTGTTCCAGCTCAAAATCTCTCAACTTCAGGCTTACATGGCATTGAAATAGAAAGAGACAGTGACCATATATTAGTCACCGATTCGACCAGATCCGTCACACTGTACAAGGTAAACTTTAAGACTAGCTTTAAATAGGCTATAACAGTGGCCAGCTGATCAAAGCTACACAACTCGTGTTGGCTCCTAAGTTGGCGTCATCGTCTCTCCTTTTTGGTTTAAGTTACAATGAGCAAAAAACGCCAGTACAGACAGAACCTTAACTTGTGTTTCTGGTTTTGTCTAACGAGCTCGTTAGTCCAAAGTTTGTAAGAAACACAGCGAAGTGATTGCTAAAGTTAGCCACATGCTACGCGCAAGCTGCGCACCTCGTTTAGTTAACTTGATTTACATTATGGTCTGCCTAATATCTAATGATGTAAATAAATGATCTACAAAGTGTTACTTACTTGATAACAGATGTAGGTGATTGTAATCGTGCTCTGGCTGTGTTTTCAGGTGTCGGACCAGAAGCCCCTGAGCAGCTGGACAGTGAAACAAGGACAGATTCTGACCTGTCCAGTGGTTTACAATTCACGCACAAAGGAATATGTGGCAGTTTCTGACCACAGGGTAAAAAAGAGTAATCACACCAAATAAACTCAAAGCATATCGTTTCCTTTATTAAACCATTTTGAGGCATGCTTTTAAATCTACAGCCTTACTGAGGTTACAGTGTATATTACGGTCACTATTCTATCACTACTAACTAATTTTTTTTACTAACTATTTTTTTCTCCCATAAGGTTATCCGTATTTGGAAGGAAGAAGATATATCTTTAGATAAAGCCTTCAAGGCAACTGTAAGTATTTACATCACTATTTAGTTCTTTTCATAAAGGCTTTCTTATGGGACTTGTTGACTGTAGATTTCCAGATCTGTTTGGCCTGTTAATATGCTGACATATTTATAAAAGTCTTCACATTTTTCATTCATTTTTTTACCGTGCAGGTGTCCTCAGATGTGTGGCAGGTTCACTGTGCATGCGGAGGGGAGCCTGTGGTCTTGTTTCAAAAAGGAGCTGTTAGACTCCTGGACTCCCTTTTATCTGAGCCACAACAAACCATAGAGGAAGTCTTAGCTCAGGAAGAGGTCATCAGGTCAGTGTAAGCAAATCTTAGGTCTGAATTAGATGGATAAAGGTGCTTTTAAAGCTAATATAAATGAAATAAAGATGTAACTAACAGCTTCCTTACTTGATAAGCTTCTGAGGAATTGGCTCAAAGTAACACCCAAGGTTCCCTCTCCTCTCAGCTGCTGGGTGCTGGTGGAGGAATGAAAAACTTTGGTAGAGAATTTACTGCTCTCCACTGTGACAGGCTCCTCATTCCTGTTCACAACTTAACTGCAGTGCACAAACTACAATAACCTCAAAAGATTTTAGTAGATTAAGTTATATTAAGTTAAGAGTATTTTTAAATTTTGTGTATTGTGACTTTTTACCTAATAAACTTTGCTAATTACTTTAATTCTGTGACTCTTGTAACAACCTTTATTATTTTTATTTGTGTTTAGGTGGAGCACCAACTTGGTGGCTGACTCACAGCAGTTTGTCATATTCACGACTGAACAGGTGACTGCCCATTATTGTTTGGCTTTGTTTTTAACAATTCATACATCTCTTAAAAATGGGATATTACTGTGGAATACAACATTTAAATTTTGGTGCCAGTTTAACAGGACATTCCTGTTTTTTAAAAAGTTTTTTTTATTTTGTTTTTTCAACAGAAGGGGGATAATTTTCTGTACCTGCAGAGGCTGAACCCTAACACCCTACAGAGATATCGGCTCGACAAAGAGTCTGGCCTTTCTCCTCTGAGCTTCACTGTCTCCTACAGAGACAAACGCATTCATGTGCTTTATCTCTGTAAGCCTGGATTTCCTAAGGAACTCGCTAGTTAATTCACCGCATTAGCCAATGACATACCAGCCTCAGTTTCTACACTTGTTACTCTCTAACCAAATATGAATAAATGTGTTCAGTGCCCCAAATATATCTGATAATACAGAGATGTGACTTTCAAGATCAATGAGCTTTTTCTTTTTTATAGATCCCAATGGTCATGTGTACCAGAGTGTTGTGTCAGTGCGAGGTTTTGGTACTGATGATGGAGCCCAGGCCCTTACTTTGCCGCGAAGCCTGCTCCTGAGTCTTCCTGTTGGTGAAGGGCTACTAGAGGCAGCCTCTGCCCTTGTCCTTGATGAAGCGCATGTTGCTGTTGTTGGGGTGCCACACCCTTCTGCTGGAGCAAGCAAAGGTAGGACTTCTTTTAAAAAATAATTTAAAAAATATTTTTTAGCCATTTTGTAATTGTCCTTTTTTGATTCCTCAGACTTTCTCTGCATCTGGAATACAAATTTTCAGACACTTCAAGCTGGAAAAGAGATGGCGGGTAAAATCTATGGTCAGGTAAGACCATATTATATGAGTGAAGAGTTTAAATGCTAAAATGTTGACTTCTCTAGTAGAATCCTTAGATGGAAATATATTACACTCAAAAGGTAATTTATTATAATTCACAAGATGAAATATGTCCAATAATGGTGTGGGTCCAAGTCCAAGGTTCCCTCTCCTCTCAGCTGCTGGGTGCTGGTGGAGGAATGTATGACTTTGGTAGAGCAGCTACTGCGCTCCACCGTGACAGGGCTCTTTATCCCTCATCACAACTTAACTGCAGTGCACAGATTTTTAAAAAATCTGTTATCAAGTATAATATGAGATTTGTGAGATGATTTATATTTAACTTTTCCCCCCTGTTTTAGCTTTGGAACCTTTCCAACAAGTTATTTATTCCACATGGGAAAACCCTCTCGGTAATTCCTTATGAGTGTCCCAAATCTTGTCTGGCCTCTGCCCTCGGAAAACTGAGACAGGCCAGGACTGAAGGTTAATAAGAATCATTTATTTTCAAATCTTCAAATTCATTCTACCCATATGTGTTGTTGTAGATGCCAATACAGACTTTATCTTAAACAGAATCCAAAGCGCCAACTGCTGTGCCCTCGTGGAATAACATTCTGCATGGAGAGAAAGTTCAGTCGTCCAGAACAGTAGATACCAGGAAGACGGTATTTAGCATTTCTTTTGTTGTGTCTGTAGATAGATAAGAAAATTGTTTTATTATTAGTATATTAATATTTATATAAAGTAGTTGTATATCGCTTTATTAGCTTGTTGTTTCAATGTAGTTGATTAACAAGACTGGCCTAAAAGGCAAAAAGTCATGTAAAGTCCAAGGTTCCCTCTCCTCTCAGCTGCTGGGTGCTTGTGGAGGAATGAAAAACCATTGGTAGAATATCTTCTGCTCTCCACTGTGGCAGGGCTATTTGTCCCTCCTCACAACTTTACTGCAGTGTACATTCTTTAACTCTATCTTAGGAGAGTGTAGCATTTGTGATACATTAGCCTAAACAGGCAAATTAGTTTTGTTTTTTTGTGTTTTTTCAGAGAACAAGTCGTAGAACTCAGCCAACACCTACTCTGACAACTGACCAAATTTTGGAACTTATCAAGGTGCATTATTTTTAAAATGCTAATAAATGTGTATTCTGCCCATGTTGTTACTGACAAATGTACACACATATCACATTTTACCATTTTTTTTATATAGACTGCACCTGTGGAAAATGTGCAGCAAGAGATCGAGGCTCTCATTGCCAGATCAGACATCCAGGATCTTCAGGCCTCAGTGGGACAGCTAGCATCAACCCTTGTGTCCAGGAGCCTGGCGGACACATCCTTCTACACAGGAAGCATACTCTCGCAGCTTGTACACACTCAGACTCTCTGCCACAGGTCAGGATGAAATGTTTAAGTTCATAGGGAGATGGTAAAATTACATATTTGTACTGAATTAGACTTTTTGCTTCTTTTGAAAAGCATCTGCCCCGACCTTGTGCTCCTGGCCTTGGAGAAAAAGGACTACTTTCTGTGTCAGCTGTGCTTGCAGTTCTTTCCAGATATCCCTGAAGCAGTTACTTGTGCATGTCTGAAAGCATTTATAAGGTAACATTTCATAGGTTTCATCTGTTCCTCTACCTGCTATCAAGGTTTAGGTTTAAGTAATGGGTATTTGTAATTGGTTGTAAACTACAATTTAACCCTGTTTATTACGCACACAAATACTGTATATTTCATTAGTGTGTTCATTAGTGTGTAAGCTGATTAATATCTTAAACTGTACATTTTTGTTTTGTTGTTTTGTAGTATTCCAGATGGTGATGCAGAGAAGTTAAACCTGGAGCCTGATAGTGTCTCATTCATGGAAATGTTGTTCACAAAGGACCATCAGCAGGTTGGATTGCAAAATGGGTTTAGCCCCACCACCACAAAGAATGACTGCTTAGGAACTATTGATGTAGGTGGCACTGCCGCAAACACATCAACTCCAACTGACGAGACATGTCCAATCAGCTTAAGTAAAGCCGTCCTGCTGTATCCTACAGGTGTTTTCATTATTATTAAGCTGGTTTTTCATTGGTTTTATGCGTTGTGCACCATTATAGTCTGTGGTTTATTGCTTAACTCAAGCTTCACAGAAATGAGGTCCTGCAGACGGCTTATAGTGACAGTTCCCTCCTTCCTCACCTGAAAGACCTTTCATCCCAACATGTTATTGTAAGTAACAAGGGCAATGGATTGTTTGTATATTATTCTTCTCCAATGATAATTGTTTGTTTTTCTCTGTTGTATTTGATCAACAGCTTTTCCTCCAGTATCTTCAGTTCCTTTACTTAAAGTATTCCCAGGATGCATTTCCTCAGAGGCAGGAATTGAGATCACCTACGATGAATCAGGTTTGTGTCTAGGACGCCATGGCATTGAAAAAACAGTAATGTTAGCACAAAGGGAGGTCAGATGTTTCATTTGCTTCTTAATTTTTTGAGAGGAAAGATGGAAGGCATAACAACAGCTATGGTTGAAAACACAGTCTCAGTACCATAACAGTTATGCTGCTATTAACCCATTTATTGTGTCTCTAATAAAAAATTGACTTTTTTGTAATTTGGTTGTAGATAATGGATTGGGTATGCTTGGTATTGGATGCCCATTTCACAGTTTTAGTAATGACTCCAGAGGCCAAAAGCTTACTTCTTAACCTGCACACCTTTGTCAAGTCTCAGGTAATGACTCTACAAGTATTTTATTAATAGTAGCATTGTTTTGTAACATTATCTGAAGTTATGTGTGAAAAATAACACACATATTTGTTTCTGTCCTCAGGTGAAACTATTTTCTGAGCTGGGAAAGATTGAGAGTAGCCTACAGGAGATCAATAAAATGAAGGCCAAAAAGGACACTGGACAATACTCTATTGAAGTCATTGAGTTGTTTTGACAGTACTCAGACTTTTAAAGAAGAGTATATATAATAATTAAAAGTGTTGGTTTCAGCAAGATGTCATCTGCACCCAAGTGTGTGTTTTAATGTAAATATGATACATTGTTGAATTGAATCTTGATCTCAGATGTCATGAAACTGTATTTCAGTGTTGCTTAACAAGTCAGGCAACTCCTTTTTCACAATGCTATTTAATGTCTCCAAGTATAACAGTTTAATAACGTGTTGTACGTTCATGCCAGTTGTGGTATGGCCTGTAACAGAATCACATTTGGTTTTAGAATTAGTGAAGTATTGTTTCATAAACATGTTTATTACAACATTGTACTTCAGAAAGATTTGTAAAATACAAATTCTTTATTGAAATAGAACTGTTCATTCTCTTGTGGCTGCTTTTATATAAAAATATACTGTAAAATAAAATGGTGTCTTTTTTTATTTATAAAGTGCAAATAGACAAATTAAAATTGAAAGAAACAAATTGTTAATAGCCTTTGTAGTTTTGACATGGGCATACTGATGGCTGGTAGATCTAGTTTAACACTTGCTTGGCTCGCTCCTGCTTTCTGGCTGTATAGAAATAATACAAATAACTAATCGCTATATACATGTAGGATAAATGGACATAAATGCATAATGTAGGGTTTTTATGAATATTTAAGGACACTGTAGAAAGCCTAGAACAATGGGTAAGTACATTCAGCGGTATACCTTCTGCTGCATGTAGTTCACCATTTTAATAATTTCTTTTACATGGGAGGGACATTGAGTTGGAAGTATTTAGCCAATCACAACTCAAAGGCACTATATAATTGAATAAGCTATAGAAATTGTACAATGTCACAGTAAACCTAAGTTTCACTTTTATGAACGAGAACGCAGTACAAGGTTTGTTTCCAAGAATTTGGCTGAAAATCCTGCATAGTGATATTGTTGAACAATGGTCAGTTAGTTTGTTGATTTCATCTAAATTGGTTTATGTTGTTAACCTAACTTTGCCTGATGGGCGGTTTTAGTTATTTATTGAGTTTGTGAACGGACACGAACGTCTACCGGTTGCACAAAGCACTTATTATGTCTATGTAGAAAATGTTCATGTACGTTGTCGGCAGGATTCGAACCTGCGCGGGGAGACCCCAATGGATTTCTAGTCCATCGCCTTAACCACTCGGCCACGACAACGGGGCATTCACTGTTATTTAATTCTCGGTAATTTTGTCTACTCTGATTTGATTGATTCGACTCGCGTGTGTTATACGACAAAATTTTGGTACAGGCAGCTGCAAATATAACAATATATTGATTTGTATAAATACCACTATATATTGATTCGTATGACGTATGATAAATTTCTCAAGTATATTGTCAGACAGTGTGCCGTCAATAAAGAACAGATCATGAATAAAACTATTGTTGCTTCGGGTAGGCTACATTGCATGTCAGTTTTGAGAATCGGAAACTTAATTTTTTTCCCACTGACATGTGTTATACCGCTGACAGGTTACACAAAGCTAGTTACTAGCATCAGACAGTGTAAAGATTGTTAAAACAAGAAATTACTATATATTACGTATACCCTGAAGGAGGCATTTGAAACATAACATTTCTCGTTCCTACGGTTAGCTTTAATAAAGCGGATGAGTGTGTGCACAACTTTCGGGGTGATATATTTGGGTTCATGTAATGTTAAATGTCAGACGTATGCAGTATTTTGCCTCATTTTGTTGTGACGATGATGGCGACTGCACCGAGAAGCAGCCGCGTCGTTCTTTCACGCTAAAGACTACGTTTGGCTAAAGTTAAATAAAACCACGCAACAGGATCAAATTGAAGGAAAGCCACTTCTGGAGGATAGTGTTTGCATAGATAACTCATTTTATGAACCAGCAGCACGGCATTTGCGGCTTTTGTAAAAACGCGAGTCACGTGACCACACATTTACTCTGTCTAGGAGGCATCAAGTTACAAATTAGACATTAGCACTTCCGGAAGAGTTTTACACCTGAACTGAGCATTTGACTGAAGACGGCCTTGATGAAAGAGGAGAGCTGGAATATACCTTGGAGGAGGAATGTTCTGTTAAATACTGTTTAATTCTTATTATAGAGAAAATGTCTGGCTTCTGGCGTTTAGGTTGTGTGTTAATTCTCTAAATATGCAAAAATAAATGTCAAATGTGTTTTTTTGCGAAATTGGCACCCTCTTGAAGATGATCATAATACACTGAAATATAGTTTTTATGATATATGTGATCTTATTAGAGATGCTTTATTTAATTGACTTCATTTACACTGTTCTCAATTCACCTGTACAAAAACTCTCTATTTGTGCACCTTATTACTTATTCACTTTATGTGTATAATTCATATTCCATATTACATCAGTACATATGTAAATCACATATCTTACTTTAAATTGTTGTATATATTTATATTTACTTCTTTATTTTATTGTATGTGTTCATGAGTATTTGTTTGTAACTGAGCTACCTTGACAAAGCAATTTCCCTTGTAAATTAATAAAGTCTAAGTCTTTAATTTTTAAAAAAAAGATTAATCAGAGAACTAGAACGGGAATTGTCAGACTGTCACACATTCACGAATGAACTGAAATAAATTGAAACTAGAATATTGATTTGGTGACAATTTATTACTTATGAATATCATGTTTTATTTTTGTTGTATTTTTATTAATAGGACTTGATAGTGAATTGGTGATAATTTACAGTATAAAAAGTTTTGATAATTTGGTTGCTTTACATTGAAAGGTAAGTATAGTATTTCCAGTGCAGCTATTGCTAACTGGTGCTAACTTCACGTAGTTCTGGGGCCTGCTGTGTTTTCAACGGAGGGAGCCTTGGAGAAAAATGGCGTCTGCTGGCGACCCAGAGCGGGACACCGGCCGTTCAGTTTAAGCTCCTCACCCTGTAACTGAGCCCGGGGCTTGGCGGGGAATAGTCCCGAGCGTTGCCAGACCTCTCGCTTGTTTCTTCCCCATTTTTCTTCGGTGTGTGTGGCCAATAACAGCACCGAAATTGACGCGGAACAGAGCAGCCTCTCTCCTGCTATGAGAGGGAGAAGAGGAAGGCCGCCCAAACAAGCAGCCGTGATGCGGGAGGGTTCACCCGGGCCAGTCCGCGGATCGAGGGGCAGCCGGACCAGAGGGATGCGAGGACGGGGAAGGGGCAGAGGACGGGGTCGGGGGCGGGGAGGGACAGGAGGTGGCTGCGGCAGCGGCCAGACCGAGTTAGATACAGACATTTCTGGCCGAGAGAACTTTAATTCGTCCCGCGGCCGCAGGAAAGTTGGAGCCTACAGCGCGGCGGCATCGCGGGGCAGAGGCAGCAGAGGGAGAGGCAGGGGGTCAAGAGGCGGCCGCGGCAGCAGAGGAGGCGTGAGGCGGCCTCAAACTAAGGTGGTCTACGACGACAACAGCGAAGACGAGGAGGACAATTTCAGCTACAGATCTGACGAAGACGAAGTCCTAAACGACAACCCCTCTTCGGATCTCGAAGAAGAGGAGGCCTTGGGAAACGACTCGGACTATCTGGAGGAACTACCAGATGAGGATGATGCCAGCTACTGCACCGAGAGTAGCTTTAGGAGCCACAGCACGCTCGGGAGCACTCCGGGTAGGTTTGTTTAGCGAAAAGAGTTGCATTATTTTGAGTGTGCATTTTATTTTCTGCCCAGAAATGAAAGCAAGCCGCATTGTTCAAAATGGAGCTTGCACTCAGAAATAGGCCTTTGTTTACTGTGTGCTCCACTGCTCGACGGCTGCTCATCTGCTCCACGCTACAACCGGCTCTCGTGTTTTGACTTTTGGCCAATCAGCAGATTTTTGGACACAGTTCAGAACTAATTAATACATTTATGACAGTTTTCTTGACACATACACCGATTCTGCTAATCTCGTGTTTACCGAGAGACAAGCAAAGAATGCATGGACTATGTTCGCCACTTAAAATTATTTCATTCATTCATAATTTTAATGTTTTTGTCCAAGTTTATATTTGTAACAGCGCCTTGACCAAAGTAACCCGCTTGTAGTCACCAGACTGCATATATGTTTTTAATAGTATTTTAATAGTTCTCTAATGCCAAACATAGACATTTATTACGTTCACATACATTTAAAATTTACATTAAGATGTCAGAGAAATGTTTGGTTACATAATAACTGCTAAATGAGTTCGAAGGTCCTAGTTTTTATGTTTTTTGAGGCACTCACTTGTTGCAAACACCAGCTCAATACATGAATATTTCTGTAGGAACCACACTTGTGTTTACAAGGTGGACAAATCAAGCCCTTCCATCTTGTTGTATTCCAGTCATGTTTATCTTTTCAAAAATGAGATGTATTAAAATTTTATTTTAAATTTTAGATATTTGTGTCTAATGCTGTCATATAGTGATTTATGTTTACAGTGTATATTAATAATACCAAAATGATAACTGAATGAATTAAAAAATCTAATTTTCTCTGATCTCTGATCATCCCCACTTGTGCTGTAAAAATATGAGAAACAGTGCAGGTTCATAAGATCATACAACTTGTACACAACATACTTTGCATTATGTCTCCTGTTGATGGCTACATTGCTGCTTGAAAATAAGCTGAGATTATGAAGCAGTGGTTATTAAGTTACAGTTTCAAAATTTTTTTCTGATGCTACTACAAATCCCCTTCTTTTACAGCTTTGTAACTCTGCCATATTTGGCCCGTATTTCAAAAATAACAGGCAGATCCTGCTTTCATATGTATAGTTTTCTTAATTTTTCATTCTTTTCGTATTCCACTGTCCTGACCTTTTAAATGTTTATTTTTGCAGGCCGTAGAAGAAGTAGGGCTGTGCGACCAAGATCTCCGATCTTTGAAGCAAAGGATATTCCTCCCTTGGATCTTCCCAAGTCATCTGAAGACCTTCAGGTTCCTACCTCACACCTCCTCAATGTCATAGGTGTCTATGAGGTTCTCCGTAACTTTGGGTCTGTGCTGCGGCTCTCCCCGTTTCGCCTTGAGGACTTCTGTGCAGCGTTAGCCAGCCAGGAGCAGTGTACACTCCTGGCAGAGACCCATATATCGCTGCTCAAAGCTATTCTCAGAGAGGAGGACACGTCCAACACCACATTTGGTCCAGCTGATGTGAAGGACTCTGTCAATTCCACTTTGTATTTTGTGGATGGTATGACATGGCCAGAGGTGGTGCGTTCTTACTGTGATAGTGAGGCAGAGTACAGGCACATTCTGCCCTTCTTGGACGGTGAGGAATACCCATTTGAACCCCTGGAAAGTAAAATAAAAGTTCTCCAGTTTTTAGTGGACCAGTTTTTGGCGACCAACATTGCTCGTGAGGAGCTCATGTCAGAAGGCGTTGTTGCCTACGATGATCATTGCAGGGTATGCCATCGACTTGGCGACCTTCTGTGCTGCGAGACATGTTCAGCTGTTTATCATCTGGAGTGTGTGAAGCCACCTTTGCAGGAAGTGCCAGAGGATGAGTGGCAGTGCGAGGTGTGTGTGGCCCATAAGGTTTCTGGTGTGGCCGACTGCATCCCTGAGGCACAGAAGACCAAACCGTTCATCCGTCAACTGCCAATTGGTTTTGATCGGCACCGGCGCAAATACTGGTTCCTGAACCGACGCGTTGTAGTGTAAGTCCAACTTTCTTCAGTATGCGCAGATGCTGTTGCATTTCATTTACGAAGAAAATGTATTTAGATACAGTATTTGTACAGAATCGACTCAAATACCTTGATAAATATTGAGAAAGACGATTTACTATATATATAAATACAAGATATAATTTATATAAAACCTACTAAAGTAGTCATTTGCATAATTTTTGTCACTTAACCGTATTTCTTTTCACTGTAAAATAGTCATGCTGACACTTTTGCTACTGTGTAGGAAGCTCTGTTGAGATAAAAAGCTACTCACAAACTCAAAACTACTTATTATTATGAATGAATGGCTGTTTAATAAACCCTGAATAATTACCTCTCTTCACTGGAACATAAACCTCAACATCAGCAATATTGCTCCCATACATAAGCAAATAATCTCTGTATTGAGCATACACAAACCATGGATTCTGGGTCAGAAGCAGTATAAACACACATTTGGTCATGTCCCTGATATAGTCCTGAATGGATGCTTACAATACATTATTATTACATGGCCTCACTCTGTAGTGTCTGGTCTCAGTAGATAGAGCCACCCACCAATTTATCTTTTTTTGATGATAGAGCATTGCTCTCATATGGATGTTGTCTCATGGTGCACCCTTTCTGCTGAACCAAGGCTAAACATAAAGCATTTTTAAAGCATATGTACTACATATTGTGGAGTTTACCCACCTGCATGTTTGTTTCAGTGAGGAGGATGGCGAGCAGAAGGACAAAACCATCTGGTACTATAGCTCCAAGGTAATACTGGCCTACTCTCACAAAACTCACTATTCAGTACTTTAGAGAAAGACTCTTACTTTCTGTTTTTATTACTTATACAGATCGTCATGTTAAAGCAACACTATGTAACTTTGTATCTGAAAGTATGAAACCTGAAAATCATTACAATAACATCCTCAGATCCTGGTTCAACAGGTATTACACTATGTAACTGTGAGTGGCAGGGCACGCTACCTTCTGAAAAACGTGGATCTTCCCAGAATCTGTCATATCAACACATATGTACATAACAACTTGGATACATAAAATTTATTCAGAGGTGACAGCTCCATGTGACTGAATTTGTCTTTTTTAGTTCATCAGTGGGTGTACATCCTGTAAACATTTGTGGTGTTGCTTTAACAAATGTGTAAAAATACTCACTTGCAGTGTAATGTTGCTTAGATTCTGTTTTGTTTTTTGGTTTTTTTGCGTCTGAACCCTTTTCTGCTCTTCATACCATCCTAGCTTATCATCTTCTCACCTTGTCACCTCAGGTCCAGCTCGCTGAACTCATTGACTGCTTGGATAAGGAGTACTGGGAGGCCGACCTGTACGGAGCCCTTGAGGAGATACGGGACGAGGTGCATGCTCACATGGACATCACTGAAGACTTAACTAACAAGGCCCGCGGCAGTAACAAGTGTTACCTCACTGCTGCTAATGGTAAGGGGGGTTTCAGTCCTTCTTGCACAAACATGTTTGACATTATTATTGCTTGAAGCTTTATTTGAATTCAGATTTAGTTTCCTCTCTTTTTACTCATCGTCTCTAAATTCTGTTTTCCGTCTTCTTGGTTTTCATGAATACCATCCAGTCATAGATGACTGGACCATAGGAATCAACCCAGCTATTATGTAACCTTACTCTTTACCCAGTTTGGACAATGTCCAGCAGTCTCTGGTCCCTCACCCTTCCTTTTTGTCACTGGGCTTCAATCAAAGCCCCTTGTGTGCGTTCTCATTTACATTGCCCCATGTATGAACCTAGAGACTACAATATATTTTTTTACATAATATGCTTGACATGGCTCTACTACATCTTAGACATGTGCTTTTTTAAAAAAAAAAAAAGATTCATATAAAACTATGATGTCATGTACATCTTTACTCAAAGGATGTGATGATAATGTTTCATAATCGTTTCATCTTTATAATAGTAACATGCTTTAGTGTAGGTGATGTTGTAATCAAATAAATTGTTTAATAAATGAATGGCTTATGTGAATCTGAAGTGGTACACCGATGAGTCATGCTCCTGTAAAGGATTTGTATTGTCAATGACAATACATGCTTATCCCCGCAGTATGTGGCTAAAATAAATAACATTGCCTGCATCCCAGCACCACTTAGTTCTCTATCCTAAAACATGTCAATACTTTTCTAATTGATATACCTTTCTCTATGGTCATCCATAAAACAGAGGAGATACTGGAGAGGCTGCGGTTGAAGAAGGAGGAGGAAATGGAGGAGGTAAAAAGACGGGCAGCTGAGGAGGCGATGAGAGCGCGGCTGGAGAGAGAGAGGAAGGAGGTGGATGTTGAGAAAGAGGATGAGGAGACCAAGCCTGAGGATGACAGACTGCAGGACATTAGGAAAGACTTGGAAGAGCATGAGAACAAGAATGGAGCCAAACCTGACTCAAAGGAGGAGAAAGTGGACAGCTTTAAAACTGGAGGTAGGTATCATTATTGTCAGTTGGTATCAGATTTGTTTTTCCATTATGTTTGTATGTAAGTCCAGAATAATTGTTAATGATTTACATTTTTAGCCAATAGAGTTTTTGCTCAAAACAATTGTATTTAATGATGCATGTCTTCAAAAGTCAGTACAGTCTTTAATGAAATGATGCATTTACTATTTTGTTACAAGCTCCTCACTATCACCAAATATATGAGACATTGGCTGGGTAATTACCTAAAATAACTTTACAATTTGCATCTAACTTTACTGCTGATGGACAGCAGCAATGGCCTCGAAGGCAATATTGACAGTAACTCAAAGAACCCTGTGCCCCCAACACAAACCCTCACATGCACTGTTAGCTGCAGTCTAGTCAAAAAGCCTGTAACCGCCACTCGCAGCCTTGAAGGCATAAAGGACACTGCCTTGGCTCGCATTAGCTGTTTAGGATCAGTTTTGTTCCTAGCTTTACTGTAGCTTTACTGGACTATCATAAATATGATATAGATTATTTTAACATAGTCCCAAAACTGTTCCCACACAACACAACATTCTGCTTGTAGCTATCTTTTAGCTATCTGCATGTTTGTTTATTTAGTGGTCAGTTGTCTTAAATTCAGGCATTTAGCTTGACTGGCAGTATTGTAAGCTTGAAGTGAGTCCTTATTAACAGGGCATACACTGTACAATGGAAGTATTTTTTTGCTGCTTTTATTTCTCCACTTATTCAATGGGCCCAGTTATTTTTTATTTTTATAGGGAGTAAGGTGCTTAGTGGTTGTCCATCGCATTCAAGTGACCCCTGCCTCTGTTTTATTTCATACAGCATGTATCATGCATGGCTCATCAATAGAGGGCGCCATAACCTTACCTCTGCCAAAATTAAAAGTTTAATACATTTTTTTTTAGCTTTTACCACTGAGAGCTTTAATGATGTTTTCATTTCAACTCTTTCTCAGATTATATAGAAACGTCAATAAAAATAAACTATAACAGTGCCTTTTTTTTTCAACAGAAAACCCATCACCTCAATCTGCCCCTGTCAGCGGAGATTGCATCCCCAGTTTTAGCCAGCCTATGCATCCCGGTGAGGAGAACAGTAACAGCAGCGCTGAACTACCCCCCAGAGTCCCTGAACCTCCAGATCTAGCCGACAAGTCCTCCCAGTCGTCCCTGGCAAGCTTTGATGACACAGGTATGGACAAGAGTAGTTAGTACAACATCACTACTGTTAAAATACTATTGTCTAAACCTCCCCATCCAATTTCAGGTGAAGGTAAAGACTCAGCAAATGGGGAGACAGCTCTGGGGAGTAAGAAATCTTCAGCTACTCGTATGGTAACCCGGCTGAGGAACCCGGACAGCAAATTGAGTCAGCTAAAAAGTCAACAGGTTGCTGCTGCTGTTCATGAAGCCAACAAGGGCTTCAAGGAGGGGAAAGAGGTGAGGGGCAACTGTAAAGCTACCAAGGTCTCGTTTTGGTATCTACTTAATAGTTCATTTGGTGTTCTTAATTCCAATGTTATAAAGAAGTTTATCATTTCTCGTAACAGGTACTTGTTGTGAATGCACAAGGCGATATCACCCGTATCAGCACACGCAGTAGCAAGGAGGTGGTGATGAAGGGGACGCTCAACCAATTCTTCAAGCTAGGCCAGGAGGGCAAATATCGGGTTTACCATAACCAGTACAGCTCCAATGCACTATCCCTTAACAAACACCAGCACAGAGAGGTACAAAACAGTTTGGGTTATTCAACAACTACATTTTCACAAATTAAGCCTAAAATGCTTAAAATGACATTTGTTTTCTTCAGGACCATGACAAGAGACGACATCTGTCCCACAAGTTCTGCATGACACCAGCAGGGGAATTTAAATGGAGTGGGTCTATCCATGGCTTTAAGGGTCTGACCATTTCCACACTGAGACTCACGATTATTCAACTGGAAAACAATGTCCCATCACCATTCATGCACCCCAACTGGGCTTCACACAGGTATAACGCACAGCACTGAAATAATAAAATAAAAGGTTAAAAATTGTAATTAAAGAGAGTTCATAGATACCAGCATCAGAAGTGAAAACCTAAAAACAAAGAAGGCTAAAAGTGAAAGCAACACTGAAGTTATTAAATTTCTTGCTGGTATTTTTGTAGGACCAACTGGATCAAAGCAGTTCAGATGTGCAGCAAGGCCAGAGAGTTTGCACTGGCTTTGGCCATCCTGGAGTGTGCCATCAAACCTGTGGCTATGCTCCCTGTTTGGAAGGATTCATTGGGCCATACAAGGTACACAAAATTCAATTATAAGCTTCCAGTGGATCTTGTGATGCAAACTGTTAAAAAAAAAAAAGACATTTAATGAAACCCTTTTTAAGTCGCATGTTCATTTCTGTGGTTTGCGAGGCTGTATAGCATACAGAAGTGATCATAACCAGATCAGATCAAAAGGCCCACCCTAGCTGTGAGGAATAATATTTAGACTTCAAGTCCTCTACCACCCACCTCTCCTACTGCAACGAGGACTTAAAGACCTGATTGTTCAGATTTTCTTGACTGTATGTGTGTAAATAAACCATCAGTACTCCACTAAGCGAGACGATGAAGGATCAAAGTTTAAATTCATCTTATATTTAAGTGTATTTGCAGGATACTAAAAAATTGGAGAGGTACAGCCAGATATATTTGAGAGCGAGTAGAAGAGTCTCCTAATGCAAAATATTTTCAGATTGAATCGCATGACGTCCATGGAACGAGAGGAGAAAGAAAAAGTAAAGAAGAGGGAGAAGAAACTGGAAGATGAGGAGACATTGCAACAGGCCACTTGGGTCAAGTACACTTTCCCAATTAAACATCAGGTACGTGTCAGTCGAACTGATAAAAAACACGGCATTCTCAGTGCAGCAATATTACTTTAAAAAAGATCATTAATAACAATTGGAAATAAAGGTGACTTCATTTAATCAGTAATAATGAATTTTGTCTGCTACACAAACAAAAAAACATAACTGTTTGTCACCCTTTCAACTCTGTGCCTTTTAAAGGTGTGGAAACAAAAAGGAGAGGAGTATCGTGTTACTGGCTACGGAGGATGGAGTTGGATCAGTAGGACGTATGTGCATCGCTTTGTCCCCAGGCTTCCTGGCAACACCAATGCCAACTACCGCAAAGAACTGGAAGGTTGGAAATCAGAGACTTTGGGAAATAATTGCAAAAAAAGCATATCAGTCAGAAAATACTCTTTTAAACATGTATAGGTTTTGTTGAATTGTCTCTCTTATATAAGGGTTATATATTCTTTTTCACGTCCCACACTGACACTTTACTATGTGGTCAACAGATGAATAGCATATCAATACATTTTCAATGTACAAAAATGCATTTGCCAAGAAATTCTGCTCAAACAAGATGACTACGGCAAATTGCAAATATTATTAACTCCACAAGAGACGATAGCTACAATATATTCAAAGCAATAAGGCAGAAGAACAATTTGCTTGAGTAATACTGTCAGAGTCCTGTTTAGCCTACTGGGACAATATTGATTATGTTTAACAAGTACATTACCATTTTTTGTTGTTGTGTATTAATATTTAGTTGAATATGTAAATAATTGAGTATATTAATAAATAAAAACTCTCCTTGTTTTTAAAGATGCTAAAATGGGAAAGAAGTGCACTCTGTTGAACTTGAGTCAACGACCTAGTGCAACGGCAACAGGAGCTCAGGAAACCACTCAGATCAGTGGTGAGGCAAGAGACTTGTCTTCACTTTCCAAGTCTGCAGCAGATGGAGTGATGTCTGCTGAGCATTTGGAGTCAAAGGAGAACGTGGAAGAGAGGTTAAAAGAAGGAGCAAATGAACTGGAAAAGTCTGAGGAGATGTTCTTAGACGAGTCCACCACAAAAATGGAGGTGGAGCCCTCAAGCTCACTTTCAGATGAAGAGCAAGGTATGGCTGATTGCAGTTCAAATCTTACTAAGGAAATTTATGAAAAAGTGTGCTATGATTAAGTTATCTATTGTTTAATAATTATGTGTTTACTTCATAGACACTTTTTCTAATATTATTGTAACATTTACTGTATATTTTCCCATAAGCTTCCTCTGATCAGAAGGACAAAGTCTCTATGAAGGAAGAGCCTACAGAGGGACACGAGAGACCTTTCAACTACGATGTAGTGGACGTCAGCAAGGGTTTTCTCACACGGGTTGCCTACAAGAAGAAGGTAAAGGCCTCTAAGCTGGATTCTCTCTTAGAGCGTCGGGTAAAGCAGCACATCATTGAAGAGCGACAAAGGCAACAGGAGTCTGCTTCCAAACCTCAGACTTCTGCAATATTATCCTCAACTTCAGCACCTACTCCAAGCACTCCAGTCCGACCACGATCTCCACTTAAACCTCACGCAATATCACAGACTCTTGCACCAGAAAAATCAGTAAAAGTGGTGGAGAAATATTCCACAACACAAAACACGACAATAGGAGAAGCTGAAGTGGAAAGTCCGGTTGTAAGCACAGATGATGTCTCTTCCTCAGTTCCTTCCCCTGTTCTGGACTCAACATCCAAGGATTGTTGCAGCATGAGTGGAGATTCTTTTTTACTACCAAACCAAACTGTGTCACAGAATCCAGAGGCAAAAAGGACTTTGGGGCCAAAAGAAACTAATTCAAGCATTTTAGGGCCTACCATACCTAATGTATATGACAGTAAAGACAATGCAACATCTGATGAGCCTAAATTAAAAGTGGACTCAGTTTGTACTTTAAGTGTTCTTGCCCAGAAGTGTATTGAAAAAACATCAGCTTCTAAACCACCTCAGCAGTTTGGCTCAGGGGAGAATGGAAAAGAGCCAGCAGAGGAGAATCAGGTCAATATAGAAGGTATAGAAAAAGGCAAATCTAAAAGTGTTTGCTCTTCTGAGCCTGTTTCTCCTCTACCTCAGGTAAATGGTAATGATGGCTTAGGAAGTGAAAACACCTTAAGTAACTCTAAAACGTGTCCAAATAATGGCATGCTCAGTCTACAGCCCAAAGTGAACCGCATAGGAAGAGATGAAGAAGTGAGCCTAGATGGTTTGTTGAAGGACAATAATTCAAACCATTTAGTGAATGGAGATATGATCCCTGATAAAGAAAACATTGACCTTATAGACGAGGGCTCAAGCCAAACTTCGAAGGCTGAGGCAGAGGATAAGATGATGATATTCGACTCAGACTACAGCCCCCCAGTGAAGATCACTAGGCAGGAAAACAGCATAAATGCATTTGGAGATAATAATCAAAGCACCGCTGAACACAACAGCAAAACACCTCCAGTAAAAATCATTCGAATGCCCCCATCTCCTGTACCTTCAGCTGAGGAGTCCAGTCTGAGTGATGACTTTGCAGAGGAGAATAGCAACAGTGAGGCAGCAGAACCACTGAAGACCATCTTCACCCAAGTAACCACAACGTCTACTACCACCACAACAGTGGTCTCCACAGAAACAAGTACCACATTTGGATCAAATTTAGATCACATAACTTCCACAAAGAGCAGTGCTGTGTCCACTCTTACTACTACGACCAAGACAACCAAAATGTCCTTGTCTGGGATTGATGGTCAGTCAGAAATACTGACTAAACAACACCACACGGCCCTCTCTGCTTCTCTCAGTAAATCAACAACTGATCCCTGCGGTAAAATATCCGAGTTGTCTGTTGCTGTTAGCCAAGAAGACTGGACATCAACAAAGGGCCGGGTCCGGCTTCTCAAATTCTCCCGCACCAAGAAGACACGCTCTGACACTGCTCTTCCCTCCTACCGCAAGTTTGTCACCAAGAGTAACCATAAGAGTATTTTTGTATTGCCGCATGACAACTTGAAGGTGCTGGCGAGGCGGGGTGGATTTCGTGAGGTGCAACTGTTTAGCTACAATGCCAAGCCAGCGCCGGACATCTGGCCGTACCCTTCCCCTAGGCCTACTTTTGGCATCACTTGGAGGTTAGTTTTAAGCTTGACGTTAGTGAAAAGCAAAAATGGTTCAGTCAATGTGCTGTACATGTGCTATTCATCTATGGGTTTTTAAAAAGTAGGGAATTTAAAGTGTCCTCATTTCGTCACATTTCCACATGCTGTTTTTTTGTTAGTTATTTCTTTACCCTCCCAGTCTGTTTGGGTTTTGGCTTAAGTGAGTGTTTTTACATTGGTCCTAGTGTCACACAAGGACCTCTGATTATTTTGACCGGACCTCAGAGTTCCAAAGCAGACATGATTCATCCAGTGGTTATACAAGTGTCAAGATGTTCACTTTGTGCATTGACCCAGCCCTGAGACCCAAAGATATTTTCCTGACTGAGTTTGCACACACGAATGGGAATTTCCTTCTAGAAGTAGAGTTTAAAAAGACCATGTCCTAAGTGTCACATTAATTTTGGGGCCAGTAATTATTATAAAGCAAGGAAGGCATTTTTCTTCAATGACAGGTCTTTTAATGACTAAAATAAATGTAAAAGGACATTAGTTACTGTTAGTCTTTGTTGTGTTACCCTGAAAACAGTTTTTGTCCTTATCAGTCAAAAGATATCTCCTTTTTTAAACTATTCCTAAATTATTTCAGCGAAATCTCGTGCTTTTCTGTGGGTATCTTCTCATCCAAAGAATAATTATTAGAAAGTCTGTTTATAACAATTCCACATCAAACCTCTTTCCTTCTGGAAGTGCTCTTGGTTGAGCGTAATTTATTCCATAGTAATATGTCTTGTCTTGTATATTTAGGTATCGTCTGCAGACAGTGAAGTCTATGGCTGGTGTGAGTTTGATGCTGAGGCTCCTGTGGGCCTCTCTGAGATGGGACGACATGGCAGTAAAACCGTCTGCAGCTGTGGGCACAACACGTACAGGTAGATTTCTTTCTTCCTGATAAACTCGTTCAGCACTTTTAAAAGTATATTAAGTACAGTTTGTTATGTTGTCATGTCATGTTTTTACCGCTAGTACTTGTACTAGTAAAAATCACAATTTATTTATTTTTACTCTCTATTTATCTTTGAGCTTAGAACAAAAATAAAAAAACAAAAAATATAGACCATAAAAAGACTTAACTGTTTGAATAAAATCAAATGACACTCTGAGGGGTGTCATTGCTTTTATGTCGGGGTGCTATTCCTCCATCTTTTCGGGCTTTCTTCCTCATCACCATACCAACCCAGCCCTTTCCCCACTCATTGCTACAGAGCAATCTGACACTGAAATCACCACCACGGAGATCATCAAGAGGCGCGATGTGGGACCGTACGGCATCCGATCAGAGTACTGCATCCGTAAAATTATCTGCCCCCTTGGAGTGCCTGAAACACCAAAAGGTTAAGCAACAGTTTTTATAATATAAATCAAAACCTATACAGTCTACAACCTCATCATAAACAAGTCATTGTGCTAATATCATAACAATTTCACACACATTTTCTCTTATTAACTGCCTGCTCCTGTCCCTTTATAGAAACCCACACACCTCAGAGGAAGGGGCTGCGCTCAAGTGCCTTGCGGCCAAAGAAACCTGAGCCAGCCAAGCAGACAGGCCCAGTGGTCATCGAGACATGGGTGGCTGAGGAGGAGTTAGACCTCTGGGAGATCAGAGCCTTCTCAGAAAGGTCAGTGCGGGAAAACCCATGCTATTATGCAAATAATCAAGAAATGTACTTTGGATCATAAACATATGACATAATAATCATGGATTAGGACAAGATATGGACTTATTGGACAATATTACAAATATTGTACACTCTACATACATACATATTACATTTGTTATTTAGCAAAATTGTAATGTACTTACAATATATCATGTTTACAGTACAAATTTTGAGCATAAAAATTGTGTAATTTAGCTAATGTGTAGGTATGCTTTTTTTTTCAGGGTAGAGAAAGAAAAAGCTCAGGCTGCAGAGCAAGCAAAGGTGAGCAATAGGTTCTCTGTCAAAACTATTTTTTACATTAAACCTCTATGACTTTCCCCCCCAAAAAATAACAATAACTCACTATACAATTACAGAAACGTTTGGAGCAGAAGCCTGGCACAGTCACAGTTACCCCAACAGTGACTCCCACAACCCCTGCAGTTACACCTAAAGTCATTGTTGGTTCGCTGGCAGGGCAGGGCACCCCCAACACCAAGGTGGTACTTTCCACAAAGATGGGCAGCAATGTCACATTCCAGCAGAGCAAGAACTTCCAGCAGTCATTTGCCACCTGGGTAAAGCAGGGTCAAAGCACACAAGGTACTGTTTCAAAAACATAAGCTATATTTTTATTGGGGGCAAAATAGATCCTTTTCATTTCATTGTGTATATAATTTTAACAAAACAGCCTAACCTTTTTTTCTTGTGTTGGCTTTTGGTTTAGGCACAGGGACTGACACCAGTGTAGCTGTCTCTAGTGGGCAAACCTTCCAAATAACAGGAACATCAGGTGGTGCAAAGGTTGTGTCTGCCAAGCTGCCACTCCCTGCTAACAGCAAGATTGTCACCGTAAATGTGCCGAATTCTCAAGGAGGTACAGAAGGCATTAAGTCACACCTAGATGGACATAGCCTTCTATATGTGCATATATATAGATATAGATATATATATAGCTATGTCCAGGCTGCAATGCTATCGGGCAGGAAACTGCCCCAATTCCCTGTCAGGCATTTTAATAAACCAGGGGAGAATCATTTTTAATAACCATATCTTGCCTGGGTTTTGGAGGTACTGAGGTCTCTTTACTTTGGCCATAGACATGTATTAATGTGTAATGCCCCTTTCATGAGTTTTTTTGTAAAAAAAAAATAGTATTTGTGTCAAACCCTATAACTCATCATTTCAAGTTAGTCATAGTCTTGCTTTGTTTGTGCTACTGAGCCTGCCATCTCCACTCTGGCGCCCATTATGTGCCACATTCGTGGGTCAGTGGTGTAGTGTGGTGTGGCATATTGTCTCGTTTTCCCTGTCGGCATGGTAATCTAATGGAAAGCTGTTATTTTGGTTGGATGGTTCTAGAATAGTGGACTTGTGTAGTCTGGTTCTGAATTCAGGAACCACCTGCCTTCTCCAATGGCTTTAAAGCTCTGCAGTATAGTCACAACTGAATACATCTAATTAAAATCAGCAAAGAATAGATCTGTATTTTTAAAACATGCAATATAATTAAAATAGTAAAACAAACTATAGATCGTTTAAAGCTACTATGAAGCTAGTATGAAGGAGAAAGTAAGTTCAGGGCAAGTGTAACCATTTAGTGGACATGTGTATTTATCCAGTATGACTGTGGGGCACTCTATTTATTTTGGAAGACCTTAAGGAAGTTAGGTAGGAAAACAAGTTTACTCTGAGGTCTGCTCTCCAGACAGGTAGTCCTCTATAGAGGGAGCCCCTTTCCCCCCTTGGCCCTTTTTGAATGAAAGTGTACTTCTCTGCCCACTACAAGCTCTGCAAACAGCTAGTTCATAGAAACAAATGTTTGATGTATATGGGCAAAGCGGCAGCTCCCCTGGTCCTATGGCTTGAGTTAGTATGTCTGTTTGTAGAGGGAAACCCTTGATGTATAGGTTTACCCGCTCGGTTGTGGTCAAAAAACCACAGTAAGAATGCAAAAAAGGAAAAGCAATGTGCCCATGGTTTTCATTTCTGCCATTTGCTTCACGTGAGCTTACGAAGGCAATGGGCTCTGTGGAAAAAAAAAAATGAATTGCTCACTTTGTCAGGTTTGAGTTAAAAAGTAGGACCTAAATTCATGCATAATTTATAACAGACTCACAAGTGTTTGTGGGGAAAACCAACAAAGTTTTCAGTCCCTCTTTAAAGATTTTGTTTACCTGCTCAAGTAATATTTACTATTGCTCTGATCAAAAGCTGACAAATTAAAAACAAGGAAATAATGTACTAAACTGTATCATGCAGGACTTCTTTAGACTTCCCCACTTCTTATATGTCAGCATTAAACCACAGCTTCACATCACTAATTGTATCAAGGATGTTTATGCTATGGGCTTTTTGAAATTTGAAAGGTAAATTTGTTTGATATTTTAAAAGGTTTTTGACAGCCCCACAAATGTAAGATGACATGTAACCATGCACTTAATGAGACTGAAACATAACCCATTCAGTTCAACTTGAGCTTTTTCTCTTTCAGGTGTGGTTCAGCAGAAAGTGTTAGGTATCATCCCATCCAGTACAGCAGGAAGTGCTCAGACATACCCTGCTTTCCAGCCTCGAGCTACAGCGCTCACCATTAGGCCTAATGCACCAGGCTCCCAGCAGCAGGTTTGCACAAACTACTTTTATCTTTACACAATTCAGTGACAACAGCAGTTTGCTTGTATTTTGTATCTTAGAGGCAAATATCATTGTAGGTTCTGGCAGCGGGGGGTCAGATCCGTCCAGGAATGACAGTGATACGCACCCCAATCCAACAGTCAAGTGCCATGGGAAAGACCGTACTTAGAACACCGCTCGTAGTCCAGCAAGGTAAAAAAAAATCAGCAATACATTTTTGCCCATATTGCCTTCAATTGTTGTAAATAATTTAATTAAACTCATGATCTCTTCAAGAATACAGTGTGAAATTCATTATCTGTCTTCCTTTTCCTACCAGGACAAGGTGGACAGCAAGTAGTGACACAGATCATTCGTGGCCAAACAGTTTCCACTGCAATCTCTGGTGCGAGCCCTGTTGCCACAGTTGCTGGACAGGGCCCCACCAGTCCCACCTCAGGACAGACTCCAGGCCAGACACCACCGGGGACACCACGAACCCAGGGGCAAGGCCAGGTTAAACTTAGCCTGGCACAACTTACGCAGCTCACCCAGGTGAGAAGGAAAGATGGAAGATGTAAAGAAAACAGTAGACTGTACAAAATAGCATTGAAATAGTACTAAGGAATGTCTTTTATGATATTTACAATGCATAAAATCTGCCACAGAAGCAGCAGCAGACTGGATCTGGTGTTGACCGACAGGCTGGTGTCAGTGGGAGCCAGCAGCCTTTGACTGTAATGGTGCAGGGTCAAGGACAAACCACGGGCCAGCTCCAGGTTATACCTCACGGGGTCACTGTCATTCCTGGGCCTGGTCAACAGCTAATGCAGGCTGCACTGCCCAATGGCCAGATGCAGCGGTTCCTTTTCACTCCTATAGCCTCAGGTGTTACAGCCACATCCAGCACAGGTATAGCAAGAGACAAACAAAGATTTTGATTTCAAATTAAGGACATCTGAGTCACTTATCTGTTTTTACTCTCTCTGTCTTTTCTCTCTCAACAGTTTCAGGTCAACCCAGTACCCCATCCACAAAATCCCCAGCCCAGCCTGCCCAACAGGCTGCTGCTCCTGTGCAGGCAGGTGCATCCCCCTTGACCACAACAAATACCCCATCATCAGCCACCCCTCAGGGCCAATTACCCCCACAAATGCCCATCCAGTCACCCACTTCACTGCAAGTCAAAACCCAGGGAGGCACCACCCAGCTGCAGCTTCAGCAGACATCGCAGATCATCAATGTTTCTGGATTGCAGCAGCAGGTACAGGTAGGCTACTATACCTGAATGGCTTTAGAGAGTGAACAACAGAACAAAGTGTTAACATTTTAAATGTTATGAAGTATTAAAGTAAGTTGGTTAAAAATATGTGTAAATTCTGTGCAGGTTTTGGCCCAACTTCAGGCTCAACAGGGTGGAGGCTCTCTACCACAGCACTTCAAACTACAGCTTCCCATCCAGATACACCAGACTGGGACAACGTCAGCTCAGGGAGGACAGGTACAATGGGTTGTCTGAAACAACATACAAAACGTTCACTACATTGACCTCTTCTCATTCAGTAGTCTAGGTGCAAGTTGATATACCATACCTTAAATAATGTACATATGTTGTCTATTAACATACATATGGATAAATTAAAATAATCCAAGTGTAAAATAAGGTACCTATGATACCTATGACCTATGACCTAATGTCCTCTGTTCAGATTGGAAATGTGGTGACGATCCAGGCAGCTTCTGTCCAGGAGCAGCTGCAGAGGATCCAGCAGCTAAGAGAGCAGCAGCAGCAAAAGAAACGTCAAGCTGCAGAGGCCAAAAGAGAGCAGGCCCTCAACGCTGCAAGTCAGAGTGATATCATTCAAAAACAGGTCTGTGCATTCAAACTGTAGCCCCAAGACTGAGGCTTGCTCTTGTACATCCTCGTCTGTGTTTATTTTTACAACTCAAAACCATGTCACTGTTTGTAGATATTACTTATGCAAATGTAATGTATTGTAATAATAATGTTATGTATTGAATAATCTATGCTTGAATAATGTAACCTTTTTATAGCTGCGTAATGAGTTACTGTGGGTTCAAATCCAGCCCCAGCCTATAATCAAGTTAAATACATTTGGGCTTTAAATTATTAATGCTGTAATGTAATTAGATGTTTTTAACATCTCTTTCAGGTGGTTATGAAGCAAAATGCTGTTATTGAGCACCTAAAGCAGAAGAAAACCATGACGCCTGCAGAAAGAGAAGAGAACCAGAGGTTAGATGCAAACATCAAATAGTCAATTCAACATATGAACAATATCATCATCAGTCTATGCAATTGGGCCTCTACTTGACTTTGGTCCAGCATTACAGTGGGAGTTACTACACAGCATGAGAAGTTAGGCTGTGTAGTTACTAACAGCTGCATGGCCTTTTTGTGAACACATTAGGCATACAAAGACAAATCATTTTATATTGAACACAATGTTCATTTTTAATTGAGAACTTTGTAATACAACTTTATTGTTGCAGGAATGTAACATCAATTTGTTTTGTTTTTATTGTGAGCCAGCTTTTAAACAAATATATTGTTTTATACTCTATTTTTAACAGCTACACAATGTAGATCAATCTGGATGCATGTCTATGAGTTACACTTATTGTCATATGTTTAATGTAAGCTGTCGATCAACACTCAATACTCTGACCTTTTGCTGACCTTGACAACCATGTGTTCATGTAGACAGACAGTGTGTCAACACTGACCATTCACACTGACCTGAAACGCCAAACCCAGACTGACATCACTACAGCACCTTTCACTGTTGTCTGTCTCACTGCTTTTTCCGTTTCCTCATTTTCTGTCATACCTTTTCTCTTTTCCTTCAAAACACTTTTCTGTTGCCGGAATATGGGCTGTGTCTATTTACACATTAAATCCCATCGTTGTCTTCCACTTTCTCGGTGTATTTGCTTTGCTTACATTGAGCCACACACATGTCATGCAACAGGGACCCTGGCCTGTTTTTGACCTCAGCTGTCATGGATGTGTGTGTTTGCTGTTCACACTAATGTGCACTCAACAAGGCTACTGGTGGCTGAAGGTAAACCAGCATTTTCTATCCTAGTTGTGAATGTTGGCGAACACAGGTGAACACACTGCAAACACAGAGTAATAAATTATCCAAATTTACTGAAATACATGGATATTTGATTATTAGGTCAGATCTTTGGCTTCGCTCTCCTAGTGCCCAAAATTTGCTTCGCCTTACAGGAAGTTACAGCATCACAAGATTCTGCGCATATCCCTGGATCCTTGTCTGCATTTCTATTTGTTTTAAATGTGTGCATGACCTTTCTTCCTCCTTTTTCCATGTTTACAAGAGCCACCCATTCCCTATCTCTGACCATCCTTCGTGTCTTAACCCCTCTCTCTGACTACTGAAGCAGAGCCTCTCACAAATAAACAGTGGACAGCATTCCTCTTACATCTGTGAGACACGTGGCTCACTGTCACAACTGGCCCAACTTTGTCTGCCAGGAATTGTGACTTGGACTTGTGAATAAAACTAACTTTGTTTTTTTTTAGACCAAAGTTAGGGGCAAACCACATACATAGAAAACCTTGAGATAGGTTTATTGTTCGCTGACATGCATGTGGGATGCAAGGTGTTATAACTTTGAAGATGTTAACGGTCACAGCCCTAGAAACATTGAAGCATTGTTGGATTAATGGTTATTCCTGCTCACTGATGTTTCTCTGGAATACCTTTGCTCTTGTTTTGTGATTCGAATAAGAATTGTGTGATCTTTCTTTTTATCTATCCTCAAATGTATCGTTGTCTTGAGTTCTTTAGAACAGTTTTTTGTTTTAAACACAGCTTATTCTTTCCTGTTTTTGTTTATTTCTCCAGAATGATTGTGTGTAACCAGGTGATGAAGTTCATCCTGGACCGGATAGATAAGGATGAGAGACAAGCAGCAAAGAAGAAGAAGAAAGAGGAAGTGGTAGAGGCAAAAAGAAGACTGGCCAATGCCAGCAAGCTGTCGACACTCCTTTTTCGCCACAAAGAAAGCCTCAAGATGGAGATCCTGAAGAAGCGGGCACTTCTCGACAAGGAGCTACAGCTAGAGGCCCAGGTACAAAGAAAGGAAGGCCAAAGTTGTAGAAGACGCATTTAAAAAATGATGATTAAAATGATGATGTATGGGTTTTTTTTTCCTTCCCAGGAGGAGCTGAAAAAGGACTTGTTGAGAATGCAGCGTGAGAAAGAGAGAGCTCAGGCCGCAGCGCAACAGGCTGCTCGGGCCGCTGCCGCTGCTCACAGTCAGCAGCAGCACACACTGGCCCACACTCCACACCACCTCACCACAAATACCACCCACAAGAGGAAACGGGACGAGGAGAGGGAGACAGCAACATCAGCCAAGTCCAAGAAGAAGAAGATGATCTCAACAACAAGCACCAAAGAGAACAAGAAAGACACCAAGCTCTACTGCGTCTGCAAGACTCCCTACGACGAGACCAAGTATGCTGCTGCCCTTTGGAATAATTATGTGTTAAAAAGTACAACACTGCCTTTACTAACACACAAACTGTACCCTCCTTCACTGTAAAGGTTTTATATCGGTTGTGACTTGTGTACAAACTGGTATCATGGCGACTGCGTGGGTATCACAGAAAAGGAGGCAAAGAAGATGGACGACTATATCTGCATCGAGTGTAAACGGGGCCAAGAGAATAACACAGAGGAGCTGTACTGCATCTGTCAAACTCCATATGACGAGTCCCAGTAAGAAGCTCAAGTTTATTTTTAGTCATTTCCATAATTTCACCTAGCAGCTCTGACTATTACTGAAATCTACATTGGAAAAGCCTGTTTTTTTGCAAACTAAATGTATTTATTCTTCCCCAGGTTCTACATAGGCTGTGACCGTTGTCAGAACTGGTACCACGGCCGCTGTGTGGGGATCCTACAGAGCGAGGCAAATCATATAGATGAATATGTTTGTCCACAGTGTCAGTCAACAGAGGACGCCATGACAGTGTTCACTCCGCTCACTGACAAGGACTACGAGGGCCTGCGGAGAATCCTACGTTCTTTACAGGTAAATAAAACAATTTTGTTGAAGTGCTTTATTCAGTTGTGTGTTAGTTTGTGTGTTATTGTGGGTACTCTGGCTTCCTCTCACCATCCAAAGACATGTATGTATAGGTGAACTGGTGAATCTGAAGTGCCCCTAGTGAATGCATATAAGATTGAATGGTTGTCTGTCAGTGTCTGTCTACATGTCAGTTCTGTGACTAACTGGCCATTGTCCAGGGAGTGTGTCCCGCCTCAGACCCAAAGCTGCTGGGATAGGCTCCAGTCACAACGGGACGAAGCAGTAGAAGATGAATGAATTACTGCAGTGTCTTGTCAGCTAGCTTATTATTGATCACACTTGATAGCCAATCAGAGATGAGTATTGAGCCCAGTTAATGGCACACTATACTGAGCAGTAAATCCCAACTTCTTCAATGCAAACAGTCAAGTGTATTATGTACTTGATGTACTTGATATGTATGATCCCTTCAGTAATAAATGAGGTTTGCAAACACAGTTAGCAGTAGCTTTACTTTCTCGATTGCTGTATGACATTGTAAAACCAGCAAACAAAAGTCCTCTGTGTGCTTCTTATCTGATGGGTTTAGTTCCCCAGAGTGCTACTTGGACAGTTGCCTACCCGTTTTTTTTTTTTTGTTTTATTCTAGCTTCCATTTCTTTTCCCTCCTCTTACCTCTCCTTGTTTTCTCCATCACTGTGTGTGTGTTATTTTAGTGAGAATGACGCTCAAGAAAACGGGGAAGAACATCTGTGTTGACCCACCTGCTTCCACTGTCATTTTCATTGTGCTGTTTGTTTTCTTTTGTTGGTTTCAGTTTTCTCTTTCTCTCCCCTCGTTCTACAGGCTCATAAAATGGCTTGGCCGTTTCTGGAGCCGGTGGACACAAATGATGCCCCAGACTACTACAGAGTAATCAAGGAACCAATGGGTAAGGAGAGAGAAAGTGGAAATTTGATTATTTATTTTATTCTTTTAGCTTGTTTATCTTCTTAACTGGATGGGGGAAGACATTATTTTTGCCTTAGTTGTGTTTGTTATTACTTGAAGTAGTTGACCTAAAAGCCTGTCTCTATATCTCAAATATTAAAAGGTTACTGGCAACGGTAGGAAGCCCTCCAACTCAGATCAAACCGGCCATGTAAGTGGTGACTTGCGTCAACAGGGCCTTTTTGAACTTCCACACAAACAAACTGCTAATGAGCTACTCGGGCTTCTGCAGGGCATCCTGTGGAAAGTGACCAGCTCCACACTCAGCTCCTTTTGGCCCAATCCTGGAAACTCTCCCCTCGCCCCTTCCACTGCAAGAAAAAGACCTTGTTGCTTCTCATGAATAAAAAGAGTAGTTGGCCCGTTGGTAGTTTTGGGCTTTTGAGATGAAATCTGATGACAGAGAAGAAGGAGGCCTTTGATATTGACCGTGAGGTTTGTAAGGCCCCGGCCAGCTAGGTGGGGGTTAAGGTGGGTTAGGAGTCAGATATGTTTGTTTTAAACACAGCCCAACAGCAGCAGTACATTAAAACAAAGTCTAGCTGTACGTTCCTTGCTTGAGGCATCCTGTCACTAACTTCGTTTAACAGTTAAACAGGTTAGAAACAATACAAGCCCTTTATTCAGTGGCAACAAAAATCCTGTTTTACAAAAAAGGCGTAGTTTACTTTGGTTTGGTACAGTACAGTACAGGTTGTATCTACATTTTCATAAGATGTATGAAGGGTTCCAAATATAAACATATAGCATCCTTCTTTCAGCACCTTTTTTCGGAGATAACGTATACAAGAAATGCATTGTTGCCTTTGTGGCACTAGCTCCTTGTGGCTTGGTTTAGCACAACCACAACATGTGACACAAAGAGGATTTTGCAGAAATGGTGCTATAGAGCTGGAATCCCTGACATCCAGGAAGCTGCCAGTTAAATGTGTTTTTTAATCAGAAATGAGGCTCAGGCTATCATGCTGTCCTCAGGAATGACATTGGTCAGATTTCAGTGGCTGAGTTGGAGAGCTGAGCTGATAGAGGTTAAGTCTGGCAGGACTTCTGGATTTTTGCTGTCACATATTAAGCGATAAAACATGTTCTCATGAGACATATTTGAACGCGTGTCAAGCACATGCCACATATGCTGCAATTACTGAAGCATGCATTGAGATATGTGAAACAATTTGATTAGAAACACAAGATGGTATGGCGTCTGCGTGTGTGATGTTAATCTCTGGCAAGTTCAGTGTTTTTTTTCATTGACGTCTAGGATCTTCTGTCATGTACTATACCATCTCCATTATACCCTGTCTCGTTTCCTCAGACCTTTCCACTATGGAGGAGAAGTTGCAGAAGCACGAGTACATCAAGCTGACTGAGTTTGTTGCGGACATGACCAAAATCTTTGACAACTGCCGCTACTACAACCCCAGCGACTCACCCTTTTACCAGTGTGCCGAGGTTCTGGAGAACTTCTTTGTCCAGAAGCTCAAAGGCTTTAAAGCTAGCAGGTAAGACAATGATGACACAGAAGAAGAAAAAACACTGGCTGCTTCATGTGGTTTGCTTTTTCCTGGTCACCGTCCTAAGCATTTTTTAAACCTTTAAGTCTCTCCTTGTCCATAGCATGGCAGCAAACCTATCTTGAGTTAACACAGCTATTCTCTTCTTTCATTAATGAATAGAAGTACATTTTCTGCCTAAGTTATGGTCGTCATACTAATCAAAACTGTTATATTTTGTGATTTTCTAAAATCTATTTTATTTGTCCTCTTTTATATAAAAGAAAAAATTGTGTTTCTCCAAATAGCATGTGGAGAAGTGACAATTTTACGCAAGTTTGAAATTAATTTTTTGTGGTGTATTACAAGTCCTCCTTCAAAAATAAAGAAGAATGGTTGCATTAACTCCACTTTCTACTTCACTTGGTCATGTCTCCTCGCTGTGTGAAGTGATTGTTGATGTGTGCGCACAGCAGTAGGAGAATCGCTCTAACATAACTTTGATATCTGACTTTTATTTGCTTGATGTTTTATTATGGAACATAGTGACCTTGTAGTTTGCATCCTCCTGGTTGTGCTACAATGAGTGATGTGCTTCACCCGCATGTATTGACTCCATCCATTCTCTCTGTTTCCCTCTTTTGCAGATTGTGATGTCTAAACTCCTAGGTGCCCGGGGTCAATCTTAAAACAGACTTTAATTTGTTATCCAGGATGTGGCTGTTTTTACCTCTTTAAAACAGCATCAAAATCTTTGCAAGAAAGTGCATATATTATACCACACTGTAGGTGTGATCTTTTTTACTTTAGAAGCAAAAAATAGATTTCTACTGTCTGATGATGGCAGCCATGTTGGTAACACAAAACATCCAAGGGAAAGTATTTTCTTACACTTAGAACAGATGACTGATATTTTGTTTATGTTAGAGTTGGATTTAAAAAATGAAGTGAAGCCAAGTTTGTCATTCAACTGAAAAATAGCAAAGGCTTTTGATTTTTGATTATGTAAAATACATCATTTTCATCAGAGAAGTAACCTTTAATTTGACATAACTGGTGTTAATTAGTCGTAACATGTTGCGGCAGAACATTTTACCTCATTTCTTGGCAGATTTTTTAAACCATGCATTTGTTTCTTTTTATTGGCTTTACCCATGTATAATGTTATTTTATGTGCATATTATATCTTTTGTGAAGGACTATTTTTATTTTCTTATGAAAATAATGGTAAGATGTGTATAGATAGATAGGAGAAAATCTAGTTTAGCTTTCCTGATCTAATGGCAAGCTTCGAGACTGTAGCTCCGATTATTAAATAGTTGTATATACAGTTTGGTCCGACATGGCGTCGTACATTTAGATCACATTTCACCAACATGGCTGCCTGGGCTTTGTCAAAGTGTCTGACCCACTGGCATCCAACAAATGTTTTGTTTTTATTTTTTGTATTTCTAGTGCATATTTTTGTCATAATGTAAAGCTTTTAATAAAAAAAAAGAGACAACCAAGTTACCCAATAGTTTCTTCATCCTCTCTTTGCCTGTTTCTGTAGGTCTCATAACAACAAACTACAGTCAGCAGTCTCTTAGTCCACTTTGAAAAAAAAGCTCAAAGGTCCAGCCTCGTGGTTTGAATCTGACTGAAACTTCTCTCTGGGACGCTGGAAATGCTGATGACCAGCTTGCATAGGTGTCTAATTAGGACTTTGCAAAACTCACACCACAACTGGACCAACTGCCAGCTTTCATGCAGCAACTTTCATGGAGTAAATTAATTCAGTCAAGCTCCTTTGCATCCAAAGCCAAGTGCAAGAGTCCATACCTCTCATAGTGCAGCACGTCCATGAGCTGGAAGGTCCAATAGAAGTGGCAGTCGGATTACACGGCAGCAGCAGACTTCAAACATGTTTTTACTCAGGCAGAATTTATTATTTTTCTTACACAGCAAGGTTGTTCTTCCTCACAGAGTGGGATGTATTCTGTAAACGCATCAACACCTTCACAATACAATTGATACACTTTCAAAAGATCTTCAGATTTAGTACTAGGCTCAGAGCATTAGAAAAGTTATGATCTGTTAAAAATAAGCAGGAATATCCAGTGAAAGCCAGGTTTTGCACCCAGTAAATTTGATTGGTTCAGGCTTCTCTGACAGCGAGCCTATTTGTACAGTCCTGTCACTGTAGCCGGCTGCTGAAATGTCCTGTGATGAAAAAACAAATTGGTACAGGACTAGAGCAGAACACTTCTTGCACAAATAAGTTGGCGGCCTTTATTTTGTTGATGAGCTTTTCATTTCGTTAAAAAACAGTGATGAATGTTAGAAATAAGTCATCTTTTAGACTTAGGTCAAGGATGAGGCGGGAGGGCAGGCCGCGGGTTCTGTCGATAGGACGCTCTGCTCTTATCTAGCAGCCACTTCTTCCAAAGTATTTCATTGAAGTTGACAGGCTGGCTCACATACGTCTCTCAACTCAGAGAACCTGGCCCTCAAAGCATGGTTAAGTAATTGGATAATGGACTTTTCCACTCAGCATCAACTGAGTTATGTTGCGGTTTGCGGCAGTGTGTTGAGGGGGAACTGGGGAGTCTTTGTACCACTGTGTTTGTATGAAAATTTTATAGCTGCATTTTTAGCATAATTGGGAACATTTTTGTAACGTGTGATTATCAGTTTTGTAGAAGGGCGTAGTTGTATGATATGGTCAAGTCAAGGCAATGTGATTCTGTTACCCAAAACAATATTGAGTTGAGAGATAATGTAGCTTCTGTCTCCTTTTGGTTTGTGTGTCAGTCACACAATCATTACTTTGTAACATGGTGTATTTCATCCAATGTTTGTAACCTCTTGTATATTCTAACTGATAAAATATGTTAAATACAAATTTTTAGAGCAGTAGAATCTTTTATTTTTTTCTTAGAACCAGCAGCTAAGCCCATGTGTATATTTCACTATTTTTCTTTTAAATTAAAGTAAACTCAAGCTAAATTGCCCTTTCTACTCAAAGTGCTGCATTTTGTGAAACTAAATAGGTTTTGAATTGTATACAGTGACACAGTAATTCTTGTAAAGAGTTTTTTTTTTATTTGTAAGTATCCAACCAGTTATACATAACACCTATATTGACATTGCATTTTATTGTATTATTTATTCATAAAAATAAAAACATTTGGCTCTTTTGGTAAAGTCGAAGAGGCATAACTGCAAATTAAAAGCACTCTATGTTTTTATGAGACTGTGGCAATTCTGAAGAGATTCTCTTTTGTACTTGATAGGACAATTCACCCTGTAAAATAAAGTGATGTTTTTGACGCTGGTTTTCCAAACACTTGTGTCTTCTTGTATTATCGCTGACTTTCTGCATTTACCTGTATTAAATATAGCAAAAGAAAACATCTTATATGCTTCATCACACCCATAATATGTCAGTTAATGTGAAAAAGTGTTCTTCCCCTTCCCTAAAAGTCTCTCCGAAAAGCATTTTTTTTGTTTTGTGACATTAGCACATTTTTTTTCTTCTAGTTGGGGAAATGTTTTCAACCAAAAATAATATACTGTAAAATTAACAATTTGTTAAAAAAACAAACAAACAAAAAAAAAAACAGGCTTTATGATGCCTTCTACTGTTCATTTTAAGGGATTTTAAAAGATGAGAACCTCTCCTTAGCAATGGAAAACCTTGGCCAATCACATGCTTGCAAAAGGAGCACTCCCATTGGTCGACACCGGAACATTCCAGGAAGTTGCCAATAATGTCTATTTTCAGCTGAATCTGTCTTTTAACACAGAAAAGCAGCTAGAAAAAAAGACAGAGAAATGGAGGCAATGTAAAATGGCAATAAATACTGTCAATTCAATAAAGGAGTGATTAACGTGGCGGTGATACTTACTGTTCTGAAACTGAAGTCGCAGCTAAGCTAACGCTAGACTCCAGTTTGGTGAAATGTATTAGTAGAAAGAAAGGTCTTTAGGCTGCTTTTGGGGGTGAGTGGAATCTGAGACAAGAAAAACATAAAGAAAAATCATGTAGTGGAGCTTTAACTTACACAAATCCCTCTTATTCACCAGGATCGGTCCACTATACTTTTAAATGACTGCCTTACGTCTGAGGCCCAACAGTGCAGCTTGGCATGTCAAGGTCACCTTTGACTCAGAACTTAATGAGAAAATTGGTTCAATTCATTTACAAAGAAGTGCTGAAAGACATGGTCATGACCTAAAAATCCATTATAATAACTTGTGCACTGGTTCCAAAACAGGACAGTCACCTCATGGTTTGACCTTCCCTTCTCGCCTCATGTCCCTGTCTTTGACCTCACTAATCCAACCACTAAGTGAATCCAGCCCTGAACGTCTCCCATAAACCCACCTCCCCACTCCTTGTGGCTTGGGGTCTATCACACAGGAAACAACTTGGAAATATTCCCACCTCGCTCTAAACCCGCCCCTCGCTCACAGTCTTCACATCCTCGGCTACAAGAATGTCCTCCTGCTGTGATTGTAGCCCGAGATGTGGCTTCTGTTTCCTGTCGGCTCGCATCTGTTCCCCCCAGCGCTGATCCCAGATAGACGTGGCCAGGCCTGGGAACTGACCGCTTGAGCTGACAGACAGAAGGGTCCAAAAAAAAAAAAAAAAAGAGCCCTTCCTCAACATCCATTCCCCAAATCTTTTCCTGAGTCCAGACGGAGACCGAGGTTGTTATAGTCTAATTAAAGCGTCTTAGTGTGGCAGCTCCTCTCATGCAATCTTTGGGAATGATAATGAGGATCAACGCTTCAGATATCCTCGCAGTAATGCTGGTAGATGAATGTGAGAGATAAACAGATTCTTCATGGGAGTACAAAAACATACATTTTATTTGGTTCATGTATAAAGAAATGTGAGCATTCAGTGCAAATGTTTCCCGTTCAGTTAAAAAGCATTAGCTCAGGGTCAGACTACAATCACAACTGGATGTCAGATTATACAATAAGAAGATTCAAGGCTTTTTACATTACTCTCATTTGTCGTCTTGACCTTTGACACATAATGCGTAAGCAACAAAATCTCAAAGTTACTACAGAAGGCACTTTTCCGACTGATGTCCTGGAGTGGATCAGACTGCTGCGATATTTATGGCTTAGTCCCTTCATTTTCAACCTACTCCCCATGTTATTTAGAAAGGCCTCTTTTGATGTCCCACAGTAACTCTGCATTACTTTTCACTGTCATCGCATAATTAAAATCCCTGTTATGAGAGTCTCCCTTTCACTCCTACACCATATTCTCACTAAAAATGTATTTTCTGCTCAGCGGCACATAGGGACGTACAACAAGCAATTCCCTTCTAATAAATGAACTGACTGAAGAAAAACGCTTTAGAAACATTTGGGAATGTTTCAGTCATTATTACTTTAACTATAAAATGCTGTGTTACTGTAAAATGATGCAATGTTGTGAAAAGCGCTTTATGACTTGGACTTTGACTATTCTATTGCAGCAAATGACATCCTAATGAGTAAAGGGCTTCATGTGCCAGCCATGAATCATTAGGAGTTGAGTAAAGCTGTGGGAATTTACCTTTGAAGAGACTAGGAACTGGCCAAACAAATATCCCTGTGGAAAACCCCATTAAATTAATAAACGGTGGACTTTTTGTCACATAAACACGACATTTGAAAAGTTAAGTCGAAGGTGCAACATCATTATAAAAACATCAAGGTCGTCCTTATTAAATCCATGGCTTCTTCTTCGGGATTTCTTCACGCACTGGAAAGGTAGCCAAGCCCTGTTCTCTTAAGCCTCATTGTCTATTCCCCGGCAGCGAGGGCCAATAGTTCCTGCGTAGTTCACCTACATCTGGAGCGAGTGGCCTCCAATGCTTTCTGATGTCTCCGTTTATTGAACCTCTTGATGTAGTTGTTGCTTAGTAGAAGGCCGTCACCAGGTTTCAGTTTACCTCCGACGAGGGTCAGGAGGTCAGGGGGAAGATGGCGCCTCCGGTGATAGATCTGACCCATTATGATGTATCTGGTCCCTGGGGAAGATGGAGAGGATGTGTTTAAATAACTTAGCTTGAAAGGACATGGGCAGATTTGAAGTTGTTGTGTGTCTATGTGCCAACCAATTCAGTGTATTAATCAGACCAGAAAATATTTCCTCAGGTACGGCTTTACTGTTTTTATCTTTTAGGTTAAGAAGCCAGCATCCTGTCGCTACACAAACTAATTAAGGTCTTTAGAATGATACAAATCTGGGAAATGCCATATAGATGTTTTCTAGATTCACTACAATATTCCTACAATAACTAATAATTTCAGCTACAATCATATTGCATTTTACCTTGAGTGTAAATAAACTGCAATGCACTCACCAAGTTTAATATCGGGACAAGGCCTGCTGCACTTGAAGGTGTCTACGACAAGAAGGCGAACTTTGAAGAAGAAGCTGTCAGGGGTCACGTAGAGGCGACTCATCTTGTAGAAGCCATCACTGGTCACCATCAGTGTAATGAGACGCACCCCTTTTCGCACCACATCAATGTCATGAACGATCCCATTGACTGCTGTTTTAAGAGGAAAATGTGACACTATTAATTAACATTGATTCAGAAATGATAGGAATTTTAAATGAATTATATACCTGAAACTGTCTTACGGTACATACCAAACTCACTGTAGCAGTAATGCTCCCGCTCATCCTTCTCCTTCCTGCACTCGATCATGCAGAAGGCATCATGTGTGAAGTCAGACTCTGCAGAGAAAACAAAGAGAGAGGAATGACTGTCTGCCAGGCTTCTACATGGAGCCAGACTCTCATTTTGCCGTCATTAGAAAAGACAAGGTTGTCATTACAAAAACCTGAGCATTGCATTCCATGTTGTGGGACAGGAGGACGTTTAGGGGATGGGGGGTGCTTAGCGGGCTCACATCTGAAATGCATTCAACATCTTAATTGCAATTTCAGAAATTCACTGGCCTTGGCGTGCTATCATTGTGACATCTCACATCAATGAGTGTTGAGGGAAGTGTGTAATTAGTGGCAGGGGAGGTTGCTAGTGGAAGAAAAAAAACATGACTGTAATTATATGGAGCTGACTAATCCCCACAATGTTAGGACTTAAACCATTTTTCACAAAATGTGGCTTGAGTCATCACTTTTACTGAGAAGTAATATTAGGGGATAATAAATACTATCACAATACACTGCATATCAGTAAAATCTTTTAAATGGAAGTTTGATGAATGATACAGCTTAAGCATAAAGTAAGTTCAAAGTTTGCAAGCATGTGGAAAATGACGTTAAATAACAGGGATCAGATTTCAAGGTCAGGGCAGTGTAAATCCTCCATACCTCTTCTTAAGATGTCGAATTGATAAAGGAGGCTGGACGAGCGTCGATTGCTGGGAACTGATGGCCGGCTGCTGTTTCGGGTCACTGCGCTGATCCCTGACTGATAGAAACTGGACTTCCCCGGACGGTTCTCCTCTGGGTCCATCCTGCGGTTTGGGGGATCCCTGCGGGGGACGGGGGCCGGTTGTTGAGGCTGAGCTGCCTGTGGAGGTGGGACTCTGGGTCTAGAGTTAGGGTGCACCTCTGGTTCACTCAGCTGAGGTGGGCTGCTACTGAAGACAGGATCCTGGTGGGGTTTCTGCACAGTGCGGTTATTGACAGAAGCTGCAGCCCCCGTCAGAGGGATTTTGGGAAGCAGACCCTCTCTTGTCTTCTCACTGTTGTGCTCAATCAGACGATCTGTCTTCAAGCCCTTCTTGCTCTTGTTGTGCAGACTGTGGTGACGGGATAGGGGGACCAGGTTGCTATGTTTGGGCCAAACGGCAGAAGGGAGAGGATGCAGGGTGAACTTTGACTCACTGGTCCGGCTGCTTTTCTCTAAAAGCTCATTGATTGGTAACGAGGGCTCTTTCACTAACAGTCTGCTCTGGTTGCTCTGAGCTGGGTCCACAAAACTGCTCTGATCCTTTTCAGTCAGTGAGTACAGTTCTACGGTCAACACAAACAGAAAATGAAATTCAGTTCAGCACATTTATTATTTATTTGCTCTTATGCCATACATTGCTCCTAATACCAAACAACATGAGCCTTCTGGAAAAGTTTCAATATCGTCTAAATGTATAAACTAATCTGCTTCTTTAACTACAACTCATATTTGCTTTTAAAATATGACACTCTCCAAAGGTATTGGATAGTTCTGAAACTAAGACGCGTCAGTGTACTAAAATGATAACCCTATAACTTACATTATAGAGGTGAATGTACAATTAATAAAATAAAATCAATAAGTAAGAAAAAAGAGAAAGAAAGATGGCTAATATTTGCGCATTTTTCTAGATATTAAAAGAGTCTTGACTACTTACCATTGACTACATGTTCTTCAGAGTTGAAAAGAGGAAAGATCTGAAGCAAGAGGAATAAAATAATCCTTGCCATTGTGTTTGATGCGGGTCCAGTTTATTGGAGACTGCTACAGATCCGGGAATTCCTGAGATTTTATACAACTGTCCCGAGGAGAGATAGGATGGCTACGGAGAAGATGGAGAGGGGGCGGGGCCTCGCTGACAGACATGACATTCCTTTCATTCATAAAATGACTCTTCCAAAAATCCAAATACTCTTATAGAGCTAAAAGGACAAAATAAGGTCCGGTTTAAAAGAGATTTAAAAAAAAAAAAAGAAGTTATTTCAAAAGTACATCTGACGAACATTTTGCTTTGTTTTTTCTTTTGTCAAGTGACTTCTGGAGGTGGAGCGCCTTTCCCAAAGATGATCTGAAGGTGAGTAGTAAAGGCAAAACTTTACGTTGCAGCCCTCCAGTGGTCACTTCGATGGATTACAACACACCACACTGTGACTTCCTGCTGCTACAATTTTCAAAATATAGGCCTCAAAACAAGAGAAAAAAATGGTTTCAAAATTTTGACGAATCAGCTATAAATTCAACAATATTGTGATTCTGGCTAAACGATTGTATTTTATAGGGGAAAATTGTAATCCTGTATAACATATGTATTGTGCGATCTATTGCACTGTGCCATTCCAATTGTACTTATTGTTTTTACGCCGTAAAATATTGTACGCAAACTGCAAGAGCACTCTAAATGAATTTCATTGGTCTATTTTCTGGTTTTATTTCTAGTCTGTGGCGGTGGGTGAATTGACAGGAACCGATTGAATGTACAGTTAATGATAGTAATCACCTTTCATTCATTTGGCGGACTGACGTTGCCCCGATGACATACATCGAATCATCTACTTTGAAGAACCACTTGACCTCCGAAAAGGAAGTTAAATGCGACCCAGATGGGACTCGAACCCACAATCCCCAGCTCCGGAGGCTGATGCCTTATCCATTAGGCCACTGGGTCATTACGTCGCATCTATGGCGGAAATTCGTCATAAAAATCAACACTGATCATTGAAAACCACATGTATTTAGATATGGTTTATTTATTTATTTATTTACTATGCACCTCAATGAACAATATGTCTTACCACGCGAACAGGCGACACAATTTTAACAGCATTAGCAGCAATGCCAGGCTCGAAAATGTGAGAGCACCCGCTGCAACGTTTCATCTCGCGATATTTTAACAGTAGTTGCCATTGACAACTGCAGTGAAGTTTGGTGTGTTTTTTCTAAAGAGGAGGCGCTTGTAGCTTTTTGACCAATCGCAATGAAAAAACAAATCAGGGCGTTATGTGCCTGACGTCATTCATTTTAGAAAAAAAAAAATACAAGAAGATCGTAAGGTAAGCCCTGAGCACATGCTCCGAAGAGAAACTACTATTTTCAACATATTAAACGTGGTTGTATCATCTTAGTTAAATGTGCTGAAGTGAGGATATAAAAATATGTGTGTGTATAGTAAAGACGTTAACTTTCTGTTTGGACACGGGAACGAACGCGTTGCTCTCTGGTTCTTCCACATGGTGTTAGATAACCGGCTTTACTCTAGCGGCCAAGTTGATTCGCTAGCTACAGTTATCCCACTAACATTATACCATAACCTAACAAAGACCACCAACACATTTGTACAGCCGGTGTACACTTCTTTGTTTACATTGTCAGTAATTGTGATCATTTACAGTGGAGTCGTTTGTGCTGCTCAACGGTCAGCAATGTCAGCTGGCAGCGACAGCGGAGCAAGACTCTGCCAGTTCAAAAACAAAGGAAAAGACGCCGATGTGAGTTTATGGCTTCAGATAGTGAGAAAACTTTGCCTTTTTCTGCCAAAGTTAGATCCAGACTGTTTGTGGTTTTGTAGGAGCTAAGGCGCAGGAGAGCGGAAGTGAACGTGGAATTGCGGAAAGCAAAAAAAGATGAGCAGATCCTGAAGAGGAGAAATGTTGAGAGCCTTGTGGACGAACCTTGGCCTCTTCAAGAGCAAGACTCAAACGCACAGGTGCAGGGGGTTACAGAAAGAAAAAGAAACATTCGCAAAAGCTTTTTCAGTGTTTCTCACACACATGTCCAACTGAGTACAAATGCCAGTAAAAGTGTAACGTGCATTGTGTCGACCTCTTTGGGTTTGTGCACAGTGGTCAACATTCAACAAGCAGCAGTTATCTTTTCTGTTGTAATTACCTCCCTAGAATGAAAGTTTGAATTTGCACATACAAATTTCAAAGCAGTATAAACTTGGCAACGTGTCTATTTTAATTAATTATGCCGCTTTACAAGCAATGATATGTCGACATAATTTTATTTCTTATATTTCTCTAATATTATTTCTTTCTCATCTGTGGAACTATGTGCCTAAACAGTTTGTTTCTATACCCATAGCTGCCTCAGTGGTCTGTGGAGCAAATATTAGAAGGGGTAAACAGCCAGAGTTTAGCTCATCAGCTGCAGGCAACACAGGCTGCCAGGTACAGTCATTTCTATTAAAACTTTTTTTTCATCTTTTACTCCCATTTTAAGCCCTTGCTGCAGTGTGGCTGTCAGTTTTCATGACAATAATTTCTTGGCAATGACATATCCATGTCTGATTCTTCCTCTTTCCTTGCTTCTTGCAGAAAGCTTCTATCAAGAGAAAAGCATCCCCCCATTGACAGTATTATTGCTGCTGGACTTATCCCGAAGTTTGTCTGTTTTCTGGCATTGTCTGAATGTCCACCTATTCAGTTTGAGGCCGCATGGGCCCTTACAAACATTGCCTCTGGGACTTCAGAACAGACTGCTGCAGTAGTGGAAGGAGGAGGTGTTCCTGCATTCATCAGTCTGGTGTCGTCACCTCAGCCTCACATCAGCGAACAGGCCGTCTGGGCCTTAGGGAACATCGCAGGTACTGTACTCTTGCACTAACTAACTGTGTGGGAGATGTTTATTTTACTTTGCATAATATTTGTTTGCATAATATTGTTTGATATTTCATTCACTTTTTTTTTTCAAACACATTGCCATTTCATGAGTTTCATGAACATAATCTTGGATCTAGTTTCATTAGTATTTTTTTGTTTCTTTAGCACAGTGTAACTAAAGTAACTTTTTTGCCCAAATTAGGTGATGGATCCAACTTCAGAGACCTTGTGATCAAACACGGTGGTCTCCAGCCACTGTTGGCCTTGCTGGCTGCTCCTGAACTCTCTGTCTATCCTGTAAGTCTCGTCCCAAAATTTCTTGCAGTGCTACTTTTAAGGGGGTGGATTGTAGCGAAATAAAAGGTTGTTATTCAATAAAACTTAGGGTTTTGATTTGCTTTTTCAGTTAATGGAAAGTCAAAACTCTTAAAGATGAATATCTTTGGTGGTCTGAAAGATGCATATTACAAATCTATTCTCACTCTTCTAGTCTGGTTACCTGCGTAACGTCACTTGGACACTATCCAACCTGTGCCGGAACAAGAACCCTGCTCCTCCTTTGGCAGCAGTGCAGCAGCTGCTTCCAGGTCTGGTGCGCCTTCTGCACCACAATGACAAGGAGGTTCTGGCAGACACCTGCTGGGCCATATCCTATCTTACCGATGGTTCTAATGAGAGAATAGAAATGGTGGTGCAGGCTGGGCTGGTTCCCCAGCTGGTTCAGCTGTTAGCTTGTGGAGAGCTTGCCATTGTGGTATGTGAATGGAAGCCATATTTTTAATTGTATCAGTATATATGATTTTATCTCTACATGCATAACGTATTTCAAAATATTATTGTCATCATGATTCTCTTTCTTCATTTGCCTAACCTCACAGACTCCTGCCTTGCGTTCACTGGGCAACATTGTGACTGGGACAGATGAGCAGACCCAGTGTGTGCTAAATGCAGGTGCCCTGGCCCTGTTCCCTCTCTTGCTCCGCCATCACAAGCCCAACATCCAAAAAGAAGCAGCATGGACAGTGTCCAACATCACTGCTGGCAAGGACAGCCAGATCCAGGAGGTTATAGATGCCGGTTTGGTGCCCATCCTGGTGGAAATACTCAGACTAGTAAGACATTTTTAGAAATGTATTTTCTTTCAGTGTGTATCCTTATGTATACATAAGAAATCTAATATTTATTTATGTTTTAGGGAGACTACAAGACCCAGAAGGAGGCGGTGTGGGCTGTGACTAATTATACAAGTGGAGGAACCGTGGAACAAGTGGCTTACCTTGTACACTGTGATGTGCTGCCACCTTTAATTAGGCTACTAACAGCAAAGGACAGCAAAATCATCTTGGTCATCTTGGATGCCATCTTTAATATTTTACAGGTATACTGTCTGAACCTTACAAAATACCATGTCTTAGTTGGGTTGGAGAGCTAGATATTCTTTGCAAAAGGATCAAAACATATCCCAGACTGGAACTATTTTCCCCTTTATATTAAAATGGCTAACAATAAGAGTGTTGGAAGATGTAGGCAAAGGTGTACCTTTAAGACCCATGCTAGTGTAGATGTTAGCTTTCTAGTATCTGGTATTTTCTACTCCCCTTCTGGATGAATGCATTTTCATTTTAAGTTGATGTAGCAGACCCAAAATATTAAAATGGGTTCCCATCAGCATTAGCTTTTTTAAAATTATGATTATTATTTTGAGTGCATTTATACTGTATGAGTTGGAATTGACTGCCTGTCAGGGGTATTGTAACTAATTAGAAATGAGCAGGCAGTGAAGATTGGTCTCAGATGTTGCAGTTAAAGTTATGTGGTTTCATATTCAAATGCAAAACATGAAGGAGATGTTTTAGTAAAGTCTGTACACCTTTATTTCTCTTTCCTCATAGTTGGCAATGAAAACTGGGGAGAGTGAAAAACTGTGTCTAATGTTTGAAGAGATGGGTGGTCTGGAAAAGATTGAAGGACTGCAGAGCCATGAAAACGAAGCAGTCTACAAGTCATCCCTTAACATAATTGATCGATTTTTCTCAGTAGAGGTAAGTGTTCTTTCCCAGTTACAACTGCTTAATTTACACTGAGTGGATAAACTAGTGTTTTTTGAAGCGACAAATAGAAAATACTTGAACTACTATAGTCTTGACCTAAATATAACATGGAATTTATTTTCACCAACCCAAAGATTTCCATCATCAATAGAAACAACAAACAAAAACAAAAAACTAAATGTCTAAGGCAATGCTGCTATTAGGTGTGACTCATCTTATAGTAGTAACTGGTACAAGAGCCGCTTTTGTTTTCACCTTTTACATATATGAAAATTTTACTCACTTTTTTAAATCTCACTTTTATTACATGGTTTTGCTCATCTATAAAAACAGGAACCATTCTAATATGCCTTATTTTGATAACTTAGGTATATACCTCTTTTATGTATCTGCCTGTCTTGTATTTCAGAATGAAGATGATGAGTCTCTAATCCCTGAGTCCACCACAGATGGCTATGCTTTCCAGACACCTCAAAACCAAAGTACTTTCCAGTTTTAACACACCCACTGTGCTCTTTGTAACATAAAACAATTTGTACCTTGTCTGTATTTTTACATTTTAAAATGTTGTTATTCAAGTCAGAAGCAGACTATTAGTTGTTTACAATACATGAATTGTAAATAAAAAATATTGAAATCAAAATACATTTGGTTTATTTGAGTTGAGTTGTGGAAAATGTGGCCCATGCCACACGCCAGTGTGCATGTCACCACTATCAGCACTAGATGGCACTGTGCTGATTCTATGACCATGGTCTCAGTGACTTCGGCTTTCACGTTCACTGTTTTATGAATTAATTTATATAGATTATATTTATATTCCATATAATTCTTATGTTAATGGGAGAGCCAAAGCATTCACGGAAAGTTGTCCTCCAATCCAAGATGTGATTTATTTTATTTATCTTTAAAAAATGTAGGGCGGTATCGATTTAGTATTATAGGTATTAACTTCAAACGTGTAGTTATTTACAGAATGAATGTAGACATGGGCTGTTCCTGTCCCACGGGCAGAGTGCTTTTACGCTGACAGGCTGCACCGGGTGTGCGCTTTTTTTTGCAGTGATTCCGTCTGCGACTCTACTCCAGCAGCATCACGACCAACTTCAGTCTGAGCTGCACGGTCGCGGTGTAGTGTGAGCCTGTCCGGATGGTCCGAGGGCAAAACCATTACTTGACTTTTTAACGTTATCCGTGTCTCAGTGCAGATTTTTATTTGGGGATGTAGTTATTTTGATTATTTTATTGACAGCGGCTGACAGAGGAGCGTTGTTTCCAGCGATGTGACCACATTTTGTTGCACACAATCAGCGTGATTGGCTATGGTGATTCTAGGAGCTAACCCGAAGCTAGCAGCGTCAGGGTTGTTTTGGGAGATACGTTTTTGAAAAGCTCTCATACTTACTCATGAATTAAACACTTCTTTTGAATTTTCATCAAGCTGGAATACAAAAGGGAATGTCTAACCAAGGAGTGAGGAGAAATGGCCCAGTAAAGCTGCGGTTGACAGGTAAGAAAATTTAAAACCCCCTCTTCGCCTTTAGCAAGTTAGCTTGTTAGCCAGCCACGCTAACCAACGTTATCTGGGCAGCTGCACAGCTGAATAATTGACTAAAAAGTGGATCTACTTCACTTTGTCTGTACATCTACAGGCTGTGTTTGCTTTAAAAAGCACAATTTACACGCATATTAGCTTGTGTGGATCGATAACACTTACGTACATTAGCCCCGTTGACAACACCACTGTTACTGTTGCAGAGGTTCCTAAGGTCAGATATGGTCTTTGTCTACAACTAATTTGCATCTCCATAAAATAGATAAATTGTTTGTTTTTGTGGTATTTTTTTTGACACGGACCCTTTCCTGTGCAGTCATGCTTTTTTTAAAATCAAATTTGTGTAATTGTTATCATGATTCAGATTTGCAATAACTGTTTGACAATTAACATAATATAATTAACACATCAAACACATTAAACCACATCTGTATCTATATAAAAGTCAAATAAAATGTCTTTTGTTTTCTGTTAGTTCATTCACTATTATGTATGTGTTTTGTTGCATAAACGACTGAATTGGTGGCATTACACAGTTTATGACATGTCCCATTTAGGCTAGAGCCTGAAGTATGACGGTATATTACCAATATATACTTCTCCACAATGTTTTCTTTTTTGTGGCCAAATTTTTGTGGCAATTAATTATTACCTTTTAAAGTTGTTCTATTTTATTAACTGAAAACAAAATACTTCATTGAAATTTTGAGTGTTTGCATTTTACTTTTTTTTTTAAACTTTAACAAGTGCTTTACTATTCAAGATCATGTGTCTTTTGGTGTGGTCTGCATCTTGCTCACAACAATGTATTTCTACCTGGAGAAGATAAGAGTAACAAGAACAGAATATAGAGAAATGCCACAAAAAGTCAAATGTAAAAAGACCTACCCAGTCTTCCTTCCTGCTCTCCTGACCTGAGTTTTTTCCTTATGCATATGGGGAATGGTTTTAAGAAATGCTGCAGTGGTCTTCAGCAGGAATCCCTGGAATGTAAAATCTCACAGAGTGTGAGTGTTTCCAGTTCACAGACACATCCTGGGTCTGTCCTTCACTGCAAAGAAAGACTGACTGGAGGGCCAATTGGGTTCACACAGGGATTCAGAAATCACTTCTGACACAATGATTCCCTGAAGTTATACTTGTGCATTCATTACTAACTTTTCATATGTGTTTAGATGTGGCCACTCTTGATTTATGTGTCTCAAAGCATGTGCATTTAGCCTTAACAGTGCATACCAGCTGCTTCTACCCTGTCTGCTCTGTGGTCTCTCAGTCTGCAGGAGTTTTTTCTTCTGCTGAAGGAGGGGGATGGACTCGTGGGATTCAGAGCCCCTTCTAAGCTCCACCGCTAAAGTTCACGTTTTTACGTCTATCTCTTCAGGCGACTTCAGGAACAGAGAAAGGTTTTAATGCTAGAGTTGCCATCTTTTTCTAACCTTTGTGTTAAATCCACATCCGATCCCTTTTGAATTTAAGAGAACAGCTTTTTTTGCAAGCATTGTCACTATTATGTCATGTTTTCATGACGACAAAGCTATGAAAACAGGTCATGAGATTAAGATGACTCAGCAGACAATAGTGACAAATATATTATCTTTTTTTTTTTTTGTGGATATTATGCTTATACTTGACTGAGCCAACTCATTTGTGTAGCATTTGCTTTGTTGTCCACGCAGAGACTCAAAACCTACTCACCTTGGCTTCAAATGTTGCCCCTTATCTGCACTGAGCTGTCACTGGCTTTGCAGCAGAGCCTTTCTATCCGATCCATTTCCTCCATTAGCGACCAGTTGGCACGCAGCTGCAGCAGTGAGGAATGATGGGAAAATCATCTCGGGATTCTTTCACAGCAACGCAAGGGAACCTAACTTTACTGTCCATACAGAGTGGGAAAGTGTTTATGTATCTATGTCGCATCCTATTTGTCAGCTTTAATAGATTCTCCACTTGTTGGTTTTGACTTCTCCTGATTCTTTGCACATCAGAGTATCCAGATTTCTTTTTTACAATTTCCCTTTGAGAGTGACTGCGCTGATATATTGCTTAAAGTCATTCTAAATAAATATCACTCCTGGAGGAACAATTTTTCTGATTTGCTTTTTTCAGTTTTTCACTTATTTTCTGGATGCATTAAAGAGTTGTTTTGAAGCATTTTTTTGTTTGTGGTATTTTTAGCATTAATAAAAGAACACATCCAGTGGTGGCTTAAGACTCACGCACAGTATTGTATATAGACTCTGCCCTGAAATTGAATGGTATTTTATGTAGGCATTCACAATAAGGCGCATTATATCAAACAACGCATTAGAGCGTCTGTGTACACTTGGACTGTGCACGTCTGTTGTCATGTTGGGTCTAAGCTGTTAGAGGTCGTCTTGTTTAAAGCGTGAAGAGTTATGACAGGAGAAATGTGGGCCAGAGTTTAGTGAATGATTCATCAGCACATGATGACTGTGAGTCAGTGACATGTCTGTTTTATGTATCCACACAAGTGTTTTAACTGTCTATGCCACAACAAGGGTGCACTAAATATAGCTGTGAGCTGTTTTTGGCTCATCAACATAATAGGGATGTTAAATTTACTAATGTAATATAATAAAATCATGTGTCTATACCAATTCAGGAGGAGTGACAGCCTTTGGAAGTACAAAACAGTTGTCTGCATGTTCATTTCCAAACTGCTTACCTCTGGCCTTCCTCTTCCTGGGATCAGACCCTCCTTTTCAGACTGCCTCCGTGTTTTTCTTCAGTCTGGCTGTCACTTATACTTTGCAGCAGAGCATAGTGGTGTTAGATTTGTGCATTTTATGGCCCCTGTTTTGAACTTTTGCTGTCTTACTGAAGTTGTGTCCTGAAATTTCCCCCCAGTCACATCTCATTCCATCAGCTCGCTGTTTTTTCCTTTCCTGTGAGGGTACTAAATCTTCAGTCTTTTGGTCCCACACACATACAACAACAAGGCCCTTCTTGTTTGAAATACAATTCGTTATAAATTGGACAGTATAACATCTGACTGTACTTGAAGCATAGACTTAAGCACGGGTATGAAAAAAGTAGTTGCTGTGTTGTGGCCCAGTTTTGTAATGCACCCCTCAGCATTATAACCCTGGCGTCCTGCTGCTCTGTTTAGTCTGCGGCACTTGTATACAGTGTAGTCATGTGACTACACACCAACAGTGCCCGGCTAATGGAAACAGTTGTATTTATTCTGGCAGTATGATGTGGCGTATTTCAGCTAATCTGTAGACCAAACATGAACTTGCACAAGAGAAGCCACATCATTTCATTACATTTTCTGAGAATTTCAGAAGTGCCGCTCTCTTGGGTGGTGACTTTCTGCTGGATTGTCTTGAATCTCTGAATGGGACGCACTCATGAGACACTTACAAGAGAAGGCAGTTGGGACAAAGGTTCAGAGGCATGAAATTTTATTTTTAAGATGGTAAATTGAGTGAAAATGACATGATACCACTTGTGGTATACTGCAGACTGTATTGCTGTTATTCACTGCATTATTGCATCTGTTTTCTTAGATATTCTCTATTTTCTCAAGAACCACTCTTCTGAAGGACAAAAGTATAATGTATCACGACAAAAAAACTAAAAATTCTTCTGTGTTATTAGGAGTTCAGTTATTCCTCCAAAAGTGGCTGCACACATTAGTGGTCATGTTAAATAAATCGTGTGGTCATTTGAACGCAGGGAGCTCTTTTCTGGTATCTGTAGACTTAGTAGATCTCGAAAGCAAAAGATGTATTACTGCAGCCTCTAAATCCCAGCATTTGCCAAGAGGCCACCCTTTTCTCTCTTATTACCCCAGATTGCCCGAGTTTGGGCTTTTGTTTTGGGTTTTGGCTTTCCAGCTGCTGATTTATGAGGATGTAATTCCATAATGTGGATGAAAAGGGAACACAGTGCTTTTCTCTTGAAGCAGCCATCTCACTTTCTCCTGAGCTCATGTTTCATGGCGCGGGGAACCCCCAGGATTCCTGTGTGCCGAATTAAACCATTTTGTTTTTCTAGGCTACATTATTACAGTTTCCTGATATCTTTTACACATTAGAGCAGATCATAAACCTCCATTAACTTGAAATTGATGCAGTTCAAAATCCATATCAGGCTGTAATGACTTGTTTTTGAAGAGGGCTGTTAAAATGACACATTTACGCGGGCCTGGTGTTTCCCTTTGCTTTATTTAGCAAGAGTTTATTATATGAAGAGAAATGAGTCACAAATGAAATCACAGAGGTCACTGCCAATCTCATAACTCAAGTGTTTTCCGCTTACACTGACTCAAAGCATGTGACTATTGTTTTTATCTTAAACTACTTTATAATATATTGCATTTCATTGTTTTCTTAACTGCCTTGTAGCCCATTCTGCGTGAGTTTCAGGTCAGTGCTATCTGCTTTTTGTATTATGTTTGGAGCTGGTGGCATCATCGCCGTTCTGAGCAGGAAATCGGAAAGACTGAACACTGTAGGATTGCATAACATTGTCTTAACTGCAGTGGAGGTGGGCTTCAGTTTGCAGAATACATTAAAGTTTCCAAGAGCTTTTGGAGGATTTTCCTGCACAATATTCACAAGATTTAACATATTATTTTGTTCCTTTTAGCAGCTCTGTGGCTTTGACATATTGAGGGGGGCGCATGATTGCATCAGTTAATACTGATGCAACCATGCGCCAGTATGGAAGAAAATAAACTGATTAACAATAATGACTAATGACAAAAAAACACACACAATGACCTATTATTACTAGACATAAAATGGTTTAGCATGAATAATGTGAGAGTCCTTTGAAGGCCTCCTGGGAAAACACATAGCATATTCATACACCCAATGCCTGCTTATTTAACATGATTATTTTACCTCTGTGTGATGCTTTTTTATGAGAAAATCTTGGTTATAGCTGAATAAGACAAAGGCCTAAACTAAGCTAAACTGTTCTGGACTTTCATGGCAAAGTCCTGGGTTTTTATGCCCCATCCACTGCCTCAACACACCCTCCTTTATTGCTTAAAAAGCTTAGACAAAACATTGTATAATTTGTATATTTTTGTGTTAAATCTTATTAGGCCTCACTGCAGTAAGGGTTTAACAGCCTCGTATTGAATGTGGTGTTTTAAAATGTATTACTTTCCGTCCGCTCCCACAGCAGCAGCTCGTCATCACATCCCCAAGTCCTGGGCTTTCCTCTGCACCATTTTTATGCTTTTCTTCTCGAACAGGATGTCCCTCATCCCTCCGTCTTGTCTCTCTTTTCCTTCCTCCATCGTTCGGCCCCGGATCTGACCCAGACTGATGACAGACAGCTCTGGCTCCACGTCCATATAGTGTTTTCTCTTCATCTCTGGTCAGATTGAGATGGGCGCACAAATACATTTCCTGGCACTGTTCCTTCTTGGTAGGATGGCAGATAGTGAGGGTCCATCCTGACATTATTACTGTCAGTCTGTCAGTTTTTATTTATTTTATTTTTTTTATTTTTTATTTTTTTATTGATTGGCCTGTCCAGATTTATTTGTAAAAGCCTGTATTCTGACTCTGTGGAGCTACACACTTACCTCCCTCTCAGTTTTCTGCTACTGTTTCTGCTGTCAGACGTCCTTGCGCCCAGTCCGTGAGTGGGTCTGCTAGACCACTCAGAGTTTTTACTGTAGAGAGCCACAAACACTCGCTGACACACTCTTGCCCTCTGTGTTTTCGTTTTCAGTGTGGGAGAGCGACTACCGGGGCACATTGGTGATTAAGGATTTTTGTAGAGCAGATGAGGATCAAGTGGTCGGACGGCGCCGGTGTGCTACATCATCCCACTCTGTTTTAACATAAATGCTCTAACAGCAGGACATTCATGCTTTTAATATCAATTCAGAAGTTAAAATGCAGACAATTATTGAGGAGTGTTCTTTACTTTTTGTGCCTTTGACAACACAACTTTGATAGTCGACATTATACAACTGTGTAGTCTATAGTTGACCTGTCTAGTCTATAGAGAAATTCTGTTATTTTATGAACACTATTGTGAATGGAATCACATACCACATTTTGGAGAGTAGGTGGTCCTTTACCCTGTTCTCATAATACATCCGTGGAAGAAGTGACATATTGTATTGTATCTTCCCCTTCTTTATGGTCATTTCTGCTTTTCCACATCAACTTTTTCCTGTCATATTTCTTGTCTTTTATTTTTCCCTGTTCCCTCTTCTATCATGACACGTCTTCTTTTTCCTGTTCTCCAGACCTTCACCAAATGTAAATATTGTTTTTCACTTTATATCCGTGATACTGTTGTCACGAAAATTGTGAACATATTGATGTATTGTTATGTTTAGGTTGGAAGTACATTTTCTGCTTCCTCTTTTTATTTTCTGGTCCTGCTTTTAGAAATCACACAACTCCAGACTGATGTAACTGTGACCCATCCTATGTATAATCTCTCTTATATGTCCCACTCTTTTGTGTGTAGTGTTATGTGTGAAATTCCTTAAATTAAATTAACAGCACCCGTCCTCTCCTGCCGTCTGCACGCTTCAGTGAATTAGAAACCTCTCCTTTCCCTCCGCACATCCCTACACTGTGGGTCTCACCCTTCTCCTCTGCAGCGTCCCGGCCTGTGTAGCCACTGCGTTCCTCTCTAGATTCCTAACTCAGGATTGCTGGCGTCTCCTTTGGGATAGTGGGGGAGTGGGAGGGGCAGTGTCAGCTGTAGACTGCTGGCCTTTTAAATGAATGACATAATTGGCATCCTGAGCATTCACTGGGCTGGGGAATGGCTCAGCGAGAGAGCTTGGAAATTGAGTAATTGCTTTGCAGAGGAAGTGGAGTGTAGATTAGTTTGGCAACATTTACATTTTTGGTGTTTAAGTCCACATCATTGTACTTTGTGTGGCAAATACCTGCTGCATAAAAATAAACTAGTCACGTACGCAGGCTTGAAAATTTGCCAACATGTATTTTCTGTTAGTTCCAGCGTGTTGAGAGTGTGGGCCCGCCAGAGAGGCGTGAGGGAAGAGGAAGTGTTTTGTTAAACTGTTAAACAATGCTGTGAATTAGGCGGCATGGGGCTCCAGCAAGAGCCATAACAAGGCTAAAGGCCACGGATGTGGGCCTTCCCCTTTAAATCTCAATGACAGCTGCTAATGACCCACACTGTTAAACATCCTCAGCTCTGATTTCTTTGCTGAATGTTACTCTCTTCACATTAGCTGAAACCATAAACTATACTACTTAATGAACTTGTTCTTTCTCCCTGAAGTTATTCACGGCTTAAAACTACTAGTTGTACCATTATGCAAGTGGTTTACTTCCAGTTTGAGGTCAACGCAGGTTTTAAGGAAGCGGTTGTGCCTGAGGACAGATCTCTGTTCAGTGTCCTCTTGATGAGAGACAACTATATTCCCCATTGTCGTGCTACAGTTTCCAGTTTGACTGGGCGGGGTGCCAATGGCTTGATTGTTTTGTATTTTACAAAGCTTTAAAGTAAGTGAGTGACTGATCAAACATGACAACTCAAAGAGGCTTGTGACTCATCGAGCTAACAGCCATAATATTTCCACATTTTGTTCAAGAATTTAAGCGAGCTCCACCATTAAAGCCCTATTTAAATCCATTCATATCAACGGCTTTGTGGACTGTATGGAGAGGGACATCCAGTTAGCCTACTTTCTCTTTGCCTTTTTTTGAGCTTGACACCATCCGTATTCCTGAAATCAGCCACTTGATTGGTTCCTAGACAGACACCTAAACTGTCTCATTTACTTACGATAATTCAAGGCAAAATCAGAGCAATCTTTATAACCTGTAAAGCTTCTAAATCCAGCATAATACATCTGCTGTACTGTCCTAAGCTTGCTGTGTTTCCAGGGACTAACTGGACAAATGGACCACAAAGTAGCTTCACTTGACCATCGACTTAAAAGTGTGCACAATCACACTACGGTGCTCTAACCACAAACCCCTGGGTCTAGGCCGAGCAGTCATAGCTGTGGACTATAATAATGTCATCACAGTGTACGAGGGGCTACAGGCGGCTAGTGCAGTCAACTGGAGAGCGCACATTATACACTCTGTGAACGTGAATGCAGCGCATGTCCTTTTTTATGTCTGTGCTTTTTCTCCTATCTGTATTGTTACTACAGGCAACAGCATTTCTTCATATTAGTAAAATTTAAAGTTTGTTTACAAAATTCAATATTCACGGATGTCTTTTGTTTTTTTGTTTTTACCTTGATAGGGTAATTTTTTTAACTGCAACTCCGCTGGCGTCTAGTGTATTAGTGTATTTTTGCACCCTCTGTTTTAGTGCTGTTTAGCGAGTTACTCACGCAGTGTCTCTCGATAAGTGCTAGTCCCACGGACCTGAAAGTTATATTGGAGGTTTCAGGCCAGCTGAGGGTACTGTGTCACTCAGATTGATTGACAGCATGATACTATCGATCTTATGTCTAAGAACCATCAAAATGATTTTGAGAATATATATTTTTGGGCTAAAAGTTACATGGTGCCCCTTTAAATGCAGAATCCCTGTATCCAATCCAACTTTATTGTAAAATTGAGTTGGACTAAAGTGCTGTACATTGACATCACATGAGATAAAAGACAGAAACATGAGACATTAACATAAAATCTGAACTCATCATAATAATGGCTTAAAACACAAGTCAAAACGAGTAAAAACGATTAAATAAAATAAAAAGAATTAAAAAAAATATACATATATGGGGTGCACGGTAGTGGAGTGGTTAGCGCTCCCGCTTCACAGCAAGAAGGTCGTGAGTACGAATCCCGGCCAATCGTTGGCCACCCGCAACCCCACAAAGTGGGATAAGCAGTAGAAGATGAAATGAATGAAAAAAATATATATATATAAAAGTGTCAACATCTCAGACTGTGTTAAAAGCTAATGAAAAAAGGTAAGTTTTTAAGAGAATTAAAAACAGGCCTTTGGCAAATTGTTCCAGAGGTTTTGCAGCAGCAGCAAATGCATGATATCCTCAGTTTTCTTTAGTTTTTTGGACAAACCGGCAATAATTGTTCTTCTGACCTGAAAGAATAAGATGGAGAGTAGATGTGAAGAAGGTTTAACCTTTGCAAGCTGTATTAACTGATAAAAACTGTACTTCACAATTGAACTGACCTGTTTGTCAAGTTTAAAATCACAATCCATAATAACACCAAGATTTTTAACAGCTGGCCTCAAAGTCAAATCACAAAGATCCGACAGGGATATTTGAGCTACTTGGCCCAGAAAACATTACTTCAGTTTTTTTGTCTTTGAAATTTAAAAATTACCTGCCATCCATGTTTTTACCTCATCGAGACATTTGTCTTTGTATGAAACAAGTCTTTGTATGAAACAATTTGACCTGGCTCGTGAGATGAGATATATACACTCTATTTCAAAGTATTTCCCAAACTGTTTTATGTACAAAATAATTAAATTTGACTTATATCTAATTTATATTATAACATTATTTTCATTTTTGTGATTTGGTTTCTAGTGAGCACCACACTGCACGGTTAAAGAGCGTCTGACACCTCCCCACCACGTTCCCATTCAACAGAGCGCTCTGTTGAAAAGCCAAATGGGGACTTGCAGACTCCCTTGAGAAAACAAGCCCCAACCCCCTTCCTCCTGTCTGTCTGACTGTTTGTGACCTCTCACCTTTTGACCAAAACTAATCCCAACCTTCAGTCTGACCTTTTTGTTCAGACAGACGGAGACAAAGCCCTCTAACTGCTTTTTTTCTGCTAGAGGCACACTCCGGTAATAGTTATTGTAAAGTTTACTAAAGTGGTCTGCCCGTCTGATTCAATACAGTGTGTAGATATGTTATTTCCACGTGGATATACTACAAAATAACATTAAATAAGTGTCACATTGAAACACATCAGCCTGCCGTTTTCTTCTTTGTATTCAGTGATGGTTTAAAGCTAGATAAACATAATGGGGTAAATGGTATGCTATTAGTTCCCCTGGGGATTGGGTGCCTGAGGACATTTTGTCTGGTTCAGTGATAGGCCACTGTCATTGTGCCACAGCTGCCAGACAGTGGTAAAGACATTACTTCTCTATTTATTTTCTTGAGATGAGCTTCCTTGTTTACTGCAACTGACAGTGAATTATGGCTGCCATGTTTTTGACGCTGGAATGAGTGGTTCACCTACAAATGGTCACAAAAATGCCGGCTGTTATAAATCTTCCATAAAAACAATGAACTGAAGATAACCCCTTTTCTAACTCTTCTAGTTTTTGCCCTCTTTTATGTATCCTCACTGTTGGGTGCAGCCGGCTGTGCCTGGATCCAGTTAGTGCGAGGCTAGTGATAACAATGCAGAAGGCTTTTCCTTGTGGTAGCTTTGGCTGAGACAGTGGAGCCACGTACGGGTTAATCCTTTAATCTTGATTTGCATAGTTTAGTAACCAGTAATAAGTCTCTGTTCGTGCCTTGTTTAACTTTTTTATGAACATATATAGCATTCATTTATTTTTCGATGACAGAAATTTTATTGGTGAAGAAACAGACTCAAAACTAAACTCTTGATTGACAGTAATACATGTGGATAATGACCTTTGGATCAGCTGTTATGGTGCAGTTTCGGTCCATTTGATCTATGGTCAGTTTCGTTTGTATCAGGCACATTTTCCAGTTTGTAATTCTGTCTGTCCCCCATTCATTTTCTTATAATTTTCTGAAAATTTCAGGTGGTTGATTTAATTTATGCATTGATTTTAAATTACAGATGCTTATATGGCCTATATATGTATGTTCATTTCAATGCATGTCTGACAGTCTCCGGTGATTAATTAAATCGATAAGGCTTCAGTGAAACCTGTTAGTTGCCATCAGACCCAGAGCATTTCAATTACAGTAGTACATATGCGAGTAAGTCATATAATTTAGCAAAACCAAAGGCTCCTTTCTATTTAAGATCTGTGGTGTCTAGGTGACAAGCAGCAAGGGATGCCAGATGTATCCTAGTCTCTAATTTGGGTGAACATTTAACTTCCTTTACAGCTTATTAATGTGCTCAAGCCCCACATGAAGCTTGTAGTCTAAAATAAAGTAAGACAGTCACCAAAGCCATGTGTTCCCGAAGAAGAGAGAGAAAACTGTTCCACTATTAAATATGAATAAGGATGTCATCGTGAATAGGAAAAGGGAATATAAAAAATTAAGCTGGACTGGAGTGTGTTGCTGGTTGTGAATGATGCTTTACTCTATACAAATTTAATTTATCCCACTAGTTGACATTTACTGTACTTAACAAACTATGGACAACTGCTTTTCTGCAAATCTCATCTCATACCATATAAAACATCACCGAAGATACTTCTACTTCACAGATTCTCTTTCACTGCCAGAAGCTGGTTTATGCTTGTGCTGCATCACTTTAGGGACCTAATTTCTGCATGAAGAGATGCTGGTCAAATCAATATTTTACCACAGGGAACTTTTAAGAAGTGGTCTGGTGGTTTGTAACAGGACAGACAGACCACCACCAGAACTTTTAAAAAAGAGGATAAAGGTTTACAGCTGTCACAAAAGAATAAGTAAATATGGCAATACAGCTTTTGATTTGCCTTGGCATTTTATTAGAAGAGTTCTAAGTTTGTTATATTCTAATGACACTGCAACAGCAGTGGAGCAAAAAGCTAGAGTTTTAGAAAGAATTTAACGCATTAGCATATGTATGACTCAACCTTTCTGATAATTTCCTCATGATATTCAGTAGAAAAACCTTTTATGTATTTTAAACATGTCACTAATATCATTTCTTTTTCTCTTCCAGTCCTGTGTGCTAAGAACCTGGCAAAGAAAGACTTCTTCCGTGAGTAAAACCTATTTTTACATGTTACTATTTACGTCCCACTCCATCACACATGCACGAGAATAGGCTTTGTCAGCGGTGGCAGCTTGTTGGCTTTTGAAGCTTTGCTACAAAAAAGTCCCACGAGGCCTGCCCTACAGGTTATCAGCATAAAAGCCATTGTGTTTTCCTTGAGCAGGTATTTATCTGTTAGAGAACTGACTTGATTTAATAACAAATCTGTTCTACTTCATTGCTAGTTAAGGTGTTTGTAAAGGCACTGATTTGTTTGTTTAGCTGAAAGGCTGGGCAGCCATTAACCTGGAAGTCACATGTCAACTGGTTCACACAACCATAAATAATCATGAAGAAAGTATGAGGGTGACTGGACAGGTTTGACTGCTTGTAGTATCAGTGCCCAGAGGTAAACGGAGATGCACACATTGACACAAAGAATTATACAGATTGTATTTCTTCACTCACTTGGATATGATATCATTGATATATTTTCATTCATTTATTTATAACGTTGTTTGCATTCTTGTAATTCTTTTTTATAGAAAAATACTAGGTTTGCCTAATCCCTACATTACTTAAAATCCTTTCCATGACCCATAAAGTAGACCGTTCTTGTTACACATCGATTGAGTTTTTCCAATTCTCTTAAAATGGTTCATGAGTGAGTATTAAGACCTCCAGACCAAACATTTTATTTCACAATTTCAAGCCATTTTTCTTCATTGGTTCTTCATTGGTATTTTACTCTCAAAGGCTTTACATTTGAACACACTGTCACATGTCAAGTGTTACCCCATACACATCTTGGCAGGTCATAACCCAGGATCCTGACAATAATGGTGTCTTTCCAAAACTGCAAAATATAATCCTGACTGCTACTAGTTAATCCTAAATGATTTGATGTATGTTTTATCCTGAGAGGATTGTTCATTATTTGTAAAAACAAGAGTATAATAAAATGAAAGTTATAAGGGGAATGTCAAACATGATACCTGACTGACTCAACTAAAGACTTTCCATAAGGGGGCCTTAAAACCCCCTCCTCATTCAGTCATTGTATTTGATCTGTATAGTTAAATAGATTTAATTTCTGTTTAGAGTTACTGATAAATGAATAATCACTAAGAGGTAAAAAGGTATATTTCAGCTGTATAGCAGATCTGTCCCTTTTCTGTTTGCCACAGGGTTGCCAGATCCTTTTGCCAAAGTGGTGGTGGATGGCTCAGGACAATGCCACTCTACAGATACTGTGAGAAATACGCTGGACCCAAAATGGAATCAGCACTATGACCTGTAAGTACACAAACATTTTTATGTGTTGTGTGGTTACTATGGTTACATGCACATGGTCACACAATGCCTGAAATTTGGTCAACAAATGCAGCAGATTGTTTCATCAAAAGTATGTTTCCATGGAGCAGTTATGACAAGTGTTTCAGGAATGCACTCAGTTGTCTGTTTTCCATGTACAGTACCACCCCTTATAAATCCTTTAATTTTTGATTTACCCAGCCAAGTGGGTTTTTTTTCTTTACAACCTTCTCTAAACTACATTAAACTATGATTTGTTTATGTAATCAAACCCAAAAGAGCACAGAACACAAAACAATTTGTGGCTTCATTGCCATAAAATTAAGTTAAAGCACATGGTCATCATCAGTGGTCATCCGGCTTATGGAGAGTCTTGACATAGTTTCACAAAGTCGATGTGCTGTAAATGTTCTTAGTGCTGTGGCTGTGCTGACGGACCATAACAAGCGGACATGACCCTAAAGGACCCAAAGGACCCACTGGCAAAGTTTGATTGAGTTTAAATATGTCGTTGAGAGAAAAAAGACCCACAAACGAGAGTACAAGTTGACCACAGTCAGAAGCACAAGGACAAAGATGGACAAATACCACTGGGCATGAAGAGACTTACAGTTCATTTAAAAAAAGACATAATAGAGTCCAGCTGCAGTCTGCATTTTTCACATTTTTGAGTTCATGTAATTTTTGCATTCCCTAAGACGTCTATGAATGGCCTTTTGCGGGTGCATATTATTTTAATGCACACACCTGTTTCTGCCCTGTCAACATTCACTTTGCTTCCACTCCCACTTTTTACGTAATTGTCTTCCCCTTTTCTATATGCCTCTTGAAGGAGTGGGTTCCCCGCCAGCGACCCCCGGCCTCTGGTTCAGGAAATGACTATCATGCCACAGAAAGCAGATAGGAGTGTGGGCTTAGCAGTTTGAAAGCACACCACGCCCCCATTTCCAGCCTCCAGCTTCAGAGATGGGATCTGTTCCTATATGACACTGATACCGCCAAGAGGCATGCTGCCCTAAATTTCCAACAATAAGCACACCACTAACCATCCTTATACCGCAGTTGTTTTTGAATAGAAATTTGTGTTTTGCACAGACAATCAGAACAACAAACCAACTATTTACAACATTTTGTGTGGAGGGGTTATGAACTCTTGAAAACGACTTCTGGTTTTGGCAAGTAGCTGTGTCTCTAGTGTTTGGTGCATCTTCATTCACTTCTGGGGTGTGGACTTGAATTTGTTCACTGTTCCTTCTGACTTTTTTATTCTCTGCTTACTTACTTGTGTCTAATGTGAACCTGTGTTATGTCATTTAACTCAAACCACATACAATTGCACCGCTGTACAGTACTTCTCTTTCATGGAAATGTTTTAGCTGTAGCATCCAAAAACTTAATCAAAACTTTGTGTCTCCTCACTTTGAGGTATTAGTGGCTTCAACACTTTCCTGCTTCATTCCTGTCTGAAGAAAGAAGGTGCTTTTATTTCCAAATGTGGAAGCAGAGAAATGAGAATGGCTGTAGATGTAGCAGTGGGTTCTGTGGGAAGCCATGGAGCATATTTTGGTATCAGCACTAACAAAATTAGTAATTGCTTTGATTCTTACAGACATCTGTTCACATTTAGGCCTGAGCCATTTTATCATGAAAAGCCTATTAGACACAAATGTTGTGGGTATTTTACCAAGCAACCTCTTAATTTGTGTTACACAATTAATATGATACACTTCCCTGTGCGTAGAAGGGATGCCCCTCTGCTCCTTTCAGAGATACAGGATAATATGGAGCTTAATTGTAGTATTGCCAGCAAGCCTGTAATTATGCGTGTCTGTGCCACTGATTTTGTGCATTTGAATGTTGCTGTGTGTCTACTGCTGAGCTGTCTGCTTCCCAGACAGTGGTGGAGCGCATCGCGGGGACTTCCTCCGTTTTAACCACGACTAGACTGGCCTCAGCTCTGCTACATCTGCTCAAAAACAACCAGGCACATACACACCACTTAGTTTAAATTCAGCTAATCAACCTCATTACACAGTCTCAAAGCCTTTGCTGCAAACACTGTCTGCATTGTTCTCTTTTCTGTCAAAGCCAGAAAGTTTTTGCATTTTGCCTTTTTACAACTCTCCTTTTACTAAATCTGAATTTTACATTTATATTTGGATTGTAAAGTCATTTTTGTTTTGTTCTTAACCTTTTCAGATACATTGGAAAGGCAGACTCCATCACCATCAGTGTTTGGAATCACAAAAAGATCCATAAAAAACAGGGTGCAGGTTTTCTGGGATGTGTTCGCCTCTTGTCAAACGCCATAAACCGACTTAAAGACACTGGCTGTAAGTATCTCTTCTGTTGTGAACCCATCTTGTACTGTGCACACGCCTGTTGTTTTACTTTTATCTGGCATCTTAATAGTGGGCTTCTGCAGACTGTGTATGTCAACAGTGCCACTGTTCTGTCCCTACCAGGCATCTGATCCCCTGATCCCTGCCATTTATTGCTAAAATATTTACAGATTCAAAACATTGTCTGCTTTACATTCTGCACCGGCACCTTGGATTAATCAATGCCCCCTTTTTTGCTGTAGGGTCCTCTTAAAATTGTCTATGAAATAAACAGTTGACCTTTTTTCTGCTGGTAGTGTTCACTGAAAAACTGTTTGACTTGAGCAAAGAACAAAACAAATTCAATGCTCAGCCTTATGGTTCCCACATCAAATGACTGTGCCCGTTTTTTAAGTTGTGTACTTTGTGTGTTTCTTGTTTGTTAGCAGCGTTTCCTTGTTGGCAGTGCCAGTAGTTTTATACTGACACATAGTATACACTTAACCCTAGACCATACTGTCCAATTAACATTCTTTCCATCTATTATGCTCTTTTTCTTCAATCCATCTCCCTGACCTGTCTTAAATACATGCATTCAGACATGTAGCAGAACTGCCTCATTCAGTCACTTTTTCCTTCTTATCCAGTGTTTTCATTTTTCCATTCATCCGTTCAATGAGTTATGCCCACAAGCACTTAAGGATTTGTCTTGATGTTATTTTCATTTTTCTAGTTGTTTCATATTAAACCAGAACTGCAGAGCTGGAGCAAATGCAGGCAACTATAGTTTAGTTGACATAGACATACTTTTATTCTAAAGCCAACTGTCAAGTAAAATACTTCCCAAAGGAGCTCAAAATAGGTTTAAGCGACCTTTAACTTAACTTCTAAATAGTGTTTGGCTCACATGCATATTCCAACCACAACAGCACCAGTGTCGCCTCAAACAAACCCTGACGGGGATTCAAGGCCGGTGCCATTCTAGTGTTGCGCCAGAGGACATGCCCTTCGATTTACCCTCAATCTCCAGAAACAGATGCCATAGGCTTCAGTTAGGCTCCAGACCAGCCACTTAGTCTGCATACAACACAGCAGAAATTATACTTTTTCATAAACTCAGGAAGTGGACAGAGAGACATGATCTATGACAAGACACCAGTCTGTACATTATGTCTTTGTCCTTGTCCCGTACATTTTTCGGGCTGCGGTCTGACGTACACACAAACACAATGAAATGCACACACAATTTTTACTGGAATGGCTTTGGTTCCTAGAAGTGATATTTGTGCACTCAGCTTAGTTTTTCATCCAACATAAATTGGCACAAAGCACACACACACACACACACACACACACACACATCTGCAAACCCAGTGGGGTTGCATATGTGTCATTGTTTCATTTACTAGAAGTCTGTCTGGCTTTACACTGAGCTCAACTTCCTGTCGCAACACAGACACAAACCTCTGTCCTCTGCCCCACTTCTAAACCCAAACACACCACAAAGTTTCAAAATGACTCCTCTGTTTCTCTGTCTGCCTTGGTTTGAACTCTGCTGTTGATTTGACATTGTAGTGTTGTCATGAGATAATAAATATACACATGCTTGTAGTTACTTAGCTGTGACCCATGTATTAGATGGCCCTGCTGAATTATACGCTACAGGGAGGCCTTTTAAAGTCGGTCTTATTTGAGATATAAATCTGCTTACTATTTCTGCTATGCAAGACTGAAACCATCCTTGTTTAGTCTAGACAGGTATCCGGAGCATATGCAAACACATGTGCATTGACATCTGGGAGCCAGCTACACAGTTATTTAGATTTGCTGTGTCCATAAATACATACAGACTCAGTAATACGTACAAGACATGACAAATCCAATCTGACATGGGCCTGAAGAACTGGGGCAGTTCTTTATCTGCTTGTCTCAGTCATCTCTCCGTCTGCATATTTCCTTTCCTCCTGTCTGCTCTCTGCCTCTTCTTCCTATCCTTTGAGGGGTTTTTTCTTACTTTTAAATAAGCCATTTTAATCAAACAAAAGACTCTTTAAACTTTCTCTGCATAAGCACAGACAGGGCATTGTCAGTGGGTAGCATTGCTGCTCAGCTGCACTGGTCATGCACATCTCTTTCTAAAATGATGTGCATGTGGTCAGAGACTGCAGTGTGTATCTGTGTCTCGATCTTGTTCAGACTTTTCTTGGGTTGTGCTTGTTCGATTTGTGTTTGCTGCTCTAAGGTGATGTGAAATGTTTCCTTTTGAGTAATCAAATGACACGTTTGCATCTCAATATTTGGAAAAGCTTACAAATTAAGTATGCAGTTTTAAATATACATAAATACAAACTTTTATTTCTAACATTCAGTTGGACACCTTCTGCATCAAGTGAGTGTTAAATGTGTTGAACACATTCCTGTATATTTTGCAGATCAGAGACTCGACCTGAATAAGCTCAGCCCCAATGACAATGATACTGTGAGAGGACAGATAGTAGGTAAGAAAAGAAAACAAACCAAGCCTTTAGTACACTTGGATGGACTGATGGTCAGAGAAAAACATTCATAATGTCATAGTAATTACTTTAAAAATTAAATGTTGAAGGAATGTTTTTTGTTTATTTTCTGTGCAGTAAGTCTTCAGTCAAGGGATCGCATCGGGACAGGAGGGCCGGTGGTAGACTGCAGCCGTCTGTTTGACAATGACTTGCCTGATGGGTAAGTATGTTACATGTTACTAGAGGTCTGGATAACCTCTAGTGTACTTGTTCACTGTCCAGGAGTTTGTTGTGTTGTTCACTTAACAGAAGTTGTGCCAAACTTGTTTGACTAGTCTTTGAGGTTTATGTGTAAGGCTACATTTGAGCTACCTACACCTCTGATATAATATTTGTTTTTATTATTCCCTCTAAACAGTTGGGAAGAGAGAAGGACAGCCTCTGGCCGCATTCAGTACCTGAACCACATCACTCGAACAACACAGTGGGAGAGACCAACCAGGTAAAAGTGCATGATTTGCAGTTGACACCAGAGTTGCTTTGAGTTTTGCTCAGTTCAAACGAATTCAAACTCAACACGACAACAGACTCAGTCAGTCGTGAGTTCATTGTTTTTAATTTTTTTCACCAACATCCACACACTTGACACTCACATATGTCATGCACAAACACAGCTAAATAAACGAGCCAGGCAGTCGGGCAGTCAGGTTTTACTTGGCCCCGCTGCTGCAGGAACAACTGTCGCCTTCCTACTCAGACAGTATCAGTGAAGCTGTTAGTGGAGTAAGTAAACAAATGGCACCACCCCCACAACTCCACTCTGCTATTGCAAGGATAAAGAAATGGAGGAAAAGTCAATTTATGTGGTGGGAAGTAAGAAAATGGCCAGGTCAAATAGGTGGAGATAGACAAAGAGACCTAAGAGGTTTCACATTAGAAAGGAAACCTAGATGATAGTCATTAGATCTTGTATTACCTTCATTTTCTTTGGCTTCTTGTGCAAATGGAAAAACTACAAATGTGCTCAAAGATGGGAAAAGATCAAATCACAGATGAGAGAGAAGTGAGATGGCAACAAAGTTCGACTAAATCGTTGTCAGACATGTAAAACACATTGAGTGAGTGTATGCCATTTCTGTTCTGTTTTCCTAAGCCCTGTTAATACATACCATACACACACAGACTCGCACCTGAGAATCTTGTTCCCCGTTTGCTTTTATTCAACACGTAATCCTTCATATCACTTTAATCCTATCCCTAGTCATTAAATGCATTTTTCTTTGTCAAGACCCATGCCAGAAACCTTTTCCCTCTCAAAAGGGAGCTTGTATCCTTGGAAACATTTATCTAGTGCGTAATGTTTTTTTGATGGTGCTCAGGCCAGCGTCGGAGTACTCCAGCCCATCAGGACGTCCTCTGAGCTGTGTAGTCGATGAGAACACACCTGTTATGACACCCATTAACGGGGCAGAGGCCAGTGGTCCTCCAGGTGAACATCGGCTCCAGGAGAGACGGGTTCGATCACAGCGGCACCGAAACTACATGAGTCGGACACATCTGCACACACCACCTGACCTGCCCGAGGGTTACGGTGAGTAACAAGACCCCAGTTTCCATCAAGTGAAGCGTAATCAACTGTGCTGTTTATCATTAGCTGCTATTGCCCAGCGGCTCATGTTTGAGCAAAACCCAAACTCCACCTGTGTTAAATTTTCAAGAGTGATACAGTTCATAGTTTCTAAAATTAGATCTGTGTGTGGAGTATTTTAGAATCAAAGGCACAGTGCTCTCGTAATTGTGTCTGGGGAAAGAGATACTTAGAGCAGTTTTTTTATGAGATGACACTGAAGTGTTTTTGATCTTTTTTCTGCTGGATTGAGTCCTTTTTTTCTCTACTTAACTGCACTGCACTGTATCAAGACCACACTGCCGCCATATTTTTATATCTTGTCAAATATGGTGGTAAAATATTTGAGCTTAGTAAACATGGTATTGGTAAAAATGGATAAAAGATGGATTTTTTTTTTTAATCAAAAGCCTTTATCAAAAACACTTTTTAGATTTACATTTTTTTTGTGCCTTTTGTGTGTTTTTGTGTGACTACCTTGGGTTTATAAAGCTATACAATAAGGAAAATTTAGCCACAGTAATACCTCTGTACCTACTGTAGTATTACTTTAGAAACAGGAGCAGCTTTTAGAAAAACTTTACTTAAACCCCAGCCCACAGTGCACTCCACAAAACCCACAGAGTCTTTAAAATAAATGATTTCTTTACGATTGCTGTTGAATGCCAGTGAATAGCACTGTTGGACTTGTTCTGCTGCGTCCAGAGAGACTGGCTGAGGTTGGACAAAGTGAGTCACCGATGCCCGACAGTTAGTAGACTTTCTTCTTGAACCCTCTGAACCACGGCTGGGTGTGGCATCGGAGCGTGTGAGAATGAACTGGAGACAGAGAATGTGTGAGGGGAAAAAGAGAGGTTGGCAGGAAATAAGTTGTGCCACTAGGAAGTCAGGGTGGGGGCACAGTGATGGATTAGTGGCTGAATACATGAGGCCCAGCCATGCGCAACCTGGAAGGGACCAAACTCCAGCAGCCAATAGTTAAGCAAAAATGTCCAGCCTTTTTCTTATGGACCTCAAATCCATTATTTTTTTAATTTATTATATTAGCTGATTGCGTTTTTCTTTTTGTTTCCCTTGTTTTCTTGAGATTAACATCGTGGATGGCTTTCGTATCGCACTCCAAACAAGGCACTTCAGATGAATCCATTTGTTCACAGAAAAACCTTTGTTGAAGTATTTTATAAATTATCTGTACATTTTATTTTAACCATCCTTCTGGGATTGCTGTGGAGACTGTAGAGGAACTGATTATATTGGCCCACACTTTGAGAAACTCTTAGGTCAACATTGTTGCTAAAGTTTCCCTGTCACATCAATTACACACAGACTTCACTTTTGCCAACACTCACAAACTCACCATCAATGTTTGTACCTACAATCATCATGTCTGTTATGTTCTGATTTTTTGCCCCGTTAATTGTTATTGCTTTTCCCTCTGATTCTTTTCAGAGCAAAGAACAACTCAACAAGGTCAAGTCTATTTTCTCCACACACAGACTGGAGTGAGCACATGGCATGACCCCCGGGTACCCAGGTAACTTCTTTATGTCAAATTCCTAACATCTTAACCTGGCAGCTTTTGATTCTTAATATCGTCATATTATTTGCATATTAAATAAAAAACAACATAAGACTAACTATATTGTTATAATCTATCTAATACAAACTGACAGAGTCTAGCTGGATTGTATCAAGTTTAATGACTTACTTACTTTTTAGAAATTATATTCAAAAACATCTTATTAGTCAAATTTCAGGCTCATTTTGGGGTCAGCCAAACAAATGACCCTCTCAACCAGGATAGATATCGAGGTAAATGTTTAGACAGATGTAATGCGCAGGCCAACCATTCTGCATTCAATCATATTGTTTCACCAACTCTCAATAGTCAATCCACTGGAGATTACAAGCAGAACTATTGCGTTACATTTTTGGCCTGCTTTTTGTAGCTGCCTCTCAGCTATGAAGCACACGCATACACCATGCAGCTCACAGCAGTCTCGTCAGGGTTTGGGCATTTTGGGAAGAAATCACCCACCATGTAAGGATGTGCTTTGTCTTTTAAAGATGTGTCCTTACTTAACACATGGATGCACATTGCAAGTCCTCATTAGGCCACGTCCCAGACAAGTGATGACAAGATCATGAGTAAAAAAACTTGAATTTTATCATTTTTATGTTTTACGTTTTATGTTCTTTCACCTCATAAATTCACATCAGCTCATGAGGAGTCTCTTATCACATGTGTAGTTGTATATGGATTTAAAGTGTATCTGCTTGTCATGGATGGTAATGCTATGTTCTCTTTTGTCAGGGACCTAAGCAATGTGAACTGTGAGGAGCTGGGCCCTCTGCCCCCAGGCTGGGAGATCAGAAATACTGCCACAGGACGGGTCTACTTTGTGGACCACAACAATCGTACAACACAGTTCACAGACCCACGGCTGTCTGCCAACCTGCATCTTGTGCTAAAGTAAGCATTATCAGACCAAGGCAATGATAGGATGTACGGTCAAGGATACTCATAGTATTTTTTATGCAGTTTATTCATTTAAACTCTCTGATTAGATTGGAACAAGTGAAGATAGAAAAGCTAGAATTAGTCTTCACCAATTGTGAGACTGTTGTGACATTATCTCTTGGCTCTTAGTGCTTCTTTCACTTGACATTTTTGTTCTCTCATCCCCCACGTTATTCTGTCTTTGCCATTGGGCCTTTCCCGTTTTCTTGATTTCTTTCTTTTCTTTTCTTTTTTTATTTTGTTATGTCCTTGTATATTGCCTCTTTCTGTTTCACCCTTTCTGTCTTTTATCATGTTTGCATTTTTGTCTTGACCCCTGTTGTTTTGTAACCCTGTGCTTTTTTCCTTTTTCTGTCTTTCTTGTTTTCACAAACAGCCCAAGTCCAAATGGATCCCGTGTGGCCATGGACAGCCAAAACACTAACCTCAGGTAACCCACATGCACATGTTCACACAGAAAAATGCAGACACTGTGCATACTTGCAGTTGCACATGTTGAATGACATGCAGTCATGTGAATAACTCAACCGTGAACCAGGTGGACACATATTTTAATACATTGACTCCAGCTGTCTGAGTAAAGCAGTTTCAGCAGCCAGTCAGTCAGAGCGTACCACATACACAGTTATCACAAGTGAAAATGCTGAGTGTGATACTTGTGCACCGGGGAATAGCCAGAGAGTGTTTGTACATTCAAAGTAACCTTCCTCAGAGTGGATGTTATTCGAGTTAAACTCACTGCCTGTCGCTGTCAGAGGGGCTGTCACTCTGTCTCCTGGTGTGTTTGTGCTTTCTGTCAGCGGTCTGACTCGCTAAAGCTCAGCTCACAGCCCCCCAAGCCACCTGAGAGACCCCTTTCTGGAAATAATACTTAACATGTGTTAGCACAGCAGCTCCAAGCTTAGCACCCATTCTCATATTCACTGATTTTCCTGCCTTTTTTGGTATTTTTCTGTCAAAACATTTTGCAATAACAAAAACTGGCACGACTTGTTTGGGAAATTGTCATCTGGTCATTTGGTCAAATGGTATCCATGTGTGTCAGAACATCTGGTTGTGACTTGAACCTCAGCTATGTTTTCCAGCAATCATCATTAGCAGCTTGTCGGACTCCTTTTTAGGAGTGATTTGAAAGAGTCCACACAACGTTGCCTTGAATAAGTCGATATTAAAACGTTTTTCTTAATCATATTTGGGGGATTTTTATCCTTTATTTGATAGAGACAGTGTCCATAGACAGGACACCAGATGAGAGAGGTGAATGACATGAAGCCAATGCACCCGAGCAGAAATTGAACCTGATGGTTCATATTTTACCAGGGGAACCACTGAGGCAGCCCAGATATTAACAATGTTTAATTTCTGTTACTGATTTTTGAGGGACATACTGAGTCATAAAAACTGTTAACAGTTTTTGTATAAATGTTGAAAAAACAAAGACCTGCCCTTATTTGAGTATTTTTTGGATTCTTAAGAAAAGCCCTTAAGAGGGCAAATATGTCCTCCTGCTTATACTTTAAGCTTTACAGTCTACAGTTGAGATTTCTGATTGCTTTATTAGGTCAAATCAGATAGACTTTGAAAAGTTACTTAAGCTGGTCTTATTTGACACTACAGTCACGTGTATTATCTATCTTTATTCAGACTCTCCTTTTGTCTCCAAAAGCTGTTAAAGTTATCATGCCTGGAGCTGGTTCACTGTCGGAACATCTGAATTTAATAAATGCTGTGACTAAAGAATATTTTAGTCCAAACTGCACAGATTCACACACACCTCGACCTTGCTATACTGCTGCAATGTACTGACGCAGTCTGTCTGTGAAGGATAGTACTACAAGGGGTGATGTGGGCTGCTGGAGGCCAACATGCCGTAGTGCAAGGTTTGGTTTTCTACATTAAACACAAACACAGCTGTACAGACCAAGGTGTGAAGTGTCTTTTGTTATATTTTGAGTTGTTGGGCTGCTGTTATCGCTACTTTTTACTGTCTTTCTTTATGTTTTATAATCACTGATGTAGATTTAACTACAGAATTTACAGACATGCATTAAGGCTTCACTGCTTTGTTGTGAAGTAGTGGGACACATTTTGGTCTCACACCACCTTTCGCTGCCTACCTCAGACTGATGAAGGCACTGAATTGTCAGACTCAGACACGGCAACATTACTGTGGTCTGCCGCACTGTCTCTCGCATACTTTGCTTCCTGCGCCGCTCCAGAGCGTTTATAGATTACATCAATGTTTGCGAAAAGGTATTTTTAGTTGGCACAGGTTTTGGGTTTAGTAAGCAGCAGCAGGTAATTTCCCAGCCATCTTAGAGTATTTACATAAACATTTGCATTGATGGTTTAAGAAATGGGGATTATCGGTGGATGGCATATTTAACCTATAAAGGATGTCTACACAGCCCAAGTCTTTACACTATGTTCTGCTTTTCTTGTGCTCTTATAGTAAAGCAAAGGCTAATTGTATGTATAGGCATGTCTGTGAAAACACAATAATACGCTCTATAATACAATTTACTTGTTTTTTGTTCTTTAGTCTACATAGTTTTCAGTTTGTTTCCAGTCATCATTCACATCTAAGCATTTTGCTTTAACTTTTGCTCATTATCATCAGATCTTCAAAAGCAGCTTTTTTTTTAGTCTGTAGACTGTCTCATCTCTGTCGACTGTCTGCTGCTGGTTTCCTCCACTTCCTGTTCTGTGGGAGCAGGTAGAAACTGCAGATGTGGGAGTTAGCAGGCGGTTTAAGACGCTATATATTTGTACTGTCATGCAGCGTTTTAGTCAAGACCACACTGACCAAGGCCAAGACTTTTAGGGATCAAGATCAGTGTATGATACATTGAGACCGATCACAGGGAACAGTTCTAAAACCAAACACTGCAAAACTGTGGAGAGGTTAGCGTTTAATACAGGAGGCAGGAGAGATTTTTCTAAAATAAGATAAAAGGATGTTCCTGTGTCCAGACTGCGTAAAATCCATTTGCGTATAGTGAAATAAAACCCCAAACTAAGAGTATAACATCATATATTGACATTTCAACATTTTGAATCATTTGAATATATGTGTGTGGACATGGCCCAAAATGTTTATGTAAATTCAAGAGGATGTGACGTTCAGTAGTCAGCATCATGAGTTTCATTTTGTTTTAAAACCACTGCGTACAAACCGATACACCTTGTTCTTTCTGTGGGGTCATTGGGTTTTCTGACAGTTTCACACAGAGGCTTTAACATTCTGTGGGGTTGGCAGCGTTGGCGTTATTTGGCCAATGTCCGTTCTCTGCAGTGTTTTAGGCCGTCAGTGTAAAGAGCAGGGAGCAGCTGATCTTCGGAGCAGATGGATACATAAAGGGTCTTTTGATTCTCTGGGCAGGACGGGGGGCATAAGGGTGGCGCGTGTGGCTTTAACACCACTACACCTTCTCGGCACTCATTGCAGCCCACCTGTGTAAGCTGCTATGAAGGAGCTGGACTTTGTGCTACGTGCTCACGGGCTCGAACTCAGTCTGTGATCAAGGCCTTTCATGCCTCCAGTTCAGCAGCAGGTGATTCAACTTTGGCAAATGGCCACAGCTTATTTTCTTGATTTCTCCATTTCCCCCTTTCCCTGCTCTCATCTTATACTTGAGAGTTTATATTTCTCACAAATTGTCATACTTCTCTTTAGCTGTCAAAGAAATAGGAGCCATTTTTCCTCTTTTCGTCCGGTACAATTTTTTGTTGTTTGCTGCGTTTGTATTTTCTATATTTACCATTAAATTTGCAGAGCTCTCGCAGTTTGGAAACCAGAGACAGTGAACTATGTTAAAGCATATTTTTAATTGCATTGTGCCCTCAGAAGAAGAAAAAAGTGTGTTGAAATTGTGCTTTATTATATGGTTCTTGAGCTTGCCAGCCAAAAGCAACTCCTTCCATTTTTTTCCTCCCCTCCTCCTTCCTAAAGTGGTTTTTAGGACTGCTTTGCTGTAGTCTTACCCTTTCTTTGACATGCTAGGAGCCCCGGCAGCTGCCAATAAAATAAATAGCAGCCGACTTGATTATACAGGGATAGACTGGTGAAACACTGCACCCGTTTAGTTTGGAAAGCCCAAATAGATGAGGCCTTTTTTCTAGTGTACAAGGAGTGTTGGAATAAGTGGGCGGCTGTGCGCCGCTGTGCTAAAAGGCCTTTCTTCCTTTTATATACCAATGGGGAACTCTTGTGCCTTTGTTTGGCCAGTGGCAGTCTCGATGCTCCACTCCCAGCGGAGGACAGTGGCTTCTTTTAAAGAGGCCCTCTGCTAACTCAGCGTCTCCTCGCAGGAAAATGAGGACCGCTGTCCAGTTGAAGGCGAGGATGGATTATGTTTTTACGAGGCCCACCCAGGCATCCCACCACCAATACCACTCTGAGGCTAAAGCAGGCCAGAGCTAGATCACTGACCATGGCATACCTTTTTAAGAACTTATGGGGTGTACCATCCCAAAAGTAGCAATGGAAAACAGGTCACTTAAGTCCACCGTCACACATTTTCATTTACTTCACTTGCTATTTCAAGCTTTGTTAAAACAAGGCTGCGCCAATATAATTTGTAGGAAATAAAACCTCTTCAGCCCCATGTTGACACAAACAAGACCAGAGGTTTATGTAATTTTTTCCCTTAACCTCAATGAAGAGCTCTTGCGGTCAGTAAAGGAAGTGCCTGTCGTGGTCCGTGGTGTGCAGGGGTTACCAAGCAAACAAAAGCATCTTCATTAGATGGAATGGAACTTGTTTTGGGATGGATAACAATTTTTAAAACAAAGACAGCAGTGTGTAGTGTGTTTTTGCTAGTGTGTGTGTGTGTGTTCCTTTGCTTATTCGGGCTATATGTCCCTACTCTGTCCTCTCTAGTGTAATCTTTACAAAAGTCTAGTCAGAGGTGCGCCTGTCCACTGTTGAGTCAGTGTAGTTCTGTTTTTTTCCCCTCTCCCATTTGTCTCAAAGAACAAACTGTGCTTATATTTTCTTTTTTTAAGGTTGTTGGAGGGGGATTCCCCTACTGGACATTTTCTCATTTGTTTGTTTTTCTATTTGATATTTGTGCGATTTTTATTTTTTAATAAATGCAATTCATGAAGCCCTAAGGAACAAACAGAGGTGACATTTGAATCATAAAGGTGCCTTCTGGCTTCTATCTACAGTCACCCGAATCAGCTGAAGGACCAGAGTGGTCCTGGGGGTCCTCCACAGGCTCTGTCCCCTGCCCAATTACCTGAGGAGGCAGAGTGCCTGACAGTGCCCAAATACAAGCGAGACCTGGTGCAGAAGCTGAAAATTCTGCGGCAGGAGCTGTCCCAGCAGCAACCACAGGCCGGTCACTGTCGCATCGAAGTCTGCCGCGAGGAGATCTTTGAGGTAAGTTATTACACAATCAAAATATGAAAGTGCTGTTAAACCTGATTAGCATATAAACTGACCCAAATGTTAAAATTTAAATTGGCTGAAAAAAGTAGAGAATAGCTTTAACCATAGTGATGTTTCATTTCTGTAAAGGCACTGTAATGTATGCTCCAAAACAGAGAACTTGCATCCTGTGTGTTTTTCATGTGATCACACGTTGACATGCAACTTTTAAATGTCTGCAGAATGCTCAGAGGCCCAGATCATTGGATTTTACTGGCATTTTTACCCTTCTTTTACAATGTGCACTAGAAAAGGGCCCGAGGCAGAACCAGTACTGAGAATCCCTTTATGATTTCAGAAGAAACCCAGAGCAGAAAGGCTTCACAGGCCCTCTCTCTCTACTTGTGTCTAATGCTCTCTCAATCATTTGTTCGACCAAGACATTCTTTGTGGATGATTTCAGCAGCTCCAGAGATGGAGGGGGAGAAGGGGGTGAGGAAGGGAGCTAAAGCAGCAGTGGCAAGTATTCGGTGCCAGACATAACTTCATAACTACAAGTTGAGCAATGAAAAATATGACTTCATCTGGCTTTGACGTGACAGCTGTGAAAGGGGAAAGTGAAGTGTGAAAAGCAGCTCTGCAGATCGACTCGAGCTTTTACACACAAAGTGATATACTCATATGCCCATACTTTAGTGTGTTGTTCATTTGTTCTTAGTGATTTTCTGTCTTCTCTAACACACTCGATACACACGTGACATGAATGTGAAAGTGTCTCAAGGGATTTGAACTCTTTCCGTAGTTATTCCTAAGGTCTGTCTCAGCTGTTACTACAGCAGAGCTAGTTGTCTGAAGAGACATAACCTTAAACCCATCAAACCCAGATGATTTGTCTGCAACTTTGTCAGATTACTAGAATCAACTGTGATCCTGTGATTTTCACTGTGGATGACATGTCTGTGCATTAAAGGAAATGAGCTGTATTTGTATCAATTGTATTCAGTAATATTGTGACTTACGTATTGTTTTTTCAAATCCAGTCCAAATGTGTTCTCTGTACTTGTCCTAGGTGTCACTTTTCTTTACATTTGTTTAACCTTTTGTGTTCATTTGTAGGAGTCGTATCGGCAAGTGATGAAGATGCGCCCAAAAGATCTCTGGAAAAGACTAATGATCAAGTTCAGAGGAGAAGAGGGACTGGACTATGGTGGTGTAGCAAGGTACATATGCAGAAATTCAGTGTGTGTTTTTGATTTTGTTTGCAGAAGTACATTTTAAGTAGAATATGTCTCCTCGTCTAGGGAATGGCTGTACCTGTTGTCCCATGAGATGTTGAACCCCTACTATGGTTTGTTCCAGTACTCCAGGGATGACATCTACACGCTACAGATAAATCCTGACTCTGCTGTCAACCCGGTAGATATTTCTGTTTGTCATTAAATGATAATTCATGTATGTAGAGAGGCACCATCTCAAAAGATTGTGCGAAATGAAAAAAATCCTAGCATTGTTTGTATTTAATGAACACAGATGAGATTTTTCAATTTTGCTCTAATTCTTGCCGTCAGATGTTGTTTTATGCATATTATAATCCTGTTACTGTTTGCAGGAGCACTTGTCGTATTTCCACTTCGTGGGTCGCATCATGGGCATGGCGGTTTTCCACGGCCACTACATTGACGGAGGCTTCACATTGCCATTTTACAAACAGCTGCTTGGAAAACCTATCACACTCGATGACATGGAGTCTGTGGACCCTGACCTCCACAACAGCCTCGTCTGGATCCTGTAAGATCCTAACCATTAATCTCAATATTTCTAACTACATTAACTTAAGTGGAAGCTAACACATTGAGTATTGACTGCTCTATTTATCACGTCAGCATTAAATGACTGTTGAAGTAACTATTCTTTTTGTGAATATACCTAATCTTCCGTTAAATATTGAGATCAACATTGTCATTAGAACTAAAGTTCAGTGGCTCCCTCTGCTGCCTCATAAAATAAACAACACATTTGTTGCAAGTTTGTGTTCAAATTTAGTGGGTTTAGTCTGAGAGCAAATATATAAATTAGTAATAATAATAATATAAAATTTTAGTCAGTTCTTATATTTATTCTTCAAAATGTATTTACATTAAGTTCTTCCTACTCCTCAGGGACAATGACATCACAGGTGTCCTGGATCACACTTTCTGTGTGGAGCACAATGCTTATGGAGAAATCATCCAACACGAGCTCAAACCTAATGGAAAGAGTATTCCTGTCACAGAGGAAACAAAGAAGGAATATGTCAGGTACAGTTGCAACACAAAACGTGACCACTGTGTCAGGAAACAGTCAAGTCAGTTCACATCAACCCACTCCAGTGCCACAAGAGATTGAACATCATAAAACACAGGAGAGTTGTCAGTACCACTAACTGTATTGTTCTGCAGGTTGTATGTGAACTGGCGTTTCTTACATGGGATTGAGGCACAGTTTTTGGCCCTGCAGAAAGGCTTTAATGAGGTCATCCCACAGCACCTGCTCAAAGCCTTTGATGAAAAGGAACTAGAGGTTTGATATTACCATTAAAATCCACAAATGCATGTATTAGTATATTAATAATAGAGAGGCACACACCAATCTTTTTCAGCTCTGAATCTCATGTGTCTTCTCTTCTCTCAGTTGATAGTATGTGGCCTGGGAAAGATTGACATTTCTGACTGGAAGTCCAACACTCGTCTGAAGCACTGCACCCCGGACAGCAACATTGTCAAGTGGTTTTGGAAGGCAGTGGAGTCATTTGACGAGGAGAGGAGAGCCCGTCTTCTGCAGTTTGTTACTGGCTCATCTCGAGTCCCGCTGCAAGGCTTCAAGGCTTTACAGGGTACTTCAGCTGTCATATATACTGGAAAGTCTCTAAAGAAAGAAACTATGACATTCATTTTTTTCCCCTGTAGGAGCCGCAGGACCCAGACTTTTTACCATCCACCAGATTGATGCCAACACCAACAATTTACCCAAAGCCCATACCTGGTATGTAGGCAAGTCAATGAACCAACTGGTAGCTCTATATGGTTATAGGCCACACTGTGACAGGACCAAAGACACGTGATAATTTTTTGTCGGTGTCAGATATTTAGGACAATTATGGTGAATTATGCTGCAACTGTGCATAGTGTAGCAGTTACTTAGATGCTAATGAATAAGACCACGCTCTTTTTGATGAAACATTGAAACCCAGTTGATCTCTCTTTACAAACTCTTTTGTGAATGCGACTCAAGTTGATACTCCCTGATTTTGCCTGTTGTTGACCATAGTTCAATGGTAACTCATGACACAATTCTCTAAACGCACAGTGTGGCAGGGATTTAGAAAAAGCTTGTGCTTATGTTTTCTTTGCTTTGTTTCTGCCAGCTTTAATCGGATTGACATTCCACCCTACGAGAGCTATGACAAGCTGTACGACAAGCTGCTGACAGCCATTGAGGAAACCTGTGGCTTTGCTGTGGAGTGAGAGAACACTGCAGAGCTTTGGCTGGAGTAATGTGGAAGTTTGTGGGACTCCCAGACTCTTAATGTCACTGCGATGTGCACACAGGCTCCAGCAGAGCCTCATATGATCATCTTGTATCTTGGACCAGACTGCAGTCTTCCTCTTCTCAGTGCTCTCCATATTCTTCCATTATTGATATGTTTAACAGCTGCTACAACAGTGACTTACTGTCTTTTTTTTGTTCTCATTCGGTGCAGTTCCTTTAGCCTCATTTTCACTGGAGCGGCATGGTGCGGGTCGGTACTGGCGTGTTTCCATTACCAAATGGGGACTGAAGTGTCCCTAAAAAGCGTACTGCAGAGTACCACTTTGGGCACGTCTTGTCTTGGGGTCCCAAGTCAGAGTGCGTGGTCTGCTTTGGAAAAGGTGCAGCTGCAGTCAGCTGATTAGACGATGCCACTTTTGTGGCACTTTGATGACATTATTGTTTACGTTGCAGATGCCACTCTCTGGACCCAGTAGAGTGGAGACGTGTTCAAGGGTTATCTGTACCAAACCGTCCCATACTGTCCTGATCCGTACCTTAGCCCACAGTAGAAACAAGGCTTCTGACTAGGACAAAAAGACAGAGCTGCTGAAGGCTTTTAGTATGTTTTTTGTATGATTGTAAATGAGCAGGGTAGCTCTATTTGCAGTCGGAAAAGGCCCCTCTATTGGAAAGACTCAATTTCACCATTAATTTAAAAATCTGTTAGTCAAGCTATACAACATAAAATGTACATTTATTCTCTGACAGCAGACACTTTTGATTTAAATTTACTTGGTTTTTGTCATGCTACTGAATATTTAACTTAAACTCTCCAGGTAGCCACAACTTGCCCTTTGTAGCCATTTAACCTCAAAAAATCAACCCTCCAACCCTGACAGCAGCAGAGTTGGTAAGCTTCATGATAAGAGCACCACACATTCATCCTACCTCAGTGTAATGCTCAGATATTTGAAGGGTTTCATTCCAAACTTACTTGACGTAAGGAAAACTCAAATGGCAGTCATTTTAAATTTTACAGTTCTTTTTCTAAATAGGTTCATTTAATACCAGCAGTAATTCTTTTTACAGCTTTTCGTTGTGAGCATACTGTGTGTTGAGGTAAAAATGTACAGACAGACATCGGTCTGGTGTATTGCTTGTGGTGGGCTTTTTTTTTTTTTTTTTTGTGACTCTGGTGAAAAAGAAGTTAAGTCCTGAATTGCTGCACTGTGGCCCTGGTTCTTTGTAAAGCTCCAACATGTGTATACCAGTGTTTGAATAAGTCAACCTACATCCACACTAACACAAAAACCTCTGTTGATGCTGCAGAGCTGATAAACCTCACCATTTAAAGGTGGCGTAAGTGATATTTGAGAAAGTTGATGTTTAAAGCCAAACCCGTTCTGTCATCCTTTCACCATATCCTTTGCATGATTTGGTCATTTGAATATCACATGCTTGAATAGTGTTGTTGGTAACCTTTCCAAGAGGACTTACTGTATGTACTTATTTGAATCGCTGACTCCACCTTTAAACCTGTTTGGTCTTCCTTTTTGCTCACATTACTTTCAGCAGTTTTTAAATAAACACAAGTCCTGTTAGACCACATGTATAAAGGTCACAACAATCCAACTACCAAGCAGGCCTCATTCAAGCTATTCAAGGCTAACCTTTATTTACACATGCCACGATCATATTAAGTATTTCCCTCTATTTGTCACTTTAGAGCACTTTACAAGATGAGTGATGAGTGCTTTCTTCTTTAGATCAATGTATCATGTTTCATTTGCTATACAACTACATTAGTAATATACAGATTAAAGCGTATATATACACCTGTAATTTTGAGTATATATGTACAAATACATAGCTATTTTGTATATTGTGGCTTAATTTTTCTGTTCATTTTAAATGCAAGCATGTTTGGTGTCTGAGAGACCTCTTTGCATTCTCAGGAGAAGTTTTTGTTTGTTTGTTTTGGATCGTTTTTGTACAAGGCTAGTATGTGAAGAGGGCGACCACTTGTTTTATTGGGAACTCCATTACGCAGATTTATCTCAAAACCCAATGTTCTACCCTATTGCCTGTCTGTTGTCAACCAATAAAAGATCCCACTGGTAAAAATGACAAGTTACTGCAAACATTAGAGGCAACAGAAGATGGCAAAACCCTCAACGTGAAATCCATCCTTGAAAAATGAAGCCTATTTATTTGCATTCATGAAATCCTGTACCTGCCCTTTTTATACATATGTACAATGCCTGTGTTTATATCCACCATGATGCTGTTTTTGTAATCAGGAGTCGCAGCAGAAACATTTGAAACTGTCTTAGTATGTACAGAGAATGAGAATTTAGTTTGGTTTTGTTCTTGTTACTCGGAGCTGAACTAAATGCATTTCAGTTTTTGCACAGTTATAAGAGGACACTTCCTTCTCCTTACCAGAATGTTAATGGGCTGACTGTCTTTTTATGTACATAGATTATACCAGACACAATATGCACATAACCTGCTTCCACCCCTTTGCGCTCAGGCTGCGTCTCTGGGGGTACAGTGCTTCCAGATAAAGGGATTTCTAATGAGTTTAGCCGCTCTGCCCCTGATGCCGCAGCCAAACACATTAGAGACCACGGAGTTTGAAATAAAAAGGCCAAATCCGATAAAACACTATACTGTGGAGTTGGGTGGAGGCTATAATGTCTAGCTCATCGCTTGCTTTCCCACTTCTTTTGATTTTTGTTACAAACAAACCCACGTTCAAGGTTTAAATCCAAGTTTTGTGCGTCTGTGTGAATGATTCTAAATGCAGCAAAACAAAAACAAGTCTTAGTTTGACGTAAACCATGTTTTTATTTCTATCCGGTTTTGTATTTATTATTACCATTTATGTGACAATAGTTTTTCACATCGGCTGCTCTGTGAGCTTGTAACTGACACCTGTACATAGGAAAATAAAGAGGCTGAATAATAAACTTGTTGTACCCCTGCAGAAAGCTGAGCAATAAAACTATGCTGTTTGGACCACACAGCATTATGTTTTATAGAACCATTATGTATCACTGTCTTTTGTTTTGAAATGCAAAGATGACCCATTAATCTGTTATAATCATTTTTATTTGTACTCAGACTTTTATAGTGTGTAGTGACAATAATAAGGATAGAAAGGATGTCTCTGGTGTTGTATCTATCTGCTACCAGAGTTGGAGAATTGGGCAGTGTCCTTAGAACTAAGACAACTTGCTCTAAAAAACAGACTGGAGACTTTGTGGATGTTTTGGACAGAAGTTAATTTACCATCAATGTAGGACCCAGAGACAGTCGATGCTCAGTCAAAAGATATTATAAAGACAAAGGTCATAAGAGATAAGGGTTTCCAAGAGGGTTACCCACAAACAGACACAACTTGGTGTGTGTTGTCATAAATGAGGAATTATAGATTATAGATTAGTTAGGATATAGTTAGATTCATCAGATTCCATTTATTTTTTTCCTATATGCAAGGTGTGACAAAAGAGCGAGCAGTAGCCGAGATCAGAGGCATTTGAGGACTGCTTGACCGTATTCAAAGATTCAAAGCATTTATTGTCATATGCACAGTTGGGAAACCGGTTTCCCTGCACAATCACATTCTTTCTTTGCTAGGAACAATGAATGCAGTGACAAATGTAAAAAGCTTAAAATAAAAAAAGCAGCTTATTAACAATCAAATCAATTAGAATATACAATTGAAATACATTAATGAGCAAGGTAAGTGCATGCATCAGCTGCATGTGCAGTTTACAATGTGCAACAGTGAATCATGGTGATGTCTGATGTCTGTAATGCTGTTTAACTGTTTCAAAGTCTGAGGCAAAGAAAGAGTCATTCAGTCTGGTGCTTCTTGTGTACCTCTGGTGTACTGGGCCGTGCTGGGAGTCTGTGATGGTAAAAAGCCTGCAGAGGGGGCAGTGGAGTCCTGGTGACCCTCTCAGCCTGCCTTCTTGACCAGCAGGTGGTGTTGAGTGTCCAGGTGAGGTCCTCACAGCTCAGGTATTTAAAGCTGCTCACCCTCCACTTCCAGCTCCAGGATAAACAGTTGCTGATGATTATCCTCTCCTTCCTCGTGTCCATGTGTTTTGTTTTGTCCATGTTGATGGTGCTGTTGTTCTCCTCACACCAGGTCACCAGACTGGCCACCTCCCTCTTGTAAGACTCCTTTTACCACCAGTGATACGTCCAATCACTGTCGTGGAAACACAAGCTAAAATGGTTCAGAGCAGAAAAGTGTTTCAAGTCAAAACACTGCAAAGAAACCTACTTGTGGATGTATTAAAATCACTTCAATGTTATACTATATATATTATATTCAATATATTTTATAAACCCTTTCATCATATATTCTTATAAATCTTGTTACACATCCATGTGTCTACAGGTGTAGTGGTGTCTCATTTTCCCCCTAACACCTTCCTTTGGAGGGCCAAGGAGGGCATTGGAGAAATTGGGATAGGGCACTAAGCTGGGATTTATAAAGCCAGGCTCATTCAGGCTTATTTAGAATAAAAAATACCAAGTAGCTGTTGTAAAAAAAAATACCTGTGACACAATGGAGTTTGTGCACACATTTAATAGTATATGCTACAGGTCATTCATGTGTTTGAATGATAATGACATTTTATTTTAATTGCACATTGAATTTGGTCCAAAACTTGCAACTATAAGAACACCCAGTCACAATGGAGTTAAAGAGAAAAATCCGATTATCATTGCCTAAAATTAATAAGAGAGCTCAGAATGTTAGTTCAAAAACAAACCATGTTAAAGTTAAAAAATAAATACTTCCAGTAGTTTTCTCATGGTTTAGGCATTAAAGGAAGACATACAACTTTGTTAAAAATCCTTGCACTGCTGGTCCCTGTTTGGCAAAGGAAGAACATTTTCACTATTTATTTTTTGTTTGTTTGTTTTGCTACACTAACTGCACAGTGAGGGAGCCTTTTCAAAATTCTCAAATGTCAAGTAGTAAAATCCAGAAAACTCATAGCATCATGTGATCGTCAAAGGTTCAGAAAGATAGCAGCTGAAGAGAAAGGAGGAGTTTTCTTCTTATAATAGTGTGTTTAGTTTATTGAAGTGTGTCCGGCATTGAAACTATTATTGTCATGAGACAGAAGGCCTGCTCTGCATCAAATATAGAATGAAGTTCCACTGTAAATTTCCTTTTTGTGCAAATATGCCCCGAGAAAACAAAGCAGTTCAACCGTTGATCCCCTATTGGTGAACGACGCAAACTCTGCTGTGCATTCCTCTGATTACAAATACAGCATTCATTTATAGGAGCCATCCTCAGCTGGTCAGTGCAGATAGCTGGTGTTGTAATTAAAAGATGCCAGATGAATCCGGTTACGCAGCCTCTGAACCTCCAAGTCCTGAAAGTAGTCGTCCTCGTCATTCTCAATGACGATCTTCTGCAGTTCTCGGATTTCACGCTCCATTCGAGAACGCAGCTCTTGCTTCATCTTCAGCAAAGCCTGCAAACAAAAGGCCTGTTTGTATTACCTCTATTCATGTACAATGTTTCCATATTAGAATGTTAATAATAGGCATTAGTATTTGTGATTATGATGATATGTTGATACCTTTTCTTGTGCTTTTTTCCTAACTTGGATGTCCTGTCTCTCTTGGGCAAGTTTTTCAGCCAGTAGTGAAAACTAAAAAACAAAAGAGAACATTATAAATATACTACATTCATACAGAGTCATAAATTACAAATGTTTAATTAATGCAGTGTGTGTCCTACTTGGTCTTTATAGTAGTTTTCCAAGGACTTGATGTGGTCTTGGTGTCGTCTTTGATGCTCCAGCTGCTGCTCCCTGGCGTAGGCTCTGTGCTCTCTCAAGCGATCCTTCTGGTGCGCCAAACCCTCCTCAAAAAGCTGCCGAAACATCTGAACAGAGACACAATGACATATCACATTATGTAAAAACATGAATTAAAATTACAGCTACAAAACTGGCCTGCCTTTCCCCTCTTACCCTCTCCTCCTTGGTGCGTGCCCTCATCAGACGTGCGCGGTGCTGGACGTGGTAATCATTGTGGTATTTCTTGGCTCGTGCTATCTGCTGCCGCTGTTCTCTTAATTTGTTCTGAGTGGACTTCTGCTGCTGGATTCGCTCTTTGAAGTTTCTCTGCAGGATAAAATAACCGGTTTGAAAAATATATGTTGGGCATTTTCTTTGAATTCTGCATTGTCTTACCAGACGTCTGCTGTGTTCTTGCTCTTTCCGAACTATCGCCGACAAAAGGTCATGTCTCCTCTGGGCTTCCTCCATCTATGACAAAAAGACGGAGCATAAAATATTGCTTTATCCCCTTTTAAGGTTTTATTCATCTTGGGTCCCATTGAGACCTGGCATTTAAATCTAGACAGAGTGATCGGAATCGCTAGAGGACAGATGGAAATGCAAGGTCTGAATGGGACCTCGGTGTGCTTTGTCCTACCTGCATGGATAGTTTGCTGCGCCGTTTAGTGTTTGAGGAAGACAGATTGTGAAGTTTGTCCACCTGCTGCATCTGCTGCTCCCACATTTGACCCAGGGCACGGGGTGAAATGTGAAGATGGGGCAACTCCTCGAGAAGCACTGGGAGCAAATCATTTTCCTTCACTTTTACTAGAGAGTAACAAAACAGACAGTTTAAAAGTAAAACAAAAGTAATGTCAAGTCAACAACACTGTCTGCAAATAGGCTGCAAATAATGCACAGCAAATGTAAAGGCAACTGCAATGTACACAAATTAATAATACACACATTTCCTGATAAAACAGGAGTAACCCATGTCAGATTACCAAACACACCTAATACCCGTATTTCATTGTCCTTTTTCAGTGCAGTAGGATAAAGAATATGAATATTTATTAGTCAATAACAATGGCGTATTGATTTTGTCAAGGCTTAACTTACTAGGGGTATCTTTCCTGAAAGCCTCACGTGACCTCCGTCCTGGAGAAGATGTTGTTTTGTGTAGTGACCTCTGCTCAGTCTTTGGTTTAACTGGGGATTGTCTGCGGACTGTAGAGGCATCCTTTAGGATAGTCTCCCTGTATTCTCGCTCCTTCAAAGACAAAGTTAAAGAGTTTAGTTTAGGCATATTTAAAAAAGACATGCATTTACTTATTTTGAAAGATCAAGGTTTTATTGTGAAAATCCATGTCCTTTGGAAACAGCTGATATACAGTATTTCCTTGATGTTTAAAAACGGCCTGTGCTTCATAGAACATGTTTCCACTGGATTAAAATAAAATTACACACAAGAATATTGCATACTGTCATATGTCAAGAATATAACAGTAACAAAGGGCTAAATAAAAAAAGGACTTACAGCTTCTTGGGCTTTGAGGCGTGCCCTGTTAAGCTCCGCCTGCTCTTTATCTTCATACCTTTCTAATTCCTCCTGGTAGAGTTTATTCAGCAGGTACTGGAAAAAAGCAACTACTTGTTTATAACCAGTTTAACACTAGTTTAAATTTGGAAGCATTTGGAGCTGGTTTGTGACCTAATTCATACCTTGCACAATTTCCTTTGTGACAGTCTGTGAGTTGGCCCTCGACATTTTGTTTGATCTGAGGCCGTGAGGTTGCTCTGTCTTCCATCATCGAGGAAAAATGAGTCTGCAACAGATTCCTGCACATCCCCCTGACGTGAACTCCGCTGGCGTGGAGGAGATGGGGACAGAGAGCGGGTCCGTTGAGTAAATTCAGGTTCTGGTTCATATGAATCTAAAAAGGAACAAATGCAGCATTGATATCTTCAAGTCACAAGGTATTCAAACATATCTTAACTAGCCTCAGGGTTGTTTCTGCAAGTAAGGTGGTAAACATTTGGTAAAAAGACAAACAATCAGTCATGTACACAAGACTTAAAAAATAATATAATATTCAGGGTTCTTAAACCGTTTTTAAGTTCAAATTACAGCACTTTTCAAGTACTTTCAAGGTGTGTTTTCATGTTTTTCAAGCACCTTAAAATTAAAAAGTAAATTACATGTTGACATACATATACTGTATGTAGTTTTACTCATTTAAATCCACTGTGGCATAAAAAAAAGACTTTGTTTAAATTGTTGAATACTTCAAAAATGAAACTTGTATGATCAATAAAATGTTAATTTAGTGTGTCCCTTTATGTTTGGTCTCTTTTTATGGAAGGCTAAATGTTTTCTTTACGTGCAAAATGCAAAATTCGAAGAAGAAAATTACTCAGTAAGATTGTGAATTATTAAAGCAACACAATTAGAATTTCAAGCAATTTATCCAAAATTCGAGGACTTTTACAACCTTGAAAACACTAGATTAAAATTCTTTGCAGGCATACTCCATGTATTGTTGCCCTGTGAGGACACTCGTAACCCATAACTGTACTGTGTCTATACCCGTGAGTTGTCTGGACGTCCGGCAACGCTCCATGATGCTGTCACTGTGGTGGGAATGCTTGTCCTCCTCTCTGATCTCATTCGACTCTCCAGTTTCACTTAGGACTCGCTTGAGCATCTGCAAGAATACGTGCAAAAACGTAACCGGAATGCAATGTAAGGAAATACACCTTGAACCAAGTCTGGAGCACCTATAGAGTGTCTGCCACAAACCTGATCGAGCTCTTCCAGTCGATGGGAGAGGTTCTCTGAAATGTGATGTAGTTCCTCCTCTGTTTTCTTGTTCCTTTGCCTGCGATAAGACAAAGGCTCCACGTCCTCCTCATCCTGCCTAATACAGCAAAAAAGATTTTTACAATATGGAGTTCTTCATCGTCATTACAGGTTTTTAAAAAAAACCTTGAAGGCCTTACTTTGCTCTGTCTCTGTGACTGATCCGTTTATTATGTAGTCGTCGTATGTATGTGGTATCCTCCTCTTCCTCCTCCTCCTCTGTGTCTGGAGGGGAAGGGCTGGAGGGTGCCATCTCATTCTGCAAAGTGAGAAACAGCACGTCTGGCTGGGTGCGGAATAAAACCCTCCTGGGACCTCCATTTGTAGGCTGAAAATAACAAGGAAAAGTTTATTAAAAATCATCATAATGACTCATCAAATGCATTTGTACTTAAACAGAATGTTACCTCAAGTGTTTCTCTGTCCACGTCCGTAGCATCTCTTTGTTGGCTGGACTTTTCACTTACCGCTGGAAATCAAGCAAAACGTTAAAGACACAACTAACATTTTGTTCAACATCATTCGACTATTGAGAATACTGACCAGGTGACTGGCATCGAGGAGGAGAATCTTGTCCTATGGTAGCAACACCGTCAGCTACTGTTTTGGGGCTCTGTAAAGGTAAAGGTAAATGAGGTCAATTTAGTACAGTTGATTATCAGTTTATGCTGGTGTTCAGAATCATATGGTCACAAATATAATGTAAAAGTCACAAGTAGGCTTCATTGGAGGTATTGTAAAAGGAATAACAGAATGCTTAAAAAAGGAAACTTGATATTATTCACTATTATGGCCCCTCCTAGATTCGAGTTTGCCACAAAGATTTGACAACACCACTGTAGAAAATCACTGAATACTAAGTGCAGTGGTTCTTGATGAAAAGGTTATGCCAAGTGGCTGTTTTTGCATACACAGTCTAGGTTTGTGTTTGTTAAGGCATATATACAGTAGGAGGGGTCTTAGTACAATGCTACCTCAGTAGGGCCTGGTCCAGCTTCCTGCTCTGTGATCCCACTCTGGAGGCTAGTAGCTGGAGGGAAATGGGCAGGTGGCTGCGGGCCTTTGTCAGCAGAGTAAGGCGTGTCACTCTGGTTGGGTGGCTGTAAGGGAATGGCTGAATCAAGTGGGTCAGACTGCGGAGCATCTTTAATCTCAGGAGGACATGAGGCAGCGGCTTCATCTGAGGTCAGGGTACCACCTTACAGAAGAATGAATTAATCATTTCAAAAGAGACAGCAAATTCAACACTTTATTTAACTTCACAAAGCTAAGATCTGACAAAAAACAAAGCTGTTTAGGAAAAAAATATCCTGGTGTGTTTTACCTTCTTGTTGTCCTGTAAATGTACGTGCAGAGCCTCCCAGTTCAATAACCTCACTGTTTGTTGCCACGTCTTCAGCATTAGAGGAATGGTGAGAATGATTACTGGGCTTGGCTGCAGACCTGAAATTTAAGACAGAGAGATCTAATACACAGCTCTTGCATTTTATATGTATACATATGTGCTTATGCCATACCTGAAATATCAAATCATTATAAAATGTATATAATAACAATAGAGCAGCAATATATTAGAAACACTACAACACAAAACATAAATGTGGTTTGAGCCCTTATCTTAGATGCAGTGATTGTGAAAAAATATTTACTTTTAGCCTGGTTTGTAAGATAGACTCACACATATTTTCACTGTGTATTTTAATCACAGGTTTTCACAGTTTATTCTTATCTGTCCCACAGGCTGGTATCTATATTTAGTTTTCAGTGTTTTGTTGTTTATTGCTCCAAGGTAAGAACTTACTCTCCACTGGAGGACAAAGAGACTCTGTCCAGCTCAGGCTCCTTCTCTTCACTTGGGACATCCTCATTTAGGCTGTTGTTCAGTTCTTCTGAAAAAGAAGTCAGATATATTGACTGTGAATGACTTACAATACAAAGAAAAACACCAGACAACAAGAACACTAGAGCAATATCTGATTACCACAATCTGTCTTTCCTTACTTTTATCAAATACAAAGACAAGACCTTATCTACTTGTTATTATGACATATTAAGATAGAAACTGTATTATATTGGTGCATGAATTGTGATGTATTCAGGCATAAAGCATCAATAAAAAGCCCACTGTTAGATGATTAGGCCTTTTCAATGCTTGTATTATGTGTAAGTTAAGCTTACTAATTGCAGTTTGGCAGCCGTTTGAAAGGCAGACCAAACTCCAAATGCCATGCCCTGTTAAGCAAATAGGCCTGACTGTCCCTTTTTAAATCTCTCCACACACTAACCTTAAACTGGTTCAGCTCCCTTTGTGCCTACAAAGATGTGTGTCTTATTGTATCATTGGAGAGTCACAAAAACAGTAAAGCTAACTCAGAATATTTGATACTCCTGCAAAGCTTTTAAAACTGGGATCAATCATGCTCTGTCACAATCAACAACATTTGTTATTTATTTACAAAATGATAATAAAATGTTGTGTGCATTAGATTCTTGTACACAACTGAAAGGTACAGTTAATCTGTATTAAACATGTGCAATGTTTAGAAAATGTGTCAAAAAAATTATAATCTGAGCCCTGATCTCACCACTGTTCTGTGACTCCTCACTTATCTCCTCATTGAGATACTCCAGCAGGCCATCAAATATTTCCACAAGATTTTTGATGGACTCCTTGTGCCCCCTGACGACATTTTCTCCTGCAAACACACAACCAAATTCAGAAATATGATTGTCAGGTAATCCAGTGGTCAGTTAAAACTATTGTGAAACAGTTTTTTACCTGTGATGTGGGAAAGGCTGATTTGTAGGTAATCCAAGGACAATGAGTCGATCACAGACTGAACATTATGGACATCATCCTCCTGACAGCGCGGAGCTTCTATATAATCTACAAAAAATATACATATCAGGGGCCCATAGTCAACCATACATACCACTGAAAACACACAACAAAGAACCTTTCATGTGAACTTTGGCAGCATTAGCAACACCAGAAACAAGTCAGCAACATTTAACAGTCTTGTGATTATATTTAATTGGATTGAAAGCATTCCTAACATAGTACACACACTTAGTGAAACTTCACGTCTAGGAAAGCTTCAGTACGATGTCAGTGTCTTGGTATTTTAATGACTACGTATTATCACAGTTACAAACATTTACCTGGAACCTTTTCTCCCAAGATGCTCTCATACAGAGCAATGAAAACATTTGCATCACAGTCTGTCAGCTTCCTCAGCCTCAGGTTCATGTGACATCTGCTGAGGAGTTCATTCGCCACATCAACCCAGTCTGTAAAAAATAAGGCTACAATGAGTTACATCCTTGTACAGATGTAATGAAGTGAAAAAAATATTCAGTCACATCTAGATGTGGAACTGAAAGGGAACAAATGATCATCCATAAAGCAAAATTAAAACATTTGGTCGTGCAGTTTCTACTTGCTTTTATGTTGTGTTTGATAGATTTTATGTATCATTATTTTGTATTGATTGAGGAACTTAAGATCAATAATATGCGTACAAAGTGAACGAACATCTATTTGGGTCAAATGAAAACACTGATGCGCATCCCCAATTATCAATGCAGTTTAAAGAGAACTTCTCAGAAAATACGACGTACAGTGGGAATAAATTGAGAATAACGGGGATAAAATAAATGCCATTCGTGTTTAACGTTATTTATCTACTTTTAGCAACTTTTGATGGAAAGTACCTGGCATCTATCGCTAATGTGGTTTGTTAACTGAAGGCAACAGTAATACAAAACAGGAGTGGACAGTGTTTAATTTATAACAAAAAAGTGTATTTGCTCTATACAGGCATAAAAAATCATCGCACAATACATATAGCTGTAGTCAGAGCGACGCTGTTAGCGCTACGTGTCGTTAGCTTTCTCCATCGCTGTGTCGGGTCTTACCTCTCTCAGCTTCCTGGGTTCCCATCAAACAGCTCTCGAGGAGAGGCAAGTGAGTCTAAAATAAATAAATTAGTTACCAAACCACCCCCTGTAACTCAAAGCACGATTACAGCTCTTAAATGGACACAGTTTTAATGTTATTTTCTGTAACAGGGAGCAGGAACTTGTCGGTTCTCGTTTGAAACAAGAGTCTTCTCTGATTGGCTGCTGCTGTCGAGCTTTGTTTCCGGAAGTGACTTTCCATTTGTTCATAGCGCCCTCTGCTGGAGACCGCTACCATTGCAGTCACTGTCTCGTTTAGTACGCTGTCCGGAATGCGTTAATTTTGTGCTTTTTGCTACTTCTCTGTCTTTTGTTGTTAAATGTTATAACTAGGGGCTACGACAAGCAGGTTTGAGAAACCCAACAATCTCTCATTAGTTTATTGGAAGAGAGAATACTGTACTGTACTGTCATTAATACACATAACAATAAAAAAGTAAGAAAAAAGTATTGTAGTGTACAGGCTACATAATACTAAAATAATGAATGTGTCTATGTGTTTTTTAGTAATTTTGCTTCAATTATTACAAACTAATTAATCCAGCCACTGCTGCGACTAACACCGCCATTGTCCAGGGTGTACAAAGCTACTGGGAAAGGCTTCAGGGTAAAACCATGGTCAGAGGCTCTAAAGCTACCATTATGAGGATGAATAGATGACTTTTTCTAAGAATTACACACAACTCTGATTACTGGATATGAAGTGAAACCAACAGACACAGATAACACGGATGTGAACTGAGGCAGTGTCCTCTTTACAATTTTTAATCATGGTTATTATTAAACATGGACTTGTGGGCATTATAACACTGATTCTAATCAGTGTTGAACTTTATAACATTTTGAACAATTTATATGACACGCAGTAAGAAACAGGAACTTTTACAAGTGTACACTGCTGCTTTACCAGATTGGCACAACACTGCTGGCCTAATAACAAAATCACAGATCCATTCTTTTCTCACAGATCCAAAAGTTAAGGCGTTTGCATGGTGCATCGTTCCAGCTGTTTCGACTTTCATATATCTGTATTTCTCCACAGTCTTCATCAGTCCCTCGAAAACTATTGGGCTCTCCTCCGGACCAGTAGCTGAAAACAGAGAGTACAGAATGAAGTGTCACAGAGCATTTCTTCCTTACAATACAAGACTTCAGCTGTGAGAGGAAAAAATAATTCTCCTTTTAAGTAACCTTGTGTTGAGCAATGTCCCATCGACCCATGTCCATTTTCCCTCAGATTCTGCATCAGTAAGTCCAATCCACAACACCCTTCTGAAAAGTCTAGTGAAATTCTATGAGAGCAGAGACAAAGTAAAGATAAGCCTATTGTCATAAAGCATACCACAAAGCCTGACTTGCTTAGGACCCTTAGCCGAGGCGTTTCCAAAGTGGTACGGGGCGCTTTTTGGGGACACTATGGATCCCTTTTGGAAATGGGAACGCGTCAGATCCGACCCAACCTGCACCGTACCGTTCCAGTGGAAACAAGGCTTAAGATAAAGCTAAATGTACAACACCCACCTGCTCTTCTTCGCTGTTGATAATAATCAAGTCTGCACCTTGTCGCAGACAGTCATTTTGGCTGTCTATCCAGGACTTCTGTGTTGCAGAAATATGATAAAGACTCTTGTTGAAATATAACCATCCTTGTTGGGTATAATTATCTGTTAAGAAGACAATTATTAAGCAAAGCAAAGAACCACTGTTTTGGTTAAAGTTAAGAAAATCCAACGCTTACCAAAAGTCACTTGTCTGTCACAGAGAGTTAGACGTAAGGTAATATTCAGAGCTGCCTGGAGGATGCAAAGGAGTCCAAAGCTCACACAGACAAGTCTCCGGGCTTTTCTACCTGGTTCAGGCCAAAACATCATCACATTATAACCTGTAACAAACACTTATCAATCTAAAAATTTCTTTTACCAAATACATAACCTTTAGCCGCTGAGCGTCTCTCAAAGAAAGGCTTTTCATATTCTTTTTTATGATTAGCTTTCATTGCTGTTTCACTCATTGCTTCACATTTGCAGCAGGCATTATGTGTTTTCTCAGAGCTGAAAAGATCTTTAAGGCACTTTTTGGCTCTGTTTTTTCTGGTTTTGACACCTTTCACAGCACCACAACTTCCTTATCTTTATTCATCGTAAACCTACATGTTTCGATTTGACTTTGAAGATGTTTGGATTCCCCAACACAAGTGTTTCTTCAGCCTCTTTTAAACTAATGAAAACCCCTTCAACAACAACTACTATATTTTACTATATAACTCTTATGCTACTTCTGTGTACGTGTGCATCACTAACATAACATCTTAAAAGACCTGAAATCAGCACCTGAAAAGTTACATAGAGTTGCTTTATTTCTTCACTTTCATACTTCTAAATACTAAATAATAAAGTTACATTTGTCTGGAAAAATAATTAACACACCAAATTAAAGCCATGCCAGTATTCATCCAATAGAGTGCTTTTGTTTACTCTCTCAATGGTTTTGAAATGGTTTTGAAAACAGAACATTTGGATGTGAAGTGATAGTGATAGGACTGATAGTGGACTTCAGCTGGAAACAGCAGGGGGGCCTCTAGCCTCTGCACATCTCTGGCTCTGAGGTGGCAAAGAGTGGACACTTTCAAATATCTGGGACCTGTCACTAATAAACCCCTGTAACGAAGCTCCCTCTCAAAGTGCTCGGGAACCTTTACACCTGCACAACTGAGAGCATCGTGTGCAAAAGCATCACCACCAAACGTTTCAGATTAAAGGCTAAGAAGATTCTTAAACAGCCCACCTGCCCCAGACACTCCCTGTTGCCATCAGGCTGAAGTTTCTACTGCCTCGGGACTAAGACTGAGAGGTTGAAGAAGAAGCCATCCATCTGCTTAACTCTGAGCCTTATGCTGGAATCTGTAAAATGGAATTAATGTTAAAAAAATGTTAAATAAAATTTAATCACAATATCTATATTGCACTTCTTCACTTTACACCTACATTTATGCCTATATTGCACATACAGATTCTTTTGTTTTATAGATCTATATATTTTTTTTTCCTTTATGTACTGTGTGAAATGTACTTTATTGCTACTGACTCACCCAATGCTCACTGCACACTGTGACAAATAAATCTTTTTTTCCTTGCAAGGTTGGTCTTAAGAGTCAGAGAAGTATTAACATTATTTATTAGTTAAACATATACAGAAATGAAGCAGAGGCTGCCATTTTGTGTAATGTACACATAAGTCACAGAAAACTAGAGTCTGGTCCTGCTGAAAGTAAAAGTATGTCATTACCATGCTGACTGAAAATGAGTTGTGCTGCCTATTATCATATCGTCTTTAACTTAACTTCCTCATATTTTAGTGTGAGATGCACTGACCTTTTCTACCATCACAAAAACTAATGTTACATCTTCCCTTTGCCCATTTCAATTTTCAGTTCACATTTTAAACTTATTTTTACATAATGACGAAAAAACAAAACAAAACACTCCCACATTTGTTGCACATAAGGGAAGTTCTTTTTTCACACTTTCACACTGCAAAAATGACTAAATCAAATGTCATCTATCAAAGAGCCATTGTAGTTTCCTGTTTACCGCAGTATACCGTAGAAATTGGGAGAGGGTAGTCATTTTAATTTTTATTGCTTGTTTTGATAATTGGGCACAATAGGCAAATCATCCTAGACTTGGCTGATCGACTGACTTAAGGCCTGGGATGGTCCCTGCAATGTTCAGAGGATAAATAAACTTACAGAGATGAATAAAGTGTACATACAGTCATTATTTAAAACAACACTACTCTTCAGGAAGAGCTCTAGTCTGAGAGATCCAGATGTTTTGCTGTCTCTCGATCATGGTGCTGGGTCACATAATATCAGCGTACACTCTGTTCTGACTGCAGTAACTATCACTTTTTAATATATTTACAACATTTTATTGTGCTCTTAATAGCAAAGTTACAGAGCCATGTTTTTTTCACAGATCCAGATATTGTTTTCTTCACAAGGAAAGTCATTCCAGCTGTTTTCTTTCTCAAAAAAACGTAATTCTCCACAGTCTTCATTGGCACCTTTATAACTGTTTGGCTCACCAGGACCCCAGAAGCTGAAAGTACACAACAAAAACTTCTATGTACTGTGTGTTTACATTAAAAAAGAATCAATTTGTTTAGATTAAACAAAGACCTTGTGTTCAGCAGAGTCCCATCGACCCATCTCCATTCTCCCTTTGTCTCGGAGTCAGTCAGTCCAATCCAGGCAAACGAATTAAACTTCCTTATGAACTCCTTGATAGAAAAATGTATTTTACAACTCACAGAAATGTAGTTTATAGCGACTTTTTTGTAGCGACTTTGAATGGAGCATGGTAATGTTAGTTGTGAGTGTTAATCTGGAACGAAAACGTTTGACCCTAAGATCTGATTGGTGCAGAAGAAATCTAGACTCATCAGACCAGGACGTTTTTGTCCTTTTATTTTCAAGTCTAAGCAAGTTGATTATTCAGAGATGTTCTTCGTCAGAATTTAGTTTAGATCAACTCTACAGACATGCCACATTTGGCCATAAATGTTACACAAACCTGCTCTTCTTTGCTGTTGATAATAACCAGGTCTGCTCCTCTTTGGCGACAGTCATGTCTACTTTTCTGCCAGGTTTTCTTGCTTGATGAAATGAAATACACACTGTGGGCAAAATGCACCCATCCATTTTGAGAATATTCAGCTGTAAAAACATGGCACGTTAGACATTTACTCAAGGTACTTATCCTGATCTGCAGAGAGGCTAATAACCTTAACTTTCACATTGAATTAATGGATTTAATGTGACAAACTCTCATTTGACATTGATGACTTTTGCAAAATCAGTGTAAAGGCTAGTTCCCATGTGGCCAAAAATACAGTCTACAGTTAAAGTCTTTGTACTCACTGTAGGTCCACAGTTTATGTCTCAGATGGTCTCTCTCTGCTGTCAGCACACTTTCTCAGTATCTGATGCATTAGTGTCAGTGTGATGCCCTGAAGAACACACATGAAGTCACCTCAGTTCAGCAAAGGGCATATCAAGCATATTGTTCCTGTTTTTACTTACAAAGAGCAAGACGCAGGGAAACATTGAGGCCAGCTTGAAGTATGCACAAGAATCCGAAACTCACACGGACAAGAATGAAGAGGTTTTTGCCTGTGTTTGTGTCGCAGTGAATCAGACAAATATCTCACTCATTCGACATTACCTTGTAACTAGACAAAAAATCTTACCAGAACATCTCCTGCGTCGCTTGAGTTTCAGTTTTACCATAAAAACCTGTCTGTTCTGTCTCTGCCATCTTCAGATGAAATAGACATAAAAGATCTCAAAACATGACTTCCTCATTCATCACATGCCACTTCCTTAAAGTTTAGTGTGAACTGTGGCAAATGTCAGAGAGACATGTTTGATAACTCAGGTTCAAGAGATTTATTCAAGATAAAGATTAATTCAGGGTTGATGAAAAGTGGTGACAAAGACAAGCAATTTACATATACTTTGTAAAATACAGCATACAGGTAGATGAGATTAATCCATGTGAACTTCATGATGGAAGTCAGAAGATTATATAGAGCATCTTAACATTATTCAAAAAGTTTTCTTTTCACAAATAAAAAAATGTCCACTTTTGCACAGTTCGTCATTCCAGTTGTTAATCTCATGCATAACTTTTATTACAACACAGTCCTCTTCTTTAAGATTATTTGGTTCTCCAGAACGCCAAAAGCTGAAGATTAAACACATAAAAAACAATGAATCAACTCAACATATAATTAGGTAACACTACAGCACATTGAAATAATAAATTAGGTGTGAACCTTGTGGTGAGTCCTGAGCCGTCCACCCATTTCCAAACCCCCTCTCTCTCCTGATCAGTCAGTCCAATCCATCTTTCTTCTTTGAATGTGCGTGCAAATTCCTCAAAGAGAAACAAGGAGTGAAACAGTGAATATTGTCATAATATAACAACAGTACAGTTAACACAACAACAACAACTACTACAGACCTGTTCCTCTCTGCTGTTGATGATGATGAGATCTGCTCCTCTTTCCTGACAGTACTCTCTGCTCTTCTGCCAAGACAGCTTTGTAGTGGAGCCATGATAGAAAGTACCGTTGAAGAACTCCCAATGATCTTCCCCAGGGGCTATAAAAATCACAAAAATCAACAAACTCAAAAAGAATAAAATCCAAAACTGTACATTTTAGGGAAGCCTGAATTATGTTCCATTCGATATAATCACATATATCATTCTTATTTATTGCATTATACTCTTAGTTCTGCAGTTTTTGTGATACTACATTCTTTTATATATTTCTCTTCCACATTTTGCATAAGGAACATATTCAGATTGTAGTGTGAGGTATTTCTGGATGTTACTCACATGCTCATCTCTCTCTGCTTAAGTTTTCGTGACTGGTTTTAAAGTCTGGGACAAACACCACTGGTACTTTAATATGTTTGTATTGCAGATTTTATGGACGTTAAATACAGTCTTTATGAGATTTTTGGTCAAATGAATACCAGATCCAAAGCATTGTGGTTAAGTAGTACTTGATACTTGTCTTTACTTGCATGAATACACTTCCTGGAGCTCATCTTTCTCTGCAGTCACATTTTCACATTTGACAGCTGAAGGGGATACGTGATTATAACAAATACTGGTTTAACACTGCATGATTATCACATGACACAGTGAATAAAGTACTCACAGAGAGAAAGACGCAGGTAAACGTTCAGAGAGGCTTGTATGATGCACAGGAGTCCGAAGCTGACATAGACCAGTCTAGTCACTGTCCCTCCTGTTGAAGAAACAAAACGCTGCAGATCAAACATGACTCAAATGAAGGTTAAAATGACTTGTGTCTCACCTGATTCTGCAGCAGCCTCTTCAGTGTTTGTTTCATTAAGACTTCTGGAGCTGTTCCTAAATCCCCTTTTATTCTTGACCATACACTGGCTCATATTCTCGTAGCCTGCATCATCCATCTCATAAACTTTATAATCCATCATTTACTCACTGCAGCTTCACAAACTCAATGCTGAGTGGGATGTTTTCACGTTTTGTGTTCTTTATATAAACTTCCTCATTTTCTTGCTCCTGTACGTGTTTCTCTCCTTTAGGTGCAGTTCACACTTCAATTCTACAGTTTACAGAAAATCTATGACATTTCATAAAGGCTGCCTTAAGTTTCTTTGTTTCTTTATAAAGTTTTTAGTTTGTAGTTTCATCTGATATCTTGTGAAACTGGGTTTTAAAGGGATGAATTATACCAAATCTATCAGTTTTCACCCACAAAGAACTATTTTCAGTGATTGTTATACTTTGAATCTTGATATGAAGCCTCAGCTGAGTAAGGTTTGGACTGTGAGCTCAAATTCTGACTCAACACAGATGGTCAGTGGTTCAAGACTGGTCTGAGACTTGCACACAGCTGGAAGACAACACCATTAATCTTCCTGAAGCTGTTTCTTAGTGGCTTTATCGTCTAGACCACACTTGCATGTATTTTCATAAACAGCCAACTTTTAGTCACTGCAACTTCCTGTGTTTTTATCAGCTTTTTTTATTTTTTCATGCTTCTTGAAACGTTTTGCGGCTCACACTTTTTAAGAAGGTACAGTTTACAGTAAATCCCCTACAGTTCATGTATAGCTTTCTGTATTAACTTTTTAGTTTGTACTTTTGTTCTGAAAGCCTGTTTAGACAACATTTATCACCAATTAACCCTTTCCCTTTTTTCATATGTCAGTATTTTGGATTGATATATCTCCAAAGCATAAATTAGCACAAAGCTGTATAGCAAAGATCCACAATTAAAATATTTCCATAATACAATCTATAGTACATTGAAATTGCACTGGGTAAAAGGCAGTGGAAGACTATATGCTTTATTGGTTGTCAATATTGATATTAATGACAGGACAATGCCGTCTATCAATCATACAGCAGTGTATTCACTCTTCTACAGTCACAGTTACCATCTTGTAAGGACATTTATCTCACAGATTAGCACAGCTCTGCACACAGGATATACTGTGTGTACTGCAGGTGTGGTTTTAGAGTGAATGTCATTTAATGATCGTTTCACACTCTCTAAATAGAAAACCTGCAGCGCTACAAAAGTGTCCAGTCCAAGAAAACACAGTGTTACACGTTAATACATACTCTCAAAGATGAACATCATGCACAATAAGGTATTATTTTTGAGTACAACTGAACTTTTATGAGACTTTACGCACTAAATGTAGGCCGTAAACAATAGGACACCTGCAGTTGAATGGTGCATGATGACACTGCAAAAACATGCAGTACAATGTCAAGGCTGGAAAATGAACTCTTTAGAATCAAGAGTAGGTTTTGTGTGTATATCTGCATTATTTGTAAAATTGATATATCTGCTCCAACTGTTGATTTAAACAGATGGATACATTTGTGTGGTTTATGTCAACTTTTTCCTTGTGAATGTTAATTTATTGATAATAAAAGGTCAGGTCATCTTAAAAATGCAGGCCCCATTTTTGTTGAATTTGATTAAGGCTCTTAAGGACCAACACAGATACATGCCTTACAAAGGAATCAAGTGAGAACAGAAGTGACATAAACCCAGAAGTATGTGTAATTATGTAAACATGTGCATAAACCAATTACATTAACCTTTCTGAAATTATGCAGAACTATTACAATAGATACTTCCAGGTAAAGATACACACACAATACCCTAAGCTAGAGTGTTTACTTGATTAATGAGGTCACAAAAGTCAACTCAACACCTAAAAATCCTAAAACAAAATGATATTCCTAAAAAACAAATACATATGGCTTCAAGTAAAGCAAAAGGGTTGGTTTTGAGGAGTACATGAACTGTACTGACAGTTTTCTGTGGTTTGTGTCCTAATCAGACTCATATATTACAGAACTGTAGCTGTGCTTTCACAGAGCCACTGTCTTCTCACAAATCCATTCATTTTCATCTTCACATTTTCTGTCATTCCAAGTGTTTTCAATTTCAAAAAACCTTGTTTCAACACAGTCTTCATTTCCGCGATTGTTTGGTTCACCAGGACCCCAGTAGCTGAAAATGAAAAATGTGTGCTTTAATAAAGAGAGTAAAGTCATGTGTTGTTTTAGCAGGCAGTTTTAGAAATTCTAAAATTGTGATTTTATTAAAACCTTGTGGTCAGTGGTGTCCCATCCACCCAAATCCATGTCCCGTCTGTTATGTTGCTGAGTCCAATCCACATAAACCGGTGGAATTTCCTCGTAAATTCCTTTAATGCAGAGAAACAAATAAGAATTAAAAGTAGAAGCAGTAATAATGGGCCCCCACACCCCATCTGAAGCATATTTGTACCAAGTCTAGTGCATGTAGGTGAACCCTGCTGGAGGTGCTGCATGTTTAACATGTTCAAGTTATTACAAAAATGTTGGCAGAATTTTGTCTCACTCTTGTTTACAGGAAATACACGTGAGAAAAAAAATCTCCACCACCACCAGTTGGAGGTGCTATAATAGAGTCTCAATATTATTATGAGCTGATCAGGCTCCAAACTCCATCTGAACTGAAAAGTCTTATGTCACTTAGAGAATATATGTTTGAGTTTCGTGGAAAACAAAAATAAATGCATAAATACATGAAATACAAGGCTGCTCTTCAGTGTAGTCGCTCTGACACACACCTGCTCTTCTTTGTTGTTGATCACAATCAGGTCTGCACCTTTCTGCAGGCAGTCTGTTCGGCTGTCCTGCCAGCTTTTCTTTTCAGTAGAAACGTAGTAGAGGCTCGTGCAGAAATACACCCATCCATCTCGGAAGGATTGCTCTGAAAGTTACAGAGGCACCACACAAATTCAAATACATATAATTTGTTAATATGTAACATCTGCAAGTTTTGCATGATTCTTACCAAAACTGTTTTTCAGTTTCTGATCTGTCAGGTTGTTACAAGTGCCCTCTGCCTCTGTGGTTTTATCATCAGCCCTGTCTGAAAGAGCAAAACAGATGTTTTCACTGCATTATATTAAATAATCATAATGACTCATGAATTCTTGTTTTGTATTATGCTCTACCTTTGGTTTTATATTTTTTAACCTATAAAAAATTGTAAAATCATTTTAACTTCCCCAAATTGTTTTTTCTGTCAAAATCACAACCACCCATTAATTCTTACACAATCTTAAAAAAGAAAGAACAAAAAGCAGCTCAAACATGTACTTCTAAAACATTTTAACCTTTGTTTTATTAAAGTAGAGTTAGATGAGTTGAGTGTAACTTACAGAGGTAAAGGCGCAGTGAAACATTGAGGGCAGCTTGAAGGATGCACAGGAATCCAAAAATCAACAGAACCAGTGTGAATCGCTTTTTGTCTGTCAAATCAGAATTACACAAAGCAGGGAGTTCAACACAGTAGATTTACAGTTGACTTTATATTGATCCATGTGCAGAGCTGCTGCCATTGTCCTCATCTCACTAGCTGTCTTCTACATTTAACTGATGCTTGACCTGGATTTCTTTGCTTCACTTTGACACTATTAACAAATACTTTTAATTACAAAATAGTAGAAAAGTCTATAGAAGAGGAGGATTTTTGACTCACCGCCTGCAGTGACCGGACGAGAGCGCGTCCTGGACTGAGTCTCAGGGACATTGACGTAGTCCATTCTCATGTCATTGTTTCTGAGTAAAGCCCGTGCCATGTTTGACTCAGTGGACGGAGACAATGACACTTCCCTTTTCAGACTTCGAGGAGAATTCCGAAATTGCATCAATGTGGTGACTGACATGACCTTATGCAGAGGTGTCCAGACTCTTCTGATTATATTCTTATTCCACAAATACAGGTTTTACTTGGATTTGAACAGGGCTTAGATGGATTTGAACCTGTTTGTTTGAAACTGCTGCTGTTGGGACCATAAGCAATAACTTTTTTAATCTTTGAGGTTGTATCAGAAGAACGCCTCTAAATCTGTATGTTTCCAGCTTCATTGATTCTTTTCTATATTTATCACTGCTCAATATGACTTACTCACTTTATATTACTCACAAGCTGCATGTTCCTTCACTTAAGTTATCCATGTTGTAATGAGGGGCATTGCTTCACTTTTGACATAAATGTCTCTAAAAGAGGAAACAAACTCCACTCGCTTCAGTCATAATATCAGTAAAACAGAATAATGGAGAGAATGGACATGTCTCCTTATGTCAATGAGACATAAGGAGACATGAAGAAGAGAGTCGCAAACCAGCGGGAATTCACAGCCAACAGATGGGGCGACCCATAATCTAATATACGCACACAGTCAGCTCAGTCTTGTTTTGTAAGTTTTGTTTTTTGATGGTTTAGAAAGAAGACTGTGTCAGATTCTTCTCCTGAGCTTTGGTTTTATGTGTCTTACACAACTAAGGTGTTACTAAGGCTCTCAAGTGATTATATGACAACACAACAGCCAACTTATGTGATGTTTAAATCTTTATTTCATGTCACTTTATGTCCATTAGTGCACTCAGGCAGCAAACAGCCAATCCAGAGAGCAATACCACTAAGTGTGAGCCAGTTACTGTTATACAAACAAATGCCCAATGCAACAAACTACAAGAGAGTGCCCTGACATTGGTCATTGGACAGGTATGGATAGGTATACTGGAAATCAATGTGTTGACCTTCTTGTATTTGTATGCTTTGTGGCAGGTTTTGACAGACTGGGCAGCCAGATTGCAGTGGCCCAAACAACCTGGAGAGTTGTGTGGCACAAGTGAGCCTGGCTCAAGTTAGGTCAGAAAAGTCAACTTTGCACCTACAAATCCCATCAAAGTAAATCAGGTCCCTTTTGTACACATGACTATTTGCAAAACAGAAATAAATATTCCTAAAAAAACCAAATATATACGACTTAAAGTAAAGCCATAGGGTTGACTTCGAGGAGAACATGAACTGTGCTGACAGTTTTATGTGGTTTGTGTCCTAATCAGAGCTCATATATTACAGAACTGTAGCTGTGCTTTCACAGAGCCACTGTCTTCTCACAAATCCAGTCGTTTTTCTCATCACATATTTCATCATTCCAAGTGTTTTTGTTTTCAAAAAACCTTGTTTCCACACAGTCTTCACCTTCGAGCCTGTTTGGTTCACCAGGAGCCCAGTAGCTGAAAATGAAAAATATCTGCTATAAAGATACTGGTCATGTGTTGTTTAAGCAGGCAGTTTTAGAAATTCTAAAATTGTGATTTTATTAAAACCTTGTGGTCAGCGGTGTCCCATCCACCCAAATCCATGTCCCGTCTGTTATGTTGCTGAGTCCAATCCACATAAACCGGTGGAATTTCCTCGTAAATTCCTTTAATGCAGAGAAACAAATAAGAATTAAAAGCAGAAGCAGGAATAATGGGCCCCCACACCCCATCTGAAGCATATTTGTACCAAGTCTAGTGCATGTAGGTGAACCCTGCTGGAGGTGCTGCATGTTTAACATGTTCAAGTTATTACAAAAATGTTGGCAGAATTTTGTCTCACTCTTGTTTACAGGAAATACACGTGAGAAAAAAAATCTCCACCACCACCAGTTGGAGGTGCTATAATAGAGTCTCAATATTATTATGAGCTGATCAGGCTCCAAACTCCATCTGAACTGAAAAGTCTTATGTCACTTAGAGAATATATGTTTGAGTTTCGTGGAAAACAAAAATAAATGCATAAATACATGAAATACAAGGCTGCTCTTCAGTGTAGTCGCTCTGACACACACCTGCTCTTCTTTGTTGTTGATCACAATCAGGTCTGCACCTTTCTGCAGGCAGTCTGTTCGGCTGTCCTGCCAGCTTTTCTTTTCAGTAGAAACGTAGTAGAGGCTCGTGCAGAAATACACCCATCCATCTCGGAAGGATTGCTCTGAAAGTTACAAAGGCACCACACAAATTCAAATACATATAATTTGTTAATATGTAACATCTGCTTTGCAAGATTTGCATGATTCTTACCAAAATTGTTTTTCAGTTTCTGATCTGTCAGGTTGTTACAAGTGCCCTCAGTCTCTGTGGTTTTATCATCAGCCCTGTCTGAAAGAGCAAAACAGATGTTTTCACTGCATTATATTAAATAATCATAATGACTCATGAATTCTTGTTTTGTATTATGCATCATACGTTTGGTTTTATATTTTTTTATAACCTATAAATGGAAATTGTGAAATCATTATAACTTCCCCAAACATGTTTTTCTGTCAAAATCACAACCACCCATTAATTCTTACACAATCTTAAAAAAGAAAGAACAAAAAGCAGCTCAAACATGTACTTCTAAAACATTTTAACCTTTGTTTTATTAAAGTAGAGTTAGATGAGTTGAGTGTAACTTACAGAGGTAAAGGCGCAGTGAAACATTGAGGGCAGCTTGAAGGATGCACAGGAATCCAAAAATCAACAGAACCAGTGTGAATCGCTTTTTGTCTGTCAAATCAGAATTACACAAAGCAGGGAGTTCAACACAGTAGATTTACAGTTGACTTTATATTGATCCATGTGCAGAGCTGCTGCCATTGTCCTCATCTCACTAGCTGTCTTCTACATTTAACTGATGCTTGACCTGGATTTCTTTGCTTCACTTTGACACTGTTAACAAATACTTTTGATTTGAAAATAGTAGAAAAGTCTATAGAAGAGGAGTATGACAGGATTTTTGACTCACCGCCTGCAGTGACCGGACGAGAGCGCGTCCTGGACTGAGTCTCAGGGACATTGACGTAGTCCATTCTCATGTCATTGTTTCTGAGTAAAGCCCGTGCCATGTTTGACTCAGTGGACGGAGACAATGACACTTCCCTTTTCAGACTTCGAGGAGAATTCTGAAATTGCATCAATGTGGTGACTGACATGACCTTATGCAGAGGTGTCCAGACTCTTCTGATTATATTCTTATTCCACAAATACAGGTTTTACTTGGATTTGAACAGGGCTTAGATGGATTTGAACCTGTTTGTTTGAAACTGCTGCTGTTGGGACCATAAGCAATAACTTTTTTAATCTTTGAGGTTGTATCAGAAGAACGCCTCTAAATCTGTATGTTTCCAGCTTCATTGATTCTTTTCTATATTTATCACTGCTCAATATGACTTACTCACTTTATATTACTCACAAGCTGCATGTTCCTTCACTTAAGTTATCCATGTTGTAATGAGGGGCATTGCTTCACTTTTGACATAAATGTCTCTAAAAGAGGAAACAAACTCCACTCGCTTCAGTCATAATATCAGTAAAACAGAATAATGGAGAGAATGGACATGTCTCCTTATGTCAATGAGACATAAGGAGACATGAAGAAGAGAGTCGCAAACCAGCGGGAATTCACAGCCAACAGATGGGGCGACCCATAATCTAATATACGCACACAGTCAGCTCAGTCTTGTTTTGTAAGTTTTGTTTTTTGATGGTTTAGAAAGAAGACTGTGTCAGATTCTTCTCCTGAGCTTTGGTTTTATGTGTCTTACACAACTAAGGTGTTACTAAGGCTCTCAAGTGATTATATGACAACACAACAGCCAACTTATGTGATGTTTAAATCTTTATTTCATGTCACTTTATGTCCATTAGTGCACTCAGGCAGCAAACAGCCAATCCAGAGAGCAATACCACTAAGTGTGAGCCAGTTACTGTTATACAAACAAATGCCCAATGCAACAAACTACAAGAGAGTGCCCTGACATTGGTCATTGGACAGGTATGGATAGGTATACTGGAAATCAATGTGTTGACCTTCTTGTATTTGTATGCTTTGTGGCAGGTTTTGACAGACTGGGCAGCCAGATTGCAGTGGCCCAAACAACCTGGAGAGTTGTGTGGCACAAGTGAGCCTGGCTCAAGTTAGGTCAGAAAAGTCAACTTTGCACCTACAAATCCCATCAAAGTAAATCAGGTCCCTTTTGTACACATGACTATTTGCAAAACAGAAATAAATATTCCTAAAAAACAAATATATATGACTTAAAGTAAAGCCATAGGGTTGACTTCGAGGAGAACATGAACTGTGCTGACATAATAGTTTTATGTGGTTTGTGTCCTAATCAGAGCTCATATATTACAGAACTGTAGCTGTGCTTTCACAGAGCCACTGTCTTCTCACAAATCCATTCGTTTTTCACATCACATTTTCTGTCATTCCAAGTGTTTTCAATTTCAAAAAACCTTGTTTCAACACAGTTGAGGGTTGACACAGCTTCGAGCTTGTTAGGTTCTCCAGGAGCCCAGTAGCTGAAAATGAAAAATATGTGCTTTAGTAAAGATAGTCGTGTTGTTTTAGCAGGCAGCTTTAGGAATTCTAAAATTGTGATTTTATTAAAACCTTGTGGTCAGTGGTGTCCCATCCACCCAAATCCATGTCCCGTCCGTTTTGTTCTGGAGACCAATCCACATAAACCGGTGGAATTTCCTTGTAAATTCCTTTAATACAGAGAAACAAAACAAGAATTAAAACTAGAAGCAGTGATAATGGACCTTCGCACCCCGTGCAATTGTGACACACATCAGAGGGAGGGCTGCATTACCCCATTACCCCTGGGCATGGACTCAAAGTGTGTAAATCTGTTGAATCTAAAACCTCTTTGAATGCAGAGGGATTTTTTTTTTCATTTTCCAGTCACATCCATCTGAACTGAAAATACTTCTGTCAATTACAGAACATATGATTAGGTTTGGAAAGGGGCCAGTGTGACATCTTTGATTCAAAATGGCCGCCTCCCTGTTGGGCATAGTCCCCATAGACTCTTTTACTCATGGTCTCATGCTGAATGTGTGTAAATAAATGCATAAATACATGAAATACAAGGCTGCTCTTCAGTGTAGTCGCTCTGACACACACCTGCTCTTCTTTGTTGTTGATCACAATCAGGTCTGCACCTTTCTGCAGGCAGTCTGTTCGGCTGTCCTGCCAGCTTTTCTTTTCAGTAGAAACGTAGTAGAGGCTCGTGCTGAAATACACCCATCCATCTCGGAAGGATTGCTCTGAAAGTTACAAAGGCACCACACAAATTCAGATACATATCATTTGTTATTATGTAATATTTGCAAGTGTGGCATGATTCTTACCAAAATTATTTTTCAGTTTGTGATCTGTCAGGTTGTTACAAGTGCCCTCAGTCTCTGTGGTTTTATCATCAGCCCTGTCTGAAAGAGCAAAACAGATTGTTTTCACTGCATTATATTATATTAAATAGCCCCTTTTCCCTTCATTATAACTTCCCCAAACTTGTTTTTCTGTCAAAATCACAACCACCCATTAATTCTTACACAATCTTACAAAAGAAAAAACTAAAAGCAGCTCAAAAACATACTTCTAAAACATTTTAACCTTTGTTTTATTAAAGTAGAGTTAGATGAGTTGAGTGTAACTTACAGAGGTAAAGGCGCAGTGAAACATTGAGGGCAGCTTGAAGGATGCACAGGAATCCAAAAATCAACAGAACCAGTGTGAATCGCTTTTTGTCTGTCAAATCAGAATTACACAAAGCAGGGAGTTCAACACAGTAGATTTACAGTTGACTTTATATTGATCCATGTGCAGAGCTGCTGCCATTGTCCTCATCTCACTAGCTGTCTTCTACATTTAACTGATGCTTGACCTGGATTTCTTTGCTTCACTTTGACACTATTAACAAATACTTTTGATTTGAAAATAGTAGAAAAGTCTATAGAAGAGGAGTATGACAGGATTTTTGACTCACCGCCTGCAGTGACCGGACGAGAGCGCGTCCTGGACTGAGTCTCGGGGACATTGACGTAGTCCATTCTCATGTCATTGTTTCTGAGTAAAGCCCGTGCCATGTTTGACTCAGTGGACGGAGACAATGACAGATGTGGAGCATCTGCTAAGAAAGCTGCGGTCAAGTGGAGTGATTCACTTCTTCTTTCATGTTTTCTCCACTAACAATGTGACCTTGTTATTACGTAAACAGCTCTGTCCAGTGAATATGGCACACTCTTTTATTTATATCATTCTGGTATTAAAAAAAGACATTTATCTGTGCACATGTAGAAGATATGCCTGGCCACACTCATCAACACCCATTCATGACTCATGAATTCTTGTTTTGTATCATGCATCGTACATTTGGTTTTATATTTTTTTATAACCTATAAATGGAAATTGTGACATTTTTACTTTTATGTTATTGCATTGTGTATTTTATTACATCTCATTTTTACCTTTTGTGTGCAATAAAGACACTGTAACAAAACGTTTTCTCATGGATCAATAAAGTTTACCTAAGGTTATGTTGACATATGAGTAAATTAGATCCAAATCTAAATCTGGACCACATAAAAGTGGTCTGAATATTTACTGTAGGATATTATGGACTAATCAACCTCCAGTTCCTTTATTTCTGCTTATGTAAAGCACTCTAGAGGACACTTAAAAAAAACCTTCCCTTTTCAGGTCTTGAGGAGAATTCCAAAATTGCTTCAAAGCATAGAACTACATGACCTTATGCAGAAGTGTCCAGCCTCTTCTGATTTTATTCTTATTCCACAAGCAGAGATTTAAGTTGGATTTGAACAGGTTTCAGTTGGATTTGAGCAAGTTTTAGTTGGATTTGAGCAGGTATTAGTTGGTTTTGAGCAGATTTGAGTTAGATTTGAACAAATTTTAGTCAGATTTGAGCAGGTTTTAGTCAGATTTTAATAGGTTTTAGATGTATTTGAACAAGTTTTAGATGGATTTGAGCAGGTTTTAGATGGATTTGAACGGGTTTTAGATGGATTTGTATAGATTAAGTTCGATTTGAACAGGTTTTAGTCATATTTGAACAGGTTTAAGATGGATTTGAACCTGTATAATGCTGCTGTCGTGGCCATAAACAACTTTTACCACTGAAGCTGAGGGCCGTCATTATTGGGCCCTGGGCTGGACTTTCGACATGTCTGACTTAATCTTTGAGGTTGTATCAGAAGCTATCCATGTTGCAATGTGAGGCATTACTTCACTCTTGACGTAAAAAACACTACAAGAAGAAACAAACTCCACTCGCTTCAGTTATTCGTAAAACAGAATAATGGAAAGAATGGACATGCCTCCTTATGACTATTACCCACAAAGACGAGAGTTGAAAACCAGCGGGGATTTACAGCCAAACGGTGGGACAACCCATAATCTATCTCTACATCTATACACATCTATACACAGTCTGTTCAGTCTTGTTTTGTAAAACATTGAGCAGTGTTGTTTTGATGCTGTAGAAAGAAGACTTTGTCAGATTCTTCTCCTGATCTTTGGTTTTATGTGTCTTACACAAGCCGCTCTCAATGTTACTCTGAGGCTTGCATGTAAGTATATGACAACACATCAGCTAACTCATGTGATGTTTAAATCTTTATTTCATTTCACTTTATGTCTATTAGTGCACTCAGGCAGCAAATCAACTGATCCAGAGTGCAATACCACTAAGTTTGAGCCAGTTACAGTTATACAAACAAACGCACACTGCAACAAACTACAAGAAAGATTCAACGCTTTGACCAGAGACAAAGACCAACTACAAAACCAAATCAGTGAACTCAATTACCAGAAAAAGGCTGTGACGGAGCAGAAGGACAGGCTGCAGCAGATGCTGAACGGTAAAAACAACAACATGAACTCATTTTTTAATAGTAAAAGGCAGATCTAAAGCCCTATCCCTTGCAGATCTGTCATTTCAGCCCTGTGTATGTCCCGATGGCTGGAAGGAGATTAACAAAAGATGTTATTTCCTGTCCACTGAGAAAAGAACATGGAACAGCAGTCAGAAATACTGTCAGAGTCAAGGTGCAAACCTGGTGATGATCAACGATCAAGAAGAACAGGTGAAAAGTCACCCACACTGGGTTTCAATGTTGTCATTGTGCTGTCATGTTAGTAAGTTTAATTTCTTCACCTTTTTCAACAGATGGCCTTGTACCAGATGAATAGAGATGTTTATCTCTTATTCTGGATTGGTTTGTATGACGATGAGAACGGGTCATTCAAATGGGTGGATAATACTCCACTAACCACGTCGTAAGAGAAAACCTTTGTTACCTTGGAAGAGATAGTTAGAGTTAGTGTTAGTGTTATGTACATTACTTCTACATTAGCTAAACAAACCTTAAACACACACAAATGGCATGAAGAGCCACAACAAGCATATTTCAAGGATTTTAAGAGTTCAGTATGATATGGCAAGATGGTACTTTAATACATTTTTGTTTAAAGAAATAGCAACTGTCAAAATTGGCCATTGGACAGGTATGTGTATAGTAAATGTGTTGACCTTCTTGTATTTGTATGCTTTGCGGCAGGTTTTGGCAGACTGGGCAGCCAGATCGCAGTGGTCCAAACAATGTGGAGAGCTGTGTGGAGATGTACCACCAAAACCCAGTGCTTTCCAGCTGGGTCGTCGCCCCGTGTGGACAAACACGTCAATGGCTTTGTGAGAAAGAAGCACTTCGTCAAACTGTGCAGCTGAGGCCTTAGAACAGTGGTGGGCAAACTAAGGCCCGGGGGCCACATACGGCCTGTTGAGCTTTGTAATGTGGCCCGCCAAGCATTTACAAATAATTTATTTATATTTAAAGACAGCATATATTTCTTACTTTTCCTTTAATTCAACAAACATTTGCTTAAGCTACCACTGTATACACACAGATTAGATTATATTTCTTCACATTTGCCATTTTAGTGACCTTAACTTAGTAGTACTAAGTTTGTAATATAGAGTGGACAGAGATATTTTTTTCACTGGAGTCCATTCAGTACCATGTGTGTTATTTGCCAAGAAACGGATGCAGTTTTCAAAGAATATAATGTAAGCTGCCACTTCTCAAACAAACATAGTTTTCAGATGTAATGTATAATAGTTTACAGTTTACTGGTCCGGCCCCTCTGTCAGATTTTAAAACCCAGTGTGGCCCTTGAGCCAAAAAGTTTGCCCACCCCTGCCTTAGAACATAGTTTACTGACTTAGTTAGACATACAGTATATAAGGTGCGAAGGTTGCAAGTGTAGACATCTTTTTGCTGTGTGTTCAGACCTATTAAGTGTACAAAATATAAATCATCTGCATAAAATAAGTGTTCCCAGTAAATATGGCTTTTCATCTGGAAGTGACTCAACAGTAGCCTGGCCAGCTGGACGGCTTTTTTCTTTTTATAAAAAAAAAAAAGGTTATTCGGGATAGATCGCTCTGCCCCCCCTTTTTTCCCCCCGCCTTTTTTTCCCCCCAAATTTTGGGGGGGGGGGGGGGTTTTTTTTTGCGCGGGGGGGGGGGGGGGAGAAGGGGGGGGGGGCCGGGGGGCTCAACCCCCCACCCCCCAACCACCCCCCCCCCCTCCCCCCCCCCCCCCCCAACTTCCTCCCCCCCCACCCACCCCCCCCCCCCCCCCCCCTCCCCCCCCCCCTCCCCCCCCCCCCCCCTGTCCCGTCGCTGGGGTTTTTTTTTTTTTCTCCTCCCTCCCTTCTTTCTTCTCTCCCCTCCTCCCTCTCTTCCTTCTTCTCTCCTTCCCTCCCTCCTCTCTTCTCTCTTTCCTTTTCTCCCCCCCCCCTCTCTTCTTTCTTCTCCTTCTTTTTTTTTTTTTTCTCCCCCCCCCCCTGGGCTAACTCAACAGGGGTTTAGGTCATGTTCTGTTTTTGTCTGTCAATCCATCCAGGAAATGTGAAACTGAATGCCAGTCTGCACAGGTTTTTCAAATTTCAGATCATAAAATGCCACAAATACAATCAACAATCAAAATATTTATAAAATACATATCACAAATAGCCCACATTGCTGTAATTCGTAAACAATATGTTAGTGTTAACCTTTCAGTTTTTATCTGTAGATTGTTTTCAGCTGCAGTCAAGGCTCCTTTGCATTGGTCTTTATCTTTTGACAAAACATTGTAATGGATTTGGAGCTCCTTCATTGCTTATTAAAACTCCTTTGAATAAAGTCTCTTTCAATAGTCTCATTTTTATATTCACTTTGTAGTTAAGCCCTCTTCAATAGCCGAACTAGTAACTAACAAAGGAGAAACAATGTTGAAAGACAAAAAAAAAAAAAGCAGGACAGAGAGGCCAACCAGAAGGACAAGACAGAGCAGAGACAAAAACACAGTCGTTCATGCATAGTAGTAGTAGTTCATGCAAAAACTGTATAAGATAAGAAACTACATAATTTCTAAATTAGGGAAGACAACAAGACACAAAATGCACTTTTAATGCCAGTGTGTTTTTATCGCTACACGTCCAGATGATTATGTTGTTTCATAGTCATTTGAATGTGTAAATTACCTGAAAGTGCAACTCCAAACCTGTTTGTTTCCTGGATGAAGATTTTAGTGACATAAATATTTGGTCTGAAATTCCCTCGACGTTGATGTAGGCTCGCTTTCCGTCCATTAGTAGATTTTGAATAATTATTGTACTAAATGTGCATCCACAGGTTGTTGATGGTTTAGTGCTGGTGGGTTGAATACTCAATCAAAGCTTGCATGTGTGAATTCTGTCTTTGTATTGCAGCTGAACAATTTCCAATGAAATATATACAAAAATACTTACATAATGGCCTAGATGACTAAAAATGCCCACAGAGAATAACCTAAAACATTAAAGCATAAATGACAAATGCCTCAAACAACTTCCTTCCTAAAGAAATAAATACACTTATTTTATCAGTTTATCAGCTGACAGAGTTGACACTTGTGCATCGGTCAAGAAAGAGAAAGAGAAGATGACTGGAAATGGCTGAACCTACCTCAAGAAGTGCACAACCTATGAAAAGAAAGTTTATATTTCACCCAACCTTACTTCTGATTTATCATTACATTTTTGCCCACATTACATTTCATAACATTCAACTTTGTATTAACAGCTAATTTCCTGTTTAAGACAAGAAAAAGTAAATGCTCTGTAGGCTTCAGTGGGACAGTCCAGCCTCATACTAAATGTTCCTTTATTCATACTTGTAAACAACAGTGAAAGAATAAGTGAAATATAGAGGGAACAGGTGACGGGTATTTACTTTTTACTTCCTGTTTCTACTCCTCACTACCCCTTTTCACCTTTTAACAGCACACATGTAAACCTAGTGATGCTTGGACTGTTAAAGGTTTATACAGCACAAAGTTTTGAAGGTAATGTCAGTAAAGCCGTACATGGAGCCTGAAATCTTTAAGAAGGATGGCAAAGATGAGAGTATAGTGGACATCTATGTGAGTTCTGAAAGCCTTAGGGTACACGACAGCCCCTGGGTGGAGGGCCAGCCCACAACTACACCTGGATCTGCAGAGAATCAACACTCAGGTAGGAGCTACACACATCATAGAACAGATCACAGTTAAAATAAACTCAGAGTGATGTGAGTTATCATCTGAAGAGTTCTTGGTCCTTGGAGACGTGCAGAAGAGGAAGTGTCTGCGACTGGATTCAATTTTTCTAGGTGTGCTGTGTAGTTTTCTTCTGGTTGGAATCATTTGTCTTTGGATCCAAAGTAAGTTTCTGTTATAATAATAATAACACCGTAGAGCAATATTAGCTCACAACAAGTTAATGTTTGCGGCCGTTTGCTTCAATAGTGAACAATGACAAAGGCCAATGGGAAACAGAGCGAGCACAGTTACTGGCAGAAAACACCAATCTAATAAGTAACCTGTCCGTGCTTTTGGCGTCCAATACAAGTGAGCTCAGCGCTGTAACACACTGTGGTGAGTAAAAGAATTTTGTTTTATAATCAAAAGCACATGTTTAATGACAATACTGCATGTACCTTGTTACCCACACCTACAAAAACCTCAACGTGTAGCCCCAGCTTCAAACAAAGTGCAGATAATATGTTTTGAAAGTGATGTATAAGAATCAGAATGAGCTAACGTCCACATTTTTCTCTCTCCTTTTGAATCCCAGGATCTAGCAAATGTTATGGAGTGGACTGTGATAAAACACCACAAATGAAAAATTAACTGAACCGAACAGGCGCTCCAAGTGTGTATTTAGTAACTTCATCAAATAAAATACATGCAATTGTGTTTTTTTGTTTTTGCTTGTATTTTACTCAACTCAGGCAACTTGAAATGAATATTTCACATAGATCTTTTCATGTATGTTTGATATAGGCTATTGCATGTATTTATTTATTTATTAACAGTTGTAGGAAGAGCCTCTCTGCATTTGAGTTTTAGAATGAAAAAAAACTCAATGCTTTGTTTTGGTGTTTGATCTAATCAAAACTGCACAAAATGCTCTCAAAAACATATATTATGACAAAAACATGGAACTCAATGAGTAAAATTACCTAAATGCAAGCTATTGCAATAATATGATTGAATAAGCCAAATGTTGTATTTTACTCTAAAATTAGACCTTGGCGGTCTGTTATAATGCAGAGAAATTAATATAACGTGTCAGTCACATCGTTAACCGTGAACATTACTCTTCTCTGACATAAAATAGTCCCAAAGTGGGGCACAAACAAGGCGTACTGATACAATGTTATCCGCCTGGCGTGACGTCATATCCGTCTTTCCAGACAGACTTTTGTCCGCCGGCATTTTCTATATTTTCCTCTAAGACGGCTTCAATTGTAAACAAAACCGAGTGAATTACTGGCCGGTTAGTTTCTCTCAGGACCGCCTTATTAATCCAGAGTCTGCTGCACTATGCCTGGGTTTTCAGACAGAGACCGCGGCAGAGATCGAGGGTAAGTGAACAGCGGCTTCTTGACGTTCGTCGAAATAAACGTCTCCAGTTTTATTGTAGACTGGTGTCTCTGGCGGCGGCGCTGTCAAAGAGACACAAGAGAATAACGTGCTTTTTTTCGGTGTCGTTACACAATTAACCCTAGATGTAATATAAACCAAATAGGAAAGACGCAACCGGTTCAACGTAATTCCCCGTCTATCTGCGTGTCTCCCAGTAAACGGAAGCAAAATGGCAGCCAGCTTATCGGTCTGTGTCCCGAGCTTTGTGGTTAGTTCAGCATCTTCCTTCTGATCCTATGACGCAGCGAAAATTAGATTTATTCCAAAATGGAAGTGTCCCATTTTAACATTGTCACCGGCATTGTCACCTCATACATGTCAGTATTGTTAAGTATGGCTAGCTGAGGGGGAGTCAGTGCCCTAAAGACTTTATCGCATAAGGATGCAACATATAACAAAATTTTCTGACCGTGCTGTCTCCTGACACACATGTTGTATTTTTATTTGTTTACACAAGATATGGCGGAGGTCCTCCTCGTTTTGGTGGTGGAGGAGGAAATAGAGGTGGCCCCCCCTCTGGAAAATTTGGCAATCCTGGTGAGAGGCTGCGAAAGAAGCACTGGAACCTGGACGAGCTCCCCAAATTTCAGAAGAATTTTTACCAGGAACATCCAGACGTTACTCGCAGGCCACTTGTAAGAACCTGCAATGTGTAAAACCAGGCACTTTTACCTCAAGTGTATCAGTACTAAGGTTTGTGTTTTGTCTGGTTACAGCAAGACGTTGAGCAGTATCGAAGAAGTAAAGAAGTTACAGTCAAAGGCAGGGATTGCCCAAAACCAATAGTAAAATTCAATGAAGCTTCATTTCCAAGTGAGTTTAAAATGACATTACTATCCATTTTGTTATACTTTCTCAGCACAAAAAACTAAACTTCATATTCACAGGCTACGTCATGGATGTTATTGTCAAACAGAACTGGACTGAACCAACTCCCATTCAGTCTCAAGGTTGGCCAGTCGCCCTCAGTGGCAAAGATATGGTTGGGATTGCTCAAACTGGATCTGGAAAAACCCTTGCAGTAAGTGATGTTTAAAATGTTTCCCTTCAGAGCGGTCAGATTTGAGGTTCGATAAGAATTTGAGACCACATTTAAGTTTCAAGACATCTCTCATCTAATTATAATACATTTTATTATCTAAAGTTAGGAAAGTCATTGACAGCTTGGGAGCACTTCTTTGCTCACACTGATAAGTGTCAGTGAAATCTCTGTAACTTGAGCTCTATTCCTGTTTTTTTCTTTATTTTACTCTTTAGTACCTTCTTCCAGCAATAGTGCACATCCAGCATCAACCATTTCTGGAGCATGGCGATGGGCCTATTGTAAGTTCACTGTTATACACTCTTAGTTTTGTGAGTGGCACTATTCCTATACAGGAATAAGTTTTGTACATGGTCAATAATAATGACCAAACCATGTGTGACCAGCTTCAGTATTGTAATTTTTCATAATTTTATAAATGATCAGATCTCAAGGACAGCATATGGTTAGTACTGCTCTGTATTACTGTGTTTATGTAAAATTCTCTTTGCAAACCCTGTCAGTTGTATTACAAGTTGTATTACAGTAACATACACTTAACTGATAGCTCTAAAATGTGGTACTCTCTCTTTAGTGTCTGGTGCTGGCACCAACCCGTGAGCTAGCTCAGCAGGTGCAGCAGGTGGCAGCTGAATATGGCCAAGCCTCCCGCCTCAAGAGCACATGCATCTATGGAGGTGCACCTAAGGGTCCCCAAATAAGAGACCTTGAAAGGGGTATGTATAGTTTGTTACCTGCCATATGATTATTAAGTCTTGTGCCAAAGATTCACTAATGACTAATCTATTTAAATGTTTGTGTTACAGGTGTTGAGATTTGTATTGCAACCCCAGGTCGTCTTATAGACTTTCTGGAGTGTGGCAAAACCAATTTGCGCCGTTGCACTTATCTGGTTCTTGATGAAGCTGACCGCATGCTGGACATGGGATTTGAGCCTCAAATCCGCAAGATAGTGGAGCAAATTCGAGTAAGTATAGTCATATTGGTGCCACTTATCAATATGTTGGATTGTAGATTAATGGTAATCTTGTTGCACAAATGCAAAAGTGTGTTTTTATATGTTACACTTTTGTCTTCTGTAGCCCGACCGCCAGACACTGATGTGGAGTGCGACATGGCCTAAAGAAGTCCGCCAACTTGCTGAGGACTTCCTTAAAGACTATGTCCAGATAAACATAGGAGCTCTGCAGCTCAGTGCCAATCACAACATCCTGCAAATAGTTGATGTTTGCAATGACATGGAGAAGGAGGACAAGTGAGTAAAAGGTTTTCACTACCGACAAGACTTCAGCTTAGAAATGTTGTGGTAGCTGTGATAATCTTATTAGTGTTTTGGCACTCATCCAAACTCCATGGTACTTTTACAAATGAGTAGTAACTAAAGCTAACGGAACTTTTTTTTCTCTCAGACTGATTCGTTTGCTTGAAGAGATCATGAGTGAAAAGGAGAACAAAACCATTATTTTTGTGGAGACCAAAAGACGTTGTGATGAGCTCACCAGGAGGATGAGAAGAGATGGGTAAAAATAATTACCATTGCATACGTTCCTTATCTTTTTCCTTCAGTAATGCGTGACAATATTAAAGTGACTAGTACCTGGTCTTAAGCGTTTCCCCACCTTGTCTCTCCTACAGGTGGCCAGCAATGGGGATTCACGGAGATAAAAGTCAACAGGAGAGAGACTGGGTCCTTAATGGTAAGCATTATTTTATAATCCCCAAGTTATTTTTTTGCCGATTGTTATGCCTTTCTAAATTTTATGTGGATTATGTCTTTTTAGAGTTCAGATATGGAAAAGCTCCAATCCTTATTGCTACAGATGTAGCCTCCCGAGGCTTAGGTCAGTATACATACCAGTAGCACCACTTTCTTATCAGTGTTACACTTATTTTAAAGAAAGTGTTTTTGCTTTCTTTAACTTTTCTATGCATTTTCTGAGTTTTTCTCACCTTAAGGTGGAGTCTTTGTGGCAGGCGCTAGGCATGACAGTCCCAGGCCTCGAGAGGGAGAAGGATGACATATTGGAAGGGCTCAACTGGCTTGCCACCCAGTGGGCCTAGAGAGGTGAAAGCTCTTGTGTGCCAGTGATCTACAAAAGGCTGCGTGGCTAAGCCTTTGTCTCTGATATGTTGTTGAAATATACTCACACCTGTTCTCTGTCCATGGATTTCACCCTACAAATGCCATCCAGCTGTTTCCAACTCAAACGTAAAAGACAGATATGCTTGATGCTGTTACTTTTGCCTTGCATGCTGTTCTGTTAGAGGGCGCTGTATTGCAAGTTACGAGTTTGAGATTTGGAACATTTGTTTACCCATTGGAGCTCGTATCACACAGCATGAGTGCTTGTGAGCCGTTTAAGCTTTCAGTTTTTCTTTCTCGTCAAAGTGCTGGATTTCGTAAAATGGAGAGAGCAGTCTGAAAATTAAAGAGACCTGGCACATGTGTTTTAGGGGATGGTGGGGACATCTAGACAGTGGAAAAAGAGTAAGACAGCTTAAACTAAAGTTCCTCCCTCGCCTGCGTTTTGTAGTCATGTCGAGACCTGCCAATGAGAGACATTTTCTCAAGTGAATACTGGCTTCTTGGAAAATCTTGCCTTGATGAGACTGATGGGGGCAGGGTATGTTTTTTGCTCGCTCAGAAGTATCTCAAAGCTCAATGCATGGGCAATTTTAAACAGCTCCTGTCAATTTAGTCCTTGGTCTATTTGGTCTTGGCAAGACGTGCAGTGTGGCCTTTATTGTAAAGCTGTTTTCAGAAGTGTACTGGGAAAATCTGACCTGCAAAAGATATACCACTCAATGGTCCTATATTGGCACTTGAGGAGTCCCCAGTGCATAACGTGGCCCAACTGCGTAGAAGCTCCTGGATGTCACTTGACAATTTGTGGGGGATTTCGCTGCATTGGGAAAGGACTAGTGAATGCATACTCCGTAATGGTAAGACTTGTATCACTATTTTCTCCCTTGGTAACAAAAGGGAGTCGTTTTTTTTTTTATCTTATGGTAAGCAATTGGAGTGTGCATCGTTTCTCTCTTCCCACAGTAGTATTCCCATGGAATAAATATGCCATCTTATTATGCTTAACATGTTTCCTTCACAGCTTGCTGACCTTTTCCTCCCCTAGCCATGACAGTTGCTAACTTTTTCCCTTTGATCTGGCTGTTGTGGTGTGCAAAATCCTGTGTGGCCTCCATGTTATGTTTTGCCACACTGCAACACTTTCACAGATGTGGAGGATGTGAAATTTGTCATCAATTATGACTACCCTAACTCCTCCGAGGATTATATCCATCGCATTGGACGCACAGCCCGAAGTCAAAAAACGGGCACTGCTTACACCTTCTTCACCCCCAACAACATGAAACAAGCTAGTGACCTGATCTCTGTGCTCCGAGAAGCCAACCAGGCCATTAATCCAAAGCTGATTCAGATGGCAGAAGACAGAGGAGGTACATACAAATATTAGATGATATTTACTGTGCATGCGGTGCTTTTAAATCCTCCCAATTCTAGATTTTTTCTTTGTGTCATCTTTTACAGGTCGCGGCCGAGGGAGTAGAGGTGGATACAAGGATGACCGTCGGGATAGGTATTCTGGGGGTGGGAGGAACAACTATGGTGGTAGTAGTTACAGAGACAGGGACAGTGATAGGGGGTTTGGCAATGGGCCCAAGAGTGCCTTTGGTGGTAACAAGGCCCAAAACGGTGGCAACTTTGGGGGAAACAGTGGTAACTCTGGTAATTACGGCAACACTTACAGCAACAGTAATGGACAGAGTAATTTTGGTACACCGTCAAACCAGGGAGGTGCATTTGGAAACCAAAATTTCCAGGGCCCTCCGCAGTTTGGGGCCATGCAGAGGCCTGCTCAAAATGGCATGAACCACCCGCCTTTCCCCTTCCCCTCTCAGCCACCGCCACCACAGGCCCAGCAGCCACCACCACCGCCAATGGTGCCCTACCCTATGCCACCACCCTTTCCACAGTAAATATATGTGCACAATATACAGAACCAGTATGTTTTTTTTGTTTAGTCTTGAAATCTTGCAGTATAATTATATTGTTATCCTTTGTACTGTTTAACTATTGTTTGCTTACAGCAGGGTTGGAATTATTCAGTAAACCCAGAGCATTAAATGGAGTCAGTGTCTCCTACTGCGCAACTATTCTTACTGCACTTTCCTAAACAGTTTTGTGTCGCATTCCTCAGTTATTTATTTTTACTAGGTAATGCAGTGTTTTCAGTTTGTGATATGGTTGAATCATGTTAAGATCATAAAGGTGCTTGAGGCCCTTTTAAATAAAGATAACATTGAAAACTGTTTCTGTGTGCTTACATGTGTCACATATTACTGACATTTCTACTATCTTTTTGTCAAAATTGAAAAATGAACAGAATACTTAAAAGGAAAAAAATGCATGACAAATTGCATTACATAATATGGACATTTCAAACAGGCTAACTGGGCCATTTTTGTTGCAAATAACTGATTTTAATGTAATTATTTCTGACTGTATAAGAACACAACTTCTGCCTTCTGAACTAATACATTAATGTTTTGTTCTTAAACCAGCCTAGCTATTGCCTAGAAAAATAATATATGTGGAATACTCAATAGACCCACGGATGCATTAGTACAGCTATGGATGGGCCTTGCGTAAGTGCTGTAAAGCCAATGGTCTGAATGCCAAACTTTGACCCTTTGAATGGATTTCTTTAAAAATGAAGGTGGCTACAAAACTTGTACTGTCAACCAGTATCAGAAATTTTGGTTTAATCTGCCCTCTACAATCTTTTAAAGTTTTGGTGGTGTTGAGTTGTTAACATGTGATTTGGTGTGGTTAAACTACCTAAATTTCATGCAAGAGCAAGTGCAAATTAGTGTTTAAGTAATCAGCATTAATTTCTCACCTCATGATACAACAATTTGGAATTATAAACATCTTAATTAAAAATAAACCCTTTATTTTAAAGACAGGATGGAAGAAGCAACAAAGTCTTTTTTACATCTAATGGATGACAGAGATAATGAATTGAACTACACTGATTTCAGTCATAAATACAATCTAGTGCGCTCTAGTAAGTAGTACAGGGATGTGATCAACCTAGGATTCATTAAAACTAAGATAATATACAAGATATATAAGAGCAAGTTGGCTTTGAGTGTCTTATGTTTCAACATGACTCCAAATGCACCTTTGGTGGAGACATTTTTCTTTTTTTTAGTTCCCCTTTTTTCATGTTTAACGGGCTGCTCTTTGCTATTGTATTCAAGATGTAAATGTGCCTGTATGTTTGCTATTTGAAACAAAATCATCATTAAAAAAAAAAAAAAAAAAAGTGGTGTAACCCGGATGTGCACTGCACAGTGTAGTTCCGGTTCACAAACGAGACATGCTTAGGTTACAGTTATGTTTACTTATAGTGTAAGAAGTGTGTTGTTAAGGCGTTTTTCTGTCTTTAAAACTTCCAAAGATAGTTTTGCAGTGATACTACGGCTCGGCAGAGGCTGGTGCGACACATCCACAAATGTAGATGAAGATCAAGGAGGGACTCTGTTGAAGCTCTGTGTGGACAGGGGCTACATCTCTCCTGCTCAGAGAAACCGAGAGCTCTTTCAGCGCGGTGTGAGCTGCAGCTACGGCCCACTGGGCACGGAGCTCAGGAGAAACCTGCTGGAAAAATGGTGGGGCTCCGTGGTGAGCTCCAGAGCCCAGGTGTTAGGGATAAACAGTGCAAGCTGTGTCCCGGACAGAGCAACAGGGGGACTGGACCATCTCAGAGTAGTTGACGCTAAAAAGATAAGGCAAATACTGGAGCAACAAGAGCTAAAGAAGGAACAGCTGTTCCAACAGGTTCTTATGCTTCTGCAGAAGTCGGGGTCACTCAGAACAAACTTTCTTCAAGGTAGGTTTTTTTAAATATAATTTGCCAGCTTTTCTTAGTCAAATGGTTTGACATTAGACCAGATAGGTCGTTACTTCCTAAATCATGTGACTTTTATTGTTGTCAGGTGCTTTAGAGCAGTTTGTGCCTTCTTTTGAACTGGTCAGCAGAAAGCTGCCTTTTGGCCTAGCGGAGACTGGCGTGTGTTTCCAGCCCTCTGATGGCTCTGGTTGGTGAGGCTTCATCACATATGAGTCATTTATGTTCCCATTATTGAAATGTCTTGCTTTTACCCTACAATGCAAAGAACAACAAATAGAGTGAGGACATTTTACTGTTCATTAACTGTTACATTCATCCTTGTTTGGTTGTCAGCCCTGTAGATGTCACCCAGACATCTCTGGTGTGGTTCTGCTCTCCTCGTACATCATCACAGTGGCTGGATTACTGGGCACGACAAAGACTACAGTGGTGGAGAAAAGTAAGACATTTGTTTTACTGGTTTTAGAGAATAATATGCATATTCTCCATGTAATGTCCAATACCAATTCTTACTGTAACTGGGATGACTTCCTGAGGCTGGTACATAATACAACAGTACAAATTGTTTAATAATACTCAACACTCAAAATACGACACTATGACACTACCCTCCATCTTGTTTCAGTTTGCCCTGTCTCCATCAGATTTCAGCAGCAGTGATGTGCCAGAGCAGGAACTGGAGCAGTCAACGTTTCGCGGAGTTAAAATCTTCTACAATTTCCCCTGGGGCCTGGAGCCCCTCGAGGCGTTGTGGAGCAGAGGAGACACTGAACTGCTGCAAGCACACAGTGGAGTCCGCTCCAAGCTTCAGGTCTACAAGTACACAGTTACATTGGTCCCAAAAATGGCCCAGATGAGATCTGAGTGTATCATAACTTATTTGATAAATGTAAACAGGCCAAAACATGTCGAATCGTACTTTTTGAGCATTGCTCCTGCTGCCAATCAGATGCACATCTGCTTTGTCGCAATATGCATAAAAGCAAATAAGAATGCATGTAGCTTCTTCTTGTCACTTTTTAAAATTTTGACTGTATTAAATACGTAATTACATAAGAATATGTCGAATTCTGCCAGTGGTTCACAAACACAAATAAGTTAATGCAAAAATACCAAAATAAGTCCTCCTGCAGTCTGACACTAGTGATAGACACTGTGATAGCTGGCATTCTGAATTAACTGTACCACAGATGAGGTTTGGTAAATTATGAATCACATTTCTAATTCTGTGGTTTCTCTGTCTCTTTGTTTAGTGTCGAGATGGCCGCAAGTCAGTTCCTCATGTTGTCACTGTAACAGCGAACATGGACCGAGGTGTGATGGCCATTCTGTTCAACTCTCTACAGCACCAGAAAAAAGAAGACAGCAAGAGAAAACTGCATCAGAGGAAGGTGATTAAAAAGCCGGTAACATTCAGTAGAAACATTTCATGACAAAATGTTAGAATATTTTCATATTTTGTAACTATTTCATGTCCCACTTTAAACCACTAACTTCAAGTTCACTGTTGATTAGGTTCTTAAGGTACATCCAGTGTTGGCTCCAATCAAAGTGGCTTTGGACATTGGCAGGGGAGCCACAATGGAGTTGCGCCAGGTATCAAAAACATTACTCTTAATACTAGACCAATCCTTTCTAAAGCTTATAAAATTATTCAGATAAATAAGCAGGTTAATGATAGTTGTTTCTAAGGTTTGTGAAGGCCTGCTGCAGGAGTTACTTGAGGCAAAGATCTCTGCATGGCCTGGGTATCTTGAAACTGTGCCAACATCATTGGAGCAGCTTAATTCCAAGTAAAATTGTGTTGATTTTTTTTACACACATAAACTCTTTTCAAAGGCTTTGTACTGATATATGTTTGTCATTCTGACATTGTATTGTAGGTATGATGAGATGGGAGTGCTGTTCACTACAGTGATTAATGAAAACACTTTGGAAAGTGGTCTTCTTCAAGTCCGCAGCAGAGATACAACTATTAGAGAGACCATGCATATCTCAGAAATCAAGAACTTTCTCTCCAGATACATTTCAGCGGCTGAACACATGTGAATGGATTAATTTTTACACAAATGTTTCACATTTACTTTAGATGTTCTTTATGTTCTTTATTGATGTTCTTTATGTTCTTTATGTTCTAAAAAAAAACCCAAACAAAAAATAAACAAAACACCTTTTACTCATTATGTATTTATTTCAGTTTATGGCTACCTCTAAAATACTTTATACTGTGTACAGTCTTTGTATAACACAATTTACTAAATAAAAATCCATCAAATACAAAAGTATATAAATAGCAGTTTGCCTGAGTGTATTGACTTTTTAACACATGTTGTGCCTTACTGTTCTCACTGTTTAGTGCAGGCCTTTAGTGTTACTTGTGATAATAAGAAATATGTAGAATATTATTATAAGAATTATTTATTCTTAGTTTTGCATTTATGAGTACACCAAACAGACCCCCATAAGTCACCCATAATTACAACTAACAGGCTATGTGTTGTAACAAATGTTAAATTCTCGCGATATCTGGGCGTAACTCGGCCTCTCTCGCTGCAGCGTCATTGGCCGCTTCTCTTCGGGGCATGTGTGAGAAGTGTGCGCTGCTTAGCTTAGCTTTTAGAAATGGCCGCAGACAAGCAAAATGAAGCCAAAGTTTCTCCAACGGAAGAAAATAAAGAAAATATGCCAGAGGGTGGACTTGGACTGGAAAGTATCCTTTACAACACTAAAAGTGATGCGGCGGTTTTGGATTGTCTTTCGGAGTAGCTGTGTCTGAGTAGGAAGCTAAAGTTAGCCACTGGCTAGTTCATAGGATAATATTAGCTAGCACTGTTAGGCTACGTGTCATACTGAAGCAGTGTATTGCAGGGCTGCAAGGCGTTTAACAGAATTAACCACGAGACAGTGTTAGATAAATAATGTAAGGTAACATCGTTTTTGGTGAAATGTTTTGAAGAGGCTGTTCTCAACTATAACAAAAATTAATGCAACTTCAAGCTTTTTTTCATGTAAACGCTATTCCCAGATCATCATCTGTTCTCCTGCACATTCCCAGAATATTATCAGAAGACTTTATGTTGTATTTTTGTGAGCATGAGTAGATCTTTAACTCTTAATCACAGTCCTGCAGATAATTAAAGAATCACAGCAGCAGCATGGCCTCAGACACGGAGACTACCAGAGATACAGGTGAGTTTTGGTCAGTCTTTCTTAAGCCTCAGGGCTGAATGGTTGACAAGTAAGTGCACTGACATTTATTTCATATATAATAGGACATAAATAATTTTCCATTGCAGCCCTTTAGATCTTTTAACCAAATAATTATTAGCATTATTATAAGCAATATTATCCACAGCTTTAATCGGATATATGAAAAGGTCTATACATTGTCTGCCATATGCCATAATGAATCACAATCATATGAGTCAAATTTTTAAACATAATTTACTTTTTTTTTAGTTAATTACTTCACAATGAAATGTAACAAACTTTGTGACAACAATGTATTTGTTGTGAAATTTGCACAGAGGGTACTGTTCCCGTAGACTGCGTAGACTACGCAAGACTCTTGGATTCAAGATGGGCAACCGACACAAGTTTGTGGGAAAGAAAGTTACTGTTGAAATGCTTTCTGACAGCAGGTGAGTGTTTGTGCAGTGCAATATCAGGAAGTTTCCCTAGTGAGGGCTAAGTTAGAGACAATTTAAGTTATATAATCTGAGTCTGTCCCTCTTCAGATACCTTTTGATAGTTCTTATGGAGGCAGAACGTGCATGGAGTTATGCCATGCAGTTGAAGCAGGAAGCCAATACAGAGCCAAGGAAACGTTTCCATCTGCTGGCAAGATTACGCAAGGCTGCTAAGCACAGTGAGAAGCTGGAGAAGCTATGTGAGAGTCCTCGTGTTGATGCAAAGACCAAACTGGAGGCACAGGTATGTTCAAACCCATATTGCTATATTAAAATGTAAGTTTGTAGCTAAGTCTAAGATTAATACTGTTAGAATTTATTGAAATAAAGAAAGTCTTTTTATTATTGCAGGCCTATACCGCGTACCTGACAGGCATGGTTGAATTTGAGCTGCAGGAGTGGAAGAGTGCCATGGAGGCCTTCAACAAGTGCAAGTATGTTTTAACATTACTAATGTGTTTCTAGCAGCTGTTAGATCCCACCATGTGCATGTCCAGTTTCCACTACATGTATTTAATTGTGTTTGTTTAGAAACCTGTCACATGTTTGTCCTGCTGTCTTTTGTCAGGACCATCTATGAGAAGCTGGCCAGTGCATTTACAGAGGAGCTGGCAGCGCTATATCGCCAGCGCGTGGATGAAATCTCACCCAACATCCGATACTGCGCTTATAACATTGGTAAGGGATGTAATAAAAGTGTGAACATTTTGTTTTTCTTTCAAACAAGTTTCAAACCTGTGACATTTATGATTATAGGTGACCAGAATGCTATCAATGATTTGATGCAGATGAGACTAACAGGAGGCGGTGGAGGCATGATGGCTGAGAAACTAGAGGTGCATTTTCAGCCACCACTAGACGCACTACATTATGTTTATTTATAAATCTTGAGAGTTTCATATTGTTGGTTTTCCTAGGCTCTTATTACTCAAGCAAGAACAAAGCAAGCTGCCACCATGAGTGAGGTGGAATGGCGAGGGCGAACAGTCCCCGTCAAGATTGACAAGGCTCGAATCTTTTTGCTGGGACTAGCAGACAACGAGGCTGCCATTGCTCAGGTCAGTGTTTTTTCTTTGCCTGTGTTGTCAGACTATAAAAAGACATTTTTTCCAGTTTTGTTTTGCATTTTGTCTTCATATGATTAGTTTTGATTCTGTCCAGAACTTGGCACTCTTCAGTACAAGGACTCTTATCTGGCTGTCTGAACCACATTTTAGGCTTTTTGTCTGCAACGTATATTGTGGAAATACCCTCCATAGACGGCACATATAGATGGAGACCGAAGTAGTTAAATGTAGGGCTTTTTCATTAAAATCATGTTAAAAATAGCCATATTACAAAATTGACTTAAACAGAAAAATGTACTTTTTAGCCCTGTACACCTCCCTATACACGGAGTTGTGTATAGAGACACTAATAATCACCAGATCAAGTGATGATTTGATATAGCCGAAGTGACAGAATATTGTGCAGTAGCAGCATACTTTATTTATTTATGCAAATTAGCCATGTGATCTGCCCTTCTTATGTCTTTGAATGTTTGGTCTGTAAATTATATTAGAACTAGTCTATACACACAGAGAAGATTTAACTAAAGAACATCCTATATACACTGCTCTACTTTCACTCTGAGGGGAGAGCACTGCTCTTCTATGCAGAGCAGAAAAAGAAAATTTTATATTTTTAAGAAAAATGCATTTGATTTATGTTTGTAGGTCAGTAGTAAAGAAAAAAATAAATATTACAATAAGAAATCTTCTGAAAAATGGAAAAGGATTTAATTTTTTAGCCATATCGCATAGCCCACTATAAAATAATAATTTTAAATAATAAATTAGCAATCCAAAGTATCTAATAAAGCCACATTTACAAAATACCCTCAACGTTATTCCTCAGAGCACTTCCTTTGGCTTTCAAAACGAATTGTCCTTCTTTAGTTCCTTAAACGTTCAGTAGGTGGTGCACTGTTTTGTAGCCTGAGTATGTCTGCCATTACAGTTCATCCCTCAGGCTTTCTTTTGCCTGAAAATGTAGCACACCCTGTGGACACGCGTACACTAGCACACCCAAAGCTACTCAGGTCTCTGGCATGCAGCCTCTTTCATGGCATAACTGCATTCTGAGCATTTCAGCCAGCATGTAACTAAAAGACTACACCCTGCAGGTCTAAATGGGCAGACGCTCCTTATCAATCCTAGCTCTTTCCATTAAATAAAAAGGCTTTGCTTAGTTGTACTCTTGTTAACCTGTTTTGATATGTGCAGGGTTCATCTTCTATTCATATTCTCAAACAAAACTAAAACAATCAAACATGGCTGCTGTACAATACAAAATCCAGCTGCACCGAAGCTTTTCTAGCCACAGTTCAGCATTGTTTCTAGACAGAAACTGAGATACTGGGTCATAATTGAGAGCTCCCTTTACTCTGTCCTTCTGTAATCAGTTTATCCATCTAGCCGTCTTCCTTAACAACAGAAGATGCTTAACCGGTCCAGCCGGTAGAGCTAGGCGTTTCCTGGGTGTTGGCATTAGAGTATGGTGCTAAAAAACATCAGCCTTCTGGGAGGATGAGAGCGGCCTGATAACCTATCTATCACTTATTACTATGAGGCATTTTCTCGTAACATTCCTCTCTTGTGTTGCCCTGCTGCACTGCCTTCTGTGTTTCTTGGAAAGTAAGAACGTGAGATCCAGAAAAGGACATGTTTAGAAATGGGCTATCAGAAGGGTGTCTGTCATATGTGTGTGCCAGCAAAAACAAAAAAAGATTTAAAAGTGTAGTCTTTCTTACTCTTTGAACTCTGACTCTAGTGTCTAGTCTGTGATGTGTCGCACTAGAATGAGCAGCCTGCTGGACCACATACCTTCCCCTCTTTGCCAAAGTCACATTCCTGCAGAAAGTCTTTCTTTCTGTAACTGCTTCTAACAGTAATTTGGAAAAAAAAAACAAAAAAAAAAACTTCACTGTGTTCAATTTTTGTTTTTGGATTTCACATTTTGATACGTAATGCGGAATGAAAAAAACAACATTATTAATTATCATTCCAATATATTACAAGACCATTTTTTTGCCTATTTAACACCAAACAAATACATGCATACATATTTTACATGTGTTTTCATTACATATAGTAGTTAAAGAAGTGATTTTAAATTAAGATTTTCATGTTCAGATTTATATTCCCCCCAGACAAACTGTAGATTTTTTTGAGTGTTGTCTGTTTTTAAAGGCTCACGTAACAAGTCAATCTTTCTACGTATGTTTTTAATATTTAAATTCAGGCCGCTAATGAGGAGACCAAAGAGCATCTGTATGAGACCTTGTTGGCTGAGTGCAGAGACACCATCCAGGCTGTGAGAGAGGAGTTAAAAGCTGAGGCGGTAGGTATTTATTGATTTAAAGTTAAAAAGGACTGTCTGTAAAAGTTGGAGAGAGTTTATAAAATTGTTTGTCTAAGCAGAAGCAGCGAGAAAGAGGCTCTGAAGCTGAAAGTGGGAAGGTTTCCAACCTGCAGTTTTTGCATAGGTAATGGAGGCATCTGTTCAATCAGGGGCTTAGGGACCCACACAACATTACATTTTAAGAACACTCACAGGTGCCATCCAAATTAATTTTCGTCCTCTGTTTATGTTCTCAGCTATCTGACCTATATCAAGCTGTGCACTTTGGTCAAGAGAAATGAAAGCATGGCCCACACACTGCAGGCCAAGTTGAAGGAGCCTCAGGCTGATGAGAGCAAGAGGGGCCCCCGCCCACAGGACCTCATCCGCCTCTATGACATCATCCTGCAGGTACATACTGACTCTTACCGTCTTTTTACAGCTCTCTTCAATAGCAGTCTATTATCACATCTATACTATAACTCATTTCCAACAAGTAGTATGGTAGGGCTATGTCATATTATTGTATCTTACCATGTGCCAAAAATAAGCTCTCTATATCATAAAATCTTCTAATGGGGCACGAAAACAGAAAAAGACAGTTGTACCGCTTATTTCAGGTGTAGATGCATTGTATACCTCCAAGATTGCCACAAAACTGTACTGCTTGATATAAATGACACCTGCTCATCTCTGGAAGTTTGTTGGTACCTTGTTGAGTTTGTGCTGTCAACAGTCAAGGTGTGTGTCTCACCTTGTTTGACAGTCTCTTTCACTTCTGGCACTAACGTTAATCCTCTTCTCTCCCCAGAGTTTAGCTGAGCTGTCCACTCTGCAGGGTCTGGAGGATGACCACACCTTCCAAAAGGAGGTGTCCCTGAAGACATTGGTCTACAAAGCTTACAGGTCTACATTTATCTTTTTGAAATCTGCATTGATGATTTAGTGAATGTCAAGTTTTGTGTGTGTTCTGGCAGATGATTTCTCCCTGGTAACCTGATATTAGTTTGTTCACGTATCTGTTTGTTTTTCCTCTTGCAGGTGTTTCTTTATAGCCCAGTCTTATGTACTGGTAAAGAAGTGGAGTGAGGCGCTGGTTCTGTATGAAAGAGTGCTAAAATATGCTAAGGAGGTCCAGTCGAAAGCTAAGGGCCTCAACAATAGCCTCAAGGTTGGCTGTGTTCATTTTGATTGAATGGAGTAACTATAATAAAGAAATAGACACATTTCTTTTTATCACTAATGTCAAACACCTTTCTGTATAGGACCTGCCTGATGTTCAGGAACTTATTGCTGAAGTCAGTGCTGAAAAATACTCTCTTCAAGCTGCTGCCATTTTAGGTGAGGTGGTTCCTTTTTCAGTTCTGTGACGATTATTGTGCTTACTCAGTTTATATACCAATATGTTTGGGTTATAGATACGGATGAGATTGTTGAAACTCCGACTCAGCAGTTGGTTAAGGACAACACGGTGAGAAAACAGCGTTTATTGTGCTCTGATTAATACTGCACTTAAATATATATATGAATGCTCTGTCCTTGCTTCTTGCAGCCTCTCTGCGATCGACTAGACACCTTCCGTCTCGATACGACCCTTGTCGGGAAGCAGCCCAATTTGGTGCATTTCCCTCCTGACTTCCAGCCAATCCCCTGCAAGCCGCTGTTTTTCGATCTTGCACTCAATCATGTTGCCTTCCCACCGCTGGATGACAAAGTGGAGCAGAAGGGCAAGGGCGGTCTGACGGGCTACTTCAAGAACATCTTCGGCTTTGGCAGCTAAACCAAACACAAAACTTGATTACAGAGAGCCATCATGCCATGCGCTTAACACAGACAAGCCGGCTCGGCTCAGTCATTAGCTATGATCACTTCAGTTTGTTTTTAATGATTTATTTGAATGCCTCACTGAATTTAGGGGAGATTTCAAGTTTCAAGTAGCAATATTACCCAAAATGACCTGCCAAAGTTGTGACCTGAGGCGGCATTGGATCCTCCAGATTAAAAGAGGCATTTCTGTTTCACACATGACCTCACAATGGTTTTGATACTTAAAGCTAAGCCTAACATTCTGACCTCTTTGTTTTTTTGTGTCAGTGTTACGTAAGCGCCTTCTTGTAATGTTTTTTTTTTTTTCTTTATGATGTGCTCTGCCTCTACATTTCGAGAATAGCTTAGATACAGTCTGGTTTATTCGAAAACTAGACAGAGCCCTGTAACTTTACCTTAACATGATTTTCAAGAGTTTCTTTATGAATTGACATTTCTACCTGTATCTTTTGCCCTCATGCTAAAACATTACATGGTTATAATCCAAATAGTAAAGACTAAGCACGCTTTGTTCTGGGCTCTGAGTCTTACATTTTGTCATGAATGATTAAGTAAAAAGGACAAACCTTTCAAAAATGTGTGGTAGAATTAACATGCTTAGGACGGTGGGGCACCTTCATATACTTCGAATAATGGATTAATGATTGCTTTAAGGGACATTTGTATATGTTGTACCACTCATTTAACTGAAGGGTTATGGGAATGAACTGCTCTAAACTCACCGTAAAGGCTGTGAAACAGTAGGGTCCAACTGATTTTTGGTGATTACTTTTAGTTGGTATCAAAGAAGTTTTCTCCATCTTTTAGTACGCACAGCACCTAGTTTCTTTACTAGTTATGACTGTTTTTTGTAGTATTAATTGAATGGCTATTGCTTTTTGCAGATTGGCATCCTCCCTTCAAACAGCACCCTCTAAATTTCTTCATTGGACCTGTTTTCTCTCTACTTATACATAATTCTTATAATTTATCAGACTTTTATTAATGTTTTTCTTTTTTTTTTTCATTTCTTTTAATTCTGTTTTTTATGTAAAATCTCAGTGGATAATGTCATAGGATCTAAATTATGAGAACCCATGAATGCATCCATCAGTAATTGTTCAAAAGAGGCTAAAACATTAAAATAAGAGTGTATTATTTTGATTTAGATTTTTTTTTGCCCTAATTAAAAAATAGTCATACCCAGCACCTGTTCTTCTGTTCATTTCTTGATTTGTGATTTTTCCACAGACGTATTTCTGGCGGAAGTACGCTGACTGCGCCTCTGTTGTGGGCGTTGGTGGATGCCTTAAAAGGGTGTGAATGTGTGAAGATTTACTTTGTGTACGTATCAGAAGTATGATTAGTTACAAGTGTATGTTTGTTTCATCTGTGTCTCCAACATCAATACTAATTGTTCTCTGTCTCTGTTGTCAAAATGAGTCATTAATCCAGTGGAGATCATCTACTGCAAAATCTTTTAGTCTCTTTCTTGAATCAAAATGTAAAATGTAATTTTCCAGTTTAAATGCACACTAGTTCATTGTTTTCTCATCGTTCTGTTGTGTGTTATTTGAACTTAGACATAGATCATACAAATTCTTTTACTGCTATAAAACTAAGTAGTTGTCATCTGGCATGTTCCTAAAATTTATGGCCACGGTTACTACATTTTGACTAACACAGCTTATCTAAATGATGTGCTGCTGTACCATTAGATTTTTAAATGAATAGAGAATAATGGGATTAACCAAAAACATTCAAGTATGCTTTTAAATGAATTGTGTTTGTAAGACATCTGACAACCCTAACATGTAGAGTTTACCTTAGTACTTTGGGTTTTCATTTTGGCTGAGTGTAAAATAAAGACTCATAGCAAACCTTGTGGCCAAAGGGCTGGTCATTTTATTTATAAAACAAATCAAATGAAACTTTCTCTTTTGTCTACCATACAATATTAAAAAAGGCCTTTGAGGTTTATTGTAAAGCGTCCAGTTCAGTTGAAACAGGAAACACAGACACAAAATACATAATTTCCCAAAACACGTGGATGTCCCTCAAGTGCAATGCTGAGTAGATTGATAAAAAATGTCAGTCCCCTTTCTGTCACCAAAGAAAGTAGTCTGACAACATTCCTGGTCTTGGTTTTCTATTGTTGATAAGCTCCAGAGTGAGGCCTCTCTCTGCGTTTCATGTCATGGTCCTAAGGGTCCCCAACATTAAAGTACTTTCTGTTGTTGACTGTATACACTCTGTGTCTGTATTTGTAACAGAGAGAAGACCTGAGGGTTAGTATACTGTAAAGTCACACCAAGGATAAAAAATGACACTTCCTTTTCTATTTGGGTAAAATCAAAACTAAAAAATGAATTGAACCAAGTATGCCAGAACAAACAGTTTAATAAAATGGGGAATTTCAAACACAGGGTAGTTATTTATGACAGGAAGTTGGAAACAATACATTTATTAGTGGTCTTATGAGTAATAAATATGCCAGTTAGGTTTAGTTCTACATATTGGCTTAACTAGCATATATTTTTTTACCAGTTCAAAGTAAAATCTATTGATCTCAGATTCAAACAAGCAATACTTACTACAGATAAAATAAATGTTGATTCTGTCCAGTGGCAAGTCACCATGTGTCATGTGACGAGACAAATGAAATCATTGTGATGCTAAAAGCCAAGCTAGCGGTCATGCCTTTATGAAGAGGGGCTTCTGCGATTTTAGCTTATAGTAAAAAAGAGGAGAATGATGAAGGTAGAAAAACCTAGTCTCCATATTACGTGAATTTATGTTTTCCATTTGGCTTAACTGAGACTGTATGAGTCTGCTGCAACTGGAGTTTCTCCTGCCTATATTATTTACTACTGCTTTATGAACTGCACCTTACTACAATATTTACTTCTTACCCCTACAGATTAATAACAATTGGTGCTCTATTTAATACTAAATATTCTCAATGCAAAATTACCTCTTTTTTAGTATTACACAGATGTGACTAGGTTTTTTGAAGCACAAAGCACCTTCTGTTAGAAGCCAAATCAAACTTTAAAAGTCAGAAATCAAGAGTTAATATTAAAAGAGTTTAATATGTTCAATGACTAGTTTTACTTTTTGAAGAGCACTTGTACTTTAAATAAACTGTGTGTATACTCATCTCTGAGAAGAAGATGTGACCTTTCTTGTAACATGATTTAACTCTGAAAGTCTTGTGTGTCCATTGTGGTCCAAAGGCCCCTGTCCTGTGTGTAGGAGACACAGGAAAAAGGTGAGAAGGGAGAGTGGAGGAAACAGGTCGGGCCGGTCCTCCTGCGTTAGGTGGAAGTCTGGGCGGTGTCACGCCTGCTAACCTGTCTGGGAGGAGCTGCCATCATTAAACACTGTCCCTGTGACTGAGAGTGTGTTTGACACTGGGACAGCAGAGTGGGAGCCACGGGCCCAAGACAACAGCCAGAAAAGGAGTACAAGAGATTTACGTGGGATCTCTGTTTGGCCCACCACAACCACCAGGATGCTTCGGAAAAAGGAAAAAGAGAGCACCCTCAAGGTCTCGGGCAAGATAAACAAGTGAGTTTAGTTTTCTGTGCATGTGTGTGTTGGTTACTGTATCTCGGTCATGTCCCCCCTTCGCCTGTTCTTCCCAAGCCGACTACTGTGTCATGTTTCCTCTGCTTCTCAATGAATGTCCTCTTTCTGTCTGTGTGCCACAGTTATCATGTTTGTCAGTCAGGACTAAATGAAACACCTGAAAAATCAAGAGATAACACAATTGAATCCTTTGTGGTAACTGGAGAAAGTTGAGGTGTTTGTCAGTCATTTCTCTCAGGACTTTAAACTCAGATTTACTCTGTAAACACACTGTGATGTGGCAAGAGTACAGTACAGGTGTGACAAAAATAAAATAATGGAAAAGCTTGTATCTCACCACACTCTTTATCAAACCTACATGTACATAATTTATATGTTACTAATTATTATCTAATAATTGGCTGCAAATAAATGAGATACAGTTTAGTCAGTGGGTTTTATTGCTGATTGGTCTGAGGCTTGAAAACCTTTTATTTGGTGAAAGTTACAAGAACTTCAGCTTGTTTAAGAGCATTCCACCATTCCCCCTTTTACACAGGACAGGGCCCTGTCTGCCTCTGTTCTGCCTATATTTCATAAATGTCACATTGCGGTCAAAGGGCAACAAACACAAAGTGGCCGGCCTGTGGTTTTACCTCGGCCCAGCCCTGGTCCAGCCTGTCTTCTGAGGTGAGGGCTGGGCACTGTGCTGCTCAGCTGGTTTCTTTCCGTCATGTGGGCGTTGGTCCAAGTCCAACATCAAAGATACGTCATGATGCTCAACCTATTCAAGCATCAATAGCAGTCCTCCTATAATAATGTAGGCGTTATAATAATTATAATTCACAGAAGTCTTTTGACAAATAAAACAGAAATGTTATGCCTTTGTGTGCTTGTGTTGGTGGGTGCATGTGTCGGTGGATGACATGATGTTTTTGCATGACAGGTTGCTATGTTGTCCTATATTATGTGTTTTATATTAACTATGAAAAAATGTATGAAACTTATAAAGACCCATAAAAACATTTACAGTAAGATGTACACATCTAACTGTTTGTGGTCTGGTATTAAATATGTTCATCTCAAACTCTCATAAATAATGTGGATCTTCCGGTTGTTATCAATGGATAGAAAATAAATTAGGCCGACTCTCATATCTTTAATATGTTTAACAGTCAGTTTGAACTTTAACTACATATCTTTGTTTATGCATACCAAAGAAGCACCTGAATGCTTGCAATGTAGACAAAAGTATTTAACACGCCCATCTAATGCATGTAGCTTTCTTTTCCAACTAGGCCCAACACATTTCAACAGAGGCCCCACTGGCTCAAAAACACAAGAACATTGTTTAAATGTCTGTGAGTTTGATCAAATACTGACAAAACACACAATAATCAGTAATAATTCTGCTTTGTTGCTCTGGCCACAGACACTGGTATTTTGTTATAGAGACTCTGCTGAGTGAGCAGGACCAGGACTGTCTCTTAGAGCTGCTGCAGAACCAGATCAGCTCACAGGGAGACACATTCCTGTCCCTTTTTTTGATCAAATGCCGATGTGATGAATCACAAAAATGTATGCATTATATAGAGTTGATCTACTTTAGTACACCCGTAAATAATAATGTGCTCAACAAAGACAATAACTATGAAATTACCTTTTCAAAAAAACACATGCCTATAATGTGGTACACCTCATACTTTAGTTTTGTGGGTGTAGTTCATTTCTCAGAGCCAGCACAGCAGTCCCACCTTCCTCCTTTGTCTGAATCACTGCTTTGCCTTTTCTCTGCCAAACACAGTAGGCCATTGACGGTGAGCTGCATCAATAGTGAAATAGGGAGTGACTGTCACAGTCAGCCACTGAGGAATGGTTAGCATTTTAGGAACGATTTAGGTGTGGCTCTGATGGTGAAAATGATCTTTCCTTATATTGACCTGAAACAGACCAGCCCTTACAGACATTACTCTTTGATCCTGATCTTACTATACACCTTTGGTCCTCTTTGTTTTAATGAAGGGCTTTTATAAAAGTGTCATATAACAGTAATAGTTACAATAATAAAAGTAATACACATTATTTGTAATTTCTTACTATTCTGTACGAAATAGTAAATGAATATTTCAAAATATTCATAGCTCAAATAAACTGAAGAGCTCTTAGTTATTGTTATTGTGGTAATATATATTTTAAAACACACCTGTTTTCTCCATTGTGCAGGACCCAGGCCAACAGCTTAGCTTTGCTGATTGCTCAAATGCAAAAGAATGCTGACCAAGTGGAGAAAGACATCCTGCGAGCTGAAGAGCTGCTGGCTGTGGTATGAGCACATTAAACTCACAATATCAAGCACACACTCTCTGTTATACAGTCAACTCTAATAAGGTGAGCTGAAAATCTAACTGGTTGCAACAGGACGACAAAAATGAGAAGCAAGAGCTACCCTTTCAACACCAGGATGAAATCTCAGATAAGCTGGGTGAGGCCGAGGGTCTGCTCAAGGACCTCTTCCTGGACGTCGACAAAGCCAAGAAGCTCAAACATCCACAGGCCAAAGACATTGAGAATGAGTAAGTTCTGCCTGAGTGCATACAGCACATTTCATTTATTAAACCCTATAATGATGCAGTACCCACAGTATGTCTTTTTAACTACACCACTGTGTTTCTTGTGTCTTCAGTGTCATCCTTCTTCATGATCGCTGGCTGAAGGACTGTGCCTTCTACAGAGACGTCTACGAGCAGATTGATGATGTGTCTCTGATGCCCAGAATCGACTGGGGGCCTGTTTTCTCCCAGAAACAAGTTAGGATTACTTTGTTTTAACTTCAGCTGTCCTTGTGTGGTGTTATTTCTTTAGTTAAGGCCTCTATCAGAGCTGTTGGCATCATTAAACATGTCAGCATGTTGGTAACTACTTTTTATGTCGGTGCTTCAGAAACAGCTGGCAGATAAAGACCAGTATGGCCCATCTCTAGCAGACCTGGAGAAGCAGATTGCTGCACACAACATCTTGCACAAAGAGATTGAGGCCTACAACTCTCAGCTTTGCGTCAGCTCAGCAGGCAACAAGGTGAATAGTCCTTCTGCAGCTTCTCTGTCTTTACATTAAACCATTAGATGCTATTTTGCTTTGAGATGTTATTTTTATGAAGTTTTCTTCTGTTACAACTTAAATGTATGTGTTTTTGTTTCATTTTAAGGAATCCTACACAGCATTTAAGAAACAATATAACAATATTCTGGTGAGTTTGATTATTTCATTATATGGTAATACTTAAATGCTTCATATTACAGTGGTTTCAAAATAAATATGGTATTTATGTATTTCTTGTCTTCTCAGGACAACTCCAAGTGGCGCCGTCATTACCTGACCAGCCTGTACGATTACATGCAAGGATGTCACAAAGAACTGGCTTTTCTGCAAGAAGAGCAGGATAAGATCAAGAAGCAGGACTGGAGTGACCGCATGGTGGACCCGTCTGACGTCCGCAGGCAGTATGAGGTCAGAAATAATGAACAGTTGAGTTCAAGAAGGAAAAAAATATTGCTGACAGAATATTGTTTTTTTTGTTTTGTTTTGTTTTTTTACATAATTTATTTACTTTACTCAATTAGAACTTCAAAAACAACAGTTTGCTGTCACATGAGGCTGAAGTGAACAAACTTCAAGATGAAGGAGACAGGCTCATAGAGCTGAAGCACCCTGGCAGTCCTACAATCCAGGTATTATGATCTAAAAACACCTGGAGAGATACGTAGTTTCAAATAGGTTAAAGATAAACATGTATTTGACTTTTTCTTTTTGAAATATATTTGCAGGCACAAAGAGATGTTGTACGAAATGAGTGGCAGCAGTTCCTCAACTTATGTATCTGTCAGGAGACACACCTGGACAACGTGGAGGAATACAAAAAGGTACGCATAATAAAATAACAATAAATTGTACAACGTAGTGGTTAATGTCATGACAATAAAGTGACATGGCATGTGAAGTTAAAAAGTGGTGTTTTGTGTTCTTTTAGTACCAAATGGACTCTGACAAACTGTCAGAAACACTCTCTAGACTCAACAACACCCTAGACCCCAAGGCTATCAGCAAGAAGAGCAACGCAGAGACACTGCTGCAGCTTGAGGTACAGTTATAGTTACACAGAGAAAAAAACTAGAGAGTCTGTAGTTAAAAACAATAAAAACTTGTGTCATGTTGGTCATCAGGCCGAGGAGAAGGACCTACAGAACAGTGAGCAGCTGTTGGCCGACCTCAGGAGACGCAGCACCAGCATCGCTCCTCTAAAGCTCCGTCGTAGCACCCCAACCCGACCCATCACTGTGGAGTCGCTGTGTGACTGGGATACTGACAAGGTAAAGTCTCACTGTACACTGACAGTTTCATGCTTAAAAATCTATGTGTTGTTATTAATATCAACATTAAATAATCATTTTTTCTTGTTAATTAAGGCTTCTCTGTCAAGAGGGGAGAAGTTAACACTAAAATCCATCTCAGACGAGAACTGGGGTGTTGTCTCCACTAGTGGAGCAACACAGACGTTCCCAGGTGTCTGCTTCCAGATCTCACCACCTGACCCAGAGGCCATCGACAAAGTGGACCTGTAAATATTTAAATTAACTAATGCAACAACAAAAAAACATCAAAGAGACTTTATTCATTTGTTTCTCTCTGCATGTTTTTATAGGCTGGGTGCTGAATTGGCAGCTATTAAGAAAAAAAGAGCTGCGCTGGAAGCATCGCTCAAGAACCACAAATCAGATGTTCCCAAAGTGCAACAATCAGGTCAATATTAATTAAGCATTTTACTTATGTCATTATCTCAGTTTTTATCCAACATCATTTTTTCGAGAAAATAAACAACATTTGAGAGAATAACTCATTTCTTTTCTCTCATCCAGTGCCAGTATCATCTGCCCCTCTGGACCCCAAATCAGCCGCTCTGGCTGATCAGCTGAACAAACTTGACACTGACCTAGCAAACACTGAAAAGGGTCTGTTGAGCCGCCTGCGCACCCCAGTGAGTCGCACAGACCCAACTGGGGATTTGGCCAAGAGGGTCAAAGAACAGGAGGTAGGTAATTGAGTAATGGTAGCTCACTTAATGTAAATAAAAAGCTCTAACAATTGAGGCAGAAAGTAGAGCAAATGTTATGCAAGAAGAGTACAAAATAGTTTTCCCTTTTTTAAATGAAGTGGATAAAGGGTGAGCATACTCTCTTTGTGCTGTTGACAGGAAGCTGCTAAAGCACTGAAGGCTCTGGAGCAGCAGAAACTGGCGGCTCAGGCCAATCTTAAACCACTGTTGTCCAGTGGGGCCTCCTCTGCACTGCCTCAACAACTCTCCTCTGTCAACAACAAACATGATGACATTGCTGCTCTTGCTGACCTCTATGGCAAAAAGTAAGTGTTTATTTGTCAAGGTGCACTCATCTTTATCATCATCATATTTGTAGAAACCTGAAGCCTCCTCCCTGCTGAAATGAAGGGTGAATTTAATCCATGTGTCTTTACCTGTTAATCAGAGCTAATGCATCACTAAATTTGGAGAGGCAGATTAAGAAGGTGGATGGCATTGTCTCAGGCTTAGAGAAGAACATGAGTGAAGACGGTCCCATCTCTGCTGAGCCAAATGCAATCCAAAAACGCGCTGAGGAGATTCAGGTGAGGACATTCTGCTTTTCACTTGAAATATATCAATCAAGGAAAGTTTTCAGTTGTTTATCTTTTTGGAGCTTAATCTTCATCATCATCTTCATCTTTAGAGTCAGAAAAAAGCTGTGGTAGCAGCTCAGGGCGACATGAAAAAGCTGAGTCAGGACCTTGAGCTCACAGAGCAGCTATGCAGTTCACTACAGCAGGGATACCAGGAGTACTGCCCTGACATCCAGCGCCAACAGACCGAGGTCAAGCAGCTGCAGACCCGCTACACAAATGTGGCCAACCAGCTGAAGGAGAGGTGAGACAGACTGTAGTCATCCAATCACAAATAGCACACATTATATTACATCAACAGTTTATCATTATTTAAGCAGACAGGAAAATAGTTTTATCATATGACAGCAAATACAGTATGTAAAATTACACCACCTTGGATTTAAAACACATTTTAAGATTAACCTTTTCATGATTTTAGAGAAAACATTTTGCAAGAAGCTGGAACAAAGAACCAGGAATTCCAGAGCACCTGCAAATCTCTAAACTCCTTCCTGGATAACCTGCCCACAAACCAGATAAGACCCAGTGACAATCTGTCCCAAATCAGTGCAAAGCAGAGCTCTCAAGAGGTACAACCCTCCTGACCTGCCATGGTTATTTTACATTTAAAATGGCATTCATAATAAGAAACATTTAATGTGATAATAATCTTGTTGCAGAGAGTGATGGATGACCTGACGCGAAAGGGAGATGAGCTGGACCGAGTGTCTGACCTGTCACTGGACCTACAGAATCTACTCAATGTAAAACCTCTTTTTTTCTTCTACAAATCACATATTTACTTTTAATTAAATGACTCACGAATTGTCATACAAATGTTACTAATCTCACTACAGGAATATGAAACCAATGTTGACAAATACAATGGGACACTTGAGGACACTGGCATCACTGTTGCAAAGAAACCAACCGTTGCATCTCTATCTGACGCTGTTCAAAAAGAGGTATTGCTTAGCTTCCTACCTAGGAACATATTACTTTACTATTGCATTTTTAAAAACTTAAGTGGTTTCTTTTTGTTATAGGAAAAGAACCTGCTCAACCGTTATGCTGAAGCCACTGCTGAAAACACCCAGCGGCAAAAACAGATGCTCTTGGCCAAGAATTTGGTTTCACAAGTAAGAGCGTGGACAGAGTTTGTTTGTTTTACTATGAGAAAAAATGTTCAAAAAGGTGTTTATTTTTATTTTTGCATTTTCCTCCACAGGGTGAAGAAAAGGTTCAAATGGTGGCCCAGCAACAGGTACAGCTTGAAAACCAGCAAAGGAGCACCTTTGAGTTAAGCAGTTTGCAGAAGGACCTGGAGGAGGCGAAGGAGAGGACAACTTACACTCAGTCTAACCTGAAAACCTTTAAAGAGAGGATGATATCTCTAAAAAGCCGCAGAGGAGTAGAGCGTGTCGAGGAAAAAGAAGTGCTACAGTACTACCGTGACCCCAAACTTGAAAGTGATTTGATAGATCTCCAAAAAATACTGCATGAAGAGACCCTGAAACGTACCACAACTCAGAGTCAGATTGAGGTCACTAACAGTAAGATAACCATGGTAGAGGACAACATCAAAAATGCACCACGCAAACTGGTGACCAAAGAGGTGACAGAATTTGAAAGAGATCCTCAGCTAGACATAGAGGCTGCGAAAATGAGGAATGAAATATCAAAGATGAGAGATGAAATTCGAGTTAGAGACGGAGAACAAGTCCAGATGAAGACAGAGGTCACCATTTTGCAGCAAAAAAGGCCTCCCATTAAAGAGAGAGTTGTTAAGAAGGAAGTGGTTAAAGTGGAAGCGGATCCAGAGATGATGAGATCAGTGAAGACCTTCCAGACGGAAATTTCTACTGAAACCAACAAGATCACAATGCTCAATGATGAAATCTTTCAGACCAGGAGCATGATCAATTCCCTTGAGCGACTGATTCCCAACATTCAGCCCAAGATCATCACAAAGGAAGTGAAGAAGGTTGAACAAGACCCAGAACTAATCAATGAATCCGAGAAGATTCGGACAAACTTACATAGTGAGAGAATGGAAACCAGCACCTTGTCCACAGAAGTAATCAAGCTGCAGAGTCGGTACAGAGAGGTTCAAGAGTTTAAACCAAGAATTGAGGTGAAGGAAATAGTGAATGAGATCTTCCGCATAGACCCAAACACAGAAGTGGAGATAATGCGTCTACGCAAAGAAATACAAGATTCATCCAGGAAGCGCAGTGACCTGGAGAGAGACACCACTCAAGTAACCTCTGAGCTCAACGTCCTCCGCTCTCAGAAACCCAAAGTGGAGCTGAAGGAAGTTCTCCAAGAAGTGGTCAAGGAGGAAAGAAGCCCTGAGAATGAGAGAGAGATTCAAAGGCTAAAGAGTCAGGTGAATCAATTATACAACAGTTACAGTTCCCTCCAAGACCAGGTGATCCTCCTCAGGAAAGATAGGGATGAATTAAAAGTTGAAAAGTCCAAGATTGAGACTAAACTGGTCACCAGAGAAGTCATTAAGTATGAAAACGACCCATTATTGGAGAAAGAAGCTGACCGTTTGAGGAAGGATGTGCGCGACGAAGCACAACTGCGGCGTAACATTGAAGAAATGGTGTACGACTTGAAAAACAAATACATCCTGCTCGAGCGTCAGAAACCAGAGGAGAAAGTTGTGGTGCAAGAGGTTGTACGTCTACAGAAGGACCCACGGCAGGTCGTTGAGCATGAGCGTCTCAGCAGGAATCTGGATGATGAAACTCAGGCCCGCCGTAAGATAGATCTAGAGCTGCAGCAGCTGAGAACCAAACTGGTGGATAAAGAGAGACTCCTCAGAGAGAGCGATGAGCGTCAAAAGAGGATTCAAGTGGAGACAGAGGTCAGAGAGATCAGACTGCGCATCACTCAGCTGGAAAATGCCCCACCTCCTGTTGAAGAAAGCATTGTTGTAGAGGAACTACTGAAGGTTGAAAGGGACCCAAAACTGGATAGGATGACAAACGGTATCCGGGTAGACCTAGACAAGGAAACCAGTGATGTCCTGCGTATCCAAAGAGACATCCGTAACATCACTGTAAAGCTGGAGATTTTACAGAAAGAGAAGTCAGGTGAGAGGACGGTGTACAAAGAGGTTGTACGTGTTGAAAAAGACCAAGCAGTTGAAGCAGAACGAGAACGCCTGCGGGAACAAGTGTCACAGCAGAGGTTTGCCAGAGAAGACGTGGAAGATGAGATCAGACGCCTTAATGATAGGATCAGGATCCTCATGAGCAGCAGTTCCAGCAGCACAAGGGAGGAGAGCTCCCTGAACATGAACAAAGATGCACTGCTGAGAGAGAGGGACGACCTCATCCGCGAGCTCAGAACACTGGAGACTAAGAAACATGACATCAGTCTGTCATTCCAACACCAGAGCAAGCTAATGAGTGAGATGACACAGATGTCCCGCCAGAGGAGCATCAAGATGGAGTCTGACATGCAGCGGCTGGAGAATGACATCCTCAGCGAGAAAGACAAGATCCATGCAAAGGACAGTATCATTCGAGAGATTCTGCTGAGCCTGCAAAGAGAGGAACAACATGAGACAAGAACCAAAGAGACAAATGTTTCCACAAAGATCACCATTCTGGATCCAGAATCAGGCCGGGACATGTCTCCCTATGATGCCTACCTTTCGGGTCTGATCGATCGTCAACAGTACATTCACCTGCAGGAGCTTGAATGTGACTGGGAAGAGATCACCTCAGTGGGACCTGATGGTGAAACAACTATGCTGCAAGACCGCAAAAGTGGCAGGCAGTACTCAATCAAAAATGCTCTGAAGGAAGGCAGGCTGACAGAGTATGATCTACAACGGTACAAACAAGGAAAGCTGCCCATCTCAGAATTTGCTTTGCTGGTTGCAGGTGAGAACAAGAAAGAACCCACGTTCAGCTCAATTTTACCCAAAACATTGGCAACAGTCAAATCAGCACCTCCTGCTTTTATAGATAAAAACTACCCAATTGCTGGGATAATGGATACAAAAACTGATACCTGCTACACAGTACGCGCTGCCACCACGCGTAAGATGATAGATCTCTCCACTGCCCAGAGGCTGTTGGAGGCTCAGGCAGCCACAGGTGGCATCATTGATATCACCACCAATGAAAGACACACAGTTCACAAGGCATTGTCCAGGGGTCTTATTGATGAGAGTCAAATGCAGCGGCTTCTTAACGCTCAAAAGGCCTACACAGGAGTCGAAGATCCTATGACCAGAGAGTGCTTGTCAATCGGAGAAGCTATTCAAAAAGGCTGGATGCCAAAGGATACAGCCAAACGTTACATGGAGGCACAGCACCTGACTGGAGGACTAGTCAATCCAAACAATGGCAGCAGAGTCGGCATCTTAGACGCAATTGGGGCCAAAATGATCGACAGCACAATGTTGAGAGAACTGCAGTCAGAATCAACCTACACCAAAGATATTACCGACCCATCCACAAAGGAAAAGATCAACTACAAGCAAGCTCTGGAACGCTGCAAGAAAGACCCGCTCTCAGGCTTACCAATGCTGCCAGCCTCATCCAATGAACAGAGCTACTCTTCTTCACAATACTCATCTAAATATGCACGATTCTAGATATGTTTACAAAACACTTGAGTCTTTTGATTTAGTGCTACTTCTCATTGTGTGTGTGAGAGAGAAGGTGCATAGCATATACAAATTAAAATGTACATTTTGACTCAGGAAACCTTTGCCAAGCTTTTGGGTCCAGTAAAAATAACTGCTGCTGACTTGCCTCTTGTTTACTGAAATTGTGGGCAGATGTGTTTGATTTAATTTAAATGCAGAATATAAAATACATGCTAATTTTGATATTATTTTGTTCTATGGGATCCTGGGACATGGTGCAATGGTATTTACATAGATTAATTTGAATTTGTGTTATTGGAAGGTATCCTTGACACTGTTTACCTTGAAGTAAACTAAATTTTGTTTGATACCTTATGAAGAAATGAATATCAATAAATATAAATTATACTGGTGCACAGACCTGTGTGTGTGATTTGCAAACACAATGTCTCATACGGCATTTGTTTAAAGAATATATATTTTACATGAGGAAAAAAATACACTATGGATCAGCATCTGAAAATACAAAGGTGTGGCCAGCTAATATCAAGTGAACAAATAATGGGCAGAGCATGTACATGAAGGTTAATATCAAAGAAGGGTTACAGTCACAATGTTGTGGTTACAATAGTCATCATACAATATATAAATACAATTATAAACAAAACACCATAAAAAGTGATCAGTTTTATTAAATCAGTAGTGCAGTAAATAAAAACAGCAAATTGCTTATGTAATTCTGATTATGCAATAAAACTAACTCTTCAAAAACCAAAAACAAATTTCTATTACTACTTTCTTTTAAACCAACTGCAATATATCCGTCACCTGTAAAGATATTGAGCAAACTATTTGTAAAGATATCCGTTTGCAAACTATTCCTCATACAGATCTATCAATAAACAGTTTTAACTTTCACACAACAACAACACTCAAAGTCTACAAGAGAGAAACACTTATTACAACAATTGTTGTATAAATTAGTCAAAGCAAGAAAAATAGTTAGGGCCCACAGGAAACAATTCTGTCTTAATGTTACAGTTTTTCACAATTGATAAAACACTAAATGCCATCTTCTAGACCAAACAAATAGAGACTGTCTTATCAAAGGTCATCATTAGAAATTATGAATTTGTCCCAATGTAGACCATGTTGACAAATTATTTTCCTGTTCCTCTGCAGTGGCTTTAACGCTCTTTTTGAAACCGCTTTGCAACTGTGAAATAGGTGTTGTTATGCTTTTGGTAGTCAACTTATCGCTGACCTTAGATTTCTTCAGTTCTGTTCTTTTTAAGTGTATATGATCCAAACATGTCTAAAACTACACACAAGTCATTTGTCTTTTTCTGCCATTTGTAATTTGTGTATGGCTTTTTGGATCTCACATTTTCTCTTAAGATACCTGGTAAAAAGCTATCGGAAGATTGAAGCTGGTCAGCAACTGAGTGGTATTGTGCCATATCTGAACAAGATGGAGCCGCGTCCTGCTTCTGCAGAAGAGCATCCAGCAGGAATTACAGAATAGGTAGAGCCAGGAGGACGCTTGGAACAACAGTGCTATTGACCTCATCAGAGCTTCAGATGTAAGTGAAGGTCTTTTTTAGGTCCATCATAGGGTCCTCTGAATAGTTTTTACTGAGGCAGACCTGATGGAAGTGTTTTATTGAACTATTTTCCAGTTAAAAATGAAACTTCACTGAAAAGCTGAGTGAGATTGGAGACATAGCCATACACTCAGTGTTGTCAACCCTGGCGCTGCTGTACACTCTGCATGGCATCACAGAAACTTCTTACAGTTTACAGGTCATTCTATATATGTCATTATTACGACTCATTTAAACACCATGGTACAACGTTAAGAAAGCAACAATCATGTTCAGATATAATCTGCAGGTGTGTGTTAAACATTTCAGTATTCCATATCATTTCTCAATTTTGTGTGATCAGAAAATATTGTAGTCTTAGTCTTAGCAACATAATTCCAGTCAATATTATAAAATTGTCACCCCTGTAATCATAGCAATGTCCTGGCTATACATTACTTACATTTTGAAAAAATATTTAAAAACAACACGATTTTACTGTCCTAATGAACGCTTATATTAATCGTTGTTATCACTACCCCCAGAGTGGTCAAATAACAATAACTTAGCTCTAGATACCGTTTAGAGCCTTTGTACCAGGTTGTAAACATGTATTTTACAATTGTGAAGTCAACATTGGATTTTACAATATAATTCTACTTTTAAAGCCTGCCTCCTGGTGGACTGATGGTATATCGCTATATGGACACATCCATAGAGAATGCACAAAAAGTGGGGCTGGAAATAGCCTATAGATGACTTACGTCCATGAAATAGCCCCTTGTGGTCACCCATGGATGTATTATGTGGTCACCTCATGTCACAACACTTCCGGGTTTGGCCACGTGATTAGTGAAGCCCCGCCCCTTGCTCCTAAAAAGCAGCAGCGCAGCCAGCTGCGTTCAGTCAGTTGTGTAAAGATATTGACCATATTTGACCTCAACACTATACACAGCAAGTGCTTCGATTGTGTTATATTGAAGCCATGAATCCTGACATTATCAAAGAGCGAAGGAATGCTACCTTTAACGTAGAGAAACTCGTTTACATTTTGGACGGAGGGGCCGAAAAGACCAAAAGAAGAAGAGAAATTGGTAAGATGTTAAAAGAAGTTGTTCTTACTCAGTTGTGTGAGTTGTGCAGCATTTATATCGTGGGGGCAACAGTTTGCAGTGAAGTGTAATACTAACATTAGCATTTACTGGGTGTACGTCCTGGAGATTAATTGTTAGCCTAGCTTAGCTCTAGTGGGCTAACTTTACCTTAAAGCTAGCGATAGGTTTTGCCAATTAAACAAACCACCTCAACGCAAATTTAGCTAAATGTAAAGATAAAGTCGTTTAGTTTAGTATATTACAGACGGTTTGTTGAAGTATGCACGAATTTACCCATAATTTCCTTAATACATGTTACATATATACATGTTATCTAGTGTGCACGGTTTAAAAATAATAATGAATATGCTTTAACTCTTTGAAGGTTGATTAAATTATGTTGTAATCTATATGACAGAGTGTGGTTTGACAGTTCAAGTTGCAATTTGGGTTAAGGCTGTATCACTATAAGCACTTATATCTTTAAACGTCAGATATCAATATATTGGCTCTCTCTTGTCTTTTTCTTCTAGAGTCATTGGTCCTTAATGACCCAGACTTTGATGAAGAGGACCCAAACTTCCTTTCCCGCAGTGAGCGTTATGATCAAGCTGTTAGAAAGAGTGCCCAAATGATCCTGAAGCTCAGAGAGTACGGCATTGCAGACCCAGAAGAGATTTACTGCTATAAGAGGTACAGTGCAAAAGAAAGTTTAACATTGGCCCATACCTGGTTTTAGGAAACGCTGGCTTTAACAGTGTAAAAACTATAGGTCTGTAGTTATGGGGAAATACACGATTATATATATATACAGGAATATTATACATATAAAAAAATATAATACTAGAATCGACAAAAGGTAAAATGTCCAAATGTCACAAACTTTCTCATTGCGAACTGTTGAGTAGGTTGATAGTAATTTGGAGCAAAGTCCAGCAAACGGTTACAACTGTGTCATACGGAAAGGCACAATCGCTAACCTTAAAGTAGAGTAGAGTTAAAGAAGAGTTTAAACAGGTACTGCTTTTGTGAATCAGTTTAAATCATGTAGTACCATCAAAGTGATGTTAAGATTGTTTGTTTTTGAAAATTTTAAACAAAGGCCAAACATCACAAAAGGAGAGGGGTGTTATTTCCTGTCCTGTATAGCTGTCTTGTTTTCTTTTGACTCTTCTTTAAATAAATTGTTAATGAAAAATCTGAGATTAATTGTTTTTGATATTTGGATTTTTGTACTGCAAAATACCATTACTTAACCCTTACACTGAAGTTGACCTAAACCTAAATAATCTATCCTTCCTTTACACAGTATGGTAACAGGCAACCACCATGAGGCTTTGGCGCTACATTATGTCATGTTCCTACCAACCCTGTACAGACAGTGTGACCCTGAGCAGTCCAAGAAGTGGTTACCTCTGGCCAAGTCCTTCAGGGTCATGGGCACCTATGCCCAGACTGAACTGGGCCATGGTTAGTCCTAGATTTAGCCATCAAAGGCTAAACTTCATTTTTTTAAGTGAGAGCATGTAAATCTCATCATAGTGGGTATTTGCTAAATGATGAACCTAGATGAACAACAACAGCCTTTAATCTCATTCACTGTGATATTATGTATTTAACAGAAATCAAGTCAAAATGGAAAAAAGTCTCCACAACAGATTATTCCTCATGATTCAAGATTCACCTTTATTAGTGATAGAGATTCTACCAATCTCATGTCAAGGAGCCATCAAAATGATTTTGAGAATATGTATTTTTGGGTTAAAAGTTGGTCAGTGGTCCTTAATGTTTTTGATGATTAGGTTAATAAGTTCTTTCTGTGAGGAGTCTGCATGTCCTCCCCGTGTCACCGTGGGTTCTCTCCGGGATCTCCGGCTTCCTCCCACCGCCCAAAGACATGCATGTATAGGTGAATTGGTGACTCTAAAAGTGCCCCTAGTGGATGAATGTGAGAGTGAATGGTTGTCTGTCAATGTACGTCTAAGTGTCAGCCCTGCGACGAACTGGCCACTGTACAGGGTGTACCCCGCCTAAGGCCCAAAGCAGCTGGGATAGGCTCCAGCCACCCGCGACCCCACAAAGTGGGATAAGCGGTAGAAGATGAAATGAAAAGGTTAATAAGTGATTAGCAGTGCCTAAGTGCAACTTACCTCTTAAATGCAGTAAAAGGAGATATTGTATTGTTTTCTTTTTGGCTTCATCTTTGTTGAATAATATGCAGTCTAGTAAATGAGGCTTCAGATAAGATATAGTATGATTTTACACAAAATTATTGACAAGAGTTAGTAACTTTTGCACATTACTCAATGGCACACCTCTTGTTTGTAGAAGCAGACAAACAAAGCCTAGACCATGTGCTTCTATAAATGGGTCAATAAAGCAGATTTCCAAGGGATTAGGGGACATATAAATAAGACCATTTGGCATTGTGATTCATTCGTGTTTGACAGATCTTATTTATCTCAATGTCTCTCTTGACATTTGTCTAACTAACTAAGCTAACACAGCTTTAACACTGTGTACAGGACAGTGTTAAAGGTGTGTTAGCTTTAACACTGTGTACAGGACACGGTGTTAAAGCTTTATTAGCATTAGTAGTGTCTACTAACAAAACCTCCCATTAAATACTAACACTGAGCTCCGTGATCCTATTCTTGTATAAGCGTTCCAAATATGACTAATAATAAATTTCATTTTCATTTTTCATTTCATTGTGTTCATAGTTGGTTATGTTTTGAGCTAAAAAGTTTTAGTCCTCAGTTGTAACTAATGCAAATGAACAATTTACAGCTGATTGTACTAAATATTTTTCAAATGGAAACATGCCAGCACATAATGAGTCGGAGTGACAGAATATTCTTTTGTAATCAGAGGAGTGAGGCTGAGAAATATGTGGTGAGGCAAAAGTAGGCCATGTGAGCTTTTGTTGAGTGGCTTTTCAGAGCTCTGCCCTTAATGAATAAGTGTTGAGTTTATCTTCACGTGCCAGGTTTCTTGGGACTCATTGCTGGTTGGTACCCTCGGTCTTATGTATATTAGACCTTAATGTTCTCTTGACAGTTAATCAATTTTCTGCTGGTAATATTACAGTAATAATCAAGGCTAAAAGTTCATATGTGTTTATCACAAACAATTTTATTACTTTCTGTTTCAGGGGTGATTGTGGCTAATTTGCATGAGATGTTTACTTTTTCACTTTTTTATTTTTCACTGTTGGCTTAAGCTACCATTTCCCCTTTTCAATTGTCTATTTTTGATATAATAAATTTGCATTTAAATAATTTTGTCTTGGTGGCCCTTGTGAAATTCTTTTCACGTCTTCTTTCTGCCCTTTTCCACTTCACTCCCTTTTGCACTTGCTTTGCGCGGCCTAGCTGTGTGCACCCTGGCAGGCCAGAACCCTTGGATCTCCATCTTGGGATGTTCCTGCCCACATTGCTTAACCAGGCCACTCCAGAGCAAATGGACCGTTTCTTCATGCCTGCCTGGAATCTAGAGATCATCGGCACTTATGCCCAGACTGAGATGGGCCACGGTAAAATGATTGGAAGTCCAAATACAACTTTAAGAATTTCAGAAATTATAGTGATGTGGTTATAATACTATTACTGGTAGATCTAGAATAGTATTGATCCTGTTTGTCTCTCACAAACATACTTTTGTATCACGTTTTTACTGTGCTCTTTGCTGGCCATCTTTATTGTTTGTTTTGCTAATGGTCTATAATAAAAGCACACAGTTTTGTTAAAGCTTGATTCAGATTGTAAACCTACTTGTCACATGCATTATGTGGATCAAAATACAGGCATGACATGAACTAACAGACTAAACAAGATCTGTCAAACATGTGTTTTAGGTCATGGGTTTGCTTTTACTGAAATATATGTCCAGTTTATTTATTTCTTCATACGCTAACTTACACTTGATTAATACATGTGTAGTGAATACACAAATCAGATTTATGGCTTGTAAGTTTAGTGTTGAAATGATAATGTTGTTTCAGAAGCTCTGACACATTCTCTTCTTCAAGGCACCCACCTCAGAGGACTGGAGACCACTGCCACATATGATCCAGCAACACAAGAGTTTGTGTTAAACAGTCCCACAGTGACCTCTATTAAATGGTGGCCGGGAGCCCGTAAGTACATCCATAGTCTCTACTTTCCTTTAAAACAAATCTGATTTTTCTATTAATAATTCTTTGACCTGATTTTCTGTAGTTGGAAAGACATCAAATCATGCCATTGTTTTGGCTCAGCTTTATACTCAAGGGAACTGTCATGGTCTTCATGCCTTCATTGTACAAATTCGTGATATGAACACACATGAACCCCTGCCAGGTAACAAAAAATACTTATACTTAAATGCAGTTGCAACAAATAATTGTGATGTCTTATTCTCTGGAGTATTCTAATCTGGATCCACGTTATTAGTAAAAAAAAATGTTTTTTTGTCACTTATTGCTCTTGTGTTGTAGGTGTTGTGGTTGGTGATATTGGACCCAAGTTTGGCTTCAGTGAAGTAGACAATGGGTTTCTAAAACTGGATAATGTACGAATTCCACGAGACAACATGCTGATGAAATACGCAAAGGTATTGTTCAAGTGTAGAAAATAAGTTATTGACATAGCCTGCTGTTTTGCTCAGTGAGTTTTGACTTCCCTACCTAATAATAAAACCTCAAATTTTCTACCGCCAAGTAAAAACTTAGCTTCAAAGTTGAATGACTGTTTCCTTACTAGGTGGAGCCAGATGGAAACTATGTGAAGCCACCCAGCACCAAGTTGACCTACGGCACCATGGTCTTCATTCGGTCTTTGATTGTAGGACAGTCTGCCTTGTCTCTAGCAAAGGCCTGTACCATTGCCATCCGCTACAGTGCTGTTCGTCATCAGTCTGAAATCCGTGCTGGGTTAGTCACTACAGGAATCTCCTGAAAATCATAAATATTCATGCTTTTAACATTCACGAGGTATGATTATCACTGGTTTATTTCTGCAGAGAGCCAGAGCCCCAGATTCTCGACTACCAAACGCAGCAGTACAAGCTGTTTCCTCTGCTGGCTATGGCCTATGCCTTCACTTTTGTTGGTCAGTACATGAGCCAGACTTATCACCGCATCACAGGAGACATCAACCAGGGGGACTTCAGTGAACTGCCAGAGGTATGGAGTAAAAAGCTCATGGATAAATATAAAAAAAGAACCTAGAAAATGGAACAAACATTAAAGTCTGCTAATTCAGACTACTGAGTCCTACAATAGTCCTTAAAAACATTTTTGTGATTCTTGGTGGAGACATTCTGGCGCTAAAGGGACACAGCAGTCTACTCTCCTCTTCCCATACATTTCCGTTAGCTCCTACAGGGGAAACACAAGGCCAGCTGAGGGTCCTGGGTCTCCAGCCAAGAACAATTAGGGACTTGCCTGGGGTTATCCAGAATAGGTGGATCAAGTGATTCAAGTGGCGCCTCTGGCAACAGAGAAGCAGTAGCGCTACTTCAAATTCCACCCAGATGACTGATCTGGCCTTAGAAACTGTATTCTAGAGAGCTCAAACAACCACAAACTCTGTTGGCCTCCGGAAGTGTTTTTTTAATGGACAGTGTGATGATCACAAAACACTGTACAGTTTTAGATTAGGGAGGCTGTTCTTAATCATGCCTCTTCAGTTTTTACTTTCATTGCCCATTTGAGCATTGAAGTCCCCAGTGGGAGTACTTCCCAGAACCTCTCCCAGGGAGTGTGAGGCATGGCTGTCCATGGGTACTGGGTACTCTGCACTGCTTTTACAATGCATGCTGTAAAATCATTTAGTTTGAACATTGATGACAATGGAATTATTACTCTTATGTCCCTGGTCCACAGCTGCATGCCCTCTCTGCTGGACTGAAGGCTTTCACCACATGGGCTGCGAACACTGGCATTGAAGTTTGTCGCATGTCATGTGGTGGCCATGGTTATTCACGTAGCAGTGCCTTGCCAGACATTTATGTTGAGTTCACACCTACCTGCACATATGAAGGGGAGAATACTGTCATGATGCTGCAGACTGCTAGGTATGTAGTTCCAAACGTGTCTGACTTACCAAACTATCTTTAGGTATAAATTTGTCTTTTTCTGCCATTTGTAATTTGTGTATGGCTTTTTGTATCTCACATTTTCTCTTAAGATACCTGGTAAAAAGCTATCGGCAGGTTAAAGCTGGTCAGCAACTGAGTGGTATTGTGTCATATCTGAACGAGATAGAGCCGCGTCGGGTCCAGGCCCATCCTGCTTCTGCCAGACCAACTGTGGTGGATATCAATGACCTGACTTGCCTTGTAGAAAGCTACAAACTACGAGCAGCAACGTAAGATATACAAACAAAAAGAAAAAAATGTAACAAACCACCTGGTTATTTGAAAATGTCACATTGTAAAGAGAATAAGGAAATGGCAAATCTGTTTGTAGGCTTGTAGAGCTGGCTGCTAAGAGCATCCAGCAGGAATTACAGAACAGGAAGAGCCAGGAGGACGCTTGGAACAACAGTGCTATTGACCTCGTCAGAGCTTCAGATGTAAGTGAAGGTCTTTTTTAGGTCCATCATAGGGTCCTCTGAATAGTTTTTACTGAGGCAGACCTGATGGAAGTGTTTTATTGAATAACTATTTTACAATAAAAAAAAAAGAGTACTTTTTAACTTTAAGTGCATGAAACATTGAGTCATATATCTTTTTTCTAGGCCCATTGTCACTATGTTGTAGTGAAGCTCTTCACTGAAAAGCTGAGTGAGATTGGAGACACAGCCATACACTCAGTGTTGTCGACCCTGGCGCTGCTGTACGCTCTGCATGGCATCACACAGAACTCTGGAGACTTTTTACAGGTCATTTTATGTTTGTCATTATTAAGACTTATTTAAACACTATGGTACAATGCTCTTTGCTGATGCGTCTGACTTGTTGCCAGTTTAACAAATTTTGCTTATCAAGCTTCACTGTCTACTTCCAACAGTTGAACTTTTGTCTCATGGCAAACAAAACATGTCAAACAACAAGTCAAAATCGGTATCTGCTTTATTTCAGGCTGGACTGTTGACTGTGCCGCAGATGCTGCAGATTTCTGTGCGTATTAAAGAGCTGCTGTGTCAGCTGAGACCAAATGTTGTTGCACTGGTGGATGCCTTTGATTTCCACGACAAAAAGCTGAAATCTGTCCTGGGGCGATATGATGGAAATGTCTATGAGAATCTGTTTGATTGGGCTCGGAGATCACCGCTCAACTCCTCCGAGGTGAGAGTTACCTTGTATATCAAAAACAACAAGTCTTCTCCTATATTATATGTTAAATGAAACTATTATTTTCTTCTAACTTTGAACTAATTTAGTTCTCTACCTCCTCAGGTACATGAATCCTTTCACAAGTACCTGAAGCCTCTGAGGTCTAAACTCTGAGGTTTTACCGCATTTCCCCAGGTTGTGCCTTTCACTGCATGTCGAGTGCACTGTAGGGGGACCAGCCTTTTGTAGTATTAACCTACTTAGAGTTGATCTACACAGAAAAACTTTTTTGCTTTGCAAAAAATGGTTTAGCGAAAAGTCAATCCTAATGCTTTTAAGAATTTAAGTGGTAAAACTGTATTTTTGAACACAAAATACATTATGATTTTTGATCATAACATTAATAGTATATAGCATGTGTCTCCAATTTTTAGCTGAAAAACTGTTTAAAAATTTTCTACTATAAACTTTCTATATAACTAAAGACTGAGATCTGAAGAGGCCTTTCAACAATATGTATCTTGATTATCTACAACTCAGTAAGACCAACAGAAACAATACATTTATTTTCTGCCCTCAAGAAACAAAACTTATGATATATAACATTCTCTTTGATAAAACTAATATTAATTTATTCAAATGATTGCAGTAGATTCATCTCTTCAGTAAATTCAAGCAAACTGAACATATTACCAATGTAATATGTATTTAAAATGTAAAGCTCTAACCCATTCCTTTTTTAGTTTTTTGAACTTGAGGTTTTTATGAGACAAGAAATGAAATGAAGCACTTTTGGATGACAATTTCCCAAACAAGTTAACAAATCGTTTGGGATTTGTCATTGTGAATGCCAGCTCACATTTAAGCATTGTTTTATATTAACGGTAGAAATGGGCATGTTTATCCATGTGTTGCTGTATTTTTGTTGGAAAGCCTTACACGTGAATGAATATGTGTCATTTGGGATGAATCAGGTTCAATATACACTACCCGGCCAAAAAAAAGTCACCACCTAGATTTAACTAAGCAAATAGGCAAGAGCCTCCAATACAAGATCTTGGCAAAAAATTCAGGCAACTCTGGATAGGAATAACATTGCATGTCACAACATTTATTCCCAATCAGAGTATGCATCAAGTTTGTTGCCAGCTTGAAGCATAATCATCCATGCAGTGACTATTCAATAGGAAGCTCTTGCCTATTTGCTTAGTTAAATCCAGGTGGTGATTTTTTTTTTTTGGCTGGGCAGTGTATTTCTCCCTGTCTGCCGTGTTTGACTGCTTTCTTCATCATTCCACAAAACAAAAAGCAATTTGTATCAGAAAACAATTAGTGCTAAGCCTGATTTAGACACTGATTGTGTTGAATTGTTTAAAACTTTTAAGTACAGTACAAATGGTCATCAATTTAGTTGAAATATTTTGAAATTGTGGCCCAGCATTTCAACTGCTTAATTTACTCAGTTTTATTTCTTGATTTTTGCTGTAACTGTATGATTTTCAGAATATGCTGTTTAGGCAGTGTATTTTTACACAAATCAATATGTGTTTAACAGTTATAATTTTATAAGTAATTTATGTCAATAAAGATATGTATGTGTATTCTGTTTATTTACCTGAATTTGACATTAGACTCCTCCAGGGAGGCCTCTTCAAAAATGCAAAAATCTTGAATGCAGTTTGGTAAATTGTGTGCAGTGTCTAATCAATAATTTATAAGGAAATGGTCAGGGTTACTCTTGGAGACAGGCAATAGTACACAGGTAAATGGTTTGATACATGTATTTCAAATGTTTTTGCTTAATGGCTTAAGCCTATCCAAGCTGCTTAGGATTGTATGTGTCGATACTTACACAGGTCAGGCACATCCTTCAAATGTTTTTACTTGCTTTAATGCTTTATTATGCTTAATTTTTTTCCCTAATAAGCATGGCATCAAAATGTCAGGCAAGAAGGGTCTATTCAGTTAATATCAGGAGAACCAATGATGTGCCATACTCCACCCATTGTGTATGTATGTGTATAAATGGGTGACTTGAAAAGTAAGCATACAAAACATTAACACGTAATTGAAACATTCTTCCAGTTACACTGTCCCATTGTATTCCTTGATGAAATAATTACACATCAGTTACTATCAAAACAAACACCATTATGAGTTTTGAAGGCTGGATGCTGAACTACTTGCATATTGCACTTTTACAGCGGAAGCTGTGTTAAAATTCATTTTTGGGCATTCAGTGCACTTGCTACTATGTAGGGTATTACAGGCTATACAGTTTATTAATATAAAGATAAACTGTTAGGTTTTCATTGCAACTTCACTCTGTGTGTTTTTTCTCTCTTCCAAGAATTTTCTTTGCTCATCAATTGATTTCTGGAGAAGTGCAATATTGACTCCATCGACACAGTTAAACACACGGGCACGTACCACTGCTCCCACACCTGCAATGACAAGAAGAAGAATAGCATTCAGTCTGATCAACATAATTTTAAGTCACAAATGACAGTAAGCCAAATTTTAAAATGCAATTCTTACCCTCAACTTTTTCTAACTCTCCTAGAACTACATACTGGGCCCCAATTATTGCGTCAAAGGGCTCCACAAAAAAAGTCTGAACAACTACACGGTGCTCCTTTGAAGCATGATGTGCTGACAGTGTCGCCCTGGACTCCTCTGGTTCATAACAGATGAGTCTGAAATAGAAAAGGGATAATAAGGTTTAGATTTGTTTTGTTCTACGTTTAAGTTTTGTTTGGACTGTTAGATGCTTATAACACTTTCCGTTTTAAGGCAGTAACCTGCACTAATTTTACCAAAGATATATTTTACAGTGTAGTCTATGTAAAGCCATCAAAAGGAGCATCACACATTACTTAGGAGACCTGTTTGTACTCACCTGCCAAATGTTCTCAAAGAATCTCCATCCTGCACGGCTCCAGAGGTTATTTCCCAGGGAAAACGATATACTGCAGCTGCAGGAAGCATCGCTTTAAGTCTGAGACGTTAGATTTCTCGTGTGGGTACAGTACATGGATGTAGTTGGTACTGTAGTTGTAAACGTGCTCAGGATGCGGCACTTCCGGGTTTGTTCAGTGAAACCCCGCCCCCGCTCTTCACATCAGCTATGCTCTCGAGTCTCTGAGACTCTGATGTGTATATTATTTTTACAGTCAGATAATCTGGCTGTATAACATTTGCATAATGATGAAATTGAGAAAACAAATTCTTAACAAAGACATTATTTTAGTTATGTTCTCTCCAATCCTGTTCAGCCAGCTGACCATGACCAATATGGTTGCCTCAGTTTGCATCTAAGTTGCTGACTGATGTGGTGCGACCACTGCTCTTGCAGGCCTTCTTAGAGCTTGTTTCTGTATTACAATAATTAGGACCTCTGTGATGTCTTTCAGTCCAGCCAAGTCATTTGAGCGAAAGATATTACATTTATTATATTTAAATTAATGTGAATATAAATACAAACAATATTCTCTCGATGTTTACCTGGCTTTGATTACCATACTAAAAGTCGTATTACGTAAATAATCATTAACACCCGCATCTCACTGTTACAGTCTAGTTTTTTGGGACCGTGAACGTCTCTTGCGACTCCGCCCCCCGCCCGCGCCCGGCCGTAGCCCCGCCCCCGCGGCTCCGTGAAGCCCAGTGGAAGAGGATGACTGGGAAAGAAAGAGGGAAGTAGTGTCACATTGGCCGAGGTAGTAGCCTGCAGTATGGCAACAATATGGACTAAATTCACCTGCGAATGAATTACAAACTTGTTGTTTCTTCTTTGAGGTGAGTTCAATAAGACTTAAGCGATTTTAATTTTGTTTTGCCGATGGACGAAACGCTTTAAGTTGCCGTTTACGTCCAGTATTTTGCGCACTTTTAAACGCAGAAGCCTCTAAATATACTTAAAAATCACATCAAGCGGGTGTGAGCGGCGTCAAAAAAGCCGGGGACCATATAGGTGTAACATTTACAGTGCTGACTTTTCTTTGTCTTTACTAACAAGAGAAGGAGCCGTGTTTTAGCAAACCCTTTGTTGCCCTGCCCGCCGGGCAATGGCTAAAACACACCAACAGCTCAAATGTCCCCCTGTTATTCTTTTGAAGTTAAGTCTATACCTATAATTACTACGTGTCGCTCAACAAATAAAATCAGCCTCCTATTTGTATGTTTTCTGGTAAGAAAGAGGGAGTGTCCGTTCAGTTCAAATTTCCAGGTTTGAAGGGAAATTTCACGGGAATTGTGAAAGAAGTGACAGAAGGAACACGGAATTACCCTTTAAAACTTCAGCCTCTGTAAATGTATGCACTAGAGGCCAGCTGTTGCTTTTCCTAAACCCTAATATTAGCTTGCATATTTAGTTTTATCTATTGAAACTTTCATCTTTGCCTTGATATCTTTTGAGTATTTGATTCACAGCTGTCAAGCAGTCTCTGTAACAGATCAGTAAGGTTTTGGCATGTGACTGACCTTTAAGAAACATGTTTTGCCTCACAGGTTTGACTGTTTGCAGCTCAAACTGTTCCTACAAAAAAGAGGAACGTTTTTTATTTATTTGAGGTTTGCACCATTCACCCTTCTGTCACTGCTGCTGAGTCAAGGGAAACTGTCAAACTCTGCTTTGAATTTGGAGAAAGTAGTACTGGCCAACTATTACAGTAAAATGACTACTGTAACTCCTCTGTTGCATTATATTATGAGGTGATACTGTCGCACACAAAAGTTGGTCTGATAATTAATAATATGTTAAATTCTATGTTAAATTCCTCACATACTTTCCCTCTTTCTGCCCAGATCTTATCTATTTTCAGCCATGCTTAAACTTGCCAGGCAAACTGTTGTTACTTTATTAACTCCCTTCAGCGCGCCACTTTGTTACATAGTGCATGATACATTATCCTAAATGATCAGGAAACACCGGAAATGCTTTGAAACCAGTGGACTTGTAAACCTTAAAAGGATTTCTGTGGATACTCTGGGTTTTCTGTAATGGTGCCAGAGGGACAGAGATAAGGTTGTATTATCTTCCATCTATTTTAATTGGGTTTGAAGTGGAATTCGAGTTCTAACAAAGCATCTTCTTATTTAGTCTAGCACTGTACTTAAGACTTTTTCTATCACAACATTTAGCTCTGTGAATGGCAGATTGCTGCAGACACTCACACATACTTAAACTTGTTGCATCAGTGACAATAAGGACAAACAAGACAGGCTTTGTGTCTAGTACTCGGCTGCCTGTTTTATGCATGCACACAGCATTTGAACTTTAGATATGTAGGTCAGGAATGTTTTTGGGCTGTGAGCTATTTGTGCCAGTTTACACGTTACGACTGGCAGGCTCATGGAAAGTGCTGCTAAACTGTCTCTTAAAAGTTAACCAATTAACCAAATTTTGTCAGGAAGGTGTATTGTGGCCTTTGGAATGAAAAATAAGGGGGCAGTTTTGATTGTTGATTGTTTCAAAGCACCGAAACTTGCACAGACACTGCCGAAACTCCTACGCTTCTTCTTCTACTCGCATTTGACTGCCTGAGCTCCTGCTGGTATGACAACACTCAGCTCAGCCATGCCCAGATTTTCCACGCTTATTCACAAAGCTGAAAGACCAAACCAGGTGCGTAATCCACTGTTTTGTGGCAATGTCCTCTTCAAAAATGGAGCAGACTTCAGCCGTTCTTATGATCTTCTACTATTACCCTTTTAGAGCAGCACACTCCACCTCATCCTCGAGGCTTTATGCCAGTTGTTTTCTCAAGCTCTCCCTCGCTGGCTTCTGGCCTATGTTCAGTTTGGCTCTTTCACACCAACTCCTGTCTAGTATCTTATCTGTTTACAGCACACAGCCTCGTATCAACCCCACTACTAGAACTCACTGTCGGCTTGTGAAAATGAATAAAATTGATATTAATTGTAAAAAGTCACTTTACCTAAAATAACTGAAACAGTCAAAAAGCTCATGTGTTGTCATTTCTTTTGCGTAAATGCCTTCCACCACACAATGCGTTCTCATATTAATCTTCTAGTTTACACTACACTCACATATGCACCGTGTGAGATATTATCTTTGTTTTAGCACTTGTGCTGTGCAGTTTTTATTAACAGATATAGAGCTGGGGTCATAACCTAAAATCAGTCACAGTTAAATTACCTCAATTACAATGAGTGAATATATTTACCCCCTATAGTTCACATGATTTGTTCTGTCAGAGTGATATCCGTCATGTCTGCATTTCAGTCTAATGACACATGATCCTTATAAATGTGATAATTGACTACATACAGATATTACTGTATTTAAACAGATTAAATCTGTCAGACAGAAAACATGGACAAAAAAAGAAGACATGTTTGAGAGAGCCACTTCCGCATTTGGTTTAAGTGATTGCGAAACAGAGTGCAAATCTGATGCCATACATTGCTGGAGTCTACATAAAAAGAAGTGGGATCAGTGTACAGTCTAATAAACTGTTACCATTGCATTATCAAACACCCAAACCGCAAGGAAAACCATTAGCGTGTGAAAAGCTCAAGTTCATTTAAATGCACTTGTGTTACACTACGGTGCCTTTCTCTTAAGAAGTACTTTAACAGTCATAGCTTAGTAAAATAAAGCCCTATGGTACATAGAAACAGAACAGAAGTCTTTCTAGATGTGGAGGCACTTTGTAGTATCTGAGCTATTCCCGAGGCTCAGATGTGAGAAGGATGCCAGAAATATACTGCCAGCCTGCTCATGAAACAAGCACAAGATGTGAATTCACCTTCTCAGGGTATGTTTTTTGCTCTACAAACATGAACCAAGTACTCCTGTAGGAATATATAGTGTTTTGTCTAAGCCGTTTAACTAGTTTAAATGTAGTTTTATGCTCTAGCTGTGCTCTAAGTTGAACAAAGTTGTTGAGCCCACTTGTGACACTTTCCCACACTCCTTTAACTGCGCTTTTTAAAAAGGGTTTACGAGAATCTCATCTCCTGGATCTGCCCAAACATGTCATCCTGCCAAAAGACCCACTGAGAAATAGTATCCTGTTAATAGGAACACACACTCTAACACGTTTTTATGACGGGCCTCACCCAAGGGACAAGGCAGAGCCATGGTGACACTCTCAGAGGTGATTATTCTCACCGTGATATGGAAGAGGGGGCTAAAAAACATCCTGTGCGGTTGAAGCTCATGGAAGGAAAACAGAGCGGGTTAGAGTTAGATCAAGCAATGTATTACTGGACCATGGAGAGACACTTGAAGGACATGGTATTTTCTATGTCATGTGATAGCATTAGCAATTGGTGATGTCAGTCTGGCTTGAATATGCCTGGGTACTAATGTGATGAGCACATTGCAGAGGGCTCTGTTAATTATCAAATATGACTCATATATTTAGCATTTAGGCTTGTACTTAATGACCTTGCATCAAATATGTTAAGGCTATGTACAAAAACCTCTAAATAAACTGCAAACACAAAATAATAAAAGTTGATAGGATGTGTTAAGGGTAAGCTGCATTATATTCAACTTTTTGTGTAATTTGTCAGATACTTTTCTGTGTTTGATATTATTAATGTGGTCCAGTTTATTATATAGCCATATTTTTACAGAATCCCACTTTTGGTCTACCTTTAGTAGTATTTCTCTGAAGTGTATAAGCTGCAGTCCTAAAAACGAACTGCCCCCTCACAGCCAACTCAAGTGTCCATTAGTAAAATTCTTGCTCTTTCATTAGCTAAGTGGGTGGGTTTCAGTCCCTATCCACCGCTGAACTAAACCACCGTCAGCATTATTTGTAGCCTCTCTTAAGTCCAGTACAGAGCCCTAGAACAGGCTTTAGTCCAGGCTTGAAAAATTTATCATGCATAATTGAAAACACTGTAAGCAGAATATAAGGCCATCCTTGTTGCATAAAGGAGTCGTAGAAAGCTGTTTTAGGGGGATGGGCAAAGTAATTCAAACTGTTCTGAGTTGACCGCATTGGTGTCGTGTTTCCCGCTGCTGCCGTTCCTGTTGCAGACACCCAGGGTCTCGCATTGATTTTTTTTTTTCCCAAATCACAACACTCTGACAACTCCAAGGCTTTGGATACCATAATGACATAATGGATGTGTTGGCTAGGGCCAGCGACGTTGTATATTTGCACAATGCCTTTGTTCCTCTGTGAGTCCTCAGTGTAATGCTATGAGACATTCAAGCTCCAGGAATAGACTGTAGTTTTGTGACTGTTATTGACTGGGACATGCAGATAAGTAAATTAAACTATAATTTCATTTGGGGCCCAAAGCACGACTGGTAATGAGGTTTATTGCACTGAATTGCTTTAAAAGGCACCAGACATGAATTATGTGTCATGTAATGTTTGTAAACACTGACCACATTGGGATAAATCAAAATGCTGCGGCTTTTAAAAAATTAAATGTTTTCTCTCTAAGTGGCAGAAACCGCTTTCATTCTTCTTTCATTCTATTTTATCTAAACATAGTGGACTTATACATTATACATGCACATACAGTGAGCAATGCAAACGTTTGTATACATACATCACAATATACATTACATAGACCAAATATTTCACTCTATTAGATGTGTATGTTTAGTAACACTAAAGAATGAATTTGACCCAAAACACAAAAAATTGCACAATTTAAAATGATATGCTGTGAGTTGTATGGAATGTGTCTCTCTTAGTGCTGGCTACCTGCAGTCTCATTTGTTATTATTGTAAGTTGCCATAACATAACTGTGGTGTTTGTTGTAAGTAAACAGAAGCCTGTAAGAATCACTTAAAGAGATTGCCCGTAAAGGCAATCAAAAAGCAAGTCAGCAGACTGCTCTGGAAATCTGCCAGCAGCTGTCACATTTCTGTAAAGAATTGTTTATTTGAGCAGATTAATACTTCCTTTTTATGTTCTGTAGGGTGTAAGTGAAAACATGAGTGTGTAACTTATTTCTATTGTCATTATCTGTAAAGTGTGTACACAAACATTCATTCTCACATTATATATTTATTTAACATTATTCTTTCTACAGATCGCTGCATGAATGGCGTCACAGGAAGGGGAGGAGCCTCCTCCAAATGGGGGCCAATCAGATAGTCGACTTAAGAGCAAAAAGCCGCCGAGCCTTGTAATAGCCATCCCCACGACTGAAGAAATCATGGCCTATGATCCTGCCAAACAGGTGAACACCCACTCTCTCCTAAGGACACTGTAGAATAATTAGAGAATATTTTTTCAAGGATTGTTATTAGAAAGACAGAGCACACAGAAAGCTGCATTTCTTACTATATTAGGAAAGATTTACTTGATAGTTATGTTTCCTGAACATCACAGCAGCAGCTGAGATGACGCTTCAAACTGTGTTCTTCTTTCATTTCTGCCAGCATTGTATTATGTAACTGTATCAGTCTGCAGTACCTTTTGTTCTTATGTTTGCACTTACTTTGTTGCAAAGTTATAATAATTTAGATCTTGAATTAATGCAAAGTGTTTCTTTTCAGAGCACTTTCTATTAAAGCTATTGTAGCATGGCCGGCCCCTGTACTTCTACATATCATTTGCTGAGGCATGAAGGCATTTTGGACAGCTGCTGTGCACAAGGCCATACATTTACCCTGCAGGCCTCATGCAGAGCACACAAATAATGAACCTTTGGTAGCAGTAAAGTCCAACAGAGCATGCTGCAATCAACATTTACTTTTCCCTACCTTCTACTTGAGTAAAGCACCAACCCAGAAGTTTTGTGCAGCTTAAGCTTGGCATGGGGAAGGCTGTTGATTGGTAATTTGATTAGTCTCATTTTAAAATAAAAGCAGCTGCTGGTAAAACCATGCACAGAGCACATTGCAGTGTACTGGTTGCTTCATCTTTACGAAAGTTTATTTCAAAATTGCTTCAGAGAAACTAGAAGCACACATAAGAGATATGTTTCCTGATAACACTCCTCTGTTGCAGATAACTATAGTGTAACCATCCTCTCTGAACCACAATACGTAAATATGGCTCAGTGAAAGCTTAGATCACTTTTAGAATGACTCATCAGAATAGGGACCACCTGACCTAATAAGCTATTACTTTAAGTAAAAGGAAACGCAGACAGGACTGACTCATAGGGTTATAGAGTATTTAACTTTAAAAGGAAGGCTTCACTGCATCTTGGATGATTTGAATATTAAGCTAATGCAAATGGTTACTTCAAAATTAAATAATGATTCAGAAGATTTTGTTTTCATTTTATCCCTTCAGTCTTGCTATGCACAGTTACTGCAGTAATGTTATCTGCTTTGCTTCTACAGCCTCTTCGACCGTCACTGAAAAAAAGTGTAAGTGGTCAAGCTGGTTCAGTGTCAGAGAGCATCAGTGGAGCTGGAGATGGAGGCTTCCTGGCCAGAGACAGAAGGTCAAAGTTTGACAGACAAACTTCACTCTCGCAAAGTATCCGGAGGTATGTTACAATTGCTGAACATGTAATCCAGACAAAAGGGGGAAAAGCTTCAACAATGAATATTCTGCATCTTGTAGGAACACAGCCCAGTGGTTTGGGGTCGGAGAGAACTGTGAGACCAAACAGCAGGTTTGGCACAGGAAAAGCCTGCGCCACTGCAGCCAGCGCTATGGAAAACTCAAGGCCCAGTATAGAGAGTCTGAGACAGCCACCAGCATCGACCAGAGCGTGGACTCACCAGCTACAAATAAGATGCCCAAGGTACTCACTGACTGAACCATTTCAATTCACCAGGAAATATTAAAATTAAATTGTAGGCTCTTTGTCTTCTGTTTGTACACCCAAAAATTTTCAACCATTGTTTGTTGACCTATATTTAAAGACAATTATATATATATTATTTTAAGACAATATAATATAGTTATCATAAATAATGGACTGTAGAAGAGGACTAGGACATGAAGGCTGTGAGATGAGAATGAAAAATGTGTTTGACTGGTTTTAATAATGGTGCCAGACATGGAGCATCTGTGCCCCACTTGAATCATGACACTGTCTTTGGTCTCTGTCAGAGTCTCATGTTCAGGTCCTCTCATGTAGAAGTACTATAACTAGGGTAATTTGCATTTATACCTTAAATTACATACACAGATACATTTCAATACATATAATATGTATTCATAGATGACTTGACTTTGCTGCTTGGATTTGAGCACAGTGTGTTTGATTACAGATTGTGGACCCACTGGCACGGGGACGAGCTTTTCGTATGACAGATGAGGTGGACAGTCGCTCCCCTAAGATGCCCTCTACTGCCCAGGCTGGTCCTGTCACTCCGGGGGTCACTTCTCTCTCATCCTTTACCAGTCAGCGCTCTGGACACACTCGCTTCCCCAGACGCAAAAGGGAGTCTGTTGCTCGAATGAGCATCCGCGCTGCATCAAATCTGCTCAGGGTGTGTGCTGTGAAACCTCTGTGGGATTTACTATTAGTTACTAGTTACATTCATTTAATACTATAAGGGTCATGTTACAGTTGGGTGTATCACATAAGCCAGGGTTTCTTTCTGTACAGTACCAGGGTGTTTATGGTACCACCTTGTGGTCTGTTAGGTGACTTAAAATGTGAACAGTATTTCAGTTTTGGTTTGATTTAGGTTTAATTTAATTATTATTTTGAGTAACTTTCCATTCTGTGCATTTCTTTATTTTGCTGCGCTTCAGGTACTGTTGATTGATTACAATGTGACTAGTGTCAACTTCACACGTTTCTACTGATTGTGTATAATAAATATTCAGCAGTTTTTCAGCAGATATTTTTTACACAATATCTTATAGTTTTTTGATGTGGGTTTGTTGACCAGGGTCATGGTGGCTTAGTAGGCTCCCAGACTGGTCGCAGTTTTCCCAAAAGGAGCTTTATCCGTCCCAGTTGGATGGATGAGGACACTGTGGACTCTGCAGACACGTCTGAGTCTCTCTTCTTTAGCAAGGTCAGTTCCTCATTTAATCCCATAGTATTACCAAAGCCCAGACATTACCTTTGACTTTCACCACTTTAACAGCTTTTACTCTTTAACATTCACTATGTGCTGCACCATCTCTTACGCTTTTTCAGAATTTACCTTCCTCAAACTTAATTGTGTAGTATCTTCACTAAATTTGCATTTTATTTTACCTACTATTTATCATCTTACATTTAAAATCATGTCTTATGGTAATATGTAACTAGATGATGAAACATTAGAACATTAGAGTCTGTTAGAAAATGTAATTTGTGCAAAATATTTTGTCATCTCATATTGTTTTCCTCCTTCCTTTTCTTTTTTTTCTCTCCTTCTTTCATTCTGTGGCCTAGGTGGATGCTCGGGATGAGTTGTTCTCCATGGCTGATGATGTATTTGAATCACCTCCCATATCAGCATCTTTTGGTCTTGGTGACACACCAGATCAGAGGTTTCCAAGCCAGTGAGTTATTATGTTGCCACAATGCTACTGTACATAGGTTTTTTTTAGCATTAGTTAGTTTTTTGTAACTTATCTCTGATCCCTTTTTGTCCTTTCACACCTGCCTTCTAACAACTTCAGCACAGAGATATCTCGAACCCCAAAGATGCCAGTAGCTGGGCCAGAGCAGGGTCTTCCTCGTCGTGGCCGTCGCATCGCTTCACAAGTTAAGCACTTTGCATTCGACAAACATAAGCGGCAGTATGGCATGGGTGTTGTGGGCAAGTGGCTGAACCGACACTATCGACACAGCCTCAGCAGCAACATCCAGAAACAACTTGAAGACGTCCACAGCCACAGGTTGGGACTATGCACTGATAGTGAATCATTCATCAGTTAACTCATTTACTGTTTGAAAGTAATTAGGAAATAAAGGGTAGTTGCTTGGATCAGCATCTGCTGGATGTCTCTATTTAGTTGCTCTGGAAAGTGTAACATTAGCACTTAAATTTACCAGGTAAATATTTGCATTAATAAACCTACTCCATAGTCTTTTAATGCTGGTTACCCAACATGTATGGGTAAACTTAAGATTCATATTTATATCTGGAGTTTACACAGAGCGTTTCTGTTTTTAGGCCCTACTTTACCTACTGGATTACATTTGTCCATATTGTGATCACTTTGCTGGCCTGTTGTACATATGGCTTTGCCCCTGTGGGGTTTGCGCAGCACTCTAAAACTGAACTGGTGAGTGAAACAAAATATTAAATGTATTAAAATATTCTGCTGATTCCTTTTAACATAAAAGTGATTACAGAGTTGTTACTTTTGTGCCAATATGTCACCCCCTGTAGGTGCTTAAGAACAAAGGCATTTATGAGAGCGTCAAATATGTTCAACAGGAGAACTTCTGGATTGGTCCCAGTTCTGTGAGTATTTCTTTTTTCCATACACCACACAAGCAGTTGCATTTTCACATGTGTATACAAGTAGATATTAGTAGTATTAGTACACGTTACTTTTTTTCACACAATTGTATTTCTGCAGAGTTAACTTTGTCACTGTTGTCTCAGAGCTAAATCCTCATCATTAGTTCTCAGTTCATGTATATATTAAAAAGACAAAAATGTCTACCCATTGTTATTTTTGGTGACCGTGGTGTGCATTTTAAAGATTTCTTTTGGTGAGAACATACTTTTTTTTTTTTTCTTCAGGATGACCTGATCCATCTTGGCGCCAAATTCTCTCCATGCATCCGCCAGGACAAACAGATAGTTGACCTCATTCAGAAAGCCAAAGACCTGGAGCGGGAATCTGGATGCTGTGTCCAAAACGACAACTCAGGATGTGTGCAGACCCACCGGTCCGACTGCTCTGTATGTGGATTAACTTAACTTAGCTTTTCTTTAGCAGGAAACGTGCAAAAACAAGCCTAGGCTTGCACGTGAATGTTATGCTGTAAACACATGTAAAATCATGCTGATAATACAGTATAGAGCCCACATTCTTAGTCTTAAGTCCTTCCTCGGCTTAAGTTCTTAGACATGTGTCAAATATTTTCTAGAGAATATGCTAAGCACAACTCTTTTTTGAACTCTCTATAGTAACAATTATACATACGGTGTTTATTCAGGAGACACTGGCCACCTTTATTAAATGGGACAATGAAGATGTGGACATCATTAGGTCATCTGGTGCTGTCTGTCATCAGGACCCCAGGTAAGAATATAAATACTTACGAAAACGTATATTTAATTTAGTCAGGTTTGCTTCCTACATGATTATCTGCATTTTGTGATTAGAGTGTGTGAAGAGCCTGCGTCTGCAGAGCCTCACGTGTGGCCTGATGACATGACACGATGGCCAGTAAGTACACACTCATATGGATCTCAGTTAAAGTAATACATTTTCTGTCCAGTTAAATACCTCATGTCTGTAAACAGGTGTGCACATATCCCACATCATGGAATCACACAGGCTATAGTCACATGGACTGCAAAATCAAGGGACGACCTTGCTGTATAGGAACTAAGGGCAGGTATAAAACATTTGTGGTAAATGTACTTTTTATTACATTTACATTTTGCATCACTCATCACAATAAATCTGCATTACATATCCACAGTCACTGTATTTTCCTGCAAATCTTAATTTCTTATTTTGCTTGTCTCTCTGTAGATGTGAGATCACAACCAGAGAGTACTGCTCCTTCATGCGTGGGTACTTTCATGAGGATGCCACGCTCTGCTCACAGGTTGTGCATGTTTATCTGTAGGTGGGTCTCTCTGGGGCTAGTATTTTTGTTCACATCTGCTTCTTCTCTGCAGGTTCACTGTCTGGACGACGTGTGTGGCCTGCTCCCCTTCCTCAACCCTGATGTTCCCGATCAGTTTTACCGACTGTGGCTCTCTCTGTTCCTCCATGCTGGGTATGTATCAGCACTGCACCTCAAAAGGTTAACTTACAGTATTACTTAACTGCGGACTATATTATGTGAGTACCCTGTGTGAGTGTCCCATTATGTAATTTGCTATCTATTTTTGTATATCTTTTCTAATTTTTCCGTAGCCTTTTTTTAACTATGGGCCCAATAATGGTTTGTCCTTTTTATATACATTGCCAATGAGGAGTTCAAGTTAATGCTGTAATAAGAACTAGTTTTCAACAGATCTACCTTTGAAACAGTTAAACAAAGAGGTTCAGGTGACTTCAAAGATTTGTTTTATGTGTATCACATGTCTGCTCTGTGTTTGTTGGCAGGCTGCTGCACTGTGTGGTGTCGGTGGTTTTCCAGATGACCATACTGAGAGATCTGGAGAAGCTGGCAGGTTGGGTCCGCATCTTCATCATTTACATCTTTAGTGGCATCACTGGAAACCTTGCCTCTGCCCTCTTCCTGCCTTATAGAGCTGAGGTAAGGCCTTTTTAATAACCACATTACACATTAAGTACCATCTTAAGTACACAACAATTAAGTGGATTCTAAGATAATGGGTGAACAGTGTATTGTGTACTGGCAATGTAATAATGTAATGTGTTATTTAGACATACTTAATCCACTTTATAGTGTCCTGTCTAATGTGCTGATGGAAAGTTGAAACGATCCTATTGGCTCACAAGATTAACAGTGTGTAGTACTTGTGCGTAGAGGAAGAAGAAGGCGTGCCACTGAGTCAAGTGTGATACAGTGCGGTCTGAGCAGTAATGTGTGCTGACATGTAGTTCCTGTCCCCAGGTCCTTGTGCACTTTAGAAGTGACACCTGTTTCAATTAGAATTAGCATGTCACACTGTCAGCGGCTGTTTAAAGTGGTGCTTGAAATATATAGTACATTCCTAATTTGTATAAGAAATATATTCAGTGTTTCTTTGTTTAGAGGATGTTCACGCATAAAACAGACCAACAAAACGTTGGTCAGCACGTGAAAAGAGCACAGCCAGAATTACCTACTTTTTACTGGCACCTCTGTTTTTCACAACATGTTTCTCGAAAGCCCACTTTTCTCTTTAAGGGATTAATCTAATACCATTGTAAGTTAACAAAGGCACCAGCTACAGTGTTTGGCAAACTTACATTTTTTAAACAAAGACAACTGCAGCTTAAGGTTGTCCACCGATGCTTCCCATCCACACACCTTTATGGATAACATCTGTTTAAAAAAACAATAGCAAAGGACGGCATAAGTGGTAACATTTATTATGCTTCTAAAAGTGAACTAACATACAGCAATAGGCATAGACCTTAAAATGGGTTCTCTTGTTTATTTGTGTATTTGTGTTGACATAAAGTGACTCTTTGACGTACCTTGGTGTTGGAACTAGAAATCCCACCACCCTGCTCTTCTAAGCAATGACCAGCTCACAGATTTTCACACACCAGGAATAACCAGAGGAAGCACATGCAAGGCACAACTCAGGGCGGACAGGGCGGTCAAGCCAATTAAAAAGGCAAAGTGGATTAACCTTTAACTGTGGAGTTAAGGAGACCCTGAGGCCACAGCATAAATGACTCCAACAACAGCTGAGAGTGGAAACTTTAACTAAAGCAGCTAAACAAGCAGAGTTTGGGTCTGCAAGAGCAGGTCATTTATTATTGACTCCAGTCAACAACAACTGTTTCATAGTTTAGTTTCTCCTTTCTTTAAATGTTTTGCTGGTCGTCATCTACTAATCTACTGATTGGTATTATAACCATTGTAATGAATTGTGCTAATTGGCTATATCTTAAAAGTTGTATTATAAAAGCAGTCAATAACTTATGCCCAACTGAGGTTATGAGAGCCTGTGTGCCCACAGAGTGTGGTTAAATGGCTGTGCCATTCTTTTTTCTGCTCGTCTTCCCAGATTAACCATCTGTGTCTGACCAGGACAAGCCTTCAAACTCAACTCTGACGTCACTCTAATCAGCTCACCTTTACTGCCTGATCCAGGGCTTGTGGTTCAACATGCTAAAGCAGGCAGCTAAATTCTTATTTATCAGTGCAAGAACCTCCTCAAAAGAAAAAATGTTAGAAATCATTAGTTAAACATGTATGTATTAGTGATAGTTTTATACTTAAAACTTTGTCAGTGTGTATAAAACACAATTTTACCCACAAGCTACAATACAGACATGCAGTTAGTCTATTTGTCACCTTCAATCGTTGCCATGTCTTATGCAGTAAATCAATAGGGAAGAATAACTTTTGTTTCTCTCTTTCAGGTGGGGCCAGCGGGGTCCCAGTTTGGTCTTCTTGCGTGCCTATTTGTGGAGTTGTTCCAAGGCTGGCAGGTCCTGGAACGCCCGTGGAAGGCTTTTATGAAACTTTTGGGCATTGTGCTCTTCCTCTTTCTGTGTGGCCTTCTGCCATGGATTGACAACATCGCCCATATCTTTGGTTTCCTCAGTGGCTTGCTACTCTCGTTTGCCTTTCTGCCCTACATCACATTTGGGACATTTGACAAATATCGAAAACGAATCCTTATTGTAGTCTCTTTGTTGGCCTATGTTGGGCTGTTTTCTTCACTTATTGTTTGGTTTTATATTTATCCTATTAACTGGCATTGGCTGGAGCATCTCACCTGCCTTCCATTCACAAATAAGTTTTGTGAGAAGTACGACATTGACCATGACATTAATGATGTGGTGCACTAGTCCCTGGATGGATCCACTAACCTCTTAACCACAACAAGGTCATGAGCTTTGAGACCTGCTTAGTGTTCTTAGAACTATGGCAATCATGTTTTATTATCAATTTATGAAAAGGATAATCTACCTGAGAGGATGCTCGACTTTTTATTCATCAGTCAACTGTGGCAATATCCCCAACAGGATGAGATACTCAGGAAATCAAAAACTGCAGCATAGTATGGCCACAAAAAGGGACTGACTGTTGTTTATTGAAAGGAGCCAAATAATTTTCTGAGCTACATTTACTTGGCCCTTTAACGGAATTAAATGGAGAACTGATGCCATTGTGGAGGATCTGACTTAGGACACACACACCTAAAAACACTACAGGACTTTGTGCTCTTTTTTTATTTTTAAAAGTACTTATACAAATAATGTGTTTATGCACTGTCTTTTTTGAATGCACTGTACATCATCAGTTATCTGTTTGCGCAGGTCTTTTAAATAATCAATTTCCAGTAGAAGAAACTGTGGTCAGATGTAACAGATTATCTAAACTTATTAGTTGCCTTAAAAAGGGACTAAGCCATTTCACTAACGTGTGCCGTAAATCAGTAAATGATTATTTTCTGATGTTGACCTTCCAAAGCCACTAATTTTAATCATATTTTTGTATGTCACGCCATTATCACTTTAGTTAAGTTGAGTTCTGTGTTTTTGAACACTGCGGTGCCTAAACCATTTTGTTAATTGTTTTTATTTATTGTTGAAGAGTGTTTGTTTTTTTTCTTACTTTGATTGTTAAAACAGATTAAGGTGTCATTTATACTCTCTTCACATTCACACTGGCCTTAATTTCCATAGACATTTCTGCTGGTCCCTGACAATGTGACAAGAGTAATGTAACTTCATATCCCTGCCCAGTGAAACATTTTCCATGTGTCTGTGACTCTGAAGAGAATAGGATTTGTTTGTTTTTGCTCAGGCATGTGTTGACCCCAGCTGTTAGGAAAGCTATCGTAATGACTGTTTTGTGGAGGATTATGTGAGTTACTAAGTGAGTGATGGGATTATGAGAGTTAGTCTGACTCAGCCCATGTTGTTCAGAAATGTTGAAAAACACCTCCAGAAAGGTTTTAGGTGTTTTTTTTAGTTTATTATTTTACATATTTTGTATCATGCCTTTTGCCTGCCTTGTTTTGAGAGATGATTTAACTTCCTATGTGTCTTTTTAGAAGTTGGTTTCTTTACATATTATAAATGAACATGAATATATTGCCCATGAACTTGACAGTTGTTCTGCTGTTTCCACTGGGACCAACATTTTTCACCTTTCTTTTAAGAATAAAAAGGATCCAAAAAAAAAAAAAAAAGACCTTGGTGAAAATAATTTGTTTAGGTTCTAATTCACATTTGAGAGTGTGAGCATTTTGTGTATTTTAACTCAATCATGTCTAAATAAATACAAATCTGCTAATAATAAAATGTGTGAAAATAAACCTTATGCATTTGGTTACACACCCACCCACATGTTCGTCTAATTTCATGAACTTTGAAATCTTAATAAAGAAGAATATATAGTATAAAAAAAAAGCTTCTTTATTTATGAAGCAATTATAAGTAATTCAAGACTTCAGGAGGCAGAGGTGGCATTTTTTCTAAATAGGAAAAGCCAAGTGAAGACTAAGGATACATTTATATATATTATACATTAGCACATGTTAGCAGATTATTATAATACTGCTATTGACATAGAATACATTTTCACCATTTCTCATTACGAAGTGTAACAAACTGTAGAGTAAGAAAATCTTCTCTGGATAAATAACAAAAATAACATACAAAATTAACAATGATCAAGGCAACTATTTTCCATTGAGGTATAAATGTCCAGCATTTATCAGAACAAATTAAAAACACTATGACTTCCTTCCCATGGCGTTTTAGTATTTGTGTCACATTCACCACAGTGCAGCTGTTGGAAGCAGCTGGTGCTGATCATTTTCAGTCTCTGAAGACTCAGTTCAGGTCACATCTGGGATAAACAGTAAATTTGTAAGACTTTGCACCTCAGACATCCCCATATTCAGTTTTTAGGAGGTGTCCCACCCATGGCAGGTGTTCTCCATCATGTCCTGCTCATTCTCAACATCCACTGTTGCGGCGCATGAAGGCATGGCCCATGATAGGGTAGACCATCTCAATGAAAGTGAGAGGCCCCACTGTGATCTCGCTGGGACCCTGAACCTTAAACCCGGACTTCTGGTAGAAAGGTACTAGGAAGTCTTCACACATGAGAACTGCACGGCGGACATGGGGCAAGCAGCGAAGGTACTGCAGGTAGCGCCAAATCAAGATGGAACCTTTGCCCTGCTGCCGAAATGTCCTGTGGACAGCCAAGACATGGATGTGGACGGTGGTCCCATGAGGTTTGTGGAGGGTCAAGGCATCCTGAGAAGAAGAGAGGATGAAGACATTTAAAGAGCTGTGTGCCAACTTTGAATACCTGAGTAGCTGGTTTATGGGCACTAAGTGGAACATATTTTTCACTGGCAGAGAGAAAACCCAAAAGACAGCCCACCTAGACAGCATGCACACAAATCCAAACCCTGGACCTTCTTATTATTATTACTATAAGGAGTAGTAAGGGGTAGTCGTGGTCTAGATGCACTTACCATGTTAAGCCTCTCTTGGTCCCACAATGAACCGATGATGAAAGCCACCAGACGTCCTTCCTCAAACCATCCAAGAGACAGCTCAGGACACAGAGTGAGGAAGTGACGCACCTCGTCCAGGTGCAGAGGACACTCACCGGACACAGAAATAAAGGCTGGGGATAATAACAGTGTCTGTTGTCAACAATATCCACAGAAAGTTAAAGTTCACCATAGCAACATTTATTGTATGCTGCAATAGGATTTTTATTTCATTAATTAACTTTTTATTGTAAAGGAAAATAAATACTTGTGATTGGTTGGCAGGGAAACAAAAAATAAAACATAATTTAATGTGTAGGCATTATCATAAAGGAATGAGACAGGTGCTTACCTTCTCTCTCGATCTCAAACACGCTGATGGCGTCTTCGGGGCTGAGGGATCGGAACTCACTGGCGGGCAGCGTGTGTCTGCGGCTCTGTGGCCCGGGGGAGCGCATGTGGAGCGGCTTCATGAATGGCACTGCGTTCACCACTGACATGTTTCAATCGTCCCAAAAAATAAAAGTAGGATATGCTGCTGAATCTCTTATCTCGCCCGAAACAGTTGAAACACGAACGCCCTGTTGTCGGAAAGTCGGATCCGTGCGTAAAGACACTGTGCCAAAGACTGAGAGCAGAGTGGTGCACCTTGAGGATTTATAGCCTCTGAGCTCAGGGCTGGTTGGTTAATTATAATCCCGAAGCCTTCATTCCCTTCAGTAAATTGAACAATGGACATGTTCAGTCGGGGTCAAGAGGGACAGCCCTGTGTTGGGGATGATCCTCGTCATGCCACCAGCACGCACGAGCCACATGGGGATTTTGCTCAGTAGCCTACGTGTTATTAAGTTATTTCAGTTCTTTTAATAACTCGATTGTATTGCTAAAAACGTGTGAAACATGAAAATCTAACCTTTAGTGCTAACTGTGTGTTGGTTTGACCTTTTTACTGGGTGTTTCTATTTTAAGGTAAAGACAAGTGACATGATTTCTCCATAGTGACTCAGAGTCTTGCCTGTTATTTGCACCAAGTCCTGATCATGCTTTATTTTTCCAGATCTATAAGAGGATTACCCACTGTGTAGGAGTTTGTTTGTCACCTTTTCAGCGTAAAATAAGTCACGGCCTGTTTGTCTCATATTGATCGTTAAACTGATTAGAACTTTCAGAGAACCTAGTCCATAAATGACTAAGGCAAAAGACATGTAGGCGACAGCTTATTTAGAAGAGAATTGTTTGTCTGAGGGAGGCATGTTCACGGCTTACCTTAGTCTAGGTCTTACTAAGTTTTGTGTTTATATGTGATTTTGTACAAATTTTTCTCTGGGGTTCATTCTGATAGAAGTAAGGTGATTTTACAGTAACTTGATTTCATCCTTGTAAAACAAACATCGCAATATTAATAATTAAAGGGAATTTGCCTATTTAAATAGGTTTGTGAAAATGCTAGAATAGTTACCCAATATTAATTCTAAAGCAATGTCTATGCCCTATGTGTATAGTGTTTCTCACTCATTACTTTTCCCTTTGAGTTGCCTCACACCGCCCCTACGTGGACATTTACGGCAGTACGTGATGACGCGTCCTCACTGCGCTAGTTACGTAGGCCTCCGTAGCGACGTAATAAACACGTGCACTCCGCTGCTTCCAGGTTACAGTTTTTCATTCCTCCGTCATCCTCAGCTCTAGCATCACTCCCTGAAACAGCAGCAGCGATGGCGGAGCCCGGAGCATCAGATACAGCGGGCCTCTCTCCAGCCGCCAGCCCGGGCTCAGAGCCTCCATCCACGGCTCTGTCTCCCACGGCAGACGGCTCGCAGCGGCTCCTCTTCTCCCACGACCTGGTGTCCGGGCGGTACCGCGGCTCAGTTCGGTTTGGCCTCGTACGGATGATACACGGCGAGGAGGATTTTAACTCGGACTCGGACCTTGACGACGGCGGAGGGAGAGGTGGCGGAGGAGGGGGAGGTGGCGGAGGAGGTGGAAGGGTCCCGTGTGGCTCGGACACCGAGAGCGCTGTGGACAGTCCGAGTCGGCCTCTGGGCATGGGGTTTGTCCGAGTGCAGTGGTACCCTGAAGGAGGCAAGCAGGACATCCGAGAGACAAAGGTACCACCAATCTGCTAATATCATAAACGTTGAAATTGACATGAAAAGTACGATATTCTGGTCGCGAGTTTTGTGTCTTTATGAGACATTACAGTGATAACAATTGGTGATAACGTGTAAAATATGTCTAAAATACATAACGCAGCGTGTTAACTGGCTAGCATTTAAGCGCACATGCTAGTTAGCCGCGTAGCTCGCAGCCTCATGTCACTCAGCCGGTGCTGTCAAGATAATCTGGCTTGTTCCTCCAAAATGCACCCTGCTGCAATAAACACACTTATCGTCCACCAGGTAGCGGCTGTCCCGTGTGTGTTGTAGAGTATGAGTGCTATTTGGCAGGTGCACGTCTTTGCCAGGAACCTTATACCCATCGATTAGCTCATCTGCGACTCGATGTTGTTCTCGGCTGGGTGTGACTTGGCCTGAGATACTCTCAAACAGCATCTAACATTCAACAAACATCCTCGCTAACTCTCATCTTCTGATTTGAAATGCTCAGTGCATCGTATTTAAAACCATCTTGAGCTGGCCAACACACATATAATTATATTAAACAATCACGTAGTCACTGAATGTGGAGATAAGCAAGAATTTAATAATGAATACATTTGGCAAATATTCACTTATTATTCTCAATTGGCCAGAGTATATGTCCCACTACTCCATTTTAATTAGCATATATCGTTAACAGAGGGTCCATTTTTACTGGAGATACGCTGCTTATTTCAGAATTGATACAGAATGTAAGTTTATAGCATTTCAAATGACATATCATGTGGTATAGGAGGTAGTGCTGCAGGGTAGCATTAGTTTTATTGTGCATTAAAATGCCTTCACCATATGTAAGGTTACTGGAAACCTGCAGTTGAATGAATCCCTTTGGCTTTTGTCTTGAATGGTGTCTGTTTTAAAGAGGACTAGTCTGGAAGCTTGTATAATTATTTCAGTGTTGGAGATTTGACCAGAAGAAGCCCATTTAGACTGTGCTTTGTACTTTGCCTAAATGAGTAAAGTTCTGGCCTCATAGTCATGGCCTGCGCTGAACACAGGTCTAAAACAATGACACATGTTTACAGGGCACGTGGACCTTAATGCTGTGTCATTAACTAGTGTGCATCCCCAAAGGAATAGGGTGAGTGTGGATTTCACCCTCCAGAAGTGCTGATTGTTTGTTTGTGTGTGTAATAATGTGATTGTTCAATTGCTTTTCCACATGTAGCACATGCCCCTATGCTTTAGTAGGCTTCTCTTCAGCTGCATAATGAACATTTAAATCAATAATTCATGCTTACTTCCTGCTGAGTGTCACAATCCAAATTTTCAAGATGATGTTTACTTTCTCTGTTAGCATTATGTAGCATTATCAATATCTAAAATGTGTTCCACTTCTCTGGATTCTTCTGAATAAAAGAAAAATATTAACATTCATCAATTACAAAAAAAAATAAAAATCCTAAATCTTTGTATAAGTGGCAAACTTGCCATTCAAGGATAAAATCATCAATTCTTGTGAGGTATAATCTGTTTAGTTTTATTTGTGCTCTATTTTTTGCCATCAATGCTTAACATTTCTTCTATAAAAGTTCTTCCATAAGTTGTTCTTAAAAGCTTTTTAAATCAATAGAAAAGGATGTAATACATAAGAAATGTAACCAACACAGACTGACCAGTTGTTTTATCAGGTAACTGCACACTACGCACATAGACTTTATCATTTATGTTTTGTTTAATATACTTAAGGTGTCTGAAACACCTAAAGATGGAGCTGTAAACAGAGTGACCTCTCATGTGTCTTCATTTGGTCATGTTAATACACAAGTTTGTAATTTGTCTATTAAATACTACGTAAGTAGTATTTTGCACTACTTGATGCGCATGACTGAGTAGGGGTCTATTGAAAATGGTAATTGCAGAGCTCTTTTTGTCACTAAAAGTAACATGTACATTCCCCAGTACCAGATGGCCCATTGATTACTTTTAAGGGTGCAAGGATAACACCAGGGCATTGTTATTGATCTGGCAAGCTCATTGTTTCCTCACTGGCCCTAACTGTACTGAGATGTAGGTCAGTAAACTGATACTGCTCCACACACAGCTCACCCATCTTAACTGTCCAGTCAGTGGACAAACATGTTGAAGGCTGCACTTACTTGCTGATGTCACTGTAATATTAAAGTTCTTGTATATAATTATTAATATGTGAGTAGAAGTACCCCTAGTCAAATCACTTTTATTTAGTTCAGTTTACCTCAGTGCTTTAGTGCCACAATGTCTTTGCTTTTCTGATTGCTGTACTGCAATGCATCTTTGTGGCAGTGAACACTCAAAGCCCTGTCGCTTGATCAGGCAGAGGGGCTGTCTGAGGGGACTAAAGTACCAGGAGCGCCCTGAACTGAATCCTTATGTGCTGCTGTTACCATTATGAAACTGTTAATAGCTTATTATTATCACTGAGTATTTTGTTGTGCAAAGTAGTCATCCTGAAATTAAGTTTATATTGTTATGTTGTGTTTCCACTAAACATATACTAATAGAATCAATAATCCTGGCCTCTGGCCCTCTGGCCCCTTCTGTTTCTTTTTATTTCAGTTTCCCACCACCAACTTCCACCAACTAGTCACCTGAGTCAGACAAATGGAAAACTGTTTTTAGTCTATATCACTGAGTCGGTAGTTTTTGCGATATTACCTCCTCTCCTCCAAAGAGCATGGCAGATATCATCTTACTGTTAGAGTGCTGTGGCGATATGAGGCAGAAACTTGTTTTAATAGAAGCCATAATTGGTTCTTGGAAGCATGGAGTTTGTCTGAAGGAAGAGTGAGTTTCAATTATTTTACATTAACACACTTGATCTTCTTTTACACTTGAGCAGTATTTTTAGGACGATCAGTGGTGTAGCTCTGCACGACAGCTTCTGACATTTGTCATATAGATTTTTTAACTTTCTACATCACACAGTGATCTTAATATCACTTACCAAAATGAATGTATTTTCATATTTCACATCAAAACATTCACCGATTCATTTTTCCACCTGAAGCATATCCCGCTGCTTTGGTCGTGAGGCGTTAGATTTAGGATTGAACCTGGAGAAAAGCCTGTTGTTTGCAGGGCTGACATTTACAGACACATACAGGTATTAGCACTAACATTCATTCCCTATGGCCAATTTGAAGTCAAAATTATATTAAGTGACAAGAGGTGTACAACTACCACACCTTTAGTAGAGATAATGGCTGTTATTTTTCCACTTTTGTGCAGTCAGCCTCTTTACTCTTGGAGAAAACCTGACTTTGTTTTATTTTTGTTATATTTCTCTCTTCCTCCACCCTTTGGCCTTCGGGCGTGTTAAGGTTATGTGTCCTTGTTGTAGACACAAAATGTCTGGGCTGCTCGGGAGGAAGAGGAGGTGAGATTCAAGAGGAGTGTGAGATGAGATACGCGTTTATCTTGTTGCCAAGGCTTAGGGTTCACGGCTTTCGGAGAGAGCGTGAACTGGGGCAAGCTATGAACCTGCTGTGTTTTGTACCTGTTCACATTTTTCAAGTTTTAAGTTTTTTTGTTTACTGTGCTGAACTTTTCCTAAATCACACCTGCTACTTCGTTCTAATATGAGTTATGTTTTAGGTATTATAAGACCAATGACAGCGGAGTGTCTGTGGTGATTGCTGTCTTCATTTCTCAGTAACCATGTCGGACAAAACAGAGTTGCCAATAAATTTCCACTTTCTCCTCTTCAGATTATCACCACAGGTTATCACTGCTATCTTATATAGTCTTGTCTTCAGTCATCTTTGCATTATGTTTCTGTCTGTTCCTCATCCATCTTTTTTGTTTGCTTCCAGACTATCCTCTACTTCTTAAGTGCATAAAAATACAAATACTAAGAGAGAGGCTGATTATGATGGGTAACAGGGCGGCACAATAAACTGATCGCATCATATTTATTCTACCAGATATTCACATTTTTTGCATTTTGACTCAAAGCATAAAAACATTTACACCAGTTTTTTAATAATTCGTCATAATTCATTGCATTGTCACAACACTGAACAACCATATTCCTAATAATGCAACCTTAAAACAAGAACGACGACTGTTTAAATGTTTTGAGTCTATGTTCAGTTTATCTTCGCTCCCAGTCATCTTCCAGACCTCACCTCTGCTCCTCTCCTGGCTCGGTGCAGAACAGTGCTGGATGAAGAGCCTCATCCTAAAGCTGTGCTGACTGGCCACTCGTCCCACTCCTGTCTTGAGATAATGGATCTCATTTGATCCTCTCCGCAGCCCCCCTCTCCTCATAGATCATGCACACAGGAACCAGTCCACTCTGACGTGACTTGCTCCCATCAGACCAACCTCGCCATTTGTTTTTCTTCTCTTTCCACCCTTTATTATTGCATTTGCAGCACTTGCTCCCCACCTCTCTTGACTTCTTTTTCCTCTTTATGGTGTTTACTGCTCCCTAGTTTATTTCTGGATTTCTGCTTCCTCTCTCTCGGCTGCTCTCTCCTGGGATCTGTCTCGATATTCCACTTGTATGGACGCTGCTCATCTTCATTTCTCTGCGTCACACCCAGCTTCTTTTCGCTGTTCTGTTCCCCTCGTCTATTCCCATCTTCATCATCATGATTAACCCTTGTCCCATACTCCATTGTCCAAATTCCACTGTTTTTTCAAGTCCTATTTGATTTGTTTACACTTTTTCTAAATTGAACGGCCTAGCAAACTCCTCACAGAAGGGCAGTACATTTGTTTTTGGATATTTCTCTGCTTATTTCTCCAGCCAAATGTAGCTATGTGAACATTACTATGTGAAACTGAAGAGTTAAAAACATAGTGGCTGGATCCAGTTGTTGTAACTCCACCTTGATTGACCCCTAGCAGTCTTATCTTGTGTTCTGGTCAGATTTAAGCCCTCATATTGATTGTAATTGTAGACAGTATCTCACTTAAAGGCCTTATGCACACTGTGAGAAAGTGCACCTGTTACAACAGAAGCCACCTCGGTTCATTTGATGTTCTCTTTGTCTCTGCGGCACAGTTGTCTTGTTAGCATTGAGATGAGTCTCTGCCATTAGTGAGTGCTTGGGAAACGTCTGTCAGTACAAAACAGGCGTGGCCCAAAGCTGCAGTCATCTGCAGTGCCTCTTTCTGCCTATTTTCTCCTGCTCATACAGAGCACCTGAATGATGCCTTGTGTTATAAGGCCAGGAAGTCAAAGCAAATAGTGTCTTCTATTGTTCTCTGCAATCAATCTGACCTCTTCTGCCTTGTCACCCTGGGTGGGGAGGCAGCCAACAATGTTTTTATATGGGCTTGCAACATAGGAATAGACAACACGTATGAATATAGCAGACATTATTCTATGTGTGCAAATGGCCAATTGTGGTCTGTTGTGAATCTGCTCACCACTGTCTTTCCTCTTCTCAGCCTCACTATCCAAGCCATAGCAACAGCTGCTTTTGTTCTCACCTAATGGTCTGTCATTATTTGTATTAGCATTTGTTTATTTACATATTATCATTTATTCATCTCTGATATCTGTCTATGTAGAGAATGTTAGAGAATTTGCTTGTTTCTTTTTTCTATGTGACTTTTTAGTCAGTTTACATATTTTTCACCGACCTGCAAACAGGTCTGATTTATTTTTGCCAAGCATTTGTTATTTTCAAAGGGGAACCATCTTTTTCATCTCACATTTTGGATCTTTATGTATTGCATATATATGTTTTTGTATTTAACTGTTGTCTACCAATTTAATTAAAAATAGGCTGGTCCTATAGAGATATTTTATGATGATATTTATGATGAAAACTGATAATCATATGATGATAACATGATAATCATTTTCAATAAACATGTTTTCACCAGCTATTTATAACAGCTGGTCCACAGATGTTTTCTGTGACATAAGCTACTGGTGCTCTTTTCATTTGTAATCCTAGTTGTTCAAGGTGTTCCTGTTTCCTTTTGTAAATGGTATTGATTTGACGCAGTGTTTTTGGTGAGGAAATGTTTCTACAGTAGCGCACTGCAGCAGGATGTGCCTGCCGAGTGAATATTAACAAGGCTGTGTTTATCTGTCCAAAATGATGTTTGTGCCTTTGTGCTAAAAGGTCCTGATGTGGAGAGGAACAGGGCCTGTGTTTGTGTGTGCGTTCGTTGCATCCTCCAGCTGTAGAGACCTTAGGAGACAGGCTGTTGTTTAATAGATTACAAGCTAACATGGCGACATATTGATCGTATCCCCACTGTACACTCCCTGTCTCATCTTTAGTCACTTTCCTTCTCCCAGAATTCAGTGGAATAGAGTTTCAGCCAAGCCCAGCCCTGTGAGCGTCCCGGGAGGGAGAGAGACCCTGTTGTCTTGGTTTCACGTTTTCACATTTTCCTTATACATTTTAAAAAGCATATGCGTTAAATTTACTGAATATACCAAAAATTTATATATTCTGAAATTCCATTGGCTTGATGGTATAACAGATAAAAAAAGTACCATCCCATTCAGCCGGCTCTCTATTTGTATTTTTAGTATAGTTTGATTTCTTGTGCACAAATATCAGTGGGTAATCCAGTTAAGCTATTAATATAAAGTATGTGCAACTGAGACAGGCATATTTCATCCTAATGTGGAACCTTTCTGTTTTAATTGTATTGTAATGCACCTCTATGAATTTAAATGACTAGTCAACGCTTTGGTCAGTTGCCCTTAACATTGAAAAAAGCCCTAAAACAACTATTAGAATCTATCCCATAAATGAACCAACTTGAAGCTTCATCCTGGGTCTGACTCGAAGAGAAAGAAAAGCGGTGCTATGTGCTGTAAAGTGGGGCATATAAAATACACTCCCTGATGGGAATCTTCACTCACTGAGCTAATCAGGATCGCTGTGCTAAAGTGATGCTTCTGGTGCTTTTTACACCATTGGTTCAGTTTTCTAACCTGAGTTGCCAGGTGGTCCACATCAAAGTAAGTGTTCGGACTGGGAATGCACTTTCAAATGAATACCTGATGAACCACCTAAACACCTCTCACTTGGAAATAAAACATGGTGGTGTTTATGAAGTCACACCTAAAAGACACCCATAACTGCTAGTACCTCGTCTTTGTATGTTAGATTTCTGTGAGTTTGTGAACGGATAAACCTTGTAAGAATTCACCTGCTTTGCACAGTAATTAATTTCCTGAAAATGAGTGTATTATCTTGACTGTGATTTCAATTTGTATCAAAAGTTGAATGCCGTATTTGAGATGTGACTCATGGTAAATGAAAGGAGTCTGTATAAAAACATTATCCAGTCATCTGTGTATCTGTGTTTAGCTTATCACTGTTAAATGCCAACTCCTGTTTAATTTCTTAATTATGCTGAGTGATGGCTGCTGTAAGCAATCTTGTTTTTCAAATGCTATATTTAGGCCCATGTGTAAGCACTAATTGATTGTGAAAATATGCTTGCTGTTTTGTCATCACCCCATTGAATGTTTTGACACCAGAGGCTTGATATGTGTCTCGCTGTTGAGTCACTAAAATCAGTTTATCTGCTCTCTTAGGGCTGTGCTGACTGCATGTTGCCATCTTAGGCTGAGGGTGTGACAAAGCACTTGTATTGTAATGGACTAAATGTGGTCTGTTTCCACTTATCAAGTTCTTAAGAGTTTCTACAGAGCTCAAGACAGACGTTTATGACTAAACTCCAGAGACTTGTGTGAGATAGAGGTCACATACTGTATGTGTTAGCTTTCATTTTCTAATTCCCTTTTGCTTTTTCATTTTCAGTTGAAACTTGAAGATCGATCCATCGTCATAAGAGACATCGTGAGACGGAACAATTCTAATGTAAGTATTTTCATTGGCGATAACAGTCTTTTTTCACCTCTTATTGTCAGCCTTGTTTTGTGAGGCTTTCTTTTTAATTTGCCCAGCTATTTGTCAGTCAAGTCACTTCTCATTGCCCTGTTCCATTCGCTGTATCGGACATGACTGGAATGTAATTACAGGTAGATGTAGAGAAATACCACAGCTTCCAACAAGAAACAACCTTGATCAGAAATGCACATACAGAAATACTTTTAAGCAGAACTGTAAAATGTAGAATTTTATTTTTATTTTTTATTTTTATAAAGAGATGCAAAATCTTGTTTGGTTCATTGCAGGACAGCCAGTGTGGTATAGTGACCAACATAGACATTGAGTGTGCAGTAAAACTAGTGGGAACAAACTGTGTGTTATATCCAGTCAACAGCAAAGACCTACAGCACATCTGGGTAAGAAAAAAACGTCACTCTTATTCTTGTACAAGAAGTATAACTGAAGACGTTTATGAAAATGATCCGTTTAATGATCTCTTACAGTCGTTTATGTACGGTGACTACATTGCCTATGACTTCTGGCTGGGAAAGGTGTATGACTTAACGAATCACATTATCCTCAAGCTCTCAAATGGAGCCAGGTAAAGTCTAAATGTGTTCGAGTGAGTATACAGCCACATACTATTCATGTGGAGTCTGTAGAGTGTACATATCCATATTTCGGCACGTATTCATTCTTTGAAAGGCCCCTGAATGTTACTTTGCCTTTGCTGCAGGTGCTCTATGAGCGTGGAGGACGGTGCCAAACTGTACGACGTCTGTCCACACGTCAGTGACTCGGTATGTAGCTGACACCTACTTTCTGGCTGTTTCGATGCATTATAACCCACTCATTGCCTTCATTGTTTGTGCCGCAGGGCCTGTTTTTTGACGAGGCCTATGGTTTCTACCCAGGCCAGGTCCTCATTGGTCCAGCCAAAGTTTTCTCTAATGTACAGTGGCTGTCAGGGGTCAAGCCTGTCCTCAGCAGAAAGTGCAAGTTCAGAGTGGTGGTAGAAGAGGTAAAGAGTTTCTGGACCTTAAAGCTATTTTAATTTTACCTTAACCATACATATGTAAGTTTTTGGTTTAATAATCACTTAGATGTAAACAGCAAAGCAACATTTTTCATTTGGATTCAGTTTTAGTGAGATGTTGCCCTGTGTTCCTATGTCTTTTATATATAAGCTGTCTAGGAGCAAGACAAATATTATTGATATACATATTAAACATATAATTAATAATTTTGGTCTCATGTTGGGCTTCTCAGGTAAAGGTAGTGGAGCTAAAGGTCACGTGGATCACAAAGAGCTTCTCTCCTAAAGGTTCTGACAGCGTGTATCCGCCTCCGTCCACAATCACACAGGAAAATCTCTGCAGGTCAGTCCGCACTTATTCAGTCAATTAAAAAGGGTTGTATTGGCATGGGGGGGGGGCACATTTGTAAAGTGTGAAGTGGGGCTGTCCTGGGAGTAATTCTACAACCTGTTGGGTTTAGGGTGAGGCGTCTGGGCTATTATGACCACACCCAGAGGCAGTTGGGGGAGAGAGCACTTTATGTGTTTCCTGCGAAGGGCGACGCCACACGAATTACCTGCGAAGGACCCGAGAGTGCCCCTGTGCTGCCGGATGACTTAGTGGTCAGAAATGTGAGCATGTATATCTTCTTATCTAATTACAAGATAATTAACAGATGTTCACTTCAGAATTTAAAAAACAATGTCTATAAACTATGACTGCAGTGACCAAACACATTCATTATTTTCAATTAAATGGTTCATGTAACTATTTGAGGTTTTATTGCACTGCTCTGACTAGATAAGTATTAATTGGCTTTGACATTGAAGTATTCTCAAATGCTTTAATTTTATACATATTAAAGATTAAGTGGCAGTGATTTATTGTTTGTGCTTTTGTGCAGTTAAAAAGGATGTTCAAGAAAGACTTAAAGAAGACGGAGCATGCAGAAACACAAGGTACATGTCGAGATGACCACTTGGTTTTACATTAAATATGTAGATTCGAACTTTTTGTTGTCTCTTTTGATTTGACCACTTGTAGAAGCAGAAATGGATGATTATATTAAATTAGAAGCACTATGCAGCAGTTTGTTTTCTAGAGCTTGGTGCATTGTTGATTATGTTTGAAGAAAGATAGGTGTGTGTCTTGACAAAATAAAACTGCACTGTGACGATTCACTACAGAGACTGCTCAAATCCCTTCTGGGGAATAGGTTAGTGTGGAATCCATTTTGTTCTTTGAGCTTATCTTGTTGTTTTCTTCACTCAGCAGGTGATCACAAATCGGAGCAGACAGATTTGTCTCATCCCAGCAACAACAATGGCCCTGTGGTGCCCACTCAGGAGCAGAATACCAACGACACAACAACTGAACACACAGAGCAGGATGCTGATGATGAGGGAGCAGAGGACACGGATGATACCAGGTGGTTTTTTTAGACACAATTATTGCTAAATAAAACAACTGGCAGTGGTTCATGCCAGTGTATCTAATATGCTTAATGATTGATAATTGATAAAAATAATTGTCAGTTTTTATTTTTAAAAGGATTATATTATTAGTTTTGCCTTAAGTTTAATTTGCATTATAAATGAAGTCTCTTGCACAAATTTAAAGAGTGTGTGTGAGTGTTAAGAAACTATGAGGCAGACTTATTTGAACTTTATTTGCTCTTTATCACTGTCAGACCGACTGTGAACTCCTACTGTTTCTAAGTCTAGTCTATTTCTTTGGTTGCAGCTCTCTGACATCGTCAGCGAGCTCAACAGCCTCCTCTCAGAGCGGTGGTCTGACAACCAATCGCAAGAAGAGCATTCCTCTCTCCATCCGCAACCTCAAGAGAAAGCACAAGAAGAAGAGGACGAAGTTCTCCCGCGAGTTCAAGCCTGGAGACCGGTCAGCAAACAGACTACACTGCAGTGCATTTTTGACTAAACTTATTTTGTTGATCTTTTTGCTGCTGGTTAATGTGCTACTTTTGGATTTTTTAATGTGGTTGTAATCCATCAGTGTATTGAAGATGATTTATAGCAAACTTTTGACAAACAAGTCTACTTGCTGTATTGGTGTCAGTTAAAAATAATATGTTAAACAAAGCAAAGGTTTGCTTTTAAACAGTGCATTATTTCTTTACATTTACTGTGAATAGACAGAACTGTTGCTTTAGTATACCTGTAGTATAAAATTAAATAAAATGGAAAAGAATATAACTAAACTGTGGTTTGGTTGTGCCTTTTACAGGGTGGCAGTGGAGGTTGTGTCCACAAAGACCACAGCTGATGTGATGTGGAAGGACGGACGAGTGGAGAAAGGAATTCGATCAAATGACCTCATCCCCATCCAGCATCTGGACGGCCACGAGTTCTGTCCTGGGGACTTTGTTGTCGACAAACGACGTAAGTATATGAGCTTTTTCCTTCTTTCCTTTGTTTGAGACTTGTGTGTTAGATCTGTGTCTCTGGGGACTGGGATGAGGCTGTGTAAGTAGGACACCTGCAAAATCTGGATTACACATGAGCTGTGTATGAAATTGATTTGAGAGATTTACTCAGGATGAAATTAAATAAATACATATTTGCTGATTTGCATTTCACATGTTCTCCTTTAGCCCAAGCCTCTCAGGACCCAGGTGTGTATGGAGTGATTCAGTCCGGGGATCACAAAGGCAGGACTTGTGTTGTCAAATGGATCAAGCTCAATTCATCTGGTGATGATGTAGAGGTCAGTCGTAACAACAAGACAAATAGATGAGTGAGGTGTCCCCTCTGTGGCTTATCTGGTAGAGAACATACCATGTACATGAGGCAGCCCAGTTTCCCAACTAAGGCCTCTATGTCTATCCCACTTCTGTTTTATTTCACTTTTTTTTTGCTAGTAGATTAGAAAACATTTTTCAACAATTAGCTTTTTCATGATTCAATGCAGGTTAACGGTGTGGAGGAAGATGTCAGTGTATATGACATAGCTGATCACCCAGATTTCCACTTCCGCACCACAGACATCGTCATCAGAATATGGAACTCAGAAAACGGACAGAACGATTGTGAAAATGAGGTGAAAATGAGAAACAGTTTGTCATTCTACAATATTAATGCCCTGTTAATTTTTTTTCAATTTCACTGAACCCTGTGCTTTTTCTGTAGTGTAACTTTTAGGAAAACTTTGACACATCAGAAATGATTTTCTCAAATAACTTTCCTCATCTACTTTAGACATCAGTAGGCCAGGTGTCCCGAGTGGATGTGAGCAGCAAAGTGGAGGTGGTATGGGCAGATAACTCTAAGACCATTGTGCTGCCACAGGTATGTGCTCCAGAAGCATTATTTTGATTGTGAATTTTGAGATCATCATAATAACAGAGTCCTAATTACAGCACCTTTACAATGTGGAGTCTGAGATTGAAGAGACTGACTACGACTCCGTGGAGGAGACGAGCAGCGGACTGTCGACCGAGGAGTGGGAGGACGAGAGCGACAGCTGGGAGACGGACAATGGCTTGACCACAGAAGAGGACAACCATGTGAACAACACAGATGCCACAGACACAGCGACACCAACACCCACTCCCACCAGCTCCTCTGCTTTCATCATCCCTCCACAGGAGGGCAGCAAAGCTGGGGTTACTAGCCCCACTAAAGCCACTCCCTCAGACGATGCAGAGGGCTCTGCACCTGTGGCCAGTCCTGCTTCTGGGGGAGGTGGGTAAAATTAAGGATGGATTTAAAACTTTTTGTAATATTTCTCACATGTTGTTTTTCTTGATTTTTTCATAAAAGACACTTTGCCCTTTTCTTTAGGAATCACTCCTGGAGCTGCAGTCAATGGAGCAGAGAAGCCCAGTAAGGACAGCGCCTCTCGGGGCTTCAGAGAGTTGAAGGAGGCACTAAAGATTTTGGAGAGCCTAAAGAACATGACTGTGGAGCAGTTGTGGACTGGTGGCTCTCCAACTTCTCCAACCTCCATTGAACCCGCCTCAACGACAAATATAGCAAGTTCAGTGACACCCACAGCTCCTGAGAAACCAACCAAGGAGAAGCGCTTCCTGGATGACATCAAGAAACTGCAGGAAAACCTTAGAAAGACACTGGACAATGTGGCTATTGTGGAGGAGGAGAAGATGGAGGCTGTGGTTGAAGCAGGGGCCAGTGCAGGAGCAGTGACAGAAGTATGAGACACAATAGTTCTCAGTCTTGTTATGTGAGTCATATTGTTATTCCTGTCTTATCTGCAAATGTGTTTAACATCCAGGCAGAAAGATCAAGTGAGGAAAAACCTCAGCAAGAGCCCCAGACCCCTGTGGGGGGTCAGGAGTGGCCCAGTGAGTTCCTCAGTGACACACCAGTCCTGTGCCAACAAAGCGGTGGCAAGCCAGGTGTCACCTTCACCAGTGCCAAGGGAGAGGTGTTCTCAGTGCTTGAGTGGGCACCAGGTAAAAGGAAAATGTGCATTTTAAGTATAGTTTTACTTGGTAGATAAATGTAATGTATTATATCTTTAAAGTATTAAGTAGTTTTATGACACGAAAAAGAATAAAAATAGGACTCTTCTTGTAACTTGTATTCTGGTTGCAGACACACATTCCTTCAAGAAAATGGAGTTTCAGCCAGCAGAGGCGAAGAAGTTCTTCAGCACAGTGAGAAAAGAAATGGCTTTATTAGCAACATCACTGCCAGACGGTATCATGGTTAAAACATTTGAGGACCGCATGGTAAATGTAGTTTTCTTGTAGAGTACTCGTTTGCAGTAAATATATATTGAATTGTGTGTGACTCCTCTGGATTTCATCCCGACACAGGACTTGTTCTCAGCTCTGATCAAAGGCCCAACTCGTACCCCTTATGAAGACGGTCTTTTCCTGTTTGACATTCAGCTTCCTAACATCTACCCCGCGGTGCCCCCACTCTTCCGCTACCTGTCCCAGTGCAGCGGCCGCCTCAATCCCAATCTCTATGACAACGGCAAAGTGTGTGTCAGTCTGCTGGGCACCTGGATTGGCAAAGTGAGTGCAGTTCTAGGGTTGAAATATGATTGCAGGTAATGTTTAAAGAGCAGATAGGATATTTGCCTCCAACCATTAGCTAATCTAGTTACAGCAGTTTTCAAAAGGGTAAGAAATGCTTGTTTGAGAAAAGCTTCAGCATTTCGTACAATGTACAATATACACACACTATACCCAAGTGCTTTTATCATGTTGTCATAAGGTCAGTTTAACGTGGGATGATCAGCACTGTAAAATGACAGAACCCCACGGTGTTGCATTAGATTTTTTAAGTCTGCCATGTCTCAGTGACAGTAAACACCCCATATCTATAAATGGTGAGGAACATCTCACTGTGACAGGGCCACTGCAAGTAACATGTTTGTAGTTTGTGTATTTCTACAGATGCAGTTAGTGGGGTTTTTTTTGTTTGTTTGTTTTTTTTGTAATTTTGTGTTGCTCATTCACAGGGAACTGAGAGGTGGACCAGCAAATCCAGTCTGCTGCAGGTTCTCATCTCTATACAAGGTAGGTCTGCCCAGACCCAGGGACACACACAGACTCAAAGTGCACTGTGCCCCTGCTCCACTCTGCAGCACTAAATGTTTTATTCATGGGTTCATTTACTCAAAGGGTTTGGGATTGAGCATTACTAAAGTTGTAGCAGTCTGCTGTGTCCAACCCTGTGACTCTGATCAGGGAAGTATCTCACAATATTACGATTCTGTAATTAAAACTAGGAGCCTGTATGTTACTTAAAATGATGAAATAAAGTATGTAGCAGTGACTCAGCTTAAATTTGAAACCTGTGAAACTCTGAGAAAACCTGGGGAGTGAACGTGCAACATGGAGCCCATCTGAGACACTAGTGTCATTGGCATCTTGTCCTTATGTTTACTTAACTTTCGCTCAAAACCACAAATTCCTGAAATTGTGTATGTAACAGTTTACTTGTTGCTTTTAAACATAAACCCAAATCAAAATTCAAACTGTTAATCTTCAGCTAACAACCTGCTTTGTCTAAAGCATTGACACTGTTGTTCTTTCTGTTGTTTCAGGCCTGATCCTCGTCAATGAGCCGTACTACAATGAGGCAGGCTTCGACAGCGACCGTGGGCTGCAGGAGGGTTACGAAAACAGTCGCTGCTACAATGAGATGGCACTCATTAAGATGGTACAGTCCATGACGCAACTTCTCCAAAACCCTGTGGAGGTGTTCAAACAGGAGATACAGGAGCACTTTGTGTCTAACGGCTGGCGGCTGGTGCACCGCCTTGAGGTGTGGCTGGAGCTGAACGAGGCTGCGGAGAGAGGTCATGGCTCATACAGGTCTCATCTGTCCAAGGGCTCGTCTGTGGAGCCTCTGGACGAGCAGCTGCCTCTGGGGGCGGGGCCTGTGGCAGTAGCCCACAGCAGTCCCAGTAAACCTGGGGTGGAGGGCCTTAGTGGGGCTGAGGTGGGCAGCATCATGGAGGAGGAGCTGGAGGATTCGGGACTGAGTCCGTCCACTACAGCGGCCTCACAGCAAGAACTGAGCCAGAACTCAGACTGTGACAGCACGCAGAGCAACAGCTGTCTAACAGTTGAAAATAGGAGCACGTCGTCTGTCCCCGGCTCTTTTGTGCGCAGTGGGACATCTGAATCAGGGTCTGGTGGTGCCGGAGGGGTGGGGTCTACAAACCAGCCCGCTGTACGACCAAAGAAACGGAGAAAGAGTTATCGCAGTTTTCTCCCAGAGGGCGGTGGGTACCCAGACATCGGTTTCCCTCTATTCCCACTCTCTAAAGGCTTTGTGAAGAGCGTCCGAGGTGTCCTATTGCAGTACAGAGCTGCACTCATTGCCATAGGCATCACTGATCTCACAGAGGACAAGTAAGTGCCTCCTCTCAGCTCCCAAACTCTGCACTCTCCTCATCCTTTTCTACCTTTGCATCTTCCTTAGTCCTGAGGAGACTTGTCGTCTGTATCAGGACGACATGCGTCAGTCTCCTGTTCAGAGCGGGACCCCAGCACTGCCCTAATTTCCAACCCTTTACCTCCATTATGTCACTGCTCTTGTGCCCCAAACTCCTCCGCTGCCGGGGAACAGCTGCATTTGTCTCAAGACTTAACGTTCTGGATGAGATTTGATGTGTTCTCCTTCAGTGTTCTTGCAGATGTCCGTGTCCATAAAGAGCACTGGGCGTATGGGTACCTTTGGGAAACAGCCTGTTGTTGCACAGAAAGCCTGACCTTTAATGGTCACTTTAGGAAACATTAAAAGCTTTTATCAGAAGCCACTGCGGGACTTCAATGGTGTGGACGTAGAAAGGACAGACTAAAATAGACACAGTGCCATTAAGACCACTAAATGAATTCCTTCAAATCAACGAGTGGACACTTGCTGGAAACCACTTTGCTGTCTTGATCAGCCTGGGAAATGTATTGGCTACATTTTGAAGATGCTGGGTTCCACTGAAAAAACTGCGATGCCCCTGCCTTTCTGTGCGATTGGCTGTGGCTCTCTGTAGCACTACTGATATTAATGCTGAACCATCATGCACTACAACAAATGAATGGACAATCTGGTCTGAAAGTGGTGACACCACAGAAATATTTTGACCAGAGGGATCCTTTTTAATTAGAAATAACTTGTTGTATGCTTTCTGCCAAATGTATCTCTTATCCACCGACACACCACGCACACTTACATGCATTCATACAAGTACTGAATGTCGTTAAACTGCCAGCCACCTTCATCGCCATCTTCACTGTTCGTCAACCATTCACACCAAAAACAACACGGCACACGCAGAGTGACACCGTTTACATCGAATTCGCCTCTGGGGGTTACACTGCAGTAGCTGTGGGGGGTGCAAACACACTCGCCCGGCAGCACGAGGCGGTAGTCCGCCATAGTTTCACTGCTTCAGGTCACAGCGTCTCACTGCTAACTGCCTCCTCATTCAAAAGCTCAAGAGTTGTGCTTTGTTGCATTTTACTCGCCAAGTTTTCTCCTTATGGCCAACATTACTGCAAGTGATAACAAAAAAATTATTTAAAAAACAAACCACATCCATTCCATCACCTTACGTCGACATGTTGCCTTACTTGAATTGTTCTATACAATTTCAGACCATTGTGTAGACAGCTGCTCATGTCCTGCTTTGTTAACCCTAGAACCACTAACCAGTATTTCACTCTCCAATCGAGCAGACCAGCTTTATTTATTAGTGTGGGCTGTATTCTGGTTTACTATAGCATGTGCAGAGTTTAATGAATCAGAATACAGGCTTTTCATGTTTTCTTTTACTTGAGTGACTGCTGTTCCCACAGAAGAGAAAACAAACCAATCAGACATAAAACTTGCTGACTGTTGCCGCTCATCCCTTTGTTCTTCACAGTTAATAAATTCTAATTACGGATGAAAATGTGAGTTTTATCCAAAAGGTACAGACTATTCTGTTGCCACACATTTACTGTGAAAATAAAAACTTTAGGGTTAATCTGTGCTTCCTGGGGGAAATCAGAGCAGTCCATGTTGTTTACATAGTTTTACATAACTGCATCCTGCATATATCATTCCTTTTTCAAAACCTGTAATTATTATTATACAGGTCAGACGAATCCCTTGTGCTTACTGAATATATGAAATGAACAAGAGAGTCCTGTCTGCCTGCTGTTTTACTTGAACAAAGATGCTAAAGAGTGTTTCTAAATGAGAGCACATGTGAAGTATGAGTTGTCTTAAGTAAAAGGGATAATAAAATGTTTTTTGTGTTGCTTTGTCTTCCATTTCCCCTGTGACTCTTCAGCCTGCATTTCTGTATTACGTGTGGCAATCAAGCATCAATGACATAAGGTCCTTATGGATTTTATTTCCTGAAATCTGCCTTTTAAGCTACTCACAAGGTTGTATTGTCTTCTTGCTTCTATAGCACATAGCCTTGGTTGCTTTCCCGTTTTGTTGCCAAAATGCTGCTTTGTGTAAAATATCACCTACACTATCCTTAGAGTGCTATTTCCTTTCTCTAATAATGTCCTGAGATGGTCCAAGCTTACACTAACAGTGTTTTTAATAGGGCAACTCCCTAAGAATATGTGGGCGATGCTTCTGGTCCATCCTTCATTAGTTTTCATTTGTCAACATTTACAAAGGAAACAAATAGAACATGTGAAGTCTTGCTAGCAGCAAAATCAGGTGGGATATCAAGCACATGATGCTCTGTACTATTGTGTATATTATTCAGATCCAAACCATTAGAGTTCTTATTTCTGCGGGAATATTTGTTTTACAGCCAAAGCATGTAACATGTTGCTTTAAGCCCTTGAACGGGCTACACTCAAGACTTGACTGTACGATGTCTACATTTCCACAGTGGCCTGTTATTGATATATAAAAGTAACTAATAAAGTTATGATTTGTAGCCTGATTCCCTCTGTACAGATGTCATAACTGTATTGAAATATACATATATAGATGTATAAATAGAACTATTTAACATACTTAAGTTATGAATTGTGAATGCTTGGGGCAGATTTGTAAAAGAAGCTGAGTGTGTGCTGCTGATCACTTCATTTTTTTACTTTATGGTTTACTTTTGTTGCATTCAGACCACTGTATAGTCATGAATTAAACTTTGCACCCAGCACTATATCACTGGCCTTCATTTATTCATTTTAGGTTTTGTATTATGAAGCAACAAAGAAGATCAACTTGTTTCTAACCCAGCTTTATCCTCTATATTTATGTTACAGCGACAATATATTGATTTAACCACAAATATTCAAACTCAATGAAGGAAGATGTAGGAAAACAGCCTTTTTATAACTAGTATTTTGATTATCTATATTTTTCAAAAGGCAAGTTGAAGTTGGACTGTTAAATAGAAAAAGAAGAAAGTCAAATGTTTGATCTCATTGTTTATTTGCTTTTCAATCAAAAAACACATAATAGAAAATACAGACATTTGTCTAATGGAAAAATAGAGTGCTCTTAAATACAGAATAAATCATTAAATCTTCAACGTCAGAAAAAAAACAGCATTTTCCCGTCACCATCATTATTAAACACAGAACAGTAAAAGTAAAGAAGCAGCAGGTCATGACTTAACAGCAAAGAACAGATTTTCATGTGTTTCTTCTTTTCAAAAACATCCGGTACTTTATTGTTTTGCATGTTGGATTTGGGCTACGTTCACACTGCACTTAAAAGTGGCCCAGATAAGACTGGATTTGTTTGTTGATGTCAGTGTGAACAGGCGAAACTACATGAAATCCTATCATCTTGAATTGGTTCCATGTCATTTCCACATTTCATATTTAAAATCTTAATACGCAAGCTCGACTTCATTTGATTTCTATCACAATTCAGGCAACAGTAGACACAAACATGCACACAGCTGCAACAAGTTAAAGTGACAAAATTAGTGACAATTCATTTATTCAACTGAAAACATACTAGACTACAGTCTCACACTGTGATTAAAAGCTAAATTAAAATTAATGAGGCTACTTTAACCTTTAGTGTGAATTGCCCTGTCCTACAGAAAGTTTTTCAAAGCTGTATTACAGAGACGGATGAGTTTAAGATACAACTGTTTGTGATGAGGCGGCACCGCGGCATTAATAACAGTTCTCAGAGAAGTTTCACATTCGTTATTACAGTATCAATAACAAAAGACATGTTCAATTAATAAAAACTTAGAAATGCTCCATGCACCACCACACTCCGACCACCAGGAGGCAGCTTTATCAAGGCACATCAAACAATTAAAAGGACCACTGCAACTCACAACAAAACTCTTTGCATAGAAACAAAAATATGGAAAGTGTCGGGCCTTTTCTGAAGTGTGTGTCCACTTTTAAAGCTACAGACCACATCAGTCCCTTTAAAACAACGGCAAAAACAAGTGAGACGCATGAATTCAAGTACTCTTTCCACGTTATGTGCTTGCAGCCTGACTTTCTTTATGTGTAAACGTGATTTAAAATGGAGTCTGTAAAACTGTACTTGCCATTTGACAGGAACAATGTGCATAAAGGTTTAGAAAATAGTCTTTTCGCAAGTATAGTCTTTGATTATTTACATCAGAAAGAACAAATCTTAAAAATCTTTGTGTTATACCTCACCAAGGCCCCTAAATATGACATTTACAATCATAGAGAGGCATACACTGAGTCTGCCTTTACATTTTCACAGGACAGTTCCTTCTGGTGAGACGGTAGAAAAAGGACGCCCTGTCATGAACACAATGCCTCATGCAGCATTTAACAAGTCGATACTGAGCCTCTCCCACCCCACCCCCTCCCCGTTCATCCACATGTGCTGCTTAACCAGCTCCAGCCTCTCAACTCTGGTACGCAGTGATCATTATACAAGCAAAGAGAGGTGCTCGAAGAGAATTTAAAATCTATCTCTGAAATACGAACAATGACACATCTTATAATAATCCTTGTTTCCTCTGAGTGACTTAAAGCTCAATGGAAAAGTCGCCCAGGTGATGATCATTAATAAAAGCCTTAGGGAGGCCTCTGTGCAGCAGCAAATGGGACCAGAGACATACTTGAAGCAGTGGATAAAAGCACAACAGAAAACAAGAGTGGGGATGTGGCCGTGGAGCTCAAGGAGGCACTAAAACACATCAATCACACAAACAACTACAGTCCAGAAGCACAGAGCCGCAGCGACCAGCTCCTTAAAGGAGAACCCACCATACACCGTGGACTTGTTTATTTGTAGCATGTACATTTGTTTATCTGATTTTAAAATGTACTAGTAGAAAATATACAACTGTAAACATTCAGATTAAGTTGAGTGATTGATGGAAAGACTAAGATGAAGATTAAAATCTAAAGGCATGTTATGTAATATTTAACATTAACATTATTTCTTTGTTTTACAGATGTGAAATAACGAGCCATTCACTGACGCTCAGACAGAAGCTTCAGCACGTTGTCCAGATACAGACATGCTTCACACCTCTAGTCCTGATCGCTAGTCAGTACTAAATATTACACTACTGAGACAAGCCTTCTCAGACCAGACCAGACCTACTAACCCCTGACATCACCAAAGTGCCACAATGAGCCCACTATCCCACAGCTGCTGTCTGCGTCCCGCTGCAGAGGAGTGTAAAGGCATTAACACAATCCTTTGCTGTTGCATAAGACACTGTAATATGTTAGCTTTAGCACACAGACATAATACACTGCATGCAGCGATAAACAAGATGACCAGAGGCTAAAAACAGGAGTTATTAAACGAAGGCTTACACACCTTAGTGAGACTCTAATGATCAATGTTGTACAAGGGCAGACATGAAATGGTCATTTTCTGATTCAGTGCATTAATATTCAACTCATTGTTAAATAATGCACCATTATTCCCACTGCTCATGTGGTTTCGTATTCTACAGTATTTTACCATTTGAAAGCAGACACTGATTGGCTGGTCTTGTACTAATAAAGGCTGAGGTTATTGAAAGGTGAGGCGAGCATGATAGAAAACAGAACTGGGCATGAAAGGAGACTGAAAATTGAGCATTTCAGTTCTCTACATGGCACTTGTATTATATGAGTTTGCTATAGTTTGTACCATTATAAGGCGCAAAAGTTGGTTAATTCTGCTGTTTGTACCGTTTCTGAATTCAAATACTACATTTCTTGTGTCGCGCCCCGTTAGCAGCGAGTGCCGTTACAGATTTCAGTTCATTTTATCCTGTGATTAATCTGGCCAGCCCTCTGTGCACCTCAGCCTGTACCGGCCCGTACTCCACCACCTCTCCGTCCACTGTAATAATCCCTTTGGGTGAATGAGGCTCAAGTCTTAGAGCCCGTACTTTGGTGTGCACCAGATGTTGACAGTTAGTGGCCACATGTGCGCCCTTCTCCATGGCCAGAAAAAGCCTCAGAAGTGCAGCGCGAGATATTCCAGCTTTAACGTAGAAAAGATGGATGATGCCATCGTCTAAAGTGGAGTCCGGCGCAGCAAACAGGTCCTCAGCCAAGTGGGACTGGTACATCGCCAACACGAGGACAAAGTCTTCCTCTGGGACCACCGCCCAGTTACTTGGGACTGGCTGCTCCAAAGGTGGCAGCAGGTAGTCCTGAGGGCCAGGGGCTGTTTTGGTGGCATTTCGATGGGGGGCACTCTCTCTCCTCCTGACTTTGAGGGAGTTGTTGGAGTGACATGAGTTGTGGAAGGTGTTCTGCACAGAAATTTGGCAGGAGCTGTCTCTTAACAGGTTCGAGTCCGGCCACAGAGAGCAAGGCTGGTTGTTGAAATGCAGCGTGTTGTTCTTACGGTCCTCGTAGTCCTGGGACGCCGGCAGGTAAGACAACCTGCCCCTGTAAACCCGGAGTGACGCCAGCCGCACCAGTGTCCCCACTGTGAACCGCGCTGCTCCAACATGACGGTACTTCTCACTCTCAATGTCCACATCTGCCACAAAACCCCAGGCCAGGGACAGGAAGGAGAAGAGACGCTGGCCGGACGATAAGTGGACGGACACCAGATCCATGCGGGACACCAGGCCTTTACAAAGATGGAAGCCACAACTGACGAGCAGCTCCTCACTGGACACCGGTGCAGACCTATACACCACACAATTCAAATGGTTGTAATTAGTTTTGATTATTACAGTTTAACAGAGAAGGATGACAAATGCTGCTGAGTTTTATCACAGCATACGTTTAGCATCTCCATCTGACTCCATGGATTTACTCTAAGTGTGAGACACGTTACATAAACAGACTCCATTCACAAGTCTCTCAAGAGTTTCTCAATGACAGCAGTTTGAGATTCTCTAACTAAGCGAGCCCTGGTGCATCTGAGAACAAATACTTAAATATCAAGAAAATATGCCTTATGCGTCTTTATGCAGAGTTGATTATTGCAATGACAATATTACTTAAAATATTTGACTTTTTCATTTCAGCTGAGGTTGTGAACTGTATTAAAATACAAGACCATGTTTGATTTAAACACATGAACACACACAGAAAACGGTACCATTATAGCAGTTCATGCTTTCTTTGCAATACACACATGCTGAGATTCTAGTATTGACAAATTTGTAGTACATTGTGTGACTATTTAGCAGTAATCACATAAAACATCTACAACTTATCTGACTAGCAAACAAGAAAAAACAAGCTGGATAAATAAAAATGAGGAGAAACTTAAAAATGTAGACAACGAGATCAAAACAAGAAGGTGAAGTTAATATATTTGGGTCTGAAATTGGGTGGAGGCTCCTTTTTGTTTTCGGGGCTGAGCTAGAAAAAAGAGCATTACAAAATACTGAGACTGAGCTTTGATTTTTATTATCCCACAGAGGGAAGGGCACGCAGAGGCCTTCAGACATGACAAGCTGCTCAGACAACAAAGACAATCCCATCTGGGAGAGCGAGGCTGGGGTTAAAGGTCATGATAACGGCTCTCACACACAAATCTGCCTGCCGTTTCCACCCACAGCCAATTACGATAGCAGGACGTCTCCGGGGTTTCAGTGGCAGCGGCTGCGCAGATACATCCATATTCATTCAGTCGAATTTATTCACATCTCATGGAAATATTCAGCGCCTCTGCTTTCAACTCCTTAGTTTTGGTTTTAAATCAGAGGAGATATAAATCAATGTTACATGTTAAGATGCTTTTTTCCTGCAATGTCTCTAACTCACCAAAGGAGGGAGACTGTGACCCAGCTCCAAAGACATTAAAGCCTCACTCAGTGAACCTGTTTGCTGCATTGCATAATACCAGATGCGTTCTAGCTGTTTGTCTATTTGATGGTGTTTAACTCGTAGCCTCAGTGAACCCTTCATTGAGCTGAGAATAAAAAGAGACCTGTTCTGGTCAGAGCCACTGCCGGACAGAGACTGATTCTGGATGTGCCCAGCGTAAAGCAGAGTGGAGACAAAACAATGCACACTCTGGTCCCTTCCTGTCATTGTTACTGCCGCTCTGGACACAGTCTGGACAGCCATTGTTGGTCCAGTGCAGCTGAAGTGATGAATAAATTACAGAAATGGGTTGTCATGCATTTTAAAGTCATTTTTCATTTATTTATAAGGCAGAGAGTCAAAAGTGTATCACTAAACATTCAGATTTTGAGAAATTTAAAAGGCTATATAAAGCTTGGCCTAATCTAATTTAATTTTTTTTGTGAGTACATTAATTTACCTGCAGCAAATGATAAATGATAAATTGTATTTTATTGATTTCTGTATTATTTATTTTTTGGTTGTTGTAAGATGCTAAAAATAAAAGTGAGAAAATCAGACTTTCATCTGAGATTGAGAGATATGCACAACTTCAAATATTTGATAAGATAATAGAATTTGAATGTGCCCACAGTGATCTAGGGCATCAAATATGGGATAAATCAGATATATTCAGCAGATATTATTGAAAATAAAATGACTGACTGTGTAACATGGAATGGTAAATACACTGCTCACCTGATTCTGTTCTTTGTGTCCTTCAGCTCCTTTTTGCTCAGTGTTTTGGTTGAATGAATTCCAGACAATCACTCAAATGAGCCAATCATTAATAATGAAAGAGGCCTGGAGCTGGAGGCCTGTGAGTCGGACTCTGCTACACTCTGAAGACTGGCTAAAGCTTGTGTCTACAGTCACTTTAAAACAAATGGGTGACCTTTACAGACAAACGCTGACCTCAGGGGGTTTTAATGTTGTCTGTACAGTACTGAAAGGTCCAGGTATTTCAGCTTTATCGCTCATAAGCTGGTGATTTTGAAGCACTTTTTTGACCAATCCTAAGACTTGGCTTTGGCTCCTATTGCATAATGTGATTATCCACATGCAGTAAGCACACACATGCAAAACCTCAAACAACAGACAGAAATCATACCCCACATATCAGTCTGGCCTTTGTGGTGTCTCCATGATTGTTTTACAGTATATAATAATAACACTGTCATATTTAAGATTGTTTTCAGATACGTGCAGTGTTTTCATGTGACTGACCCAGAGTAGTGATGCACTGAAGCAGCCAGGGCGTTGCCTGAGCCTCCAGGAAGAATACCCAGCGGCGTCCGAATGGCCTCCTCCCAGTCGGGCCGCTCCAGCAAACCATTAATCACCTGAAACACACACACACACAGAGTACAGCTTTTAACAACACAAAAGGTTAACCACTCAGTCTCACAGAGAGAAACACAATTATTTAACAACCATCTTTTTAAATTGTTGACCTCGGAAAAAAAATAGTATATATTTTGACACAGGAGCGCAAAAAGGGAGTACAAATGTGCCATCTTTACCTCAAATAGCAGTCCATCCCCTGACATTATGACGAGGGCGTCCCACTGCGACAGGTCTGCCTCCCTCACCAGCTCGCGGGCGTGGTTCTGCCTCTCTGCGAAAAACACACGGTGCAAATATGAAGACCTTCACTGCGCAGAGGTCAGAGGTCCCGGCTGTCCTGAAAGTGCTCAAGGACACAGTGGGAGATAATTTATTCAAGCCTGGATGTAATCTGAGCTCAATCTAGACCTTATTTCCCTTCAGGTCCCTAAATGAAAGCTTCACCGCGGGAGGGAAAGCTGATATATGGTCTTAAATGAAGCATCTAGTGACCTGCCAATGAGATTGAGGCAAGTGAGTTACCTAAAAGCACTCTGTCAAATTACTGCAAGGCTGAATAATCTGATGCAGAGAGGGACAAGCTGCTGCTAAGAACAAACCAAGAGAAATGGAAGACAGCATTTCACCTTAAAAGGCAACATGGAAAAGAAATAAGTGTCTACAGTAATCACTGGGCATATGGATCAAAACATGGACTATTTATTATCAACTGGGAAGTTCTTAAGGTGCTTTTATCCTTATCACTAACAACTTTATTACTTCAGTGCACATTATCAGCTCTGCTACCAGATTTACTAAAACTCCAATTTTGAATCCAATCTGTAGATGATAAAATATACAAAATAGTGATTATTAATGTAGGAGTAATGCTTTTAATACTTTTTTAAAAATAAAAACCCTTAACAAGTGCTTAATAGTTGTAGTAGTTAATATGGGTGGACAATTACTGTCTGAGCTGCACAGGCAAAAATATGGCTCCCTGTTTTATCTCCAAATGAGCTTACATCTAGAAATGTAATGAGATGGATGACATTATTAATATTCACTGAATGGTATGGGGTGGATTTACTGTCCATCAGTCTAATATGTATGTGGATTAAAACACAGGTTCAGATGTTCCCTGATTGTTGCCTATAGCTCCATTCAGCCTCAGTTGCTCTATTTTTTGTCAATGTGTTCAAAAAATAAAGTTCAAATCAACACCAACCTCACATGTTTTCGATTGATTTAATTTTTGCTACAAAGATAAATAAAATCTGTTCATATTCAACTAAAACCCGTTAAAATACATCTAAAACCTGTTGAAATCTATCTAAAATCTGTTTAAATCTGACTAAAACCTGTTCAAATCCATCTAAAATCTGTTGAAATCTGACTTAAACCTGTTTAAATCCAACTAAAACCAGTTTCTATGATAGAAGGAAATGATTGCTTGTGTGATCAATTTTGTAAAACTCAAATGAAGATGAAATCTCACATTCAAAATTTAATAAAAGCTTCTCAAACGTCACCATCTTCGGTCCTTGAAAGGATTCTTTTTAACTTTCATGGCTCCTCACCACTTTGAGTTTGACACCTCTGATTTAAAGCAATGCTGTCCATTTAAAGCCCTCGGGCACCAAACATGAGTGTTTTTTTCACTGAAGCAAAACTCATTCTTCACTAAATTTTACAGATTCTTGAGGTTGTTTTGTTGAGACTCATCTTTTTGCCGCAGTAACCCAGAAGTGACTGTGAAGTAAAGCCACTAAAACCATTAAAGTTCCCATTAAAAATATGTTCACTCTCACTATTAGTACAACTGGTTTCAATTCAATTTATAATCAAAATCTTTTAGGCCTAGACTCTAGGTGTTTTTTTCCCGTGTTACACATCCACTGTGTTAATGAAGAGCAGCAATGTTATCCCGTGTAAGACTTGCCCAGCGTCCTCTGGAGAGGGATCTGATTTCTCGAGCCTTTGTTGTAAACCTAGCTTCTCCAAACTCCACAGAATAGAAGAATCAATTCCTCTTTAAGAGTCCAGTCACATCACTTTTCATCATCTATGCAGACACTGAGAACTAAAAAAGGTTTTAGGAGAGAGCTCAGAATAAAACAGAGCAGTGCGGACGTGGAGGACGAGAGGGGGGTTTATCCAGATGACTTTGGGCCATCGGGGAGAAGCAGTGGATTGTAACTAAATGCTTAGAGTCATGCTTCATTACAGGCTTCTCATCAGAGTGTGAGAGACTCATATAATACGGTCTGTACAAGCAAACAAAGTCAAGTTCTGCATTGTGTGAACTCAGTCCTGCAGCGGCCGAACCGAACACTGCCCCAAAAATAGATTTCCTAATAGAGCACAACAAAAAATAAAAAGCTGACCAAGCTTGTCCCAAGTAAAGCCAGTCTAAACAAGAGCAATATGGTAACAAACTGAGTGAAAATGAATCATATTTTCACCAAGCTGCATTTAAACTAAAGTGGTGGTACTTTCACAACACTGAGTTAAAGCGCTACGTGTGAAGACGCTGAAGATAAATATTTTAAAACACATTTTAAATAGGTAAAATCCATCATCCCTTTAAATCAGACTATTTTAAAAATTCATGAAACACTGCATGAGGCCAGGGAAGCTCACTCAAACAAGTATATTCTTTTTTCTAAATACAATAACATTTGTTGTCCAATGTTTTAAGTTACTTACTTTTAATCTTAATAATTGTATCCGTTTACATATTTAATAATCATTTCAATGCGAAGAAAGAGAGAAACGAAAGGAGCAGCAGTGAGGTTGTCTTGAGCAATGTCTGTCTCTCCTCATTAATAAGTAGGATTTGTTTTGAGCAGAAGTGAGATACGAGCCTCATACTGTTTAATTAATCCTCTCTGACACAGGACGCCGCAGGAGGGAAAAACACACCCCTCCGGATACAGGACCCCACAGCGGTGCAGTCATCTTTATTTCTGCTCCAACACAAGCAGAGGCCAAGCTGCCAACCGCCCAATAATGAGTGTGTCCGCTGAGTTTAGCTCAACACACACCGTCCTGGAGCACAGACTCATTATTAATCCTTACGACCAGCATCCCAGGTCCAACTCCTTTTAAGACACAGACTGTGGCATCATTAACTTCTCTCTGAAGCCTGGAGTGAGGCTTGTTAGAGCCACATGAAGGAAAGAGGAGTCGGAAAAGTGTGAGGAGCGAATCACACAGTGCGGATTGTGATGCTAACTAGAAGCTGTGCAGTTCTGCTTAATACTTGCTTAGTCTTCAACTTAAAAAGATCAAAATTGACTGTGCTGTCGAGTTGACAAATCAGGACATGTTTGCTGCTTGTTTATCTTCTCTGAATATATTTTTGGGGGGACTACATCATCCCTGATAACCAAATTGTGATAAAAGACAGTGATTTGTATTATCTACAACAAACAGTGCTCGTTATTCAGTGACATTTAATCTCGTATGTTTATTTAATCAGCTTTTATAACAGCCCCATCTGCTCCTTTCTGACATATTTTGCTGTATAAAGCCACGTTTGAATTTTCAATTTTGTATTTCATATTTGTATAGAAATTGCTGCAGAGAGATTATATGTAAGCACATTTCTCTCCAACTTGTCACGCTTCTTCATCGAGCGATCTGGGGATTTCATTTTTTCCCCTTACATTGAACAGGATTAAAAAGTACATGTCTGAAATGACAAAAAGATCAAGTCCTTTTGAAAACAGAGTACTTTCCTCATTCACTGCGGGGAACCGCTAAGAGGATTGCATTTTAGCCTTTCTTCTTCACTGGAGTTATTTTTCTGTCTGCCCTGTTTTCTGTGCACCTCCCACTGCGATCAAAACACTTTTTGTTCCAGCATGACAGACGAGGGGGACACTGTAACCCTATATGCTCCATGTTTTTTTGGCCATTTTTTTTGTAATAACTTCACACTAATAATCTTTCTCTATTGACTATTTGTGGTCACATTAATACAGACCCCTGTGAGATTATACCAAACCAATTCATGGGGATTTTGTGTGTTTATCAGGGATGTGTTTCTATCCATATGTGAGGCCGAATGTGTGACGTAACATCTCAGCGGTGCATGTGGGTCAGAGGCAGTTGATTGGCGTAATGCTGCTGACAACACAAAGGGGATTTATAAAAGGGGTGTCATAGTGTTGTTGTGTGATCATTTACTCCGTCCTGAGCAGACATTGCATGTGATTTGTGGCGACAAATAAATAAAAAATAAGAATTGCCACAGACGAACAGTGACAAATGTGGTGTATCTGTTATGTAATGCCTTTGAGGATTTTCAGATTTAAAATGTTAGAGGACAAATAGTGACGATTTCTTTTTTTACTTGCTCACAGGCTTCATGTTCCAGACACTCCCCTCAGAGGATGATCCGTGTGTGGTTCTTTCACAGTGCACTCACCTGTGATCACCAGTGTGTGCGGGACGCCAGCTTCGTTGAGCATTCGCTGGATGTGACTGTTATAAAGAGTCAGCGCTTGGCCTTTCCCGCTCTGTGGATTCACCAGCAGCATCATTCGACGCGGAGCGGACAACTCACTCATCACCACACCTACAACAAAAACACACAGGCAGCTGGTCACACAGATGGACAAAGTGTTAAAGCTACAGCTGAATAATTCCTGTTTGGTGTTACTAATTTAATGTAGCATTGAAGGTATCAGGAGGATTAAAGTGACTTACATTCGGTTACAGAAATCCGACAAATACACATCCCAAATCTTTTTAAAACACGCTCCAGATTATGATCTCTTTTGGCACAGCATGAGGCTTAGAGCAGGAGAAAGATGGTTTTACTGCGTCCCTAAACATCGAAGGAGGAGGATTATACTGCTACATGTGAGAGACTGATATCAGAAACAGGTCTTATCGCATCTTACAGTTTTTCACAGTTGCATGAAACTTAAAACCCTTTTCTCTACACCTCTAACACAATTTCCAAAATTGAAACTAAATTAACAAAACCTCTTGAGGAAACAACACACAGACAGAGAAACAGAGAAAAAACCCTAAACACAGCTGTCAGAATATCATCAATATCATGTCTTTTGGTGAAAGTTTGTTACTCATATTCACACAGTTACTGAATAGGTTTCGTTTTTTGACACGAATCTTCTGCACAGCTTTTTTTTACAAATGAAAAAATCCATTCGCAAATGCCTCAAATTTTGTGCACTACTATAATCTAAATCATGTTATTGTATCACTTGCACCATTCAAAATACAAGATTAGAGATAGAGATAGAGAAGATAGAGATTAGATTAACAATGTCAAATGTGCTTTATTGAGTGAGAATGTGTTTTGACAGAAGAGTGTCCAGTTTAATAAATGTGTTTAAGCCGCTGACTGTTCAATTCAGAGAATGGCAGCTAGTGTTTTATCAACTGCAAAAAACTGTAAGATGGGAATTAAATGAGATGCACTGCAGCTGTAGGAGTATTTTTCAGGAAGGAAAACAGTCAGCACAACGCCTTGTTAGTAAAGGTGCAAAATCCTCCAGTGATATTCCACTTTGAGGCTCAGCACATTGTACTTTTTACAGAATAATAAAAAGTAGAGGAAGGCAACCATCCAAAGAAACAAGTTTGACGGCAGATAAATGAACAACAAGGACAGGAGCCTCAGAGATAAGCTGCTTCCAGGCCTAATTGGCAGGTTTTGTTTTACTCGTTGTAACTTGGAAAGAAAATGTTACCGCGCAGGAATGCAGTAAAACAGGTCAGAAGTAAGTACCCATAGTACTCATACACACCTCACCCCTCGGTTCATTCAGACTTTTAATCCGCATGAAGAGAAATATTTACACTTTCAAAAGATCCTGAAATGGTTTCTTTCATTTTGGATTATCAGTAACTAGCGCCAGTTAAAGGTGGAGTAGACACTTCTGAGGAAAATGAAACAAACACACCTCGACATTACTGGCCCCTTTGAAAGGCAGTGGTGAGCAAGCACAATCTGAATACAGAGTCCTGCACCTTCTGGATTTTCCTGTTATAGTAGTAATATAGTGGTAAACTCAGAAATTTGGAATTGGCTTAGATTAGCGGATGTGAATTTTTGCTGAATTGAAATTAAAGCCTTGTAATGTAATGTAGTGGTTTATGATATTATTGTATAACAGATGCTGCCTTATATTTATTTATGAGGACACAATTGTACTAATTCATCAGTAGTTGTTACAGAGAGACACAGTATTCAGGCTCAAACAGAAGAGTGTAGCCAGAGTGTACCCCTCGACAGGGCACTAACCTTCCCATGGTCCTTTATCACGTATGTCCTCAGGGAAATGTAAAAGAGGAACATGGTCCTTTTTTTAAATGTAGTGTTTTCCAGTTCACTGAAAAGCTACCCATAGTTTTTTCTATAAATGGGATCATTTTGAATTACTTATTAACTAAGGTTTTAAGGCACGGTCCTGGTTTGGTATGATACACACAGATAAAATCAGAGGGTCTCATGGGGAAATGTCAGGGGCTGCCTCATAAATCTTGGGGCTGGCAGCTGCCACTGTAGACCCTGACCTCACTGTCTTTGTGCACACTTAGGGCTTGTTGTCTAAATTAAATCCTATGCCACTTCCTGTGCCCCTCCCCTTCTCCAAACATTCCAGCGGCCACCATTTATCTCCTTGTCCCATGTCCACTCTGTTTCCTTCTCTGTCATTAACTCAGCCGCAGTGGCACAGAGACAAAAAGTGACAGAACTGTGCAACGAAAGGATTTATGACACTGTAATTTGTATTGTTTGACTGGCATAATTGCATCAAAGAAAACAAAACACCAACGCATTTTATTGCTTAAACACTGTCAATTTTGATGACAGATGAAGAGATGACAGTGCTGAAAATTACAGTAGTCTCTCTCATAATCATCTTCAAGAGCCAAGATGGAGGAAAGATGAAAAAACTTTGCGTAACAAAGCACTGCTCTGCATCTCAACAGCCTTCACTGGAATAAAGACATGTCATCTTCCATCTTCAAAACGAACGCATGGGAACTGTCTCAGATCTTAATGCAATAATCACTGCTGAGGTATTCACCGTTGGAAACCACAGCTTAAATGAGAGGGAAAAACCCAGGAGCCGGAAAAAACACATTTTCCAGCGAGGATCCTTATAATATCTGGGTGCATAAATAGTCTGAGTATAGACAGCTTGTGTGACAAGGCACCAGCTGTGTGTCTGCTTGCATCAGTCACACACACAAAGACAGAGCAGTCATTACAAACTTCAGTCTGTTTGTCTTCACCACAAAGGTTTCGTATGCGACACAATTAAAATGATTGATACAGTAAATGACTCTGATAATATCTCTTCAAATCAGGGAACTGCCACTGTTAATTTCACATTCACTATTACGTAAGCTTTCACAAACACTACTGAGACAAAATCCAGTTTCCACTTTAAAGGGATTAGTGGATTAACGTGTGTTTGAGCTGATATTTCTTGTAATATGACAATACCAACTGATGAAGCCTGTAGTGTATTCTGTATAGTTTATTAAATCAATGATGACTTACTTATCACAGAGATTAACCTAAAAGTCGCAAATCACAAAGTTTTTTCGGGGAATATGACATGTCATTTGATAGCGGTGCAGACTAGATAACTACATACTGGCACTAAGCTGATGATAGCAATTCAGAAATGCAGCACAGTGTGTGGGATGCAGCCACAGTGATTTGGGGTTCGGTCTTTTCATGTGCGTTCTACCCGTCAATCAGTCTGACAGCAGCACGTTACAGTTTACAGACATTAAACTTTAGCCGTTCTTTGTCAAAGAATCGCAGTAGCGCTTGAACGGGTGATAACTCCTGTCCATAATGGTGTCTGTAAATCAAAGAGCGCGGAGACTGCTCGAGCAAGCAGCTTTTTACTGAGGCAGACCACAAAGGGTGTGGAGGGAGGAGAATGAGGTGCTGGTGGTTAGGGTTGTGAAGAGCTCCTATATTAAGAAAGGCACAGTTCCCAAAACTGAGGTTTCTGTTGAAATCATTTAGTATTTTGTATCATCCACTCGTCTACACAGTGCCCCACGCGTTGCAAAAGGGATGTCGATGAATAACTGGGCTGTAAACTGATTAGAGAGGGTTACCGGCCCATTCTGCATCAGTAACAAACGTCTGTTTTGGCCAGATGGCAAAGAGATCACTGCACTTAAGCATGACGTTATTTTAACTTATAAAAAAACACTACTAAATACATACAAATGTGCAGTGTGCCAGTGTAAAGAGGAAATGGACTTCCCATCGTAAAAAACCCACAACCACATGTTCTTTACCAGGCAATGACTTTCTCTGAGGTGAGCCAGCTGCTCTGTAGGCAGAATGGTCAATTAGTGGTTGTTGTTGTTGTCGGTGTATCACAGAAGGACATGAGAGGCCATGTCTGAGAATAGTAAGCCTTTTTCTTCTGGTAGTTTACAGTGAGATTGTGGGCTGCTCCCTGTTTGACAGAAACTGGATCAAACTTAGTGCTCCATCAGTTCGATTCACTCTTGGAGAGCGACAGAGGAAGGGACACTGTTATTACAGACACAAGGCAGCAGTGCACCAGAGGAGGAGGGAGATATCTGAGGTCTCAACAGCACGTCAGGATCTGCTGCAGGGTGTGTCCAGTGAGAGGACGTCCTGAGGGAGAGTGGCTACTGTCCCACAGACACGTACTCCTGCTCTAATCACAATTCACTCAATTAACTTTTGGGTTTAGGTGAGGTGTTCGTCCTAAATGTGACACATTCAAGATGGAGAATCCCAATAAATTAGTAACATAAATAACAAAAAAGTTTTACTGAAAATGTATTCCAGACAAAAAAATAACTCTCAAGTAGAGTGCTGTGTAACAAAATAAAATGATATGCTGAAGCTGATCTAAGACACACTAGTGTTTCAATATTAAAAATGATTAATGAAGATTTGAAATAAACAGGTTGTCATGGATACCCCAGCGCCACAAATGAGAGACCAGGCAACACACAAGAATAATTTAAAGTATCAAGTATACGACAACACAACCATCATTTTTCAGATGACATTTTCATTGTCTAATTGTTTTCAAAAGTGCGGACTTTGAATACACAGCTAAACTTTTAACCAGAAACATTGCCTAAAAGCATTCGAGGGGGCAGGCTATAGTTGATTGGACTGTGTCTCAGCCCCGAGATGTTGGGGTTCATCTCAGAGCTCCCTGTTAACTCTCTCTGTTGCAAACACAAAGAGATAACATCCTGTAATTGCTGCATGTTTTTTAATTATTTTCAGTTCATGACCTTTGTCACATCTGCCCATATATGCACTCCTCCTGACTCACCGCGGCCACTCCGCTGTGTCGACATAACTTCCGTCAAAGCGAGCGTCATCAACTCTGAAGCATGACTAAGCATCAGCAATGAGGCAAGACCTGTATTTCACTGAAATGATACCTAATACACAGACATCTTCTCTATGCACTTTCATAAAAGCATCTGAGTCATTGTTCCAGAGAGGCCTTAGCCAGAGTCTCAGATTTTACTTCTAAAAGGAGCCACGCTTGTCTCCCAACAATAACGAGAGGTGTCTATCGCTGTTGAGTCCACACACTCACCACAAATAAAAGGTTAACAAGAGAGTCAAAGAGCAGCAGATCATGACATTATAATATCTATATATCATGGGCAGTAATGTCAATTGTTGTCATCAAAAACAATTAAGATCAAAAAGTAAAACAAACAACCAAATTAACAAAATGATAAACAGAAAGTTCCTATGGCTCCTGGCTTTGTCCGAACCACAATGAAAACACACAAAAAGCTCAGACTATTCCTGGAATTATTGTATCAAACTGAAACAAAATTAAACTAAGACATCATATTTTTGATTAGGAAGACACACCACCTTCCTCCTCACACTAAAACAATACAGCACTATTATGCACCACTAAGCACCAAGGCCATAGTCAGTGTGTAACATATTTCAAAATGTTTTAGCTGACATATTCAATTTTCTACTATAGCTGCCTCGTGACTCTTTGTGCTTATACAGATATTTGATGAGAGCTGCTAATAACTTTAAATGTATTGTCACTGAGTATTTCAATGACAGCCCAGTCACCGATTTAACCGAGGAGCTGCAGATGTGACATTTTAATGCTAATGTCTTTCACAGCAAATGAAATCCACTCATTGACAAACCGGGATCAATACTGTTTAGGACACACTTGGCTTTGTAACCCAAATGTCAATTGTATTTGTCAGGAGGGGGTTGACATTTGTGGCGGGGGTCTGAGTGGTGACAAACTGCTGAGAGAGACCAATGAGTGCAAGAATAGTCCAGTGACTGTTGAGGTCATTCATATGGAAGATACCAAGTACAATACATTTAAACCCAGGAAGAGAGCATTAGACAAAATCCTGTTATTTATAATTTATTATTTTAAATTTAAAAAAGTCATCCTAATAATGCATCACTGTCTCTGTGTTACATATTCAAGTCTAATTAGAGCTTTGAGCCATAATATGTGAAAGTAGAGGTACTATATACCACTTTAACGAATGGATATAAAACTAATTTACTTTTTTTTTTTTTTTGGTTCATAGCCCTACATTTTGTGAATCTGTTGTCACTTCCCAGACTTGATCCCTTGGAGGAGGTCTGAATTCATTTGCTCTGAGGGATAATAATAAACAATTTTACATTAGAAGGCTTTACTCTTAACATTAAAGTGTGTTTGTAGTTATAGTATAGTATGTTAACAGGTTTGTTGTGTTTAGGTGACCCCGGATTAAGGTAAAAAAAAAAAACCAAAAACAACACACTAGTCGCAAGCACAAACTTGTTGGGTCACTGTCTCAAGTTAAGCTGCAACAAAAGTTTCCTAGGCCTATAATGCAGTCTTGACTTACTCATGTCTGCGCTATTGTTTACCTCCACAATGACAGGCAGTCTAGGGTTCCAGCATATTTCAACTTGTTAAAAATACATTTGTGCAAATTGTGAAATGATATCTGGGTCACAGTGAGCCAGAGCTGCAGAGAGAAAAGATTTTTACTTTATTCCTTTTAGAAAGTGAGAACGGCTTGAGGAAGAAGACAAAAAATAATGAGTGGCTGTCTTTGGATCTACGCTGCGTGGCACTGGGTGAACTCAGAGGCACCATATGACCCTGTGTTTCTTGGATGCCTTTTATGCCCAAACGGGTTGTTTACAGGTTTTTGTTGTTTTATTCATGTACAGTAGGTTAAAGGTGAGGAAAAGCGTTGAAGATGTGACGCAGGGACCACATTTATTCATATTACACCCTCAGGCAAGACTCTGTACGATAATATAAGCTTTTTGTTTACTAAAATGTATTGTTTACAATGTGCTGTTGTTGAAAAGTGGCTCTTTTTGTTTGAGGATAAGATGAGAACAATAGCCTTTAACACAAACAGATGACTTTGAGGCAGTTGTTTATAAGTTTTATTCTTCCAGAGATAATTGCAAACCTTGAAAAATATATCTTGCAGCAGTTTAAGATATTAAGAATTATTTGAGGATGCTGTGATATATTCCAGTAATGGCTGTAGAAGATTGGTTGTTTTTGAGTTTTGACCAGAGTTTGGGTTTTGATTATTGCCATTAGGATAAAATATAATCCCAAATAATTAGTCTGTAACTAACCTGTGATACTCAGACTCAGCAGGCATTTTCTACTTGGATATGTAAAGAAAATGAGTAAAAAAAATGCGTCAGACACAACTCAGACAAGCCTTTCTTGCAGACTTGTAGCCAACCCCATCTGCTATGGCTCTCCTCTTACCGTCTCTCAGGTACTGTTGCCGGGCAGATCTCTCCCTGACAGCCCGGGCCCACTTGTCCGCCTCTTCCAGGTTGTGGCGCGGGTCATGGAGAGCAGCGAGCCGAAATCCCTGCTCCACTCTCTGCCTGGACGCCCCGGAGCTCACCCAGCGCTTTCGGAGTGGGTAAAAGTACGCCGTGAAGTACGCAGCCGGGTCCGTGTTGTCCTCTCCGCGATGCGCCCGGCAGCCCACGCAGTCCTTTAGGCTGAGCAGCACCTTGTTCCTCTGGCTCTGGACAGGTGCCGACGACAGCCTCTGGACGATCAGCTCCTTCTCGGTCAAGCTCACCGCGCAGCGCACTTTTCGGTTCCCGATGGCCGTGAACTCCCCGTACAGATTGACCGGGCTGGTGTCGATGCTGCGGTCCGGGGGTGCAGTCCTGGGCTCCATCCTGAACCGAACAGGACGCACTGAGCACCTCACATCGCTCCCGTCTGTGGGTCTGTAACACGAGCCAAGCGCAGAGTGGAAGACTGACAGTGAACTGCACCAACCTGGTCAAAGACACGGTATTCACACGCACCGCATCCGGTTTGACCTTTCAGAGTAAAACACACATTCTCTTGGGACGAGTCACGAAGGTTTTAAGAGATTTTAAAATAGAACAAAACATTGCTATAAATCTGCAGAGAGAGGGAATAGTTCAAACTAAAAAAAATGTATATAAAAAAAATCCCAGCAACACTCATAATCAAACAATGGTTAAAATTCCATTAGCTTGTGTATTTGTGTATTTATTTATATTTATTTTTAATAAAAGTAGCAGGAACGGTTACTACTGCTGTTGGGAGTTAGTGTTGGGGCTGAGACAGGGACGGCAGCGTTAATAAACGCTAATTAACAATTAATTCATTAAAAATTGACATAGCTGCTGATACTATTTACATATACATGATTATACAGGGCTTGTTGTTTATGACTGAAACATTGTTATTAATAACAATGTTTATAGCAGAATGGTGATTATTAATGCTTTGTAAATGAGATGAAATGCAACTGCAAATAGCAACTGATGAACTTTGATCTTAATTATCATACTATAATTACTATTATTATAAAATGTTACCAATAGTATAGAATAGCTACTGGTCGTTTGAAGACTTTGCTTTTATTTTATGTGTAACATCCGGGTTTTGTGCTGTATCTCCGGTGCTTTGACAGATTACAACTTGCCCGCAGTTTGTGGTGAAGTTGAAAGCGTTTCAGAAGCTCAGATCGGTCTTTTGGAGAGCTCTTCTGCCCTCTAGTGGTATGTTTAGTCATTAACATTAAAGAAACAGCAGAAGGTAAGAGAGACTTAATACAAAATAACGTATCTACAGATAAAGGTGATCCTCTAAAGCTGTTATGAAGCTTAGATACTAGTATGTGAAGCATGCGGTTGATTTGGGCCAGTTTTGGGCAATGTTACAAGAGTGCGCTTCAGAAAAAACATCAAAGTGACTCTGAAATATGTTTGACTTAAAATCAATTGAAACTGGTCTCTGTGATCACCTGACTTCTGTGATGAAATCCTGATGAAACTGGGCTCATCTTCACTGACAGTGGCCCCATTCACAACATCTACAATCACAGGAATCTGTGTGAAATATGAGAACCAGAGAATCCTATGACCAGATGACAACACCACTGTCTTTAAAACACCAGATGAAGGAATCTGCCCTAAAGACTTAAATGATTTGTCAAAAAGTGTTAAGGCTGCACTTGTTTAAGCTCCAAGTGAACCTCAGTCCCCTTAAAAAGACTAGTCATTAAATTAGAGTAACTAAAAAGTCTACTAAATTCATAAATGCTTAAACCATACTCTGGAAACATATACAACTGTAACTTTATATTTTAGACTGGCCTTGGTTTATTTACAACCCTATTGTATGGTACATTAGAGAGTTCCTGTTTAAATCACTGTTCTCACAGCTCTGTTGTCTTCTCTTTTATTTTGAACTGATTTGATCCTATTTGTGACTGTCATAATGTTAGTATCACAAAGTTCACACATCTTGCATTATAGTAAGCACCATAAAGAAAAACAATTCTGTGTTTCGGTGTTTTTTAAAGTACTTTGTTCTTTTACACAAGCAGTGAGACAGAGCATGTGTATAAAAAACAAACTGTTATGTTCTTTTTAATGAAAATATTCGTTCTGCACCATTTTCCACATGAATCCTGCAGATGTCCAACAGATGGCGATGTTAGACCTTCAACAAAATACATTTGCTAATTGCCATGTAAGAATCCCAAATGTTCGGACTTACTTCTGGTTCAGTAATTGAACTAATGGCCGGCTGACAGCAACATGCTACAACACGTCTGAGAGCAACACTAATGCGGTGCTCATTTAATCGTAGCACATTATAAAAACAAATGTCATTCAGTCCGTACCATGTTGAACTGTCTTTTGTCAAAAGCAGAAAGACACACAGAGCCACTTCTGCTGCGAAGGATAAGAAAATCAACTATAAAGCCTTTCTGGTTTGAGATCCCATCAGCGCCTTTGCAGTGAGCTTATATAAATCTGGCTTTTAGGCTCAAATAGCTTCGAGAAGTAACCGTGGAAACCTGTAAAAAGTGCTCTGAAGAAAATGGAGTTGGTTTGGAAGAGTTTCCTTGAATCTTAGAAAGTCAGTGTCATAATTATCAAAAACAGACACTAAGACAAACTTCAAATGTATTGGTGCACTTTGATTTTTTTTGATTATGAGAAAGGCTTTTTCTCTGTTTTATGACAAAAAGATATATTTTAGGCTAAAAAGTTTGAAGGAAAATGAAGTTAGTTGCTATAGCTACAGATATTTACAGATATAACACTTTAAACTGCAGTTAATATAAGTAGCTGTCACTTTTTTCCCCACTCTATTCTCTCGTGAATCTAAAATAAGAATTCAGCTCAACAATTTGATTACTTTTTCAATCAATCTGTGCATATTAATAACACGGTATAAATTCTCAATAATACCATTCATTTTATCGTTGCTTGTTAATCCACGTGCATGCATATTGCTTTGGGAGAGTGAAAAAGGAGAAGAAGTTGTCTTGGTCAAATCAAAGTCATCCTCTCGTTCTGGTTTACGCTGCTGACACACGCTGCAGGCAATTGAGACTGGCAATGGGAGGAGGAGGCTCTGTGCAGATGGGAATTACTGGTCCCAATAAACACCTGGAGCCAGAGGGGAAATGAGATTATCTTATTCACATGCAAGTCTTGTGCAGAAGAATAAACACATTACTTTCCATCCACTTCACACCAGCACATAGGTACAATCACCTGAATGCGCGGCAAACGCCATTCAGCCTTTACTTGGAATATATTATGTAATGTGCTGCAAAGGGAACACGGTTACGCAAAATGTGCATGTTTTTCGAGCACGAGATCATTACGCCACTATAGGACTCACAACAAAGGGCCTTTTCATTTCAAACTGCAGGCTCGATGTTGATTTCCTAAAAGCTATTGATTGGAAATGGCACAGCTGAGGAGCGGGAGCAGGGGCATGAATAGAGACAGTGGCATCTACAGCTGTTGGCTCTATTGCCTCGCGGGGGGAGGAGGGCCGTCCCCGCGCATGATGGCTTTTCACTGCCTTTTTTTCCTCTGCTGTCACTCCCACATGTGCAGCGTATAGTTCAAGGAGGTTTCATCTTAAAACAAGTCTACATAGCCTCTGTGCACATGCCCCAGTTTGTGCTAATTGCCACCACTGGAATTCCTGGCCATCTGGTTGTATCGACTGAACAGAAGACCAGTATTTGTAGTTTTGTGGAGCAGTGTCAACTTGTTCATATCAATAGTGTCAATGGTATAACCTCATAATGGCTTACATAATATAAATATCACTGCACCCATCAGCACAGTGACACTCTGGTGACTGAGTGGGAGGGAAGGATGTCATATACCTCCGCATTCAGTTAGTGTCGGCATCCAACATGACAGATTCCCCATCTGGGTCACTTAGCACGGAAGGCTGGCAGAAAGGTTTGGTCTGTCTGCTTGGCTCTCCCTCAGTCGGCCCTTCTTTCTGCTCTGTTTCTTCAGATGTTTATCAAGGCACTTCTTGGCGAACAGTGAATATTTTCAGCTTTAATTTATGCAAACAAAGAGTAATGTACATCCACATGTTGTCATCATGTTGTCCCTCAAAGGCAGCTGCACGAAGAATAATTAGTGGTTATTTCAGGCAAAACCATTTTATGAAAACCGTGAAGAATAGCTCAGTGGAAGGTGCAATGGAAAGGGAATATATTGTTAGAGAATACATTAACTTTATTGTTTTTCCGTGTGCATTGTCCACCATTGCAGGTGTAAATAAAGAAAAGCACAAATAAAAAAAGTACTGTTTAAAAAGGTAAAAAAGATTCAGGATCTATGTTAAAAACACACATCCATCACATTCGGCTATTGCACGGCTCCCTAAAATTGAACAAAATAAGTTAGAATATTGCACTTAAAACTCAAATTATGATGACATTTAAGGTGACAATGGCGTTTGGTAATAAACTGTTTTTTAATCTGTTTGTCCTTGTTTTAATTGTCCTGTATCTTCTGTCCGACGGCAGGAGTTCAAACAGAGAATGTTTTGGGTGAGATGAGTCCTGTAAAATCTTTATTGCTTATTATGGCACGATCCTCGACACAAACTTGAATGAATTATGACTGTAAAAATATTGACTCTGTATTTTGTGATATGTTTTTTTATTGGAGTCAATGGCTGCTGTCATTTTATTAATTCATTCACTCACTCATTCATTAATGTGTGTTCTTTACGGGTCGCGGGGGTCAGGAGCCCATCCCAGCTCCTTTAGGCACAAGGCCCTTTGGTTTCAGTCACCATGGGCCATTCAGAATGACCACTTCACCCACACATGCATGTCTTTGGTCTTTGGATGGTGGGAGGAGGAAAGGTAGCTCATTTAAAATGGACAAGTGTTTTTAATTATCATGCTACATACAGTATTTATAGATGAGGATGGTGCTTATCCCTACAAGGGCTTTTACAAAACAACACTGCCATCATAATATAATCACCAGCACGAGTTACAGCATCATGCAAAGTTGCCAGAAATCCCTGTTCCTAAAATCGAATCCCCTCATCCTCCATTTGTTTGACCTGCCAGTCCACTTCCAGGAAAACAGAGCGTCAGGACGATACCAGAAGAGCAGCAGCAGCAGCAGCAGCAGCAGCTCAGAGCATCTTCCAAACCGTATTAAAGCCAAGTGTTTGTGACTTGCTGCCCAACTGCCAGGGGGCATCCAGCAGACTGAGTCACCCACTGAACTGAGGATCTGGTAAGAGGAAGAGACGGGGGAAGCCTCAGCCCCCGCCCGTCCGTCTCCAGCACACATGGGTTTTTACTGTATGTGGGCATGGCTCAGTGGCTCGCCTCTCTTCTCGCAGCCTGCTTGTTGGAGCATGGTCGTGGGGCTTCAAACGGCGGGATTAGCTCGATGTGCACTGATACGTGTCCCACAGAGTGACGCCTCATTCTGTTAGATGGAGTCCATTTAACTCTTGAAATGTTGTGTTGTTTAAAAACACGGGCAGGATCGCGGCCAGTGAGCATGATTTATTTTAGTCCTGGGGGAGGCCTTGTTTAGGGCAGTCATTCATTTGTATGTGGTGTAATGCGACCTTTGACATAGATTGACGTTTGTTTATAGATAAAATAAATTAAGATTGTAAAGACGGTTAGCTTTAATACAATGGGGGAAAGACTTAAATTCTATCATGCACTAAATGCTGTATAAATCACAACCGCTGCTTTACTCTTTTATGACACAGATTGACCTTAACTTTGTTGGTCACATTGGTCACGCTTTCCTCTAAATCTACTGGATGGACCACATTCAGTATGCACTATTACTATTATTATTTTTAGTTCATATGGCTTTTTGACATGAAAAGGAATACCAAAGCCTCTTCATTGTCTATATCTGGTGGTACTGACTTTTATGAGAGGTATTCAGGGACCTTCAGATGGGTGATTTTTCAGACTGAAATTAAAAATGATAAGCCAGGATGCACTTTTCTTTTTTTTTTTTTTTTTTAAATGCAGCTCCATCATCTTCCTCCAGAGAGAGCCCATTTTGATCATAATAATTGATAAAATAATCCATTTTATTTTGTTTAAATAAAAATCAATGAAAACTACTTTAGGCAATTAAAATCCAGCTAAAATCAATGAAAACTTGAACTTAAACACCATAAAGCTTGTTAAAATCAAACTAAAACTGCCCTAGATCCATTCCAGTCCAACAAGAAGCACTATTTATTATTTTACTTAAATTGAACTCAACTCACTTTAGACCTCTCTTATCTCCATAATCATTACTGTATATGTATTTGGTACTTGGAGACACAAATATATTATGAGATGGTACTTGGTGAGTAAAGTTTGAGAATCACCGGTCTATATCTAAATGTGTATATATGAGAGTCATATTAAGAGACAGTCCCATTCAAATAACACATCCTGATTCTGTGATTTTTTTTATTGGGTGTTATCCTGTAAAGCTAAACAATGTCGCTTCAGTGTAGTGTATGTAATTTTAGTGTTGTCTCTGGTTCACATTTTGAATAGCTTTCATTAATTATAGATGCCAGTCACTTCTTCCTGTTTTCTCTCTTGCAGAGTCAAGCACCAGGTCACCTCTGTTGCTGCTCGTAGACCGGAGGAAGCCTTTCTGTGGATGGCTGCTTATTTCCTGAAGAGGCACCCTGATAACACCCAGAGAAGAGAATAAACACATCAGGCTCCAATTGGGGGGCGCGCCGCAATCCTCACCTCCTCCTCAGTGTGCTCAAGACTGCAAAAACGCCACCTTTTAACAGTCCTTTTGCATGTTCAGGGTGAGTTGAGTGATACTGTTGCCGGTGAGTGTTAATTGTCTCTGAGTGGCATCTTCTCAGACTTGATCTTTCGCTGCAGGAGGCCACCGCTCTTCGTGTCGATGTGCTACGGCTGATGCTGATGAGCTGCTATCACACAATCACATTCATCAACCACATGCACGTTGTCGCTATGACCAGCGTCTCGACAGGAAATAGACACGTTACATCATTTGAGCATAAATAGACAGCATTATTCTGTTTAACTAATTGTTGGACTGTCTACAGTATGTATACAGTTATAGCTGATAATGAAGGAGGTGTCTGGGGAGGAGGAGGAGATGATTGGACATTAAAGATGCATAATGGCAGGAGTACCTCTCTGCCTGTGCAGCTCTATGTAAACATGTTCACCCTCACTAAAGAGCTTTGTGATCGACTCTAAATTGCTCTTAATGAATGTCAGCGTGAGCAGTTGCCCTTGGACCAAGTGCAATAAATACTTGTGAATTAATTAGTGTTTTCCTCCATGTCTGTGTCTGTAGATAGAATTAATTTGTTTGCAATGTATTCAGGGAAAAATAAATAAATGTTTGGATTGTTTTATTATGGATGGGTCATCAGCATCATTAGACGGTCCATACTTTGCTGAGATAAGGGCCAGTGCATTATTCAGATGTAGTGTTGTAGTACTCAGGACGGTCTTGGTTTTGAGACTATTTTGTAAAGGTCTTGGTCGCAAACTTATTTTTACTCGGGCTTGTCTCGGTCTCAGATGCCACGACAAACCAAGACCACAAATGGCATATTTATCTGTTCTTGATTTTGAATGAAAACCTCAATTATTTTATATTCAATCAAAAATCTTGTTTTAACTCTGTATCCATCACCAAACACTGACCTCCAAGAGTCAGGACTTGGTCTAAGACTGGACTAAATCTGCCTTCTTCACCAAACACTAACCTCAGAGAGTCTGGACTTGGACTGGGACTGTTTAATGTTTTTCTTACTGTTCTCTTCTATCTATTACAGTGTATTGTGCACTGGCTCTGGTCTTGATTCTGTCTTGACCTTGGTCTAGTCTGACATGGCCTTGGTCTTGACTCTGTCTCAATAGTCTTGGATCTTAATACCCTCGGGTCTTTGATCTTATTCAGTGCGATCTTGACTCCAACACTGTTCACATATTCAGTGGTCTTAATGGAAAAATTGTTAATTCAGGCCTGAGACAAATCTACTTTTTTCCCACTGGACTGGATATTAAAGTTGAGTAGTGCACCTCCACTGTAAAATTAATGAATGACGCTAGTTGTCAGATGGGACTTAAATATCAATAGTTCTGGATCCGTACCATTTCCAAAATCACCTTAATCAGTTTAATCAGTTTCCTTGACAGTAGCACACAACCTCATTAGTGATGAGGCCACAGTGCCCTCTTACACAAACAAGTTTAAACATCTCACTGAATTGACTGGACCCACGGCCGACGCTGCGGTTATAATCAGCTTCATTTCTTCCCCTTTGATTTCTCCCGGTCACATCAGGTTTCTATAGTGACCTCAGACTTCAGAGGAGAAACAAATAATTTGTCCGTAAGAGTGCTGCCCCTTGACTGGTGGAGTACTCTTGTGTATATGAGCTTGCACTGGGAGCCCTGTCACTACAATCACAAGCCTCTCTCCCATCATTAGATCAACTGAGCAGGAAGGCCTTGCTCATTACCCAAGTTGCTCTACTTTGGGCAGCACTGTTTTCACCTTGTAATATGAGTCAGAATAGTCGGCGGTGTGAGCGCTGTGGAGAGATGCCGGTGCAGCCTGATTACACAGATGCATTCAGAGTGCAGGCCTGGCAGAGGTGTGCTGTTCCTGGGGACACATTGGGTACATTAGTTCCCTCAGCAGGTGCCAGAAGAGTACTATAATACAAGGGAGTTAGTTCACAGACGAGACAAAACAGGCACATTTACCATAATAGACTTTTTAATAGAGTGGATGCATAATGCTCATATTCCCAGGACTCTTTTCGAAGCTAGACCTATCCTCCTGTGGTTCGTGGGTAATGTAAACTGAATGCTGAATTTACCGCAAATAGGTAGTCATTTATGTAATAATGAAGGTAATAACAAGATCTTCTTTGGGGAAATGGATATAGTCTACAAAAAAACACAGATCTCGAGTCATGGAGTAAATCACCATGTCAAATAAAAACACTGAAAGAGGTAAGCAAATAAGAGGAAGGAAGAAAGTATTTGTGCTTTGTTACTGTACTTAAGTAGATTTTTCAGGTATCTGTACTTTACTTACATTTTTATTTCTCTGCTGACTTTTTACATTTACTCTCTCATTTACTTTTGAACACAAATATCTCTACTTTCTACTCCTTACATCATCAAAACAGTTCCTTTTACAACCTCTGCGGTGACGACATGAGATATAAGACTTAACTAACAGAAAGGGAGAGAAGGTGCAATTGTGATACTGGTTCAGTCTTGATTATTCTGTCTCAAACCTATCAATTTGAAACAGCAAACTGACTCCAAGTTGCAGATTGTTGAAAAAAGAGCTATTGCAGAGTTATCACAAATGTGTTGTGAATCATTGACGGCAATAGTCTTTTTTTTATATCAATATAAAGTATTTATATGATCCAAGAACAGGGCCTTTCCTTGCATTTAACTATGAGGTCACTTCTTTTCACTTTTACTTCAAACATATTTCTCCAGAGAAGCATGGAAAGAGACAAGTTACTGTACATGTATAGTTTGACACTTTATAATATGTATTTATGAAATTTGCAGACAAAGGGAGAAAGATCTTCAAGGAGTCTTTTGTCCAATGCAACCAGTAAACATTTCTAGTATTATTAGGGGTAAAAACAAAGGATTAAACATTGTTTATTAGAAAACGTGACGAGAACATTACCACGTTAGAGAATATTGACCAGTGAGATACAGTGATGTGTATGATGAGTGGTCAGTGACTGGTTTACACCAGTACAGCCCACATTAGGCTCACCTGACTTACTGAAACGCCATTAAAGCCTCATTTGCACCTCAGAACTAACTTTAGCATGTTAGTTAATAAACCGTGGCCCTGCTGCACTGACCTGTGCCCTTCATTAAGCTGTCAATCAGTCAGAGTTTAGGGAATAATAACAGTCACAGGCAGGAGCCTGGCGCCCTGGACACAACTTATGAATATAACACAGAAAGTAATTAAGGAACCTGCTTCTCATATAAATAGCTCAATAAGTAGCCTCACAGCTGGAGACATGTCTCTGCCAACAGGCTCATCACGTTTGCTTTGAACACAGCACGAGCTAATGTTATCTCATAATCACAGCAATATTAAAGCACCATTTTGTATGCTAATAGGTTCATCGGGTAAGCTTATTAGCACATTAATTGGACTAAGTCTTTCAACAATTAATTAGAAGATTTAGAAGCCGTTTTAGTGGGTTTTTTTGGAAAGCATAAAACAATCTCCCAAAAATGTCATAGTTTTTAGTGTTGCAAGACTCTTCATATTACTTATTATTTGTTTATAGTATGGATTGTAATGCCTCCTGAGTGTTGCAGTCTGATTGGTGAAAACAAGTCATGTGACAGAGCCAACCATCGGACCAATGTGTGATATCTTGGCAGGAACCAGCAATGAACAAATAAAGATGGGAGAACAAAAGAAATGCATGTAGTTTAATATGTTCAAAGTTATCCTTCGTTTCTGTGAACAGTCTTGAACCTATTTAGTCTCAAATGCCCTCATGTTTTCATTAAATCAGGCCAAAATAGGATCATCACACCATATATGAACCACAAATAATCGAAATATACACTCTACAGCTAAAAATGAAACATTATTGATCCCACGGGGTTCATTTGTCGCAACATTTCACAGTGAGGCTGCCTAAGTTACAAAGAGGACATGAACAACAACAGTATGGTAATGTTTTTGTCCCCAAAGTAGAATTAGATTATTAGACAAGACACGGTGCACAGTTTAGAGATAATAAAAGAAGTGCTGACAGTGACTGATGGTCCGGACAACACTCGAAGGCATCGTACAGAGAATACAAAACAGACTGTCTATTTGATTTAGTATGGACCGTGCTGAGAGAAAACAGCGCTCGGCTCCTCACAGTTCAGCCTGTTCACACTTCAATGTGCAAGAGCTGGAAGAAGAGTTTCCAAGAAGACAACATTGCTCGGTCTCTGTCTGTGTGTGTGCGATTAATGAAGGTCAAAGGTCGCGCTCTTCTCTTCCCGATGCTCCACTCTCAGATGTCCTCTCCAACGCTTTGGTAAACACGCTTCTGTCGCCTCGGCGGGTCACTGCACTGACTGCATCCACCCCCTGAAGTGTCCCACACAGTTTGTCCACAGTGTAACCAGGGTCTAAACACTGATACTGTTCAGAACCAAAGCAGGATCAGGTTTTCAGATGAGTGGGAAACACACAGCTTTAACAATGTAGAAAAATCAAGAGACTTCCAAATTGGTGGAGCATCACTGTAGGATTTATTTGGGTCACTATGAAATACATTTTTGGAATAGGCCAAAATGTCAAATTGCAGCTTTACCATTTAAAAAGAAACATCATTCTGTTAGTTTTCGCACTTTACCGTTAAACAAGGCATGTTAGCTTTAAAAAATAACCTCCAGTAACCACAAAAACTATCAATAAATAATACTTCTGTAGAGTAAAACAAATCTTACCGGTGGTTTTCACCTGTTCCATCAATATTTGAAAACTTTTCAGTCTAAACGAGATCTACTAAAGCAGTGTGCCTTTGCAAAATATATGTTTTTGCATTTTCCATGTTTTCTAAAGGGCCTCAAGAGAAAGGTGTGGAAAAAAGTGATTTTATGACTGGCCTTATTGCCTATGTATCTGAGGGAATCTTCATTTGACATTGCAAAAAAACTAAGGGGAGTATATAAATGAGGCAGACTACTTTTGGGACTTGAAGGACAACAAAATTTTACACTGAAAGAAAGCACGTCTCAACCATTTGCGTCTGGCTTCAAACAAATTACACTGAGAAAAATGAACACAGCTTGACTTAGAGTAATTGAACTGAAGAATAAAAACCACTCCCTGCCCTGAATGTAATCTGTGTAATCACAAATTAGTGTCCCAGGGCGTATTAGATAAAAAGCCAGACGATGATTTCATCCATGTGACTGATGCTATAAGAGAGTATCACTATGACATGAGGGCAGAAAAAGAGTTCCGGTGCACTGATGTGTGGACAACAAAAAACAAAATCAAGTCTGCTGAATCAAACTGGTTTAAATGATTTTTCATGTAAAATGTGAGTCACCAGAAATGATGGTTTGGAAAATATTGTGCAGCAAAGCTATTGTCCAATGTTATAAATGATGGCTTTAATCTGGGTCTTTTTATTTACACTGTAGTTTAACAATATTGTATTATAACATTGGCTTTTCTTCACGGTATGTACTAACAGTTTGAACCTTTAAAAAGCTGAATTAAGAAATATCAGCAAAGTAGAATAGATACAAATCAATTATATTGATATAGGAATACAATAGTCTGCCTTTCTATCTGATGTGCTGTTAAAATAGGCCCAAACTCCCATGTTTAATGTTTTACTGCTCTAAAGATGGTACTTGGAGAGACAAATATTTTCTGAGGTTCCATCGCTAGAGTTGAACTATTTCTTTTACAAAGTGCAACAACATTAGAAGAAGTGGTGCAACAAGAATCATTCTTGTTATCATCATTCTCACTGTTTGATTTCGTTCATGGGTGAAGCACCCTAAAATCCATCAGCGCACCTGTTTCCTCTTATGATCACAAAACAAACTGATTTACTGCAAGGCTTTTCGCTTTGGTTTAATTGTACACATGCACTTGACTAATTCTCATTATGGATCCTCCAACTAGACTGACACAAAGGAGAAGACAACCCAACAGAACGAGAGCTGTGTTTAGAAACATTTTACGATTGTCCTCAGGCGAACCGTGCTTTGAGTCTTTCTTCTAAAACAAGGTAATGGAAAAGGCCCTGTTTCCCACATGCTGCAGAGTCACCTGTCACGTTCGCTAAACTTGATCTATGGGGGCCATTAGTGACAGAATATAATCACACTGCACACAGGGCATCTCCTTGTTCCCTTGTTCTTTTGGAAAATCGACAAAACCAACAGAGGAGGGTGGAGCGGTGAGTGAAGGATTGCGATGATGCTCATTTATTGATAATGACAAGTCAAAACAGGCGGCAGGATGTCAATTTATTTTTGTCATTGTGTGTATGAGAATCTCATTGTCCCTTGAACAAAACAAAGCCTCCTGGCATCAGAATTGAAATAAAAAGTGGCACCGCTATCACTGTGGACCAGCCGTACAGTTTATAAAGGAGCTAATACACACAAGGCTGCGCTTAAAACTAGCGTATGTCCGCATAATGATGTTTTTAATCCCATCAAGAAGGAAACATGGCAGCACAAAAGTATAGTATAGACTGCTCCCACTGAAAACATGACCAATAGCATGAGAGACTTCGACACTACATTTTTTTCTCCCACAAATATCAGCTCACATTGAATTTCTCTTTAGGATTTAACCTTTCAGAGCCTGAAATCTGTGTAATCATTTGTCATCCGATAATTTTGCTGAATGTCAAAACAGAAGGTTGCATCTCGCTCTGTCATTATCTTAACGATCGGTTTTGATTGGCCTTTTCTGACAAACTCTCCCTCCTTCCTTCCAAACTATCCTCTGAGCATATTCTTGCATTACAGCTTTACAGGTTTTAGAAAACAGTATCATCATCCCAGAAGCTGCCCAATTGTAGCGAATATACATACAGCTTTCCCAAAGGGCATGTTAAACAGAGTGTCAGTATTCCTGTTGCTCTCTACATAATAATGTTGGCATTTGCAATCAGTATTTAGCTGCTTCTTGTCGCTCAGAATAGCACACATCTTTTGGAAAATCCCTTCGAAACATCAAACGTGAGTCTGACTAATGCAGAGAGACAAAAACACTTTGCAGCAATCAGCCCTGTTTCCAAGCACACTGTCACCTTGGAACCACGTCAAGCCTCCGACGGTCTGTTATTCACACCACATCATTGCTTAGTTCATCCCGAGACCTGGAACATCCTAATAAGCTAAAGATCCAAGGACGCCCCCCTAACTGAAGGCCACAGCATCTCCGGCCAAACAGCGAGCCCCCACTTTGTCCCAAACATTCGACATGGATCTTTACGTGTAATTGTGAGTGGAGATCAATATCGGAAGGCCTCAGGATGATGACAAGAGAAACCTATTTATTCTTAGACATGATCCGTGCACAGCCACTACACCTAAACATAGCAACGTCACAAGAGTCGTAAAAATATCAGAGAAGAAACAGTCATTTTGATGTTGTAGTTGAACCAAGCAGAATCCATTTACATGATGCTTTTTGGTGGCGGAGAATACTCAGCAGGTGTGTTGTTCATCAGCAGCAATTCAGCATTAAGATACAGATATAACCACTCACCCGCTGGCTTCAGTGTCTCATTTGCACAGGATTCATTGCAAGTCATTTGAATATTTCTGCCACGGTCAGTGGAGAGCAATGTAATTCTCAAGGAAACTCTCACCGACCTGAGCCAGGATTCGGTAAAAATTAAACAGCAGAGGTTAAAGCCATATTCTCCCTAAATTGTTACAGATTGTCCTCATTTTGCTCAAATCGTCTCTATATACGGCTATGACAATGGTATTTAACATTATGTAATGGGAGTTCAGCACATTTCTCCCTCCCACACAACAAATAAACTCCCAAATTTGTCGTCTGTCTCATTAGTCTGACGTATTTCTCGCAGACAGCAGCGAGTGGATATTTTTTAAGCCGCTGATGACATTCCCCCGAAACAGTTTTTTGTGGCTGTGCTGTCGCCGCTCTGTCATGAAACCTCTGGTGCGTGGACAGCAGACAGATCAAAGTGGCTTTCAGGGATGTCAAGACTCGGTGATGTGGCGGTGCATCTCATCTACCGCTTTGGAACCAGCTCCAGGCGCCTAATTGGAAAACTCTCCAGGCCTTCTCCGCAATGATTCAGAAAAGGCCTAAAAAGTCAGGCTTTAAGTGCTACATACGTTACATATCTCGACCTGAATGTGTAAGCAGGCTTAGCTTAGTTGAGGGAACAGGGGATTTGGGGGGATCAGATCATACATTTTATACAGCTTCTTTTTTCGTTTTTAGATTTAGACCGAAGCACTGAAGGTGTTCAGAGGGGAAACCAAAATAATGATCATTAAAAAACACATCAGAATTTTTGCACAGCTATAATTCCAGCAGATGCATGTCATTCTTTACACATCTGAGCATCACTAGCCAACCAGAATGTATCTTTTCCAAATATGATAACAATTGCTGGCTGCATAAACTCATCAGATACATTTAAGTCACAGACTATTGTAGAGAATGAGTCCAATATATGATCTAACTGTAATCATCTTTCAATGGACACAAGACCTGGGAGAGTTTTTAGGCTTACTTTATAATTTCACATACTTATATCGGCCGTCCCTGATTATAAATCCCCAAAACTATCAAAGAACAAGGACCTGAACATCATGGAGCTAAGGCCTATGTAAAAGAACAAAAATGTAGGAATCATCTGCTCTTTTTACCTTACAGGACATACAGGACATTATAATCCTCAATATTTGTAGCAGCTGATGTCACTTTCATCTCTCTGGTCGTGTCTAATAAGCGTTTGGGAGTTCCATTTTCTTGCCAACAGTACCCACTAACAAAATGATGAATGTGCATCAGCCACCACCAACCAACAGGTGCACAACTAGAGCTAATAAATCAGAAGAAGTGACAAGAGACTTTCAAAAGCAACCAGTCAGTGCACCACCTGGCATCGATAATAAAAAGCCTCTAAATGGCCAGAAGTTATATCTGCACAGATCCTCCAATCTCCCATCACCCACAGACACGGTACAATGTAAGACAGTCCTCTCAACACAATCTGAAAATGGGTTCCTGTTGCCGTTTCCTCATCTATTGATATATACATTGACTTTGTACAGCAGTGTCTGTGCATTATGTAATCCAATCAACCTTTCCCCAAATGCCAACATCTGGAAAACAAGGAAATGGTCGCCATAGTGACACAGTACTGCCCTGTATCATTCATGCATTGGGTATATTACTGTGGTTTCAGATTGGCCTCTTGTTCTGGAGGTGTCATTCCCTGCATATCAAACATGGCCGTGGCAGCCAGACAGTAATATACTAAAGGTAATTTCCTGTGTCCTGGAGCCTGGCAAAGCAGAGAAACCACCCAAGAACAAGCTGACAGCTGGGTCTCTGAGTGGGCATTGCATATGTTGGTCAAATGAACACTTACAGGCAATAGGCCCCAAGGAAGGAAACCAATAAAGGCTCAAGAACCAAGATAGATAATCTCTTCAAAGAAAACTAGACAGAATTTAAGTCTAGATCACAATTAATGAATTTGTACATACATCAGTATCATTTTTATATAATATAGTCAGTTCTTCTGCAACATTTCATAATAACGTGCACTTTGAATAAATGAATATGTATGTGTTCCTCATAACTCTCCCACTGGAGATTTGGACTGAGACTCCCTTGGAGCATCACACAGCAAACAGGTTATTAATTATTGATCTCCAATATAGTTGTTCCTAAACACTGCGAATGCAGCGTATCTAACCTAAACCCTCTTTCAAAATTGATTTTTTTTCTTCTGCAAAGGACTGAAGGTAATGTAAAACATTTACAGATGTTTGCAGTTCACATGCTCATGTGAGCTTTCTTCACTGGAGATCAAATATATGAAAATATTTCATTTTAAGTGATGTAACCAGGTGAAACCAGAACAGAAGAGAACACCAATCTGATTCAGTATACATATTTTATTTATGTTTATAATTTATTTTCACCAGGTTAGCGAAGATACAAGTCTGTGATGGTCTGTGCAAACATGCTTAACAACACTACAAAGCCACTGCACTCGCTCCCACCAACAACGCAGTAAACAATTACATACTGAAAGTATTATTATAGGCAGTATTCAATTACAGACCTTCTTCTAGATATCTTTAGAAAAATATAAAGTCCTAACTTTTAAAACTGACAAAAACACATACCCACATACGCTGTGGTCACGATGAAAAAGGGTTCAAATACATGAAAATAGCTGGAATAAGGGAGTTGTGTGATGTATGTGATTGTGGTGGTACTTTACACATGCAATGTCATGCCCTGTGTGGCCAACTTAATGCAGGAGCATGTGTGTGTGTGTGTCTGGTGGAGGGACATAATCAAGAAACTGTGGCTGTGATTGGGATGTGTCTGCACATAATTGTACGTGAGCAGAGTTTACCATACCAAGAAAAGAAAAGGGGGCAAACAATCAGCAGCTAAACAATCAGAAATCTCCTTATGTCTGTGTGACAAAGACAGATTTTACACCATGCAGTGTTTAATAAACAAGATGTCAAACAGAGCTCTGCCTGCTCCAGAAGAGGGCCGACCTCAAAGGGACGTGATGTAAAAAAAAGAACTGTGTACTCTGAAGTGAATCATTTATGAGTGAACAGCTTTACAGCCACCAGAGTAATCTAAACCAAAGTGAAAAGAGTTTAATTTAAGCTTTGTTTGACTCCTGTGGGTAACTTTAGCTTGTAGCTTTAGACTCTCGAAGAACTTGTATGGTCAGAGCCTTCAATAAATATTTGCACGAGCAGGATATAAGTACACATTTAACAGTGTAGCAGTCGCTGAGTGCCTTGATGTCTTGGAAGAGTGGGTTGTAAAAAAGAAGCCAATAAGTTATCACATTAATGAATGGATCAAGTGCTGCACAGACACCAAAAGTATTTGTTTGGTCAGAAATGTTAGTCCATAGATGTACGAATTCATTTATATGACAATGTGATGTCATCAGGAGCCAATAACAGGAAGTGTGGAGCTACAAAACTGTCATGTGTCTTCTGTCCACCTCCCATCTATCTGTCGTTGCTAATTGTCAATTACAAGTCAATTGTCATTTAGCTCTGTTTTCGAATACCTGTGATGCTAAAACCTTGATAACATTTGAAGCCCATCTGCCCAGTCATAATTGTCTCTGTTCTCACTGATGCGATCTTAACCGAAGCAATGGGAAGCTCTGGTAGACGAATGACCAAACGAGGAGGAGAGGAGACTCATTACGTCCTCATTAACGCCAGATGCCGATGCTAAGGGGCGTCAGATGGAAGATACAGGACGTCACCGGGGCAGATGCAAACTGCAGATTGGATCAAATGTCCAACCTAAACAGATTTGCAGAGTATGTTTGGACTAGAGAGAGACTCGCAGATGGAGATGTAGACTGCTGTGCGTGCAATCCGAAGCTACTAATTACTGGAGCACTAGTGAGAAGATGGTGGGGTTATGTAAGGTAATGAAGGCACAGGAGCAGATCACAGAGACAAGATATGATGTATAAAAAGCTGCTGTTGTCATTTGTCATTTTAGAAACTTTTTCCGGCCCTGTCTAATGTGAACATAATATACAGCAATATGGTCTTGGATGCTTCTGTGGTCGGACAATTTGAGCAGAGTGGGTTATCTGGTCTATTTTATTTTTACGTAGACCACCAGAGTGAGTTCCTAAAGCCTCTAATGGAGCCTTTAATGCATCGCGTACCTCTGAATGGGTTTGAGAGAGGTAAACTTAGTGACAGTCATGTAAATATTAGCATAGGGGAAGTCTTATAGTGTGGCTGTGTGTGAATTGTGAATGTCTTGTTGCTGACTGTAGCCACCTGCTAATGTTAAGTGTCACTTTCACAATGCGGGTGATGCAAGAAATGGTGTGTGATGGAGAATGCAAAAGGCAGATTAAAAAAAAAAAAAAGGTAAAGCTTGTTCAAGATTTGGAGCCAAACAGCCCTCTTCAACATGTCGGCAATTACTGAGTTGTAAACAAAGCCAAAGAGTACACACACACACACACACACTTGCCCACTTTACACTTGGACAAACAGCACATCTGTAAAGTTAAGCAAGACATTAAGAGCACACAACGCATTGATAGAGAGCAAAGGATCTGAAGGTCCCCTAAACAGACTGATATAGTACAGGACACAATGAGGATATATATTAACAGTCAGCAGCTCCATGGTCCCAAAGCTGGGGCTTCAACAGTTATAACTGCCCCGCTAACAGCATAAAAATCATTCCACGTCTAAACATTTCAGATGCTCTCTGGCAAAACACTGTGACATTTATTTAGAAGTGCCGGGAAATGCTACAGGTTTCAACAGAAATGAACTTTGCACCTTAAGTAAAAATGGGTTCTTCTTTCTAAAAATGTCCCTTTCTTCTAATCCTACAAAATAAAGAAGAGATATTTAATTAGAGTGAGATTTAAATTAACTTAAGGGTAACTTTGGGGGAAATCATTGGTGCTTGAGCAAATATGCACACCAATTATTTATTATATAGTCTCCAATCTTTTTTTCAATATAATTTGTTTTTTTGCCAACAAAAAAGATCTTTTGAGTTGATCAACATAACATGTAAAAAACGAACATACCAAGAGAAAAAGGAAAAAAAATAAATAAATTGGGCTCTCTATTGCAACTCTTACATTTTGTTTCATTTTATATAATAGATTCCCATGGAGCCATAACACACTTTTTATACAATATTTTACACAGTTAAGCAGATTAATTAAAAATAACTGACTTTTTTTTAAGCATAACTGGAACTGATGTTGCTATGGTTGTGCTTTTTTTAAGAGCCAATAGTTAACCAAATGTTTTACGAAACTAAATACATTTCATTTCACCCAATGTCTACCATTCATTCCACTAAAAGATGTTTTTTTTAAACATTAGCAAGTTTACTGCTGCCACTACATGTGACTGCTGTTGTAAAGTATATAACAGTAACTCACCAAGGCAGGGCTTAGTCTGTAACATTGAACAGTCTATAAATAAATAAAAATAAATAGTCTTTACCATTACATTAAAGCTATTATTATCGAAACATTTGGCCACTCTCCAATGGGACATGGATCCCACAGCAGTACTAATGTTTTTGCTTTGAAACAGCTAAACAGTGTGTCCAAGTGATGGGTACAGTGTGATGAAACACTAAACACAACACCAAAAGTCACCAAAATAAAAGAAGAGGATTAATCTCATTCATGACTGCACCTTTGTATTTCTCTATTCAAAATGTATACACCCGCAAACACATCATTTCCCATTTTTCCACATCATTTAGTCCACTCAAAATACAGCACGGGCCTCTTCACACTGCTGAGCTGGAGACTTGGAGCCAGCCCACCTCGGTGTATGCCCCTGTCACATGCCAGTACACTGCCCCCATCAGTTTGGTCCACACCACCTGCACCTCCTCTGTGAAGTATTCTGGGTAATCCTCCGACAACACCTCCAGTATTACGCCACTCAGGATCTGGGAAAGAAGAGAAACCTAATTCATAAAAACTTACTGGAGACTGGACAAAATGTCAGTTTGTGGCCATGATGAAGGGTAAAAAGGAGAGAAGCGAATGCAGAGAAATAGTATTTTCTTAGAAGAGAAAGAAAAGGGCAAGAAATCCAATGTTGCAGAAAAGTAGGCGAGACAGGTGAGAATTGAAAATGATAAAAGTTTAACATGAAAGCAGTGGGTGGATGGGCAAAACGAATGGAATCAAAATGATAATGTAGAGAGAGATGACGGCACTGGAGGGAACAGAGAGAAAGGTGAATTTTAATGTGGGAAAAGAGCACTGGTGTCATACAGCAATGGAGGATTCAAGCAATCACTATGTTAGGTAAGAAATCCAGCATATGAAAAAGATTAACGAACAAACTGTACGGACTAAATTTCAGATTAAAGTGATGCAATGATGTAAACATATAAGGGATTACTGCTTTATTGTTGCAGCTAATTATACATATTTTGTGTGTCAAACAAGAAGTCAAGGATGAAGCATTTACTTTTTCTGCACGTCTCAAGGTTCTTGAAATATCCTCAAAATACACAGTAACAACAAAACCATTTGATGACTTTCATGCTCAAAAAATATTCGTAAAGCTTGAACCCATGAAGCAGTGGGATATTTTAAATGAAGCTAATCTGTTTTCTTCGCAGCTGCATCTGTAAATTCACGGCAGACAGCGTTGAATAGACTTCCCTTTTCAGTCACATCAAGAGGGAAGTGTACAGAATTCACTCACTGACAATAATAAACCATATGGCCTCGATTAAACACTAGATCAAGATCATGCTTATGACTCTAATTATAATTCTCTTCTGATCTATGGAAGTACAGACAAGAACGTCTGCAGACTCACAACGATTACTCAGTTTAATGTGAACTTTCAATGTTTCATTTGTCCTTAACTGATCCCCGTACCATAAAAGTCATAGTTTGCACAATCCAGATTATGACCTTCACCCAAAAAGTCTACTGCAGAACGAAGACTTATACAAGGTTTGCAAGAGGGCTGATACAATATATTTATAATGCACTTGTAATGTATTGTGTGTAACATTTATGGGAATGGAGCCAGATTGAAAAGGGGATTTATGTGTCTAGAAGCCGTAGACATTTATGTTTCTTTATACTACACATGGCACAAATCTGGGAGCCTTTCTGTGAAGAATAGGTATCCAAAGCAGGATATGCGTTTGATGTTTGTATATGTTGTAGTAAATTATGAGGAAGACAAAGAACCAGGGGATCAAGACTAATGTAGCAAGATAAGGATAAATCAGACTCAATGTTATGCCTGGATGGATGAACACAAGAACATTGTTCATTTCTACAGAACAGTATACTATAGAGTAGCAAAGCACAGTATATTCTAATAGTGTGGTGTAATGTAGTTCAGTATAACATAGTATAGAACAGAACAGCATAGTATAGTGTTTTCTAGTAGTTAATGATAGTGTGGTAGGGTGTAATGTGGTGTAGCGTAGCGTAGCGTAACTGAATAGTACAGCATAGTATAGTCTAGTCTACTAGTATAACGTAGGATAGTATAGCATAGCAAAGTACAGCATAATATAGTACAGCACAGCATAGTCTAGTAGTATAAAGTGTGTAATGTGGTGTAGTGTGGTGAAGCATAACATGGTGTAATATAGTACAATTATAGTATAGTAAATTATGGCACAGCACAGTATAGTCTAGTAGTATAGTGTACTATGGTGTGTATAGTGCAGTATAACATATTATAATGCAGCACAGCATAGTATAGTATAATCTAATAGTGTGGTGTAGTAAAGTGTAACGTGGTGTGGTGTAGCATAGTATTAGTGTTAGTGTAGCGTGGTGTAGTAACTTGTTACTAATAACTAACTCTAGTATCAAAGGAAGTGTGTTTTCCAGCAGCAGACAGTGTTAAATGGAAGTTACCTTAAAATACACTGGTTCAACTTTGTGTTTCAAAGCGTGCGCCTTCCCAACCAGGGCCAACACAGACGACACTTTTTCTCCATCATGGAGATTCTCCACCACAGTATTGATAGCATTCATCACCCTGCGGGCATGGTGCCGGAGCTGAGTGCTTCGCTCCATTTCCTCTGGATCCTCCATCTCCTTAAACTGGCTGAAGTACTGTTTGGCTGACGGAAAGTTTACAAAGAACCTGGGGAGGCAAAGAAATTCACAGTAAATAGAAAAATGCTTTTCCATCAAATTAAAGGCTCAGTATTAAAGAGCCTTTCCTCAATTTCTGTCAGCCCACATGCTTATCTAAAGTAATTCAGTCTACATTAGCCATCATTGAAAGGCTGGACTTCTCCCCAGACTACTATATTAATCAGGAGGATAGAGGTAATATGAAATGCAGGCTTGCCTGGCCTCCTGTCACTCATCTTTCAGCCTTCATTTAACAGCATTCAATATTTTGTCTGGGCCAGCTCTTCTGAATTAAAGTTTAAAAATGTCAGCTTTGGCTTTTGATGAAGAATGTGAACTATAGGAGCAGAGTTTGGAGGATGAATATACCAGGAGAAAATACATAGATACAAAAAATCTGTCCACATAACCAACAAAAAAGTCATGATGCATGGAATGTAGCATTCAGACCAAAAGTGCAATAGGTCAAAGTGGCTGCATCGCTTTCTTTTATGCAACCTCGAGCCTGTAGTATTCTTTATTTATGAACCTTTACAATATCCTTTGCATTTTACAATTGCAACATTACCAACCCTTGATAAGGTGTCTGAATGGCCTATTGCTTTTAAATAATTTATCTCAAATATCACAGAGATATTATCAGAAACAACAGACTTGGAAAGTGTATTTGGTTTTTTTTTTAATCACTGAAAACAACTGTACAGCAAAACTTTGTGAAAACGGGTTTTAAATATTGTTTTGAAACAATGTAGAAAAAAAAATTTTTAATACTAGAAAGCAGTTTACTGTCAGCAACATCAGTTCTATATTCATAATGGCCACTAACACTGATCATTGTAAGTGTAAAGATTATTGTGATTTAACACTCATGCTTGTGTCAGCATTGAAACGGAGAAATTTCCCTTTAATCTTTTTAAAAGAGCCCTTTTTTTTTTACTGCAGCTGGCAATAACATCACTTATACTGCATATATATAACAATGAAAACTTGAATAAAAACAAATGTGAACATGTGCACATCCATATACTTATTCTCTGACCCACTTGTCTTGACAGTGCTCCAGCTGACAAGAAATGCTTGTACAGTTATTTTCACAGTTGGAGACTGGCCCTGGGCAGGCACAATCCTCTACATCCCCAAGACGCTAGGCCTACAAATACTCAGCTCACTCGCAGCACTCTTTGTGGATGACAGGAATAATATGGACAATCTAAAGGCTCTTGTTCTGCTTAGACAGACATAAAAGCTAACCACTGTGCTTCAAGAAAACACAGAGCCATCCCTTTGAAGACGAAGAGAGAGAAATGGGTTCTTTTTATCCTTGTCCTCTTTTGTCATAATTATAAATGCTTTATTCCTCGTAAAGTTTTACAACACATTATGGTATAACTAGGTGTAATTAAGTCCCCATTATTCTGACCTAATGTAATTTAAAGAATAACCTACAATAACAAACATACAATCCTACTAAAATCTTTGTGAAGTCAGTGACAAAGTCTGCCACAAAACTGAAGAAAGAGCGGTTTTATCCTGATGTTTCTCTTTTTACATCATTTGTGGGAGTCATCAGTTTGATGACAGTAGATGGATACAGTGCATTGTTTTATCAAAAACATGGCGTGAAGGCACCACACAGTCTTCTTCACACTAAGCGTGTTTTTATGGATGTGATACTATATTCATTTGGAGGCATACTGAGAAACACGGTGTCTCTGTGAGACAAGTGTAGATGTTTGGTACTTAAAGGAGCAGGGAACAGATTCTTGCACCTGCCCCTGCATTTAAATGAAGTCATCAAAGCCAAGGCGACACCATTAGTGCTGCGTGTTAATCACACTTAGATAGACTGGAAGGGTTTTTCTATTTCTACTGAGGAACAACCTTCACTTTGCTGTAACTTCAAGGACATTTTCATCTTAAGGCCAAATCCAACTTCACTGGTTTGATTGTTGACAAAAGCAAACAGATTGTTGTATTTATGATTATTATGATTATTGACTGTAGACTATTGAGTACATTTACATTTATAGAAAGGGAATTCTTTTTTTTTTTTTTTTTTTTTCTGTCATTAGGTTTCAGCTTTTACTAAAAGTAATCCTGAGATCATACAATATGTCAATAAACCTCATGTCATTTCACTAGTAATCTGTCTCCCATAATCATAAGGTTAATGCATCTTAATTCAAATGGCCACAACTCACAGGATTGGAGCTAACTATTGTCAAAGATATCATATTGTTTGTTCTCTATTGTCTTTTTTGTGTGTTTCTATTACACAAAAGGGACTGTCACAAAAGGGACAGTCTTTAAAACCATTGTGGCTTTTTTAAAGGCCAGAAGAGTGTAAGTGGTATGAAAAAAAGTACAGAACTTCACTTTGCAAAGAATAAATGTCAAAATTGTTGGACACTTTTGTAGCCATGATTTATGTTGAAGTCTTACATCACAGGTCAAATCTGTGACCTTTTTAATTTACTGTGACATTTGAGTATTATCTGATTTGGAAAAATCAAAGGCCTTCATATCCTGCCATTAGGTCGAGGTACAGTCAGAACAATAAATAAGTGTATGCAGTGTTGGAGTGAATCCACAAAGCTGCCATATGCACTATTCTTCCAATGCCTGGGGTGCTCACTCTCTCTTTGGTGCAATTGCATTTGTACGCATTGGTGAGATCAACTGGGGCTATTGTCACTGTCTATTCTCTCAATGCATCCAAGCAGATGGATCGACATAAAAATGTAAATCCTTGTTAGAGTTGAGAGATGCTGTGCTCTGATTTTAGAAAAAAGACTTGAGCCCTAAAACACTTTGGAGCAGGACTGTTTTTAGGTAAAAGATACCAACAACTGTTGACAGCTTTATTGCTTTAAATGCATAGAAAATAGGTGAAGTGCTACTGTGAAGAACTGCGTAATTCTTAAACTAATTAGTGTGTAAATGGGATGTTATGTGGACAACAGTTTGATGAGTAATTATAGTTACTAGTTAATACATTAATGAATTATAGTTTATGTTTCCTGAATGTGGTGTTTCTTTTTATAGATATATTCATAATGTGTGTCCTCATGTTTCACTTTCTCCCTGAATATAGAGATGAACATATACAGTACTTGGCAGCCTGGCATAAGTAATTTCTTATGGTCTTCATAACTGACTGATACGTGAAAAGGAGCAGAATGTCATGTTTTTATCAAAAGGAGAGAAATGTGGCAAATTAGGGAGAGAAAGATATGTTGGGGATGGGAACGTGTGCAGAGAGGACGACTGATAACAGGCCATGAAGGAAGACATTTAAGCGCCAAATCTTGTTGCTGTCAGCCTCAGATAAGACACATGCACAGCAGTGCACATGCACAAACTCCCTTTTTTCTCTCCTTGGGGGATTCCTGTCACCCCAAACTGGAAATCAGTTTGCTTCACTCACACTTGTCTCCTTGACGACCACATGCTGCCCATTTTATAAAAACCCTCACAGGCTTTTTGCCATTAACGCTGAGGTTATGAGGGGACACTTAAAGTCTAAAATCATCTAATAAGAGTACAGTCAAGCGAAGTTACGTTTGTGAAGTGGAGCATGCTGTGGATTAAACTGTTACAACAGAGTTTGGTGTGAACTTCATGGATACATCTGTTGACTGTTGGAGAAATCAGCTACAGTGGCAGCAGTGATAAGATTAAAATAAGGTGCTTATTCACAAACAGAAAAATGTATGAGGCATAAAGAGACGTCCTGTAGGCTACATGGATTTCAATGTTGAAGCGTGAAGAATGAATTCCCCACCATCACATACTGTAGCAACAACAGTATAAAAAAGAGGAATTAAGACGGCTTTCTTCAGCAGAGAGGAATGCACTGTTCCCTCCTTCGGTACACTTGTTACAGTCTAGTTACTGGTAAGAGGTTTTCAGACCTCTGAGTGTGTGGTCTATGATAGACTAGAGTCTGTTTTCACCATGTTGCTGATCCATGGTGATACTAGTTAAAATAATATGAGATAATGTCATTGTGTGGTTCATGAATGTAACTAAACACTCGTCATCTCACTAGGCCTTTGAAACTTCAGCAAGAGGAACCTAACTACTTATTATGTTTATTATAAGCACCATAATGCCACTAAAAACTAATTAACCAACATCATGTAATCCACAAGCACAAGCATACATAAGTGTATATTCAATGAGGATATGTGTACACTCTCCAGCAACTAGTCTATCCAATCAGAGAGGCCTTTGTCCTGTGAGAAAGTACAACCACAGACATTTGAAGATATACCCAAACTATAGAGGGGCAACAAAGTGAGTGACATTCTCTTGCATTCAACCATAAATGCAAATAAACAGATATGGTTTATACTAAGAACAATTGAAACTACTTTAAAATGGACAAATATTTAAGTTAAAAATGAAAAACCTTTTTATAAATACACTTTGGAAGCTAAGGCCAATATTTATGTTGCCTAGACTAACAGGCCTCAAGAGGCAGCTGCATAAACTCTAATTAGTCCCTGCATACACTGAACAGGAGAGGCAACTTTTCTAAGTGGAGAGTGGCAGACTTGCTTTTCAAAAGTGCGCACTGCCTGGTGCCATGGGTTCATAAAGTGATCTCAAGCGCAGTGTAAACTGATGTGACAGACGTCCATTGATCTCATTCACTGGCAGCTGTCACTCACCTGATGAGCACGGACACGCCGACGTCCTCGTAGTTTTTGTAGACGCAGCCCCATGTGTGCTGGATGATATCTCTCTCGGCGTCGGACAGCGGCTCGGCTCTTTCTGGTCGGTCCTCGTCGCCGCGATCCGTGATGACCACGTCGTCTCCGTGAAGCAGCTGCGGTGGAGGCGGCGGTGAGGGCGGCGGAGGGGGCGACTCCCTGCGAGACATCCTCCTGCGGCGCAGCAGCCCGGAGGCTCCCAGCAGCGCGCGGGGCAGGTAGGGCGCAAGGGAGGGGGGAAGGGACACGGACAGCTGAGACCCCACGGCGGGACCTGGAGAGGGGACCCCGGTGAGAAAAAAGACAGGACAGAAGGTGGACAGGAGACTGGGTAAGGAGAAGAAAAGAGGCACAGGCGGTGCGTAAAACCAAAAAGGGAAAATGGAGATCCTCCAAAGCGCTCCAAACTCCACGGGTCAAACTTGTCTTTGTCTCCTGCGCTTCTCCCCTGGTCTTCCCCAGTGAAGGAGCAGCTCCACTCTGCTGGAGGACAAACAGGAGTGAGAGGAGGACCTGGCGGAGGGGAGTGAGCGCGAACAAGACACACAGGAGAGAGGGAGAGCGTTAGGGTCTACGACAACACGCCCACTCTCTCTCTCTCTCACAGTGTCCCCATGTCGCCCACATGTATGTATCAAGTATTGATGTAATATATGACAAGTGGATGTGCACTTCACAAATGTATAGTGATTTTGAACTATTTGTTTTACATTAATCTGTTCTAAATGGGCTAAACAATGAATCTTAATGATCTGTCTCCATCTTTCCCTTCATCTGTTCATCTGTCTTCTTCCACTAATCAGGGGCCAGGCTACAGGGCAAGATCATCTTGTAAATCTAGTGCTTCACCTTGTGGCTGAGCTCCTTATTCACCACAGTCAACTCTGTATTTCACCTGTTTTCTTTTGGACACAGGGGAACATTATCATAAATTTTAACTGTGTTTGTACAAGACTGAGAATGTTCAACAATGCACTGATTCCCAACATGGAAAAGAGATACTGACTTCCCCATCAAGGGATATTGATGGTCTATAGCAGTAATAAACATTAATAATCCATCCACCGGGATACACCAGAATTTCATTGTTACTGAATCTGCTCTTTTCAGTGTAACATGGAAACTGAAATTGAGAGTTGAGAGCTCTGGACAGCCTTAATAAGACAGGCTTTACAGTCTGTAACAAGATATACAGCCGGTTCAATTTTGCTCCTGGAAACCTGGCAGTGTTTTTTTCGTTGCTAGACTAAAGATACTTCCATATTTGGAGTCTTGTTAACATTTTAATGCAATAAATCTATGACATTGTCTGTTTATTGTGTTAAGTCCAAAAATATTAAATGCGTGTCAGTAAATTGTAATAGAATCTAAAACAGACGCCGTTTTGCTCAGCGACTGTATGTCTGGACACAGGGATGTCATATCGACTTGTTGCTTTCATAGATTGTATTTTCAGTCTGCCCCTGGGGAGGATTACACCACTGCTCTACACAATAAACCTGGGTGGCTTTCCCTGTCTGAGAGCTGTAATAACCACTGGTGCTGCTGTGATAAGGGTGCTATTGCCAACTTATATCTCATCTTTGGGAGCCGGAGGTCTGCCAGTTATTATTTACCTCGCTCCAGTGATGATTGTTCAAGATCCCTAGAGCAGAATGGATGATGGAGAGACCAAGAACAGCCTTAAAAATCTTGCCTCAACCTGCTTTTGAACAGGACAAACATCCAATACCAATAAAGACTAGAGGTCTGTTTCTGATGTTGGGGTCCATATATCTGCAAGTCATCTGTCTGTCTCATAAAAAATAAATAGAATAGGGAGATTAGCTTGGAAATATTTACTGAAAGATTGTCTTAAAAACAAGGAATAGAAGAGGTCTGTCAAAATTATGTATTCATATGGAGAGCTGGGTGGTGCACAGGAGTCAGTAGAGCACAGCTTTATTTTCCACAAAGATGAGAACTGAGGAGAAGGAGGTCAAACCTCATTCAAAGTCCATTCAGGCAAAGCGGGACTGAATTCACCACATTTGACATTCTTATCTGAAGAAAAGCTGCAGATGTTAGATAAACCACTGTCCAGACAAAAGCATAAGAGGCAAGGTGGAGGACAAATGCCAGTGACAGGTCTATTATGGTATTCATACAACTAGAGATGTCATCAAGTCACACATGGAGCTGTCAGCACTTTGAAACTGACAGATTTCTGCAGCTTACCAAAGGCTGTCACTCTGTCACCTGTCATGGCAGGGAGAAAAAACTCAGACATCTTGCCTTTGTCACTCAAGCTTTGCTACAGCAGAGGTCTAATGTGATGGATCCTTATGGAAATCTGCGGCTGGTTTACATAACAAACAGAGCAAGTGAACTTGCATGGTACGTGGGAGATCAATAGAAAATGACATTATTTGAGCTTTAAACACATTTAAGTTTTATCTGTCTATAAAAGAAATGGTGTTTCTATAAAAGTAATGGTGTTTGGCTAAAAACATTGTGTTGATATACTGTGCAACCCGCTAATTCCCACAGGCCCACCTCTGCATGCAACCATACATTCACAGGATCAGTTCAGACTAGGTCAGTTGATGCCTGTCTCATCTGGAGCTCTAATACCCAAGTTTACAGTTATCTACTGCTGCCCTCTACTGTCTAACTGCAGCACTTCAACATAAATGCGGCATGCGCATGGTGTTTCAACTGGTTCAAAGAAAAACCTCCCATACTTAAAAAAGTATGTTGTATGTTCTTGTGGCTTTGCATTACAGGTCTTATGACATATCTTATAACAGCAATGACACTTATGTGCAAAGGACACTTTTTATATCGGCCTATGGTAATCATAGATGTTTTTATATTACATTCACTTGAGGTAGAAGAATAACATCACAAAATATGATGGTGGCTAATAAAACATATCCAACTACCTCTGTCACGGACTTAAGATGGTAGGCCTATACTGTGGGTGAGCCTTATTATAGATGTGTAGCCATTTATTTCTGTCAATTCATCACATGTCACACTTAACTTAAATATTTCACACTGACAAACCAAAGACTAACTTTAAATAAAAAAAGCTGTTGATAATGACTCCTATACTAATAGGTAATCTCAATAAATACTGGTCGACAGGTGTCGATTCTTGGGCGGCAGTGCTCAACTATCAAAGTTTCGGGATGGAAATCATTTTAGACCAATCACAGTTCGGCAGGAGACTGGTGTAGCCAATCAGATTGTCAGGTTTGTGTGTGGGTGTTGCCCCACGCAGAGTGCGGTGGTAGCGGCGGAGTGCATCCATCCTCCGCGGCCCGGCGAGAGTTCGGTTGAGAGGGTGCTGATGGTGGGGGAGTACCACTGATGAGAGAGCGGGCCAAACAAGGGACTATTTTAGCACAGATTGGAGGACTATTACCTCTGTCTCCTGGATACCAATTCATTCCTGGATAGTTTTTCTTTCCTGCTGCGTGTGGTAAGTCCAGTAGAAACGCTAGAGTGGGTTTTTCAATGGAGGATGCAAGGGTTAGCAGCAGTTATGTTAGCTAGCGGATTATTGTGCCATGACTTTTCAATGATGGAGGACCAGGAGCTATTGCTAGTGTTAGCCGGTCTGTAATACCAAACCTTTGCTTTGCATATATTTTACTTTGATAATTAATTGTTATCTGTGTTGCAGAAATCTGTTGTATAAGATAAACGCTCACGGCGTGGTCATTGTCCGCCTGCTTTTATCCCCATTTATCCAGACGTCTTTTGAACCACCCACACCCATGATGGGCTGGGGAGGGTGCTCAATTTATTTAAAACTTATATTTACTCCGAAAACATACAGTTTTATATGGTTTAATAAACTACAGTTTATCGTGGAAATACAAACAGGCCAATAAAGCCCTCTGTTTAGGTTTAACTGCCTAATCCGTGTTGTCGTCCTTGCCGCATCTTTTTTTCAGCGGGTGGGATATAAAGCATAGCACGCCAACTTTGAGCTAACGCTAACAGGCTAACCTAGTGCTTGCAGCTGTTTGGACAGGGCCAATATTTTAGCCAGGGGAGCCCTCTTACAGTTTATATATGCAGATCATTCACTTAAAGAGCTCACAAGCTACGTTTCCCAGTGTCTGTGGGTGACTGAATGAAGCTAAAAACATAACAGGGGCGCAACTAAAGGCGGTCTACATACGGTAGTTGAACAGGGGGCCATGAAGTAAGGGGGTCTATAAAAGAGCATGTCCTGGAGATTTTAGAATAAATATATATATATATATATTTTTTTTTTTAAAATAAATTTAAAAAAAAGGTAGAAAACAACACTTAAACGAACAGATCATGGCAGAACTTTACTGGAATGAAATTAACAAACTAGGATTATGGTAATTCTTTCAAAGTTAAATTTAAATATATATTCTTTAAAGTAACTCGTGTGACTACCCTTACACCTCAACTATTGGTTCTCAGCTCCCATAGGGGATGCAGTGACAAGGCAGCTAGCAGCCGCACTGATCCCCCCACCTCATGACCTGACCCAGATTTGTGCCTGACCAGCGTCTGATTTAAGCATGTGGCAACTGTAGGTTAAATATCTGTGAGCTATCAGGACGTGAGGTTGTTTCAGTTTGATAAGAAACTTGAATGGTGGCACAGTGAGGGCTACCATTTAGGCTTCTTGCCAGGGCAGCAGCTGCTGATGGCATCAAGTGCCAAGTTTCATGAATTTATTCTGCTTTGCCCATTTTTACAAAATACTATAATATCTCTGGGTTGGGTTAATAAATACACAAATAGAAGTGGTGACACATATTCTGGATAAATCATTTATAACATTTTGAAACCAAGCAAATATGGCTATGTTAAGTGTTTAAATATTTAGAAGTGTATTAGAGCAGAGCAAAATAAGATATCTGCCATTGACATTTATTTTAAGAACAGGCTACAGGCTTTCACTTGCACATGTTCCAAGGGTTGCAGTAGATTTGGGTTGTTCACATGGATGGCAGAGTAAGGATATATATTTTCCTTAAGCAGACTGAAGATACTCAAATTCTTTGTTTACATATGGTACAGTTGGAATATATGGCAATAAAATGCACATTTTTGTGGATTGGATTTTTATGTAATTATAAAAAGCTGATTTTCATTATGATTTTTTTACATAAGCTATTAATTATTTGTTATATATTTTCCTGGTATGTATGCATTATAAATCACACTGAATACTTTGAATTTCAGGTGGCCTCTTGGGTTGTGCCTGTGGTTCCCAGCAGTAATGTCACAGAGAAGTGGGCAGGAGGACCCGGAGAGGTACCTCTTTGTGGACCGCGCCGTGGTCTACAACCCGACTGCTCAGGCCGACTGGACCGCCAAAAGGCTAGTGTGGATCCCATCAGAGAGGAACGGCTTTGAGGCGGCCAGTATCCGTGAAGAGCGTGGAGATGAGGTGGTGGTGGAGCTGGCAGAGAACGGGAAAAAGGCTGTTGTCAACAAGGATGACATACAAAAGATGAATCCACCCAAGTTCAGTAAAGTGGAGGACATGGCTGAGCTGACCTGTCTGAATGAGGCGTCAGTGCTTCACAACCTCAAAGATCGCTACTACTCTGGCCTCATCTATGTAAGTCTCTACTCTAACATCATATATGACTCTATATTTTATTTTTTATAAGACATTGTAAACCTTATGAGTATGTCCTATTTATTGACAAAGGCCTACATTACATTCCTTTCAGGCTGCATTGTCAGAACATGGTAGAAATAAAACAAAACAAAAAATACTAGCCAAAGCAGAGCACTATACTGAAGTGAGAGGGTTCAAGCTGCCAGTCAGAGACATTTCACACTAATGTCCACTTTGTAGGTGAGTGTGTGCTGGAACAAGGTGCAACATGGTAAGCTCTGTCATGTGGTCACCTCAGACTGATGGCTTCCTGCCAAGAGCTTGTGCTGTCGCTTTGAGACTCCTGAGAGCAGATGTTGTTTGTAACAGCAATAGACCAGTGATAACCTTGAAGAAATAAAGAAAATGAAAGTTAGTAACTAAAAAAACAGTCATATTGCATAATCTTCAAGCTTTAGTGTGATGGTAGCAGTCTTTCTCCTACACAGTGCAAATAATAGATTCCCACACTGTTCACTTCGAGATCAATTTAGCATTTTGAGCCAGTGCTGAGTCACACTGTAATAAACCACCAGCTCCAAGCTCTTTGTGTTTACTGATAACCACCCATTTACATTTCAGAAAGCTGCTTGTGTGAGAAGCTCATATTCTTTGTGGTTTGCTCTAAATGCTGGATTAATTGCATATGACTGGTATCTCATAGCCGTTGTATTAGTTGAAATGTTTGAATAGGACTTGTGTGTTAGTTTATTAGCTCGGTGGCAGTGATGATGGTTGTGAAGAACAAGGCTATAGTGTTGTGTCTCCCTTGAGGACAGGTCACTCATATCACAGTGAAATAATCTGCTTTTTAAAAGCCATAAGTAGCATAATTCTGAACCAGTATTGATTTATTAGTTATGGTAAGACAATGTTTGGTGTTTAAAATGCTCTCATTCGCTGACACTGAGTTGGGCGGTACACTATTTCTCTGCTGTTTGTCAGCTCTCATTTCAGGAGATGCAAATGGATTATTATTTGCTGCTCAGTCACTTAAGCCATAAATAAATACATTATAAAACTACAAATTGAAGATCAGAAGTAAAAATATATACACCATCAGCCACAGATTTGGAGATTCTCACTTGAACTTAAATGAATCATTCTCCTCAAAGGCCCCATGTGCTTAGCTAATGAACAAGGAGCTTTTAGAGGTTTGAACATTCACATACAAGTCTGTTGGTCAGCTGCTTCAGCATTCCTGACTCTGCATGTTTACAAATCCACCAAATCAAGCCAACACAGCGTAGTGCTGACATAACCTCTCCTGTCCATCTTTGCTCTTTGGCAGTCGATATAGGTGCTGTAATACAAAAATAATACTGTGAAACAGGAAACAGAGAGGGCTGGACAATATCCCTTTTCTGAACATACCATTCACAATCATAGTTGATCGAATATAATCCAACCCAGTGACTCAGTAAAAAGGGGTAAGAGATGTAGCAGTAATGTCAGGGCACTGTATTATTGAATACAGGTCACTATATGCACATCCTTTTGTTGCATTAATGCAGACTACATTCTGAAGCAAATGGAGGGCAGCTCAAGGCTATGTATGTCTGGCTTCTTGGATTAATATTAAGCTGTATTTTTATTACTTTGGTTAAAGAAGAACCAGATTTAGCTCACAATTTGCATAAAGTTTAAGTCCTTTATTTCTGTAGCTCTGTCATCTTCTTTGTTGCATGTAGCGCTGTCAGGGCTGTAAAAATGAGTCTAGCTCCCTTTTACACACCGTGATGACAGGTTTGTCACTTTTGGTGTCAGATTAAGAACACGTCAAGTACAAAACTGTAAAACCTGTCCCCATACCAGATGACAGAAAGAATAAAATGTTTTAGTCTATTTATGTCAGACTTGTAGGTAGAGCTTTTGTGACTGCCCTGATTCTGTTCCCAAATACCAGGAAAAAACTTGAATTCTCTTAAACACTGCATTTGTCGGGACTTTTCTGGTGGTTGCCTAAGTGTTGTTATTTCTAATGTTTACTAAAGTTCCTCAGGATGGTGGACACCTGTTTGTGCTAGACTTTCAGCTGTTAATTCTCAAAGCTCCAGTCTGTTAACCCGCTCAAAGTAATCTACACAGGCATGTTAAGAGTCACTGCAGTTCACCTCCAGCGGATACAGTTAATTAATTTGAGACTGAGAGGAAAACATTATTGTGAGTGGACTTTCCAGACAAAGCGACTGAAGTGAAGCTGCCAGGTTTTGTGCGTGTCTTCAGTTTGCTCTCCTATAATCCCCCAAATACCTCCTGGGGTGTTCCACCAAGGACAGCCAGCTGAGTCATCCCTGGGCCTTGAGCCTGCCACCATGCTGGGACAGGACACTGATCTGTCTGCTTGGCACAGTGCCCACCATAAGGGGCCAGAGAAGAGGGTATTATGATGAGGGTCCCGGCCTGACCCTTGTACGTCAAAGCCAAGTTCATGTTTAATTAGTGTGACTATTTTGATAATCATTTGGCAAATTTTGATACAGTTTAATAGTGTTAAACTGTTCATTAGGACCCAGAACAGGGGGAAGGTGGGAAAAGGCTGGTGTCCATTTGCTGATTGCTCTAAAATAATTCACATTTGCTCTTTATTTTACGGAAAATTGTTTTATAGTTATATTTTATTTGAGTTCAGAGGTTGAACTTAAACTGCTAAGCATAGATGTATAACACAACTAACATATCTACTGTAAACTGCCCAGTCAGTCTTTGGTTCATTTATGCTTATTCTCAACAGCAGGGCGCCACTGTACACCTGATCAAGGCTGCCAATTTGTCCCGTCTGTTTATTAAACTTAAAATATAATATCTAGGTCTAACCAGATATTAGACATTGATTACTCTGTCTTTAGTTTGCTCGTTAATGCTGGCAAACACCACCCCCTTGTCCATCTCATTAAGGAGAGAGACCCGTCTTTCATTTCCCTTCATTTAAGGGGTCCTTGTGATGTCCTCTTTAGCCCTCTGATGCATTTCTAAAGTCTAAGAATTGATCTGGTGTCCATTGTAAGTGATGTTTGTGGTTTCCATAGTTGAAAAGTGTCCTGAAAGACAAGTGCTGCAAAAATAAATAAATAAATAAATAACAGCAACACACACGTGGTATATGAAAACATAACCAAAAATCTGTGTGTGAGGTCTATATTTGGTGTTAATAATTTTGTGTGCTATTTTAACAGGGCTGTTTTTCTCTTGGTTTTTGCCATACACATATACACACAATAGAGTGGTCATATCAGTATTGTTCCCTGCTAAATCTCTGGGTTAGATGCTTTTGCTGCTGTCTGGGGGCCCTGTGCTGCAATGTCACTCAGAGACAGCAAAACTGAAAAAAATAAGGGGCATGTCAGGGATTAACCCTGTCCTGTCCTGCCTCATTCTGTCTGCATTTTACTGCTGAAAGACCCATAAACAAGTCGTGGATTAAAATGACATTCTCTTAGTGTCTGAGCCTTGTGCAAAACCCGTTACCCCTAATTCTGTATATTTCATCTTCTTTTATTACATAAAGAAGTCCTTTTTGGTAATGCTTGTATTTAGTGTAATCTGTTCAAAGCCATGTCACTGTATTCATAACACTCTTCTGTGTAACAGTTTGGTTTTACTTTAATTATATTGTTTCTTTGTACAGACATACTCTGGTCTCTTCTGTGTGGTCATAAACCCTTACAAAAACCTGCCCATCTACTCAGAGAACATCATTGAGATGTACAGGGGCAAAAAGCGACATGAAATGCCCCCTCACATCTACGCCATCTCAGAGTCTGCTTACAGATGCATGCTACAAGGTAAGTCTCTGTTTGTCTGCTGTATATTTGGATGTCTAATATATAATACATACAAACACCAGTATTCAAAATAAAAATGTAATTAACAGGTCTACTACCCACTCGATGTGATACTGTTGTGATATGTTGATGTTAAATCTTGGTGGTTTCCCAGGTATTTGACTAAAATAAATGGCACCAATGATCACAAGAGGAAGTAATAACATATAGTATATATAATAATTGGTCCCACTGCTAGCTGTAGTACGGGCAGCTGTGCTTTAAGTTTACTGGAAACAATCTATAAATTGTGAGTGACTTCAATTTTGAAATGAGAATGCTTTTATTGTTGTGATATTTTTGTCTTGTCAATACACAAAATAGGATTTGTATTGGTAGCTGAGGCCTGCTCTGCTTCTGGTCTCTTAACTGCCCCTCTATCCTTGCTGCTCTGATGCATTTTGGCACATTTCACATCAAGAGTAAATGTACCTAATGGACAAAGAAGTGGTAGGACATTTTGAAAAATCATTATAAATATGGCTGCACCTGAGGATAGTTTTGATTTTGTTGCTCTGCTGATTCTGTTAAATGTGTCATTAAAAGCAACATTGCTCATTGCATGACACTCTTCTCTGAAACCTATTTGTAGTATTAATTCCATTTATTTACACCTCACGTGTTGTAAATATAAGTACCGTCTGATGTCTTTAAAGATCTTTACTTGAAGTTGTGTTTCCCTCACTGACTGACTGGGATCAGACCAGCCAGAACCATGAGGGTGACCCCATTGTGCGCCACAATAGCCCCTTTGTGTAATCGCGAGGGCCGACCAGTGGGGGTGGTGACAAACTGGACAGTCCCATCAGGCTTTGCTTTCCACATGTTGGTGCACAAAAGGAAGTTTCAGATTGATGACGGCTTTTATCATGCTCATCACTGTGTCACCATAGGCACATGTTATTATCTGCTATTACTGCTTATTTTTTATCAAATAAAATTTACCATTTGTTAAGTTTAAGTCCTCATGTTTTATTTTAATGTTCTCAACCTTTTCTTACATTGAACCCCACTCACTTTCGTTTCCATGGATGGACATAGCCTTGTAGCAACAGAGGCTGGCTGTCAATTAGTGCTGATTTAACACTTGGCATGTTTTACATTTCTTTTGTTGAAAATATGAATGACCTGTGCCCTTGAGCTTGTTAAATGCTGTGTGCATGTATTGGCCATGTGCTCCTTACATAGGCCTGTAATGTTTAATGTGCTGCTGCTCCAACCCATTTCCAGTTATGATCATGTTCGCATTAACAGTGTTGTGTTTGAAAAGGAGGTTTGTAGGTTGGAGATTAGTGGAAGCCAGATGCTGTTCAGCCATGGCCCTGAGCGTTACAGCAACCTGGTAATAGCGATATTAGTGATATCCTGCTGCTCTATGGATCAGTGTTTCCGATTTGTGGCTCAAGTTCACTTTAGTGTTTAATCTTTATAACATTAAGATAAATACAGAGGCTTGTCATTGATTTGCAACAAAACTAAAGCTTTCAAAAATGTATATGGTATAGTATCAATGTTCTCTTATAACTGAATGGACTATATCACTAGAGTATGCCCCAACCCCAGCTTCTGTGTCCTCAGAAGAAAATGAAATGCTGTGCTTTTTGTGAGACATTCCACACTTTCTTGACTTTGCCAGTTGCCATTTGAACCATAAAAAACTTACGAGCATTGGGACTGAGCAGATTGTCAAATCATATTTACAGCTAAGGGGTGTCTAAACCTTAAGGGATGTGTTAATTACCTCTACACTGCTGTGATGTCAGTCAGTGCTCATATCAGGGTTTAAATGAGGTGTTGCCTAACAAAGGCGGGGTGTGTGTGAGCAGACCACTGCCACAGCCAAGGGCACATCTGTCAATGATTAGTGGTCCACATGCTTTACATAATGCCTCGAAGATTTAGCAAATACGTATATAACAGAGATAGTTTATCAGTTTACAAAATCCTGCTGCTTTATATCTGATGCACAATGTTAAGTGATCTGATATATTTCCAAATATTAGTCATTTAAAACGAGGTAGAGTTGTGAAGGAGGGGTCTTTGTTTTACCTCAAATGTAAAAAGATTTTTCCTTGTGTTTAATCAGGCCATTAGGTCAAGCTAGCTTGATCCATCTTATCCTAGTGAAGTATTTCACAGAGCACAGCTGTTTGATTTCACAGAGAAAGCTCCATTTATATCAACAATGAACAAAATGGTTTTTATTAATGAAATTTACAGTAGATTAATACAGTCAAGAAGATGTAAACAAAAGTCACACTTTTTATGAATGTTATGTTATATTTGATGTCTGACTTTTGGACTTAAAAGGTAGGAGGGTAGAAGATGTTTTGTCCCTGAGCTAAAAGACTGTGGGTCCAGCCCTATTTTAGAATCCTATCCTTAAAGCTGTTGCCCTAGATGTAGCTATGGTTTGTCAAATCCCACTCTTTCCCATTAAACTCTAACAGGTTCCCTCCAATGTTATTGGTTATCTCCCTGGATATATGAATATATGAATCTGATTGCAGGGCTTAAAACATTTTCTCGACTGGCCTTATAGCTTCACTTTATACTGTATATTGCAGATAAAACTAACAACCACATCATCACACAAACACACTTTATCTTCTGTTCAGATTTCATTACAGACTGTCTTCTCAGAAATGCTCCACAGAGGAAACTGAACACTCTCCATTGCATGTTTCCATCAGAGCTTTCTCAGCTTATACACAAGTCTGGGATGTGCTGATGCCATTGGTTTTATAATCACAAACCCAGTGGATAGCTTAAATAAATGACTTCTCTGACAGCCTTATTGACAGATGCTTATATGTTATGTAGGGAGGCCCAAACCCTTCAGCCCTTTGTCTAATCCACAATATTTTAAACAAATATATATTTAGTCTGTTTTTATATTAAATGTGACGTGTATGACTGCTCTGACACATTAAGATAATAAACAATGGTTAGCCCTCTGTATTTTTAATGTGCATTTTTGCTTGCTGATAATGATACTTTAGACACTGGGGCTTTTAAAAATCAGCAGTCAGTGTTTTATTGAGATTTATTCCATTGCTGTTGCATTAAGTTCGCTCAGCGACAAATCCCATAATTGCCAAAGGGGATCCTAAACCACTGTTTTATTTTTATTGGCAAGTCAAATTTATGTGGTTGCCCATCGTCGTTTTGCAGCCTTTAAAGCATGTGTTTTATTCGTTGGTTTGGTTAGAAGGTTGTGGATGGTAGGTAGATCAACACAGATGATTTTTCTTGCTTTTTTGTTTGATTAACATTATTAAGTTACAAATGTCTGTACGTGTCAAACTGGCTATTGAGACTTAGATCAGTTCTGTATTACTGTGGATTAAAAACAAAGTATTGATTTTAAATTTCCTGTCAGTTTTCTTAAAAATGTGTTGAAAAAGTGGTTGACTGTAGTGTTTTAATATATGGCTAATATATAAACATGGCGTTACTCTTTTTTGTGAAACTTTTGTCCCATGAGACATTTTGGTAAGCTAGATTAGCACACAGAGCATTTTTTGAAGTGAATGTTTGCACTTAAGTGTCACTTCTAAATACAAGCATTAGCCATGGCCTGGGCCACAGGCTCACAATCAGCGGAGTATCATGAGCTGAAATTATACTGCCTCCCTCTCCTCTTTTATAAGAGGCACAGAAACCACAGGCAGCGCTGCTGTGTTCACGTCAGAGCCACAAGACATCCCTAAACTGTTTAGTACCAGTTCAAAAGTCCACTGTAACTAATCCTTTCTATCACAGTTTTTATTGTCCCTAGTATTGCCTGCAGCAAGTGTGCCAAATGACACTGTTTTTTCAATGTAAAAAAAATTTTTTACCCTGACTTTCTGAAAATACTGAAGAGTCTTCACTGTCCTAAGGCAGAATGGAGTCATGTGAAGCTGGCAGTAACTGTGCCAACTATGCAAAAGCCACAAACATGTCCTTATGACCATCAAGTAATATAACAGAAATAACTGCTGCTGTTTGAGTCATCCTGATGTGCACAGCCTCACAGTCCCCTGCCAGCAATCAGCACTATGCAGTCTGCAGAGGTTGTTAAGGTCGCTGTGATACTGGCTCGATGGTGAATTGCAGTAAAAAGTCACAATGACTGGATGCTGTGAGAAGTGTGTCTGCAGCCAAACAGATAAAGAAGACTTTAGCTCCATGTGTCTAATTCTGATTGCAATGTGACAAAGAGATGTTAAATGGTGGGGGCATTCAGGGCATTATGGGTAATGTGTGCTGCATGCCTTGGACAGCACTTAATGCTTGAGAGCTCCTAGAGGATGAGATTAGCGAGAGTCTGTACTAGTACGCTTGGGTTGCAGGCCAGTTTTCCTTGTTACAGCACTTGACTGCAGGAAATGGCTGGTCCAAATCAGGAAGGCCAGGTTGTCCCTGATGAGCCATCCAGCTGTGTCCTCAGTCACGTCACTACTTCACCAGCGCTCAAACCCCCACTTTCCACCAGGTTACCCCAGAGGAACACTGTCAGCACTTTAGTCCAGGAAGTCTTCACTTCTGGCAGACAGGCCCAACCTGAGACGACATGTGCAAACTGCAAAGTAGAAACTTTCACTTACAGGAGTAAGGAATGCAGCTTCGGAAATATATTATTGACCTGCTGAAAACATTTGATTTATAAATGTTATATAAAGTAATTGTAGGAGGTTGTTGATTATGTTGTCAGAGACCAAATCCATGACTATTGCAGCTTTTAGAATCTGTGGAGGAAAGAGGAGAGCGTTAAGTCTGAGTGAAAGGAGTCTATTGACTTTTATCTAATCTTTGGACTTCTTAGACAGCCATATGACTTGTTGGGAGGTCCTATTCTTGTTGGGGGGCACTTATGGCTGGGTCATGAGTGTGTACTGTTTTCCCATGACGACACTGTCAATATTTTTTCTCCATAAGGCCTCAACATAAACTCTTGTGAACTCAGTTGAAGGTCACAAGACAACATATACCTCAGGGGTTAATACACACACATTAGATATTATTTTTAATTGCCACAACACCAAAAAAGTAACTGCCCTCAGTGCATTGCAAATGAAGATGGTATGAGACATTGCATTATGCTGTGAGTAAGGGAAGCTTGACTTACTCAGATGTCTTTCAGAAAACCATAAAATAAAATTGAGTATCAGGAACTCAGGGAGAACTGTCTCATGCCAAGTTATAGTAATTAAACTCAGCAGTTTCCTATTTATCATTGTAAAGCTGACATTACAGTTGGTTGCCTTATCTCTCGGGTGCAGAGTTTTGACTTCAGCAGTGTCCACCGACTTTTTGGCCTTTCCATTAAGGCAATACCAGTGCCAGTAGTGCAAGTCCGAAATCCCTTGCTTTTATTTCTAAACTGGATCCTTTGTATCTATAACTCGGCCCTCCTAAGATAATGTTTTTAATCAAAAGCACATGAAAGATTTTTAATTAACTACTTCTTCTCTTATTGTCTTCCACAGATCGAGAGGACCAGTCCATTCTTTGCACGTGAGTTTTGTATACACTCACTACCATAATCATATCACACGTGAATGATTTTAGTCTACCAATAATGTAATGTTGTGTGCTCCTGGATTAATTGATTGATAACCTCTTGATGTATGTTTTTGTTCCAAAACATTTCTGTAAATGATGAAATGATGTAAATGAAATTAAATCTTTGCATCCAAATCCTTTTTGTGATAGCATAACATATTACAGCAGGCTATTTATTTATCTTAATAGTTATTAATAGTTATTTAATATAGTGAAATATAGTGACTATTGTTGAGCCAGTAAAGTGAGAATTTCAAACTATTAAAATATAGATTGTGGGCTTTGTAAATTGTAAACTCCTCTGAAGGCCTCACAAGACTTAATAAAGTCAGCACTCCCCACTTGTAGAGTATGTGTCAAGGGACTAGTGAAGGAATTTAACACCAGCAGTTCAAGACCACAAAGATATTGACGTAATCCATCTATGACCCATACAGCACGCTGCTCTCCTAGTCTTCACTCTAAGCCACATCACACTCACTTAGTATGAAAAAAAACAACAATTTTTATGCGCGTCTGGTTTATGCAAATTTGCACTTACTGTAAAACCTCAGGTATGATCTAAATCTAAATTGCTTCCCACATTTGTGCATGGACTGGGTGGAAAGTCAAGGCCAACTTTTCTAGACGCCCTCGCACAGCTGCTTCACTGGACTAACACATAAAATATCTGTTGCATTTTTATATTTTTTTGCTCCTTACTGTGCATTGCTCTAAACTGTATGGGTATGAATCTGAGTTTGATTTTCAAGTATTTGTCTTGCTGTATGTCATCTTCTCCTGTGTCACAGAGGAGAGTCTGGTGCCGGCAAGACAGAAAACACCAAAAAGGTCATTCAGTACCTGGCACATGTCGCCTCCTCCCATAAAGGAAGGAAAGACCACAACATTCCTGTGAGTATCGCAAGCATAAGTCAGCGATGCTTTCTTCACAGTGTCATTCTTGTAAGCTGTATGTGGCCATCATTTGCTGTTTTTTTTTTATCTGTGTAGATATCAGCTTTATAAAGAATTAAATTAGTTATAGAAGTGAGAAATCATTTTAATAGTTGTCACTTTGCAGTCACTGTATATCTTATAAACAGACTTATTGTAGGTGAAAGTACATGCTATTTTAAGGTTCCATGGCTTTGTGTGCTACTTCCATGTGCACATCATCTAACATTTATATTTGTTCATCTGACAAACAGCCAGAATCACCCAAACAAGTGAAACTACAGGCAAGTCTTCAAGCATTCTCATACTTACAATATGCATGCTACACTAACATTTTTTCTTTTTAGTAAGAGCTCACTCAATTAAAATGTTAGTATTAAGTGACTGGTCCAAATATGACAAATTATTCAAAACAACTATATTTGTGCTCTCTTGTCAGCAACAAAATTCAGTTGTAAGTAATTTATAACTCTGGCATGACTACTTAGACTGTGTTTCATGAGCTTTGTGTTGTGGTATATTTACCTGTTGTTCTTGTGATTCACAAACAGGACACATAAGCATGTGCATGTAATTATTCACTGTAGAAGCCTTACTTTGTGTCATCCTGTGCTCTAAGCCCTGTGACATTTAGTTGTTTTGTTATCTCTGGTAAGATACAGCCAGTGACCACACCTGATTTGCTCTATGGGTCATTTGACTGCATAAACTCTACATATCTATAGCTTATAGAGATCATCTTAGTATTCATCCAACTACTAACAACACATTTGTAAGCTGGGTCCTAAAACCCAGGAGCACTGGTATAAAAGGCCAGCTGACGTTGCAAATGAAGCTTACATTGCTTACACTAATCAATCATTTTAGACATTTTCAGTTTAACTTGAAGTGTATTCATGACATTAATGCAGTTTATTATGTCCCATGATAACATTTCAATCTCCCCATGTCCTACAGAGTGGACCCCTGTTCTATGTGAGTAGTATGTAGTTTGTTACCTTTTCTGAATTTACTCACTACCTGAAGGGGTGCTTTACTCACTTTTTGACTTTCTACTCTCAAATGACTAACCATATGCAATGCCTCTCTATTATCACATCTACAACCTGTTATATGAATGCTCCACCTTCGATGCTTTAATACTTTGTGCATGTTCCTGAGTTATGGTCACCGTTAATACAGACAAAATGATTTAGTGTTGAAACGATGTTAATGATAAATTCAGAAATAATGCTATCTTCATTTACTAAACTAACAAATTGAGTCAGTGTTTCTGTTTTATGTAGAACAACTGGTGTTTTTGTTAGACAAAGAGTGACAATGCAGTGAAAGTGAAAGTTGCACTCAATGTAGATGAAATAAGCAGGGTGTTGAATGCCAGTCTAGCCTTGCGGTTGCTTGTATAGACTCTGGATATGCAGCAGCAGTACCACAGGAGGCTGTCATTTGTCTGATGTGTGCTCGTCAGAACAGTAATGTGGGTCATCTTTTAATGCTGCTAAATTGGACCCCACTGATGTTTGTAATCTGTCTTTGTTTTAATAAGTGTACAGCAGGCCATGTTTCAGCAGTAGGTGCCAATGAATAATTTAAACTACCGATACTCCAAGTTGCCCCACAGAGCTTCATTTATATCAAAACAAACACTTTGGTTTGAATCTCACTGTAGGTTTTGCCACCGTTCTGATATCAGGAAGCAGAGCTGTTCCAAAAACTCAATTAAAAGTAGCATATCATTCTCTCCGGTCAAAGATCACGTTACATGTCTAACATCCTGGGCGCTCTACCATTCCCCCAACCCATAAAATTCTCTTGTGTGGAAAATGGCCTCCTCCACTCCAGTCTTCAGTGTATGCAGCTATTTTTGACATAAAGGTAAAATGTTCCTCTAGGCCACAGGAGAGAAATAATGCTGCAGACATTCTGGATTATTATCTTGTCAGAACCACCTTAAAATGCAAAAGATGAAGGGCTAACTGTCTAAACATACATATACATGATAGTTTTTTTTGGTAACGCTTTAGATTATAAATCTTAAAGATTTATTGTAAATATAAAACAAGAAGGCACAAATAATAGACTGAAATTTATTTAATTAATTCAGATATTTTATTCCAAAAATGACAGGTACAACATGCATATGTATAAATCAATATTTGTTCATAATGCAGAGCATTTACAATTCGAGTTAATTGAAATGGAATTCCAATTCCAATGTATAAATTGTAATTTCAATTACAATGTAATTAAAATGTAATGTATAGGGGCAATGTAATCTAATTTCGTGAGGCAATGTAATCTGATTACAGAGGGCAATGTAATTTAATTACAGGAGGCAGTGTAGTACACTCCGTACCCCTTAATTACACACTATGCCCCTTTATTACAGTTTGTGACCAGTACGTCTTAGAGTACTTGCGCTGTAATTACACTGTAAGTAACTGGGAAGTACCGGGCCGTAATCTAAAGTGTTACCTTATTTTCTTTTTGCATAGTTCAGACCTCTTAAATGTATTTTTAATGTATGAGTAAGATTTCATTTAGGCTCAATTTTCATGTATTTTTTGTCTCTTATTTTAAACGGTGTGGTCACTTTCTCTCCCAGCAATAATGATTTTGAAGTTTAAGTGGATTATAAACTTTAAAATCACTATTGATGTTAATTGTTTATTTATAGAAGTTGTGTTAGTCCCATACACTTGAATTAATTTACTTCACAGGAATCATTCTCTGTCTAATACGCTATCAATCTTTAAGTCTTTATCTGCATGCCTTTAATCTTTTCTTTGGTGTTACTCAAATTTTGTGGTTTACACTTTATCCCCAATGATTTAAATGTATTTATTTTATCCTTTGTAAGGGTGTGGACTGATCCTCTTCTTTATTGCAGGGTGAACTGGAACGTCAACTTTTGCAAGCCAACCCTATTCTGGAGTCTTTTGGAAATGCAAAGACAGTGAAAAATGACAACTCGTCACGTTTTGTAAGTTTGAGAAAAGTGGAGGAGGACTTTCACAATTTCAACAGTGGTTCATTCCCTTTTTGAAATTTACTTCAATTGATTTCTCATTTGTAATTCTGCTGTTGATAAACCTTTCTGAAAGTTTGTGATTTTTATGGTATATTTCTTATAGACATATCTCATAATCAGAGGTGCCTGTTCAAAATTAATGACTCTTTTAAATATGACACAGTTTCGGCAAATTATTTTCTTTATATTTGTAAATTGTATTTTTATAATTTTTCAAAGAGTCAGACTTGCTTTGTCAATAGCTCCCCATGATGTAATTTATTTTATCATAAATTTCTTTGTTTACTTCCACAGGGAAAATTCATCCGGGTCAACTTTGATGTAACTGGTTACATTGTTGGGGCCAATATTGAAACCTGTATCCTTTTGTTAAACATTTTACAAGAATACACACAGCCATACACACACATACACACTTTCCTTGACAAACTGTCAGACTTACTGGAAAAATCTCGAGCTATCCGTCAAGCCAAAGATGAGCGCACCTTCCACATCTTCTACCAGCTGCTGTCTGGAGCTGGGGAGCACCTCAAATGTAAGCTGACTCCTATTTTTTTTGCTATAGCTCAATCAAACATATATGCATACCAGAAAGCATTTACACCTTAATGTTTTTGTGTGATTCACTCCACTTTTTTGTCCTCAGCTGACCTGCTTTTGGAAGGACTCAACAAGTACCGTTTTCTGTCTAATGGAAACCTCCCCATCCCGGGCCAACAGGACAAAGACAACTTCCATGAAACAATGGAAGCCATGCAAATCATGAGCTTCGCTCACGATGAGATTCTCTGTATGTTTGCTTGCAACATGTTTTCACTGTAAAATAAAGTAATACAAGTTTCACTGTCACAGGATAAAGAGTAAGGAAAAACAGTATTTAAACAAATTAACAGAGAAAGTCAATGGATTTCATGTTCTAATTAGTTTAGATCCATTTTTGGTTTATTCTCCACTGCTTGCAGCGGAATCCCTAAAGTAGATGGTTTACCATGGTTAACCATTTGTTTAATTTCCTAATCCCAATGAGATTAAGTTTTAATCAAGGTTACTGCTAATCCCTCAAACCAGTTCAGTTTGTTTGTTTGTGAGTTTGTCTGCCTAAACGCATTCATATAATGTGGATGAAGTTATGTCTTATTATAGTAATTTTGTTTTCACTGCATTCTTACATTTATAGCCATGCTGAAGGTGGTGTCTGCGGTGCTGCAGTTTGGGAACATTGTCTTTAAAAAGGAGAGAAACACAGACCAGGCTTCAATGCCTGATAATACTGGTTAGTAAACCAAATGCTGCACCCACATTCACATAGATGGCACTCCTTTTACATCTGCTTTATCACCTCATGGGTCACAGTTCATAGGTCAAAACTGTGTCTTTATCCTTTTCCCCTTTTCATATATATTTCAGCTGCTTGTCAGCCTTTTTCCTGCTTTCTTTTTAATCATCCCATCCTCCACTGAACACGATTTATGTCATTTCTCTCCCCAAAGCCTTCAAACTGCCATTTAACTGCATCATTATGAGGATTTACTCTTGAAGGAAATGGGGCACAGCCGTCGAGTTCCTCCACATAGGAACTGGCTCTCTGGAGCCACTGTTTTTTGGCTCCAAAGAGCAAGAGTCTCTTAGTAACAATGCAGCTCCCCCAGAGTTTATTTTTAGTGTCCTGGCTGATCTAAGGCTCATCATTGTTTAAGCTTCACAACTTGCAGTGATCATAAAATGATATTTGTCCTTATAATAAATGTAAAAACACATTTTGTTTCTCAAGTGATTTACCCTGGGTTTCTATTTTAGCTGCTCAGAAACTTTGCCATTTGCTGGGAATGAATGTGATGGAGTTCACTAGAGCGATCTTAACCCCAAGGATTAAAGTGGGAAGAGACTACGTCCAGAAAGCACAAACAAAGGAACAGGTCAGTCGGATATGTTTATTCTATAACTTTTTTTCCAGACACTTAAAGGAAGAACAATTGCTGCACTGTGTAGTATCAGCAGTTCAGTGACGTATAGCTAATTATACCAGTGTATTTACACTTTGCTGTGTATGTACTACTATGCACACTACAAGAAAGAGAAATATAAACGAGTGAATTTGTTATTTGTTAAAATATCTATCATATCCTCAAAGTCAAAAAGTAGGTTTTCTGAAAGTAATAACAATAAATGTGTTTATTTATGTTAATTGTTTTTTTCTCCATTACTACCAAGTTTTTTTGAATATTAAAATGTCAGCTTGGAGGGGAGAGCTGACTGTTCAGTTTGTAGTAGCCTTATTAGATCGGCAGCTTGTCTTTAATACTGTATTTGCAGTCCTGGTTTATGTGTGGGTCTTCAGAAAACAGTTTTTTACTCTTGCTCTGCTTTTCATTCTTTGTGCAGGCGGACTTTGCTGTTGAGGCCTTGGCCAAAGCAACATATGAGCGTCTTTTCCGCTGGCTGGTCCATCGCATAAACAAAGCTCTGGACAGGACTAAACGCCAGGGAGCATCCTTCATTGGCATCCTTGACATTGCAGGTTTTGAGATTTTCCAGGTATAAACAAAGTTATAATTACAAAATAATTGTAAATCTGGCTTGTTTTTAAATTTGATATTTAGTTCAAATCTAATTATTTCTAAATCATTTTTAACTTTCCTACAGTTGAACTCATTTGAGCAGCTATGTATCAACTACACCAATGAGAAACTGCAGCAGCTGTTCAACCACACCATGTTCATCCTGGAGCAGGAGGAGTACCAGCGGGAGGGCATCGAATGGAGCTTTATTGACTTTGGCCTTGACCTGCAGCCTTGTATTGACCTCATTGAGAAGCCGGTCAGTGTAAAAGACTGGCTTTTATAAGTTCAAGAAAGTGATGTTTGTCAGACAAATATTAGGTCTTGATCATTCATTATTCATTACTGAAATATCAAGCATTCTTCTCTTCTTTGTTGTTTTTCAGGCAAACCCACCCGGTGTTTTAGCTCTGCTCGATGAGGAGTGCTGGTTCCCCAAAGCCACAGACAAGACCTTTGTTGACAAGTTAATTCAGGAGCAGGGGACACACTCCAAGTTCCAGAAACCTCGCCAGCTCAAAGATAAAGCAGACTTCTGCATCATCCACTACGCTGGCAGAGTATGCTTGCTTTTTAGTTATCACATTAGTTTTACTCATCACTCTGTTTTGTTTTGTTTTAAATAAAGAACATCTAAATTTATAGTCTTTGCTCATTACAGGAAGCCCTTTATAGTTTTTTAGCTTTGATGTAATACAAAACCTAAATTAGTTACTACTTAGTAGATTTTCCAAAAATATTTACAGTCAGAATTAATAGTGAGGCTTGATCCAGTCATGTTTGGGGGAGATTCTGAAACCAGGTTTGATTTTTGTGACATGAATATGGGTGAAATAGGTCATCATCATACAGCATTACATCCTACAGCTTTTGTGACACTCAGAGACATGCAGTAGCACATCTGCTTATTATTAGGTGTACCTTGTCTCAGTGGAAAAGCAGAAGAACATCTGCTGAGAGTGTAGAAAAAGTTTCATAGTCAGTGTTGATTATATTTATGGTAGATTTACAAGCCTATTACCTTATATAATATAAATGCTAGGCTTGTATATATACAAATGCTGTAATAATTAACTTCTGTCATATGTTCTTAAATATGAGTTTATTCATTTTGTGCTCATTTCATTGTTATCAAATGTATTTTTTTGCTCCAGGTGGACTATAAAGCTGATGAGTGGCTTATGAAGAACATGGATCCCCTCAATGATAATGTAGCTACACTTCTGCATCAGTCGACAGACAAATTTGTTGCAGAGCTATGGAAAGATGGTAAGTTTCTTTAATGTATTTGTGTATTTTATAAGTATTACAAAGATGGTGATGATTGGTTTGCCTGTTGACAATTAACTGCTACATTAAAAATGTCTCTCACCCTACTAACAAACACAAGCTGCCAGTTTTGCCAGCTCTTAACATTGCTTTGTGATTTCAATTAATTTGACATCACCCTCCTTCCCCCTATCTTTCTCTGTGTTGTAGAGATTCAGACCATTCAAAGGGCTTCATTCTATGACAATGTCACTAGTCTGGATGAGCCTTCAGGTGAATGACTGGGCCGTGCTGTAGCAGACCTGGGCCAAAATAATTGCTTAAAATCACCAGCATTGAGCGGCTTAGTAGCTTTTTGGGACTAGTATTTCCCAGGCTGGTCTAACCTAATTGTAATTTATAATGGAGTATTTTTGCCCAGATCTGGATGTTTGTTCCATGCTTCAGACGGTGCTGTGTCTGTCTCAGCTACAGTAGCTCCCATCTGCTTCCAGGCTGCATGGTTCTCTCGTCTTAACCAAAAGCAGTTTAACTTGAAGCTAAACTAGCAGCTAAACTAGATTAGTCTTCCCTTTAGTCGGACCAACATGCTTTTTTTGAACTTTTTTTGTGCAATGAATGACTCCAAAGGAAGCATTCAGGACCTAGTGTAGCAGGTATAAAATCCTCTTGGCCTTTTCCAGTTTCTCCCTTTTGTTGCTGATATAGCTACAAGCTATAGTATTAGGGCATTTAATGAATCCCACTGTTTTACCGCCTTCGTTCTTAAATTGGATACAAGTTAAGGAAAATTGAAATCAGATGACATTCTCTGTTTTTTCTGTATCAGAGTCCAGACAGCAGGTCATCCTTCACTTAACTCAAATGACTCAAATGACTAATTTAAATTTACTTTACTGGACTCAAAAGTAACACAAATTGAGTAATGAGCCAAAACAATATTTAAACATTTTCGACATCAATGACATCAACAGATTATGTAAATTATTATCTGCTGCATGTTATACTAATGGCATGTAAGATGTTGCAATTAAAATGTTCATCAGAAAAGATTGAATATATTATAGAAAGTGCAGCTGCCAATAATCACTATTTCATGCAAAGTAGACTGTTAAATGGCATGCCTGCAGTGACTACAGTTAGTTTTTAGGTCCACTTTTGTCTGAAGTCTTTTTCATCAGCTCTCATTTATGTCACTGTGTTGCCTGCTTGGTTCCTGCTGATGCTAATGCTCTGTCCACATCTGCAGTGGACCGTATCGTGGGCCTGGACCAGGTGGCAGGAATGAACGAGACAGCTTTTGGTGCTACCTATAAAACGAAAAAGGGCATGTTTCGTACTGTGGGCCAGCTCTACAAGGAATCCCTCACTAAACTCATGGCCACACTGCGGAATACTAACCCCAACTTTGTCCGCTGTATCATCCCCAACCATGAAAAGAGGGTGAGTGCTTCAATGATAATAAATAAATGAAATGATTTGACAACTTGAAAAAATAAATATAAAAATTAGCATGGATTTAAGATGTCAGCTTCCTTTTGTCTTTAGGCAGGAAAACTAGAGCCTCACTTGGTCCTGGATCAGTTGCGCTGTAATGGTGTCCTGGAGGGGATCCGTATCTGCAGACAGGGCTTTCCAAACCGCATCGTCTTCCAGGAGTTCAGACAGAGGTAGTGACTCTTTTAAACTTGTCAATGAAGTTTGGTTCAGACTTTCAGGTAACGTACCATCACCACTAATGTGTTTACAGATATGAGATCCTGACACCAAATGCAATTCCCAAAGGTTTCATGGATGGAAAGCAGGCTTGTGAAAGAATGGTGTGTATTTTTGCCAGTTTTGCCAAGACTTTCATGTCTAGTGTTACATGTTCTCTTGACTACTTCACTGTAATATGTGCAATTCAATTGTATAGATTCAAGCTTTGGAACTCGACCCCAATCTCTACCGCATAGGCCAGAGTAAGATTTTCTTCAGAACTGGAGTTTTGGCTCATCTCGAGGAGGAGAGAGACCTGAAGATCACTGATATTATCATCTACTTCCAGTCTGTGTGTCGTGGATATTTGGCACGCAAGTGAGTCTATATGTTTGTATTTAATGTCACTATTTCCCTGTCATTATATAACAAAAACTAGTTTACAGATAACCATCTCTCTGCAGGGCCTTTGCCAAAAAGCAGCAGCAGTTGAGTGCACTTAAGGTGCTTCAGAGGAACTGTGCTGCTTATTTAAAGCTTCGACACTGGCAGTGGTGGAGGCTCTTTACCAAGGTGAGGGCCAAAACTGTTGGCTAACTATAAAGTTGCACACAGTAGTATTTTTTGCATATGATTATTTTAATTGTATTTTTTTTGCAGGTGAAGCCTCTCCTGCAGGTCACCAGGCAAGAGGAGGAGCTGCAAGCCAAAGATGAGGAACTGTTAAAGGTCAAGGAACGACAACTCAAGGTGGAGAATGAATTAGTGGAGACTGAGAGGAAATACCAACAGGTAGGTAACAGGCAGGTTCCACTGACAACATAACAGACTTTACATTTTACTTGTTACTTGTGTTTTTCTTGGCTCTCTTTGAAAGCTGACCTGTCAAAGTCAATGCCAGAATACAAAATCAAAATATATCACAAGCTGTTTGTTGTTTATTTGCTAGCTCTTGGAAGAAAAGAACATTCTCGCTGAGCAGCTTCAGGCAGAGACAGAGCTGTTTGCAGAAGCTGAAGAGATGAGAGCTCGGTTGGCATCAAGAAAGCAAGAGTTGGAGGAAATCCTGCATGACCTGGAGTCTCGAGTGGAAGAGGAAGAAGAGCGAAATCAGAGCTTGCAGAATGAGAAAAAGAAGATGCAAGCGCATATACAGGTTTATTTGTTATGATTATTTCTTGGTTGGTGGCTGACATCCAGTGTCTGTGAAGTTGCAAAAGAGCAATTGTGACAACAGCAATAATTTTATGGTCTTTGTACAGGATTTAGAGGAGCAGCTAGATGAGGAGGAGGCTGCGAGACAAAAACTACAGCTGGATAAAGTGACAGCTGAGGCAAAGATCAAGAAGATGGAGGAGGACATTTTGCTGCTTGAGGACCAAAACTCCAAGTTCCTTAAGGTAACCATGGAAAACTAGAAATAATAGTTAACATTTTATTAACAATTAGTTAACAAAATTATTATTTTTTTTTTTTCACTATCTCTATTGAAATTTTCTTTGACAGGAGAAGAAACTGCTGGAGGACAGGATCACTGAGATGACGTCCCAACTGGCAGAAGAGGAGGAAAAGGCAAAGAACCTTAGCAAAATCAAGAACAAGCAAGAGATGATGATGGTTGATCTCGAGGGTACGGGGCCTCAAGTAACATTTACACTTTGTGTTGGAAAATGTTGTTTACCCTTAAATGAACCACTCATTTTAGACTATAGATGGTCATCTGATAAAGTCAAGCAAGACATTGTCCTTAATTGAACTTGAATTCAACTTTGTCCCAAACAAGAGGAGCAATGAGTTGTATTTTGTTTCACCTGGATGCACCATGATTTTTTAAACTCACTGTTTACAGCTGTACAATGAGCTAATAAGTCGCAAAGCAGCTAATCCAATAACCATTACGTGTGTCAGGCTGTTAGCAATTATGTGTTTGTGCTTTGTCACTTTCTGTGACCTCTTTGTGTCCTGTATATGACCCCCTTGTAACCTGCCTGCTATTTTTTCAAGAGTTGGCCAGAACAATGTAGTCTGTTACCTTGATGTTAATAAATGTGATCCCTGTTTAGAGCGTTTAAAGAAAGAGGAGAAAACCCGTCAAGAGCTAGAGAAGGCTAAGCGTAAACTGGATGCTGAAAACACCGACCTCCAGGACCAAATAGCTGAGGTCCAAGCTCAGATAGAGGAGCTGAAGATCCACTTGGCCAAGAAAGAGGAGGAGCTCCAAACCGCTCTGACCAGGTCAGTTTAAGAGCACATAAACTGTTGGACTCCTAAAGGTGCCCCCAACACCTGACAAAACAAATCAAAAGTGTTACAATGAAAGGGTAGACCAACACAATATTTAAGAGGAGACAAAGCAGCTGAACCTCTCCACACTCATCATTAGCTGTATTGGACTGACTCAGTATGTGTCAAATTCATTGTGCAAAATATGAAACCAGAGAATACCAAACAAACACATACAAATAAGTAGACGTAAAAGTTCAAATCTTGGAAGTCATATTTTTGCCCTGCAATATTTCAGACATTTTCCTATAATTGCCAGTTGGACTACAAATACTGTTTAATCAGTTGCTTTCTGCTCAGTGTAGAATTGTCACTGCAATTGCACCTTTTTACACAACAACATAAAAAACAGAAAAGAGCGCTGCACTCACTGACTCTTCAACAGCTGCAGGACTTCCAGATGTAGACAGTTTCCCTGACGTGCTCACCTCTGCTCTCGTCTGCCAGCTGCAGTGTTGTCGTCAGCACACTGGCTGAGAGCTTTCATCTTAGATGCAGCCGTGTCTGATTACAGGCAAATTGATGTTGATTGATGTCCTCAGTCTGTGGCTTTATTCGCATCATGGAATAAAGAGTTAGCCATTTCACAGTAGTGGGGAAACTGTTTTACTCATTAGATTGTCTTTAACAATTATTGTGTTTTGGGAGAAGAAAAATGCCTTTAGCAGCTGGAAAACACCTGACTTTTCCTAACTTGGGTTTTTCCTGTTCCTTTTCTTCTGTGGAAAATTCATGGTAACATGTTTAGTCATATTTAATTATTCTGGCATTTAACAGCAGTCATATAAGCTATATTGCGTTGAAGGTCAGTTGGGAGGATTGTCCATGTATTGGTCTGGCTGAAAAGCAGTGCAGGGGTCGACCGTAAACATCTGTCTGACTGATTTCACACACAGAAATCATCAGTTTAGTCACAGCTCTGCATAATTAGACCTTAATTACACTCACTGGGGCTCATTTAATTCAACAGCTCTTCCAGTCACCAGTGTGTGAGCTATTTGAAATGGGAATTACTTCGAGGTGAGAGTCATTAGTTAACAATCTGAGCTGTGTGTTGTTGCTAATTATAAATCTTAGTCATTGTGACATTGACTGGATTTTGTGTGCGTTGCAGTCAGCTTTAAATGTTTTTTTCCCCCTTTATTCTTCCAGCAACAAATAGATCAATGTCTCATTAGACTGTTTTTCAAACTACACCCACATATTTGTCAGGGCTATCTTCACTTTAGCAGACTGTTTACCACACTGCCCTCTAGTGTACACTACCTTCCTTTTTTTTTACCCATTACAGTTCATCTCAGTTCATTTGTCAGAGCCTGTTGTTTGTTTTGAGCTGCTCGCAACAGTTAATCAATCTAATAAATAAATAAATGCCATATTTTAAATCTTTTAAATTAAGCATGTATTTATGTGCAATGACACGTTTATGAAGTCCAAATTAGTCATGTTGTTTTTATCTATATGCTCATCGTGATTAGGATTAAATCAGTTTACTTCAAACAATCTGTGTTTTCATCGTTGAATTTGTGCCTGTGCCCTGTGTGTGTTCATCCAGGGGTGATGAGGAGACGGCTCAGAAAAATAATGCCCTGAAGCAGGTCCGGGAGCTGCAGGCCCAGCTCGCTGAACTCCAGGAGGACCTCGAGTCAGAGAAGATTTGTCGAAGTAAAGCTGAGAAACTCAAGAGGGACCTGAGCGAGGAGCTGGAGGCACTGAAGACCGAACTGGAGGACACACTGGACACCACCGCCGCACAGCAGGAGCTCAGGTAAATCCTTTCTCTCCATTTTATGCAGATGTAGTTGTGTTGGAGCTTTTTTATTTAATGGGGGGAGATTAATTGTTATGTGAGCACAAGGGATAAGACTACAGACTTTTTCCTCAGTTTAAAATATCTCTTTAAATTAGTAAGATGCAGCTAAACCAAACATTTTACTGTTATATACATTAATCTCATCTACCAAAGTGGATACATTTATAACAGCAGCCTTTGACCTGTCACTCTATGATGTCCAAATCCAGAACAAAGCGAGAGCAGGAAGTGGCAGAACTGAAGAAGGCAATTGAAGAAGAGACGAAGAATCATGAAGCCCAGATCCAGGACATGAGACAAAGACATGCCGTCGCTCTCGAGGAACTGTCTGAACAGCTCGAACAGGCCAAAAGGGTGAGACTATTGACTCTAGTGTACCTAAATCTCACATTGTTTAAAATCAATAAAACATCAAATAGAAAAAAATGTGTGGAACAATCTTGGAGATAAGCGAAGCACATATTTAGCGAAAAATGTATCGTAATATTGTTTATTCCTCGCAGTTTAAAGCGAACCTTGAGAAAAACAAGCAGAGCCTGGAGAACGACAACAAAGAGCTGTCGAATGAGGTGAAAAGTCTGCTACAGGCAAAGACCGACTCAGAGCACAGGAGAAAGAAACTTGAGGCTCAGGTGCAAGAGTTTGTGGGCCGTGCCACTGAGGCTGAGATGGCCAAGAGCGAGCTGACAGATCGCACACACAAGCTCCAGGTAAATATCTGCACACTGTACATGTTTTGTTTTTTGTTTTTTTTTGTTCACCTAAACTGTATTGCCCCCTCGTGTGACAAAACCCTTTTTATTCTGTCCTTAGATGGAGCTGGACAATGTGTCGTCCATGTTGGAAGAGGCGGAGAAGAGGGGCATCAAGCTAACCAAGGATGTGGAGAGTCTGGAAAGCCAATTACAAGACACACAGGTAGAGAGACAAGATTTTAACGGATTTTCACATCAGCAGCATATTTTGTTCTCACCTGACGATGTTTCTGTTTGCGGTCGCTGTGTAGGAGTTACTCAAAGAGGAAACACGTCAGAAGTTAAACCTGAGCAGCCGCATCCGCCAGCTGGAGGAGGATAAGAACAGCTTGTTGGAGCAGCAAGAGGAAGAGGAGGAATCTCGACGAAATACGGAAAAGCAGCTGCAGGCCACGCAAGCTCAGGTGTGATGTGGACAATAGTACAACATGAATACATCCAGTTCAATAGACAGACAAGGATCAAGCATTACTTTACTGTTTGTTTTTATCATTATTGTTTAAATCAGAACTTTGCATCCCAAACTTTTTTAACCATATTATTTACACAAAATTGCTCACTGCTTTAACACTTAAATACCATGAAAAACCTACGATTTTACATGAACGGTTTAATTAACGGTAGCACTGTGTTCTTCCTTCAGCTGTGTGAGTCAAAGAAGAAACTAGACAGTGACATGTCGGTGATCGAGAACCTGGACGAGGCCAAGAGGAAACTGCAGAAAGATTTGGAGCTGTCCCACCAGTGTCTGGAGGAGAAGACCATGGCCATGGACAAACTGGAAAAGACCAAATCCCGACTTCAGCAGGAACTGGACGATCTCATGGTGAATCTGGACCAACAGAGGCAGGTGGCATCCAACCTGGAGAAGAAACAGAAGAAGTTTGACCAGGTAACAACTGTGTAACTATATAACACATTGTCAGTTTAGAGTTCAATGTAAAATATGGATATTTTTTATTCAGTGTTTCTTTATTTTCTTTCATCTTTTATGTTTTATTGTATTGTGTGTCATGTTATGTATTTATGCATCTTGAATCTGTTGTCTGTGATTAGCTGCTCGCTGAGGAGAAGACTATCTCAGCTCGCTACGCAGAGGAGCGTGACCGCGCAGAGGCCGAGGCCAGAGAGAAGGAAACCAAGCTTCTGTCTTTGGCTAAAGCTCTGGAGGACATGACCGAGTGCAAAGAGGAACTGGAAAGGTTTAACAAGCAGCTTCGCATAGAAATGGAGGACCTGATGAGCTCTAAGGACGATGTGGGCAAAAATGTAAGTCTTTTCTTACCTTTATAATGATTGTGCTCACATAGTTGAAGAGTTCATTAGTGTTGGTGTCTTTGTGATATGGTTAACAGGTACATGAGCTGGAGAAGTCCAAACGCACATTAGAGCAACAGGTAGAGGAGATGCGGACTCAGCTGGAGGAGCTGGAGGACGAGCTGCAGGCCACTGAGGACGCCAAGCTGCGTCTGGAGGTCAATATGCAGGCCATGAAGGCCCAGTTCGACAGAGACTTACAGGTCAGAGATGAGCAGGGAGAAGAGAAGAAGAGGGCGCTCGTCAAACAGGTACAACACCATAAAAATGAACTGCACTTAAATGTTTCACATTTTTTTAATAAACCTCATCAGGTTTGACATGAGCTGGTATCCTGTTGTCATTAGGTGCGGGAGATGGAGGCAGAGTTGGAGGATGAGAGGAAGCAGAAAACTCTGGCTGTGGCTGCCAAAAAGAAGCTGGAGATGGACCTGAATGACCTGGAGGGTCAGATTGAAGCGGCCAACAAAGGCAGAGAGGAGGCAGTGAAACAGCTTCGAAAATTACAGGTGCACACACAGCCTCTGTAGAAACACACAGGTTATGTTGCACCAGTGCAACTCTGCAAACATTGTAACTTCTGTGTTCCACCGATGACAGAAATAGTTGTGAAGTGATAAGCACAGAATGTAAACATTTTAAGTAAATGCAGTAATACAAAATGAGTAAAAATGTTGCTCTTGTGTTGTGCTGCTCAGGCCCAGATGAAGGATTATCAACGGGAGCTGGAGGAGGCCCGAGCCTCCAGAGATGAAATCTTCACTCAGTCCAAGGAAAACGAGAAAAAACTCAAGAGCCTTGAAGCTGAAATCCTGCAGCTTCAGGAGGTGGTCTATTCCTCTTTATTAAAATACTTGATAAGGAGCACTCACTGTATGGCCGTACCCAAAAAAACGACATATTTAGAGGCTGTGTTTCCTGTGTGTCATTTGTGTAGGACTTTGCAGCGTCGGAGCGAGCCCGTCGTCACGCTGAGCAGGAAAGGGATGAACTAGCTGACGAAATCTCCAACAGCGCCTCTGGAAAGTCTGTCACTTTCCACAGTTCACTCAGAGAAGATATTTAGTTTATTGTCACACAGTGTACTTAGACAATTGATTTTGTTTCAGGTCGTCTCTGCTGGACGACAAGAGGAGGTTGGAGGGTCGTATTGCTCAGCTGGAGGAGGAGCTGGAGGAGGAGCAAGGCAATATGGAGCTCATCAATGACCGACTCAAGAAGAGCACCTTGCAGGTGAACAGTGGAACTTGGGGGAAAAAAATGTGTGTGATGCACTTGAAGCTATTTAGTTTTCTTCTGTCTCCCTTTATTTTTTGCAGGTGGACTCTGTGACTAGTGAGCTGGCAGCAGAGCGCAGCACTGCACAAAAAGCAGAAAATGCTCGACAGCAGTTGGAGCGCCAGAACAAGGTCACAATGTTAACTAAACTAAAAATGAGTAGAGGAATTTTTTTTACATTAAGTTCTTAAACTCAAGTTGCTATAATTGTTTTTAAATCCAACAGGAGTTGAAAGCCAAGCTGGCAGAACAAGAGGGCTCTGTCAAGTCGAAATTTAAGGCCTCCATCACGGCTCTGGAGGCCAAGATCCTGCAGCTGGAGGAGCAGTTGGAGCAGGAGGGAAAGTACGTGTCACTGTGCAACTGAGTCAAGCACAGATAAGCATTTTAATGTGATGTGTTCAGATCACTGTAGAATACAGTATTTGCTTTTCACAGAGCAATCCATTAAGTTCAAAAATCATGTTTTAAAAACACAGTGTCCCACTAAATATATTTAATTTTCATATTAAAGTATTGCGTTAAATATTTGTGTTGAAGCATTTGAAAAATTACAAATAGAAACAGCAATCTTCATTGACCATTTCTCATTTTTAGGGAAAGAACAGCAGCCAACAAAATAGTGCGTCGCACAGAGAAGAAACTGAAGGAGGTTATGATGCAGGTGGAGGACGAGCGTCGCCATGCCGACCAGTTCAAAGAACAGGTGAGGGACCTTGCCTTTGACTTTGTTGGTCCACGGCGACTTTGTGCTGACGTTGGTGTGTTTTGCAGATGGAGAAGGCCAACTCGCGCATGAAGCAGTTGAAGCGGCAGCTGGAGGAGGCTGAGGAGGAGGCGAGTCGGGCCAACGCCTCGCGCAGGAAACTCCAGAGAGAACTGGACGACGCCACTGAGGCCAGTGAAGGCTTGACCCGAGAGGTCAACTCCCTCAAGAACCGGCTCAGGTCTGAAGACTACTGCTGTCTAAATATGTCCCAGAATGCCTTCTGCTTTAATTATTTGTGTTTTTTTCTGACAGACGGGGCGGTCCAGTCAGCACCTTCTCCTCTTCGAGCCGCTCGGGCCGCCGCAACCTCAATCTGGACGGAGCGTCTGTGGACATGTCAGACGATGACGCTGACAGTCGTGCCAGTGACTTCAATGACACACAGCCCACTAACGCAGAGTAAACTCGGGCTTACCCTTCCTTTGGGCACTTACTTTTTATTCTTTTCTGACCCTTACCTGGTTTCTTCTAAATCTGGGCAGAGAGCTCTTTCTGCTTTTATTGTTTGTAGACACTCCATTGGAAGCCCACCACTCTTTGACACAACACAGCCCCAGGACCTCGCGAGCTACGGGGCAAACAGACACTTGGCACTGCCTTACCCCTCGGCACGCTCTTCATGAGTCATTATGTAACACGCTCATCCATCAGGTATCGAGTATCTGCTCAGCTTATTGAGAAAGTATGTAGGTACTAAGTGCTTTTCTATGAAACTCAAGTATGTAACGTTTATGGCACACTGCATACTGGGAATGCAGGAGATGTATGTTAACTTACAACATAGTATTTGATGTTCTGCTCACTGTTTCGTGAAAAGCCATCCCTTAACCATTCATCTCAAAATGGACTCCCAAAAAGAAGCACGCTGTGGCCTTTGGACGCCACTGTCTGGAAGCTTTTGTTGCATGAGTCTGATGTACAGCTTCTTACATCTAACACCAACTAACACCTCGGGACATGCAATACAACAGAACAGACTGGATTTTAATGTATTTTACTGTGAACAAAATGTTGATTTTCTGTCGCTTCATCTCAACATTTAGCAAACGAATGTCTAGCTGAGTTTGAACTGGAAATCTGACAGTGTTAACCCTTTTGTATTATTGACCACTTTGACCACTAGTGTTTCAAGAGGATCTGTGACGTGACGCTGGAATGATACAGAGATGTACAGAACTACACATGGAGTTTAGACTGGATCACACTGAACTTACTGGAAGCACTACAGCAGCCTAAGCTCTACAACTTCAGTGTACACTAAAAACTCACAGCTTTGGCTGAACGTGTTGACTTATTCTAAGGCAGATGAATCTTTTGATTTTAATTCAGTGTTTTCTGCTTAGCCTCAGTTTGTTTCTCTCATGTGTTACCAGAAAGGAAGTGAAAGAGTCTTCAGTGACTTCCAATCCTCTTTTGCATTGTTTAAACTCAAAAACTACCTAGCCACAAAAATGTAAATATGTCACCAACATATTTACATGTTTTTTTTGAAGAGTTTTGGGGAATTCTTTCAGGTAATCATGAGAGAAACAGTTGTGGCCACACTGTGCCATGAGTTTGGACTTTTCAGGCAACGCACTCAAACACTTGGTATTCACAGTTGTCTGAAAATGCTCTTAATGTTTTACTTTCCTTTACATTTTTTAGCAAAGTGAAGATAGTCTGAAGTCTCCTCAAACCAGTTACTACATTTTAGGATTTAAAAATACCCCTGCTTTTTGCCAGGCTCAGGATGGACATCTTTGCCCCATCTTCCAGTGTTAACACTTATATATGTTTCTTTAAAGTGCCTTAGACACTAATAAGAACATAAGTGGGCAAGGATCTCCTCCAAATATAACTCCCTAATAAGATGAAACAGTCAGCGACGCTCCATTTCTCTTTTTTTTTTTTGTATTCTTGCTGTGCTTCATATCATATCTGCTGTTGTTCATAATAACCTTGGGTAGTGTTTGGGTCAAAATCACTATTACAGTGTTATGATTAATTACACAAGAAGTGGCTCTGTGCTCCTCGGTTCCTCAGCAGCTGCACTTTTCCAAAATAGCATTCACAATAAGACCGCTCCGAGAGTGAGGTCTTGGTGATGAAATGATTTTGGCAACGGTCGCGCTGCAAGGGATTTTAATTTGGTTGGAAGCTTTAACATCCACAGGTAGTTAACTTGATTTATTTTTATCCAGCTGGCTGTTGACAACCAGGCATTCAACTGCAAATACTTCACCAGTTACTTCTTGTATACCTGTATTTCTAGGCAGTAATTTGTTTTGTTTTTTTTGTAAAAGAAAAATAAAGCATATTCATTGTATCTGCTTCACTCTTGACCATATCCGTTGGATTTTCATGATTTAACCCAGACCTCAACAATGACATCAACCTACATATCAGTGAGAACATGTAATTTTATTTTCTGAGCTGAGAGCTCTCCTTATTTAACAAAAAAAAACATCGAAGATTTATGTTGAAAACAATCTGTTGTGTTTAATTTCATAATTGACACAAAAAATAATCTACAAAATACCAAATTAGGTAACCATTTAACCACGAAATGTATCTTTTTGTCTCTGTCCCAAAACACAATTTAGATGATGTCACCCACTGCTCCCGTCACAGGACTTCACAATGACATCTGGAAACGTTTCAGGCTTTCTCTGATGAACACACACACTCACAAACAGAGGCCAGCTGACCCCTTCTAAGAGACCTACACATACATCTTTGGCGCCATTCTCGGTGCAGCTGGCCCGGTCTGACACTCAAACAGGACGAGAGGAAGGGCTAGAGAAAGACTCTGGAGGAAGAACGGTTTTGTTAACGGAGGTAATCAGCGAGAGGGAAGGTTTCTCTAACGTCTACTAAGAGAGTCTTGAGCGACATGAACATCACAGCTCCAGAAATGCACTGACGAGTTGAATAGAGGTCGAGAGCCAAGCTATGACTTTGCACTTTTGCATTGAGCGCTTTACAGTCCTGCATAGATCTTTAATCTTATTTTTTAATACAAACTAAGGCGTCAAGTTATATTAAGATGATTCGAGTCAAATAATCAAAATTACAAAAACAAATCTTAACTAAAACAAAAAAATTCAAGTACGCTACAACCTTGATGTGTGCCCTCTTCCTTAATGAATTCTCCACTCGTCAGAAGAAGAGCCTTAACATTTTTTTTTCTTTTTACATTTTCAAGTCATATTTCCACAGAAGGTCCAGTGTGATTTAACAGCACCAAAAACACACTGAGCAGGAGAGGGCCATCAAACCGCTCGAGAGTAAAGAGGGCGTATTCGTTCATACAAGATCATCTGTAACAAAATTAACAGTATATTGTTTCTCTATGTACATACACACATTCAAAAATCAATCTGCGCTCTCTCAAACACACAATGTTTTTGTCCCTGTGTATATTACAAATAATTTATCAACATTAAATTAAGCTACTACTTAACAGTCATTTGTGGGAGCAGAGGTGACCAACAATAAAACTCAACGGACACTATGATTCCCACATTGGCGACAAGACATAAAAATAAAAATTCATTATTCAGTCTAGTTTATCTTTTTGTACTGCAAGAACAAGAGTCCTGGTTTTCCACGTGAGCTTAAATACAAATTATAATAATAACAAAGTGTTTATTACTCTCATCTGTACCACTACCTCGCTCTCACTCAATCCACAGTGATCAAGGTCTGTCTTATGTAAACATGTTGACAACATAAAAAAAGCCAAAACAAAAAAAAAAAAAGGGTCACCATTCACTCTGTCTTGTTCTCATACCCGGTTCGTTAGAAAATACAGTTCAGGTCATAGTTCATCATTGCCACTTGAAGTCGTTAGGTCCGTTAAGACGAGGCAGCGGAGCCCGGCCTCTTAACACCGCATCACGTGAGTCCACGAGAAGGTTCCTATTGGGTGGGTCCAGGAGGGTTTGATGCCGCGCTGCGCTGCTGTTGGTCAGTGGGGTTTCCTTTTCATTTCTCCTCCCTGGCTTTGGTTCGTATCTGTTCGGAGAAGGCATTAAAAGTCAAAGGAAAATCCAGCAGCAGTTCGAAGATCCTGAATATAAATATAACGTTCACAGGATTAGTCTGCCACAACTAAATCAATCGCTGACTATTCCAATATGAAACACCTGAAAACCAGTTTTTACGCATGCATTTAGTGTGCTACGGGTAGTGGACGACCAGAGGCATGCCAAACAGCAAGCACACAAAAGAATCAGAGGTCACAGGCCCGAACGAAGAAATGAAGAAAGACAGAAACAAGAAGGGAGGGAGGAGGGAAGGAGTTTACCTGAGAAAGCAAGCTGCAAGTGAGGAGGTAGGGCAGCCTGCGACCCTGACTGGAGACTCTTGTACAGATCTGAGGAGAGATGGATGGATGGGCGCACGAGATGAGAAGAAATGGCGGTGACAATTGAGACAGATATGGAAATGATGGCGCAACAAAGGGGAGATGTTAAAATGAGAGAGCAGCGACAATAAAAAGAGTGCAGAGGATCAAAGTGAGGAGGCAAACAAGAACAAAAGGTGGAGATGACAGGCGAGTTATAAAAGATGGAGAACAAAAAAGGAGACAGTGTTTTAATATAAAATGAGGACAAGACTCAGAAAGATACGTGGGTGTACTGCATCTTACATAAACTATAAGAAACTGACGCTAGAGTTTCAATGGCTTTTTGTCTCTTCTTCACTTTGAAAATCGATCCAATCATGGCGGAGCTTTTACAGAAATAAAAATCAAAAGCTGTTCCTATAAAGCCGAGGTGAAAACTAAAAAGTACAACACTGGGGACTCTCGGGGTCTGCTAGACTTCAAAAGGCTGAGAGTTCTACATTAATATATTGTTTTAAATGTTATAAGGTCAACATACACTCACCCATCAGGTCGTTCTGTGCTAGAGGGTATCCTGAGTTGGAGCTGGGGGCTGAGCCCATGCCAGCAGCCCCTGGAGCTGCAGGAGGGCTGAAGTTGAGCAGCGGTGGGAACTGGAAGGGCAGTGAGACGGGCACCAGACCTCCCAGCATCCCGAAGCCCAAGGGAAGAGAAGAGGGGTTTCCTAAGAGCGAGGAGCCTGTGGTCGATACCTGAGGGGTGGACAATATTTGGTAATAATATATATTTTTATGGTTTGTCATTACTTCATTATTATATACACATTTTATTGATTCTGAATAGTTTTAGTCATTATTTGTCAAGTGATATTGCAGTTGGAAATTAAAGGTGAGTTCTAGTTTACAACTGAGGCATTTAAGAAATAAAAAATGAAGTTTCTTATAATGTGCATAAGATCTAGAGTGATAACATTAAAAAGGTACGTCAGCAATGCTCACAGGAACGCTAAAAAAACTGTTAGGTCGGGAAAAGAGGGACAGTCATGGAGCTCACCTGTGGGAGGTGGGATGTTGTTGAAGACGTAGCCAAACTTCCGGAAGACGGCCAGCCGTTACCTGCCTTTGAGCCCTGGTTGGTCCCGCCTACAGCCCTGGTTCTCTGCGTGTGATTGGCCGAGGGCGACGGGGCAGAGGGAGGGGGCGTTCTGTTGTTGGAGGTGCTGTTGATGATGCTACTGCTGCTGGGGGTCTGCTTCCCGCCGGGAACACTGAAGGGTGGCCGAAAGGCTTTAGGGGAGTACTGCTGTGTGCTGGGGAGGGTGTGGTGGGTCAGCTGTGATGGGGAGGGGGGCGGAGTGGGCACTGGGGGGCGGGGGGTCAGTTTGATGATAGGGGACGCGTTGGTGTGGGACGCCTTGGTGAGGGTGGCCTGCATTGGGGTGATGAAGTTAGGCTGAGGAGCTTTGGGAGCAGAGGAGTGCGAGGTGTGGACCACAGGGGACGAGGACACTGCTGGAGAGGGGGGGCAGAAGGACTGCAGGGGGTGGGGGGTGCTGGAGCGGGACACTGAAGGGGACGAGGAGGGGGTGATGCTGCCGTTAGCATTACTTTTGGTCACTGCCTGGTGAACCCCCAACGAACCCAGGATCCCTGTTGCACCGGTGAAGCCCCTCTGCTGCTGAGGGGGCAGCAGGGGGGACGCTGTGGGAGGGGGGCGCTGCTTTGGGGGGGATGGGGAGGGGTGGGGATGCATCTTGGCACCGCCCAACACCGAGCCCTGCCTGTGAGTGGGCGATGCCATGGCAACATGTCTCTGATTTGAAGTTTGTCCAGGGCCTTTGATGGCTCCCAAAGGACCCTCTGCAGTCCTTGAGGTCAGCGGCTGCCCCCCCGGGACCCCCCGGGACACACAGGACACCGCTGGAGAGGAAGAGCTAGAAGAGGAGGTAGAACTTAGCAGTAAACTCCCAGTTTTAGCCTGGGACTGCTGCTGCGTCGGGGCCAAAGCCGAAGGGTAGTGAGGGGCAATGGGTGGTGGGGACGAGGTGGGGATCTGCAATGGAGGGGGCGACAAGGGGCTTTCCGAGGGGCACAGGCCTTTAGAGGCGTTACTGAGCAGAGCCAGTGCATGTGAGATGGAGTCCAAAGAAGGAGCAGTCAAGTCTTCGTCCAAAGAGTCTGACAAACAAATGGGCTCCGAGGGCGAGGACGAGGGGGGCTGGCGACAGGACGCCAGAGCTGCCGTGGAGGACGACTGAGACACTGTGGACCCCATGGTCAGGGCGGGCTTTTGGACCCAACCCACCTCCTAAAAAACACACACAAGGAGTCTCAGCATTTGGGCAGAAAGAACAAGGCTAAATAATTTGTCCGGAGTTGTGTCCAGAGAATGTGTCCAATATTAACAACAAGTCACAACAACAGGCAGCATCACTGCTAAGAGACCGGATGCTGTAACTGACCTGAAGGACACAGGTCTACATTATACATATACAACACAGAGCTGGAGCTGTCACTCACCCGCGCTTTAGCCTTGGGCCCTGCCATTACTCTTCTCTTGACCCTGCATCAAGAAAAGCCAACACATTGTTCATCCTTTTCTGTTTATATTTTGCATTAATAAGTGATGTTTGTGGCAAAAAATAAATACTTACATGTTTCCAGTGAGGTGACTGTGAACAGTTAGACTCTCCTTGAACAAAATCCTGACAAAGAGGACAACAATAGGTAGGTTAGATTGGAATAATTTCATTTGATGTGACAGATGAATGCTCCAACAGCTTTAAGGCAGATGAAATGAAATGGTAATTGTCTATAAATAAACATTTGCTTTTGTAGATGCATATCACAAACACTGATGTCTACATTAAAATCAGTTTTTATTACAAAGGCCAATGGCTGTTATACATGACGTCACTCAAGTGCACACAGACCTGGCCTGCATCCAGCCCTTGGGCCACAGTGGTTTGACCTCATTCTCTAAAAAGGCCTTGAGGTAGTCCTCCACTGACAGAGAGCACTGGCTCTCCATCTCATAACAGCTCAGCTTCACTCGCACCAAGCTGCACAACAGGGCCCTGTATAGACAGATACAAGATCAAAACCCAGTCACAACTAGAAGGCCAAGCAAAGCACATTTAACGTCATTAAGGATCAATGTCTGATCAGATTTCAGGGGTTTAAAGTTGTACTCAAGAGACTGTTTTTATGGGATGTGCAAATGTTTTTAGAGAAATATAAAGCTCTGCTTGTCATTTACAGGGAAGTAATTTATTAGGAAGTTAGCTTGTATACTATTCAGATTATACGGTATTTTAATGTTTTCATTAAAATGTTGCATACAGCACTTCTCTCCTGAAAATGACACTTTTTCCAATGAAAATAACTTTACATAAATAAATAACACAACAAAAGTAAATATGAAGTAAAATAATGTATGCCCAGTATTAAGAATTATTGTTGCATGTTGCTAATAATGTGTGCAAGCCTCTGTTAAGGCCTTAATTTTTAAAAAACTTTTTTTTATTTTATAGATAAAATTTGTACACCATGCCCAGAACATTACCTGAGCTTGTCGTCCCAGACAAACTTCTTCCTTGGACCCATCACCCTTTTTCCAGGTTTTTCCTCCTCCTCTTCCTCAGAGCCATTCTTCTCCCCTTCCTCTGACTGCTGTCTGCAGCACACACAGGTTCACAGTTTAAGTCACCACATAAAAGTACATTTGATGCAAAAAGGCTTGTAGTTAGCTTCTAGAAGCAGATTTACTTACTTAGCAGCCTTGGCCATGCAGTCCATGTTGTACCTGGCTATCTGCTCGGGCATCACACTGCACACTGCCAGCTTCAGCTTCAACAGAGGCGTCCGCAAACGGTCGTCCTGTAAGAGTCAAAAACCATCAGAGATCCGAGGTCATGTTGGAAAAAAGAAAGAAGACGAGAAGTGAGGATGATGAGTGTGTGTGTTGGGCGGGGGGTTGTTGATGGCTTTTATCAACAATGCTACTTTAATGGCCCATGACAAAAAAAATGTAAGAGCTGGTTTTCAGTGGCAGTCCTAGTTGCACTAGTCCGCCTACACAGAGCTGAGAGCACTACACATCAGCAAGCAAAGATAGCTGGGGATTAAAAGCTGAATATGGTTGAAAAAGTGGTGAGAGCAGGCAGCTCAAAAGCCCAATCATGACTGCATTCACAAAACAAACCGAAGGACACTGAACAGGAAACTGAAAAAGAAAACTGGAGTCTACAGGTATTTATTTATGTCGTACTGAAGGTGCTGAAAAGGTAAACATAAAACATAAAAAAACAAAACATCCTGTGCCACTTAGGGTCTGTTACTAAACCATCATACTTTCATCCAGTGACCCACTGTCAGAAAACCGTTTAGATCTCCTTACGTGAAGAGATTTTTCTTCCTTCGTGCATAAGCCTCGCTCACCTGGATGTTGAGGCTCAGTTTCTTGAGGCGTTTGAGGAGTGCTTCTTTGTTGCACGGCACGAACGCCTCCATATGTGAGTAGATGTGTGAGCGCACCTCGTGAGGCTGCTCTTGGACCTGAAGCTCAATACTGAAAGAAAATAAAGAAAGCTTGTCAGTAAGATATAAAAAAAAGGTTTAAAAACAAGTGTAGCCTGATCCACATGTAGATGACAGAAAAGAAGGAAAAACAAAAGTGGACAAGGGAGAGTGAAATGAAGCAGGTTATTAGTCTTTACAATAACAGAGAGAAAAACAAAACACTTAAAGCCAGCAGCAGAGGCAGCAAGGGGAAAGCAGTGAAAATGAGAGAGAGGCTAAAATGGAGAAGTGTGCTGGGATTTGGCTGGCAGTGATTTAAAAGCTGTCCCACTCACTCCAGGAGAATGTTATTCATGTCCAGGGTGAAAAATTTCTTCCTGCCCTCTTGATCAAACTGCCTTGAGGCCTGTGGGAGAAAAGCATGAGTCAGCATACCTGCGCAGTACAAATACATATACATATCTGTGATGCTGACTTCACTGACAGAGACACATCTTTGGTGCAGTACGTCTGCCTGTCGACACTGACCCTTATCTGACTCTGATTTATTTATAAAAGCCTCGGAAATGTGCATGCTCTAAAGCTTTTCAAAACAATAAACCATCTGTCTTATACTCTTCTTATCTGCATCCTATTATTTTCAAGATTTCTGAAGATGCTGTTTTATGGCTGTTATGCAATATATAGTTTACATGTTAAACACAATTATTTTGTTTAATTGGGCAAATGTTTTTCATGTTTCCACTGCAATCTCAGAGAGCTTTTAAAAGCTGTAATTCAAAGAGCCCCTGGTTTTAGACAAGGGCCAGTCTTCTGATTTAAGAAGGCTACACTCTCATCAGAATAAACAATAAACACTCCATGCCATTTCCTGTTGATTGGCCAACCTCAGAAACACTACTTCACAGAGCGTCCTCCCACTCAGTGCTACAGCTGACTCACCGCCCGCAGGTCCTCAATACGTTTAATGAGAGGAGCTGGCAGTCCATCGGGCAGAGGCGGAGGAGAGAACAGGCCCCGCCCCTGACCTCCTGCTTTGAGCGATCCGGTACCCACTCCCAGAATGCCATTTTCCCTGGCTGAGACCACAGCATGCTGCTGGTCAGAGTCCAGCAAGCTAAAGTCCAGGTCACTTAGCAGATCCTGAAGCTCCTTCTCATTGGCAGAGCCCAGGAGTGACATGACGGCGGGGTCAGAGGTGAGGTCTGTCAGCAGGAGGTCACCGGTGGTTGTGCCTTGTTGGTTTGAGGAGTTGGAGGCCAACATGTGGTTTGTGGAGGTTGTGGAGTGAGGTTTGTTAGCGAGACCTACAGCAAGTCCATGCTGGGATGGGTTAGGAGTCCGCTTTCGCATCTCCTCTTTCTCCCGCGTGAAGCGCCTGAGCATGGCAGCTAGGTACAGCGAGTCCTTCATCAGCTTCTTCCTCTTCTTCTTCTCTGGCCGGAGAGCAGTCACCCTGCAGCAACAACGCCTTGTGTTCATTACAAATCAGGAATACATTTCACAACAACAGAGCCTTGTGTGTTTTTCTGAGAATCTGAAAATATTTTTTGTGAAAAGCAAATAAAGCTTTGCTCAAAGAAGCTGACAGTAGCACAGTTTAATTGAGGTGCTATACTTTCAACAGAAGCCAAAACAATGGCAATTGGTGGCCTTTAAGGCAGGTCCACACACACAGAGCTGCTAATGCAAACCTTCAAGCCCAAAAAGCAGTAACTTTAACTTACAGAACCATTACTTCACATAGGACTCATCTGTAAACTGAACACAACTGAAATGAATGAAGACTAAATGGATTTAGCTGATAGCTGCTGTGACAAACATACCCTCAAATAAAACATCATAGCCTCCTTTTCCTAATGGCAATAGCTGCTGCTATTTTTGGAAGTTGTTCAGAGAATGGCAATATGTAAGAGTATTGGGCATATCTGAGCGTGACAGCTTCTGTATGTAGCTAGCATGTCACAGCAACTAACAAGTCACAGTTAACACCACTGCCTCATGATATATGTATCAAACAGCACAGAATGCAGAGGAGTATAATGTCACAAAGTGAGGTGGATTATTAGCAGGAAAGTGCAGTGCCTACTCAGTGGTTGCCAAATCCCTGATTGCCCAAAAGGTCAACTATTCAAACTACAATACTAGTGTGTAAAACTAGAAGCAGGTCATCTCAGAAACCAAACTAATACTGATTTGTAAATGACACAAGAACAAGGACTGTTTACAGAAGAGAGAAATAACAGAAAGGCATGGCTTTCTGAACAATTGAACTATGGAAAACATTTTAGCCTACTCAGCTGCTAGTACCTCTTCAATTTACTCTGCTCATTGATTTAAGCTGGGCACTGTGCGATTTTAGAGTGTTTCAAATAGAACCCCAACTCACACTGTACGAGGAAATAGCATACGAGGAAAACCAAAGCTCATGATTTATGTGGTCTTACTATACGACCCCATGGTTTGCCGCGACTTCTGACATGTCAGGATTTCACCCGACCATCCGATTGCCCGTTGGGTGGCTGTTGGGAGGGGTTAATTGCCTCTTGTAAAACCTCATATGCAACACAACAGGGACGCACAACGAACCTCAGCCTGGCTCAAAAATTGACTCACAACGAGAAATCAGGTCAAATTCGGCTGAAAATCGCAGAGTCTATGCCCGGCTTAACACAGCCCAATCATTATTGTCTCTCACTGATACAACACCAGCAAAACAATCCATCAATAAAAATGAGTCATGCCTCTTACCCTTGTTTAGGTACTTTGTTCTTCCTTGTGCTCTTTTCCTCTGGATTTGTTACCTCCTTCTTTTTCCTCCTCTTAACCACCTGCTCCTTATCATTCGGTTTCTGAAACAAAAGCACATGTACAATGGATCCGTTTAGTGCAGCAAATACAATTAACGCTGTGTGAGAGTGCCCTTTGCATCTCCTCTGATTCAGTGCATCACATCTCATTAAAGCTACTCCAAACTGCTGCAAATTGTGCTCCTGCTGGCAGTTCTTGATCATTTCCAGCAAAATGTTCAGGGTAATTTTACCCGGCAAAATGTACGTGAACATTTAGTATTGATGTCATTTATACCCTGAGATGCATCATAATGTCAATGACATCACCATACTAAAATGCTATGGTGGGGGAGCACTATGCACATACAAATATTTATACATATATTCAATGGGAAATATGACTAAGAAGAGCGTTCCAACTGAGATAATTTCACATAGATAAAAAGAGTGATGTGAGAGGTCAAGAGGGAGACCTATTAATCTGCACCACTCCTGATCTGGATTTGACTTGTTCCTATTGCTTTGTAATATTGAGCCGCTGCACCAACACAAACCAAAATAGCAGGTGATTTAAGCCATCCGCACAGTCTAAGCAGGTCAATGAGTGGGCAAATTCATGTTCTCATCCTCACAGTATTCAATAATCAGAATAATATGTATAGATTTTAACCATGTTTACCTAATATAAAGTAGTCCTAAAAAGTGAACCAGAAAGTGTTTTTCTCACCTTGTCCTCTTCTCCCTCTGAGTCAGAGGCTGCTCTGAACTGCAGTGTGCCAGTGTTGATGTAAAATCCCCCAAGCTTTGTGGTCAGCGAGGCAGGCACCAGCTCGTCATACTGAGGAAAATAACAATGAAGCAAAAGAAACAAGAGAAATGGATGATCCTCCATCAACACGATGTTATCACCAGACTCCACATACGATGGGTTAATTTGTTGTTCTTATGTAACAAATTGGCCTGTAATCATCTATGAAAGTGCATTATAACTGAAACAAAGACAAATCATTTTGTGGTATATTGTGTATTAAAATAACAAACGGGTCACACAGGGTGTTCGAGTTTGAAATCATCTGAATAGGATCTATCCAAATTAATTCTGGCTATTATGGCCAGTGAGACAGTTATGTACTCTGAGCCATCAACAATAATTTACCCATGAGAAAGAGTTTAGATTCTCAGATTGGCTGTACAAAGGACAACTGTCCATTTTTAAAAGTGCCCAGTTGGGTTGCACTGAAACAAAACATTAAATATATATAGAGAGAGAGAAAAATTGTCATACTCTACTCATCAAGCAGCAACCAGCAACTTGGGATTGTGATTGGCAGATAAGATGGGAAAGTGGTCAAAGTTTGTTACAGTTCACATCTAAATTTTAATCTGTATATAAGGTAAATAATCTCATTAATAAGTTAACTACAGGGAACTTACAGCTTCAGAGTTGTCAATAAAGGGGTCTGTCTCGTCATAACCAAAACCTATATCGATCAGATCTTGCATTCTGTCCTTTCTCTTCTTGTTTCCTGCATTTCCCTGAAAAAAGAATGACAAAATAGTAAAGTCTAGGGTAATTTTTCAAAAAACTAAAATGACTGAATAAAGCAAATGCCTTAAAATACAACTCATAGCCTTCATGTTTTAATGAGGAAGTGCTAAAGCTCTCATTACCTTAGAAATGAAAGTGTAATGCTATCTTTTCTTTCAAGTGAGATTATAAAAAGGTGCAAGGTGTGGTAGAGTTTGTAGGTATTAGAAGAGAAAGACAAGATGACAATAAAACAGCACAACCAAACTGCTTAAATATTTAAACACAAAGTCAGCATAATGAAATAAAACTCACATATTTATTTTCAAACTTCTTTGCCAAGGCCTCGACCTGGAGCCTCTCCCGCTCCTCGTCGTTGAAGGGGTCACTCGGATCATGAGCTGAGGACGGCTTGGAAGTGTTATTCTGTAAAACAAATGCAATAGTACAGAAAATTAAGAGGTATAACACACATTTGAAATCAGTAATAATCATTTGTTTTTGTTATTTTATTTTGTTTAGTCTGTATTTTAGATTGTACACTTTTTAATAGTCTTCTATTTTTATTTTATTTCATGCATACTTTCTCACAGTTTTTCAAGTGAATATTACCGTGGAATCAAAAAATCTCTTAAGTCTGATTTAGTTTTATTAGTTTAAATAGCCTGCTTCTGTTTGTCTCGTCTGAATAGAGTTAGCTACAGTCAAAGATTATATAATGAATAATGTTTCTTAAACTAAAAAAAACTGCAGCCTCACTATATGGTGTCCTTAAATTGACCCTGTTTTCAGACCTTCACAAAAGGGGTTTGGGCAAAGGATGAAACGAATCTGCAAAAATATCAATAGAGTCTCAAATTACAGTTGGCAAACTTCACACGGGTGATAAACAGCAGCTGAATCATCCTTAAAAAAATAAAAAAATAATGCTACTTCATTCAATGTTTGTGTTTGGGAGTGAGCGGGGAGATTCCCACTCATTTAAACTGTTTAAATAAGATTGTACTATAAATGCACTATAGCCAAATGAGGCATGCATCTCTGAACTGTCAGCTGTGACATTTGCCTCGCTCCCATGCTACATCCTGGTACTTCCATCAGCAATGCTCTCTCATCTATCTATCACCCACTGCAGCCAGAGGGCTAAACTGCATGTGGCATTACAAAGTACTGTGTAATGGCTGTGTGCTACTGAGCTGTTGCTGGGCAGGTCAGAGTGAACCCGACACAGGTGGAGGTACATGATGAGCTTTACATGTGCAAATGAAGGAGAAAAAGATAAACTGGATAGTGCAGCGAGCATCTGAAGTAGGAAAGTGGACCAGACTGAGTGAACTCTCTTAGTAGAGTATCTATTGTGATGAATGGTCATGGCTTGGTTTCACAAAGCTGTCTTAAACCGGATTATATTCTCTGTTTCATATGTTGACTACTTTTGCGCTGTAGATCAATTGATATCTTTAAAACTGCAGAAATACATAAAACTCAATGTGGTGACATTATAAAGAAATAAAGTGAAACAATAAAAGATTTGATCAAAAGTCCAGTCAACTTGTCAAAATAAGTGTCTTCAGCTGCTGTGTTACCATGGCAACAGTCAATTAAACTCCCCAAGTATTAAATTATGAATAATCCCACCTAATTATGGGCCATGTTTTCCTCCATTTTGAGTTAGGTGGTGCCACTTAAATGACTTTTCTATAGCAACAAATTAGTACCAATTGTTGTCAAAAAATTATCACGTAAAACTTAAGATTTAAAGGGCATGTTGTTGAAATAAGTTTATTATTGAGCATTACGTCAGTATGTGAAAATTGGACACCCTGTGAAACAGATCCCAGTTTCAACCACGCTAGTCCACTTAAGGACAAGGTGCACTTCCCCCCCTTACTAAGCAATGACAAGTCCATATAAACACTTCAACATCAATAAAAATAGCTCCAGCCCCAGCTTTTAAATACAACTTAAATCCGAAAAACTTTTACCTGGAGGTTCTGGATGAGTTCTCCGTAATTAAACTCAGCCGAAAAGCGGTCGTCAGGCTCGGACAGAGACAGGTCCAGCCGCACGGTCGCCCTCCTCTCGACTCCAGCCTTGTCCCTGTCGCCGGCTTTACCTCTTGCCCCAGCCGCTGCCACCGCCTCCTCGACCTCCGCGGCTCTGCTGAAGTTGAAGCCTGCCCCGTTCTCCTCCAGTCGGCGTTTCCTGGACTCCGCGGCTGCTCCTGGGGCGAAGGCCGAGAGGGTGACAAACTGCACTTTCCTCGGTTCGGCCATTTGGATGAGCTGCCTGCTGCCTGCCTGCACCTCGCTCAGGACAGACAGCGACAGCGAGGAGAAGAGCTACTACTTCGCGAAACTACTCCAAATTGGTGGGTTAAAGAAGGTTTCGCGAAGCTGCCACGGCTCCTCAGCGCCTAGATGTACGTACAGACATCGTCCGAAACGTACGAATTGATCTCCAGGGGACACCGCGGTCGGGAAAAAGTTGTTTTTTCGGTAGCTACTTGCATCCTCAATTTGCTATGGGACCGAGACATTCACAGGAGCCATCTTGGGTTTCGGGAGTAAATAAAATATCAGTAGAGAGGGGTCACTGCGCATGCGCCTACGTGAAAACCGGAAGCACCGTGTCACAGGGGGGTCATCTTATCCAATCAGTGTCTGCCCCGATCCTAAACCCGCCTCTGTCACAACAGGCGATAATAACAACACTATCACTAGTATACTGACCTTTATAAAGTGCATAACAGAAGGACAGGCTGTGGGATACATACACAACATAATGTTCGCATTCAAACACAGTGTTGCAGCATCCCCTCACAGAAAATAATGCTCCTCTGACCCCTTTCATTCAGTCTATTCAACAAAATGCTGAACTGAGCGTTTTTCCCACAATGGTACAAGCTCACACTCAAACATCAAATCCTAAACGGAAGAAAGAAAGACAGATGATTGGCTTCTTTTCTTAACCACTCCAATAATAAAGCTGATTCAAGAGAAAGGGGCAATGGCCACCTGTTGATAGTCACTGCTCTGCTCTTAATGAAAATAAACTGGGAATGATGGACACTTTTAAAATTAGCATTATGACAAGGCTAATTTTGGTACAGACTGGACTAGTATAACATGTGGGCAGCAGGAAGTGGACTTCTTAAAATAGCCATATCAAACACAAATAATCAAACCTTGGACTTAAGTTATTTTTTTTCTCATTAAAATTAGGATTTAATTCAAATACCTTTAGTGTTGTTTCACCGTGACATGAATATCTACAAATATGCACCACAGTATTTTCATTTATTTCATGATGCTCTATGTAAATTCTTTATAAAGGCAATTTTATTAAAAACAAGAGTTTTTATTTGAAACAGAGTTGTTTAAAAAATAAGTCACATTTTAATAAAGAAATATGTACAAGTATTGATAAAGCAGTAATTCATACACTGCACACAACGCTGTAAAATACAAAATATTCATATTTTAATATTGTGGCATAGTTCATGATTTATACAATTTAACCAAAATTTAATGCATTGAGTAGTTGTATTTGATGATCCTCAATAAGATCAAGTAAAGGCTGGCAATGTCATGAAAGGTGGACCCTGTTCTCTTTGGCCCACTTCCTCAGAGCTCGAATGATGTACTCAACCTGGGGGTTTCCTGAATTTCGCAGCAGGGGCACGATCTCTTTAAGTGTCTCCCTGGTACACAAACAGAATATGACAGGAAACAAGATTAGATAAAAATGCACATCTCATGTTTATTTTATTTCAATCACACCCACCCAACAGACCACTTGACACTGCTGTAACACTGGAACACTATTTGTTTTTCACCGACTTGTTTAGGGTATACTATCAAGGTCCACATTAATGAAGAGTTACACATACTTGGACTCTTTGTTTGCCAGTATCAGCTGAAAGACGCCAACACAAGCTCCTCTCTTTCCCTCCCAGTAGTTGGATCCTGGATCCAGCTTCTCCAGGGCATCAAACGCTTTGGCTGCATAGTAGAACTGTCCCATCTGAAACAACAGGCTTTAATTGTTGGCATGCAGCATAAACAAACATCTTCTCCCAATCCCCCCATCATATGGGATTTAATAACATTCTATATTAAACTATCTACAGTACTAAAAATAAAACAATTTACATTCTTGAAATAGAAGGTAGAGGAAGCACAAAGCAGAGAAATGTCACCTTGTAGCAGTCATTAGCAATAAGCTGTAGCAGACTGAAGGAATCGGAGGAAGTGCCCATTTTTAGATAGAGCTCCCAGGCAAGCCGACCCTTCTGATTCATTATGTCTGAAAAGATGCAGACCACTGTTTAGAAAGCCATCATTCACATTCATAAACCTCTATATATTCAAACATATAAAAAAGTATATAAATCACCCGTGGTAAGGTTTCATTGACGTAGATTAGACCAAAAATGGATGGAAAACCCTTTAATGGGGATTTCCGTTTCATGAAGCTGTTAAGTGAAACTCTATCTGTGTCCAAGGAGAGGCTGAATTCTTTAAAGGCCTGAGGCTAGAAATCTGGCAGTGATGTTTGAATCAGATCTCAGCCTCACTGAACAAGTATAAAAGCATTCACAATTCTGCTTTTTCTGGTGTAGTGTGAAATATCTTATTCTGATGTGCCTCCATCAGCTGTGAACTATATTTACAGTGGTAATTTCAAGTATTAATACTGACACATTGTACTATTTACAAATGTATTTCAGCTCTCTCAAAGCCAAATAAACTGGTGCTTTTTAAAACAAGCATTATTTATATTTTGTAAACTCTACTCTTTATACTCTTTATACAATACTCAGTCAGTATTAAATGGGCTTTAATACGTACAGCAGCGTGCCAGCCAGCTGAGGTAAACATAATCGTTCTTGATCTTCTCACTTTGAATCAACAGGAAAACCTGTGAAAGTCACACAATAAGTATTCGTTTTATAAGGACTAAACACTTTGCAGGTCTTTTTGGACCAGTATTGACTGATACCTCTTCAGCCTCTTTATATTTGCCAAGGGCAGCCTTTGCCTGAGCATAGTTGAAGTTGAATGTATCATCATTATAGAAGTAACCCTGAAAAGCAGAAAAGCACAACCCAGCACTCAATAACAATATGCCCATGTCTTACAGAAAAGTTATAAAATAAAACTAAAAAAAAGTGCTACTGGCAAGACAAAATATGTAATCTGAAGTGCCACATCTCACCCTGTGAGTGGGCGTCTTTTGTTCTATTCCATCTTACATACGCCGCTACCACAGTAGGATAATACCACTACATTCTGCTCTATTTAAACATATGGTGTGTGGGGCTTGTGCAAAGAAGCACTAACCTTGACTGAGTTAAGATAAATAAGCACATCTTCAAACTGTCTCAGGAGGAAAAAACATGAGGCCATGCATTGTCGGCCAGGAATGGTGTCTAGGAAAGCAAACAAGCAAATCATTCATAATGTTTTATTAATTGATATTGATATTGTTAATATCTGTATCAAACATACCACATTCACTAGCAGAGCCTCCAACCAACTGAAAGAACTGCTGAGCAATTTTTAGGTTTTCCCTCTGAAACCACAAGAACAGACATTTATTTTGCATTTACTAAAGCCCATATACTGCAGTTATCTTTCAACAGAAATACTTACTGATCCAATTTCTTGACCTAATGCAGCATTTACTACACCTTTCAAAATATACTCCTGAAAAAATGGAGATGAAAGACAATATGAACTCACATTAAAATATTCAACTAAGAAGACAGACACACATATGATTTGATCTAGTGAATGTATGAGTATATTCATTTTTGGTTAAATTGGAATGCTTCTGATTAAATGATTATATTTCAAATATGTCATATGTTTCTTCTCAGTAAGATTTACTTTATTATGTATTGCACTGTAGAAAATAAAGAATCATTACCTGTGGTGTGGTCGGGACTAGGTCTTGTATGAGATTATAAGCTTCTTGAACGTCATCTAAAAGTGTAAAGTTAAGAAAATGTATCGAATATATTCTCAATTGACAAAGATAAAAACATGGATGCTTGATTTGTACTACTAGCAGTAGACAAAATGAGAAAGAGAAGGGTTTGATTTAGCTCAGCTCTATTTGCCATGTTTATGTCAGTCTTTTTTATCTACTCTGACATTTCATACAGAAACATTTATGTCAGGCTTGTTTCAATTTAGACAATAACTTTTTGTGTAATTCCTATTCACCTTGTCTGAGATAGTAGATGACCAGGTTGAGTCTAGCTTCAGGGATTACATCTATGAGAGGAGGCAACACCTGCAACGCCCCCTCTCCGCCACGAAACACAACCTGTAGGGAGTAAAAGTAGTTGGTTGCGATACTGTCATAAGCACTCACACAGGTAACAAGCTCTGGGTTAGAGCTCCCCAAGAGCTTACCAGGTTGTGCCGAATAAGCTCCTTAGCAAACTCAAACGAGCTAGAAGAGACGTCAATTAGATTCTTTAACTCAGCCTGAGAGAGAAACAGAGACATATAGAAAGTTACTCTACAGAAATAACATGGGCCAATAGCTTTAAAGGTGTTGTATGAGGTTTAATATAGAAGTACAAGTAATAGTGTATACGAGGGTACCTCAGCTGCTTTGCCATTGTAAAGCCTGAAATGGTTACAGGCCTTCAGATTGAGGGCAATAGTTGAGTCTGGGATGCTCTGCAGGTAAACGGCTAACACCTCCTGAGACACATCATAGTAGTCAAGCTTATAATAACAAAGGGCCACATACACTTTCAAGGCCAGAAAATCTCTGAAAGAAAACAGCAACAAGAAATTGTAATTCTAATGATTTTCTCCAGGGATAAAACGCATTGTAGATTGTGTGCTGACACTAAACTGTGTTCATAGGCCACTTTCTACATCAACATAAGCCAAAGACACACCTGTTTTGCAGAAGAAGGCGTTTATAGATGTCTATAGCCTCCTGGTAGTGAGACCGCATGTAGTGAATGGATGCCAGACTTAGCTGGTCCTCAGTGACATCCTCCAGGTTCTGGTGGAAACCCATAAGCCTCTTTTCATCATTAAACTGGCCCCAACACAAAGACAATAGGGGAAAGACATTGGTCATAGTAGGATTAGAGTATGCATAATTTGCCTGAAATATACAATTTTATAAAATGAATTTCAGCATTCAAGAAAAAAGCCCATCACTCAAAAGTATGTTTTTTATGTTTTAAATGCTTGGTGCTGCTGGATCATGTAAATTCAGTTTGTAGCAGAAGAAAACCTACAAGAAAACCAGAACTTCAAACGTTATATGTACTCTCTTTAAGATAATGTATACTTAATTCACTTTAATTCACCCTTAAGATAAAACATGCATGTTTAATTCAAGAACATTTAGTTACATTAATACCAGAATGAACAGTACAATTTACATGATATTTTTTACAGAGAGGTCTGCTTACCTTGTGAGCCAAGTGGAAAAGAAGCCTGTTTTGAAGGGGAGACACAGGTGCTGCAAAGACAGAAATGACCAATGTTTCACGAGACACCAGGCATGACGACAAAGGCATGTTACAGTTACATGAATGTAATTAAGAAATACATGTGATAATATTCCATAAATTCCATGTAACAACAGCAGAAAACTTTATTAATAATGTCTTGGCTATGTAAATGTTTCCTTTGCAATGCCTACCCTTTGAAGCAGCTTCCTCAGCTTCTTTATAAAGTCCTAGAAAAAACATAGCACAGGCCAGGAAGACCCATACTTCCAGAGGACAATCAGGCTGCAAGGTCGGGGACTTGTACTCCTGCCAGAATGTAATAAAGCATATTAACATCTAACTACAGATCAAATGCATAAGGGAGCAAAAACAAGGGGTTGTGGCCCATTGTGATAATCTAATCATTATAAAGGTAATTCAAAATCACAATTCTCTGTAGTTTACCTCCATAGCTCTCTTATAGTCTCCCAAATGAAAAGCACAGTAGCCAATCCAGAGGTCGGCATGCTCCCCTTTCTCTCCAATGCTTCTTTGAAACTGGAAGTGAAACAGCATTATCTCTCACTGTGAGCAATGACTACAGCACAGATACATGAGAGCACAATTCTTAAGGGAACTCCATATTTTTTAATAAAAGGAATAGTTAAAATTAAACTCTAAATTCAGCAGGATTTAGTGGTTACTGTAAAGTTTATGGAAACTAAAATGATGAAATGATTTGTGACTGGATTTGTTACTAGGCTCACTGCCATCCCCATGACGCCTCCCCAGATAACAGTTGGAAAATGGACAAAATATCTTGACTTGGGATCATACCAGTATCCCTTTTGGGTAAGGGTCTCTGGTAAATAAAATAAGTGTTGTCTTACCTCTAACAAGGTCAAAGCGCCGAGGTAGTCTCTTTGTTGCAGATATTCCTCTAAACTGGGCACCTTGTTCTTATTTTTCTTCTTCTTCTCACTAACACTCTCTGGTGTGTCACCTCCCACTGCTGGCTTTACACGAGACAGAATCTAGCAACATGAAAAAAAATAAAAATTAATTCATAGTGGCCATAATGGATTGAACATATTATCAGTCAAATTTGAGTAGAATCTTAATGCTGGGAAGATAACTTGTTCAAAAGCAGTATCTTACCATGGTAAGCACTTCAGGCGAAGATGGTCTGTTTATCTCTAGCCTAGTAATGCTGTTTCTACAGTCGAGCTCACACGGTTAGCTCATAGATTCGTGAGCAGATTGACTTTACTGGACTAGCTCCTCGGATCCGCTGAACAGAAGAATATAACATCAATGACTAGGAGTACAGCAACTTTTTATCTAGGATTACACAAACTGTGTTTTAATGGATAGTTCTGCAGCAACAACGCTGTCCTTGCTAAGGGATTATCACATGCAGTTAAAATACACTTTCCGTTGTTTTTTTTTTCAAAATAAAAGGCACGAGCATTACACAGACCAATGATGCGAGATTGAGCACCCCATTCTATGGCGAACAGTTCGTTCAACCAGTGGATTGGCGGCATCTTTATCATAGTATCATTATTACTGTGTATAAGGGTGTGCAAAAATAGAATCCACATGGACACGTTTGGAAACTACATTTCAAGACTAGCATTTATTTTTGAGTCATTTGCAGTTTTTCGCCCAAACCGGAAACAGTAAGTTTCTACATTCCATTAGCTTTATGCATTGGTTGTTCTTTGTTGCCTAGCAACACCTTCCCATACTCTCGCTCTAACAACAAAGCATGACCATCACTGACACAACCCACACCGATAAGTGGCTGTTGATGCAGAAAATGTTTTTTTTTTAAATTATTATTATTTTAATAAGCATATGCATTCACTGCAAATAACAAGACTTACAAACGTTCTTTACAAGCGTTCATTGGTTCACTAAAAGCGGAATGCATATAGTGACTCCATAGCGCGCCCCAGTGGCCTAATGGATAAGGCACTGGCCTCCTAAGCCAGGGATTGTGGGTTCGAGTCCCATCTGGGGTGGGTACTGTTTTCCCAATCGAGGTCAAAGGGATCCTTCCACATTCTCTCTTGGGTTCTCCCTCTGCTTGCAACAAAAGTTGATTAAATGGCCATTAACGAGATAAAACAAAAACTAATTACAGAAAGTAAAATACAGGGATTCCCAACAATCCTCAGAAAGTTGCAAACAGAAACACCACTACAATTAATTACAACTGTAAAGAGAAATCAGATTTTTTTATTTAAAATAATTTCTATTTAATTACAACAGTTTTACACCACCGAGACAAATCCATTTAAAAAAGTAACATCATTAGCCCTGTCAGGCACACTGTTGTGCTGAAGAAGAAACAACCACAGACCAAATATCTCCAACAATTAATGACCATATACAATATAGCCTTGACAAAAGATCAACTATAACAGCAGGAGTGGTTTGAAGGTAGACTGTAAATGGTGTGGATTACGGCACATGTAAATAAACAACTTGCATTACACAGTAGAAACAGGTAAGTACTGGACAACCCTGGTTCTTTCCAAGTCTTGTTTTATACTTTTTTTTTCTCCTCATAATAAAATCTCTGGTCTCTGGCAATCTTAACTTAACTTTTATAACTATATTATATGCAATATATTCTTTTATATCAACAGTTTTAAATATCTATAGCAAAGGGCACACTGTACACACAAGAAAAAAATAAGGCCATTATATTTAACAGCCAATTATTTTTGGCAAATATTTACAATGTACACACGATATGGATTTAAAATTCTTTGTACAAATATTAAGCAATGCACAACTCTATTGATTTAGCTTATTTAAACTCACTCTGTAAATGACTTCAACAGTCAGTAAACAATTATTTATACAAAATTATAAAAAGGTTTAATAATCCAGTTTGAAGCACTGCATATTGAACTAATTGCCATCTTAGCATAGTTTTGTCATATTAAACAGAAGGCATTGTTGTGATTATTAATGCAAGCCTAGATTATATTCCCTTAATGCAGCAGCATGATTGTCTGTGCAGATCTGCTTTCAACAAATGTCAGCAAATAAGTTAGAAACATTGCTCAACATTTGCATGTTTTATGTCGGGAGCTTAAACCTCTAGGTTGTGCATTCGTTTTGGTAACATCAGTAGATGCACAGTGCACCAGCTCAACAAATGACCTACTTGTCAAATGCCTCGGAATAATATGGTCTCTGCCTATGTTTTTCACAAAGAAGGGTAAAGAAGGTTAATTTTAAAGTAGAGCATCACTTTGAACCAAGACAGACAAAACAAAGTCAGGTTTTATAATAAGACTACATTCACACATTTACACACATATGACTAACAAGCACATTTCCACAAACACGTAAACACCAACACACACATATGCACAAACCCTGTTGTTTTAATCTCAGACACAACTTCTTTTGTTTTGTCTTGGTAGTGCTACATCATCTCAGCTCCCTTGTCTTCATTAATGGGGCTTCTATTGAGAAAATTCACCAACATTTCCTCAGATGCTTTGGCTCACGACTGTTGCTCTTCAGGATTTGAGGCCCATCTTAGCCATAAGCTGTTCATAGACAGTCCATGCCATGGCTGCCATTAGTGTGCGTCGGAGGGACCTTGGAACTGCTCCTCGAAAAAACCCTCTAAGTCCATGTTCCTAAGAAAGAGACCAATAACAAAAAAGTTTAATATTTTTCTCCAGAATTTTCTAGTAATTGCTAGATGTTTGATACTTAGAACCTTTATTTTGAACATATATTTTTTACTTAAATGCGTGGTATCTAGGCACACGGCACTAATGCATAATGAGCCTTTAAAGTGCCCTCACTGTGTAGATGTAGTGAATGGCATCCACAGTGCGCCAGTGGGATGGGCTGACTTGAATATGAGTCTTGACTACATCTGCAGGCTGAGTAACCAGTGACGCCATGACTCCTGCCACCACCCCACAACCGAAGTTCACCAGAGGAGCGTAAGATGACGAGGTCACCTCTGTGAAATATCAGAAAATTGTACAAATAAAACACATTCTAATAGGTAATATGTGACAGATTATTTGATTGTTGTTGGACTGACCTGGAGGTATTGACCTCTTGGCTTGGCTGTAGAACATAACGTAGATGCCAGAGAAAGGAGCGTCTCTGAGCAGTGTAGCAGGCAGTCCAGAATACAGAGCTCTGATTCCCTCTGTCTCATACATGCTCTTCAGGCCGCCTACCACACTCACATAGTTGTAACAGCCACTCTGAAAGAAACACGAACTGGTTTCAATTTATACATTCAATGGGCAATAAAGAGGTTTGGTTGACAATAAAACTGTCTGTAACTGACCTCAAAGCGTGCTTTAATTACTGTAAATGGGAGCATGCAGACCCCAGCCACAGATCTGGCACCTGCTCCAAGAAGAACAGCTTCACCGGCATTAGGCGCTCGATCCTGGAAGAAGTGCTGCTTCAGTGAGTAAAAAGTGCTGAAGTAGATGCCCACGCCAGGAATGCAGCGGAAAAATGACTGAGTAAGAAAAATAGGGTTTATACAACAAAGTCAACCAAAATAACACAACTGATATAAAAAAGATTACACACATTGTTGTCACAATGCTAGTCAAATCAAACAGGATGAGTGACTTACTGGTGAAACTCCTTTCCACAGACTGAAGAATTTTTCTGTTCTTATGACGTGCATGAAAACACCAAACATGCCCACCTTAGGAGCACTACAGGATTAAAATGAAAAACAAAAACAGAAACATCTACATATTGTGCAAAACTAAATATTTGTGATTACAACAAATTGAGCTTTGAGCAGTGGCTCACCACAATTATTATCAACAAATGTGTAACATTATATAACAAAAACAATTATATTGGCCGCGCTATTTTGATTCTGTGTTGTACTAACCTGTGAAAACATGTCTAAATGTTGTATGACTGTGCTGTTATTTGTACCTGGACTTTTGTGAGTCGGAGAATTACAGTTCACACTAAGGACATGTACATCCTATACATTCTACTTGCACATCCATCCACACACACACACACACACACACACACACACACACACACACACACACACACACACACACCCTGGTTTGGCGTTTTTCTGCAGCGTCTGTAGCCGTGTCTTGACCAGATCTAGAGGCTGGAAGAGCAGTGTAGAGCAGGTGCCGCTGAGTGAGCCACACATAAAGGCTTTGAGAGCTGGATGAGCCTGAAGACAGTGACAAGATTGAGACAGACAGAAAGAAGGAATGACACAAAAACATGGACAGAGGAAGAAAGGGAAGAGAGGACATAAGGAAGTGTCAAGAAGGGGGCAAGAGAATAGCAAACAGTGGAACAGAGAAAGGGACACAATAGAATTGAAATTAGTAATTGTTTCTAAATTCTGATTATCAAATGTGTCACTTACATTTTTAAGTGACACTGGTTACCTTTGGAGATAGTCTGCTGGCTGTCAACAAACACCAACAAGTATGCAACAATCAAAAATACCATATGCATCGACACTACTGACCAAACGAACATGTATAGATGTGCCTGCATGACATTTCAAGAGGCCACATTCCCACGCAGTGCAGTGATGGAGATGTGCAGAGACAGCCAGCACACAGGCTGTTGAAACGAATTATGCTAGGACCGAATTTTATCTGTGGCAACATGCCTCATGGACAAACTGGCAGTGTGGGGATGAGACAGACATAAGCACTTACTAAATACAGTCAAAAATGACATGTAAGGGACCAGAATATGTAGTTATCAGGAAATAAACTAAACACAATACTTCTATGCATACACCATTCGATGCCACATGTGTCACACACTGGACACAAACACGCTCTCCTACCTTCCCCACGTCCATGGCTCGTCTCGCAGAATCCTGTTTTTCCTGCATTCTGCCCTTATTCACATCCCTCTCTCTTCAGTGCTGCTGTTACATACAGCATATTACAAAATAAACCGCTATTACACAGACACGCTCCCCCTCTCTTCTCTCCTGCAAACCCACAATGCCCCTCCACCCCCCATTTTGTAGCCAAGGCACAGCTTTAATCCAGGCTCAATTTTTCTATGGCTTCTATCTTTATCTTTGAGACACAGACGCATACATCTGTATCCAGCCACACATAAGGAAAAGCTCCCTATTAAACTGCATCTTTGTCACTGGCATGAGTCATGACGTGTTGGTGTGTATGGGGCGCATGAAATCTAGCTCTCTTAAATGGACCAAGTAGTCCATTATAACATATTCCTGTTTTGTATCCCATAGAATCATCAATAAATATTACAATTTATTGTCATGTTTAGAGCAGTATACAGTGCTTCCTGGGTGAGTGAAAGAAAGAGCATATTTAGTAAAAATGCTCTTTTCTCTTTCTCTCTCTTTTTTTTTTTTTTTTAAATCATATTATTGAAAATATTATTTACATGGTAAAAACAAAGGCATGTTTCAGGTTTAAAAATAATTTCCCTTCAATACAGACCTTTATCAGTTTTCTACCTGGTCAAACACACTTACATATTTATATTCTGTGGCAAATACATTTCCCAATTCATTCTAAATGGTTTACAGATTTCGCACACAATTTATACTGTCACAAATATATATAAAGCCATATATATGTGTCCAAACAGTATGACTGCCACTGATTTTACTGTCTGACTCATTACGAGTTGCAATAATTTGAATGAGATTCAGCACCAGCTTAGTAGACCTGCTGACAATTAAGGACACGACAAGCACGTAAAGTCTGACAGTCAATGGAGTAAAATTTGCACATAGCCTACTTTATATGTTTTGGGTTTTTTTGCAAACGAACACAAACACATAAGACAAACAGTGGCAGTCGCTGCAGATGCACTCACCGCCGCCAGCTCCATCTTTGAGGCCGGTGCAGCTCCAGTGTCTCCCGCTGCAGCCGTGTTTGATGCCAGTTCAGTTCACCCTGTGTTTACAAAAGAAGGGCAATAATCAGTCTCCCGTTATGGCTGACAGGGGCAGTTATCTAGCAAAGATCTCACTGCAATATGCCAACTAAGTTAGCGTTACTAGAGGTACAAGAGGTCATTAGTACGTAGTTGCATTATTAGTTTTGAAGTGAAAGGTCCTGTGTCTTTGCTTTTGGTCTCACTTTCAAAATGACATGTCACCCGAGAAGCTAGCTTAAACAAGCTTAGCTTAGCTAATTCAACCTACTATTTTAGCTTTTCTTACCTGACTTTAACGAAGAAAATCTCCCACGACAGCTCCAAAAGCCCATTATTTGTATTTACATGATCCAATAGTCCATTGTCCGTAAACATGTGGATTTACTACAGTTTCACGGACCTAGGCTAAGCTAGTTGTCTCTCATACAGATTTTTGCTATCCTTATCTTAACTAGTCCAGGTAAAGTTGACGATATGTAGCTAAGGCTATGGCGACAACATGCTAAAACATGCTAAACTGAATTTGAGCTCAGTGTTTACAAAATGCTTTTCTAAGTAAACTAAATGTATCCGAGAGCATCATGAGACTGAAACTATCCGGCTGCTACCCGGTGTTAGCCACAGCAGAGCTGACCTCCAGTGCAGCGGGAACATGCGTGAGATGAAGAGGATCGAAACTAAAAATGTGCGTAATCCGTCATCTTCCTGTATTTATTTAATGAAAACAAGACACGGAGCGATAACTGCCGGTGTTTAGGGCACAAATGGTTAATGTTAAGACTTAGCTTAATATTAGGCATTTTCAGAGTAGCTTAAGTGCCAGCATTTTAAACGGCCACAAGATGTCGCTGTGGTATCGTTTTGGCGTTACTCAAACTATGTTTATGGTACAATCATAGAGGGTACAATTAATTTGCATCCCAGTAAATACAATAATGAGTTTGACTTCCAAAAAGTTCCAAAAAATTGTTTTTCCCCCACTAATTAACGAAAAAATAATTTTCGTAGTTGACCATAAGTGTACTGGATGTAATAACATTTAAATAAAACAATCCTATATATTGTTAAATAAATTTAATCCACACAAAAGTATTACCATAATTATTTTATTTTATTGTATTAAGGCATTTGATAAAATATAAAACAGCCTCAAGATTTTGGCATCAAAAGTACATATATATTCTTTGGTAGGAGAAACATTTGATGTTAATTATTTAAGAGCAGTGAATGTGGCAAAAGACCTACTTGTTATGATAAGCACAGCTCCAAACAGCCTTTAATGGATAACAGACAAAATACATTATGTATCTCACTATCTGATATAACCCAGGTTAGGCTCCAGAGCTGTCAATGTGCAATATTTTTGAGGTAATAAAACAGTGACAGTGAGAAAAGCATATACAACTGAACTACAGCTGTAACTGTATTAAAATCCAGAAAACCCGTAGGTGAAAAGAATTGTTTCCCTCTGAAAAAGTTGCATTACATTACATAAACCTTAAGAATTGGAGAACAGTAACAATATCAACATAAGAATATCACTGTTGTATATGTAATGTCAAATAGAAAAAAAAGGTTTTGTAAAGCCTGTATAGAAAATATTTTCATTCACCAAGATTAGGATTATTTGGTTGAATAAAAAGCATATGTCTGTGAAAAGGAAAACAAAAGTAATTGCCAAAGCAAATGACCATTGTATGACTTTCTACTGCATTTGCATGATAATGTGGCTCAGTAAAATATATCCCACTGGAGTCTGTTCACTCAGCTGCTGGCTCCAGTGTCTCCGCCTGCACATCTAAGTCTTCATCGCTGTCCAGTCCTGAGCGATTTGTGGAACGACGCAAGTTAAAAGGCAGGTCGCCGCGTCTTTAAAACAAAATATAGAAGATGAACAAAGGAATAGGAGAAAGCAAAATTAATGCAATAATGCAATAAATATTAGATTTAAGTGCTCAGGTATTCTTAACCTGGGTCCATTAGACTGATTTTTTTTAGTCAACTGTATGTACTGTAGGCTCCATTACATTTTTTACCATTGGAGATGTGAAAGCATACCTAATCAAAAAAGTAATCTAATTTCCATCAATGTATAAAAATAACTGGTTCATAAACTATTGTAATTTACCCATAATGTAAAGCTTTACCTGAGCTTGCTCTTCAGACTGCTGACTTCCCGGTTCATCATATCTGCTGACTCTGTGGCATCATCCAGTTCCCTCTGCAGCTTCCTGCGGTAGGCATTGGCTCTAGTCAGCTCCTCCTCTGACTCCTCCAGCTGCCTTTTCATCTGGCGCATTCGGTTGTTCACCTTGTCCAACTGTGTGATAGAAATTTGCATCACATAGTAAAATTCTTAAAGGCATAATTGTCATTTCAATGGTGCAAACCAAGAGTTAAAGTGATAGTAACCTGATCTTTAAATTGCTCTGTGTTGCGCCTTTCATCATCGATCTGCAGTACAGTTTCCTTCAGCTTCTTCTCTGAGCGTCTGGCCTGTCTGGAGGCCTGCTGACGCTCCCTGAAATAAGCCACAAATGCAAGGTATTCCAACAGCCTCATAAAGTATTTTCTCAATGTCCATTATAATGGGGACTTACTTTGACTCTATATCGAGTTGTTCCTCCAGCTGAGCAATCTTGGCCTCTAGGGTGGCAATGGTAGACTTGTACTTAGATTTGATAGTTCCCTCAAGCTCCTGCAGTTTCAGTTTCAGCTCCTTGTTTTGGCGATCGAGCTGAGAGCGAGCACCCTCAATGCGCTGCGAGTTACTGCGCTCTGCGGTCAGTTCCATATTGAGCTGCTCAGTCTATTATTATATACAAATATTAGTTAATTAATAGTAGCCTACTCATCCTCAGCAACATCTTACAGGTACATAGAAATGGAAACCAATTGGTTACTTGTTACTACAAAAAAAACAGGTAATGTAACACTAAATAGCTGGATAATTGCTCACCTGCAGAGTGCTTCTCTTCAGGCGATCATTGACCATCTCAGTATTCAGCTGCTCTTCTTCCAGCTCTTCTTCGAGTTGGGTGATACGAGCTTCCAGTCGCCTCTTTTCATCTGACAACAGCGAACTAGAATAGAAAAGTCACAATTAAAGCAAATTCACATGCTCTCTTTATTTTCTCTTTTTTCATGTTTTATTATTTTTCATGAATACAGGCTTTACAAAGTGTATTGGTTCATACTTCTTTGTGTTGGTGCTGTTAATCTCGTCTTGCAGCTCATCTCTCTCAGTTTGAGCCTGTCTTTTCATTCTTTCTGCTGTGGCTAAGTCCTACAGTCAACAGAATAGGTTCATTAACACCTAGTGTTGAGGTGTGGAGTGTTTCCCATTTGTCAGTGGCATTATACCTCCTGTACATGCAGCATGTCTGTCTCCATGGTCTTAAGTTTCTTTTCTGTCTCTTTGGCCGCACTAACCGCTTCGTCTCGGGCAAAACGCAGCTCATCCATTTCTCTCATTTGTTCTTTCATTTGGGCCTTTGAGGTGGACAAACATTATTTTTTAATATATAACTGGTAGTTATGTTTTATATTGCATGATAATACTTTATGGTTTGGTTGTTCGCTGCTTTATTCAAATACAGTGGTCTGTTCATTCTACCTGCAGTTTTTTCAGCTGTTTGAGCGCCTCATCTCTGGCCTTGCTGGCAGCATCAATCTGGATTTCCAGATCTGCCAAGTCCATTTCCATTTTCTTTTTAGTAGAAAGAGCCTGGCTGCGCTGCCGGCGCTCCTCTTCAAGTTCCACCTCCATCTCACGCACCTAGGAGTGAAGTTGTAAAATAACTTTCAATTGTATGCATTTCTTTACACATCTTCCAGAAATTCTTTTTAATACCTGTTTGACAAGTTGTTTCCTCCTTTCTTCTCCCTGCTCATCTCTAGCCTGCAGGTCTCTGTCGAACTGGGCCTTCATGGCCTGCATGTTGACTTCCAGACGCAGTTTGGCGTCCTCAGTGGCCTGCAGCTCGTCCTCCAGCTCCTCCAGCTGCACCCTCATTTCCTCCAGCTGCTGCTCCATGGCACGTTTAGATCTCTCCAGTTCATGGACCTGTATTGAAGAAATCGCCCTGATCAGACTCACACATTTAGCTTTTATAAGCAATTTGTACAATTCATTTTCTTACACTTTTTCCAACATCATCCTTAGAGGAAACCAAGTCCTCCATCTCAGCTTTAAGCAGCTTATTGGCTCTGTCGACCTCATTCTTCAGGTCAGTCATGGTCTCCAGCTCACGAGCCAGGTTCAGTGCTCGTGTTTCCTTCTCCCTGGCCTCAGCCTCGGCTTTATCACGCTCCTCAGCGTACTGAGTAGAGATGGTCTTCTCCTCTGCCAGCATCTAGAAAATGTTGGGTCAGATAACATTAAGAACAAGATCATCACGTCAAACTGTGGATTCAGTATATTTTGGGATAAGCAGGTGTTGTTCAAAGAGTCTAACTTTAAACAACATTTGAATCATCTGCATTATGAACAGCTAGATACCTGATCAAACTTTTTCTGCTTTCTCTCCAGGTTGGAAACAATCTGTCTCAGGTTGTCCTGGTCTACCATGTGGTCCTCGAGCTCCTGCTGCAAACGATTCTTAGTCTTTTCCAGTTTGTCATAGGCCGCTGTCTTCTCCTCTAACTGCTGCACGATACTGTCCATCTCCCGCTGGAGTCTCTTGCGCCCCTCCTCTGCCCCCTCCAGAGATGAGGCCTCTTGTTCAATCTTCTTTTTCATCTCTGCCAGCTAAAGACATCAGACACACATGAGATGACCAAAATGGGAAATTACAGGAATAAAGGAAAGCTCTGCTGAAAACGCTGCACTGACAACAATAAACAAGAATCTTAATGTTGTATTTTATGCATTGTATATTAACGAAATAGAATAGAAATGGTGTGCTGTGTGGCTATTATCCAACCTGTGCCTGCAGAGTGGACATCTGCTTCTCCACATTCCTCTTGCTTTCCTCCTCCTCTTCGAGCATCTCCCTCATATTGTTCTGTTCATCCTCCATTTGTCTCAGTTTTGTTGAAAGGGACAGCTTTTGGCGGGTTTCTTCTTGAAGCAACTCCTAAAATTACATGAGGAACATTTCAAAATATTTAAGTCAAACTCCTAATAACCTGTTTGCTCCCATTGTGACTGCATTTGAGTACACAATTTTTATTTGTTACTGTGACCTATGGGTTCAAGGTCAGAGTAGAAATAGGAAGCAGTCCATAAAACAAGTCAAATGCATGATTTTCAGTCAATTATTTACTTTAATTAATTTATTTTTCATTTCTACATTTTTCCAAATTTATAGATCATTCAGTTATGATAATTTTATATAAAATATTCAAAGCTTAGGTAAAATGATGTCTAAAGCTAAGTCTTGAGACCTGATAAAGTATGTTTGTTTTTACCTGTGCGTCCTGCAGCTGAGACTCCAGTGAAGACATATCTTTACTGTATTTTATGTTCTTTCCTTCAGCTTCAGTCAAAAATCCATTTGCATTGTCAAGCTCCGACTAGACAAAGTAAAGGAAGATTTTAGGCAGATTCAAAAGCAACATTTAAGCCTTCAACAATCCAGACATCCTCCAATAAGAGACATATTTCACTTTATTTTACACGTCCTCTCAAACTGGTACCTGCATCTTGTTTATTTTTTCAGACATATCATGTCTCTGTCGGTCACTTTCCCCGAGTTTGACTTGTAGCTCTTGAACCTGGCCTTCAGCTTTTTTGCGGCGGTGCTCAGAATCTCCTTTGCTTTGTGTCAGAGTCTTCAACTCTATCTGTACTTCGTTCCACTCACTCTCCAGGGCCTGCTTGGCCTTCTCCACAGACGCTTTATTCTGCAGAGCAGTAAACACAAGTTACTACTGCCACTGTCTAGACATTTACTGGATCTCTTTTCTCTAAAAATCTCAAAATTACTCTTTTGGCCTGCTCCAGCTGTTCATTTAGCTCCTCAAATGCCTGGTTGTGTTTCTGTCTCATTTCAGCCATTTGCTGTTCATGGATTTTTGCCTCTTCGTCCAAAGTTTTCTTAAGTTGTGTGACCTCAGTCTCACGCTTAGTCCTGAAGAGTTGAGCAAAATAAAAGGACAGAAGACAATTTTTTAGCTTTTGTGATTAATATTATAGTGGTAAACTTTTGGATAAATCTTTAACAAAAAAAGTTTTAGGGTTTAAGTATTATTATTATTATTATTATCACATGGCAGGACAAAATGTAACCTGAGCTCCTGCTGTGCAGCAGTGGAGTCCAGAGTGTCCTCCAGCTCGGTCTTGAGGGCCTCGAGTTCCTCTCCCAGGTCTCTACGGTGTTTCTCAGCCTTTGAACGGGCTTGTCTCTCCAGCTCAAGGTCTTCCTGCAGCTCTGAGATCTGCGCCTCCAGCTCCCGGATCTTCTTCTGGGCCATGTTCTTGGCTGCAGCCTCCTCCTCTATCCTGAAAACAAAGCAGAAAACAAGCAGTTGACAACATGAATGAAGGGTGTAGTTGAAAAGTGAAAATGACTATGAAAATGACACTGAAAATAGAAGCTATAACAGAACTGCCCTCACCGGGCTAGTGCAGCGAGCAGTTCCTCTTCTTTCTTGGCGAGCTGAGCTCGGAGTTCGGCGATCTGAGCCTGCAGATCTGCGATCTGGTCATGGAGCTCAGTGGAGTCTCCCTCCAACTTGCGCCGATTTTTTTCCAATTCCTGGCGCTGTTTTTCTTCCCTTCGCAGGCGATCTAGCAGTTAAAAAGACAAAAATTGTCAAGAAAGTCAAAAATAACAAATATAAAACAATAGATTAAATGTGTGTATTCATATAATAAGATGTAATAAGGAATAACACAGAAACACATACCCTCCAAATCTGTGATCATGGCTTCATGCTTATTCTTCAGTTTTTGCAAACTCTTAGATTTCTCCTCCTCTTCAGCCAAGTTTGTAGTAAACTCTGAGATACGCTCCTCTAACTGTTTCTTTTCCTAAAGGTTCAAAGGCCAAAGGTGTTACAGAAATAGAAATGTTTCAAGTTATTCATCGATTTTCTATCACTTATCCTGTTTACTAAATTGATATCTATAGCCAGACCTTGCCGAGTTTGCTGTTCTGGTCATCCAGCACCATGATGTCCTCCTCCATCTTCTTCAGTTTGGCATCTGTTGTCATCTTTTCCATTTGTAGCTTCTGTCTGGCTGCCTCCTCTTCATCCAGCTGCTGCTCCAATTCCTGAATAAAAACATTCAAGGTAAAGGTTATATTGTTTATGACATTATCACTCATGTTTCTCTAGAATCTCACTGACTGTGATGTTTTGCTGCATCTTTTTCCTCTCCGTGTGCAGCTGAGTGACCCTCTCCTCTTCCTCCTCCAGACGAGACTCCAGGTCATGTAAAATGTCCTCCAGCTCCTGCTTTCTGGTGGACAGACGTGCCCTCATGTCCTCGGCCTCTGCACACAGCTCTGTCTCAGCCTGAAGCTGCTCCTGAAGAGCCAACTTCTCAGCACTCAGCTACGAGGAGGAGAAGAGCAAAACTGAGGGATTATACAACTGCTTCTTAAACCTAAATCTGAGGAGAAGGAGACAACTGAGAACATACCTGTTGCTGCTTTGCCTCCAGCTCTTGAACCAGCTGCTCAGCCTGCAACTGTTTCTCCTTTATTTTGACCAGCTCCTCTTCTTTAGCCAGCATCTCCTCTTCCTGTCGGGACACCTGCAGTAAAGGCTTGACCTGGGAGGATTAAAAATTATAGCATTGTCAAAACAGGTGGCGGCAGTAACTGCAAATGTGGTTGAGATGACATTATAAACATTACAATAATTGTTTGATATATTACCTTGGTAAAAAGCCTCCACCACTGCCAGTTCCTGAGTTTAAGATAAGCTGCACAGTTTCTCTGAATAACTTTCATTGCTGTAAGCTGCTGTTGTCTCTTGGCAAAGGCTCTAAAAAGACATTGAAACCCAGGCATAGAGCAATAAGATATTTGCTATTTACATGCTTTAGCAAAAATGTCAACTGACTTGATGTTTCATACTTTCGAGCCACATATCCTCTGCACCAGGCCTGGAAACTGATGATGACGTCAGTGATTTTCATGTCTCTTTCCTCCTCCAGGTGGGCCAGGACTCCGGCTCGGAAAAACACTTTACTTTGACCAATGCGGTACAGATTGGGGTCCAGTTCTAAGGCTTTGATCTGAAAGAGAGAGGACATGGTCACCTTTACCTGATACAGACACAAAATATTATAACATATATATCAATAGTTAATCAACAGATGAACATGACAACTTTTGAAAAGACAGCACATGCAGCTAAGGGTAATTAGTTTAGTGTACACACCATAAGCACACAAGCCTGCTTTCCATCCATAAAGCCTTTTGGGATTGCATTAGGAGTGAGGATTTCATATCTAAAGACGAGAGAAAAAAACAACTGAAGATATCATCCATCTTTAAAATGTGTTTTATACATACACTTATGTGAGATTCCTTAAAGCTTTTTAGTAAATGCAAAATCAAAGAAAATGAGATTAAAATCATGTGTAATATTAAGAGGGACATATAATTTAATTTTGTGATTTAGAAGTGAAGTTGAATTTAGTGCTGTTGACACTAATGTAAGAAAAAATGATTTAACTTGCAGGATACTGGTCTGTTTTCTTAGTTACCTCTGTCTGAACTCCTGGAAGACGATGCGGTTTGGGAAACCCTGTCTGCAGATACGGATCCCCTCCAGGACACCATTACAGCGCAACTGGTCCAGGACCAGATGAGGCTCCAGTTTCCCTGCCTAAAGAGAAAGATAGGTGCATCAAGCTAAATTATTGACATAATTCTATGCTTGCTTTGGAAATGTGTTTTTTACCTTTTTCTCGTGGTTAGGGATGATGCAGCGGACAAAGTTGGGGTTGGTATTTCTGAGAGTTGCCATAAGGTTACTCAGCTGCTCTTTGTACAACTGGCCCACAGTGCGAAACATGCCCTTGCGTGTTTTGAATGCACCATGCATTGAGTCTGACATTCCTGCAACCTTATCTAAACCCACGATACGATCCACTGTGAAAGCACAGTATAAAAACTGATTATTCAGTCCATTTCAAAAGGAAGCAATGAGTGGAGTAGACGCTATAGCATATTTCATAAACTTACTGTCTCTCCACAGGTCAGCAGTGAATTTGTCTGTGGACTGGTTAAGCAAAGTGGCTACACACTCGTTTAAAGGATCCATGTTCTTCATCAACCACTCTTCTGCTTTGTAGTCGACCTGGACCACAAATCACATAATATATTTACTAACATTGTCACAAGTTTTATTTATTAAGATTGAATAAACAGTGTATTCCTGTCTAATATATCATTTTGAGGGGGAAATAATGAATGGTTTGACCCTAAAAAAACCCCAAATATTAAAAAAATTATACATTGAATCAATGACCTTTCCTGCATAGTGAATGATGGAGAAATCAGAGTCATCCTTGAGTTTCTTGGCTTTCTGAAACTTGGGATGCGTCCCTTGCTCTTGCACCACCTTTTCAACAAAGCTCTTGTCTGTGGCTTTGGGGAACCAGCACTCCTCATCCAGCAGAGCCAAGATGCCCGGGGGCCCAGCCTTGAGGAATAGACAAGAGCAACCAGAAGAACACAGGTCAGTGTACAGCCTCAGACGAACACGCACTCATGAAACAACACATAACTCTGTAACATGCCTAAACCTGTAGGAACATCTGCTTTCTGCTGAAAGCTTCTTACACAACAATAATCTGCAGCATCAGGCCCAAATAAGGACAAATGCTGTGAGTTTTGTGTGCAAGCTGAAAAAAAAATGAGATTACAGGTTTTTCGATGAGGTCAATACAAGGCTGAAGGTCAAGGCCAAAGTCAATAAAGCTCCATTCGATGCCCTCCCGCTGGTACTCCTCCTGCTCCAGGATGAACATGGTGTGGTTGAACAGCTGCTGCAGTTTCTCATTGGTGTAGTTGATACATAGCTGCTCAAATGAGTTCAACTGTGGAGAGAACAAGGTATAGTTAATTTAGCCACAGCTAAATAATAATTCATTATACATACTTTATTTGTATAACTATTATTATTAATATACTACTATTACAACATCTTTCAGAATATACACCACAAAAGTTATATAGAAACAAGGCTTTTTTATTTGAGATGATATAGCTTTTCAATGAGTAGATACTAAAAAGTTCTTATTTTCAGAACAACCACATCTCAATTAAGCCTCTGTGATTATTCAACTAAAGCTGGTAATACAAATTTTTACCTCAAATATCTCAAATCCAGCAATGTCCAGTATGCCGATGAAGGAGGCTCCCTGTCTCTTGGTCTTGTCTAAGGCTTTGTTGATTCTCATGACTAACCAGCGAAACATTCTCTCATAAGAGGCTTTAGCCAGAGCCTCAACAGCAAACTCAGCCTGCTCCTGGGTTTGGGCCTTCTGCACATAGTCCCTGCCAACCTGGACAACATTACAGGAAGAAACAATGTTAACAGAACCTAAAACACATGAATACCAAAGAGGTAATAAATCAAGGCAAAGTCACTGGTTTAAATAGTTAAACAAATGTGGCAACAAATTTTAAAGAATCATAACAACGTAATATCACATGTGGTGGTGAAAAAGCATTAAGCACTGTTTACTGCTCAGACCTTGATTCTCGGAGAAAGTATGGCCCGGGTGAAGTCAGTCACATTGATGCCGAGGAGATGACACACTTTCTGAGCAGCTAATGAGAAACACGGGTGTCACATTAGTAAGCAACACAACTACCACAAAAGAGGAAATAGTTAATGGTGTGATGTTGTTGCATGTACCGGTGTCATCAGGCATGGAGGCCTGGTCAGAGTTGCGCTCCTTCTTGAAGGTCATGTTGCCCAGTTGCAGAACGGCCGATATCACCTTTAACAGACCTGAACAACAATTATAATCACAGTATAATCACAGACGGTACACATAAAACAAAATGCTAATAAAGAAAAAAGGAATAATTTAAGAACGCAAGCATTGAATCGCCATTACCTATTGTTTCCTCTTCTGGGATGCTCATGATCTGAAATGCCTCCATGGTTTCAGTGAACATGTCTTTGTCCTGTTGGCCCGGAATAGTCATGTTGCCATTGGACAAGAAACGGTATTTGCTGTAATCCTCAAGACATAATTCAGCTGATTGGGTAAAAAAAGAGGAAACAAGTGGTTAAGACAAGTTCTTTTATCATACATTTTACAGACATTATACTCTAAGAGGTGCCCATCACATTCTACCCTTCCTTACAGCGCAACTTTTCCCCTGCTCCTGTCAGCATGTAGTAGAAGACGTGGAAAGTGCGCTCCTCTTTTGCTTGTCTGATGGCTCTAGACTTCTCCAACAGGTCTAACAACACCTCAGTCAAGGATCAGTTAACGTGGTATTAGAAAAAGGTCAGATCTCTTCTTCGGGGAAACACATTTAGGGCACTGACCCCTCTTTTTTGTATTAACATGTTTTTTGCTTCAATAGTTTTATGGGATTCTTTATTACACTAAAGGTTGGTCATAAAATCTTTTCAAAGGATACAAGTTTCAATGTTGGCTCCCACAATGTATCCATTAACATCAAAGTTAATCCTGATGAATTTCCCCTAAAAGAGATAAGATTCATTAAGCTCAGCAGCACTGCAACGAAACCTACATAATTATTATAGTGCAGTCTTACAAATCGAGAGGAGTTGTCATTCTTGACGGTTTTAGCATTGCCGAAGGCTTCCAGAATAGGATTTGCTTGCAGCAGCTGTTTCTCCAGTTCTCCCTAACAGAGACAAACATAAGAAGTAAACTAAAAAAGACCATTCATGTATGTGGTTTCTGCAAAACAGTTTGTTACAAATGCACCGAGAAGCTGTGAGCAGCAACACATAAATTAGAACATATATTCAAAAGAATCACCTCAGGTCATGTTATCATTGTCCAATCAGCCACACACAAACTGAACCAAATACTGTATCCTTCACATTCCAGCACACATTCCCACAGCAAGCCCATTCAAGCACAAGCCTTGTAAAACCATCCATAACCATGCAGGCAAAACAAGAAACACACAGGTGAGGTTAGCAGTCCCCCAAAGGAAATGCAGGACAGTTCAATGATACCCAAAACAAAGGCCGAGCCCAGACTGACCAGATAATAAATAGCTACTGGGTAAAATGACATTCCCTCCTGCACTAAAAGACAGTCAAGAATAGCATAACTTACAGCTTGACCGTCTAGAGTTACAACTGAAGTGAGATGTTTACCCAAGTGTTGGCTAAATGCGTTTAATTTTTATTCATGGTTCACTTTATTGAAATTGTGTAATTCTTCTAGATGTTTATGTTGACTAATGTTTTTCTTGTTAAGTATAGAGTGGTGTGATGGATGGATGTCAACGCAGGGGCATTTTGAAGGGGGACATTTGCAACACAACAAATATTTCTATGAAGCCAATACATTTCCTTGCTTTTGTTAGTAGAACATGTCCATGCTTATAAGATATGAAACACTCACATGTGTCAAAACTGCAAGTCCCTGGAAAAAGGGGTAGATAAATTAAGTAAATGCAAATGATGTAACTACAGAGATAATCCTTAGTCAGCTGTTGAACCGTAAAAAAATGTAAAGTCATGAGTGAGTACAGGGAGCCCACACATCTGCAGTGGGCTTCAAGTCACTGCAGAAAGAGACACGTCGAGGCCTGAACAAAGAATGTGGAGTAGCTCATTCAAGTAACCTCCATTACACAAAACAGGGGAACCTGATAAACATTTAAGACTACCACAGGGTTTATGCTCAAATAAAAATGATTAGAAAAGGAAATGAAAAAATAGGAGTCAGGCAAAAAGGGTGCACTTACTTGGTCTTTCTTAGACTTGGAGGATGAGGCAACATGGGCCAGGTATTGAATAACTTTTTTGGTATTTTCTGTTTTCCCTGCTCCTGACTCTCCACTGAAAAAGTAATACACAACAAATATAACTAATAAAGAGGTGCATTACAAGAAAGAAATGCATGAGAATTCATTTGGTTAATTATTCAAAAAATAAATGTTTCTCCTCTACATGCTTTTAGGTTCAGTGTTAAATCTTAAAACTTACGTGCAAAGAATAGACTGGTCCTCGCGGTCTGAAAAGAAGTTTATAATCAGTTATTACTGGAAGAACTTTGTATTAAATTAAATAGCAATAATTTTGATGTGAATGACATTACGACTTTGTTTTTAAGAGTTTTTTTTTCTTTTTGTGGCAGCAGTTATGAACATACTACTCAACTTATTGATTTCACAATACCATATAGGCTTGTACTTGTAGGCTTGTTCTGTATTAGAATGAAAGCTTTGTGTTACTCTCTTGTCTTGTTTGGGACGAAAGTGTGCTGTACCCTGCATCATGCTGCGGTAGGCGTTGTCTGTGATGGCGTAGATGTGAGGAGGCATCTCGTGTCTTTTCTTGCCCTTGTACATGCTGACTATCTCCTCGGTGTAGATAGGCAGATGCTTGTATGGGTTGACCACTACACAGAAGAGACCCGAGTATGTCTGGTAAAGTCAGAAAAAACACAAAAAAAACTATAGATTATACAAACTTCAGAGTCCAAAAGCTTTGTAAAAGTTGTTGTGGTTTATGCAGAACTCACATAAATGAGCCCAGAGTAATATCTCTCCTTGAGGTTGTGCAGCACCGAGGCCTCGTTCAGACAGGTGAGCTCTGCCATGTCTTCCACTTTGTTGAATTTGGGTGGGTTCATCTTCTGGATGTCATCTTTATTTACTTTGACCTAAAGTTTACAGAAAAAAATTAAACACTTTATTCTGAAGTGCAATATGAACATGACAGACTACCACAACAGAAAAACATTTTTGGTCACCGGTTCTTTACCTTCTTGCCAGAGTCAGCCAGCTCAACAAGACACTCTTCTCCAAGCTCCTCTTTGATGGAGCCAGCCTCAAAGCCCAGCTTTTCAGAAGGAATCCACACCAGTTTCTTGGAGGACCAGTCGGCCTGGGCCAGGGGGTTGTTCACCGCACTGCGGTCCCCATAAAGGAACTTGTCTGCATCCGTCATTTTAACTTTAAAAAGAGGAATCAAAACACAGTTTTACAAAACTGAAAAAAACTATTTAAGACACCTGATGGTTCAGCAGAGGACTAGTAAACATGTTACATACACATTAACCAAGAATAATTACTTATAGCAGTCTTTCTATAGTTTTCTTTAACATGTATTGGGCTGGATCTGTCACTGTTGTGATAAAGGCCTGTCACTCATCAAGCCATTAGAGCTCGTCTGTAAAATATTTGACTGAAAATTTGACTAAATCCTTTTACGCTAAATGTTGTCATGATGTGTGCACATCCCCACAGCCTCAAGTTAACCTATATATAACTAACATATTATCTGAACCTTTCTCAAAAAGAAAATACATATTCAAACAATTTGTTTTGAGTTTAAAGAAACAGAGACTGTTATAAATGACCAAACCATTCAACTTTTGTCCCAAAGCAGCTATTTTTTACACTCAGTCATTTTCACTGCTCATTAGCCTTACAGTCCTAAATTGACCCCCTTATTTCTGCTGGAGGTAACAGATGTTCAGCATTCTTCTTGAGGATGTGCATGCATCAGGCCTTTGGATGTTATGTTACAGCTGGGGGACGCTCTGCCCCAGAATCAGACAGAAAGAATGTCAGGAGCAAGTCTGGGCAAAAAGAGAAATGTCATTATTCACCCACCACACCCAGCACGATGAGGCAGTACCTCATTAGAAAAAGCAGTGCACTCAAAAAGTAAGACCCAGCTCTTAACCTGAGCTACTGCACAGTCACAGTGACCTCATATCAATATCTTACAAAAAGGCTTGAAGATGCACTCATCGTTACAGCAAAATCATAATCAAGACATATTCTACTTACTTGATTGTAAACTGTTAACTGAGCCCAGGCGATATTTACACACAGACACATCCTCATACATACATTGTGTGTGTTTATACAGTGAGGGATAAGGGGATCAGTGCCATGTGGCTCCATGTGGCTCTCTATAAGTTCATTATGTGCTCACACTCTTGGCCAACAGTGGGGGAGGAACACCATGTTTCTTCTCATTGAGCTCCATTAAGCTCTAATAATGCAAATGTCTCCTAAGAGCATCTCATATTTTAAAAGAGGACTGTAAAAGAGGACCTGAACAGAGAACTTGTGACATTGACATGAGGCTGTGTGGCTTCACTTGACGTGGTCTATGGGTCAACTTCCTCAGGAAGTCAAATTGCTCACTCTCTGCTTCAACACGTTTTGACATTTCTCCTCTTTTTAGTCAAACTGCAATCATTGAAAAGATGAGGATATCATTTTACAAACATTTAACAAACCACGTCTGAGCTTGTGTTTCTGTGAGCAGGTTATGATTAGGTCTGCACAGTAACAAGACTATGTGGGATTGTAACTTGATGACAATAACCATAACAGTCTTTGCATCATGCCGATCCCAGACACTGATATTGTTAATCTGATAAATCCTAATTTCAATGTTAGTGGTGCTCCAGTGTCTGGTTTTATTGAACACTGAAGGGAGCATCTCCTGTTCACTTCTTTGTTTGGCTGACAGTCAATCCCAGCTTTAACCAGGCCTCTCACACAGGCCCTGCCACGTGTGGCTGGCATTGGTAATAGTCTAATAAAAGAGCACCCAGTTTGTGATTAGTCAATGTTTTACTGAAGGGAAAGAGAAACATGTTTTTAGTGTTGCTCTACAAATACAAGAGTTGAATGATGTCAAGAGGAATGTCTAAAAGTGCCACATCTGATTGATATTGTGTTCAGCAAAACAGGTAGACTGTAGTTGTACTTAAAAATGTAGCCTCTGTACAAACTGTTGATAATCATCTTTGACACAGATCTGGGCTCAAATCCTGCCCAGTTATTTCTATATCCTGAGGGTATGCACTCCGCGGTGCAGCAGCAGGGTGTGTGCAGCTTTATGAGAGCTTGATCTTATACAAATTAAATGACAACAAACTACACTGCATGACCAAAAACTGTATAGTGATCTCTAGTCAAATTATTTTGGGATGTTTAAAGCACATTTTACAAAATCCATTCAGCTGTATTTGTATTTTAAACTTATCATAGGCTATACTTGACATAAGTGGATGTTTTAATGGATCTAAAAGTGGACATATTTAAATTGTTTAATAATCATGGTCATGGTCAAGTAAAGTATTGAAGTTTAGGGACAAGACCGAGCATGCGCAGAGTTAAAGGGGCTCCTCTGCCTCCCAATCAAAGCACCTGGCCAAATAGGGCACTATTCACATCTTCACTCAAACTACTACCACCTATGTTACTCATGTTTTAAGTTTAAAAATTAGTATTTTGCTACACCGGAGTAAAAGCCGTTCAGTTTCTCTTGGGCACAAAAACAACATCACAACTCAGTAAAAGTGGAACTCACCTGGTGTTCAGCTGCAGGCACTACGGTGTGTCAGCGCTAGTTAGCTTCGTCCTGTTTGACTCGACTGCACTTTCTTCACAAAACGAGAAGCAGCTCAGGAAATGTGCCGCGGTGACTGTGTGTGTGTTTTTTTCTGTCCTCGGCGGCCGCTCCCGTGTCCTCTTCTGGCGCCCGGTCCAGCTGCTCAGGCGGGGCTCGGACAGGACAGACGCTCCGCAGCTTTGATCCGCCCAGTTTTACTTTCCTCAGGTGAGTCCTCTCCCGCCCCTCAGACCCACGCGCCCCCGCCCCCGTGCTGCCTTCAGGAGCTCCACAGACAAAGCGAGTGATGCTGCTTTTTAAAACATTAAAGAATCATAATTCATTTAGTAGTGATAGCTTGAACCGTTTGGAGACAGCATTATGAGCTTTAATTATAATACAATATTTATAAGTTATTTACATTATATTAAACTCTAATCAGTCTTGGATCTTCTCTTTGAGCAAAATATGTTATGTTTCAAGATACTTTTTTAATGAGAATGATATGGTACTAGCAAAGTTAGATTTGTTTAACAGTCTTAAACACATCTAATCCTCTAATAATTCGCTATTCAATAATATAATCTTTATTATGTGTGTTTGTGTGATTATCTGTTTTTTGGTTTTCTCTGCACTGACCAGAGATGGCAATTCAATTGCATTGTACTGCTGTGCAATGACAATAAAGCTTCTTATCTTATTATCCTATACAAATTAAAATATGAATATGTAGTTTAAGCCTAGGCATTGGGCCAGTTTTGACCCCTTAAAACTTTGTCTTCAGATTTTACCTCACCTTGATCATAAACAATTTGTGAGGATTATCTGATTATATGCTTGTCTTTGCAGCAGGAGCAGGGTGTGGCCCAGCTGATGTGCTCAAGATGGAAATATGATACACAGCACACAACTGTCTGTGCACAAGGATAAATGCATAAGGATGTTTTATGGCCTGACCTGCCAAAGCACAAGAAAGGCAGTTCATTTTAATATAAAACATAATGCAATAGTGCAGCAGTTAGGTTTGTTGTTGTGTAAATGAGTTGGTGATTGATCAACTCTCTGACTTAAAAGGTGTGGTCATAGCACATCCCAACAAGGGCAAACATCTACCTGTGGCTCACCTTTTTTTCAGCCAATGAGCTTTCTGTAATTTTTTACCTTATATGGTCAGAGAGAGAGGGGAGCCAAATAAAAGGGAAAAGTGAGAAAGACAGGGGAGCATAGAGCTGCGGAGGTGTGGTCTATTGTTGAGTTTTTGCTCTAGTGTTAAGTTTCTTTTCAAACCCTGTCATTATCCTAAGCCTCTGTCGACCTGTTGTACTAAATTTGTCCAACATCAAAGTATATAAATGCTGCACGTTGCGGCAGAGATCAATACAGAGGAAGGAAATGGGAACTTACAGCTTAGATAAACTTTGAGACACCTTGGAGTAAATGTGAAGAATTCACCAAACGTTTTCTATGTTTCTAAGAATGAAAACAAACTTGTTAGACACAGGCTCATATTTCTGCCTCAGTAAGTCCTGTTGCACAAAGACACCAACAAACACCTGCATGACATTTCAGTACAGTTTTCCTGTATGTACTAGTAGAGTCGTTGACATATATAACTTTTTGCTCATTGGGACATTACAGACACAGGCGTATTTTGTTGCACCACTGAACTGTCACTCCTCTCCCTGCAGCTCACTTCAGGACAATGGTTGCCCACACATCATAATACTTTAGTGTAAGTTGAACACAGCCTAGCCTTGTTAATTCAGAATAAGTCCTACATCCTTGAAAATAATTGTAGTACCAATGTGCTGTTGTGCAAGCTTCCAACACAGAGAAAATGCAGTGGAGTCTTGTCAAGTCATGCCATTTCTCTGAAATTCAGAAGGGGGTAGAGCACAGGATGAAGGAGATATTTAAGAATTTTTTTATTGAGACATGTTAGAGCACAGTAAGTGTGGATATATTTACAGAGGCCTTTTACAAGCATGGTTTAGTCCAATCTCTTAGTCACATCACTATTGTTTGTTTAAAATATCTTTTGTAGGCATACTTGTGTGTCAGAATACTTACAGTAAATCTAAATGGGAAGAGCTCCATGCTGTGGACAACACTGTAAAGGACCAAATTGGTTTAAGTTGACACGGAGTTCATCTATGCAAGCCAATAAAAATAATCTTCTCCAAATAGTAACATTAAAACATTTTGTCCTCACAGTCATCAGCTGTTGAAGTTAATACAAGGACACAAACATTTTTTAATGAGTTTTTTATTTATTTGATTTTTAAGTGTTTTATTGATTTTTTTTCTCCAAAAAATCCTGAGGTATTCACAATATAATGGCATTTATTCTGTTTGAAATGAGACTTGGGTTGGGGGAAATAAAATACAGCCAAAACAAAAGAAAAAAACAAAACAAAAAAACAGGCAGTAAAGCTGTGTCAATTGATACAACTGTCAAGACAATATATCAATGGTGTCATACATACATTTACGAAGCCTTAAAACCTTGACAGCGCTTGCTGGATCCTCCACCCTGCAAACTACTAGCACATCATGCAATCTGGACAGAGAAAAGCATAAACCAAGCGGCTGTCAATAATAAACTGTAGGATATTTTGAAGAGGGGCAGTCCCACTTATAAAATTAACCAAATAAGCACTCGAGCTAACTGTCAAATAATAATGACTTGGATTTAAGGTCGCAGCTAACAATACAATCAGTGCTTACTGATTAAAAACTGTTCAAGTTACAAACAATTTAAAATATAACTGTGAGTAGCTGGGTTTAAATACATTATACTGTGTTTACTCAGCTTTAAACAGTGAATCATTTTTGGGACTCTATAAACATCAATACAGGAGTCTGTTGGACTCATCTAACAGTTAGTGTGATGACTTTTTGTATACAATGATAAAATGCCAATGACAGACTACTCCCTAGTTTGAGTTCTGTTTGCCCTCCACAATACAAGCATTAGACAAAATAAAACAAACCAAAAACATAAAAACGACCAATAAATAAATATCAGTGAAAAAAATACACTGCTGAATCAATTCTTGCTCTGTGTCACAGATCTATGATTAATAAAAAATAACGGCTGCGACATACAGAAAATAACATTATTGTCCTTGCTTCAAGACAATCTGCAACACGAACAAACCAAGAAACCCATCACAAGTGCAACATCAGTCAAAACGGTCTCAGCATTAAGAAAAAAAAAACAAAACAACACTCTGGTATCAGCTCATTACTACAGCATCAGACCAACCAGAAAGAATACAAAATAATAAAATAAAAAAACAAATCCAAAAGTCATGGTCAAATGGGGGTAAAATAACAGCACACAATTTATGACCCGAACAGGGGTAACGTAAAGTAAAATGATCATCATATCCGATCAAAAGAAAAAAATATATAATAATAAAGCAATAATAGAAAAAATACTATTTGACTTTCAGTTCAGAGGATGTCCTTATGTGGCGGTTTAAAGGTGGACACAGCCTACAGCGTAATGTGAATAAACGTGACCGACCCAACTCGCCTTTTCTAATGAGACGGACTAAAGCGCCTTCTCTTACACCGTCTGCATCACACTCGCTCTTTGTTCAATTTGGTGTCATCATTGCCCTGAATAGTAATAACAAAACAAAACAATATAAAGATAATAAAACAGTAATCATAACAATAATTATAATTAAAAAAAAACCAAACAAAAATAAAAGCTAATAATAATCACCATCGATAAAGACTTTTGGTAGACAATAAACTTCACACACCCACACTTCACACTTGCACAGCTAATGGGAAACAAAGACAAAAGGAAACGCTGAAACGTTTTTAACAAACACTGTGTCCTAACAATAGTGAAGATACAGCTCCTCTGTCACACCTAGTGGCGACAGGGAAAAGTCAATTGCAAAACAAAAAAAGGCATGAATTCAACATTTCTGCAAACAAAACAACAAATACAGACTACATGTGTAAAAGTCATAAATAAAGTTTTGTGCATCCGCGCCCCAAATCGACCGTTGTCTTGTAAAAGAAAATTTAAAAAATAACTACAAATAAACAAAACATTGGCAGTTACAGTGGTGACAATAACATGCAACTGATATACTTTACAGCATTGATCTGTTTCTCCCCAACTACAAACCTCATCTATCCCAGACCGTCTCCGACCCCGTACATTTACAGGAGCCATTTTTGGTTTTTGTTAAAAGGACTACAGTTTGAAATCTGATAGTGCTATCAGGGTATGCATTTACTGCTCTTTAAATTAAATGTATGGGGAACGCAGAAACGTTTAATCAATTCAAGGTTTACTTTGTTTAGATTTTGAAATTCACGTTTGTGGTTTCATGCAGGCACCAGCAGATTATTTTCATAGGTTTGCACACATATCCTTTAAATTCACCTTGGATCTTTGATCAAATCAACTCAAAGCAACAGTTACTGCAGGATAAATATTGAAAGAGCACCTTTTATGTGTTCCTCATGACTGAGTAGAGTTTGAAGAAATAAGAACCCTTAAAAATTTGTCAGCTCATTCAAAACATCTCTCTTGCACTGCTTCTCACACCAGAGTGATGGCAATCACACGGGAGGGGCTTTAAAACAATAAAACATGTCTCATACAGTGGCTAACTCTGTTTTTTATATGTGTATATACACAAGTCTTTTGTTCCCATCAAAGCAAGATGACATGTCTGCATAGTGAAAAATGATATTTGGTTTAATTACAGATGGGGTTACGACACACACACACAGCTCCCTGATGGCAAGGCGCAGCACAGTGAGCACTAGCACTAGTTTTTATACAGCACTGGGCTGTCCTCGCTCGGGAAACTAATATACACATAAAGCCACTATTGGCAGTAGCGAGCATCCCTGTGTACAATGGGATGACTTTATACATTAGGTGTGTGTCGTTTAGTAATCAACCACTTTTAACCAAAGTCCAGGCCTGACTTGTTTTACAGGTGAGGTGTGGCGCCCAATCAGCTGTTTGGAAACACACAGAAACTGCACAATCATTTGAGCGAGTCTGTGTGTGTGTTTAAAATGACATAACAGCTTAAAACACACAAGTTTGACAGTGGGAGACTGGGTCTAGCTACAGATTGGTGGACAGGGTAAGCCAAGACATACATATGTACCCTGCCCATATTCGACACACTGCAAAGAGGGTGTGTGAGCATTTCTGCCCCATGTTGAACATCTTAGCAGGATGGCACTTCAACACCACTGACAAGTGCCAAGCACCAGTGCAGGTTTATATACAACAGTTTAGCAGGCTGTGCAACAAGTTTAGAGATGGGCCATGGCTTCAGGTCAGTTCTGAGTCACACTCTGGTCTGAGGGTTTGCTGTTTAGGAGCTAGAATCACAAAACCAATTTTTATATTCATATTCAGGCTATTACATTTAACTAGCCAAATCCCGTATTCAACTCCGCTACGGCTGAACAAAAAGCTCTAAAGTTCTAAATTTTAAGCTCTTGATTTAATGAAAATGTATAATAAATCTCTAAAACATTGAAAATATTACATTTCCTATCTTTCAGTTCTATTTTAGTTGAGATAATATTTATAATATAGTACAAGCCTAATAACCCAATCTGCACATTTGTTTCCACTTATCAACTTAATATATAACTATTTCAGGGTTGAGGGGTTATGATGAATTTGACATCAAATTTATGATAACCCTACCAATAGGAAATTTAAAAAGTAAACCAAATACACCAAGTTGGTTTTGTGATACAGACCTACAGCTGTTTTGAATGGCCTTGTATATATTGCTGAGTTGTTATGTTGGTAGTGTACCAGTCTCCCTCTGTACAGTATTACACTCAAATGCAGGGCACTGTAAGAGTACAGTGTTCCCTGCTGTGTTTTCTACTAGCTATAGAGAAAATTTATATATAGCATCGCTGAGAATAAACAATTATGTCAACAACAGTCAAACAATAACAACAACGCTCATTCGTATTTTTGTCAGAATGTGTACACCTTTGGTGTGATCTGTCATGGTTGTCAAGGTTGCAGGTGACCTGCAGACAAATTGAGGGATGGATGGACAGAGCAAAGGTTAGCTGTGACAAAAACATCTGGACAGACAGACATCCCCTTTAACTGTATTACACTGTACAGTGAGACTAATGGGTTACAGAACAGCTACAAACATACATACATCAGATACTGCTGAGGAGAGGTGCCATTATATGAGTTATACACGTTAGTACTTTATTCATGTTCTCAATCTCCTTTGACTTTCCTGCTTAATCCATCTTCATGTCCCACACTTGCATATGCCCTCCTCAAACTTGGTCTTTTTATTTGGTAATGCATGTAGACATTGCATTATTTCATGTATTTGGTTTAAAATAAAAAATAATATTTGTCCTTTGGGGAAAAGAGGTGACAGCAGTGCCTAAAGCAAAAACAATAGCAGCAGTAGCAATGCAAATAAATAACTGAACAGAGCAATAAACAACACAAATGCTAACTAAAATCATAATTGGTATATTGGTGTAACAATGTGAAAGCTTTTTACAATAACCAACAGTGTGGCAGATTTCTGAAGCCTTGACATTTGCCCATAGCATTAGCCTTTCAGTTGTCTGTGTCAACTCTAGCTTGACTTTCCTTAACCCTCACTTCCAACTTCCTCAGCTCAGTGACTTCTTACCACACAAAAACATCCCTTTCTGTGTCCTGTCTTTTGTACACATCATGTCTTCCATCTTTTCAACATGCCTCTGTCACCTTCACTATTACACTTTACATTTTCCATCTTCTGGCCCTGTCACCGCTCCCTTCTGTCTAAATTTGGTTTGGTGTGCGCCGGGGAGTGGGACATCTGCTTCTAGCAGACTTTGGCTGTGACCAGGTACATCTTTGTATAGTACATATGTACAAAGTAGACCATCACATCATGATGGTTTATGACACATCATATAACAATTCAAAAAGCACTACAATCTGAAACAAACTGGGCAAAATTTCTAAACGAAATGAAAGACCCCAATACACTTATCTAATACCTTAAAAGGGCATGTTTAATCCTTGCCTCCACTGACAATCTATACTCAGCCTTTGGTCTGTAATAGAGCAGAGGATCAATTGAAGCTTAAATAGAAAACAGAGGTGGTCCAAGAGGTAGGCAAATGGAGAGTAAAGTAAATAAATGCTCTCCGTTCCCCCAGTTTCACCTATGTTACCAAATCCAAGCTCATCCATCCTACAGTCGAGTGCCACAAGCCACACACAGCCACAAGAGTACCACTCCCTTGGTCAACTTTCTATGCTTTTCTCACTCCCATCTTAGAAATAACCATTTTCATGTCATAATATGTTCTCGCTCAACATTATTTCACAATTTCACAATTAATTTCAATCTAAATACAAGGCTAATTTTTATGCAAACAATTTTCATTGTGTTTTTCCAATTATGTAGATAATTTGGATAATCATGTACCACCTATATTAATTGTATAAACAAGTTAATGATTATTGTAATCTTTACAAATTAAAAAGCCACATAACAAAATGCTTTTGTGTTAGAGTTGTAGTGTCAAAGTAAATATACCTAGTAATAAAAATATTATCCATATTTAAAAGAAAAAACAGTCAGTCCTGCACATTCACACAAACACACACAGATACAGCCTGAGAATGTGAGAACATAGAAAAACCTGAATCCTTAAATAATAGCACATAATAATTGTGTCTTGTGTAACGCTTATGTACATAAATGAGCTGTGTTTGCTAATGTAGCATAATATTTGTTCCAGTGTGTAGTGACTACGCTGTTGACCAATCCAGCGACTTGCATCAATGCTGCGATATGTGGTTTATGAAATTGGAGGAAACAATAGATTGAGAGCAAAATGTGGGATAATATATGTTTGATGAAACACACAAACAAGAGTGCACATAAGTTAAACTAACTACAGCGCACCTTTCCTCTCGTCTCATGTCTGCCTGTCCAGATAAAAGACTAATTATCTATCCATCCATCAGTTCATGCATTCATAGTCCTCCCTTGAGTCTTGACGCTGCTCCTCTGTTGCTCCTAAGGTTCTCCGGTGGACAGATGGTTGTGAGCTGAGTGTATCACGTCAGGCTTAGCCGTTTACGCTAGACTAGGACAGACTTGGCAAAGCTACAGCTGGGGTAGGCTAGCGTATGGCTAAGCTAACGCTGTGCTGGGTTAGGCTACCTACTGAAGAGCGAATGAAGCTGGTGCTGGTGACTGTAACACTGGCTGCTGCGAGGCGACTCGGTGCGTTCCATCACAGACTGGAACCAGCCGGCAACGTCCACGTCAAGCACCTCATAACGCCGGATGAAACTATGCTCCTAAATTTAAGAAAAAACTATTTGAGACACTCTACTTGTGTATATAAAAGAAGTGCTGAACTAAAATGAAAACTTACAAGTAGTGGGTGGTATTTTGGCCTTTTTCTGTGATCCTTTGTGAGGCTGGGAAAATAAAATAATCAAATGTTAAAAAAATAGAACTGGTACAGGTATGTTTTTGATACAGCTCTACTCATAAATAAGTATATGTATGCATTTCATGAACAACTCTTCTTTATCACCATTGTGAGCACAACTGTAGTGAACTCACCAGTCTTTAACAAAGGACTGGAAGTCGAGAGAGAAACCCATACTGAGAGGCAGCAGAGGAGGATCTTCCTGTAGCACTTTGGTCAGAACCTCAAAGTCTGTCTTGCAGTTTTTGTAGGGAAACTGTCCTGTGGCCAGCTCCACCTGCACAGTGCATAAATGTAAAAATCTAAGCACGCTGACCTGCCTCAATCAAATATTAGATCAGTTAAACAATAAATTTACCAAAGAGATGCCAAGGCTCCACACATCTGCACGGATGTCATAGTCAGGTTTGGTGGGATCTGGGGGGTCTATTCTCTCAGGCTGTGTAAAAAAACAAAAACAGGAAAAATGTAGAAGGCTTTTGTTTCTGTGTAATGTGTTGAATATCTAACATCTGCTTACCCAGATTCTTTATCTACATTAGTGTAAGAGAGATCCATATGTAATGTGTCCTGTACTACCCTTTGTGTACATTATGTATTGTTAGAGGCGAGCACTCACTGCCATGTATGCAGCGCAGCCAGCACTGCGTGTCTTTGCCTTGGAGTCGACAAGTCGCCCACTGATGCCAAAGTCACACAGTTTGATCTGACCTTTAGCGTCCAGGAGGATATTGGATGGTTTGACGTCTCTGTGTATAACACCGTGTTTCTCCTTCAGGTACAGCAATGCCTTTACAATCTAAAAAATGATAACAAAAGATAGTAAGGCCTGAATAATTGAATGAGATGAGGAACTCTTTCATCTCTACTTACAGCCACTGTCATCTTTCCTAGGATTGGCTCTGGGATGGGACCTTGGATTCTCTTCTTTAGCTTCTCAGCACATGTTCCCATTAACTCCATGGCAATAAACACATCCGTCTGTACAAAGAATAACACAATGATCCATCCCAATTTCCAAGTGTTAAGTGCTATTAAAATTCCTTGTTTAGGGGTATAACATAGTTTTTGATAAACTTACATTGGTAACTATGGCGCCATAGCACTGGATAATGTATGGGCAGTCATGACTCTTCAGCACCACGTCCAGATCCATAAGTATTCGCTTGTTTTCATCTTTGTTTCCTGTCCGACGCATTTGCTGTCAAGTGTAAGAAAAGCCATTAATTTTGATAAGACATGTCCAGTTTGTGTGAAACAAGAGGGACATTAACGTTCATATTTTAAAAGAAACACCTGGCATTACTGTGTAATTAGTCTAAGAAATCTATGATTTTGCTTTTCTTGTTTTTTTGGATCATAGCGCTTCAGTTAGGGCCTGTTAAACTGGAAATAAGTCCAGTTTAATGTAAAGTCCATTAAAGTAAAGCTGAGGGCTGACTGACTTTAACTAAAACAATATTTGGATGCAGCCATAGTCTGGAAAGTTTTTTTTGTTGGGTGTGTTGTTGCCTGTGGTTATTGTGAGAAAAATAATGTACACACAGGGTAGTACAAGTAAATAAAATAAAAGTCTGTGGAAGTTCTCAGTCATCCAGAACATTTTCAAGAAAAGTCCAGAATGCCTCGTCAGAAAACCTTTCCCTAAATAAAAAGAAATTATTAAAACATTGTCAGCTGATTGCCTTTTAGTGTTGTCAAGTTCCAATTTGAATATTTCAAAAAAATGAGCTGCAATGTATTTAAATGAATGGTACACGTTAAGTGGTCCCCATAACCCGTAAGGGCTGATAAGTGATCGGCCTCAAAATCCAAACAAAGTATTGATAGCTTATTGCTTGAAAGTGTGTGATAGGTCATTTTAAAAATAGCAGAAGTGTTTTAAGAGCCAGCACAGACTAACTAAGGGTAAAAAGAAACAGGCCGGTAAGAGATTACAAATTAAAGAGTCCTTAAGGGGAGATTGACTGTGTAACTGGTAAACTGCTTAAGCAGCTACTATTAAGTCATCTCTCAAACAGCAGGCTTGTTCTGCAGAGTTATTACTGGGACTGTGTTGGCTAACTAGAAAACCAAAGGAAAGCACAATGGAGAATATATGTGTGGTAAGCTTTCACATTCACATACTTTGACAGCAATGACATGGCCTGTCTTCTTGAAGCGCACTTTAAAGACTTGTCCACAGGTCCCACTGCCGATCTCCCCCTCACTTATCAGATCTGTGACCTCCGCTGGATACCGCTGTAAAACAAATTCACAGAAAACAATGAGATCATGCCCAGTGACACAGTATCCATTTAGCACATCCATCTAATCTTGACTAATTTGTTAATTGGGAAAACTATTACAAAACATGCATGGACAAACTCTCCAGGCATCTTCACCTCTAAACCTACGTCCAGATGCCTTTTTTGAAAACCTTCTTCTTTGATGCGTAATGAAACTGTTTTTTTTTGGGGGGGGAGTGGCAGCAGTGAATGTCACCACTGACGTTACATAATTTCTCTGCTTCTGCTTAAAATTCAGTCTATGATGACTGAGAAGTTGAGCAAGTGATGCAATAGCCTGTAGAGTAATGAGGGCAAGTATAATCAGTCTAGTGCTATGATGAGTCACATCTGCAAAGCCCTTTTCACACACCTAACCTTCAGGAGAAAAAGTCTCGAGAATATCCCCAAGACCTTCTCCTGACCTGTAAGTTCACAAACGCACATAAAGTCTGGAGGATGTGTGCAGGATTTATGTTCATCCATTTCAGAGGATAGTCGGGGTGGTTTTACTGAGCAGCAGGGGGTGGGCAGAGCGGGGTATAACGCTTATTGACTGCAGCCGTTCACAACAGACAGCGGGTGGATTAGGTGGACCTCACAGTGATGACTGTTAATGTGCCAATATAAACACTATGTGAGGTCGAACCTGTCTTGAACATAACCACACAGAGGAAAGTAAAGTATAAACAAACGGTGGAAGGTATATAGGTATACTATTGTAAACTTGACCTTCACCTATTTTTAGACCTATGTTTAGTAGCTGGTAACATTTACTTTGCGCAGCAGCTGGATTCTTTTGATTCTGATTAATAAGTCAGTTATACTTAAATATTTAAAAGCTGATTTGTACAAATAATGCTTTAGATGCATCGATGTGTCATTTCTGAATCAAATGGTAGGCCTCTACATCAAAATCATAGCCTGACTCTGCCAACAGAACTGCTCCACAGTACGTAGCCTGCTCCACATTGAAAGTGTTTGCAAAAGGACAGGCACTTTCAATGTATAACTGGTCGGTTTTTGGGTTTAGAGCCACTGTTTTATCCAATCAGAGCAGTGCTGTGTTGTTTACGTTTGTTACAGTACAGCTGTCGCTGCATCTTTAAACCTAAAGTGCCCAGAGCGGTCAGTGCCAAATCATTGGACACAAGAGAGTTGTCAAAGTGATCAAAATTGAATCAAAAAGTGAGATGCCTAAATATTCCCACCCCTAGGATAACCATGAATGTCTGTCAAATATGCTGAAAAACAAATCAGGCCTGAAAACTACTTAAAACTGGGCTACTATAAGAACAGAAACAACAGGATTTAAAATGGAATCTTACCTGACCGTCAATCTTCAGATAACCTGTTTGTTTCATGATCTCCTGTAATTTCTGGTCAATCTCTGCACTACAAAGTGGAAAGAAACACAATGTGACGTGTCAAGTAAATTCATGCCTCAACAATAATGCAAGAGAGCATGATTTAATATCCTCCACCTTCACATTTTTCATGTCTTTCTTTTGTGTGTACCATGCTGCGCTACACAATGCTTTATCTGTAAAGTATGAGTGTTTTGTCTTAAAAACTGCACAGTTAACAGCTTGTGTCCAAGAACACACATACTTCTCTAAGCTTTTCTGTTGTCCATACGGTGGTGTGGGTAGGGTGAGCAGGTGTCGTGGGCGGCTGGGGTAGGGGTGGTGCTGAGGCGAGCTCTCTGAAGATGACGAACGGCTGCCTCCATCATTGGCCAGGGGCAGTGGGAGTGCTAGTGGACAAATGTGTCTTATGTTAGTGACAGATAGCATACTGGGACAGATACCGTTATGTATGAGAATATAACTTTTGTTTAAGTTGTTCAAATAGTTTTTTATTTTGTATCATAAATCCCAAAATGGAGTGGATCTTTCATGTAATAGTTCTGTGAAAAATAAGGACGATTGACTGTAGAGTTGACTCAGTTGTGTTTCCCATGAGATACTAAGAGAGGAAAATAGCGCTTGGTGAGGTCAAAAAATTCCTCCTCATCTAACAACACTATCTAGACTCCACACAGTATTTTACCAGCTTATGAATTTGTTTTTTCCCATCAATGTTACAGCTGTTTTTGTTTCGCAAATGTCCCACCCAGGCATTAAAACAAACAGGACTTATCTCAGAGCAAAGGCAAAATCATTCTCAGGCAGAGACAGGCAGAACAGGGAGGAACAGTTTAGGGATGTGGTCTTTGTTGATATCAACAAGTTGTTTTTATAGGGAAAAGGATTGTTTCACAACTTGGATTTTACTTGAATTGCTCAAGCCTAATCAAAGTAATAAAACCATGTCTCACGGATAAGGCTTAACTTGTGGTGTTTAAAGCGATCACCTCACCTCACCCCACCCATTCCTCTTTTGAATTTACCAGGTTAATCTGTGTGTGTTTGTTTACAATAACACAGTATGAACTATTTTTAGACATATGGCAATGATCCCAGAAGTCACTAGTTATTTAAAAGGACCTTCTCTATCTATTAAAACCCAAGTTGAAAACACCTAAAATTAAACAATGTTTTCTTTTTCTATATTCTAATATAACATATATGATACAAACCAGCCTACTAAACACACATGCAACATGCATCTAAACTATATTTTATAAGCTTGTGTAATAGTAAATAGAACAAATTTCATTTTAAGTGGGGTTAGACTTTTTTTTAGAGTAAAAACATCCTGCTTGGCCCCCTATTGATTTTATATCCCAACTTATAGATAACATATTTAACATATTTTTCCAAATATTTTGGGATCTGTTTAAAGTTGATATCTCTTGTGAGCATGCCATCAGGTGTTTCCTTGGTTCACCTGTACATGGACGGGCCTGTAAACAGACATCGGTTAGTAGAGGGACAAAAGGCATTAGTTCTGAAGAAAAGCGAGTCTTTGGCAAAGGTTGCATCTCCGTAATACTGCCTGCTCCAAATGGACACAGTGAAGAATAGACTGTCAGACAAAGCAAAGACAAAAGGAAATGTATTAAGAAGACACATTTTAGCAGACACTGCCTCCTGCTTTCACAGTGCTGCTACATGAGGAAAAAGAGGGATGCAAGAAGATAAACACTGGACAACATCAAACAGCGTGGTGAAAGGAAATAGAGAAATTCAGCCAAGACCGCACAGAATAAGCTGGAAGTCAGACAGTTCATCAGTTAGACTTGGACAGAAAGGCCAGTCTTCAGCTGCCATTCAAAGTAAACAGAGAAGAAGAGACACTCCTGCAGATGGACCGGAAGATGCTCAATTAGAGACGGAGTCAAACAAAACACAACCCAAAACATTGTGCCGTGCATTAAAGCCACATGCACTGTGGTTCTCGGCCTCCAGCAAAACAAAGGTTAATTCTCTGACGCACACCCACGCACACTTAAATTGTGAATATGAACACACACCAACACTGCCTGCCACTGCCACAGACACACACAGACAAAAAAGGGGTGGTAGGATGGAAACATGGAGACAAGATGTGATTTGAGCTCAGGTGCAAATAACTGACTGATAGTAGTCAAGAACTGGTAGCATAACCATGCAATTTGCCTGTGAAACACTTCAAGGTGTTTAATCAAACTGTGTGCAACTGAACTGTATCATATTTCAATATAAACCCCAGTCATAAACTTTATTTCTAGAGCACCTTTCAAAACTAGCGCGAGTACAAGTTTAAATCAAAAGCAGAGAAAGAGCAGGATTCACAATCTTGAAATAGGATCACTATTTTTCACTGTATGTGAAAGAGCTGAGACAGCCAACTTTATTGATGTTATTACTTGTATAACAGGTTTCAATGTTAAAACCTATTCAAACAGTTTCAATTGAAAAAAATACTGAGGTTGGAAAAGTTAGAAAGAGTAGATGAGTGAGGAGGGGTGGGAGGTGACAAAGTGGTGCAGTGGCAGAGAGAGCGATGATTGAATGATACCTGCACGCTGGGAGGGGGCTGGAGCGGGACTGAGCTGGATCACGATGACTGGACAGAGGAAAGAAAATATATACACACACATACATTACTGCACTGTACCTCAGAGACCATCACACATCTCCAGGCATCCACCATTACAAGGAAATCAGTGAAAAAGCATGTTCTCCTCTGACATACACCAGTAACTTCATTCACAAAGCAACAGTTTCAGTAAAATCAGGTAAAAGGATGGTGTTGGTGCACATATTCATTGTTATCTACAAATCCAACATGTTAAAGCCACCACACTCCATCCACTTTACGGGAGAAGAATATCGCTTTGTATGTGATTAAAGCCAAAAGCTGTCAATTGAGGGCTTTGATTTAAAAGGATTTGCTGACAGTGAGACATTATTTACAACACCAGCCTATTACCTTAACTCATTCACTTTGAGGTATCTCCAGAAAAAAAAAAAAAAAAAACATGAAAAAAACCACTGCATTATTTAAAACCAGACATAAGTGGACCAATAAGAAAATCAATGAGAAATTCTAAATATAAAATAAACTACTGATGGGACAGGCTTCTTTTCAATTCCATTTATGTCAAACATTTCACCTCTAAACACGGGCCTAACACATTCACCCACACTATTTTCACAGACTGCGCAGCAAACTAAGGTCAAGTTACATCTGTACGTATTGAGCTGTATTTATAGATAAATCTTTGTGGTAGCTTTATAGCATTTCAGTCGTCGTCTCCCATTCGCTGATTTTTTCGTATTAGCTCGAAGGAAGAGTTAAACGCCTTCATAAAGCGTCAAACTCCCCAAAAAGCTTTGCCAATAAATACAAACACCCCAAATTGTAAAGATTGTTTTGAAGTTTGATTAATCTGATTATAAATTCGATGTTTGTCTGATTTATGAAAAAGCTTTGGAACCGCATAAAATGTTGACGCTGGGCCTGCGGCTGGCTGAAATGGCTAGTTTGTTAGCTTAGCATGTTTGACAGGACAGGCTCGTAACAGATACAGGACAAAAAACAGGCGAAATATCCCCTGACAGCCCTTCAATTTCAATAGGTTCGAGTGGATAACTACAAAACAGTCTGGCACTTTCAGTAAAGGACTTTAGAACAATTTCAGCTCAAGTCGAATCGGTGTTTGTTTATGTAGCTAGCCTGTTAGCATGTAGCTCGGAGCAGGATAACACCTTCCCCCGCCTCTCGATATTTGCCCTGTTCTTGTGGCCGATACAGACTCTCTGCTACGGATCCGTGGGCACTCACTTGGCCTGGGACGTGACCGCTGTGGACTCATGTCGATGTTGAGGTCGATTCTCCGGCGAGCTTCTTCATTTTCCTGCTTTAGTTTCTCCTCGATTCGCGACAACCTCTGTTCTAGCGACGACATCTTGAAAAATTGAGCACCATGTAGATCCCGACAGAGCTCTCGACTCCGCTCTGTGGCCGTGGCAGGCACTGGGCTGCAGGATGGCCCACAGCTGCTGCACTCCTTCTGGGTCCACACCACACACAGACACAAGCATGCACAGCAGTTTGGAAACTATACAGTCTATAGTTTCTCACGGATTAATCAAAACGCATAGTTAGGACTTTTACGTGACACTGCACCATTGTATGCAATCTAGTTAATTTTACTTAAGTGGCAACTGATTATATTGCGTTGTACATTTGTATTTAAACAATTATTGATTAGCACTTTCTTGCAGTTATTTAACAAACACAAAAAATAACCAACATGCCATATTCCTTTAATGCTTACAGTTGTGTTTGAACCATAAACATGCGAGTTGTTATTACCAAATGTTCCTTATTAAATTGCTGTACTGGATTTTATTACAAATTCAAATAAGTAAAGTTACTAATAGCATGACAGTGGTTCTTTACCCTGTAGTCCTCTCATATTTTGCCTACAATCAGTCCACACAACTGAATTTAAGCTCAACTGTCTCTCGACAGCCGCTCAAGATGAAAATAAAACAAAATGCTCTCTTGTGGTTCATTACAAGTAAAAATGTAAGGCATTGGTATGAGAGGCTTTTGATCAACCTCCAAATGGGTAACAGTACAAAGATACAGCAAACTTATTCTCTCAGAGCTGCACAGGTGACACAAGTCGATATAAAGGCGTTTTGAAACATTTTGAAAGAAACTTCCGTCACAGGTGTGTTGTACAATGAATTGACAAAGCAGTCCTTTTAGATGATTTTCAGACTTGTGTCTTTCATTGCAACATTTTTTTACATACATTTCATCTCAGCAGCCTTTCTTTAATAGGTCCAAAGTCTTTAAAACCCTGCAGACAAACAACACACCAGTCTCTGCGCATTCATTCACAGTGTAGGTAATAATAGTAGACAAACAGTCAGAAGTGATGATATATCAGCTCCAACCACATGAAGCCTCTAAAATGAAACATTCTTGAAGGTCTTTAAGGTCCTGGTCCACTAGCAGAGATCCGAGACGTAGTCAAAGTCTTTGAAGCTGTCCTGGTCTTTGCGGGAGAGCACACGCGGTTCACGTGGAGGTGTTAGAGTCGGAGGTTCAGTGGTGAACTCCTCGTCAAAATTACTGACATCTTCTTTCCCGCCAATGGTAGGAACAAAAGGTGGAGGGACCTTTCTTTGAAGAAGAGCCTCCCAGTCCACGTTCTGGATTAAAATAAATGTATAATAAATATGCAGTTGTTTTTCTACTGGTTAATTTTATACATTTATTAGATTTAGTAAAGTGCTCACCCTGAAAAAAGGCTGCTTCTTCACCTCCTCTGCATCCTTCTCACCCGAGCCTAGTCGCCTCTCTGGGTTCCTTCGTAACAGCTGAAGTGATAAGCAAAGAAAATTGTTATTAAGTGGCATTACAGCCCAGTGATCTTTGTGATTGTGAGTAAGTGTGTGTGACTATGTACAATGAGTTTGTCATGCATTGTTATTTGATGATAGAATAAGACGATGTATGCTCATACTCTTCTCATGATGCCAATAGCCTCAGTGGAGAGGAAGCGTGGGTAGCGAACCTCATCATTCACAATACTGTCAAACACCTCCTCCTCATCATCTCCTGGGAATGGAGACTGCAGACACACACAATGGAAAAGATTAACCACTTGCAGTTTTTCATTTAATTTATGGTAACTACATTAGAGACTCTCGAACGGTTGGTCATCATGTGTAGATCAGAAATCCAAGAATGAACTCTCACCTCTCCCACTAACATTTCATAGATGAGGACCCCCAGGCCCCACCAGTCTACTGCTCTAGTATATGATGTGTCTGTTAGGACTTCTGGGGCCAAAAATTCTGGAGTCCCACAGAATGTGCTTGTCCGATCACCAAAACCCATCCCTTAAAACAAGAGGATACTATTTTAGACACAGCATTTTTTTTAGTCGAAAATAACTGGAGTGAAATGGGAAAAACTAGTCTTTATAAAACCTTAGGATTTACCTTCTTTACAAAGACCAAAGTCTGCAATTTTTACATAACCATCTGTGTCTAGTAGCAGGTTGTCAAGCTTAAGGTCTCTGAAAGACAGAATAAATTTTTAATGATTTTCCACAGATATTAGCATTGTTCTATACTATATCTGTGGAGTCATCACACTCACCTGTATACAATCTTATGTTCATGAAGAAACTGAAGTCCTAGAACCACACAGGCTGAATAAAACCTGAAGTCAAAGCAAAAGAAAGCACAGCTATAACAAATACAGTCTTAAAGAACCTTTTATGCAAGCAGCAAATGTTTGAATATTTTTTTCTAAGCACATTTAATTAGCACGCACATGCTGTCTATCAAAACAACATAATAACCCAATTTTTCCACCTCACATATTTATGACAGCTCTATAGATAAATACGTACACAGCTCGTGGCTCTGTGAACACATCTGTATGGATGTGCATCATTAAGTCGCCTCCTGCTGTGTACTCCATGACAAAGCACACATGCTCGGGCGTCTGGAAACAGGCAAACAGGTTGACCAGGAACGGGTGGTGTGACATATTCACTATCTCAAAAATGCGCTTCTCACACATCAAGCTGGAAAACAGAGATTGAAAGACAGGCAGTCATAAATCATCTAAAATAGTGATCACAGGCCTAAATGGAACCATAAAAGATAAATAAAATACAGCATTATAAACCCCAAAATATTAGACTTCAAGGGTAACAAATGAAGCTGTGTAAAGAATTTTACCTTTCCACTTCATCTCGAGCTACGATGTCTCCTTTCTTTAATGCTTTGATAGCGTACATTGTTCCTGTTTTTTTGTATTCTGATAACAAAACCTGCACAGAGACAGAATTTAAAGTTAGAAATTGTAGTATAAGAAAAAATAAGCTAAAAATGAGCTTTGATCAGAAAGCACCTTTCCAAAGTGTCCTCTTCCGAGCACAGCTATCAACCTGAAATCCTGCAAGGACAGAGGGCCCTTCTTCTGCTTACTAAAGAGACAGGAGTGAGAATAATGTCTAGTAATCATTATAAATTACAAGATACCAAGTTAATTGAGTATATATAATTTGGTTGGTTTTGATGCCAGTGTGTACCTGCTAACAGATGGGGTTTGGACAGGGCACTCTGGGGTGAGGTCAGGGAGGGATATGGGTTCAATGACTTGCAGTCGATCCTGAAGGGGACCATAGGAGGAACAACACAAATAGGAAAATATAGAATGAGAGACAAAAAGACAAGATCCCAACACTTAAGAATGACTGATATCAGAGCGGACATTTTCCTCTATTCTGGTTGCCTGCTTGAAGTTTACTTTACATTAACTATTATTTTCGCGGTTTCTTAAATGTTATCATAGGGGTACAATGGAGCATAAATAAAGGATTCAACATATTATATGTCTTTTCTTTGTCTAATATATTGAATGTACAATGGACTCAGGACTAGGGACCTGTTGTTGCTGTGTCAATGATGGAGATAGGGTAGCAAATAAAACATTTAGATCAGTAGAAAATAGATGTGCAGGTTTCTTGTGTCTGACCTGTGTGATAATTAGACACAAGAAGAGGCCATTTATTTTGATTGGCAGTGAATATTACTGAATATTACATTATAAACTTTTCATAAAACCAACTTCCACAACTGTTATCTCTAACTAAATGGATTTCCTAGGATAGATCCAGTTCTCTGACTATCTCACCGGAGTATGTGTTTCCAAGTCTCGCTTGTAATCGCCTTTTATGGGAGAGTCGCTGTCCAGACTCAACTTTTCCACTGAGATTTCCCTGAAAAATTCACAGACAAACGCACCAATGTGGCGATGCACACAAACGGACACAACACAAAACAAAAACACAATAGGATCATTAGGTGTTGGAACAGAGATAGTATCACATGCTTTGCACTTGTGCCAAAAAACACAAGGAAAAAGACTTAAGGAAAATGATATGAGTGACAGCCATGAAGTGCCACAAAACACATGTTGTGACAATACACTCTTTGGAACACTTGAGTTACACATGAAAATTTAATTTCATACTCCCAGTCTGTGAGTCTTACCCGCTGTTGAGTGCTAGACTATGCGCGTTGGGACTGTAGGTTCCAGAGTTGTTAACAGTAGGAATAGCATTTCGAAGCAGCCGCACCCATGTTCCAATATCCACATTCATCTGACGAGCTCGGAGAAATGCCTTCCCTGGAAAAAAACAAAAACATACAAACAGTTACCTTACAAAAAAAGAGTGTACTAAAGTTACTTGAGCTGGAAAACTGGATAAAAAAAATAAAAAGGGTAACCTTTTTTTTAAGGTTACCCTTTGCTTTTGAATTTATTTTTTGTTGCAGAACTTTGTTAATAGCCTTTTAGCAAGCAAATACCCTGCAAAATCAGATAAGCTATGAGCTATAAGTTATACTGCAAAAATAACAGTACAAAATATAAACAATAGTTTGGCCACAAGAGGAGGCTGTGGTCCAAGTCAAACTTCCATAATAGAACTGCAGTAAACCTGCCAGAGTGCTATGGTCCTGTTTCCAAGATAAACACCAAGTTTCCAAAACATATCATTCTATTTCACCAATTGTTATATTATTTTATAGTTATCTCAGTTTTATCTCCACTGCTCACCTTGCTGCTTGGAAAAGACCTTCTTCTGCCTCTGCAGGCGGGGAACTCTCTCAATTACAGGGTTAAAAAAGGTCACCTGAAAAACACACATACACACAACAAAACATGAAAACATGTCACACACACACTTTTATTTAATCACATTCAGCTTTCAAGTGTGAAATATCAAAGTGTTTTTCGGCACAGGTGCGGGTGACAGCTTGTGTGTATAAGTGTGGGTAGGTGAACACATCTGAATTCTGTATTGGTGTGTATTTATAGCACTTGAATAGCATGGACATCTGGTGAAAGCTTTATCTGTAGCTCTATTTTTGCCCGTTTCTCCATTAAACTGTGTGTACCTCAGCCAGTAACAGGCCCTGTGGCTCTAGCTCCAGCTGGACTCTATGCTTTTGGTTGTCGAGAAACTCCTCCAGCTTCAGATACTTGAGGGCGCACAGAGAGCGGTAGTCCTTCCAGTAAACAGCGATTTCCATCTCCCGAGACTAAACACACACACAAATATTGTCACTGCCTTTTCCTTTTCAGAAAAGTGGGTATGAATATGGCACAGTGTTAGTGGAGCGGGACATATGGACAAACCCTTTCAAGCTCCACGGTAAAAGTCTGGTCCCAGGCTTGTTCCCCTACAGTCCTCCAAGCTGTCTGTCCAACCACTGTGTTGTCCAGCTTTAATACTGCACTCACTTCGGCTGCAAACAAAACAGCAGATTCTTGCTTAGTACGAGGCACATTCAGTTAATACAAAGAAATGTATTAATCTGTAGAAGACATGGGTTGTCGAAGTTTAACATGCTTATACTACGGAATAAAACAATGTAAGTATTGATCCAGGCATTTAATTATAAGAGCTATTAGCGATCTGCTTTCTCAGAATATCTGTATGACGGGTTTGCTGATACTGCTGTACAAAACGTATGAACCAATGCTGCTGAACTGATAAGGCTGAAATATTTCTTTTCATCAGCTATTTACTGGTACTACTTTTTGTAGTACCAAAAATTAGGTACCCGCCGATAAAATACTGTACAGATATGTACAAATATTTGACCTACACACAGATTACAAGACCCATGTTTGATGGATGACTTATTAGAGATGGACAGTTTTTGAGCCTGCTGACACCTTAACAGAGCATAATTTGTCGTTTGCTCTACTTGTGTCATCACTATACATAGTGCTAAACAGAAACTGAAACCTACACAGCAGCAAGTTATGGTGAAACTCATTTAAGGAGGTCAAACGAGTTGGCAAAGGAGTACAAAAAGTTCCTTAACCACTGAATACCAAGTAGCGGCATGTGTTGGACAAAGACTTACTGGAAAACTCGTCTGTTTTGCTGGGTGTTTTGCCACTGACTGAGCCGCTGCGTCCGTAAAGCCCTTTGCTGCCCCTCATGAAGGACTTTGTGTCTCCAGGGCTGTAGGACGGTAGCATAACGGCCGTGCCTTTACAACGCCCTGGGACCACCTCCAATAAACCCACACAACCCAGCAGCTGTACCTGTAGCGTACCTACAAGACACAAACACATAGTAGGGGCATCATAAGCTAATAAAATACGACAAACTGTAATTATATTTGTGTAGATAATAAAAGGCGTATTAGATGCATGTAAAAGAATATGGAAAGAGTAACTTAATAATGAGCGACATGCAAAGTTCTAATGTACCTCAAAAGGCAAAGAAAACAATGCAGCTGCTAAAACTAGACATTTTGATAGTACAAGAGTATTATTTGCTGTAGCTTTAGCTATTGATTCGTTTGTATAACCTACCAGTTAGAGGTGATGGTTTGTTAAGTGTGCTATACTGGTTGTGGAGGTAGGGGGCACCATGGCGGGAGCTGAACGCAGGAGAGGAGGCCAGGACCAGCTCTTCTTTGATAACGCTGGACTTGGGATGGTCCTCTGGCAGCTCTGCGAGACGCTGGTCCAAAGAATCCCTCAAAAGATCCAACCTTTGCGATGCCTCACTCAGGCGAGACTGTGCCTACAGAGCCATAGACAAAGAGTTAAATCAATTATGGGTGATTCTCAGGTGTTTTTTTAATTAGTTAAGTAGTGATCAAGTTCTTTTACCTCAGACAGAGCTTTTTTGTCCTGGACTTTACTGGCCCCCAGAAGTCGGAGGACATTTTTAGCACCCTCTGCAACAGCATGTTCCACTCTGTAGTGATGCCTCAGCTCCTCAATGCGCAGTTCCACTCCACACAGGTCCTGGTTACCTGCAGGGGTTAATGAACAAATTGCATTAGTATGGATCAGGTACTATATAACACCAACATATGGCTTTACTTCCATTAGAAGCAGCACCTTTGATTTTGCAATACTTTGAGCAGGCATGTTTTGTTGAACTACAGCTTTGTGTTTTGGCAGACGTGTGTTACAGGAACTCCCCTGGGCATACTCACTTAAGTTAATGCCTTAATGCATGTCATGCATTACACAAGAGTAAGACAGAGGAAACATTAGCAGAAGCCAGAGGGAGGTAAGCTGCCTTTAACTTCTGTTTGCAAATAGCTCATTCAAACAACGCCAGCATTTCCTCTATGTTTTCTTTTTCTTAAAAGTTTTAGGTCAGCTTTCAATAGACATCAACAGCTCAACATAGAGACTTCAATGGGAGATTAAAATACTAGCATTTGCAATCTCAAAAACTAAAAGATTTACTGAAAATGTTAAACAGATTAAACCAGAAAATTAGACATTGCTATAAATTAGAAAAAACAAGTGTGCCACTTAGAAACAGAAAGAAGCACTTAAGATGTGCAATTAAAACTAAGTGGGTGGTTTAATGGCATTGTAACAGTGCCATGATCTGGGAGGAGGCAGGTGTATGATAAGGACAGAGACATGAAATGGCAGTCAAAACACTTATTTGACTTTCAAATATGAGACTACTGTAGATAAGGACGAGCAGTCATTAACTCTGATTCTTTTGACTTAAATCACTGCATGAGACAGGGGCAGAAGGAAAGGAAAAGTGGGGGTAGTAGGGCAGATGGATGCGTATGCTTTTATCTCCTAATAAGGTGCTCTGCCTGGAGTCCAGCCTTTGCTAGATGACCCCTTCAGCGGGTGTGGTGCCTGGAGACTGTCTGTCTGTGTACATTAAATACACAACCTTGTGTGTGTGAAAAGAAGACACGCCAACCAAGAATCAGCAAATTAAGGTTTTCAGATTACAGTATATAAAAGCAGCACCAAATTAATGCATTAGATATACAAGTGTATGGGCGGGGCAGACACCAAAAGACAGAAGTGCACAGTCATAGAGCATATCGTATAGACACTATATTTACATGCGTGAGCTGCATTACATAAAAAGATAAGCATTTCAGTTCATATTTAGATCTTTAATATTTTTATCATCCTTCATGTGCACTTTGAACTTTAGATTATTAAAAAGCCAGTGGGTTTTCTGCATCAAGGACATAAGTATGGCTGTAAAAGGCTTTGAATAATCCCTCCAAATGGTCATTATCTTTGCCATTAGCTCTTAGTCTGACATAAGCAGAAAGGAAAGGATGGCCCCAAAGGGAATGGACGAAACGTCAAATTTACTTGAACTTTTTCTCCTCCCCTCAGACTCGGTTACACTCACCTTTAATCCATATTTGTCCTGTTTCTCAGCAGAAAGCCTACAAAGAAGATCCCCAGCACCCCTGTCCTTCCCAATCCCATTCACCTGAAATGGCCGATGATTGCTCTGCCATAGCAAACAACACAGTCTCATTTAATTGTGTGATTGCATTTGAAAGTGCCAGGAGAGTGTTTGCATTGTACACAAAGAACTTAAGTGCAATCACATGCCCAAATGTATTTTCTTTGCTTCTACATTAAGCACAAAAAAGATCATCTGCATTATTGTGAGTAAGACAGTTTTGTATCTGCCAACCCATTTTAAGTAGAAAATTAATGGGGTTGAGGTTCCAGGTGGGCCACTTTGTAGTCTTCCTCCTTATTGTCCTCCTTATTATTCACTTAATGTTTTCAATATTGGATGTATATGCATAAAGAACACGTGTGTCCTTGGACATAGTGTAGATTTGTACACTGCAAATGAAAAAATGTAATAATAATAATAATAATAATAATAATGATGAGGATGTAATAAAGAATTTGTATTTTTTTTAGAATATATTTCTAGATAGATCAAGTGTGTTGGCTGTTACAGAAGTCAGAAGAAATAAGGAACACACAACATACAAAGTAATATATCTCCATATAATACAATAATATATCTAGCCAGTTGCTCATCTCCCAGCCATATGGCCACTTTATGTCAATTAATCGATAACAAATCATGGAGTATGTCAGAGTTGACAGCCTAAAAGCTGTTGCTAATATATTTCAAGTTGCTTTTTCTTTGAATGCACTGAACGTGCTCTTTATTGATTTGTTTGTGCTATTGTATTTCTGCTGTCTGGAGCTGCTGTCCAGGACAAACACTAAAGAATGTAATAGATATTGGAGAATCCCATGTAGGGCCAGACATAACCATCAACTGTCTGTAGCATTTCAGTGAGGCCCAACTAAGAAGCAGAAATAAAAGAAACAGGCCTATCACTGAACTCTGCTGATGTCAACATGTTTCTGGATATTTTTCACTCTATTTTGGGTTATTTTATTGTGGACCTCTTCCAAATATTCATTATTCCACTCTATCCATTCATTGCTTATACGAGTAAAAATTAATTATGCCTACCCTGTGTGTCGTCATTATGCTCAGTAGCTTGCACAGCTTTGCGGATCTGCATGCGGATAATGTCAATTTTGGTTTTACTGTCCTGTAGCATCTGCTGAGCAGTCTGCAGCATCTTCTTATCCTGAGTGAAAAAAGAACGTCTATGGGTGAAAAACATAGATAACAACAATATGAGTAGCCCTAAATGATTAAGCATTGCCATTTGGATTTATTTTCCGACTTCAAATCTTTTAAACTAAAAGAATGTGGAGATGCAAGAGTAAGGTTAACTGGGAAGGTGAAACAGATGCTGCAGTGAGTAAATGAAAGGGGAGGGGAGTTAAGGTAATTGTGGGATAAGGGAGACAAGGGTTTATGTATGTCATCAGTTATTTACATTAAGTGAGTGTTGTCTTTGTCAGCAAAACCATGGATCATGAATGTACATGTTGGGGGATGGGTAATGTGTGTGCACTGTACACTTTTGTTGTATATAGTGTCCTTCATCTCATTTGTGGGTGAAAGATATTAAAAAAAATAGTCTTGTGTATTTTTAGGCCACAAGTGTAGTGCTGTAAATTAGATGTGTATACCTTAGTGGATCCATTAGCATAGATGGGGATCATGTTTTCAACACCCTGTTTGACTTTGAGCTCGATGTTGAGTTGTCTCTCCAAGGCAGCGATGCGCTCCTTGTGGGCCGATGTTCGGCTCTCTGCCCCGGGAGACTGTGGGCACTCATCTGTACAGAAAGAGGAAACATTTAAAAAGGAATAGAAAAAAGACAAGATATCCAGAGTTCATTGTCTTCATCAGAGTACAAGGTATTTAAAAACAGAATTAAAAGCTGGGAAATCATTATGGTCCACGTGTAAGTTAAAGAGTAAATCCTATTTGTTACTTTCCACAGTTAAAGAGAGTTTAAAAATGAAATCTGTACTAAATATAACATATATGCATTAGCTTTTGTATCAATTTTCAAAATGAAATGAGGCAAACCTATCATATAAACATTCATTATAAAAATTCTCTTTACACATTAAAGGTTCAATCGAATAAAAATATTGATTATATTGAGATTATTTGCTCACTGGTTCTTTTGTGTTCCAAACCTTTATTCTCCTCTCCACCCTTCACCACAATGTGTGCATCCAGCTCCTGCAGCTGAGCGTGCAGATCGTCCAGTTTGCGATTTGAGCTCCTTAGTTGATTTTCCACCTGGAGATAGAAACAAAATATTTCAAGATATTTCTGAATGGAGAATAAGGATGTATGTCATTCTGTTTCAGTTATTTATCTTTAATTCACTTGGATGAAATCCAAATAAATGACACAATGGAAAATACAGTTGATGGTGTTGACTCAGAACACATCAATTTCCTGCGGCTCTAAAATAGCAATCTAATTACTGCTAAAGTCACAATTCTCTCAGCATGAGAACTTAACACAACATGGCTTCAACCAAGCCTTACTTTTCCAAATAGCAGTCATTATACAGTTTCCTGAAGAGGTCTTGGTGTAAAATTCCTTCACCTAAAACAGTCTTATCATTTAAGCCTGCACTGTTTGTCAGAGATGTTTTGGCTGAGAGTCTTGTTCCCAGTGTGGCCGGACAAAACATTTCACAAATATTCTTTCCAAGTGGGATAAATTAATTAAATAAATTAATTCCTGATCATAACACATGTTGACATTTGAAAAGGGTCCGTTACGACTAACAAATGGAATAAACTATTCTACTTAAATCAAGGAACATTATGGCAGGTAGCTATACCAGTGGCCAATTACATACAACACTAACCTGCTGAGCATTTCTCTTGTCAGTGGTCGCCCTCCTCAGGTTCTCAGCACCTTCCTTGATCTTTAACTCTTTGCGGATCTCCCTGCGGATCCTTTCACGCTGCTCTTCAAGAAGCTGCTGAACACTGGAGTCTGAGAAGTCAGAGTTCTGGTCCAAACCCAGCTGCTCCAGAACTGTCAGCCCGCCTGGGTCGCTCTGGATGAATCAGAATAATAGAGAGAAGAAGAGAAGGTTAATTAAAATATTGGTAATTGGCAGTGAAAAAATGTCCAGCTGGATTAGATAAGACTGGTAGTACTGGAAGGAAGGAGATGAGGGCGAAGCTGAGGAAAAAATGAAAAAGCTTGAAAAAGGAAGTTGGAGGATGGGGGGGGAAAGTGACAGGAGAAACTGCAAGGAATTACAAACTGTTTACAGTGCTCTACAACAACTGTTACGTCAGCCTTAATTAGATGGCTTTTTGATTATAGAGATGTCAATGTCCAAACAAAATGTTACACATTAAACTGTTAAAATAACAGAATTCATTTGAAAAAGTTCCCTAGAGCTGTTCTAATCCATTGTCATCTTCAAACTTAATCTTTGGAAAAGGTTTTCTAGCCATGAGCATTACTCCAAAACCTCTGTCTATGGTTCTAATCATGTTTAGCGACTTTCTTGGCTCCATTTCACCTTCTGAGAAAGAAGTCGTGTTGTTCTGAATTGATCAAAGTCACTTACTTTATCACAGGAACACACAGCACAAACAACCAACCAAATAAACACACTTCACCTCTGAGCTGTCCTCATCCTCCTCGTCTCCATGCCAACACATATTTCACCCAGATATGAAGACCCAAAGTCAGCAAGAGACGTAGAAAACCTAGGTGTACGTTCCAAGCCTGTGCCACACTGAGTGCCGAATGTGTTTTTTGGTGGGGAGACGATAAAAAGAGATAAAGAGAGTGGAGTGTTAAGTGAGGGAGGAGGGGGAACGCCTCTCAGAGAGGATATCCGTCCCAACACCGAGCTGCTCAGGCCTTTCCTGTTTCCTCCTGCTGCTGCTGTCCATGGAGAGAGAGAGAAAACAAGGACAGAGACTCCTAACATCAACACCACATCCTCTTTATTATTCCTAAATCATTCTCACTTCTCAAACCTGAAGTCTTCCTCATCTACTTATATTGGCCTCTTAATTAACTCCGACCTAAAGTGAGTTTGCTCTCAACACACTCTCATGTTTCTGACAGTGTTCAGGGCGGAAACAATGAAGGATGAGTTTTCAAAGCATTAGATCAAAGCCAAAGGAGAAAATCGGATGAATTTGGACAGTTATTGATGTTTTTATGCTTTGTGCTGCACACATACACAGCTCTGTTTATGGACAGGACCTGAGAAAAGATAAAAGTTCTGTATGGAGTTCTGGGAGGAGCCCTGAACCAACAAATCTTTGCCCAAATGACATCAAATAAATATTACTGATACCTTGATTAGGCCTCAAATAGATTTAGATGCTTTGTTGACATGAAACGATAAAATAAACCCTCTTTTAAAAACAAAGTGCACCTGGTTCAACAGATACCTCACATAGTAACTCCATCATGCTACCATCTCAAGTTCTTGCCAGAATCCATCACAACACAAGTTTAGATCCCAACTAAACCGAGTTTGCAGCAGCATTTGTCTGCATTAGTCTTTAAGCAGATGCGCATCCTGAAAAGTTACCTAGTGTTGGGGCTTATAATTTTTTAAACCATATAATAAAAATGTCAAGTTGCAAAAAATTAAGCTCCATTGGAAGCTCCATTCCACAGAAATTTGGTGGGAAACCAGTGTGTTCATTGCAGTCTATGGACAGAGAATCTCAAACATGTTAATTTTTATATCCTGACAGAATTTAGACAACATGCTGATTCAGTGCAGCACTTTATCCTCCAGTTCAGTGAAACTGCATAGAGTTGTCAACAGCTAGCGGTCCTGAATGAGTCATGCGTGCAGCTTATTAGTGAACTAGCCCAAGGAGGAACATTCAGCAGCGGTGTGTTGAGAAGCAATGACAAGCTAATTCAATAGTGAACGGCGCCAAGCAAAGCTAATTCAATCAGACTGTGTGAGCAACGTGTACAAGCCTAAGGCTGGACACAGGGGGATGAGGCATGTCTTTTACTACGCTTAGAAAGGCGGGAGTTTTACTCTTGACTGAAAATGACCACACAGAGCAGAGACCATGTCCAAGGTCACACATGCAAGTGTGCATAGCACTGAAATAAGATGAAATACACCTTAAGGCTCAGGGGTCTCTGATTAAATCCTAATTGTAAAAATACAACATAACAAAATCTAAAATCTATTTAAGTGAGATCAAAGTATTTTATTCAAACGACACCAATTAACCCCTGATAAGTCACTCAAATCAATGAGGAAGGGTGCTTAAACAATGCATAAAATACATCCATAAAAACATAATCTAAACAGATAAAAAAGAAGACAACTGCAATGAATGAACACTGAACACCAGATACCAGGCATGATATTCATGCTTTTTTTCCCAGCGGTCGGAAGTTGTACATCTTTACAGTGCAGCCTATACTTACGACGGGGAGGGACCAAATGTGGGAGGGCCTGTATTCCTGATTTCTCACCACCGCAGCTATAACTTGTATTTGAATATGGGTCTAGTCTTATGCTTTCTGTGTTAGCTAACTCAAACACATAAAAACACATAAAAACACAGAAGGGTGACAGCTGCATGGGGCCACAAATGTTTGTTTCCAAACAACTTAGACCACATCACTTCCAGTGGACATGTTCTGCTAATCTCATACATTACAAATTTAAGATGACCATATGTAAGAAACTAAAATGATACACACTGGCAACAAGCAGGAGGCAGTTTGCCCAGTCACGCTCAACAAGACAGTCAAGGCAAACAAAGAGAGAGCAGCTCAGGGACAGGAAGAGTGGGAGGAGAGATGGACAAGGCACAGCTGAGAGGGTCGAAGGGTTGAAACAGACAGAGCAGAGAAAAAAAAACACCAAAAGAAACAGAGAGAAACTGGGGCAGAGCTCTCCACTGATTCAGCAACCACAACATGCAACAAGTGTAAATCCTTAAGAATAAAATGGAACAACGGTGATTTAGATTTTCCAAGTACAAAACATGGCTTGATCTCCATGTTTTGTAAGCTGCGATGTTTGTCAAATACCAGAATATAGGGAAATAGTTGTAAAGGATGTCTTTTTACGTTCTAGCTGGAGCAGAGAATAAAGGAGCAGACAAAAGGACAAAGCAGTGTCCACAATCACTAAAAACAGGCCATGGTGAACTGACCTGCCATAAAAACACCCGCATACACAAACACTGGTGAGAATGAGGGCAGAGATGGGCTGTGCAAGACCTTTAACCTGGTAACAACGCACACTTTACAGGGCCCTGTGGACATCACTTTGCTTCATTGTCCACTGTTTTCTGTACATATTCTTCAATAATCCATCTTCACTTTGACTAAGACTTTTTTGTGCCCTCTTTCTCAGACCTTGTAATATTTCCAAATTTGACTAATTCTTTCTTCCTCTAAATACCATTGTTTTGCCCTCCAAGAAAATCACTATTGTAGTTATTCTGGTCTCATCCTATTTCAAGTGCCATGTCTTGACTTAGCTTCCCAAAAATCAGACCTTCAGGGACTGTTTGTGGCTTTGGATCATTACCTAGCAACAGCTAACTTTGTGGCCATCAAGCTGCCTGACCACTGACCTTTTTCCAAATATAGTAATAATTTCTGTTGCCATAAAGTCAAACCTAACAAATCAATCATGCATTTTTGACAGTTCATTGTATGTTCACGTGTATGTGAAAAAATGTTTACTGGTTTCTTTAGCTGTCTATGCCCAGAAAATGGGAAAAATCTAAGAATAGATTTATTTTAAAATACTGCAGTCAAAATTTGAAGTATAAACATATTATATATCTGCAACAACTGAGGTACAAGACGCAGCAGGATCACACTGCATCTGTGTTTCAGTGGCATTTATACCAACCTTACCGAGCAGCAGGGAACACGGCAGGCCACCTGTCAATCACCATCTGCCCCAGAGATGCCCAATGAGCCAAACACAACCCTATCACTCAAGAGTCCATCCTATTCCCTGCTGAGTCAGTGAAGAAGACAGGACTGTCACTTTTACCTAGCACATGACGCTGCATAATGAAAACTGCTACAATACTAAAGCAGCAGATGTTCATTTCTATGCAAGTATCTAAACAGTGAAGAGTTTATGACTGGAGCAACTTTCGAAATAGAATAATGCACCTAGAAAAACCGAATACTACACAGAAAGCCATTTACGGTGGCTGAAGTGATACTGAAAATATATTGGAGGTCACTTGATCTTTCTCAAAATTACTTCCTGGTAAACAAATCCTCCAGGTGCAATCGATCTCTATTGGTAAAAACCAGACTAGTGTGGTCTGTTTTATTTACACTGCAAACCGGGCTGGTTGCTGCTGCTGTGTCACCCTGTATGCTTTGGGTTAACTATTAGCTAGTATTTTTAATGTAGTAGAAACTAATTTTATGGTAATATATTTCATTTTCAATTGTTTATTGTACAATTGTTTTCATTGTTTTGTTACTTAAATCAGTTGTTTTACTTGCAAAAAAATGGGCACTAAGTGAAATGAGGACACTAGTGACACAACAGCACATTATTCACTTCTAAAATCAACAATTATATAAAGGCTGTTGATTGAAGTCACATGCGTTTTAACTTTATACCATATTATTATAAAACCTGTTCATCTTTATCATTAACCTGCTCAATTCTATAACAATAGTATAAAATGCTGACAAATAACTAATAAGGAACCTCTGTTCACAGACTTCAAACCTACAAGATGTCCATGGACCGACAGCACTGCAGAGCTGCTCTAATCACACTCAAGCCTCTGCATTTCTCCTCTGTCTCTGTGTGTGATGGGAATGGAGCTATGAGGCCGGATTACAGTGAAACACTGCTCTAATGTCAGTTTGGGTTCAGTCATTCTTCATGCAAATCATCCAAACAGGAGTAAACTGGGGCTGCTTTGAGACACGGTTACAACAGAACGAAGCAAGGGACTTCCACCTGAAGTCACACACACCAGTTGTGTGCACAGGACAGGAAGTGTTTCCACAAGAGTGTGTAAATGTGAGGCTGAGTCAGAGAAAGAAAACATCTGGGGGCATTCCTCAAATGCTTGAGCGCTGACAACAGCCGACCTGGCAGGGACCAGGACGATGAGGAGGCAGAGGTAAAGAAAAAAACAGCAAAGTTATTCTGTAGAATCTGCAGAACAAAAAAAAGGGGCCCGGCCGAGTATCCAGTCACAGTCCATTACAGATTACTGCCCAGTTGAGGAACTAAGGGCACTGACCATGAACCACAATAACCATTATCCACTGTGACCTGGTTTTCTCTTTATTGTAACGTGAGACAAATACATATTATCTTTCACAATGGTATATTATTGTGTCATATTTCTGGAAAAATGTAGCCCACATTTTATACATATAGTGTAAATAATGAAGGGGTGAAAGCTTAAATGTTTACAGTGATACTGGTCCCTCTGAAAATTGCCATGTTTTTATAAAACATGGTGATTTTCTTTCTTTCTTAAAAATGGAAGTCAGACAATACGCACTACCTGTAAAAGACAAGTGGTAGAAGTGTGAATAAATGCATGCATCAGGCAAGTTTAATACCATCAATAACTTAAATGGGTTTGTGAAAAAGCAAATGTATATATTTTCTAATTGATGAAAATGTACATGATATTTCCTTAAATTTATATATACATAAAAAAGTGCCATTGTTGCTAATCAAATTTCTGCATCTTAACACATAGTCTTAAGTCAAGCCAAAAAAAAATAATTGTCAACCATGTTTAATTTTGTTTCTAGTCCTCACAGTTCCCTTGCTGACACTCTCCAGCAGAGGGGTGGATGTGCAGGGAGGAGGAATGACAGCCACCTCCCTTTCTCGTGAGACACAAAGGACAAGGAAGCCTCACGGCTCAAAAAAACAAACAAAAAAAAACAAAAAAAAACCCATGAGACATTGGGAAGAAGGTGGACACACAGAGAGTTGGAAAAGAAAAGAGGAAGGGAACTAAGATGGTCGGCCTAAAGAAGAAGGTGGAGGAGAAGGGAGGGTGGGCTTGCAGAGCCAGAGGCCATTGATGGATAAAAGAGCATGTGAGAGCATGCTGACAGGCCAGACTTACTGCCAAGCACAGACAGACATCAGAGACAAAGAGAAGGACGCAGGTTTGGTCCCTGCTGTAAACTGTACACAATGCACAATGACAACATCAACCCTACAACAACTCCATGTTAACAGTCCTAATATAAAACTACTAATGAATGTGAGGCAGAATGCAGTCACAATGAGGTTATGTTTGAGTGGACAAAAAGGGAGAGGCTGAAGCTCTAAGACAAGAAAAAAAGGAAAATACTTTGTTCACAGGCCAGTGCCTCACAACTTAAACAGCTGTATGCAATATGAGCAGCCACATGAGTTTGATCATGTTTTCCTTCTCCACTACACAACTAAAGTAACACTTGAACAAAACATTACATCAGAGCTAACACCAGGCATGAGGTAATGTGAGTTTGAATAAGTTTATGAAATGTAGGATTACTACTGTCATAAATAAATAAATAAAAACTCATGTGGTTCATGTTGCAATGACAATAATGTAATAAGATGAGAAATAAGAGAAATGTAATAAGAAGAAATAAGTGCAACAAGTTATCTCAGTGTCTTTGCTAGGCAGTGAAAAACTCTAAACAACATATCTGTGAGATGTATCAGAAGAGATAACTATTATCAGTTACTGCAGGGGAAGCTGCATGTGCTGTGTGGTGTCACAAGCTGCTTATAGATTGGTGTCCTCAATGTTCAATATACAAAAACAATAAAAATAAAAAGACAGCTCTCTGGGATGCTTTGAGCTTTGACACTACTAATGCAAAAATGTTTTCTATTTTCACTACTTTAGTTTGCTGAAAAGATAACAAGAAACTGTAGCTTAAGTTGTAATTAGCACAAATATCTTCATTTAAACTCATCTTCTGAAGCTGCCTATGTTAACGTTTCAGTTTAATTTCATTTCAGACAAATGGTGGCACATTGAGAGATTCTTGTGAATCCACAAAGAGAGACAGTGCTATGCTGTACCCACAATGACTCACTGTTTGTGTGTTTGTTTGTGTGCATTTGTTTCAGCATTAGCACTTGTGACATTTGGGCTCAGGTGTGGCGGCAGCTGTAAAGACCAGTGCAGCAGGTCTGCAGCTCTGTTTACTTACACAAACCGACTCAATGGTCACAGCTGCAGAGACATAACACAATAGTATTTAAACAGATTATCATTTTGTAATGGTAATAGTCTTTAACAACACACTTTATGTCTTTAAAAATAAATAATTTTCATCAAATGTTAAATATTAATTAAAAATAAATACGCCTGTTTCTATAAAGATTCAAAGATTAACATCAGTATGTGGTCAGGCTGAGGTGGCAAGTAGAACAAATGAGATAGAGGCTGTTTAAATGAATATTAAAATACACAAGGATTTGTGTTCACATTTGGGTGACTTCAGATAAGGTTATGTAATTTATTTGGGGCATAAAAGAAATGACTGATCGAGCAACCACAGCCTAATGGAAGTACTTATCAAATGAATGGGGCAAGACTAAAAGCATTATTGAAACTCATTTACTAATTAAATCTAAATCCACAGGATGCTTACATAATTGTCATTCCTCAATAAACACAAGGTAACCGTTAGTGACTGTTGGTTTAAAAAAGCTGCTGTGACATTCAAAACTCCACTTAACTAAGGCCTTTTCCAGTCTGGTAGTGGTTTGGTTGCAAACACCATGACCTCATCCAGTTGCCAGCTGTTTCTATGACAGCCAAGCCTCCAGGTAACACACCATCAAACGCCTGGCTCCTCCTTTATGCCACGGTCTGTTTATCCAAGTCTTCCTCTGAGCTCTAGCTTAGCAACATTCAAACAAGCAGGAGCTGAGAGAGGGCCCTGGTGGATGTCAAAAACACCAAAGTCACCTGCACTTCCCAGTTCACAAGGAAGGAATGATACAATATGATGCGTTCAATGCAGTAGCCTATAGTTGCAAGGTTTTCCTTACAAGCTATACACCCTGTTAAAAAAAACCTGATGACATGGGCAAGAGCATAAGGCCATAACCTGAAAACATCTGCAAATAACGGGGTTTTGAAAATGTCAAGTTACATTAATGCTCCAAAACCAGTTTATGGCATCAACAATTGAAGAAGCCACATAATGCGACACCTATGAGTGGATTCAACAATAACAGTGCTAAATTTAGGACTATAAGACAATGTACAGGAGTCAAAATAGCAATTTGCTTCAATTTATCTAATTCACTTGTGTGACTAACTCGGCCCATTGACTAAAACTTCCATTTATGCCTTGGTTTCCAGTCCAGGCTGGCACACTTCCCAGTAGGCCAAATGTTATCAGTGTAACTCGATCTCCAACCCATTCTAATGAGAGCCACAGTTTGTGGGGAGACTTTAATAACTCCCACAGCCTATTTATGTCTTACCAGTCACACCCGTTGAGTATGACGCACAAAGACAGACCGCACATATCAGATCTGACAAAGAGCGCCTGTGCCCCGATGGAACAGAGGATGTTATCAGACTATTGTAGCAAGTATTTGACTACCTAACTAGTCTTAGTCAAAATAAATACAAATTTATCTGGTGGCATACTAAGGAAACTATTAGGTGATTATTAATGTTAGAGGCCAAGCGCAGACAGTAGTTTTTCATTATTTAGTCATCTAGTGATGTGGGTTTTACAACAATTTGGAAAGTTATTTTTCTGTTTACTTCTGATTATCTTCATTAGATGAGGTTGAACTACACCAAAACAAAGCAGATAAGGGGGAGGGGGAAGCAGCTGGTGTGTAGCCTGGACAGAAGTGCGGGAGAGAGCGATTGAGCACAGAGAAAAGGGGGGCTAGATAACACCAGACCAACACGATGGGTCATTTTACACTCACAACTGTTGCTTGTGCAGAAACATTCATGCATAAGAATACAAAATATGACTGTGCCCAAACCTCCCCAATAAGCTACGTCTAAAAGTTAATGCGTTAGTAAGTTTAGCCAACATAGAAATTTAACCTAGATCTATTATAGATTATAGAAGGCTGACTGATGCATATACCTACAGTGGAAACATCACAATCTGAATAAAGTGTCCACATTTTAAGGGTCATTATGGTGGTTTAACTGGGCTACCACTTATCGACATTGGTGCTTTTTGGTAGAAGTGCATTTAGCTGATCCCATTAAGTTGGACAATCTAGAGCTTTTGTTCAGTCAGTGTTTACCAGCTGACCTCCTGCTGTGGAGAAATTCACCGTGCTAGAATTACAAATGAGCAAAATAGAACTTTTACCCGTGTTTGTCACCCAACCCCAAAGTGACATTAATGTTGCCCTTTTTGTGGGTTATATGTGATATTATAGATACAATAACTTGATTTAATAAGAAAAGCCATATAATGCTGTACTTGGTGAATCAAGTTCATATTAGTGATTTAATAGCAAACCTATTTCCAGCGAGGTACATGTAGTGAGAACACCTAAAACAAAGTGCTGTGTGAGCAGATTTAGCAGCCAAGCATAAACATTTCATTGTTAATACTCACTTGGCCAGATTTACATTTTAAAAGTGAGCAAAGAGTATTATCAGCCAATTCAGTGTTTGAACAGTGACTTCATCCAACACTGGCAGTTAACCTACGTGTTTAAACAGCACGGCAGCACTGAGTGATGCACTAAGATCAATGTATGTGGCCCAGGGGCTCTGGGCACTGCCATAATGAGGAGGGGTCAAAGGTCAGGGTATATCAGGGTGCAAGGCTGCTGGTGTTGACAAGCCAGGCCAGCCCATGTGAGAGGCAAAGTGAGCAATTAGTGCTCTAACAGGATAAACACATAGAGAAACTAAGACATTTATGTGTAATACAAATAAAGCTCAAGAACATTAAAAGTACAGTAACTGAAAAAAAAAAAAATAGTGGCCGAGAAACCCACCTTCATGATTTAGTCCATGCTTTATCTAATGTAATGCGTGTAAACTGTGCTGGTATAGATCACTGGCCGAGGGTGACAGGTGATGTCATGACTGTGTGTGAGCTCAGCGCTCTGGCCTCTGCGCGAGTGTGTTTGTGTGTATTGATGGAGAAGGAGGGGTCCATTTGAGGCTGGAATGCAGGGGTACACCAACATGAGGTCATGAGAATTATGGGATGTTTGCAGAGCGGAAAGACGAGATATGAAAGGGAGATAAAGAAACAGGGCAAAACCCACAGAGAGGCGTCCGCTCTCAACAGCTGCTGGTGCTCATACCAACTATGAGGCACAGGCTCTGTTAATGCTGCCTCAAAGGCTTTGGATACACAAGGGATTTGAATTTACACTGCCCCTCAGCTTAAACAGCCCCACTACACTAGGCAGCCTGGGGTAGGGCAGTTGCTTGGTGGTTTGCCAATTGGTTGGTTGTTGGTTGGTGAGGGTGTGGCCACCAACCCTGCAGCAGCCAGAATGAGGAAAATGAACTCACAGTGAACTGAATGCAATCTAAGCTAGTGTTAGACAATACAAGCCATTGTAGTGCTGTGGCTGTAGTGGCTCATCATCAGCATATTGGCCTTTAGTCGTCCCCTCAGTCCGCCCTCCACCCCCGGGCTCAAGCAGACCATGCCCATATGTCAGCTGCTCTTATCACTGCAGTCATGATACAGTCACAGCCGAGCTTTGCAAATGCTGCAGTTGGTTAATAACTACAAATATGACAAGGTAGCGCCACAATAACAGCGCATGTAAAGTATCTCCAAAAGCTCCAACATTAATCTCACAGAGAACATAGAAAGCATTTTATGAACGCACTTACTACAGAAGGTTCAGGTCCATTAACAATACAGAACGATAATTATACTCCTGGTAATGGAACTACTATACAATATATACTATAGACTGAATAGATAAGTAAGTGGTGTCAGTGTTTGCATCTACATTAGGGCATATCAAGAGCTTGAAATGTAACTGTGGAAATAGCTTATAGAAAAAACAGTCAACAAATTGTACAACTATGTGGAGCACAGACAAGCAAAAAACATTAGGTCATGATCATGTGGCTCCAAAGCCTCAATATAGCTTTTTTGTGTCACATGATGGGGGAGCAGTCCTATTAGGCCATATTGTCTTATTAAACTCAGACGCTGGCAGACAAAAAAAGTATCAGGTCTGTTAAGCCTCCTGTTGCTCTGCTTTTTTCATGAAGCATTATTGTGGATTGTCTGCCTACATGGCCACAGGGCAGCTCTGAGAAAAGCCTACTTTGTGCATAACTGACTCCTTACGTCATGGCAGCCGTATGGGAAGCACTCCTATGCATTCCCTTGAGTGTCTGACTCTGTACATGTGTCAGTTGTTGTATCTGGGAGTTTGTAATATCGGTGTTTTGCAGCGCAGCTATTTGTGCTCAGGAACATTTTGTGAAGGCATTGGTGCGTGTCTTAGTCTGGCTCTTTCTATTAAACTTAGCCCGGGCAAAACATGTCACATAAGCAAAGCAGAGCAACAAACCCACAGTGAAGTGGACAAAAAGTGGCACATCCCCCTCCCAAGTCCATTCTGGTCTCCCCTATAACCTTTATGAGGAAGTGTGACGCACATAGATTCAGTTTGTATTACGATTGTTTAAGACAGGTTCCTTGGGGCAAACGTATGACACTTTTATTCACACAAAAACACAGAAATACAGACAAAACAAAATGGAGTGAATATTTCAGAGAAGGGTATTACGGTACTTTCCAGTGTTTTAAACAGAGCAGTCAGTCACAGGGACCTCAGATCAAAGGAAGACCTTGAACTGTGTCCATCTCTGCCTTCCTCCTTTGTTCGAGCACTCTCCCTTATTGTACATGGGCCTCTTGAGAGTTCAACCAAAAAATACACAATAACGGCTCTCCATATGGGGGAAAGTCTCGAAGGGATATCTTGGTGCACTGACTCTCCTTTATGTCTGCACATGAACACGGGAAAAGAAGTCAGCGATGGCCATCTTGAACAGGAGCTAAATTGTGTTTGTGAAAGAGATTAAGTTTGAATGAAATATGAGTAAAGTTTTTAAAAATGACAAGACAAATACTCAATAATAATAAATTTGTTACGTGGGTGTCAGGTCTGGGGACACTCAGACACCAAAGCTAGGATTAGCCCCAATTTAGGTGGCAAACTAAACCAGCAAAAAAAAAAAAAAAAAAAGGAAAAAAAAACATGTTGCTTTTAAGCAGCATAATTAAACGCTGCCTTTGGCTTGTTTTACTACCGGCACATGCTAGAGTTCATAACTTCCTGTCAGAAATGAGAGGAAAAAAGAAAAGATAAAAGAACAGTTGATGGAAGCACTGAGCAACTTGCCCTAATCTTTATACTGGACTGAAGTGTAATATATATTAGGCTATACATCAGTTGTGAAAAAAAAACATGTTTCACAACCAAACAACAGGTTGAGGAAAGGGTAGATGACACGTTAAATAAAGTCATAACTTGAATGCATGGTTTTAAAAGGGTAAAACTTCCATTTGACACAAAACAACACTTAACACTATGCTACTTTTTGACATATTTGGGGCTGCAATTACATGCCCAACAATTCACACCAGAAAATGTACACACAAATGTTTGTTTAGAAGTCACCTATGACAGAAGCAGTACCTGTATGTCTGACCCATCCTTCTGTCTCAGCAGCTTCTAGATAAATGCCAAATGTTTAGTGCTGTGACATGCTGTATTTTGTAAAAGACAAATTTGCAGATGTTGTGTAGTAAAGTAATCAATTGCCTTTAAACTTAATCAATGAATTATGAATAACTTACTACAAAAGCAGACTTCTTGCTATGGGAGAATGATGTTTTCTAGAGGCCAGTATTTTGCCTCTATGCACCTGCTTTTATGCTTTTGCCACTCCAACAACAACACTTTGACGACATAAAGCCACACTCAAAACAAAGGGCACGTTACTCGACTGGTGCTTCATACAACCCAGTGTAAACCCAGAGCTCGTCCCACTGTACATTATTAATGAGAAACAAACTATCCATTTCTAATTGGAGTGCCTGATGGTTCCTTATTGAGGTCTGACAATATGCTGAACAATGCCTAACCCACATTTCTTCAGATATAGTTTTATTAAACTTTGTGCATTTAAAAGCTGAAAATGATCCACTAGTGTGTGGTGGGCAAGGGGATCTTTCACAACAGATTATTTAGACTACTCCAAAATATGTTACAAAAACACAATAAACTCAAAAAGCATTCACATTTGGGCCACCCAGGATGCTGTTCAAGGCTGTTTTGGTTATAACAAGGCGTGAAGAAAGTGGAAATGGGCCCATTAACAGGATGCAGGGCTACTTCATCAACTTACTTGTATAGAGTCGTTCGCCATGGTTGTCCCTGTTGCTGTCTTTCTTTGCAGTTTTACAGACAATCTATGCGCATGTAAAGTCTGTCCTTCAGGTCAACCAGTCGTCTCCTCTCGTGAATAATCAGATACAATTTGCAGAAAACGAAGAGTTTTTTTCTTCTGACTGGTGTTGTAGCCCAACTTTATTCAAAGAGCCCGTTGACACAAAGGCAACTAGTCAAGAGGTAATCCGCATTGTTGGCTTGTCTGACCGCGCCTGAATTGATCCTCTCTGTTGATGTGTGTTTAACCAGGCTCCACAGTGGAGTAAAATGCAGTTACTTAGTCACATTAGAAAAAGGCGACAGTCATTTGCATTAGAGCATCCGAAGGCTTCCAGGGAGCCTCACACACATTGTTCTTCCTCTCTGGGTGTCTGCCATTCAACAGCTAGCAAGAGCTCTATTAAATTCACCACGGGCAGACATACCCCGTCATATCTTTTAAACATATCCACTAAAAACAAGGAACAAAAGAAAAATGATAGATGGATCGACTGCGCTCTTCTTCAACCAGGAACATCCGTGTAACATGAACACGCCTCAGTCTGTTGTCCGTATCACATGCCACAGAAAGCCGCCTGTCAGTCTTACAAAGCCCCTCTTTCAAAGCGAAAACAAAAACTGGAGCCACAAACGCACATTGAATGTTGTCCCCAAAACATAAAAAAGCGTCAATAACTGCGCGGAGGTTTTTAAAAACACAAGTGAAGTAATGAAATAGCCCGTCACATTCAAACTGCGGCTAACTGTGGCTGCAGGAGGGAGCACACGGACCACTTGTACACAGCCACAGAGCGCGTCCCCGGCCGTTGATTGGTCCAGCGCTGCGCGACGGGGACGCGCCCGGATGTGTCATGTGACTCAGCACGAACCACCTCCTCAACTGTAACTGTCACTGTGTAAAGCCAACTGTTGAATGTCAAGTCAGCAGCGAAGAAAGGGAAAGAAATACAAACACACAAACCTGATTACGGTGTGTTGTCTGTTCAGGTGACCTAATTTACGGTATAGACATCAAATCATGTTTATGGCACAGTGGCGAGACAGGGCATCCTACATGGACCCATCTAAACAACACAGCCCTCTTCTGTCTTCTCATCTTAGACTTACAATTAAGTAATGTTATATAGAACGAATCAATCTAGTGTGTTGAGTTGTGTAAAATGTCGTGTGTGTGATAACATTTAATATATGCTACAAAGTAGTTATTACCAGCTTGTGATATCATATTTCTTTCTCGATAGGCCTACAGCATTTACCCGGGAGATCTCAAAACCACCAGTAGGTATTAACCTACATATCAGCACCAATACTAACAAAATTGGTTATTCTGCTATAGATTTGTGTCACATCGCCTACTTACTATAACTATATAAACTAAATTAAACATAATTAACAACCAAACAGGTCATAATGCACAACTTGCAACAACAAAATCAAGTATTTACAAGGAAGTATAACAATATCATAGCTACATGACTGTTGACATGTCTATTTTTATTTTTTTTAAACAAAATCACACACAAACCATTCATTTTAAGAATTTGCTGTTGCTGGTGCTTGTTGTGACCTCGGACTTGTGTTTTTCCCCATAAAGACTTAGCATTAGCTCTACAATGATAAGAGTGGCTATAGCTAGCTATTTAACTAGTTTAAATTAATCACAAAAAACAAAACTACAAAACTATTTTGATGTAAAATTATGTTCACCCTAAGACAACGTTAACGATATGGGCTACTATGTCCATTTGTTAACAGTTTTACTTCGAAAGATGATATTAATAAACGTTTAATTAGTTTTATGTCGCAATAACCTTTGACCCTAAACATCGGGGCTCCTCTTTAATCCAAGAGTTTACAGCAACATGTGTGCTTTAGCATAAACACTTTGGCACAAAATAACAGGATTTTGGTAAGGTCAAATTGTTATCAGTACACTAAAAAAGGTATACAATGATGTTTCATACTATCTAAGATGTGTCGACCAATAGGCTTTTGTCAGCATCAAAAATTGTGAGCATTAGCATTCAAGTTTTGTCTTTTTGCATGTTTTTACAGATAGCAGAAGGAATGACAGACGGTAAACTTTATGTTGAGGGGGAAATAACCTCAGACTTACCAGCAGGACAACAAATTAGTGAAAGTGAGCTGTTGGGAAAGAAAGAGGAGACGCACGGCAAAAATGATGTTCAACATAGGAGTCAAACAGGTCGGAAAATAAGAAATATCTTTGTTATTTAAACATAATCTATTTTGTCATTAAGATGTCCCTTTACGCGTTTTTATCTGGCTAAATTGTAAATTTTGTCCCTCTTCGGAATTAATGAACTAAATATGTAGGCCAATATGAAGACCATAATGAAGAAAAAGAAGGGGAAAAAAAGAACTTTTTTTTTTAAACTTTTTTTTTTCCTGGTTTGGTGATTTTTTTAACCAAGGATGTGAAAATGTGCTCCGTGTAAGCAATGGTTGAAATGTTTATTTTTATATTAAATAAAAGTTTACCTGGCTGTTGGTAGTATTTTCATTAATCATTGCACCCTTTGTTAAAACTAACGTATACATTTCTGATTTATGTCCTCTCTTACTCAGTTGTGGAGCCACTTGCATTACTGGCGGGTGTAGCTCTGGCGCCACTATGTGGCAAAGGTACAACATACAGTTGCACCTGTGATGCCTGTAGCTGTTTGGAGGCGAGGCTGATGGAGCAGAGTCTGCAGTCAGTGCACCTGCAGTTCCAGTTCTTTATCAGCAAAGCAGATGGCATGCAGAAAAGTCTGGTGGAAGGGTAAAGTCCTGCTTCTTTGTTGCACAATAATGTCCCCTGGTTATGTTAAACAATTGAAAAAAAATGTTTTTGGCAGATATTCAGATAGAGAAGCTCTTGCCACTACTGTGCCAAGTTTTCTTTACACTTGTCAGCCGTACTTTAACAACCTGGAATCTACTGCACGAGGCACTTTGAATGAAAATAACCCTTTGCCTCACTCAACGGTAAATGTTTTTCATTCACATCAAATTTTAAGAAAGGGGTTGTGCCCTTACTAGCAGGAGATACTCATTGCACACTTGTGGTTTGATACAGCTCTCTGCAATATGTATTGTATTCTGTAATTTTAACATAAAAGGTGTAAATTCCTCAAGCCTACTCACCAGCTTCAAACTGTGTGTGTTTGAAGCGTGTTCAGCTGTTAGATTTTTCTCAGAAGCTGTGTGACAGACTGGAAAAGTTAGTGTTGACCTTTGCCAACTATGGTCACCTTTGTTTGGATGAGTCTGAGCCTAACAGGTAAACATGACCTTTTTTAATGTTCACCTACGTTTAAGATGAGAAAATGTCAACCTACGTCTTCACTGAACTTGACAGCTCAAACCAGAATATTCATCAATACTAAAAATGAATTACTGCTAAAATGCTATTTCTCCTTACAATTACTTTGTCATGTCCTCACAGCATCTCCCACTTCTACATTGGTCAGTTCCAGTTTGGCAATATTAGGCTAACCATGTTCCGTTACTGTAAACCTACACCATACTTGGTCCAGGTCAACACAGGTCTGTACAAACGCATGCGCTGGAACGTGGAGAGACTTAAAGACACGGGGCATCAGCAGTGGAAAGATCATGGAAAAAATCAAAAGAGAGAAACAGAAAAGACTGAGTAGTAAGAATGGCTTTATTTTGTACTTTTGGCATTTTGTGTTTTTGAGGCAGGTATTTAAACAATGAGCAAAACTTTTTTTTTTTGCTTAGTTACTTCCTATGTTGTGAAGATGTAAACACAGCCTCCGACAGGGACAATCAAGATGTTAATAACAGCAATAATGTAAAGATGTGGTCCATTGGTCGGTGGGTCCAAGTGAGCCCTGACCGTGATACAGATGACATAAATGACTGGTAGGTGGTAGATGTATACATTATAGAATTATAGTTTTCATACACTGCCAGATTTCTGTATATGCAATTTTTCACTTTCAGGATTATATGTAAGATTCCCAAGGGCAAGTATGAGAGGCTGCTGTATTTGGGCAATGATGAACCGTCCTGCAGCACTTCTACTGACTACCTGCTGCAGCTACTGTTCTCTCAACAAAAAGAGTGATGTAAGATATGCTAAGATGGGTAAATGTTGTATTATTACATTTGGGTCTTAAAAGGTAGTGGGAAAAAAGTGCATGATCATTGTTTGAACAGTTTTTGTTGAATCAAACTTTGTAAACAGATTTTTTAAGCACAAAGTGATGAACAAGTTTGACCTAATGAACAATGAACCTGTAGCTTTTAACACAGGTTTGTATTTCCAGTATTGTGTCTGGTGTTCAAAAATGTTACTGTCTCTCCGATTGTTTTTTGCTGAGAAGGTGTTATACTTACTGTATTTTACATTGTTCAGTTTGTTGTTGAAACTGAAATTTTAGACATTTGTGTCGGTTTAGATAAACAAGCTATAAGCTGTATTAAAAAAAGTTTATTTACATTTGGATTGCATCGAAATAATTACACACACTTACAGATAATATGAAACAAGCTGCCATTTTTGGGCTCAGAGTAAAGTATCCTGCTCAATTTGAACAAATCATTAAAAAGTTAAATTAACACACACAGGCTTTAACTTACTTTCAATATATTAAAATCCAAAATGGAAGATTTAATACATTTTGTGAAAGAATATATTCAGCCTATTACTTGGAGCCATTAAGTTGATCAATTCGGCAGGCTAGATTTACAAAAGGCAATGTACTTACAGAAAGTCAAATCAATGTACAACCATAATCCTTCATATCTAGATTTGAATAAAAAATCTATAATACAAATCTACTCTCAAGGTAGCTATGCTTCTAAAGTTTTTTAAGTAGAAAAAGATGAATTTTCCCATCAGTACAGTGAGCAGTCAAACAATACACACATTTATGCTTACACCAACCCTAGACACTTTAAAGGAAGCACATTTAAATAGCACAATTTTGTCAAAAATACATTTAAGATCATGTGTCATTCGATGAGGTATGACAATCAAAGCTCGGGAAGTTGAACCATCCTGGACTCTTCTCAAAACTCAAAAACATCTTCCAGTTTAGTTTTTAATCATAGTTCATTCTTTATGATAGAAAGCACCATGAGGCAGAAAAGCTAACCAAAGAATATTCATGTTAACATTATTAAAAAAAATGTCAGTAGCTGGACACATAAAGGCTGCTACCTGCATGGCTTACAATAAAGGACAACAGTGAAAGACAACAGACAGACGTTGACATATAGCACATAAAACCATTTAAAACCACATAGCCATAGCATAGGGAAAATACTGTAAATACCTAGATTAACTGTGCTTGGTATGTTCCCGGTATCTTCAACTTAAACTTTCACAGCACTATCGGTTAATACCCAGAGTAATTGTTTTTATCAAATATATGTTATCTTGAATAATGTGTGCAATAGACTAAATGACTGAGGAAGTCTGTGGGGTTCACAGTTATAGTCTTGTTATTTATACTACACTGATCAAGCGACGTGTTAAAAATATGACCTTTTCAGTGCATGACTTTAGTGTTTATATTATAGTCTACTCACAGAGCTGAGATAGATAAAATGCCCATGTTTATAAGTTTACTGCAGAATTCCATCTTAAGATTTAAGACTGACACTATTTTGGAAGTTTTTTTGGGTTAGTGTATGCACTCTGAATTAGAGCCATGAATATGTTTTTGTGCAGTCCCACTGTTAAAGACAGTCTGGACGTCAAATTGTTTGATTCATTCTCACTGTGTGTATCTTTCCAGTATTAGTAAAAAGTACTATTAGGACATATGCAGGTAAACAAAGCTAAGACCCCAACTACAATGAGCAGAGAAGGGGGAAAGTATTTCTTGGCCTCTTACTTCAGAGTGACAGAGTTTGATCCATTTGGCACAGTTAAAGTGTTAGCAGTGTAGTATGTGTATCCATTTCCACCCTGTTCATCAGTGATGCATGTGTTCTCTTATGAGTATGGTTTCAGGTGTGGGTCGATAGCAGAAATGGGATACCACCCACAAGCCACTTTGAATAGGTTTAGGGAGCAGGAGTGTGACGTGACCAAGGTGCTGAGTTGGAGTGTAGTGCCTAATGCTTTCCGTGGTACAGGTTTCACACTTGGGATGTTTCTCCATTTACTAATCACAGAGATTATGTGTTAGATGTTTTCTCGTTAAATGTTAAAGGTTAGTACAATGTCTTAAAGAGAACAAGAGGATGTGAGTTTTTGTGCTTGTCTGTACATTATGGTTTGTCTTGGGACTCTGCAGCATCAAAGGAATGTAGGCCTGGTTTGAGGACTGGGCACTATAGCAATACCATATTCTCCCTTTCATATAATACTATTTATGTGGTAAAATAGTTATTTAATATAAACCTGCAAAAGATACTGTTTTCCATTTCTCAGTCTAAAAATACTGAGTACATCTTTTTAATCATTCCAGTGTGATAATTGGTCTATTGTATTGATATTGTACTGCTCTGCATATAAGATCCTATACATATCCGTTACTTTGTGTGACTGAGCATTTTGCTTGGTACTCTCGTGAAAGTACAACCATGTCCATTAGGTTAGTGATGTGTCTCTAGCTCTACAACAGTCCACTCTCCCTGAGGGGAGCTGCCAGTCGTTTCTGGGGAGAAGCTGCTAACAGAGGTGACAGTGGCTGAGGGAGGGGTGAGTGGAGGCAGTAGACTGGGCCACAGGCTGCTCTCCAGGGGGCTCAGTGTGCCCCCTGCACCCCCCGGGAGCAGGAGCAAGGAGGAGCAGCCATCCCCATTCAACAGCAGGGTCTGATTAATCAGCTGGTGCACAATGTCCACTTTCTTTCCCCAGTCTAGTTCCAGGGGCGGGGGTCTGTCTGGAGACTCTTGGGGGCATGGGGAAGAGTCTCCATCCTGGGAGAGCTGGGAGAGATTGCTCTGTGGCTGTTGAGAGTCTGGAGTAGTTGGGGGACTCTGGGTGGTCTGTGAGGCCTCCTTCTCTGGAGTGAGCCTCCCACATTCACTGTCTGCCTCCTGACATGTCTCTTGGCTAATATGATTTAATTCTTTAATGGAGTTGAGCTCATTTACTGTCTCTACCTCCCGTCCGGCTTCTTCATCCTCACTATTTTCCAGTGTTTCATATATAGTGCAGAGTCCAGAGGAGGGTGACAACAGCAGTGTCTGACCTTTATTAGACTGTTGCAGTTCCTGTTGCCACTGCATGATCTGCTGCCGTTGTTTGAGCTCCTCTTGTTGCTGGTGCAGCTGCAGTTCCAAGTCTCTTCTTTGCTTCAGTTCCTCCTCGTGTCTCGTGGTCTGCTCCGCTTGCTCTCGTAACCTGTGTTCCTCCAGTTCCTTATTCCTCTTTATTTCTTCTTCAGCTTCGTCTTTCTTCCTGCGCTGCTCCTCCTCCTCTCTTCTCTTCCTTTCTTGCTCTGCCTCCTCTAGCGGCCTGCTCTGTTGCTCCCGGCGCTGCTGTAGCTCCTGCAGATGTCTTTGGTGCTGCTCCAGACGGCGAAGCTGTGGGCTGAGAGGCTGTTGCCCGGGGCTTCTGGGCGGGAGGTCGGCACAGCTCAGCTTCGGCGTTGAGAGCGCAGAATTGACAGGTTTAACAATGTCACAGTAGGAGCGAGAATAGACAGAGTGATCGCGGCGTTGTGGGTGCAGAAGTGTAGTGAAGCCTGTGAGAGACAGCGGGAAGGAAATTACACTAGTGTGATATTATAAAACAAATGGCAGGCAACAGGACAGTAACAGTGTAAGTGCAGGCAGAAAGGTGTACAAGAAAAGCGGCCTTAAGAGGGTTGATAAAGGAAGAGAAGCATCGTAAAGCTGAAGCTTAATCTTAAAACCTAACACCAGTAATGGTACACGCTTTCTAGCTGCGCTGATAGAGTCCAAAATTTTATGTGCAAGGCAAAAATGCATTTGTGCAAAAACATCAGAAAATTGTGACCCAAAGCAAAGTGACTGGGGGTGGTGGTAAATAGTGGACTGGAAATATTAAGCAGAGAGCATTTGTGCATACTTATGTAATTTCCCTTTCAAAAGAACATCAAGAAAAGAAAGATATGTGCAGCCAAGTTCCTGTATATGCGACCAATAGTGATGACAATCACAGAAAAGCTCATTGCAAACTATAGTCAACGTCCCTGACTGGCCATCATAGTTAGTTAACCAGTGACGCATGCAAAAGCTTCCCATGCATTTACAGACATCCAGCATAATAGGAAATAAAATTATAGCTTGGCTTTAGAAGAATCAAATAATGGCATAACATTATTTAAACCTATAGTACATCAAATCCTAGAGCCAAGCTATTAAGCTATATAAACCAATCCAAAAGTAATGAGATGAAAGTCATTGTGCAACAGTGACATGCATAAGTTCACTTTACAATAATTCAGTGCAAAGAAAATACTAAAAAGTGTGGTGAATAGGAGCTAAAACAGCTATACACCCACAGTGAACTGGGAGGAAGAGTCAAGTAGCAGCAGAAGCAGCTGTGACTGGGTCCATTATGATGATCTTCAATTCTGTTGGCAGAAGACGGATCCAAGGATGCAACATCTGAGTCACTCCAGCAGCGCAGTTTTCATGCTACTTCTGTCTTTCAAGTCCAATAGAGTTGGTCCTACTTCAAAAGTGCTTCTTAGTCCAAAAGAAAAGCCTTGGAGGATTTGAATTTCAGGTTTGTCTAATGAGAAGAAATGCTACATAGCTGACAAAGCATCGGTATGTGTAGAATAATTGCATGTATTATAAAAAATATACAGTACAGAATTCTTCATGGTAAAAATCTAATCTTTATTTTAAGTTTTTTAAGGTTCCATTATTCAAAAAATGGATTAACACATGAAAAGGCTTGATTACACATTAATGTTAAAGTGCAAGACGAAATAATGAGTGCTTGGGGGTTGAGGGAGATGCCTGTGTTTTAACATGAAGCAAAATCAAACATGATTATACAATCAAAACAGTAAAAGGTATGATAAATACTGACAAAAATGTTTAACAATTGTTTAATTCGGTTATTTTTCCCTTACTGTAAGAGCTTCAGACAAGTCAGACCCATGCCAGATTATTCTGTGTTAAAACAGAAACCAAACACCAGACACACACACACACACACAATAGTAAATAGAAGTAGCTATTGCACATACAGGAATTTAAGCCATAAATTCATCAGAAATGTTAGATCAAAGATAGAGAAGGCCACATCTAGCTTCTTTTTCGTTGTTTCCCTTTCTTTTTGCTCTCTGTTATTTTTTTCTTATTTAACTTAATAGGGCCACCCCCAGAGACTTAAGATCAAACACAGACAAGTAGAACTACAATAGGGTTGTGGAAACACACTGGGTTGTCAGGAAATAAATTGGGCTGACTCAAATATGAACTATACGTTACCTGCTAAAGAGTTCTCAGTCTTTTCACAGATAGCAGAAAAGTATGGAGGCTGGATGTCGTCTAGTGGCTGAATTTGCTCTGGTTCCTGTGGCTCTGGTGACGGTGCAAAAGCTTTGTCCGATCTTGCCATGTCCCCCCGAGAAGGCTGTGCAGAGTCAACTTCCTGCATCCCACACTCGATGTAATCCTGCTCTGACAAGCATGGCTGAGCTAAAGGCAGTTGGATAAGGCCGGGGTCCTTGGCCTCCTCGGGCAGCTCCTCCAGAGAAAAGATACCAGGACTCTTCACACAGCTCTCCCCTGTGGACTGGGCGTTAGAGTTTGAAGCTGTGGTCATGGTGTCAAAGCCGTAAGACACCTGTGAGGTGGCTGAAAGGGGAGTAGCATCTTCAGCTGCACCACTCTCTACCTCATCGGCCTCCTCACCCTCCTCCACTGTGGACAAGCAGCGCTGACCATGAGGCTGGCACTCAAAGGTTACATTGGATAGAGTTGGAGCCTCAATGGAGTCTTCCAGCTGGGCTTCCCCCTCTGTGTCGCTGGCCTCATCTTCCGTCACTGAGGAAGAGGACGGGTTGGAGGCAGGAGAAGTTGCAGAGCCTCCAGTGACCTTCTCTGCAGGCAGGGTCCCAGCCTCATCTCCCCTGCCTAGCTTAGACTGTGGAGAGGGCTGAGGGGCTTGCACATCCTTCTCACAGTGACTGTTGTCATTAGGTTCCACAGGACTGCTGATCTCACTGCTGAACATGCTGGAGAGAGATGTTCCTGGACCACAGGGGGTTACAGAAGAAAGTGTTTGCTGAGGAGCAGCACTTGGCTGTTCTTTATCCATTTGAGGCTCTAGAGCGTGTTGATCTTTGCCGGAGGAATGTGTGGGAACTTGTTGGTTTTCCGGAACACAAGCTGGAGAGCCAAATTCCAGCCAGGCTTGAGCTGGGGCCTGTGTTGGGGTCTCAGAGTCAGCTTGCCAGGGGTCTGCCAGAGGACTGGCTGTAGTTGCTTCTGCTCCTTGTCCTGACTGAGAATCCTGTTCAGGTGGCTGCTGCTGGTGGAGCGGTTCTGCCCAGGGATCAACAAATGGATTAGGCTGGTCCCACTGGGCAGCGGGAGCTGAGGGCAGCAGAGGGGGAGGTGGTGGAGGCTGGGCCACTCTGTTTAGGTTATCTAGCCTTTCATCCTCAGCAAAGTCATCTTCATCTGCATTTCCATAGCTTTCTAAGCCACTCTCTGTCACCCCCTCACTGGCCATCTCCACATCTTCATCCTCATCATCTACATCATTATCATGTCTCTGGGGTTCATCGGTTCGCTCTGATCCCACATCCATGTCACACACTCGATCATTGTCGTCATCCTCCTCCTCATCATCCTCATCATAATCGTTAACTGGGATGTCAGGAACCCTCTCAAAGTCAGGTGACCCAGCAGAGGCCCCTTCCATGTCCATGGCCCCTTTCAGACTGCCGTCTCCCAGATCGTCCATGCTTTCAGTGCCCTCCAGGACCCCAGGTGCACTTAGTTCAGATGCACCCTGCTGACTAACGCTCACCTCCTCTGAGTCCAACTCCGAGAGTAGGGCCCCACCGACCCTCCAAGCAGATGCCCCAACTGGGCCAGCTGATCCAGGACGGGACTCCTCAGTGGGCTGTGTGGTCCCGCTCATTTCTGAAATAGAAACTACCTGGCTTCCCTCCTTCTCCTCCTCTTCCTCCTCCTCATAGAGACTGCTGGGAGGAACAATCTGAGGAATGCTATTTTCTGCTTCTGGCTGGGCTTTTGATGTTGAAGAGGTATGCTCAGTTATGAGGTAAACATTTTCTTCAGAGGGCTGTGGAGGGGAGGCCACTGGAGGAATTGAGGGATCAGCTGGAGCTGAGGCATACTCCTGTGTTTTCGGTGAATGTACACTGTGTTGTTGCTGCTCCAGCTGTGGTAAGGTTGTCCTCACAGGACTCTGTGGAGGAGAAGCTACGCGGTTTTCAACAGTCTCTTGTACTAACTCTAATGGAGTGCTCTGAGCCAAGACTGTAACAGATTCCTCTTCAGGTACTATGGCATCAAAGGATGATCCTTGTGTTAAAGCTACAGTTTCAACCGGTGTTTCTTGCATAACTGCTGTGACCTCTGCTCCAGATGTCATAGCCGTTTTATTTGAAGCTACAGCTGCTGTAGTATTTGATGCACCCATTTTCTCTGTTTTCTTGACAGCAGTGAAAGGCGAGACAGCCTGTGTGGGTTTGTGTCCAAGTTTTGATCGAGGGGTGTTGGCCGTTGCTGGAGATTTGTTGGCTGGAGAACTTGGTGGGGTCTGGCCAATAGTTGTTCGGGTCACAGCCGGGAAGCGCGCAGCAGCTACCGCAGGCTTCTTTGTTGCACTGGGCTTTATTGTCTGCTGTGGTTTCAGTGGCGGCAATTTTGCATCAGCCTTTGTGGACAATTTTGATGCTGTGTTGGACTTCACGTTTGCTGCAGATTTAGAGACTTCGGTTTTTTTTGGAGCAGCTGACGCTGAAGCAGGTGTTGGTTTTTTGGCCACAGCAGCAGAGGGCGGTCGACTGACATCTGGTTTAAGAAAGAGAAACAACACATTTCAATTTCCTTCACAGATGGACCACACCTAATCTTGTAACAATGATAATACATTCAAGTATGATCCACTGTAGAATTGTAAAAGGGGATGTGAATAAACTAATTAAAACACATTTATATATCTTAAGTCTTTAGTTCTTACCTTTCTTAACAGGTGCAGTTGCTTTGTTGGGCTGTGCTGCTGTGGTTCTGCCAGAGGAGGGTGCTGTGGCAACCCTGGAGGCTGTGGTTTTTGCAGTGGTGGGGGGCTTGGCTGTGGCTGTAGCTGTCATGGGCTTGGCAGCAGGACGAGAAGTTGGAGGAGCTGTGACAGGCCTGAAAGAGAAAAAAAATTGAAGAACTTAAAAAGACAGCCCAAAAAGACTCACTACCTATGTGGCAAAATGTTTGCAGCTGAAAAACTTTTCATTTTTTCTACAGCAAAAGTATCACAAATCACAAAAGCAATTTCAGTAATGGAAAACTATTCAATTTCCATCTATTGCCTTACAAAATGCTCCTGGTAGCTTGTAATGTCCAACATGAAAGGGAAAGGTGTAATGAGGTGCGAGAATAACGGGAACCGGGTGAATGGAAGTTATATTAAGAGCAATAAACGTGTAAAAAAAAAAAAAAAATGAACAGAGCTCTGCTGAACAGATGGGAAGCATAAAAATAACAGGAAAATATCTGAAGGATGCAGTTAAACAAAGAAAGGGGAAACAGTGTTGGCCAGTGAAAGGATGTGCTTAAAAAGATAAAGGAAATAAGACGGAAAATAACACACGGCAGGTGTGAGGAGGAGGAGGAGGAGGAGGAGAGCAAATCTGCAACTTTTGTTTAAGGCGTTAGTCCGCTGTCCAGTCCAAATGGAGCCACATAAACCCCAAACCTCTATTCCATTTATTTTCTACATCTAGGTTAAAATAGTTAATAGAAAACTACATTAAGTTATATCCTGCATGGAAATTTGTGGATTTTACACTACAGGGCTTTGTGAAATCCCCAAACAATACATTTGCAGTGTCATGCTTGAGAATTTGACATCTGTGCTGCAATGCACTGCAGTGGCTAACCTAAAAAATAAGTCTGCCAGCAGAACTAGTCCTACTTTATACACTTGAATTGTTGCGTACAACCATGCAACATTCAATACTGATGTGTACAACATCTGTTTCAGTTAAAATGGACTAAAATTCATACTAACAGCTACATAGTCTAATGTTGTTGAACATCAGTTACTATTTCTTTTCTTGACAGTCATGACAGACAACAGTCAATATATAGTATAATCATAGTAACAACAGGACAAATCAGACAAACTGACTTATGCGTTTCAACCCAGAGGCACAGCCTGCCTGCTCAGATGCCGCTCCCACATTACAATAACTATTACAATGGCCATTTGTTTTCTTCTTACTGCTGGCAACAACTCCACAGAAGCAGGATATTGTAGTCAAGAAACTGCTAATGTAGGAAAAGACTGAGCAACATTTGAGGCTAAGATAAGCAAACATCTATTGCTGGGGACCTTGTAAAATCTGCTTGCCCTCTGCCTAAATCTGAAATGACATGGCCATTTAATAAGAGCAGCAGTCTAGCCACGCAAAATTGAATGAATGATTTACTGTGTAGATAAAGGAGAGAGAGATAATGAGGATATACACCCATTGTGAGGAGTTAGGGATAGCAGGAGGTCATAGACAACTAAAAAAAACATTCTACTTCCTCCATTGTTTGACAGTGAGTCACAACTTATAATAGAGCAGCAAAGAGGGATAATAAACCCATTAATGTCCGTATACTGGTCCTGGATAAAGGCGGGTGGTTCTGTTGTGGGCGTATGGATTACATTTCCTTCCATCAGAGGCTAGAAATCAATATGCATCAGGAGAGACATTACCCAACCATCTTTAGGACTTCAGTGACCAAACAAGAAATCCTCTGGGGGTAAGGGTCACGACAGGGACAGGTACACTTTATGGTCTTGCCGCATCGTAAACTAAAATGAAGTCAATATTGGGAAATGCATGCAGCAGATGCGAGCAACACACATTAACCAGTGGAGAAGCTATAATAACTGGTTGGCCTCAAAATGAACCTGGGATCTTTTTTCTCACCATTAATCTCCTTTTGTTAAAAAACCAGTGAAGAACTCCTTGGGCACAACTTGTGATGTAGATGAATGTATTACATTTTTATCATGCTTGAGACTTCATGCTGCTGCTGTGATTTCACAAGTTAAGAGTTTTCCTCTCATCAACTCAGAGGCCCATTTAGAGCCAGCAAATAGAAATTGAAAACCTTGTTTGACTTGTAAGATGTCCAACACCAGCTGCTTTAGTCACTGAAAGCAAATCATTCTTGGAAATTGTGAGGGTCTATGGAGATCTCCTTGACAATGAAGAGTGAATTTCTTACACAGTCCAGTGGAGTGTACAGAGCAACAAGTCTTATGAGGCTCTGGGCATCTACTGTCATAGTGATGGATGTCATTGGCTCTTTCTGCCAGGACAGTAATCCTGCTGCCTGCCAAGTAAGGGTACTAACAGTAGTAACATTTTTTTACCACAAGGACGAAAAAGTGATTAAAAGCTGACCAAATTAAAGCTAAGGTAGGTAGTATATTGTCTTGAGTATCTATTTATTAGATTAGATCTCAGTGTCTGTAATAGAACAGCAAAGAAAAACAATTTAATACAATTCTTGGACTATTCTTAATTTTACAGATGTTTTACAATATCAGGGTATAATTAATTTCTGCTGTGTGTTTTGCAAAACCTATGAAGTTCACACTGTGAGATGCAACATAATTGAGTGAGAGACTGAATGAAGTTAGGCTATAAGGAGGACTCCTGGCAAAATGCCTAGAACTGTACAAGCACGGGCGGCATAAAAGTGGGGGAAGTGAAGGCTGAAAGAGGGGCTTGCTTGACCGAGAGTGATTGCTCTACATCCCCCATCCATTAAAAGGGAGCACAGTAGAAGTAGGTGCCAGGTTTGAGATTTGGCTTTGACTTCACCTAACACAAGCTATTTGTAGATGACACATCATTGTCTTTAAATTGAACTGTTTATGTACATATGCATTGTTTTGGTTACCTGGGACGTTCTATTGCAAATCTGAAAAAAAAAGTGCCACAATAAAGGCTGCAAAGCTTGAATACTAGATTCTACAATTTTCAACACAAAACACTAACAGAGGCTTTCTGGGAAAACCTTAGGGGATTTTCTTTTGAAGCATTTTATCGGTACAAGCACTGCCCAATGTGTTTTTACTCCTCCCTGTGGGCCAATTAGCATCAATACTTTATGAGGAAGGTGGATTTTTTTCCATTGGTCATGCGGTGTGTGTTACCACACTATGCCCTGTAGTACACACACCTCTGACATTTATTTGCCCTTTACCATAAATGACCTTTAAGTAACATATTTACTAAACTAAATTTCACATCTCTATTGTACTTATCATAATCACACTTTTCAAAAAATAATAATTTTTGTTTATAATTTTACATCTCATTTACTCAGAGGACAATAAGCAGGGAGATTATTGGCTTAATAGCACCAGCTGGCTAAAGACTGTAAATATTAGAGTGTTATCTCATCACTTTGGGAAAGGCATTAACAATTAGTATTTCAAATTTTTTAAAAAAGGGCTTAAGTGAAATTTGAACAGATTTAGGCTAACAGTGGCACCATTCATGCAAAACACTAGCTTAGTACCAGACCCATTATGATATGTCTATAGTTCTCCACTCTGGGGAGGGGGCTGTTTGGGACAAAGCGTTAGTTCTTTAGTATAATTCATTCTGTTAAGGCCCTCTGTCTCAGGTTATTTTTTGCTACCATGACTCACACTCTTGAAGTGAAATCTGACTCAAAAACGGTTCTGATACAACAATGGACATCATTCTTCAGTTCGCTTTCAGAGCACCAAGATAAACAATCACCCACTCAGACCATTTGAAAAGGGGATTACTCAGTTCTCTCTAAAACATGTCTGGTAAACTGAACAATGACAACAAAAGGTTAAAAACTAGTATGTAAAGTACAAGTAAAGTATGGTAATACGCTAATCTATGAATTAAATGCTTGTGAGCATTTATGATTTGTATTCTGTGACAGGTGCTCATACCTGGTAGTCTTTGATGGAGCAGCACCATCAGGTTTGGTTGAAGTTGAAGTGCCTGGTTTAGGGGCCGTGGATCCTGTTGGTCGCCTGATTGGAGCTGCAGGAAAGGAATTGAAATAGCTGATGAACAATATTTATACAGAACACAATGCAAATTTTCATGTGCATTTTAAATCTACCTGTCGTTTTGGGTCTAGTTGCACCCACTGTCTTCTTAGGTGTACCATTTACTGCTGTTGGTTTGGTACCATTTGCTACTGTGGTGGCTGCAGAAACAGTGGAGGTAGTCCTGGCTGGTCCAGCAGGCTTTTTGTCAGGCAACTTAGTTTGGTTCCTAGCTGTAAATGTACTGGAAGATGAGACGCCCACAGTTTTTTTGGGTACTGCACCGGCTCCTAATGGTTTTGCTGAAGGTGCAGGTTGCTTTCTGACTGGGGCAGTCTTTGTAGCAACATTGTTGGAAGGTTTGACATCATTTACTGGGCGCCGAGAGGGAGTACCAGGTTGGGCGCTGGACCCAAAAGCTGTTTCAGTCTTGGTTGTGGGCTGTTTCTTTGTTGTTGTTACTGCTTTGGGTTTGGGCACCACTGGCTTTCCATTGACTTTAGCCTCAGTCTTGGGAGCTGCATCACTTGTAGCTTCCTCTGGCTGTGAGGAAGCTAAAGTTTGATTTATGTTGTCTTGGGGTATTGAGGGCTCTGCTATGGCTGCGGCTTCTGTGGGCTCCGTGGTTTCCATGGTAACCCCATCCGGTTTCATTCCTCTCTGTGAATGCCAATGTTGTGCTCCTTCCCTCTTGGATCCAGCAAGTCAATCTCAACAGATCTGGTTGTTCTTACTCTTCAGTATCCTAGAAAATAGATGCAACTAAATTAATATTTCACTTGCATAATACAGTTTTTACAACAAAATTCAGTCAAACATAAAGTGTCAACCTAAGGAAACACCATTTATGGCAAGAAGCCTCTGTGGACTTTGGGTGACAAAAACAGGAAGTGAACCAACACTAATAAAATCTAAACAAGTAACTAACAGTTACTGATTCAGCATCTATAAGCATGCTTGTGGCAATATTAAAAAGTTCAAAAATGTTGAGTGAACACATGTTTTTGGGAAAAGAATACCAAAAGTCATGACTGCTCTTAATGTTTTCCAGAAAGTGTACATGAAGGAAAGGCTTAATGGAGACTGTGGCTTCACAAACTCCAGGCCACCCAAGAGATCAGAGCAAGAAGGACAACAAGACCAAATGGCCCATTTGTTTGGCCATTGTCCTCATCTTTGTTGTGAAGATGCAGATGGTGCTTGTCAGATTGTCCTCCATTATAAGAAAATAGGTCTACTCCTAATTGATTGTACCAGTGAAAAAAATCAAATGTACAGGAACGAAGGAACCAGAAGCACAGCTGGGAATAGAATATACTACATACTAGTCTCAAACCCACTGACCTTTAATATTCTTGTTGATATGAGTCTCCTCGCCCGTTAGAGGGATGTTTTTGCCTTTTTTGCCCCCCTGACCCCTTTTCCTGCTCCCTCTCTCTACCCTCAATTCGTATAGTCTCTTGTTTCTCTTGATTCCTTGGCCCCCTCCTCCTCTAGCAATGGACTTCTATTCACTTGAGAAACAAGCATAGCAAGACAGATGAAATAAAAATGGCCAAAGTGGGACATATTTTAAGCAATAATGGCTTTACAGGAGGGCAACAAATCAACCTAAGATGACAGAACTTAAGTAAAATGGCAAAGTAAAAAAGTACAATATTAGTAAATCAATTCAAATGCGAATGTTTTCCACATTCAAGAGTGCTGACCACAAACTTCACTATTACAAGCAAGTAATGTTCTTTAGAGTGTAGTTATTTTATTTTTATACTATACATTTTGACTTGAGATAGTTAATAATTATAATCAGTTGCCAAATCCAAGAAAACCTTTGTTTGCCTATCTGTTAAACATTAACAACTCAAATAAAATGGTGGATACTTTTACCCATGGCCCTACATTTTGCTTTGGCTCTGGAAAAAGAAACCAAATATCCAGTGTTCATAATTTCATGTTCTCATAACTGGCCTGCTATGATCAAAGTTTGACAGATAAAGTTTAAAACTGAAAAAAAGCATAACAACAACAATGTTTGAACAGTGTAGCAACTAATGCCAGGGAATTAAAGATACTGGCGTGGATCAAATTTCTCCTGCATTGAATCCCACTCTAGTTAAATAAAGGCATTATGTCAACCTCAATCACATTAGATCATCCACAAATTAATGGATTGCTATCAAACCTTACTACACACGCACACAGCTGTAGTACTTTCATTTGAACCTGTGACACAAAGCCATTGTTGTTGGCTTGGCTCTTAGCAGTAGCATAAATTTAAAACACAAATACAAAGAAATGGCAGATTTATTAAACGACCAGCCCAAACACAAGAAACCCCTTATTGATGCCATTCTTTTTGCTAAAATATGCATAACAAATGCTAGTTCACTAAAGATTTAAAACTACATTCATAGCCAGTGTCACAAGGCTGAACCACATTAACTCCATGTCACGGCTGACAATATGTGCAGCGAGCATTGTGGACTAGAGACTTGTGTGGAGACAAAAGCTTCGATAGTTTGCAGGAGAAAAATGGGTTTCTAAGCGCGGCTAGCACTTTGTAGAATTGTTAGAGGGAGTCTGTCTAGACAAACAAAGAATCCAGTACACTCAGTTGTATTTACATTCCACTTGCCCCAACAGAAATATAGCCTTATGGGTGTCATTAAATCTTTCTGCTGACCTGCGTCTCCAGGCAGTTTAATTACATCTGCCGAAGCTGTTCGCTGTGTCTTTTTCTCTCCAGCCACACGTCCAGACATCACAAGTGGCGCCTGGCAAAATGGGTCACTTTTAATACTGTGTCTGATACAAGCAGAGAGGGATTTAGCTGTGTTTTGAGAGAGTAGCACGGCTTTGGAATGCATTGTGTACAATACTGGTGCTCGGGCTTAATGTCATCTCTGCATGTGTACCAGTGTGGCTACGACATGGCCAGTTTGAAAACCCTCTTTTGGCAAGCAACAGTTCATCAAACCACAGAGCCATTTTCACTTTTGAAGCTGAAAATATTGTCTCACAGCTGCTTGCTTCAGAGAATTTCCTTCTAGTTCTGATTTTTCAATATTAATGGCACATCTGACCCATGCACATTCCAGCGCTGCTGACTTCCTCAGAGCCACACTGACAGCTGCCAGTGTGTGTGCTGGATGAAGTATGTTTATGTGCACATTTGACAGAGAGCAGGGAGCAAGGGTCAGAGCCAGGCCAGTGCATGTGGACAGACTGTTTGGAAGCATTGGATAAAGCAACATTTGAGGACACTGAGAGTGACTTGCTTATATGTAGGCAATGACATTTAACACAACATATATCAATCAAAAAGACAAAAAGAGGAATCCTCTAACAGACCACTTCCTGGATTCTTTCAATTCCACAGATGCTTGATTTATGTTTGAAGCTTTAACCTATTAATAACTGTCAACTGAGCATAGTTTATGTATGAGATTTCGAGAGGACATAGTAAAAAGCTCCCCTGATGTGTCTCTAAGGGAGAAGTATGAGGAAGACATGTAACAACAGCATATAGCTATATACAGTCCATACTAGTGGACCAGTGGCTGACGAGGAAAACTTGTTCAAAAGTGAACGCTTTACTGTATTTAAGCATGACTTGCTACATTTAAGACCAAATGTGGTAATCACTTGTAGCTCATGAACTTAAGTCTGACATTGTTTATTTGTCCACCCTCCCATTGTGGTTAAAACGTTGTCAGTGTCCAGTCATGTGTTCAAGTGCTCAGATGTGAAGGTTAAGATGAATCTGCAAGGAAATGGAGCAGAGCAAAAACAAGACATGTCTTCTGGGAAATTTCTTAAGCCTTAGTGCAACAGACTAGATGCAGAACTGTTATTTTGATGCAACATTTAAAAAATACAAGTAGATAGGGTAAGAGTTGTGTTTATTATGCTGCTGCTCCTCTGACCATACAAGGCAGTGGTTTGGCTTGTGCGGGGTGACAGAGGGAGAGGAAAGTGAAATTCAATCTGCGTTTGGAACACACACATCTGAAAACAAAATACAGAGTGCAGATTTGTGACTGACTATGCTGCTCTATTGAGCCCATGCTGCTGAATACTTCTTCTGCCCCTTCTTTTGATATCAAGTGTCTTTGAAGCTTTTAGTTGCCCTCACACACAAATAACATATCCTAGGGGTTTCATGGAAAGAGCTTAAGTAGAGCTAACATCAATAAAAAGCTTTTCTATATAGAAATCTGGCCAGCATCACACACACAATCACTGATACAATATCTAGAGCCATGTTGTACACTCAGTTTTACGCACTAGAACAGCTAGTTTCATTGACTTTAACCTGTAAGACTAAAATGTATCATTATGTGATAGTAAAGACTTGGCAAAAGGGCTTTAGTATTACAAGACTACAGAATGGTTCAGTGTATTCTCAGCTCATCCTTAAAATGACAGTTTGCAGCAGGTTCAAAGTGAACAGGATAATGAAGCTTGTCAGCTCTATCAGTAGAATATTGACTTTCTGCACACTCAACTCCAGGATGCTGAGAGTAGACAAATGTAAAATACTCCTTTTAAAATACGACTTTGAAGTTTCTCCAACACAGCTTCACACAGTGCCACATCAAAGGTATGGCTTAGTAGAGGACTGTTTACAGTACAACACCTAGCACTGGGCACATCCCTACAGCAGTGGTCCAACAGGCTAAAGAACAAATACACACAGATCAAAAGAGCTACACACCTGCAGGGAATCAACATACTTGGACTCATTATTTTTACACAACAGTTAAGTACCACTATAATATAGTTGACTTTTACCTGAAAAGCGTTGGACTAAAACTTAGCTCAGAAATTAGTGATCATCTCTGTTGAAGCCAATGCTGAAAATTTGATTTTATGTGAATGTACCACAAACACAAAACTAAACTGACTCTCAGGCCTTTTAAAACAAATCTTCTCTCTGGGGAACTCTCTGCAGGCTCTGTTTTGACATTTTTGGCCACTCGTTATCACACTTCTTATCCATTCCAAAAAGCACATCTCTCCACTTGCCTGACTTCTCATCTGCCAAAATAACCACAATGTGGACCATCACTGATAAACCCTGCAATGCTTTTCACAATTATCTGATTTGAAGTCAAAGGCATAATATAATTTTGCATGAAAAAATTATATATATGGTAAGTGCAACCTGGCATTTTTGGACGAACTGCATCAAATTACAGCACAGCATTTGGCCTAAGTTTTTCTGCCTAAAGAGATGTGCACAGATATTCTCCACAGGACAGCGTTTTTAACTTTCATCAAATGGGGGATGGGGGCCAAGCATGCAGCTTATTCTAATCAATTGCACACGGGGCACTAACATGTGCTAAGTGATGGTAAGCTACTCTGTAAGATCATTAGGAGCAGGTGGTTAAATGTGGCTACAAGTTAGCCTTTAAGGGAGTGGCACTGAAACAAGCATGCACTCGAAGCTACTGGCAGTCAGTGAAGGCAACAGAAAAATGGGTTACAATCTGTTCTGAAACTGGCAAAGTTTTTTTTTTTTACTTTATTCAGCCTATACTGTGAAGAAAAGAAAACCTTGTATGCAATGTCAAGAAATTATAGTAATTATTCTGCTTTAAAAAACACCATTCATTAAGAACAACATAAATAAGTAAATCACTGGGGCAAAAAGTGGGGTACTAGTATTTGGGGGAGGGTGAGCAGTTCCATTGTTTTCCCAGGACACCATGTTGACACCCCCCTCAATCTCCCCTTAGGCATTGTGCCGGGAGGAATGGGGGCAGGGGGGCGGATGGATTAACTGGTGCAAGAGGGTGGATGGAGGTGCAGCTGGCATGGTTTACATTACCCAAAGGCCAGAGGGACACGAGACAGGAGCAGGTTAACCATAATGGGACAATCCAACTGGTCATTTAGGTCATTAGCAGCTGATTTACTCCGCAACACCTTTTCTCAAGACTAAATTATGAGATACTCTTCGATGAAATAGGCAATATAAACGTTACCTTCAAGAGCATTCCAAAAACCATAATAAGCAAACATGAAATTGGAAAAGACTGCAGATGTTACATGATATAATAATTTAATATTGTTTGCACATAAAACTGTAAGTCAGCCATTTAAAGCATCCAAAAACCACCATTTCACATGTTCTAGAAATAGGCCGCGACACAAAAGGAAAGTTTTAATGAATACAGCTGATGAATTTTACAAGACAGGTCTACAGTAGAGATACTGTTGTACATGTTGTTGAATCCACATAAATGACAACCAGCCAGCCCGCTACATGAGGCAGATAGTCAATATAAAGCTGGAGTGCCCAAGGGCCAGCTCAGTTACTGTGGTCCTGACAGAGCAGGGTGAAGCAAGGCCAGATGGACACTGATCCCACACCTCTCCAGCTCATCTCTCTGACATCTATCCCGACGCACAGCCACACCCATGAACAGTGTGAAAACACAAACGCACGAACCGATTATCACATCTACTGGACTGACCTTACCTACAGACCCACCAACAGGATATGCCTGCTCTGCCAGTAAACAAACAAACAAACAAACACACTTTTCTCATTTACTGATTTCATTTCACCAACAAATATATTCTCTCCTGTGGTTACATATTTTCCCATTATAAGCCAACTGTATACTTGTCTACAGCACGTAATGAGTAATGTATATGCCCTAAATTATTAATTTGTGAAAGCTCTAAAGCTGCCAAGACACAGAAAGATATGGTTTTGGAAAGGGCTCAAGTCTAAAAGACAAAATTTAAAAGTGCTGACTAACTCTCGTTCACAATAATTACAGTGCACTGTGCCCGGGACAGACAAAGTGCCTAAAAAAATGCAGCACCAGCGTTCACCACTTTATCCTAATGGGCAGTAGAGTGGCAGCCTCCAAACCACAGTTAGAGCAATACCAGAAGCAGAAGAGCCTGGAACAACATAATGAGACAAACAACAAACCTGAAGGGTAAGTGTGGAAATTTGGCTTAAAACAGCATGTCATCCTCCAGAGATGTAGCAGAGCCGGCACGAGCTGGATCGAATTTCTGTGGGTGTGGGACTGAGACCGACACTGGTTGCAGAGTGAGAGCAGCTGACTTCCAAACAGATGCAAATGTAATGTATTGCACAAGGGTTAAGTCTGCCATTCAGTTGCACTGGTTTCACAGAGATTTCTTAAGACGAGAAACAAATGCCTCCAGAAAGAAAAAGAAAAAAACAATCAGTGCAAAGCAGAAAATGAACAAAAACTCTGCTTCTTCTGCATCCTTCATAACATAGCTTTAATATCTGCACCAAATCATCAAATGATCATGAAAATTGACAGATGAATGACGCTGTTAAGGGAGAATGCAAGAACTATGCACATCCTGTTTGAACTCTTTGGGACCATTGTTAAGATTTTCAGCTTTGTAATCTTCAACAGCTGTCGAAAAAAGCAGAGGAAACAACAAAACTTATTAATCCAGCTCGAATCAGTTTTCACTTTTCATTCCATTTCCTACAAAGTTTTATTTGTCCATGCTGATATATAAATACAAGTCACAGGTCATTTACAGAGTCAGTCCCACATTCCTGCCAAAGTGCAATGCATGACATCCCTTTAAAAACAGGTATAATAAATGTCGCAACACCCAACATCTGCATTTCTCTTGGGACGTTGGCTTGACAAACAACAACAAATGCAGACAGCCTTCCAGAGGCCGGTTCAAGGAGTCAGAAGTTCAGAGATGCACATTCCTGGACACCACACAAACTTGACCAAGAAACCAGCTCACTGTTTGGTCAAGTTCAAACACAAGATTACATACTCGTCTCCTAAAGAACATTTGACTTCTAGTCATTTTAAAAAAGGTAAAAGTGAAGAATTTCTGCACTATACTGTTGAACTATTTTCCTGAAATACCAAATGCACTCCTACATGCTTTGATAAGGTTACAGAAAGCACTGGTCTGAGAACTATTTCCAAGGATCTCATCTGGTTTGGCATTTAGGAAAATGGATGGGAAATGTAGGCGTGGGCATGGGAAGTGGCTGTGCAATAGAAGGACATGAGTCTGAATACAGAGGTTGGGTGTTGGGTGTAAGACTATTATGCTCAACCAGGAAGAAAGCAAAGCTTAATCACAAAGCATTTTCTGTGGTCTTAGGAAAATGATTTAGCGTATCAACCACTCACGCCACACATTTTTTTAGACAAGGCTACTTAATGTCTTAGTATATTCCTAAAACTTGCATAGAATTGAGACATAGCACTAGGAAATCTCCATGTCTGGGACAATGCAGGACAACCCACAGGAGAGCTTGTGTTTTTTCAGCTCCCATATGGTCCGACACCCAGGTGACAACAAACTCCTCAGCAGCATGTCACACTTCCGGGACAGCACCCAGATTTTAAATAGGCTGACCCATCCAAACAGGGACTATGTGGATGTCAAATACCTTTTCCAAGCCAAGCAGAGAGTCAGTGCACCCACGCCCTCATCCCGCTTCGCCACACCCAGCCCAATATGCACCGATTATGTAACGCAGACTGGGAGCCAAAACCTGGATGATAAACAGCATCCTCCTATCACAGAAATCTGCAGACGGTGCTGTTTGATGGTCTGCCACTGAGCCAGTCGTGAATGAGATCACTGCCCGGATGCAAATATGAAAACACAGATGATGGCCATCCTGGCATGCCTCCCAGGAGTGGGGACTCCGTGTAACAGCATACAAACATACAGGTACCAGCAAATACAAAAGTGTTTGCTCAAATCAATATAAATAATGTATAAAACCTTTTGTGCAGCAAGGTTTTTTATTAATTATTTATGAATTTTTTTCTGGCCTTTGTATTCTCCACTAACATAAAGGAAAAAATGAACATTTCTTTAGAGGGCACATCAGCATTCCCATATCTAGAGAGCACTAATAAGAGGGTGTGTGTTTTGCAAGACACTTTGATGAATGACAAGTGATTATTGTGGATAAACTGGACCGATATGTTACAGCCCAAGGCCCGGTTCAAGCTCTCGGAACAATAGCAGTGCAAAGTGCAGACACACATGTAGGCACCGCCGAGCTCCACTGTGAAAATGGCACAATGCACCTCAGTCACTGTACAGCCAAAGACCGTCTTTTTGTGTAAGTCACGTTGTTACCGACGCCCAAATGGGTGCTTTGCCATCCATCATCATCTCTGCCACTGCTCACTGGACACACACATGCAATGCGCTACAAAACAAACGAACGGAGTTGCTTAAATGCGCGCTGCTTCCTCTCAGTAAAAAATAATGTTTCGAGGCAATTTGTGCGTAATGTACAGCTGGGGTCTAAAACGTAACGGTGCATTGGGGGTTAAACCTAAATTATTTCGCTCGCTAGCCACATTACAGCTCGTTAAATTGTCCTTACCTCTTAAGTCTCCGCGGCCAACAAACAGTCCCTCCCTTTTGGTCCAGCGCTGAGACGCGACGCGCCGAATGCGTCGATGCGAGGAGCCGTCAAAAATAAATTCACAGTTTAAACAATAAAGCCGAAGAGAGAGCAGCTGGCGTCCCTGTCCGTGTCCTTCCCTCCACGTTTGAGCCGCGGCAAACAGCCTCCTCATGAAGGCAGGACGGGGCGAGCGAGGGGGGAGTGACCCAGAGGAGACGAAGCGTGGGGCTCATAAAGAACATGCAGATTAAATCCCGTCAGCGGCCCAATCAAAAAGCAGGCCTGGTGCTTATGCAAAACAGCCCAGACGTCACATTAAAGCCAAGCCTCCCTATCCTGTCCCTTGAGCAGAGGAAGGGGTCCAATAGCAGGGCCCGGGGCCACACAGGGGTGTTGAGAGAGTGGGAGAAGGAGTCACTTCCTTTTGCTTTCAGACAAGTCAGGGAGGAATTACCACAGAGCTTGGTTTAGCTTCAGAAACAAAAAAAAGAGAGTTAAAAGAAAGATGCTGCCAATACGAAGCTGCAAGTAAAATGAAAGAAAAACAATAAATGGCACTAAAGCTCCCTGTCTCAGATTCCACAAATCTCCAAAAGCAGCCCAGGGATGTCTCCTGCTTCTCTTTTATTAAAAAAAATTAAACCGGACCAATTTTTTCTCCACAAATACTAATACATGTCACCAAACTGGAGTTTAGGGTTAGCTTAGCTGCTACTTTAGTGTCAGAACAGCAATTATCTCCGCCTTGTTACACATTACGAGATTTAATGGACAGTATTTATCTGTTTTACATTGTCTCCCTTTTCTCCGTTGATGCTTATTTTACTCTGTGTTAAAAGACATATTGAGCACTGAAAATACACTTTCACAGCAGCTATTAAACTTCCTGATATCCCACATGACAAGCCGGTGTGGACCAATGGGAGCACTCCTTATTCAACCATGTGATTTGTGCAAACATATGATTGGCCAAGGTTCCATTCCTAAATAGAGGTTCTCATCTGTTAAAATCACAAATGATTGCTTTTAAAAATATACTATTTGGGGTTTAAACAATTTTTTTGTTTAAGTAGCGATTTTAGAAACACCTCTCAGGCCTTCACTATTTTTTGCCACATCGGAACTACTTTGATAAGTGTGCATTTTTGTATATAGTCTAATTTTTTTTAAATAAATGAGCTGGTTTTAAAGGTTTACTCTAGACATCTATCTGTGTTACAGGATTGTTCTTTACTTTGAAAATCAGCCCAGTGCTGCTGCATGATGACAGGACCTGTTGATCTGCTATGCAACACACATACCACAAGATGTTGACATTTTATTTTACGTGTTTATCTCTCGTGTCACGTGTCTGCATTTTTGTGATTTGCTTCAAAACATTGGAAATCCATGTCCTTCTTTACAGGAAAAGGGATTAAATACTAATGCAAAGTCAAGTTTTTTAATAAAGCAAACAAAACAAAACATCCATTAATGATTGCTGATCAACAGCCTCAGCTTCTTTATGGTACAAGCACACAATAGCTGTTTTTTAATGCACAGCAGCTGCAAGTTTCACAAAAGGATCCATTAAAAGGATAAAGACAGACCAAAATCCAATGCAAACTTAGAGACAAAGCATGAATGGCTGAATCAAACAGCCATTCTTTTTAACAAAAACCAGAGACAAGTAGTAATGAAGACACTGAGAAAAAGAAGCCTCAGGGAAAAAGAAATCGAAATCTGTGAGGAATGAAGGCTTACCAGAAGTTGATGTGTAAGTGCACAGTTTCTCATTGTGCCTCAAAGAAGAGTGAGAGTCAGTGTGAGTCATGGCTTAGCCCTACCACTCCATCCCTGCTCTTTACAGCAGCTTGTCAGTCTTTCCGATTGGCAAGAGGCTTTTCGCCAGCGTAAGGGAAAACCCCAAACTCTCCTAAAGTGTTTTTTACCAAACTTGTTAACTTTACCCACAAAAAGTTACTGAAACAGTCATGGGTGTGATTTACCAGAGGTGGATCCATAAACGCTCAGACCTCTCTTTTATTTGAATAAACGTGTCACTAATAGCAACCATCATTATTTCACAAAGCTACTAAATCCTCTCACATCCTGCGCATCCATTTTAGATTGCCTGGTAATGTGGTTACACAAGGGTGTGGCTCGGTGCAGCAGTGCGGTAAAAACCTTTAACAGAATTAGGATAGACTCATATAATCTCAAGGGCTATTCTATAAAGACTTCTCTTCTTCAAAAATATTTTAGTCCAGTCATGCCTCTGCCCAAACACCTCACAGAAGACAGCCGCATATGGCACAAGACATGCTCCACAAGCCCACACATGGACAAACAGACTGTCACAGCAAACAAAACAAGAGCATCCACACAATCAGTAAAAAATAATACAAGATGCAGCTGCTAAAGGCCTGCATTACAGAGTTAAAATCAAAGGCACTGAATTTAAAACAAATGTAACGTCACTTTTTAACTCTCAATCAGCAAGGAGCATTACATAGAACCTGAAATCTCAATAAACGAATGCAGATAACAATGTAAATGTTTTCATCCTGACATGCAGGTCAGTCTGGCCAGAACCACCAAGAACAGAGTGGTGCATAATGTATGATGATATTAGAGTAAGTGGGTAGAAGTAAAGATGTGCTTCATCAGCTGCCAGGCCTTGCTTATAAAGCTCAATAAGCAGGAAATGAGCTCATCATATTGGACTGTCCTGAAAATAAAGACCCAGAAGTAGACTCCAGACACATAAGACTACTTCCTCTTCTGGTATTACAAACTACATACAATTTAATAAAACCTACAACATACATAAATGAATGGTACAATTAAGAAGAAAGGACAATCATCCTTTTGTTTGGCTTTCAAGTGAAATTCAAGTGCACATTTACTGTATTACAGAGACATATATCCAGGTAGAACCACAAAACATATACATATATTAAAACTTATATGTAACAGTTTAATATACAGATTAAAGTTAAGGCCATAGATTAGTTTGGCAGTGTACAAACAAAGGCAAAGACAGCTGTTTTATGCTGAAAGAATAAGACGATTCAAAGCTTTACTTGCGTTTTTTAAAAGTCAATCTGAAATGATTTGCAGTTAATGATTAAAATAAGGCAACATAAATGTTAACAAAAGAACTAGGTTATGTTTTTGTAGAAAAAACAGGAAAATAAGCACACAAAGCTACAAATATTTTTGTCCCATGTCATGTGCTCATTATTTTTCCGGAGTCCACTTAAGAAAAGTAAGACCACTCTCAAAGTATGTCACATACAATTTGTACTTTACCATTAGTGGGTAAATAGAGAAAGAAGGCCAGTTATATATTTGCTGTAAACAACAGAAAGCATACAGCCTTTGGCGATGTAAAAAAAGTTTTTTTTAGGTCAAGAAAAAATCTCCTTTGTTATACAGCTAAAGTATTTCAGTGGAGGACTTCATTGATGGTGCAACCAATATCACAACAATGACAACATGCAAAGACAATATCATGTTTATGCAGTGTATAATTGGTGTTCAGCACCTTTACCCTCATATCCGTTTTTGATAATATTTTGTGGTAAACATTTCAATAGCAAACACTATTCATATGTTTTTGTCACATTTCAGAAATGTACTCCTACTACACTAAGAAGTCATGTATGTTATTAAATATGAAAGAACACTGTTTTTCCTTTAAAAACCAACATGGTCTGTGTTTGTGCGTTAAGGTCATTGTTGCAGTGGACACTGTAAAAGTACCAAGTCCAGTTCCAAGCATCTGCTCCTGCTAAGAGTGCTGAGATGTGACCCAGATACTGTAGCGTGCTCTGGATCAGTGTGCAGTGTGTCTCTATGGCCAGCAGAGGAGGCCAGTGGAACTTCTGAGGTCAAAGAGGTTATTTTCAGTTCACCAGAAGGACGTCCTCATATGTTGTTGTTCTGGGAAAATGAGAAGTTATTACATTTTCAATTGTAATCATGTGTTTCCTGGGGCTAAAACAATTTCTAGTGATTAAATTAAAAAACACATCAGTTTGACTAATCTGCAGTGATTTCTCTTTGCTATAATGCAGTATGTTGTCTGTAAATGTAATGTTATTGTAATGCAGTTGTTAAACTTAACTCTTGGCTACATCTTCAGGGGCTATGTTTTTATACCTGTCACAGCAGCAGAAGAATGAGCATGGTGAAGTTTCCAGTCCCCTAAACTTGCCCGAGCTTGGGGCATCTGTGCACTCCGCTATAAAGGCGTGCAGGTCTGTGATGTGGATTGGTTCATGGGTTTGGTGCTGTGGCAATGAAGGAGTACAAAAGTTAAATATATATGCACAATTTAACTGGATAATAATAAAAAGTACTAGATCCAGTGAACAATGTTTTACCTTGATTGTCTCATATGCTCCTGTGATGAGAGCAATGAAGAGTGACAGCACCATGTAGATGAAAAGGGAAATAAAGGTGTACAGGTACACTTGACTAAAGAGCCACACTAGCGTGCTGCTCGCTTGCATCCCCGTAAAAGTCACAAACATGTCGTCTCCGTTAATCAGGGAGAAAAGGCACTCCGACACCATTGACAAAGAACGGAACTGAAAATGGGACAAGATTTAGCGTGTTAACTGCTGCGGATGGAGGCCATGAAAAGCTAAAATATATATTTTACCTTCACATGGTATGGACCAAGCACTATCCAACCACAGAAGCAATAACCAAGGTAAATGACAGCCACACAGCAACAAAACCGTATGACATTAGGGAAGGCAGCTCGAAGTGTTATTATCAGGATCTGTTGTAGCAAAGAAATAGGTCAGTATTTTGATTGCAATGTAAAACCAATAAAAAAATATATTTATTACAGTATATCAGAACGTACATTGTACTTCTGGAAAAAAGTGAGGTAGCGAATTACTCCAACCCACACTAGGAGAGTAGAGGTTCCCAGCAGTATACCACACAGGTCATAGGAGGACAAATTCTGTCCAGAGAGAATCATGTTAAACTAAATCCGTAAAGACCTTAATGCTTGAAACCATGAACTGATCGACAGTGTAGATTACAACATACCTTAGACTCTATCCCAATTTTGATAAATGTGCCGGTGATGGTAAATATGTCACTTATGATTAGGAGAATATACCAGCCATTAATAAACTCCAACCGGTCTGCCCAACACACTTTTCGATCCAAACTCTCTTTAAAGAACTGAACAAACTCCTGAAGGACATTCAACAAGAAGGGAAGCAAGAGTTATTGTTGGTACAAGAGACACTAATGAGATTACATTAGGAATTTAAATACTATTATCTGCCAAATGATTGTACAGGGTTTATCTAAATTGTTTGTAAAAGGCTTACGTACTTGTTGGAGCAGGATACCCCTCAATATGGAGCGTCCACACAGTAGCAGCGACAGCAAGCACACTATAGCCACAATGATGTCAAATGCCACACGGGTGTAGTTCTCAGCTGGATTAATGTAAGAAGAAAAAAACAGATGACAAGGGTTTGTTATTTTGACAAAAGTTACATTCAATGCTAATATACTTCTGCAGTACAAAAAGCTATAAGCTTGCTTAGTATTGTTAATATATGGGCAAAGGGCAACCATTTATGAACTACGGCTTAGTGTTATAAAAAATAAAGCTTCATGTTCTGTTGTCAGTCTCATACCTTGTCCTGAGACACTTGGGTCTTTACACTCCTTTATGGATGCGTCATTCTCCAACCAAATCTTCACCTTGCCACTGTGAGCTTTGTTGTCTAAGACTATCTGCAGGAGGGTAGAGGACACATTAAACTACCTAACTAGTCACAAATCATCATTTTTAAATTGTCTAATTAAACGAGGAGTCTACTCACTGTTATCGAAAATGTGTAGCAATCCGGGATTTCATTGTTGATGATGGTCTGTATATTGATTGCCTTCAGTTGGAATTGGATGGTGACATTAATAAGCCTTAAGACAAAAAAAGAGAAAGTGAATGATACAGGCAGAGCACAGCCTTCCTGTTGACAACAAACACAGAGCAGGACAAGGAACTACCTGCATGTAAAGTGAATGCAAAGGTTGCGTGTGCCAAGAGATAAGAACTAATAAACACAAGATAATCTTTGTTGTGAAAAAGTCCTGTAAAAATGAAGTCTTACTTGTGGAATTTAAGAGTAAAATTCTTGTAGCTGTCGGTGAGAAGAGCTGAAGGGACCGACAGAGGGTTCACTCCGACACAGTCTGGATAGGACGGTGAAGAAGAGATATACAGGGGATGTTTTTAGTTACACTTTACAAAATTAATGTTTGACTTGGACAAGTACACACATTTGCACTTTGTTTGGAATATAAGACAAATGGTGGTGGGAAATGTCATAGCATAAGAAACATACAGGTTCCCTTTCATTGCTACAACACATGAGTAATCTTGCCAAACAGAAAATCTTTAGCCCCTACTTCTGAGGAATGAGGTTTTACGTTTAGTGGGTGCTGTACCTGTGATTATATGAGGATCTATATTGAATGTGTCATTGGCTGGGTCAATGCGTCCCCTCTTGTAGTACTGTTGGCAGAGGGACAGTGCACTGCCATTCACTCCAACACCATACACATATGCATAGCGTCCAACTGTGGTCTCTGGTAGGTCCAAATACTAGGTAAAAAAGGATCAGAGAAAAGCACACTATGTTCAAAACTAGACAAAACCACATACTAATGTATACCACATACTACTGTGCAGCACTGAAACAGTCACATAAAGAATTACAATGACAACCGATGGCTTACCTGATCCACAGCGTAGAACATGTGTTCATAAACATCTTTTTGGGTATAAACCGCAAAAGAATCATCAGTTGACTCATCATAGTCTTTAAGAAAGAGGTTCTTGAAGGTCATAGTGTTTTCCTCTTTGAAAGTCACCACCACCTGGTTACTGAGGCCGAACAGCACTAACTGTATGAAAAAAGGGAAATGAGCAGTTTTCTAAATTCTGGCGAAAAGCAATCATATTTTGACAGTCCATAACATGAATGCACTTAAAGGATGAGTTAAAGATGAAGGATATAGAGTAGGGCTGCACATTATATGACAAATTTATCATTATCACAACAGCAAAGAGGGAACTGAATTACCACAGACTTAAAAACAGAAGTATACTTTACCTGAGCAGTGACGATGATGATTTTGAGCAGCTGGAGGATGAGTTTATACGGCTTACGGCCCTTAGCGTGGTATTTATCACACGGGCTCATAAAGAAGTATTTCAGCTTCCTCCGTAGAGCCTCCTCTTTATGATCTGTCCCGATCCAGTGGCCTGCTGCTGTAATTGGAACCTGGTGGTTGCTTTGGTTGTGGCCGTTTCTACTGCTGTGATTGTCATGTTCCCCGCTGCTGTCCGTGGAGCCGTAGTATGTCACGGAGCAGGACAGACCGTCTCGCTCTGAAAGACAAAACCAAGATTGTTTGAATAAAGCAGAAATAAACAGGAAAAATCAAACGTATTATTCAAACAAAGCACGGCATAACAGCTTTAATGAACAGAGTTATTTTCTAAGCTGCTGATGCCATGTCTAGTCACTCCATGTATCCTGCAATCAGTGACTCCAGTGAAAACATCAACGTCAGCATAACATGAGCCCGGCCGTGTCAGTCAGTGCACAGCTTTCATCACATTTACCTCAGTCTAACACCTTCCCTTTGTCATAACTGCACATAGTCTTCACCCTCTGTCCCCTCTGGCATTTTAGTCTTACTACAGGTTATGAAGTAGATTCCAGAGCCTGTTTGGTATGAAGACGAAAATATGTCAGTAATGTCTGCCTCAGTAAAGTGTACATGAAAAGAAACGATGGAGAATCAACCTATCAATCAGTCAATTATATCACATTTATTGCCACTGTTTTAGATCAATTTCAGTTTAAAAAAAAAAAATTAGTGGAAGTGGAAAAACAGCTGTGAGATGCACCTGGGAGCCAAAATACTCACATCCTTATATTAGTTTCTGTCTATAAAGTGTTCATATTTCATTTCTTTCTAAATGAAGATCGAGTGAAATAAATTGTAGGCTTTCAGTTCTAAGTCCAAAACATGAGATGTGACTACAGCAGAGAGATTTAGGGTCAGCTCAGAAAGTTGGTCAGAGGATTATTGGGCGTCACATGACATTTTAAGGCTGCTGCTTTTGATTGCTCTTGCTCTGCTCAATGGGTTTGTTCATTTAGCATTGTTCCTTTAGTAGACTGGACTTTATTGCCATTGTGGTCCAGTGGTGCACAAGAGAGGGCTGATAACTGTTGAGTCAGGCAAAATCAGAGTCAGTAGTGAAAGTAAGTCAGCAGAGCAAAATGATAGGTTAGTGGCATTGGACAGAAATTAGAAGTGAAACCGGTGTAAATAAACAACGGTTATTCGACTCTAGTCAGCCATAACTCAGCTATTATTACTTAAGCATGAAATGGCATGACTTCAGCAACTTGTTATTGAAGATATTATTCACAAACAGTTAAGTTCAGACTACTTCAGCCTAACCTGACTTCACTATAGGTTTGCGTGCCTCTGTCATAAAAACAAACAAAAAAACAGACAGAACAAGCCACTTAACATAAATAAGATAACATTTTTGAAGCCAAGCGCGCGAGAGGAGTGGTGTCAGTCGTCACGCCAGATAGAAATCAGATAAACAAATCTGGGCGCAGACCAATGACCGCGGTACAACGACTGACACTTTGAGGCACAAGTTCATCTTATCTGTGAAATGATCGGCCTCCTCCAGTTAATGTCCTTCTGTGAAGTCTGAGCAGAGACCGAGACATATCTACCTGCCTGTCAGTCATGATCATGGCTCTAACCAAAATCTGTCATCAGCACTGCAATCAGGTCTGGCAGTCAAAGGCCACCCACACACATGGCAAAGTCATAACATTGTCTTACACAGTTTAAGAGAATGGCTTGAATAAATAAAAAGAATCACAATAATGACATAAACACTTTTTGTAAGTTAGGATATTGTTTTAAATAAAAATACGAGTTATCATTAATATTATTAATAAGTAGGCAATGTACAGAACATGGCTGTATGTATAAATTAAGTTCACATGACATGCATAGGCTGAAGGACATCGCATCACAAAGTTGAGCATTTAGTCAGAGGCATAAATTGCTATAGAAAAAAAGATATACTAAATAAAAAAGAATTTAAAATCCTCACCAATGTCATTTTTACAGAGTCCCCTGTTGTAGCTTCCAAAAGAAGAAGCTTTGGTCAAAAGCAGAAATAAAAAACCACAGGATCTGAACCTGTGGCTTTACACAGTGTCATGCCAGTGCATTATAGTTCACATTTTAATTTTCTAACTGCCAGGGATGTTATAAGCTTAAAATTAATATCATCATTTAAAATATGAATAGGCATGTCAGACATCAGTGTAGACCACAGCCACCGAAAACAACCCTAACTGAGACTGTTCTGTGTCTAAGCTAAACCAACAATAACAGCACACTCAACCATGCATGAGACAAGCTCAGAGATCAGAGAAGTGTTGGTCCAGTTATAATGCACAAAAGACCAGGTTGCTCTCAGCCTCTGAATCAGAGCTGGAACGGGGATGACCATAGAGGAACAAAAAGTCCAGTTGGGCGGTCTAATAACACATAACACTCCATGTAATGTGTACATAATGACAATTAGCTATAGTTTAATTAATTAGTTAATTAATAATTAGATAAGTTAACTCTGAATTAGTTTATTATCACAGTAGTTACGTTATTGTTTGAAATTAATGTAAAACAATGTCTAACTTTTATTAAACATAACTAAAGCAATAATTTCTAACATTGCCTTAACTGTGTGTTGTTTGTAAACAGATAGTTTAGTTAGGTCACATTATGTTGTGTTATAAACGTTCTCTCACTGTTACAGCTACATTAGTGTTACTAATAAAATGCTGCCATTGTGAATGACTAGGGGGGAAACCCAACCATCTTCTGATTAGACTAGTCTTCTTAAGCAGAATAAGGTCAAAGCCATGTAAAAAAGGGTCCGTGTGAAAACCGATGCGGTGGCGAAGGTTACAGAACAGTTACAGTACGCCTTAGGTTTGTCTTTAGCAGAAACAACAAAACAGCTTGTACGGTAAGGTAAGCCAAGTTTAGTCTCGAGACATTACCTGAATGGTTTTGTTGTCCCGCCGTAGCCATTTGAATATTCCTTTAAAACACACACAAAAAAAAATAAAAAAAATAAGGCTAAAATGTACGCAGACGCGTGTTGTAGGTTTAAGATAAGACTCTCATTCTTGAGCAGCCGCGGCTGCCGACGAACAGCCGCTGAGCTCCTGGGTCTTCCGCAGTCAGGTCATGTGACCACCACCACGTGACACAGACCAAGCGCTGCTCAGGGCAAAAACTATTGTCATCTGACTTCAGTGAAGCTGCAGAGCCAGAGGTTATTAACAGTTCTGCATCATGTCCAACCATGCGTGACACAACTGAATAACCTCCATTTCATATGATTATGTATTTAAATCAAATAATCAGCCTTTTGTCTGAAAGTACATGATGGAATGATAACACTGTGGGCTTACAGTGTGCAGAGCTTTTCAGTTTCTTCTCCATTTGTTACAAAGCCTACAAGTTACAGTTTATTTTTACTTCTCCTCCTTAATTTAAAATGAATATGGACACTTTTTTTTATTTTTTATTGAGACCTAATATGGATACTGTAACATTTTGTTTATACAATTGAAAGATGGGGGGTGGGACTATTAAAGCCACACCAAAGTAGCAGAACATGTTTTGTCTACAAAAGAAAAAGAACAAGATTAAGAAAGAAGAGAAATGTTAGACATTTGGTGAGCTTACTTCACATAACCAATGACGCATCTTCCGTTTAGAAAGGTGGTTTCACAACACTTAATTTCCACAGTTTCTAAAATAATGCATTCATTTACATTTCAACAAAGGCACAGATCAGCCAGGCACCTTTATACTATACATACTTTTTTAATAATCATGCCATGACACTAGAGTTACAGTGTCATAATTCACACCGCCAAACTAAATTTATGACATAAAGGCAGCCTCAGAAAACTTCACATCAAATCTGATCATGTGTTATGACTAATGTGAAATGTTTTCCATCAAGATGCCAGGACACTGTTATTGACAAGAAAAACAGCATTAGTCATAGCCTAAGGTCAACCAATTTGTGACCTAATAAAAAAAATATTAATTTGGAGTTTATCCTGATAAGACATACTTTTACATGTAGGCCTAAACAAAATTCTTTGCTTTAGCACTATCTGCCTTCGAGTACTTTGTCCCTAGTGATCACTGCTTCATCAAACTTGATCATGAGTGTAGTGCCCTTGTGCCAGTGGACCGTGACCTTAGCGGGGAAACCACTGTGAGTGAGGATGGCTTCAACAATCCCTCCTGTAAAGGCTGCACAGTTCAAGGTACTGTTATCTTTAGGAACAGAGATGTAGGTGTTGACAAGAGGCTCTTTTTCTATAATGTAGTATGTCTTGTCGTCATCATTGGCCTGCTCCAGTTTATCTGCCTCCTTGCCAAACAAGGATCTCCAAACCGATACCTTTATAACACAAAATAAGGAAATAGAAAAAGAGTTCTGAGATACCACTTAAGTACACATTAAGGAACATGCAAGAACACTATGACCTTACTCTCTAAGCTCTAAGTTGTCAAGGCCTAAACTCCAGCTGTCATGAAAAATGTGCTGCCCTGCTCCTCATGAAAAAAATTAGTACATTATATTTTTCTACCAAAAAGCTCTCCCTAATGCTTAATATATGATATAACAGATGAATTGTAAAAACTAAACAAAACAAACAAGTCCAGTCTTGTGGAAATGTTTTAGTTTAGTAGTTTGTATTGATTTCCAATGTTGGGTTGTGGAGACCCAGAACACTCGTCTTTCTAAATCCATTAAAATCTAAAATGATCCTGCAGAATATGCAGACACATACAGTGCATACCTTAATAAACAGAAGTATATTGAGTAGTTTGGTCTCTCTCTTGCCATTCTTCTCCCTCAGCACCAGGACGTCCAGCAGACTGGCGCCCACCCTTTGGCCCATCTCGGACAGTTTGGACTGCAGCTCGGTCACGGAGTACACCCGGCTCTGGCAATACTGCACCACCTCGGAAAAGAGCAAACCGAAGGCAGACACACTCACTTCGGTTTTGGGTCGACTCAGAGGACGCTCGAGAATGGCAGATTTACCTTTTGTAAAGCGATACTCCATCTTCTGCAAGTAAAAACACAAAAACAAGGAAAAGGCGTTGCTGCATCAATGTCTATAAAACACAAGATTCACATTTTGTTTTTGACCAGCGAATAATAATACATAATAATAATTTCACTTACTAGTTAAAGTATTTGTTTACGTTTGGTTTGGGATTGTTTCCGACACTGCGTGCAACGCCATTGCGTCACATGACGTATTTCCTGTCTCTGGAACGTTAAATAAATAAAAAATTAAAACTCGGTTGTTAGTGGTTTCCTCGCACGACACAACTTTATTCGTAATTACTTTATTTCCAGCCCAGGAAAAACCACGGTTAAAAGAAATGAAAATACAGACTGGTCATTGCATCTGAGCAAGATAAAAATAAAATTATAATATTTATAAGTTATAAGTTTGGTAATTATAAGTTTTTTACAAACAGCTTGCTAAAAACCGTGATCATTTAGGCCCAAATTTGTGAATAATGAATAATGGAGGACGGGGTTGCCTTAAATTAATCATAACAAGCTTTTATGTTTTATATTTCTTTTCATAATTTTCTAGTCACATTTTAACTGGAAGTTTATTCTTAAATTGTGGGAACCATCATTGCTGATGTAAAAATATGTAGTCTTGACAATATTTCTGACAGACTGTCTCTTTGACATACTTTGACTAACTGAGGTATCAATCAATATTTGGATCAATCAGTGTACAAAGAGTACTCTTACTGGAAAACAAGACACGTCCCACATAGCAATGCTGACATAAATACCTACACACTTGGATACCTCAGAAATTGTTGGACAGCAAAACTGAGCATGTGGATTATTTTTGTAGACTAATCAAGGCTTGTGTTTTTTGTCAGCTACTATTCAACAGAACATCCACCATGGCTTCTTTTATACTGTTGTTCTTTAGTCTGGCTTTACTGGGCTACTTCACCGTCTACAGCAAGCCTGCAGGTAAGTACAAGTATAATTAAACATGCACATATTTTAAATAACTTTGGTTTAGAAAAGAAAGAAGGAATATTGCCATTCATTTCAATAAATGAAACATTTTTGCTCATGACTAAGCGTGGTTTAACTTTTTATTTTTCTACCACACTTAGAAGGGGACTATTGTCATTTAAACATATTCATTCCTTTTCTCTTTCTAAATTTATGTTAGTTGTCCACTTGCGAAACATGGACAGCTTCATTCGTGCTGTCCAACAGGTAGAAGAGTCTAATCCGGGTTTGTCCCCCCTGGCCTTGGTCAGAGCCTTGCGGAGGACAGCCGGCCATGATGACGCAATGACCATTCATTTCTTGGGGGCTTCAAATATTGTCATTGATTCTGCGGCTCTAGAGAAAGCCATTCTCAACGTATCATCCTTCAGCTTTTTTGACAAGGCCATCCACCACATAGTGACTGACAATGGAGAGGAAAGAGGCGTAGTTCTGGCTCCTGATGGCACCACTATCGCTCTAGCACCACTACTGCTTGGGATTGAGGTGGGACTCAAGGCCCATTTAGACGGGACTGCACCAGCTGGATTGTTTCCTCTTACATTAGGCAGGACACTAGGATTGTCTTTTGTCAGCCTCCAGGATTTCCCTCCTTCAAATCGCCTGGGGCCAAACGGATGCTGGGATAATATGGACTCCCCTAAAGCGTTCATACTGTCCCGGCCTGCCACTTTAGCTACAGATGCTGTTATTAGTGGAGGCATGGATGGAGCTATACTGGGGATGTACGTTAGTAATCTGCCAAAATCAGAACAGTTAAAACCCCTCAGTGAGATATTAAAAGGATATTACAACTTTGACCTACGTGAGGGGCAGAGCCTTGATCACTTGTCTCGTAACATTAGCCCAAAACGAAGAGAGCTCTCTCGGCCCATCTTGGAGCCCCTTGACCTTCACAGCCAAGTGATGGAGACACTGGCATTGGTTTGGAAGCTGGAGAAGACTGAATGGATTGCTCTGGATACCGGAGTGGACCAAGCAGTGAAGGAAGGATTGAAAGAATTTGTGCACAAGTACTGGGGTAAGCATGGATTTACAAAATATCCTTAAGATTTAATGCCCTGTATGGCATCTGTCTTAAGCTTCAAATTCTACCCTTATTATTGGAAGGGCCTGGGCTTGAAACTTAACATTAAATTAATAATGTGGATAAATAAAATGGTCTTGGCCTTCTATATTTGACATAACCCTTATTCTGGTGTCATGCTTCCTCTAGACTGTCCTCAGATCATCTCTCGTTGTCAGTGGGGGGCAAAGCCATACAGCGGTACTCCAATGCCACTATCTCTTCCCCTGCCGTATCTGTTCATCCATCACACCTATGAACCTTCCTCTCCCTGTTTATCCTTCCCTGACTGCTCTCGAAACATGAGGGCCATGCAGCGATTCCACCAAGAAGAGCGCGGCTGGAGCGACATAGGATACAGGTATAACATTTTCTGGATGGAGGCGGAAGAATAGAGTAATTGTGTTTTACATTACAGCACTGCTCTCTCTTTGCCTTCAGCTTTGTGGTTGGCTCTGATGGCTACGTGTATGAAGGCGTGGGCTGGAATATTGTGGGCAGACACACCAGAAATCAAAATAGCGTGGGGTACGGTGTGTCCATCATCGGAAACTACACTGCAGTGCTGCCCTCTCGCTACTCCATGGATCTGGTGCGGCGGCGGCTGCTCCAGTGTGCTGTAGATGGGGGGAGACTGGTTGCCAACTTTAGCATCCACGGCCACAGACAGGTGGTTAACTATACAACCTGTCCTGGAGATGCACTCTTTTCAGAAATAAGTCGCTGGGAGCACTTCCGAGAATGACAGTACCTCTTAATACACATGAATTTTTATATGTGGATGTAACACGTGTTTTTTGTTCCGTTAATAAAAGGCTTTCTCTCAAGTATCTCAAAGTCTTGATAAGTTTGCATGATCTTCTGCAGTTAATGATTAGAAGCTTTTCATGAGACAATTACTATAACCTTAGCTACTCAGCCACTTTGAACATCAGGATTTAGACATACTTTTTGATGAAAATATTAAAAATGCTTAAGATCATAAACTAACACTTTAATATGTATCTGTATTTCCAGATTCTACTAAGAGGATGCCACAGGTCAGTTAGCTCAGGTTAGAGAAACATAACCAGGCAAGGTTTTGACTTTAAAGTAGATCTTGACCCACTTTTCAGTAAACAGTGACACAAAATGCCATGACCTTTGCATCTACATTGACCTGTATAGATCATAGAGTTCATTGCACCATGGGTGTGCAACAGAAGAAGGGCAAATACACAATGTGCTGCTGTTTTTCAAGAGCAGCTCAGCGCCATCTGCAGGTAAGAAGTGTGCAACTACCACAGTTACATTTTTAACATAATAGGCAAGACCAGCCATGTTGTCACTCTTTTTACATTCTTGAATATATCTTTGTATCATCATAGTGGCAAAAACTGCAAACCACATGAAAGAGCACAGTCTCAGATATTATTTGTCTTGACTTTTCATTTTTCTATCTTGCTTCAATGCAGACTTTTTGAGTGTGTGACAACATTCCCCATTGTGGGTAAGTTGCGATGAATTGTCACACTGGACTTCTTAAAACAAAATAAACATCAAAAAATAAAGTGTAATGGATGTATGTGTGGATTATTAGGAAACCATGCCTGGTACTTGTGTTTTTGGTCAGTTGGGATGAGAGTTCCTTTAAACTCCAGCACAAAAGCATAACAGGAAGTATGAAAACAATTGGAGTTTTGATTCATTTGGACTGCTGCTGGACTCAAGATGTAGGAGTTAGTGTGAAACTGAAAGTAACACAGAGGAAATAGTGTTTGGTAATTTTAGAGATATCTCGGGTGGGCACATCCTCATGTAAACTTCCATGTTTACTGTGGACCACTGATAAGATGCTGTCTATAAAAGGAGCTGTTGGGTCTGTTGACGCAGAGTGGGCAGAGGAGCACTGCAGACTGACCATTCCAAAAACAGGATGACAAGTAAGAGCAAACTTTATTTTTCATCGTTTTTAATATGAAGATCCAGATATATGGTTATTGCTAGATTGAAGATTGTTTCTTCTATACTATAGTGCTTAGAATAATAAATGCTTTATACATTTTTAGTTATTTGGACATAGAAACAGTGGATGAGTCTTGGTGAAAAATAGGGTGTTTCCTATTTCTGTGCACAAATATTGATGGGATTCAAGCTATGTAACTTTTTTTTTTCCTTTTCCAAAATTCATAGTTGACACATATCTGTTGTTTTAAAAGAAATCTGCCTTGATTGTTTGCAGCCTATGAAAATATCAATATAATCAAAGATGCTACTGGTGCATCTGATATAACAGCTGGGAACGAACCATTTAGAGGTAATCTTTGACTAATTTATAGTGCTATTAGAAAAAAAATACAGTTTGATGTTTGATTAATTTCTGCTCTAGGTGAGGATGCATCTCGACATATGGCAAAGGCTGATCTGAAAGAAATGTTAAAGTACAGGGATATGATAAGGAAAGTTGGAGCAGAATTTAAAATCGATCCAGCTCTCATCGCAGGCATTATCTCCAGAGAATCACGAGCTGGAAAAGGACTTACAAATGGCTGGGGAGACTGGGACGAAAAAAGACAAGCCTGGAACGCCTGGGGGTTGATGCAGGTTGCTTCATACATGATTGTATAATTGAACACAGTCTTATCGTTCTTGTATTTAAATATTTACCCAGTATCTTATAATAATTTTTAATATGTATATTTCTCCAGGTGGATGTGAATCCAAAAGGAGGGAATCACAAACCAGAAGGCAAATGGGACAGTGAGACACATCTGCGTCAAGGCACAAAGATCCTGGTTCATTTTATTGGTCGGATCCGTTCTAAATTTTCTGACTGGGACACAGCACAGCATCTGAAAGGTTTGTTACACTTGATCAATAACCAAATATTAGTTTCATCATTTGTTGTATCACTCCGTCATCTTTCTGTCTGCAGGTGGGATAGCGGCCTACAACGTGGGCGACGGGAAAGTTCATAAGTATAAAGAAGTGGATAAACACACAACAGGCAAAGACTACTCCAATGATGTTGTTGTCAGGGCCCAGTGGTACAAACTCAATGGCTTTGGCCAATCTTGGTGTTCTTGTTGTGTCCTTTAATGCCATGTCACTAGATGGCGCATGCGTATAGACAGAGTACAAACAGAAGAAGAGAAGTAAACTGCTTAAAGATTCTTTATCTATTCCACATGTAGTATCATATTAAAATCATTCTGATAATCACTATATGACCAGTTTTAAAAGAGGCATGAACACAAACTGCTCCTTCTGTGAAAACCAACCAGAAACAGTTTAGCACCTCTTCTGGCTTTATCAAAGACTTCAGCAGATTTTCATTGACCATGTTCATGGAGAATTAAGTGGGAAAACATCATTCTTTGCTTCTTTAGAAAGAACATCAGTATTTCAGTATAAACATTTTGGCAAAATGTTATGCATTTGTGTGAATACAGTAACCAGAGATCCTATTTTACACACTTCCTTAAAGATGTTGTCTCCTATATCAAACTAATAGACAAACAACCGGCATATGTACAACTCTATGAGATAGCCCTGGCTTTTGTTTCCTTGTTGTTGTATCTGTATACTATATTGCACTTTCTTTCAATAAAAAAGAAGAAAAGAAAAAAAAGAGAGAGAAGTAAGATGACTACTATAGAATCAGTACACACTATTTTACTGTTATAATGTATTAAAGTATATAGGCTCCTAGGTCATTTTGCACAGTGCACCTTTAATAAAAAACAAGAAGAAATCATAATCATATCAGTGAGATTGAATGGATATTAATTGTCTGTTCATCTGCAGGATAGAAAATGAAAGTAATGCTTTTTGTTTGAGCATCTGTAACTTGGAGCTACATTAGCTAAGTTTGTTGGCTACAAAATGGACCTGAAGCTGTGTAACATGCTGACATTTTCTGTGATTTGGTGTCAGTTACAAAGAGTTACAAAGAGTTCCCTTGTAACACCTGTCCCCACTGCCTGGGTGAGTAGTAACACCAGGGGGGGTAGGATGGAACGGTGACTGGCAAATGAACTGAAATAAGGTTCACAAGATCTGATTCATGAAAAAAATAAAGATAGATTATTTTGAACCAATCTGAACCATTTTTATGTAACAAAAAAACCCATATTTGCAAAGATTGCTGCACAAAACCACCACTTGTTTATTTGCATGAGTGAGTACCATAGTCAATATGTACCATGTAATAGTTTCAAGTCTGTGGTCAGTTTCAATATCAATAATCTACTCAATTATTTTTGTTTAAGTCATTTCTAATCTGTTTCCACAAAACTCAACGTCACCTGACAGAATGCTTTACGTTTAGCCCAAAAATATGGGTGAATACACTGGACCCAAGCAGAGTTTGAACGAAATACACTAAAATGACCCTACCGTTTCAGAAGACATGTTCTTTCTTCCATAGTTGCAGGCTTGGATAGTCTCTTGCTTAAACAAATACTGTGCTGCTGACAGTGCAGTTTCACAAAGAGAGATCGGCAAGTTACGCAGTGCTACTTTAAATCTAGGATAAAGAGCTCTGCCTGTGTCTCTCTCTCTCTCATCTGTCTGTCACCTCTTCAACCATTTTGGAAACTTCTCGGCAACATCAGAAAGCTGGCCCCGCCCCACATAAAACTTCTTTTTTACCCCATGTGTGAGTGGAGTTTCAGATGTGAGCAAAATATGAAATTAAACTAGAAAAAGTGCCACTTCAGGTAAAACAAGTCAAACAATTGTAAATACAACACAGTGGGAACCAGACCAACATATTCTTCATAAAGAAATTGAGATTTTTTTTGTCTGTAAAATCCAGAGAGACAAGAACCCACGGCCCAGAATCCAACAGGGGGTGTTCTGTATTAATGTTTTAAGTGATCAAAACAACAATAGAACCCAGTGTTACAACCCCACCCGGTCTCCCCTACAGGACAGTTTAGCGGTAAGTACAGTGGTGCTCCTGGTGCTGCCGGAGGTCCACTTTGTGCTGGAAGCTGTAGAGACAGAGAGAGCAGTGGTACGGCCGGTCTACACTGTGCTTGCGGCTGTGGGTGATCAGGTTGGAGCTCTGGCTGAATGTTTTCCCACAAATATGACACATATGAGGCTTCTCTCCTGGGACGCACAAACACAATAAAACAGTAATGTCAAACTCCACTGTAGGCCGCAATGAAGGGCAAAAGATATTGTTCACTGACACCATACTTTCCAGCAAAAAGTAACATAGACTGTATCTGTTACTCCATACCCAAATCAGTGTTGTTAAATTGGTTGTACTGTGTGCTTTAATTATCTTACCAGTGTGGATAAAAGTGTGTTTCTTCATGTCAGACTTCTGGTGGAACCTCTTGCCACAATACTGGCACGGATAAGGCCTGATGTCGGAGTGTATCAGCAGATGAGTCGACAGTGTGGAGGATCGCTTGAACACTTTCCCACAAACAGTACAGCCAAATGTCCGCTCCTTAAATCAGCGGTCGACATATATCATGGCAGTCTTCACTTTTTTTTTTTTTTTTGTATTGCAGTTGTTAAACACTGTATTTATACTGACCTTGCCCCTACATGAAGACCGTTCACTTGCCGCTCTATCTGTTTTTATCTGCGCCGAAAGCGTCCTGCCGTGTTTCCTGCACACATGAACCCTCAAACTGGAAAGACAAGAAAATCTCTGCAAAAAGAAAGATAGAGGATACAATAAAAATATGCATGTATGAGTTGCACTGCCACAATCTGTTGCTGATTTTTAAAGGTGAAAGTGTGAGTTATCAAGAGACTGAGCTTACTTTATTGCAGACTGAACACTCCAGCTGCGTAGTGTTAAACTTTATGCAGCCTCGGCGTCTGGTTTCATACAGAATGTGAGACTCATGGGTCGACTCTTCAAACCCCTTTTGCGGTCTTTCTAGACATCCTGAGTTCACATCTCTTGACCACTCTGCTATTGTTAGAACAAAAGATATCAGCTCAAAGGTTAGAAGAAAAACATCTTTCTGACACTGGTTCACCAACAATGATCAAGCATTTCCAGTAATAAATACCATACCCTCAGATTTTGGCTCTTTGTGGCGTATTTGTAAGTTTACATCTTTGTCCGAGTGGTTGTCGACTGATAAACAGTGTTGCAGTGAAGTCAGGAGCAGTGTGTTGTTTTCCTCTTTATCTTTGTTGTCCATTGATGCACCCCAAGCGTTTTTCTTCTGCTTTTCACTGAACCAAACTGGAGTCTGTCCCGGTTTTGTGCTCGGTGCAGTGGGACGGTCAAGATGTAGACCTCCTCTCTTCACCAAGAACGAACGTGGCATGGCTCAGAAGGACCTACTCTGCAAAGCAATACATGACATTAAAGTATGACAGAAATGTATTCATAACTAATATCTTATACATGCAGTACACTTGACCTGTGCCTCAAAAATACTACAAATCTTTGTTATTGCTCACGTTTTCACTCACACTCAAAATGCAGCAATTGATTCAGATGTTTGTCCCCCAAAAGTCATGAGCACTATGTCATGCTGACTTATCTGTAATCCAACCTGTGTATTCAAAGTTTCCCTTAATCTGGTTCTTGCAACTGTCAGAGTCAACTGTCTCATCACACATGGTTTAGCACATCTATTGACTAAGTGTTGTAAATGATGAGGTGTTAAAGACAAAACAAGAAAAATGAGACAACATGAGTCTTAAACCTTAATGCTACAATATGGTCAGTGAACAGGCAAAAACTGTCCATTTCAAACTACTGTCAGTACAAATGATACAGCTTTGACTGATGTAAAAAAAAACATAAAACATTAAGTGATAATATAAGTGATCTACAATAAACATTTTTAAACCCACCAAAGTCCATCATTTACGTAGAAATCATCGAACCTGCTCAGACACTCACCTGCAGTTTATGGGGCTTTTTCCTTTTCAAGTAGCAAATTCTTAATATTAATCTGTTAATCGGAAAGCCAGAATAGTGGTATTATGAGCTACAGTGTGTAAGTCTAGTCTGGGAGGATTGTGAGGCGCTCTGTGAAGAAACCGACGCAGGACGAGGAAGTGAGTGAGCTCTGAGCTGACAGTCCGACCACACAAGCCTAAATGCTGCCACCGACACTGACTGCTCTTTTAAAAAGCTTTTCGTGTGAAACCAAACAGATTCATCTTAACCATGAACTGATAAAGACAAGAGAGGAAGGTCTTGTGTGTAAAAAGAAAAAAAAAATTCTTGTGTCGAAACATTGACTTGACACACGCGTGTTACAAAATAGACCACTGAGGTCAACTTAAAAAGAAGTTGAAACTGGTGCAAGAACAGATTCCGTTCCACTGAAATGTAATGAAATATACCGTAAAATAGAAACTGAAAAAAATTAAATAAAAAAATGTCACCTTGAGAAGAGCAAGGCCACCATTGTAGCTTGGTTCACATTTACATTGTAGTTACATAAAATACTTGCCCATTACCTCTTGAATTCATTATATTTTCCTGCTTTTACATTGCTGTTACATTGACATTAACTTGAAAAATGGGATGAAATGGCCTCTTTACTGCTTTGTATAACTATAACTATAACACACAATGGAAATTAAAGGGTAACTGATCTCAATGAAGAATAATAAGGCCTTTATGATTTAGAATTTGTAAAACCAAAAATGGCGCGCAGCACAACAATCACACAGTCAGATGTTTGCAAAGGTGCAATGCAAAGTTTATTTTGTATCATTCATAGGATACAGAACACTGAAATGTATCTTTCCCATCTTTTCATGGAATTACTATCATCTTTAATGTAATTTTATATACTGTATTTAACAACATCAGCTTCATGAGAGAAAGCTCAAGGGGAACAGGGCGGACAAAGCTCCTGATTGTGACGCTGTGGATACTAAACAACAATCAGGAGTCATTTTGTTTCATGAAGGGACTGACCTCTGCTGTTTCAACCCTCACCAAACACAGGTAGTGTAAAAATCTAGTTCTATGGCACATCATCATGTAATGGCATTAGCATGTTATTGGCATTTGTAAAACATCAAAGAATAAGTCATTTACACACATAAAAGTCACAGTAGATATTGTGTTTAGACAGTGAAGGGAACAGAGCACCATAACTGAACAACAGGGAATATAAGACACAACAAAAGATCATGTGTTATATCCCAAATTTAAAATATATTCTTTTGATAAATTAGCCTAAAGTTTAATGCCTTTAAGAATGCTATAAGGATCTGTGTCCATAAATGCCTTTAACACAACCTTTAGACACTGCTAATGCTAGTGTTTGATGAACAATAATAATGTAGAGCGACTGGGGTAAAGAGCTCACTGTGAAACAATGACAAGGGCAAACTGAGATTTTAGTGTCGAGATTTCAGTTGTTACACGAACCGACCACTAAAAAGCTGTTATTTGCAACACAACGGTGGGCCAACCAACACCCTGTTTAGCTCATTCATTCATGGCCATTACAGGAAAAAGACAAATCCAGTTTCCCTGTTACTTCTTCAAGTCAAGATTTATAAACTGAATTAATGATATATTTATAATAGAAACTGCCATACTATTTAATGTGTATTTCTCTCTGTAGTGCAAAAAGCAGCAATGACTGCTCTGTACAAATGACACCCTGTTAGTTTGAACACACCATCTGCAGAAACTGACAGTGTTATTATATTCTCCTGTCCCTGTCACAATAGACTGAGTACTTCATAGCTCTTCTTACACCATAAACTTTGTTTTATAAAGAGCATACATTGGTCGATATGTAATATACTTTTTGCCCCCACTTGCTCCAGTCATGACAGAACTACTACTTTCTCTTCCACTGGCTATATACATTTATGATTTTAACACATGAAACCAACAACATACAGGTCAACATATATTTGTTTTCACAGGGAAATTACGTTAAAAAGGAATAATTGCATATTTGAATGCAATAAAGTGTCTCGGACTAAATTAAGATAGATGTTCAATGCTCTGTTGTTGACTGTAACGTACACCCCATTTAAGTTTCAATAAGTCATTTAGTTGTCTCAAATGTTAAATATTACCATGAAGATACATTTTGAGTTCAAACAAAGGAAATGGAACACATTTAAATATGATAGCAGCATGTCTTCTGTCTCTGATACACTGTGTCACAGTAAACCTGCACAACAGCCTCAGGGCTCTAGTTGGCACAAAGGATGATGGGAATAAAACAATGTGTGGAAATCTGTACACTTGTATAATCCTATACAAATGAATATAAAACATTGACATATCAAAATAAATTACAACATATAAATAACCAAAACAATAAAACCAAAGATTTGGCAACTCCATTTATCTAATATGTCATGGTGCATGTGGTTTGTCACAACACATACTGTATTTACCATAGTTCTTTATTCATTTATCATGAAATCGTGTGATATCCCTATGATAATGACGTGTACACCTTCCTACACTGCTGCAGTCTTTTCATCTTCATTTGCTTGGTATAGAAATTAGCAGATTTTTTTTTCCTGAAGGCAGTGAAGATGGATATGTTATATGTGACAAATGAGGGATCAAAAAGTGAAAAAAGAGGGCAAATGTTCAGATGTGGAAGGTTTGTTACTTAAGGGCAGACAGAGCCTCAATTTATTTAATGTCTGTTATTAAATCAGAAGGGGATTTCTTTTTTTTTTGCCTGTTTACCCATATCGGACTCCTCATAACAGTCACAGATTCAGGTCCAATGGTTGATGATACGCGGTGAGCAGCAGCCATGTTGGATATGTATCCTTATGGACAGTTTGTTTGGAATGGCAAAGACAGAAACAGGAGCATGTAGTGGCTCTATTGGTCCAGTCAATGCCACTAAGTCTGTACCAAGTAAAAGGTTAACACAGGAAAAGAGGACTAGGAGTATTGGATAACAGATCCATTTACAGTATTGGGTGTCCCATCATCTTAAGTGGTCTAATTGACCCCCTCTGTTGTTTCAGCACACACCATGCTGCCGTAGAGCTGCTGAGGGTCTGGGTGTGTTCGAACTCGCTCCTCGGCTTCGCTGTCGGTGCTGCCCTCGCTGTCCAGAGGGGCTGATGGGTGACAAGGCCCGGACAGCGTGGGGTAAAGGGCGTTGGGGGGGAGCGGACTGGGTAGAAGGTCTTCATCAGAGCTCAAGTAGTCCCCCTCAGCAGAGGTGGGGCTGGTCAACAGGTCCTGGTAGTTGGTGGTCCCACTGCCACTGTTGACCCGGGAACCAGACGTCACCTTCTGTCCTCGCAATAGTCGAATCTGTGGAGAGATGGCTTTATGTGAATGGTAAAAAAGAACTTATTTTAAAACTTTATTGGCAGTGCATGCTGTATACATTTACCTTTAAGATAAATAAGAGCATCTAATGCATGCACTGACAAGTGAAATAACCTTACTGAAATTTAAGGTTATAGCATTCTGCTTTGTAGGTCACACTGACAACAAGTGCATGAACACTGTGTGCACAGCTGGAGCTGTGTTTATCTCCACACACATGCAGTTTACGTGTTAACCTCAGATGTACCACAGTGACTCATGACAAATCTCAGAGGTTTTTGTTTCCCTCCATCAGACAGGTGGGGTGTGGGGGGCAGTGGTTAAGCAATGAAAATGTGACTGCTCTGCTCTCTCAGTGCTCAAAAAACACAAGTGTGCAGCTTGCTCTTTTGCTGTAACAGCATGGAATTTCAATATCTCCTGCACATGAGCCCTTTCAATTTGTCTAAGCACTCTCAATATGACTCAAAGCTAAGTTGATGATGTAGTGGACTGCACTGAGATTTTTCTATATGGTTCTCTCTTCAGATTTGTACTCACGCACTCACTCAAGTTTCAATCTACTTTCTAAAACCAATGCTTTGATCAAAAATGTGAGTGAGGTGAACAGGAAAGACAGTAAAGAGCAGGGGAATCTCATTGCACCCCCTCAGTTTACAGAAGTCTGTCCTCGTAGTCACGCACAGACACTCTCTGAATGAACAAACACAGACAATGCATTACAGCTCTTTTTTGTGCATTTTCCTCCAGCTGCAGTTAAAATGGAGTGTTTGCAGAGTGATGGAACTTATGTTGTAATTATTCTTTTGAAATTCACTCATCTTTCACAGTCTTTCACATTTAGAACAAATTGATGACAGTGCAAACACTGGGAAAGAGCAGTGGTCTCTCATTACGAGGAGCACTGGTGTGTTGAATAATGCACACTACTGTATATAGACAATATTAATATGTGCTAAATAAATAAACTTATAAGTAAGAAATTTATAATATTAAATGTAAAAATGAAAAAGGTACTGAACAACAAAATGTAAACAGTATATGATTATTATACATATGCAACATTTTATAATAGTATACACAGTATGTAGTCAATTGTGAGTCCCACCTCGTTCTTGAGTTCAGTGATCTGGTCCCGGAGCTGGTTGATGTACTGCCTGGAGTCTGAGTGGTTAAGCTGACCCTGAATCAGGCCTTCCTCTTTCTGAGGTGCAAACAAGAAAAAAAAAAAATTACAACATTGTTGTAAATAAACTGATGTTTCTAATCACACACCACGGTCACACCTGTATCTCCAGTTCAGCTATCTTCTGCCTGAGCTCAGCCATGGCGGCCATGCTGTCTGCTTCTCTCAGTCTCACAGCCATCACCTCCTCTTTGCTCTGAAGGGTTTTAGGGACAAAAGAAATTCAATGATTACACATCTTTATATCTGCTGTTCACGAATACAATGATTTTAGCAATTGATGCATGCGGCCTTTGTTCTCTGTCTCAAACCAGACCTTGCAGTCGGATTCAGCCTGCTTCCTTTTCATCTCACTAAGTTGGGTCTGGAGAGCTTTGTTCTGATTGGACACCAGCTGGAGCCTGTCCTGGAGGGCAGAGCGCTCCTGCTCATGGCGACCAATCAGTTTGCTGTGGATCTGATTCTAAAAGTGACAAAGACTTAAATTTACTACTACTTAGTGTTCTGAAAATCATTACATGCTTTATATATATTTAATAAAAATAATGTATGTATGTCTGACCTGGCTCTCCAGCTGTAGGACCTTCAGTTTGACCTCTCGGAGTTCAGCCTGGGCCTGAGCCTCTCTCAGCCTGACTGTCATCAGTTTGTCCTGGAGCTCGTTCATAGCGTTTTTCTTTGGGGATTCCTTCCAGTGGCTGCCTCCAGTGCTGCTCCCGCGGGACATGTGGTGCTGTGTGAACACACGGTGAAGAGTGGCTCACACAGAAAACATAAACCTGTTACCTGTTAGTGTTACTGCTGTTACCTGCCAGCGCTGGTTCAATTCAGTGACACTGTCCTGCATTTCTCTGAATGAACTGAGTGTCTCCAGTTCACGCAGCTTCATCTGCTTCACTTCCTCCTGCAGAGCCGCCATGTTGTTTTCATCTGGCAGACAACTGCTCCGCTGTGTAAACACAGTGTATTATAGAAAGAGTTAAGTGTGAGAAAGTTGTTTTCACTAACATCTAACTAATAAAAACATCTACCAGTTTCTTTGGGGTTATCTTCTTTTTCAAAGAGACTGCATAGATTCTACAGCCATTTAGGTATATCACAAGTGTTTCTGCTCATTTTTGCTTCTAGTTTACCTTCTCCAGGTCAAGGATTTTATCTTGCATCTCCTTTAGGGCCCCCAACAGTTCAGTCTCACGCAGTCGAGATTGCTCCAGCTGTGTTTGCAGACTGCTTACAAACTCCTCTGTGTACTGAAAAATCAAAACACACAAAAATGATTTATCAGTCAATGCCTTTATTGTCCTTCAGTGAAAGCACGTGACCTCTGTTTGCAGAAGTGACAAAACTGGTAGCAAAGCACATGAGTAAAGTTGGTATAAAGGGCACTGCTGCTCAGTGATGTTGGAACGTAGAAAGCCAGTGTATATTCTAATGCTACCACATCAAAGTGAAACTATAAAGCTGAGTGGAAAAATACCCACTTAAAAAACAAAATACAAAAGTGTGAAATTGGGCAAGTACATAGCGTGAGGATAATGCTCTTGATTAGTCATTTTGGGTATCGGTCGTGGTTATCAAAGAGGAGCGTGACAGACTGATGGGTGAGTAGGAAGGTTCATTTAGGCTTTTCACAAAGACACAGAAGTGCAGCTTGATGTCATTGCCCATGTCTGCTGTCACAGATTATTTTCAGTGAAAACCAGGACCCTAGACTATATATCACTGACTAGTTCATTATTTTATTTCTTTAAATTACATTTTTAAACGATTTAATAAAAAACAAAGCAGAAGAAATTGCAGAAATATATCATCATCATGACTAAATGTGTACATTTTTTTTCTTTTGAATTCCCTCTACTCTGACAGGCATAAGACAGGGCATTTTGCACCTACTATATTTTAAATATATAATGTTTAAATACAGTACAGAATAAACATTTCTATAACGCGTAGGTAGGAAGATGTATCTGTTCAAACCATGGCTTGTGGTCTAATGTTTACCTTCTGTTGCTGCAGTTCTCTGATGGTATCCTGTGCTTTCTCGAGACTCTCGCTGGCTGTGTTACACTGCTGTCGCACCACCGCTAGCTCTCGCTTGATCACGTAGTTCTCTTCTGCCTCCTGGGCCCTCGTCACTTGACCCTGGAAGTTACAGCCAAAGTCATTCAGGGACCTGGTCAGTTTGACTACATATCACAGTAGTGAAGAAACAATTATGGGTTTACTTTAAGGATTAGGAACTGTGTCTCCTGCTGTTATATTTCTTAGAGAACACCAATAATATACTTGCATTTGATAACATATATATACTAGCTGAAAGTGTTCAGGCCACATGCAGGAGTTTACAACCTCTCTGACACTTCCATTCTCAGATAAACATGCATTCACATGGATGGCAATGTTCATGCACCTTGGGCAGGTTACTGCTTGATTTATATGGAACAGGAGCAGTGCAGGACTGAATTAAAGAAGGTTGAACAAGGCAAAGGGAAGGAATGGACAGTGGTTAAGAGTACTCTACCTGAATGAGTCTGTCTGCCAGAGCAGCACTCTCCTACAGTGCAACCCAGGAGAGAAAGAAGAGGAGCAAAGAAGACATGAAGAAAGTGAAACCACCAGGGAGGAAAAAACAGAGCAGAAATTGAGGAGAGACAGGAATCACAACGATACGACATAAGGAACACAAGTCCAGGAGATAATTTCAAAGTGGATGTAGAAAAGAGACATTTAAAAAAAAGAGCCTGCTTCACCTTGTCAGAGGACAAGTGTGGCAGCCTCTGAGCAAACAAGGTTAAATAACTGCTCGTACAATTATGCTACATAAGCAAGAAAATTAGAAGAGGAGAAACAAGAAAGCACCAACATTTTTAATATTTAAGTAAACCTGACCATTTTGATTAATCAGTTCTGCGTTGCTGCTGCTGCAAAAAAAACGATTTACATAAATATATTTTGTATTGCATACACTCTGAACTTACCTTTTCTAATGTCTCGATCCTTTGCTTCAGCAGCCGGTTTTCTGTGCGTAACCTCTGACAGAAAAAGGACAGCAACAGAAGAAAAGAATCAGTGACGGTCATGTTCATGTTTGTTCTGTCAAGTGGCAACATACAGCAATTCACACATACCTTGATCTCAATTTGTTCTTCCATTTCTTTGTTCTTTATCGTGGTATATTCTTTCTCTAGCCTGATGAAAAAAACAAGAACTACATTAAAACTTAAAAAAGCTGATTGTTTAAAAGCAGTACACAAACATCTCTAGCTCGTCTGTGCAAGTATATATTACTGGGACACCATTAGTGAGTAATTCCCTTACTTCTTCATCCTCTTGGGGTTGTATTTGACTTGATAGGCCCTGAGGATCAGCTTGTCTGGGCAGCTGTCGAACTGGTGGGGGATCACCTTCTGGAAATGCTGCAGGTTCAAAGAAAAGACACTAATGACAAAGGAGTACAATTCATTCTTATTTAAATTCTGTAACATGGCATGCACATTTTCTCTAGTTTTAGCTGGGATAAAAGTAATATAGCAATGGATAAAAAACAAATGTGAAAGCGTGAAAGAATTTTTGATCTCTAGTAAATTACACACTACAACACAGAATACAAGCTAGATTTGAACAACATGATAGGTCAATATGATGTGTGAAATCCTCACCTGTGACATGCCCTCCATGTCCAGCTGAATGAGGTCAGTCTGGTTGTACTGTAGGATGGCCAGGCCTACTCGGAAGATAATCTCCAGGCCCTGTGGACAAGATACACATGGGACACGCTTAGAGGGGAAAACCAACATGAATAATATACATAGTTAATCTACACATACATACCTCATACATGAAAATATCAAAGATACGTGTAGCCACAGGCAGAGGAAGGAAGGTGAGGAAGAGTGTGAGGAACCAGGACGAGGCATACATGGATGTGTGAAAACTCTGGGATTTAAAGTGTATGTTCAGTTCAGGAAGCTGCTCCTGTGATTTAAAACATAATGAACAACATCGGTAAGATTAGGACAAAATAAAAAGTGAGGTTCTGTATCTAAATGTATAAGGAGTTATTGCCTCCTTGTGGATACACAATACACTGCAGCTTCATTTATTTAGTTTTTTACCTGTAGTAGATACTCAAACTGGTAGATGCAAAGGCCCAGTTCAGCCATGCTGGGTTTGAACAGCTCCCTAAGACGATACTCCTGCATCAGACGCACAAACACACAGAAGGCCTCTTCCTCAGGCATCTGGAGAAATTGAAGGAAGACATGTTGTCTGATTAGCTTTTACAAATGACATGGGCTCTGTTAATGCACTAATTAAATAATGGCTGAAATCTATCACATTAACCTTTAAGAGACATTTTGTCTGAAATCAAGCAAATGCACTGTGGCATTATGGACCATTTATTGTACAATTACCTGCATTAGCAGCAGTCCTACAATGAATGCACTGCCTTGGCAATATCCCACCTCTCGATCCACTAAAGAGTAGGCCTGTGAAAATAAAAACATAAGTTATGCTATTGTAGGATTCTCTCGTTAACATCTGTGATCCTGAACAAAACAATTGACAGAGGCCCTTCATTTCCTGTGAAACAAAAGGACCAGAAAACAGGACTGATGTGGAGATGGTCACAAGCCTGTTTCTGGGACTTTCAGCATCAGATTTTATTTAGATTTCCTGCTGCCAGCAGGATTTGTTTCCAGAGTAAAATCACATTAGGGGGTCACACTTGGTCTGCAAATGCAACAGGGAGACTTTAATTACAGTCACTTAAACCTCTCCACAGTACCACAATCATTACAAAGTAATTAGAAGCAGAAAAACATTTTTAATGACTTAGTAAAAAGGGGGAAAAGTAATGATTTATGATAACTATCATTGTAACTGCAAAATGATTATTAAATACCAAGATTAACAAATAAGATAGATAGAGAAAAGGTAATTGGCTAAAGTTACAAATTACATGTGCACAGAGGCACATATTTGTCACATTTATGTCAATACTTATATCAATACTTTTACAGTACTTTTTTACATTTCAGCTCATTTAATTCTTATAAATGAATCCTTAAACAAACTGCAGTGGCTTGTACCTTCATGACGTTGAAGAGGACTTCCTGTCCCAGACTATCCTGGCCTTTAAAGAACTCGTGCTCAGGGTAGGTGCGGGCGATGTCTCTACGGATGAGTTTCTCACAAGGGGATGACATTTTTAAAAGTTCAGAGTACTGGTTCTTCACAGGCATGTCGGTGGCATTGCCGAGCAGCTGCCAGACAATGGCCCGAAAATGATGAGGGATGCCTTTCCTGATCAGCTCCTGCAGCAGAGATGGAGGACAGTTAGGAGGCTGCATGGTTAATGTTTTACTTCTCAGTATGGTGAAAATAAACTCTGTAAGCGTAACAAGAAGGCTGTTGCTGATCAGAGAGATAGATATATTTTAAGTATAGTACAGTAATGATAGCCGCACAGTAGATAATATTCAAATTTTTACAGAGAGCGTTAATTGTTATCATTATTGGACTTCCATTTTATCATTGACTCCTTTTGTTGACCCTCTTTGTGTTTTCTCTTTTCAGTCAGAGAAAACACTGGTAAACTGGGTCACGTGGCAAGTCTACCAATGCATCATATACTATGAACCATTAGACTTACATCTATCAGATATAAAGCAGCTTTACAACAATCTTGACATCCGACATCTAGGACTGCTCTTTGACTTACAATCTGTCCAAGGCAGGAAATAAACCTCAGGTCATATCTACCACGTTTCACTTGCCTTCAGGAGTTTGTCTTTTTTGCGTCTCCATTCTTCCCACTCATTGACGATGCGGCCCCAAAGAATCCAAGTATCCTCTTCCAGGTGTGACAGGTTAGAGGAGGCTGAGGAGCTGGACACCAGTGACGAGCCACTGTTGCGCCGTGAGCCACTCATAGACCTCATGGATTTGGAATCGGCCTCCAGCAACCTGAGCGCATAAGAGAGGTTGTTAAGTTAATGAAAACGTACGTACAACTACTATATTTTGGAATCAAACTTGGTACCAGCAGCGGATCACCTGTTTTGCTCTTCCAGTTTGGCCAGCAGCTCGAGTTCGTCTGGACTCAGGTTCTCTGAGTCCGCAGGTGATGCTGCTGGGGCTGAGAGCACTGCATCATGGGAAGATGAGTCCGGACTGAGCACTGGACTGCCCGTGGATGACGGATCTGCGTCCATGTCGGGTGGAGACGAGGGGCACTCCAGCTGAGCCATGGAGCCTTCTCTCTCTGGACTGTTGCTGGGTATGGACATGGTTTTGAGGGTCTCCCAGTCTGATGGTATCTCTCTTCTAATGGCCCTGTTGTCACCTGATTGGCCACCAGATCGGCCTGGGAGCCAATGTGATCAGAGGTCTTCAAACCTGTTGTGCATAGAAAGAAAAGAAAATCAGAAGGTAAAGTAACCTTTTGATCTATTGGAGTAGTTGTCAATCGTTTACTGTAAATAGCACAAGAAAGAAAGCAATATGTTGTGTCTTTGGCATTAATAAAAAACTGTGAAATGATTGAAGGCTTACTTTAAAACCTACTTTTGGGTTAATCTAATCCATACTAAAATGCCAATGACGCCTGCTCCACCCGGCTCATGTAACTGCTGTGAAGGAGTGGCCTTTAGTCACTCTGATGAGATCATCCTGAACCACCGTAAGACTCTTGTTTTTGGTTGACTGTAATTTAAAGAGGGCTAACCCAAATGAACAATGAAATCACATCAAGTGTAAAGACCATTTCATCTACTGACACCGAATCACTTATACTTCATAACCCAGGGCCATCAGCTGTGTTGTGCTGCTATAGTAATGCACTCAGAAATATAAAAATACATCCTAAATGCAAATAACATGGCACTGCATATTAACACACAGATGGGGGCTCTTTGTTGATTTTCCCATTTCCCAAGAACAGGAAATAGTGTGGTTTAATATATTAGTTTCTAATCTTAGAAGCAACAGGCATTTGTGTCTTAGGTGTTGCATTTTGCTTGCTGATGTTAGGCAACACCTCAGCATGCGCCACATCCTCTCATCATTTTAATTACAACAAATACATTCATGAAGCAGATGGCTAAATATAGTGCATCAGTTGGCTTCGAGGGGGTTTCACTGGTGTTGTGTTTATCGCAGCTACAAGCCTCACACTCTCATACAAACTCTTCCTGTTTCTGTCTCCACCGCTGCTGCAATCTGGAATACAAAAAGGTCACCTCTGGCCATTAGGGAAAATGAAAAAGCTTCTGACTTGATTTAAAATGTACAGTGTTTTTGGTCTGTAAACAACGCTCTAGTCTCTGCATTAGCTTGTCAACTAAAAATATTGTAAGTAGAGGAAAAAGAAAGAAAAAGTGAGGCATAATACCAGTCTGAACGCAGAATACACAACATGGTCAGTGGACAAGGACCGCATTCATACACAGCGACCCGGCCAATCAAAAGAGCCATTAACAAGCCAATGGAACGGATCACATTTGTAAAACATAGCTAAAAAAACAGATTGTCTTTCATTTGAAGAACTCACAAACAGAAACCAACAGATGCACTGCAAATGAATATCAAGTGAGTAAGAACAAAACAACAAAAATCAATGCATAGACTGATATACTTACCACCTTATTCGTAAAGCTTTATTAGTTATTTTTTCTCCCCAAACGTATCCATTTTCTGTCTGGCCATGATCAGAAGCAATCTATCAGCAAGACAAACATTCAAACTCGGAACTGAAAACATGTTCATTTCAGTGACATTAACACAGAACAACACAACACCGGTTTGGGCCGTACAGTGTGTGAATCAGCTGTGTCACTGTCGTCCGGGTTTGCTGTAAAAGCTCTGAGTCACGCACGTATAAAGAGTGGTACCCCTCACGTACACCCACACATGCCCCAACAGAAGGACATTGTGAAGGTCTATGACAAAGCACAACGCACCTCCCCTGAGCCCAGCTGTTGATCACTGCGTGACAACAACCGAATGCCGTTGTACCCTTTGGAGACTCCCGGCTGCAAGCGGTGGACACTTGACTGCAGATACAACACTGTTTCTGAGGACAGTATATTTCCAGGCAATGATTTGTGAGGGTATACCGTGTGCCATAAAGCATGTTTATATTCTTAGTTCTGCCTCAGAGTGTTACTACCTAGCTCACAGTAGACGAGAACTGTACAAGTATGGGGCTTCCACTAAAACATCCTAGTGTACAGTATAAATCCTGGAGCATCAAAATTTCCACATTATATAATCCCATTACACAGGCTTTTTTAATTTCTATCTAGGCAAATGCATTAAATACATCTTTTAATAAACAATACACACTGTAGAGTATACAACCAGACACTGAATTCTTAAAACAACAAATGAGACGGTTTTCTCTTAATGTGTAAACCACTCTCCTCTCGTGGCTCGAGGATCTCCTCGGCCTCAGGTCTTCCAGCCATGACAACAGTGTGACCTCTCCACTAATCTGTAGCCGCTAAACTCCCTGTTGTTCTAACTCATGATATAATGTTTGTCTACGAACACGTGCACTGAGCATTTCCACGCTGCACACCTCATGTACCCACTGCCCTTGTGACTGCTGCCGGGCCTAGAGCTGCTCAAATGCACCATTGTAAATGAGCGATGTGTTCTACTGATTATGTTGTTTGGGTGATACTTCTTGACTGAATGTATAAACAAGAAAAACACAGAAACTTCACATGGAGATGGTAAAATGGTGCACTAACATCTACTCTAAATACCCTTATAGTGTCTCTATTACCAGAAGCTTAGCCATTAATGTTACCAGTCTTTTCTCCTGAACCAATCACACTATTCAACTTACTGTAATACATTTCTTCATTACAACAATACATTAGATGTTTTCATTAATTTCTATTCAGTCATAAGGCACAGAGGATGAAAAAGACACAGATCTAGAGACCACACTGATGCATTCTGACTCTGGCCAAGAACTGAAATAAGACATAAAATGAATAACACACTTAGTTATGTTCAAGAATAATTTTGCTGGACAGAGGCAAACATGTTATAGTGAAGAGCTTGTTTATTTAATAGCTTATAACTACTCATCACAGAACAGACTGCAGCATGACTCATGTGCTAATCTCAAAACTGGATTACACAGAACTGCACAAATAAAAGCTATGTGCTACAACAGACTCTTCTGAGTGTGATGCCAGAGCATGGACTAGCCCTTAAGTCTTTTTAATGTTATGACAACTGAGGGGCTGTTTAAGAATACAATCTTCATATTAAACGTTTCAGTGAGCCTCAGTAACCTCTATTATTGTTTAGTCCAAAGCATGGACTAAGGCACAATCAAACGTGATGACGCAAGTTCCCAAAGTGCCTGAGTCTGTGCTGTTAATAATCCTCCACAGATTCCTCCTGCTTGTTGTAAATCATTTTTAACAATGCCTGTTCTCTGCTGACCACTAAATGTTCACAGCATGTACAGGGTCGTATATATACATTTAGAAACTCTACACAATAATGAGCAGGAACTGAGATCACATTTCTATGAATGTTTTGCTTATTTGTTGCTCCCTGCAGCATTGGGAAATACGTACTATACTTCACATCTCATTAAAAGAGTCTAAAATCTGCAGAGGTACACACATATGCAGTGACAAATCTGAAACTAACAACAACAATAGACTAGGGAGGGAAAAGGGAAAGGAGAATCTGCAGTTGTAGCTGGGCCAGGTCATCAAACTGCTCTGTTTCCATGTGTCAGCAGAGAAATAGTGCTGTAGTGTTGTGCTTGTATGAAGACCTGAGACAAATGGCTTCAGCGGGAAATAAAAATATTATCTTAAAATGGGCTATATAACACATTTTTTACTCTCCATTGACGACATAACATGATAGTATTTGGACGTCATTGTCTCGGCAATGCCCAAATTAGTTTCTAAGTATTACATATAATCTGAAGACTGAATGTGTTGTCCTGGGCAGCCTGTTGCTAAACAGAGTGCCCTCAGTCTTGCTCAGACAAGAATGTACTTTGCCACAGGGCCAATTAAACCATATTTCCACTGGAGAGGTATGGTACAGGTCAATCCGTACAGTGCACGCTTATAAGAACAGCATTTTATTTAGCCAGTGATTACATTATTTCTTTATCCTAATTAGAGAGAGCATCTGAGGTCCTCTTGACAAAGGGATAAGGTATTCATAAAACAGTGCTGTAAAACAAGTTGCATACAAATGAGCTTTAAGCATTAATAACAGCACAGTGTCACAGTCAGTTAAAAAGTCATGATGCTCTTTTAAATATTTATAAGACTTTTTTTTTGCAGGAAGCCACCAAAGAGTAGACTTAAAGTATTTTTTATAGCAGTAAAACAAGACAAAAAACAACGCACACCTCTTATTTGAACTCATTTGAACAGATTAAACTGTTTATTTGGAGACACGGAGAAGCATGAATACGCATTGACAGCAGCAGGCAGCCTGTACAATACTGTAAACACTGCAATATGATACCGGCTTCTATTCTTGCTAAAGGCCACACACACAAATGTAAAAGAGTACACAAATCTCAGGCTGTTTGTCCCGGGCCTATTAGCTTACCCCTGTCTCACACCGGTAAATAATGAGGCGGCAGCAGAAGAAAACACAGTCTTAAAAAGGTCACAGAGAATGGACTAGACTGGGTTGGCTTGTATGGCTATATCTGTGTGATCAGATAAAAATAAAGAAGTATGGAGGTTTAGGTACTTCAAAACAAGGTCACCCGGATGTGAAAATCAGATACCTGTTTCCTCCCTTGTCAAGTCACTGAGGTGCCTTTTGCATAGTGAGTGGATTAGCCTGAGATAAGCCTGGGTGTAATCTCATCACATCTAATACAAAGATATGACCAACTCACTCTCTGCTGGCTTGCATGTCCTGGGTCTATGAGGCTTAATTACAGTCAACAAGGAGCATAACTTAACCCTTGTAGAGTTGCTATATTCTTATGTGCCTTAGGGTGTTTGTTGAAAGCCTTTGTGACTCTAGTGGTGAGATAAAGCCAGATAAAGTTCACCTCCTTACTTCTTATTTGACATGGGAGTTAATGATGATATGTGCATGGCCTAGATTTAGCCTAAACCACTGTCATTTTATCATTCTATGCTGTATCTTACAAACAATTCAGGACCAGTTAAATTGTTCTAATGGGAAATAGGCCTACTCCACAACAGATATAGGTCACACCACTTGAAGCCTATTGATTAAGTGACAATGCACAGAGTCACGGATCTGTCTTTGACAAGAGCTAACAGACTAAACACACCACCACCATTGGATTTAAGACATTCTGACATTTCAAACGTTTGTGTTATTGTCTAATTGAATCTAACCCCTAGGACTGTCATGTTTGCATATAACGCTGGCCTGCTGCTGCTGCTGCTTCCATGCGCGCACCACAGGCCTCTCTAAACGCTCTGCAGTAGACTCTTGGCTCGGTTCAAACAACATATGTAGGCAAAGTGACACGTCAAAAATCCCCAGTGTCCCCACTTCCTACAGAAACGCCATTGTGTAACGGCATGAAATGAGGACGGGACGCTTATGGAGCACATTTTGGACGCGGCAACACGCTATTCCTTCAGCGATGATGAATTGGGTTTATTAGCAAATGAAAAGGGCCGTGGCTCTCTCAGCATGCTACTCATACCGGAGGTTTTGTGGCAGTAAAAATATCACTATCCGCTTACAGGCGTGTTAAAATCACTGGCTTGAAATTAAAGAAGCCAATGCGTTCATTTGGCCATTCATTAAGCCCCTCGCGATAAAGCTGCTCTCAGTAAAATAAATAGGCTACACACAATATAAACAAATCCGCCCCAAAGCTTACCTGTTCTTCCTTTTCATTATCACAACGATGACTTCATGGTTGCTCCAGCACCTTAAGGTCAAATGTATGTTATCAGCTAATTAAAATCTTAATAGACCACCGAAGAGGATTTCAGGGACCGTCCAACGCAGTGCCATCCTCCAGCTCCGTCCAGCCGCACAGCTGCTGCACCGCTCCTCGCAGGCGCCCGGCAAAGATTCCGTGTGTGTGATGAATCTAACTACAGCTGATACATGTCCCCGTGAAAACTGTCTAAAAGAGGTAAAACGGCCTTGTGTTGTGACCGTTCTGAGACCGAGAAAGGTTTACACGAAGACATCAATCATTACAAATAAATCACACAGAATGGCTGGCGTTCAACCGTTTCTGTCCTGGATGAGGCGGGGCGCACCAATCGCTGCGCAGAACAAGTTTTGACGAGCAGGTCACCAACCAATGAGCTGCAAGAACACAAAGCTACATGTGGGATTGACAGTACACAAAACCAATCAGTTTAGATCTTTATTCTGCGGGAAGGAGGGATGTGCAGGTGTCACACGGCGCCTTGGTATCACAGGAGTCGGTTTGTTCGTTGCAACAGACGTGTAGCCAATGTCATAAACGACGATTTAGCAGCTTATTAAAAAACAAAACAAAACATAGCCTAAATTTAATTAATCCCTGCTGAAGAGTGACAGAAGTACCTATGCGTAAACTCTGTACTTCCTCAATCGAATTACATTGCAATCAAAAAGGCTCGAGATTCAAGGCGTGTGGTAAAGCCTAATCTAAAGCCTAAGAGGAAAATGAGGATTAAGATTATCTAGTATTTTTGTGAAGAACCTACATCCTGTCATGTTCATATTGTAAACACGACAGTACACATTCATGACAGTTGTAGGTTTATAGAAAATCTCAGTGCATTTTTTTGGGATTAAATGCTCACTCTATGTTGCCATCAAGTGGACAAAGGAGATAGTACAAGTCTAGGCCTAAAAACGAACGTGTTGCATATAGATTGCCAATAATTTCAGTGTGGCACCATAATATTTGATCATTATTGTCAGACCAACTCTTCCCGTCAAGTTAAATTAAATAAGCCACAAGAGTACCTGCATCTTATTTTTTTATATTATTACAAGACGGGAAAAAATAATTTGGTTATCGTGATGACATCAGGTACTGTCGTAAAAAGGAAAATCTCTCGTAGACTTACTTTAAATTCAGTGTGCAGGAAAACGCGGTTAATAACAACATACTTTAAAAGACACAGATACAAGTAGCTTAATCTTAACTGGGACACGTACAACACGAACATGACCTACTGAAGTTTCGCTTCACCAGACTGGTTTTATCACATTTAGATTTATTTCGCGAGGTTCCTGAAGGCATCATACGTGTGACGACAGCACGCCGGTCTTTCTTGGAGATACGAGGTTAGCTTATTTGTAAACCACACATTTGCGCCGACGGTATAGAAAATAGTTCTACAAGGTAATGTATCTTTTGTTTTAAAATATATTGTATGTAAAATTGGTGATGTGCGCAGAATTTAAATTAAATTTACAATAGTTTGAAAAGTTTGCTTTGTTTTTTAGAGTAGTTTTTTTAGAGTTGTGGCGCTATTTAGCGTAATGCTAAACGTCTGCAGCATGGCTTGTCTAGCATCCAGTCATGTCTGTTTGTATAATATTTTCATAGGGGGCCTCATTGATAACTTTAAAGCCTTCATGAGTTGTTTCTGTGTGTATGAGGCTTGATATAATATTTCTGAATATATTCGGATTTAGCCTCTAAGTATTGAAATGCTAATGCTTGGTAGCTTATATGAATGGGGCAAATGGAAGTGTCCTCCATTGTTATATCCGGTGTTTGCCTTCGTACAAGTCCCACGGGTTTAGTCACATCTTTTATAAATCGTACTTTAATACGGAAAATGAGAAATGAAGGTGTAAAGTTAAACTTATGCTTTTGGAGAGCAACACATCGCCGCTTCTGTGATACACAGCAGAAAGTTGCTGAGTGTGTGTATGTTTCACCTGTGGATTTGACTTCTCCATACAGATGTCTGATAACGACGTTGACAACGAACTTTTGGACTATGAGGAAGATGAGGAGCCTCAGGGAGTCCCTGAGAGTATCCCATCCAACAAGAAGGAGGTGAAGGGCTCGTATGTGTCCATCCACAGCTCTGGCTTTAGAGATTTTCTTCTCAAACCCGAGCTGCTCCGGGCCATTGTTGACTGTGGATTTGAACACCCTTCAGAAGGTGAATGTTTAAACATTAAAGAAAGCTGTCTCTGCTCCATACTTAAAAATACAGTTTAAAATGGACCTACTCTCTTATGAAAATTAAAATCCCTTCTTTTTGTCAGTCCAACATGAGTGCATTCCTCAAGCTATCTTGGGCATGGACATCCTTTGTCAGGCCAAGTCTGGTATGGGAAAGACGGCAGTCTTTGTACTCGCCACACTGCAGCAGATAGAGCCAATAGATGGTCAGGTGAGTTTGACAGGTTAATTAACTGACAGTTTCCTGATAATTAAAAGATTGAGTTAACTGCAAAACTCATAGATTACATGTACATCAGTAACAAGTGTTGTTTCTTGTTCAGGTGTCTGTTCTTGTGATGTGTCACACACGAGAGCTGGCTTTCCAGATCAGCAAAGAGTATGAACGTTTCTCCAAATACATGCCCACTGTTAAGGTGTCTGTGTTTTTTGGTGGTATGGCCATCAAGAAAGACGAGGAAGTTCTGAAAAAGAACTGCCCTCACATAGTTGTTGGAACTCCAGGTAGAATTCTCGCTCTGGCCCGTAACAGAACCCTAAGCTTGAAGAACATTAAACACTTTGTTCTCGATGAGTGTGACAAGATGCTTGAAGCGCTGGGTGAGTGAACACCTAAACCAAAATAATGATCATGATGAACAGTGACTGCTTGAAGTAGAAATGACTTTGCCATGGCTATGCCTCTCATTTAATCCTGAGATACTCTTTTCCATAGACATGAGGAGTGATGTCCAGGAGATTTTCAGACTGACACCCCATGAGAAGCAGGTCATGATGTTCAGTGCTACCCTAAGCAAGGAAATCCGTCCTGTTTGCCGCAAGTTTATGCAGGATGTGAGTCATTTTCATGACAAGTATATTCTTATTGGTGTTTTCCACAATATTTTATTGACATAAAGGTATGTTTAGAAGAGACCATGGTAGTTCTAGACACATTACCCATGAAGTTTCCCATTTTTGCCTCCTGTAGTACTGCACCACATGATCTACAAACGCCATCTAAGCTTTGCCCATTTGTGGCTGTCTGTGCCATAAGTGGCCATATCAGATGGCCAAAGTGATTCTCCTTAGTAAATCTTTTGAGTCAGAACAGTTGTTGCTCCTGGCTCTACAACTGTCGAGGAGCACATACACAACCTTATTATACTAAATCTCTAGTTTAAGAAGTATTGCATTTTTAAATTGAATCTTTGTTGTTTCTTTGCTATTTATTTGTTAATAAATTTAAAACTAACATTATCTACTGTCTATTTTGTGGTTTAGCCCATGGAGGTGTTTGTGGACGATGAAACCAAGTTGACACTTCATGGCTTACAGCAGTATTATTGCAAACTGAAGGACAGTGAAAAGAACCGCAAGCTCTTTGACCTTCTCGATGTCCTTGAGTTTAATCAGGTATACTTTAGTTATTTCAGATAATAAAAACCGTGAACTTTGCACGTATTTTTCTTGCATTATATATCAATACGTTTACAGAGTAATTGCAATCTTTTGTTTGTCCCACCTCTATTTAAGTTGTGAAAAATACACAAATCACACTGTTTATTTTGTATGTTAGGTGGTCATTTTTGTGAAATCAGTTCATCGCTGTGTGGCCTTGTCCCAGCTTCTGGTAGAGCAAAACTTCCCTGCCATCGCCATCCACAGGGGCATGGCTCAAGAGGAGCGGTACGTTGTCCTGATTTAGTTAATCATGGATGAATTTAAACATGAGTAAACATAAGTGTAGACTTTGAATTAAATAATAGGCTTAATTTAACTTAGTACCACATTTTAAAGAAAAGTAAAGGCCAGTTGATTAGTATCAATTGTAGATTGCTAAAACTAAAATTGTTCCAATAAGCGGTACAAATGCTCACAGATCTTTCCCTTTAAACAGTTGTTTTTATCCCACCACAGATTATCCCGGTACCAGCAGTTTAAAGATTTCCAGCGACGTATTCTGGTTGCTACAAACCTCTTTGGCCGAGGCATGGACATTGAGCGAGTTAACATCGTGTTCAACTATGACATGCCAGAGGATTCAGACACATATCTTCACAGAGTATGTTCTCTTGTGATTTTATAAATAAAAACATAGAATCACTTTTACCTTTCATGATTACGAGCCTGTCTGGATGATACTTAGGTGGCCCGTGCTGGAAGGTTTGGAACCAAAGGCCTGGCTGTCACCTTTGTGTCAGACGAAACTGATGCCAAGACCTTGAATGAAGTCCAAGACCGTTTTGAGGTCAACGTTGCAGAGCTCCCAGATGAGATTGATATCTCTTCTTACAGTAAGTTTTATTTAAATGAATATTGTCACACTGAATACATCTGATCCACAAAATATACAACCAGTTGCTTATTGTGCATTTTATACAACTAATGATACTATTTTAATTTTTTGCTGTCTTCACAGTTGAACAGTCCAGATGAGTCTATCTGAACACTGTTGTGGTCCTTGGTGTTGCTGTATTTCAGGGGGATGGGGAAAAAGACCAAGATTTTCTGTCATACTCATATTTGTTAAGTTCATAATGATTTTTTTTTTTATCATGTATTGATTACGCTTGTTTTATTGTTAAAACCATGAATATATTGTTTTGGCTAAAGGAATAAAGTTTTTATACCTTATTTAATATTGTATTTACTTAATTCATATGTTCATAGTTTGTTACTTTATACTGATGACAACCATTTTCAGTCTTTAATATGACCAGCAGAGGGCGCCATATCATGCGTTGAAGATCCAAAAGCTTTTCTATTTAGTGGAGCACAGTAAACAGTTTGCCAAGTGGTATTATTTGACACTCTACAAGTTAAAATAAAACCACATGAAAGCTGAGCTTGGTGACCAATTTTATTTCATTGGCAGACCAACAAAACTTCTGCTTGTCTCTTATTTACAATCTAAACATAACATTCCCATTAAAATGTATTAAATACAAGCTGAGTCATATTTAATGCATTTGACATTGGTCCAATTCTCTCATGCCACATCTGTTCCAGAAAATGTCTGTATTTAACAGTCTTTAGTGCAGCAACAGGAACATTAATGTTGCAGTCAGTTTACTTTTGCCAGGCTGTTTGTGTGTACCCTCGGTGCTGTAAAAAGTGTATTGGTTGCAGGGAGAAATTACCTTCATGAAGACAAAATGTGAGTACAAAATGTATATGCATTCTATTGCCACCTTGTAGACAACTGCCAAAGCCTGCAGGTTGTCAATGACATTGTACAAGGACGTCAATAGTTCATATGTGATGTGATCTAAGATCACTGTGCAAAGTGCTTTTTTGCTCTTGATTCTTCTTGGTGAGGAACCTTAAGATTTCAAGATATTCTCAGACCTGGACTGGCCTTGGCTCTGAGTTGTGGTGTGCTTCAGGGCTGCAGGTTTGGCCCATTGTGTGTTTAGAAGGCAGATGGTTCTGTTCACTCCGGTCACATAATACAAAATTGATTATCAATCTGATTATAAATAAACCAAGGCAGCTGCTTCTTTGTGTCCTCAGCCAGTCTGGGCCACATATCAAAATTGCTTTTCTTCTTGCTTCATCAAGAAACTTGACCTCATCACATGAAATAAAACGTGAAAGCTTGTCAGATCTAGTCTATGAATTTGTGCGTGTCTCCGTACATCCAGTGTTGTGGAGGAAGAGCTACTTCATTTAAATGGCCACAGTTGTCGCTGCATTTACAGGATTGTATAAACATGGCTGACTTTTGAAAGCTCTCACCGTCAGGACAGGTAAAAGTGACAGCTACTGTGCGTGTTCTTCGAGGTGAGCAGCAATGTCCATCTGTACATACACCACAGTAGTTGGGCCTGTAGAGGCGGATGCTCACACATTCTCCATAATGCAGGTGCACTGATCCTGGTGCTTTTTGGGTTGGAGAACACTTCTTTCCCCTCTGTGGACAGATAAAAACTGTAAGCAATGTATTACAAGATTTAGTATACAATCGATTATTCGGTACAAAGTTAAATTCTGTGTTTTTACTTTTGGTGGTCTGACTAAAACACTTTTTTTTTTATTGAATTGATCAAAAAGACAACACTGAACTTTTCTAACCAAAAAAGAAGAGAAATTTTCAGGTTCAGATGATTAGCTTTAATGCTTATTTACCACAGTGTATGGACTCATGTGACCTGATGTGCTAACAGCTCTAATATTTGGCAACAACGCTTCAAACTCAAAAGAGCAGAGTCAAAGGTCCCTCTGTGTGTCAAGGATTAATTTAGACACACCTCTTCCCTGGACTTAAAGTACACAGATGGGCCTAGCTATGGACAGTTGCTTAGCAGGAATGCCAGGGGTCGGGGCTATATTTAAAAAGGCGCCTGCCTGCCACCAAACACATCTGAGTAAATCAGCACTGCTCAGTTCCCACTGTATGTGTGCTTCCCTAAACTACTGAGAAGATAATCTCTGTTCCTAAATTCAGGGATTAGTATAGCTCTAGAGCTGAGAGCATGTTTACACAGGACCAGAACATGTCGTTTCATCATCTAAAGAATACATTTTGAAGTTTTTTTGTCTTTTGCCATTTGGATTAGGGCTGTGTATATATAATTATTTTATTAAATTTTATTTATATAATAAATAATAATATAATTATTTTATTAAAAGGTTTATGTGTGTGAGAAATAGACTTTTCCAATAACATTCTAGTGTTTAACCATTACACTTTTTCTGCAGTTTTGTGCACTTCACCTTTGCTGGGACAATCAGGCTGTGGCAGGGACGTATGGTACATATTCTTGTTTCCTTTTGCAGTTTGCACTCAGCATTCTTGTTGGTGATACGAGAAGAAATGCCTATTCCACAGCTGCGGGAGCACTGGGACCAATCTGTGGTTTGCACTGGACAGTTGTTATCCTTAACAGTGTGCCATACTTCTGAACAAAAAAACAAAACAAAAATGTAATTACAACAGTTCATTTAAAAAAAATAACACTGTGAAAAGGAAATGCTGCTATCTAACCAGGCAGGTGACGAAACCCTTGTTGATTCTCCCAGCCATTAATCTGTACATCCTCCAGATCATTGGCCAGCTTTGGCTTATTGTTAGGCCGGTGAAGGAAAGGGTAATGTCCAGGTCTGGGCTGGTGTTCTTTGGGTGGAGGCACCTATATTGACAATGGTTTGATTAGTTAACCTGCCTATGCGGTGGTGGTGTTTATGTTTGGTATGTTTTACTATGTTCCTCGAACCATGTTATACTGATATTTACTATGAAGAGTTAAAAATATCTTGAGGGAGTAACAGAACAGTTCTATTAAAAACCAAGTGTAGCATAATATGACTCTTAGTTGTAACCTCAAAACCTGACACAATGATTACAGCTTAAAACTACTTTCCAACTACATGACTAAACAAACCAACCTTGTGTTTCCATGGGAGACGCCAGGTTCCCTTATGGCAGTCGACAGTGAAGCAGCACTGCCCGGGTATCCTGATGAGCCTGGGGTAGGGGCAGCTGGGAGAGGCCACAGGCAGCTTGTTGTTACAGAGAGGAGCACAGCCGACAGCACCATCGATGCAGGTACACTGGTGTTTACAGCCGGCACGGAAAATCTCACCGTTCTGGTACATCCTGCCGTTGTACTCACATGTGCGTCCCTCTGATTTCGCTGAACGGCCCAACCACAGAAAAGAGTCGGCATGTATTTTTAATAACTTCTCTATGATAGTACACTGGCACCTGTGGCTACATTCACTCTGGCCTCAAAAAATATACATATACCACTTTTGCTTTCCTCATTTTCCAAACATACTTCATCAATATGAGGCAGTCTCTAGTTTCAGCAGGTATATCTGCTTAAATGTATTGAATTCACTACATTCACTCATTTCAACAGCTTATACAAATGACTACAGTGCAAGGCTTTCCCCCAGAACTCCCCAAAACACCCCAATGCACATTTGAACTGTTCTAAAATAGTACTTCATAGGCTAGTAGAATCAAGGAGACAGGAAATATCAGCCTCCTTGTTTCCAAAGCATGGATGTGAAGCTATTCATAGTTAGTGGGGCAGCAGTGGTATGGAGCAGATGTATTTTTATCTCCAAAAGCCCCAGCTTACAGTCATAAAATAACTATAACACTTATAAATCATTCTCTTGTCGCTCTGTAATTTTTTCCTAAATGAAAACCCTGTCATCCTGTCCCACATTGCCTCTCCTCACCCCGACAGATGCCCCCGGCCATGGTCACGTCGTTGCCGTAATTACACTCCAGCCCTTTGTGGTGGTCACAGGGTCTGGAGGGGCTGCAGTCCTGGTTGAGCTGAGCAGCACACACCTTACAGCACCCGCATCCATCTGGAACAGTACTAACACCTGCAGGGCAAACAAGGGGCTCTCCAGGGCAGTGGCATTCAGCTGGGCAGCTCGCGGTCACCTGAAGGGAAAAAGTCCAAGATGAAGGGCACAAAACATAACCTGTGGAGTCTGTGGATAAATTTGTATTGACGATTTCTGAATTGCAGGAATAGTGTGCTAAATACATTGCTAAATCATAGTTACTCATCTGGCCAAACTCTTTTATTCCATTATCATCTTGTTTCACAGTTGACCATTTAGCTTTTTCCCACCATTTAAAGGCTGCAGAACCTCAAATTAAGTCTGGCCAGTCATCCCTGTATGTCTAGACAGCTCAGTGATGTGTGTACCCAGTCTCCTGCCGGTTTGTGATTTGAGTCATTGCCCATCACTAGAACCAACATGTTCCAGTTTTTCGGAAACCAGAGTCACGGTGCTTCCAAAAACAGACATGAGAGGACATGCTGATTATCATTATAAACCATTTACTCTGGGATTTATGAAGCTATTATCAAGAGGTATGCTTTAGAAGAGAGACACCATCTGCACTCAATCTGCACTTAAGCCATTTGTCCATGTTGCAATCGTGCAGGTAACAGTTTATTAGCCTTTAACAAATTTACGTGATTTAACTGAGAGGATTAGACGTGCAAAGATATCATATTAGCTAATCATTATCTAAATGATATGGCAACAGTCTTACCTGTGAGATGACTGCTGTTGTTACCACAGTCAGGATGATTAAAAACATGTTAGTCCGTGATTTTCTTCTTACAGTTTTATGAAAAAAGTGAAATAGAAATTTCAAAGTTATATAAGCTCCAATAATTCAAGTTTAGACTGAGTATAGGTCGCACTTCTTCGACCAGTGTCTTTAATATCCTTGTTTCTTTCGTGAAAAGCGTCCAGAACCACTTTTATAGTCGCTGGTGTAAAAGACCACGCCCTCTAGATGTATAAACCAATCATGGCGCAGAACACAGCCAGACATTTTGCAGTGGGCGGGGTTTTAGCACGAGGGAGCTGGGCTGGTTGGTGGGAGTGTTTTGGAATGAATGCAGCCATTCATAAAAATGTGCAGGTCCGCTCTGTATTTATTTTATGGTTAAACATTTAAATGTTGCAGGCTCTGAGGTCAATCTTAGGCACATTCCTGCCTTTGAGGACACCACTCTCCTAACACTAAGTAAATATATTCAGCTGCTTGGTGAACACGCAGAGTGCATGGCAATAATAATTAAGACCTCATGGGAAAAAGGGGCATGAATGTTCTGTTTTTACAGACCAATGTAGGTGCCAGGGTGAAATATTAAAGCCGAATGTATTATTAAGTAAAAGTAATAGTCCAGATTATAGCAGCTGTCAGCTGTCCAAGAATGAAGAGACATGTTTTCCATGTTTTTCAAAGGTGGGTTTGATTGTTATTGCTTTCTCAGTGCTCCTTCTCAAAATCAGGAGGTCTAGCTGGGTGTGGGTATTTCTAGCCACATGGTGCTGACATGGGAGTGATGAGGATATGATCACTAGGAAAGAATTGCGGTATCATGGGGAGAGCAGGATTATTGTTTTTAAAAGCAGCTCATATGAAGGGCGGCCCCCACCACAACATTGTCCTCCAATGTCTTCTTTTTCAACCGCAGGTATTCAGCCACACCTGGCCTAACACATAGACTTCTTTGATGAGAGAAACTCGATAGACAGAGGTTTGGCTTGTGCTATGAAAACATATATCTTTGCACAATTCTGACAGAGACATACAAAATCAGCACACATATGGTGCTATGTATTGCTGTGGCTGTTGTTTATAGAAATCATTTCTAGTCACAAATCATTAATTGCTGGATATTGGTCCCGGGGAAAGGTTGATCAATTTATTGATTTATTGACTTTATTCAAATGGTCTCTCTGCCCAACTCTGTTTTCAGTGCCTGATACAAGTCACATGCAAATCTAAGGAGGCTTTTATTTGACTGACCCAAGGCATACTTTTGCACTAATAATAAGTCTGCACATGTCAGGTGTCATCTCTTTGTTGAATACATCATGATGAAAATTGTACTCCAAACCATGGTTTTGAACAAAATGTACCACTGGCAGTGGAACAAATAAATGCTGTCAGTATCTATCTTAGACAGCCTTGTTGTGGCCTCCGGCAATAAAGAAGTGAAGTCGTCTGGTTAGTCCTTTTACACAAAAACATTCATCTGTGTTCATCGGCTACCTGTCCGACTAGTGTTTCACTGAAAAACACATTAGAGCTGCCAGACTTGAGTCATGACTCTCAGTTTCAAAAGAAAACCACCCCAGGAAACTGTCAGTCATAGCTCTAATGGTGCGACCGAGGAGACAAAGTCATGGCCCATCTATTTTAATCCTCTGCGGTCACGGTACACGGAGAGTTTTACAATCCTCCGAGAGCTTCTGTTTTTATCCTCATCACTGATGCTGAACAGGAATCAGAGAAGCAGTATGTAGCAATGTAACGTTAATGCTGGATGACACATACAGGGTCATTTTAGACCAGAAAATCACAAAAACTCTCTGTCTCTGTCCAAGTAAAATATTTTAGAAATGATTTCCAAAATATTTTATATTTGTTGGGTACAATGGTAATTACTATTCTCCACAAATTAAAAACAGTCTAAAACATGTCTAAAAGCTTTTTACTGAATATTTTTAATATAAAATATTACAATACATTTGAAAGTTCCATAAAGTTTTATTGAAAAGACTAAATGTTTTATTATCACTGCAGTTAAAACTTGATTGAACAAAACACTGATGATCAAAAAGTTGTTTATATCAACAGTGTTGCTATGGCAATTTCTGCCACTATATACCTTTAAAGGTATAAGTATAGGTTATAATATATGAATATCTTACAAGTGTAGTATTGAGTGTATTGCAGTTCTGACATGCTGATATATAGACAGGCTAAAAAGAAACAGCATTTATATCAGAACTGTTGACAGGCACTGTGTTGTAGACAAGAAACATATGTTGCTATATGTTATATGACAACAGGAAATGGCCATTGAAGAGTGCAGTGAAGATTTGTTTGTGAAAGAGAAGAAAGAGGAGAGAGGGGTGACAGGTGTTTCATGGTAAGAGAGTTTGTTTTTTCAAGAGGAGGGAGGAGCGAGCGCCCCATGGCCCGGTCTGCTCGGCCTCAGTGGGGTTCTAGCTCTTTGGCTGTATGGCATTTCACACAAAAACATTCGGCCGGTAATTCAGTCCATACCACTCTTAAGGTCACATGAACCAAATCACCTGATACTGCTCGGGTCATAAACTTTAGAAAGAGACGTGAAGAAAAACGTGTGTTATGTAATTATCCAAATGGGAACCTGAAAATAAAGTTGTGAAGAAATGTCATCTCCTATGTGAAAAAGGATGAAGAAATGAATACTGGCATTAAGGTGATTAAATTGGGTTCTCTGCAGCTGCAGTTTAAAAAGAGCAGAGTTGAAAACTGTCTTTGAAGCTGAAGTGACAGAAAGAGAGTGAAAGTGGGAACAACTGGAGCATTGGCTGACACCTAACAGAGACAGGCTCTGTGTTTTCAGGGGGACTCTATATGATATTATAATGGATGATGATAGATGTCATATGTGCTAAATTTGGCTACAACATGTGCTTACTGTGTTAAGGGCAGTGTGTATAGTATCAGAGCATTGTAAAATTACACAAGAGAGCTCAGCTTTCTGACTTCCAGTGGATTATTGCTCCCCCTGGCGGAAGTGGAGGGGGAGGCGTTTGTGCACATTGTTTATCATCATTTATCATGTTGATCATTGAGGAAACGGGTATCGCTTTCTTATTTTAATTTAATCTAACATTTTTGAATGACAAAGAAAGAATGATGTTTTAATCACAGATACCGTTATGCTTTGTGTAGTATTTTTGTCATTGAGCATAATCAATTTACAAAACCTGGTGTACCCACTGATAAATACAATTTTATGTATTGTTTTATTATATATTTAGTGTTTTTACAAAACAGATCGTTACTTACTACATGATCTTTCGCTTTCCTTCAGCCTCCACAAGATGGAGCCAGACACTGCACCATAGTCTGTGTATCTGCCTTCAAGGCTGGATTAAGTATGGTGCTTACCACAAAGGTCCTGATGTGAAAATCAACACTGGAAGAGCAGACACAATGTAGGCTTACACCTGGAGACCTGTGCTGTGAAACCGGATGGTGCTGTTGTATCACTGCTCAGCTCAGGGCTATGTCCAGAGAAAGACTCACAACCATGAATCTCTGACAAGCAGCTGGTTCAACGATTCTTTGGGTTGGTTCTGTTTTAGAGTGTGGCTAAAGTGTGTGACAATCACAGATACCCTCAGATATAAAATAAAATGTGAATTGTGCTTGTGCTTTACACTTCTGATATGCTCCAAAATCAAACACAGGGAGGCTATGCACTGGTTACTAAACATTAAAACTGTGATTTGACACATTATCTTTTCGTGTAGATTTAAACAAATATTTAACTTGTAAAACCACAGCAGAAAAAGCTCTCTTGATAATTTATTTTCTGCTTTTACTTATCATTTCTCTCCCTTCATCTAAACCTATTTCTCTTTCTTATCTTCTTCCTCCTCTGGTCTCTCTCCGTTTTTTCTCCACCGTTTGACAGCTGAGCACAGCTGCATTGAACCTGGTTTTATTCGGAGCACGATCTTGGCTCCCATCACATGGGATCCTGATTAGACCCCCCTTATTCGGCGGCCCCTGGTCCTCGAGGCAGACAACTGTCAGGGAAGGAAAAAGCTATTCCCAGGTACACAAGCCTCAGCGCCTGGAGACTAAGTAGCCTAAATATTGTGCTCGTCTCAAGGGAAGGGGATTACCCTTTGGTCTGCAGCAAGATCTCGCCTTACTCTATATGGAAACAGTTAAGAGGCAGATGCAAGCTGGCTTTACCTTGACCGCTGTGAGAGCATCTCCACTGTATAGCCCTTGGCACAACGATTTACATGAAAAACTTTATTAATGACTTCAGAGTTACAGCACAATGTTTAGAATGGATGTCCTGTTATAGAAGCATAACAGTGTCTCAGCCTTTTAAGGGGCCAAAAATCCTTCCAGAGGAAAAAAAAAAAGTTTACTTCTTCATGGATTCATGCTTCAAGTGGCAGAACAACAAAGATATCTTTATACATATAGCCCAACACTCTTTGCACCCTACATCTGCTCCTGCTCCACATCTTTACCTTGGCTTTGCTCCAACCTTGATAAACAGTGGGTTTCATGAAGACAAATAACACCTCTCAGCTCCCCGTCTCTTTTCACATGTGCTTCTGATGCCGCTGTGGTTGTGGATTCCTCTAGAAATGCTTGTTCCTTCGGTGTCCTGGCTGTTGGCTGACAGCTTCACAACGTCCTTTTGTTCATTAACAGGGGCTTACAGTTGACTTGCCAAAACCAAACTTAATGGAGACACTGACTCTAAATCACATTACACTGTATATTAGACACAGAGAGACGTTTACTTGTTAAACCGTTGAAAATATTAAAAATAAGTTCCACATTGTAAATCTATTGCATCAATGGGCTGTCATTTAAAGTTATTAAAAGATTGTCCATGCATTAGATATGATGAAAGTTATTAAAATCATACTTTCTTTATGATTACGATATGATTATGAGAACATTAAAGAATGAAAAGCCTTCCTTTTCAGAATTATTTGTTTCACTTTATTCTGAAAAGTACACAGATTTACAAAAAACCAAAAAAACCCCCAAAAAAACCCCAACAACAACAAACAAACCAAAAAAACATTACCAGAACCATTCTTGCAACAATCAACAGCTATAACAAACTTAACTGTATAAATATTTACCAGCCTTGTGGCTGGTAAATATTTGTAGTGCTGTGATGTGTACAAAGCTAAGACATATATCTTTGCTAGTGGCAGGTTTTTATAGATTTTTATTTGTAAAGATTAGGTCATATACAGCTGCATACAAAGGGTTAACCAACAAGGTGTACAGTTGTACTGAAATAAATGTATTTTACAGATAATTAAATTTAAATGTGTATATGTGTAATCTGTAGTTGATGTATGAGATGCCGTTTCTTTTTCAGACTATTAACCTGACAAAGACTTAATCTGATTAGTGCATTTATTGTCAGTTAATGTATCCAGTCCTATACAGACTGTGGTATAACTTAAGATTTATCACATGCAAACACACAGTTACCATTTGACACAAAATAATAACATGAGTTTTAGAGTTAGAAGGAATAATCTATTAGAATACAAGATAAGCACAGAACTGGTAACAGCCTGTGGTTTGCTCAACGTCTTGATATTAAACGTTCATCCCATGTTTCAACACTATTCAGACAACATCTCTCACTCACAGATGAAGTACAGTTCCTCCCGACAGTCCCAGTCCTGCAGCAGTCCATCCTTGTTCAAAGCTCCACAGCGACCCTGTCCTGGACACTGGTTGAGCAGATGTTCTCCTTGGAGGAAGGCCTGAGACTCCAGAGGGGCTCCAACCCACAGCCACTGGTCTCCCAGAAAACGCAGGCCAGTCCACACCAGGTTAATATCGTTGCTCAGCATTTTACTCTTGGCTAAGAGGAGCTTATTGTCCTCAGTGAGACTAGTGAGGTCCCTATTTTTTGCTCTGCAGTGCTCCAGAGCCTTCTCCCATGACATCTTTATCTCCTCAACAGAACCATAATTGCAGTAAAATGGTATGGTTGCATTTTCATTCAAATCATTCCACAGTTTATCAGATGTAAATTGTCCTCTGTTTTGATTACCTCCACAATTATTTGGTTGTCCACTTGCCCAGTTTTGGTACGTCATCAGTCCTGCTCCAGACCACTTCCAGACAGATGAGTTAAAGGTGTCTTGGTAGAGACCAATCCATCCTGAGGGATCTTGTGAATTTGCAGCCAGTAAGAGTTGGTTGAAATCACTTTGGCTGTTGACAATAGCTAGATCAAAATAATGTGTTCTACAGTAACTCTGAGCGTCACTCCATGTTTTACTCTGAGAAAAATAAATATATTTTCCAAAAAATCCATCAAAAGTTAAACAAAAAATGACAGGGAAGATAACTCTGGCCATAGTCAACGCTTAAGGTTTAAATGGTCTTCTGTGTAAAGTCTCTTCTAATATAGGGTTGGTGGCAATGGTTGTTTTGCATTTGCTTTTCTAATTTAATTTGCAAAACATGAGCACTATGAGAACAAGAGAAAAAAGAAAAGTACGTCACATTTGCCAGGACTAAATTAAGGAGTTGAGCTACACTTAACATACAAATGAAATAAATAGGGAAATTAAATGGACTTCTCCAGTGTTCCAGAAAGAGCTGGGGAACTAGTTGGAAGGCTGTAAACAGGCAATACTTGTGAATAGTATTTAGTCCACTGACCTAAAGTGGACCCATTTTACTGAATATCACTGGTAGAGGCAAGAATCTGGTTAAAAGGTTGCCATTGTAAGAGAAGCAGTCATATCAGGTCCTTTCCTGGTAAACCAGCAGTGTACTTTTTGTGCCGGTCCTAAATAGAGAGAGTTGTATCAGGAAGGGCATTGGACGTAAAACCTTGGCCAAATTCAATATGTGAATCACTAACATGACTTCCATACCAGATCGGTCAGGGCCCGGGTTAACAACGACGTACTGGTGGAAACTGGGCCACTGTTGGTCAAAGAAGAGAAGAGGAAGGTGTGTTAGAGAGAATATGAAAGACAAGGGTTTAGGACTGAAAGTAGGGACTTTGAATGTTGGTACGATGACAGATAAAGGTAGAGAGCTGGTAGATATGATGCAGAGGAGGAAAGTGACATTCTGTGTGTCCAGGAGACAAGGTGGAAAAGTAGCAAGGTTAGAAGCATTGGCGAAGGGTTTAAACTTTTTTATGATGGTGTGGATACGAAGATAAATGGAGTAGGAGTGATCCTGAAGGAGGAGTTTGTGAAGAATGTGCTGGAGGTGAAGAGAGTGTCGTGGTGGCATGGTAGGCTTATTTGAGATGCTTTGTAGCCCTTTTCACAATGGAAACAGACCTGAATTGACCAAACCCAATTCCCTTACCACTCGAGGGAAATATGGCTTGAGGCTTTAGAACCAAATTCTTTGAAATAGTAGCCTGGTGTGGGCTGGGAACTTGGTGGAAGCTGTGGTCACTGGGAGGGGTTCTAGACCCACTTCCCTTCACTAAGAGAGTGGATCTGTCTGGGTGGCCAGGCAAGTGAACAGTTTGATTAACTATCAGCCGAAACCTTACTATTATTGTAAACATCACACACAGTTTATCTAGTCACCATGTTTATTACAGTAGATTAAGAAAATGTTAAACAAAGTCATGACTCTTTTCATGAAACTACAGAAGAGAATGGTTCTCTGTACTTCTTGTCTATGCTCTAATGATAAATATAAGAAGAGTAAGACAGAATAAGGGTAAGGTAAGCTCTGAATCTGTGGCAACAAAACCTGCTGCTGTACCTTTATTGTTGCTCTATCAAAAAGGAAATTCTAAAGCATTGTATTAAAAGTGGGGGTCTGCCTCCTCTTCTTTAGAAAAGTCTAGAAACCAGTAAATCTTAACAATCTGTGAATCCAAACTAAACATAGGTTTGAAGAACTTGCAACAGCCTGGACCATGTTGTTGTCCAGTGTAGTTTATCAGTGTTTATATATATATATATATATATATATATATATATATATATATATATACACACACACACACACACACACACACACACACTTTTTGTTTTTTTTTACACATACCAAGTCAGTGACACAAAGCCAATCCCAATGACCTTTTCACATCTCTCACTCACAAATGAAGTACAGTTCCTCCCGACAGTCCCAGTTCTGCAGCAGTCCGTCCTTGTTCAAAGCTCCACAGCGACCCTGTCCTGGACACTGGTTGAGCAGATGTTCTCCTTGGAGGAAGGCCTGAGACTCCAGAGGGGCTCCAACCCACAGCCACTGGTCTCCCAGAAAACGCAGGCCAGTCCACAGCAGGTCAATACCGTTGCTCAGCATTTTACTCTTGGCAAAGAGAAGCTTATTGTCCTCAGTGAGACTAGTGAGGTACCTATTTTTTACTCTGCAGTGCTCCAGAGCCTTCTCCCATGACATCTTTATGTGGTATGGTTGCATTTTCGTTCAAATCATTCCACAGTTTATCAGGTCTAACATGTCCTCTGTTTTCATCACCCCCATAATTATTTGGTTGTCCACTTGCCCAGTTTTGGTACGTGATCAGTCCTGCTCCAGACCACCTCCAGACAGATGAGTTAAAGGTGTCTTGGTAGAGACCAATCCATCCTGAGGGATCGTGTGAATTTGCAGCCAGTAAGAGTTGGTTGAAATCACTTTGGCTGTTGACAATAGCTAGATCAAAATAATGTGTTCTACAGTAACTCTGAGCGTCACTCCATGTTTTACTCTGAGAAATATAAATATATTTTCCAAAAAATCCATCAAAAGTTAAACAAAAAATGACAGGGAAGATAACTCTGGCCATAGTCAACGCTTAAGGTTTAAATGGTCTTCTGTGTAAAGTCTCTTCTAATATAGGGTTGGTGGCAATGGTTGTTTTGCATTTGCTTTTGAAATTTAATTTGCAAAACATGAGCACTATGAGAACAAGAGAAAAAAGACAACTACATCACATTTGCCAGGACTGGATTAAAGAGTGGAGCTACACTCAACATACAAATGAAATAAATAGGGAAATTAAATGGACTTCTCCAGTGTTCCAGAAAGAGCTGGGGAACTAGTTGGAAGGCTGTAAACAGGCAATACTTGTGAATAGTATTTAGTCCACTGACCTAAAGTGGACCCATTTTACTGAATATCACTGGTAGAGGCAAGAATCTGGTTAAAAGATATATATATATATATATATATATATATATATATATATATATATATATATATATATATATATATATATATATATATATATATATATATGTGTGTGTGTGTGTGTGTGTGTGTGTGTGTGTGTGTGTGTGTATATGTGTGTGTGTTTGTATATATATGTGTGTGTGTGTATATATATGCAATAGGCTTCTCACTTAAAACATTTACCGTATTTTCCGCACTATAAGGTGCATCTGAATATAAGGCGCACCTTCAATGAATGGCCTATTTTAAAACTGTTTTCATATATAGAGCGCACCGCATTACAAGGTTCATAGAATAGAAGCTACAGTAGGTTCTGGGGTTGCGTTATGCATCCACTAGATGCAGCTGCGCTAAAGGGAATGTCAACAAAACAGTCAGATAATTCAGCAGTCAAACTTTATTAATAGAATACAAACCAGCGTTCTGACAACTCCGTTCACTACCAAAATGAATAAACAGCTGTTTTATTGTTTTCCCTGAGGTAATGTCAGTGACGCAGTATTTTCGCGACACAGTTTATCTTTTAACAACCGCAAGGTATAACAGGTAGTGCAACTTTTTTTATCACGTAGTGGAGGGGAACTTTTCCTCGATTCAGTAAACACGTAAAAGACGCCCCCTGACTACGGTAGCCATGATTAACCAATATTGATCCATATATAAGGCGCATCGGATTATAAGGCGCACTGTCTGCTTTTGAGAAAATTGAAGGCTTTTAGGTGCGCCTTATAGTGCGGAAAATACGGTATTTCAAGACCTGTATTTGACTACTGTGTCATTTGATATACTCTTTTACGTGATGTGACTGGAGGCAAGGATGTGCTGGGTGTGCACTTGAAAGAATGGAAGGAGATGAGATATTATGTATCATTAATTATATTTATTGCCACAGTTCAAACTCAAAAGCAACAGATTTGATGTTTTGATTGGTTTCTAATCCAACTGAAAACCAATTAAAGCCAGTTGAAATCCAACTAAAACCTGTTCAAATACATGTAAAACCAGATTTCATAAAAAGAGTAAATTAATGCTAACAATAGCTTTTATAGAACTTTGAAGATAAAACCTCACATTCAAAATTCAATAAAAGCTTCCCAAGTGTCACCATCTTCAGCCCCTGAATGGATTCTTATTAACTGTTGTGGCTCCTCACCACTTTGAGTTTGACACCTCTGATTTAGTACATATACAACACAATCAAACAAGAGGCTGTGAAACTAGGATTGCTCTAAACTAACATCCTCACACTTTGTTAGGCAGGGAAACTGACAGCGCCATGTGTGCTGGTCAAGAAAGGAATGAGGGAGTATACATTGGTTAAGGCATCAACAATCTGTAGAAACTCAACCCTGCCATAGGATTTACAAAAGCTGCAACAGCATGGACCATACAGTAGTCCCATTAAACTTAGTCTGTGCTCTATGTTTTTTTTCTATTTTTTCCACTATGATAAATTTGACTATAAAAAAAAATATCTCACTCGCAGATGAAGTACAGTTCCTCCCGACAGTCCCAGTTCTGCAGCTGTCTGTCCTTGTTCAAAGCTCCACAGTGAGCCTGTCCTGGACACTGGTTGAGCAGATGTTCTCCTTGGAGGAAGGCCTGAGACTCCAGAGGGGCTCCAACCCACAGCCACTGGTCTCCCAGAAAACGCAGGCCAGTCCACACCAGGTTAATCCTGTCCCTCTGCATTTGACTCTTGGCTAAGAGGCGCTCATTATCCCATCTCAGACTAGTGAGATCTCTGTTCTTTGCTCTGCAGTGATCCAGAGCCTTCTCCCATGACATCTTTATCTTTACCACAAGATCGATGCAGTAAAATGTTATTGTTTCCTTTCCAGACAAATCATTCCACTTTCCATCAGAATCAATTTGAACGTTGTTCTGGATACCCCCATAATTATTTGGTTGTCCACTTGCCCAGTTTTGGTATATCATCAGTCCTGCTCCAGACCACCTCCAGACAGATGAGTTGAAGGTATCTCGGTAGAGACCAATCCATCCTTTTGGATTACTTGAACTTGAAGCCGATAAGAGGTCATCATGATCATTTTGACTGTTGATAAGAGCAAGATCAGAAAAATGTGTTCTACAGTAACTTTGAGCGTCACTCCGTGTCTTACTCTCAAAAATGTAACTGTATTTTTCAAGTGCTTCCCCAAAAACAATGTAAAAAATGACAGTGAAGATAGCTTGGACCATTGTCATCATTCAGTGGCTAAGGTTGAGACTCTTCTGCGTTCAGTGTAAAGGTACTGGGTTGACAAGGTGATAATGAATATTAATTGGCTGTGGATTTCCACATGCAAAACAAGATTTAATTCACCCTCCCATGGAAAAACAAATACTTTGTGGGCGTTGCTAAGGATGTGTGTAAGGGAGTTCTTTGGTATAAACTAGGATACTGCACAGGGTCACAAGCCAGAGTACTTTTGGTGGCGGTCCCAAGCCTAATAGATAAATAGAGAGGGTTATGTCAGGAAGGGCTCCGGACGTAAAACCTTTGCAAAAATCAATCAGTGAATCACTAACATGACTTCCATACTGGATGTGTTGGGGCCCAAGTTAACAACAACCACCATTGGTGCTTTTGACCTACAGGGTACTGGTGGAAACTGGGCTACTGTTGGTCAAAGAAGAGAAGAGGAAGGTGTCTTAGAGAGAATATGAAAGACAAGGGTTTAGGACTGAAAGTAGGGACTTTGAATGTTGGTACGATGACAGATAAAGGTAGAGAAGCTGGTAGATATGATGCAAAGGAGGAAAGTGGACATTCTGGAGACAAGGTGGAAAAGTAGCAAGGTTAGAAGCATTGGAGCAGGGTTTAAACTTTTTTATGATGTGTGGATTTGAAGATAAATGGAGTAGGAGTGATCCTGAAGGAGGAGTTTGTGAAGAATGTGCTGGAGGTGAAGAGAGCGTCAGATGTATGATAGGGTGATGAGTCTGAAGCTGGAAATTGGTGGAAGATGAAAATGGAAGAGTGCTGTGTGATTTTCAGGGAGGAGTTAAGAGAGTCTTTTGGTGGTCAGGAGGTGATTCCAGGTGACAGCACTACTACAGCCAAGGTGATCAGGTAGACAGGTAGAAATAAACTAGGTGTGTCTTTCGGAAGGAGGAAAGCAAGAAGTGGGACAGTGAAAGGACTGAGGAAAGTAGACAGGAATATAGGGAGATGAGGTGGCAAAGGCCAAACAGAAGGCTTACATGTGTGCAAGGTTAGAAAATCAGGAAGGTGAGATAGTTTAGACCAGTGGTGTCAAACTCAAATAGGTGAGGGGCCACGATAGTTAATAAGAATCCTTTCAGGGGCCGACATTTATAAAATTTTGAATGGACGGATTCATCTTCATTTGAGTCTTATGAATGTTATCTTCAACATTAAATTCATCCATTTAAGGAAACTGGTTTTATCTGGATTTGAACTGGTTTTAGATGGATTTGAACTGGTTAAAGCTGGATTTAAACAGGTTTTATTTAGATTTAAGCATGTTTTATTTGTATTTGAACAGGTTTTAGATGATTTGGAACAGGTTTTAAATGCATTTGAACAGATTTTATTTGGATTTGAGCAGATCATATATATCTTAGTCCCAAAAACTGGCTTAATGGATTTCATGAACAAATCAAATTAATCTGTTTCAAATCCATCTAAAACCTGTTCAAATCCAATTAAAACGTAGTGCCAAAAATATGACCTGTTAAATGCATTGGAGGGCCACATAAAACATTGCGAAGGGCCGCATTTGGCCCCCGGGCCTTGAGTTTTACACTTCTGTTCTAGACAAATGATTTGCTGTGGCAACCCCTGAAGGGAATAGCCGAAAGAAAAAGATCTCTGATGATAATGGTAATATGATCAATTCGTAACTTTTTTTTTTTTCATAGTGTTTTGATCAGTTGCCTGTTTTATTGTCCTCCTAACAAAGCACTAACTGTGTGGATTGTAGAATTTCGCAGGAACCACTTGTGGAGAAGTCTGTAGTCAGTGTGGTGTGGCATGGTTTGCTTATTTTCACTATGGAAACAGACCTGAAGTGACCCTGCATCTTACCACTCGAGAGAAATGTGGCTTGAGGCTTTACAAACAAATTCCTTGAAATAGTAGCCTGGTGTGGGATGGGCACTTGGTGGAAGCTGTGGTCACTGGGAGGAAAGTGAAAAGAAGCTGGCCAGGCAAGATGTGTTGATTAGTTGGTTATCTCTCAGCCTACTATTCTTGAGACCATCACACACAGTATTACTAGTCACCTTGTTTATTAGAGTAGATTCAGAAAACGTTACACAAAGTCATGACACTTTTCATAAAGTTACAGATGAGTATACAACATGAATCCAAACTAAACATAGGTTTGAAGAGCTTGCGGCAGCCTGGACCACGTTGTTGTCCAGTGTAGTTTAAAAGGAGGCATCAGTTCAAATTTCTATTCTAAGTTCAAATTCTATATAACATGATTCATATTATTATTATTTTTAGACAGAGACAATCCCAATTACTTTTTCACATCTCTCACTCACAAATGAAGTACAGTTCCTCCCGACAGTCCCAGTTCTGCAGCAGTCCGTCCTTGTTCAAAGCTCCACAGCGACGCTGTTCTGGACACTGGTTGAGCAGATGTTCTCCTTGGAGGAAGGCCTGAGACTCCAGAGGGGCTCCAACCCACAGCCACTGGTCTCCCAGAAAACGCAGGCCAGTCCACAGCAGGTCAATACCTTTGCTCAGCATTTCACTCTTGGCAAAGAGAAGCTTATTGTCCACAGTGAGACTAGTGAGGTTCCTATTTTTTGCTCTGCAGTGCTTCAGAGCCTTCTCCCATGACATCTTTATCTCCTCAACAGAACCATAATTGCAGTAAAATGGTATGGTTGCATTTTCGTTCAAATCATTCCACAGTTTATCAGATGTAATTTGTCCTCTGTTTTGATTACCCCCACAATTATTTGGTTGTCCACTTGCCCAGTTTTGGTACGTGATCAGTCCTGCTCCAGACCACCTCCAGACAGATGAGTTAAAGGTGTCTTGGTAGAGACCAATCCATCCTGAGGGATCTTGTGAATTTGCAGCCAGTAAGAGTTGGTTGAAATCACTTTGGCTGTTGACAATAGCTAGATCAAAATAATGTGTTCTACAGTAACTCTGAGCGTCACTCCACTTCTTACTGTCAGAAATATAAATGTATTTTCCGACAATTCCATCCAAAATGATGGGCAAAATGACAGAGAAGAAGATAGTGTTCGGCATTGTCACAGCTCGATGGCTCTCTCGTGTTCTCTCCAGTAAGATGGAGGTTCAAAGTGATGCTGTGGATGGTTTGGTTATAGATTTCCACATGCAAAACAAGACTGGATTCAAGAAAGAAGTCAAACATATAGTCAGGGGGTGTATGTAAGGGCTGAATGAATTGTGGCGAGACTATGTGGCTTTTTTCTCTGCGCAGTAAAACAAAAATAATAATAAACCAATGAAAAAAAAAAAAAAGAATTGTATTTAGTATTTTATCAAACCCTACTACCAAGGGTGAAGGTTGATCTCACATTTGCTTACGTTTGGTTGCTACATGCAAAGCAATATGAATTCAATAAGCATTCAAAAACTAAACAAATTGCTCATGGTCTACGTTGCACGATCTTGTCCTTCTTTGCACTCGGCTCTCAGAAGTGCACACAGGTAATATAAGAGTCTCCAAAAAGACACAGAAAAGTTAAAACTGTGGCAACTGCGCGAGGGGCAAGACTGTGGATAAAAATATGATTAATGAAACACCAACAACGCTATATATTGATCAGAAAGTGAAAATAAATTGGTGGATAAGGTGACTGGAGCTCAGGAACTAGACTTACTCAAGGCACTTAGGTTTGTTCACACAGAAATATGCAAAATGTCAAATAAAAACAAACAAAAAAACAAAACAAAACAAAAACAAAAAAACAAAATTGCTCATTGTTAAATAATAATTTAAATAGAACAAGAAATGCTGAAATAAAAAAAAAAAATATATATATGTTAGATTTGGTTAAAAATAAACAAATAAATCCATTTATTCATTTATGCATTGGTTTAGTAATGCTTTCATTTCTTTTCCGCTCACTGTTCGAGTCTTACTGAGGCCAATCTCACTTCACATGAAAATTATTTCTCAGTATTTTTGTTTTGTTTTGTCATTATTAAACGCTCAAAAACACTAAATTGAGTCAAAAATATTTCAAAGAGGAAGTTTGGGCACAACACTGAGAACTTCTAATAGTAGATATTGTTGTTTTCACTTGATGAATGACTTCTGTATTTGTGTGGTTGTAGTTTATTTAGTTCTGTAGTAAAGACCACAGCTATCTTTACATAATGCTATGACATAAAACCAAAACAAGCGTATTACCTACACCACCCATCTGTCGCAAAAAACACTGACACAAAAACGCATTATAGCTCTGCAAACTAGTGTCTCTATCTACATTTTGTAATAGTGTGTTTGAGGAGCTGCTTGTTGTTCATGAGCAACGTGAGTGTTGTCAGTGTATTTTTTCTGTATTAGCTCGGTTTACAGTCATTTACAGTTTTGTTTTTGGGTCCAGCTGCTGTCAATGATGACCTTTGTTTTCAAAGAAGCACTGGACAGTACATGAACCATCAGAGGGAGATAAAGGGAGAAAGAAGCTGCCCTGTCCAAAATCAAAACATTTGACTTTAGATTCTCTGTGTGAACACAGAAGAAGACACCTACTTACTTTACTGATTGGTAAAGTCTATATCTTCTATTTTTTCTTTTCATTAAGGAAGAGAAGAGAGGGTAAAACAACCTACAACCAGCGTCTGCAAAATGTAAGTCTTTTGAACCACAGCAGCGCCCTGAACAAATCTGAAGAGGCCTAAATGTGAATGACCCTTTGACGCAACTGTATTACAGTCTGTATTGTTTGTCCAGGTACAGACTGTGTCCTGTCTACTGGAGAAAGAGACCTACAGCTACAACACCAGAAGGAGACTCTTCCCAGAGGCCTCAGTCTACAGTCTGAAGGACCTACTGCTCCACTGTCTCTGTTCATAACTGCACTGAGAGGAACTACTCTGGAGTTTATACACTACATTTAGACTCATCAGAGATGTGGCCGCAGTGTAAACATTTCTATAGGAAACATCCTGGCATAAAACCTAATGAATACTTGATGCATGATTACATGTTTTCTCTGTTCAGTCTGTGGACAGTAGATTATCTCCATGGTCTGGATAATGTGTGTGTTATCTTCCTATTGTTCTTCATCCTTTTAGAGTCAAACTGGACAGGTCACCATTGGTAGTAAAACTAACTGAGAATACGTGGTCTTGTATCATTTCTGTCATTTTGTTGCCGAAGCAAATGGAAATCTTTTTATGTCAAAGCAATCAGTGTTTTGTAATATAATTGCATTACATCCTTATACAAAGCATGAAAACAAACATACAACTGATGAGCGTGGCACCAGTCTGGAGTTTTCATTTATTTATTTATTTGAAAGAGACCAGACAGATTCTGGACTTTTCCAAACCATTGAATGTGAAAGTGTGATGTATGTCTATAATATAACAGATCTGTAACATATTTACAAATACATAGGAAATAAGACCAACTGCATAAAGGTGTGTCCTTTCTGCCCTGTTCACACAAAGTCACATGACAGTACAATGTAAACAGACTGAAACTGAACACAAATGAACACAGGGGATTTTCTTTTGCAGACAATAACCTAACTGTCAAAACCAAAACATGTACACATACACAAACATCATGTATACTAATGATTAAGAATTGATCAATCAGTAAAACTGTCTTGATCCTAAAAATCACACAGTTAAGAGGTGTCCTATTTTTGATTTTACATTTTACATACAATTTTTACACTCAATAAATACTCAATATTTACTCAATAAAAGCTCTACAAACAACATAGGGAAATGCAGCAGTCAATGTGAAGCTAAAGATATGGATTTTATCAGAAACCAACAAGACAAAAAGACAGATAGAGATAAGTGAGTGGCTAAAACTGGAAATGTATTATCTGTAAATGTTTAAGTGAACAACTGAGACCCTTTTCCAGACAGGACCAGGACTGGAGGAGGTGAGTAAAACAGTGGTTTGCTGAAATGCTGGTGAGAACTGTGACAGTGGCTCAGTCCTGAATGTGTCACTTGCAGATAAAGTAGAGTTTGTCCTGGCAGTCCCAGTTTTCCAACAGTCCATCCTCATTCAAAACTCCACAGCGACCCGTCACTGGACACTGGTCCAGAACACCTCCTCGGCTCCAGGGCTGGTAATTAAAGAAGCCCCCATTCACCCACAGCCAGCGGTCTCCTAGGTAACGCTGGTTGATCCATATTCGTGTGTTGTTGAGTTGGGAGATCTTATTTTGCTCCCGAAGGAACTCAGCCTCAGAGGAGAAGGGGGCAAGGTTTGTGTTGCGCTCTCTGCAGTGATCTAGAGCTTTCTCCCATGACATCTGCACCAGAGGATGGAGCTTTACACAAAAAATGGAAGAAGTGCAGTATCTCTTCTGTCATTCCAAACTCCACCGGGCCAAAGCTCTACTCTGTTCTCACTACCATTAACATTATCTGGTTGAAACTTAGCCCAGTTTTGGTATGTCATGGGTCCTCCTCCTGACCACCTCCACAGAGATGAGTTGTCTGGGTCTTGGTACAGACCAATCCATCCGTAGGTATTGTTGGTACCTGCAGCTCTGAACAGGTCATCCAGATGACTTTTATGGTAGATAAAAGAAAGATCAGTGTAATGGGTCCGGCAGTAATTCTGAGCATTAGACCAATTCAGTTCTTGAGATATGAAAAAGATTTCTTCAAAAACTGTAGGCAACGCTGTAAAAAAGGTAAGAAAGGCAGTTGTTGCCATAGTCACTTTCTCCAATAGCTAAAGTTGTGTACAGAGTGATGCGTTTAAAGGCTGCTGATGTGGTCAATTTTGCATGTACTTGGTCAGAATTTTCATTTTGTAAGCCGCCCTGAACCTGCCTGATGCCAAGCTCAACCCCTGCCACAACTCATGTCTTTATGATTGTCATTTTGCAGTAAATGCCTGCACCTTAATTCTCTGCTCTGCCATTGCTAGATTGCTCCTGCTCTAAAGTCCAAAACATTATCTAAGTATTTTGCCTTCGGTTCCTCCTTCTGCTCTTTAAACATTTTTGACTTTTCCTTCCAGTCTTTTGGGATCAGCCTGTACGGTTATTGAACTTGCAAACCTTTATACCAAAAATCATTGCCTGTCTTTAAAAATATTTCTTTTACAAAATAACGTTTACTGTGAGAAACATCATTAGGATGTAGTGCTGATATTCATAATTCGAAATGCTTAGTCTCTTGATTAGAAGGACCTTAAAACCAGCTTATTTTTCTTGGCATTCATTTTTGTATGAATGCCCAAAATTAGGAAGCATTATAGTTTTTTTTTGTTTATAAAGTGCTTGTAAAAAATGAAAAATACTTGAAACCTAAAACCCCAACAACACATCTGTGTGAGGCCTCCACCCTATCTGTCAAAGCAGTCTCTGAGTAGGAGCCATATAGAAACTGACTGTCAGTCAACACAGTAGTTATAGTGATCAACATGTATCCAGATTGATAAAACCAGGTGTACACACACCTGCTCACAATTTCTGCTTTCTAAATCCCACCTGAAGTAGAAATGTGCAAATGTAAATCTGTCTCATGCCACGTCCTCTCCATGCCTCGATTCAACCAAAGAAGCATGATGCAAATGCCACTTGAGAATGAATTTTGCCTAAACTAAGCCTCTGATGATATCTACCGAGCCTGTCCATCCTGGGAGAGGATCCCTCCTTCTGTGGTTCTTCCTGGGGTTGTTCTTTTTTTCCTTTTTTTTCATCAGGGATCAGCCCTGCTTCACTTTACACCACACTCCACAACAAGGACCATTATACACAGCCAGTGAACGTGCAGGGGCTACGGCGCTCGTGCACGCAATGAACTGCTTTGTTAATATAAATATTGTGCCAAATTATTAAAAAAAAAAAAGTGCAGTGAAAGGCTACCAAACAGATATCAAACAGTCGAGGCCCCAGAGCTTAGTTTGCTTGAAAGGAGACTAAAAGAGCAAGAAAAACTATGCAGTGATAGAGACGAGCTGCTGACAGGTCTCTCTGTGTTTTTAAGACAACAACACTGCTTTACATCCGTGTATGACAAACAGAGTCCTACTGTTGTCTGTGTGATCCAGCACAGTGAATGTGCAGAAACAGGTTTCACTCAGAAGATGGAAATGCCTTCAACCAGAAAAGGTTTACATCTCAATTCCTTCAGCAGCAATCTACAAGTTTGGGGTAAACAGCAATATTTTAAGAAGTGGGTCCTTTATCATAGCAGTAGACTTTCCCATTTTGTGAATATGTACATTCACATTTTAGTTTAATTTCTGATAAGGCCAAAACGTTTCTCAGATTAGATTTAACTTACCTATCTTGTCTGAGTCATGCGTTTGAGTCATTTCAGTGGTTTTATCAGTACGAACCTGCCACAATGGACTCAGCCGACTCATTAGAAGCTGCTGTGCGATCTCAAGGGAGCCAAATTACTCACCATGAAGAACAATTATCCTCCATGGGTCATGAGATACGGGAGCTCAATGCCCGCCAACAGGACTTGAGGAAGACCACTGCTGCCCAAGTAAGCGCCTTGAACAACTGAGAAGTTCTCTGGTGATAATGATGCAGAGTGTTCCTGGTTCAATGTGGCCTCCATTTTGAGCTCCAGCCTACAGCCTTCCCCTTGGAGCGGGCAAGGGTGGCCTACATTATCACTTACCTGATGGGGCGTGCTGAGGCATGGGCTACTGCTGAGGCATGGGCTACTGCTGAGGCATGGGCTACTGCTGAGTGGTCTCGCAATTCTCCCATTTGCCACTCAGTGGAGCTCTTCACTTCCACTCTGAGCAACATATTTGATCACACAACTCCTGGTCCTGATGCCTGCTGAGCTCCCCTCAGCCTCTGCCAGGGCCGACGCATGGTAGCTGACTACGCCATTGAGTTTTGTACCCTTTCGGCTGATTGTGGTTGGAACACCCCTTCCTCGTTGGATGCCTTCCACCAGGGCCTCTCCGATTCCATCAAGGACCAGATGGTGGCGCTGGATCGTCCCACTGATTCGGATGCATTTATTGCTCTAGCCATTAGGATCGACAACCGACTCAAGGAAAGAGAGAAGGATCGAGTTCGCTCCAGAACCTCTCAGGTCTTCAGAGGGCTCTCCTCCTACGCTTCAGCACCTCCACAGCGCTCTCCCACTCGGCCATCAGCTCCCAGTCCCCCTCCTGCTTCCAGCATGGAGGAACCCATGAGGCTTGGGAGGACTCGATTGAGTGTAAAGGTACTGGGTTGACAAGGTGATAATGAATATTAATTGGCTGTGGATTTCCACATGCAAAACAGGATTTAATTCACCCTCCCATGGAAAAACAAATACTTTGTGGGTGTTGCTAAGGATGTGTGTAAGGGAGTTCTTTGGTATAAACTAGGATACTGCACAGGGTCACAAGCCAGAGTACTTTTGGTGGCGGTCCCAAGCCTAATAGATAAATAGAGAGGGTTATGTCGGGAAGGGCTCCGGATGTAAAACCTTTGCCAAAATCAATCTGTGAATCACTAACATGACTTCCATACTGGATGTGTTGGGGCCCAAGTTAACAACAACCACCATCGGTGCTCTTGACCTACAGGGTACTGGTGGAAACTACTGTTGGTCAAAGAAGAGAAGAGGAAGGTGTCTTAGAGAGAATATGAAAGACAAGGGTTTAGGACTGAAAGTAGGGACTTTGAATGTTGGTCCGATGACAGATAAAGGTAGAGAAGCTGGTAGATATGATGCAGAGGAGGAAAGTTGACATTCTGTGTGTCCAGGAGGTGGAAAAGAAGCAAGGTTTTTATGATGGTGTGGATATGAAGATAAATGGAGTAGGAGTGATCCTGAAGGAGGAGTTTGTGAAGAATGTGCTGGAGGTGAAGAGAGCGTCAGATGTATGATAGGGTGATGAGTCTGAAGCTGGAAATTGGTGGAAGATGAAAATGGAAGAGTGCTGTGTGATTTTCAGGGAGGAGTTAAGACAGTCTTTTGGTGGTCAGGAGGTGATTCCAGGTGACAGGACTACTACAGCCAAGGTGATCAGGTAGACAGGTAGAAAGAAACTAGGTGTGTCTTTCGGAAGGAGGAAAGCAAGAAGTGGGACAGTGAAAGGACTGAGGAAAGTAGACAGGAATATAGGGAGATGAGGTGGCAAAGGCCAAACAGAAGGCTTACATGTGTGCAAGGTTAGAAAATCAGGAAGGTGAGATAGTTTAGACCAGTGGTGTCAAACTCAAATAGGTGAGGGGCCACGATAGTTAATAAGAATCCTTTCAGGGGCCGACATTTATAAAATTTTGAATGGACGGATTCATCTTCATTTGAGTCTTATGAATGTTATCTTCAACATTAAATTCATCCATTTAAGGAAACTGGTTTTATCTGGATTTGAACTGGTTTTAGATGGATTTGAACTGGTTAAAGCTGGATTTAAACAGGTTTTATTTAGATTTAAGCATGTTTTATTTGTATTTGAACAGGTTTTAGATGATTTGGAACAGGTTTTAAATGCATTTGAACAGATTTTATTTGGATTTGAGCAGATCAATATCTTAGTCCCAAAAACTGGCTTAATGGATTTCATGAACAAATCAAATTAATCTGTTTCAAATCCATCTAAAACCTGTTCAAATCCAATTAAAACGTAGTGCCAAAAATATGACCTGTTAAATGCATTGGAGGGCCACATAAAACATTGCGAAGGGCCGCATTTGGCCCCTGGGCCTTGAGTTTTATACTTGTGTTCTAGACAAATGATTTGCTGTGGCAACCCTGAAGGAACAGCCGAAGAAAAAGATCTCTGATGATAATGGTAATATGATCAATTCGTAATTTTTTTTTTCATAGTGTTTTGATCAGTTGCCTGTTTTATTGTCCTCCTAACAAAGCACTAACTGTGTGGATTGTAGAATTTCGCAGGAACCACTAGTAGAAGAAGTCTGTAGCCAGTGTGGTGTGGCATGGTTTGCTTATTTTCACTATGGAAACAGACCTGAAGTGACCCTGCATCTTACCACTCGAGAGAAATGTGGCTTGAGGCTTTACAAACAAATTCCTTGAAATAGTAGCCTGGTGTGGGATGGGCACTTGGTGGAAGCTGTGGTCACTGGGAGGAAAGTGAAAAGAAGCTGGCCAGGCAAGATGTGTTGATTAGTTGGTTATCTCTCAGCCTACTATTCTTGAGACCATCACACACAGTATTACTAGTCACCTTGTTTATTAGAGTAGATTCAGAAAACGTTACACAAAGTCATGACACATTTCATAAAGTTACAGATGAGTATACAACATGAATCCAAACTAAACATAGGTTTGAAGAGCTTGCGGCAGCCTGGACCACGTTGTTGTCCAGTGTAGTTTAAAAGGAGGCATCAGTTCAAATTTCTATTCTAAGTTCAAATTCTATATAACATGATTCATATTATTATTATTTTTAGACAGAGACAATCCCAATTACTTTTTCACATCTCTCACTCACAAATGAAGTACAGTTCCTCCCGACAGTCCCAGTTCTGCAGCAGTCCGTCCTTGTTCAAAGCTCCACAGCGACCCTGTTCTGGACACTGGTTGAGCAGATGTTCTCCTTGGAGGAAGGCCTGAGACTCCAGAGGGGCTCCAACCCACAGCCACTGGTCTCCCAGAAAACGCAGGCCAGTCCACAGCAGGTCAATACCGTTGCTCAGCATTTTACTCTTGGCTAAGAGGAGCTTATTGTCCACAGTGAGACTAGTGAGGTTCCTATTTTTTGCTCTGCAGTGCTTCAGAGCCTTCTCCCATGACATCTTTATCTCCTCAACAGAACCATAATTGCAGTAAAATGGTATGGTTGCATTTTCGTTCAAATCATTCCACAGTTTATCAGATGTAATTTGTCCTCTGTTTTGATTACCCCCACAATTATTTGGTTGTCCACTTGCCCAGTTTTGGTACGTGATCAGTCCTGCTCCAGACCACCTCCAGACAGATGAGTTAAAGGTGTCTTGGTAGAGACCAATCCATCCTGAGGGATCTTGTGAATTTGCAGCCAGTAAGAGTTGGTTGAAATCACTTTGGCTGTTGACAATAGCTAGATCAAAATAATGTGTTCTACAGTAACTCTGAGCGTCACTCCACTTCTTACTGTCAGAAATATAAATGTATTTTCCGACAATTCCATCCAAAATGATGGGCAAAATGACAGAGAAGAAGATAGTGTTCGGCATTGTCACAGCTCGATGGCTCTCTCGTGTTCTCTCCAGTAAGATGGAGGTTCAAAGTGATGCTGCGGATGGTTTGGTTATAGATTTCCACATGCAAAACAAGACTGGATTCAAGAAAGAAGTCAACATATAGTCAGTGGGTGTTGTAATGGCTGAATGAATGTGGCGAGACTTTGGGTGCGCAGTAAAACAAAATAATAATAAACAATAAAAAAACAAAAAAAGAATTGAATTTAGTATTTTATAAAACCCTACTACCAAGGGTGAAGGTTGATCTCACATTTGCTTACGTTTGGTTGCTACATGCAAAACAATATGAATTCAATAAGCATTCAAAACTAAACAAATGGCTCATAGTCTACGTTGCACGATCTTGTCCTTCTTTGCACTCGGCTCTCAGAAGTGCACACAGGTAATATAAGAGTCTCCAAAAAGACACAGAAAACCTTAAAATGTGGCAACTGCGCGAGGGGCAAGACTGTGGATAAAAATATGATTAATGAAACACCAACAACGCTATATATTGATCAGAAAGTGAAAATAAATTGGTGGATAAGGTGACTGGAGCTCAGGAACTAGACTTACTCAAGGCACTTAGGTTTGTTCACACAGAAATATGCAAAATGTCAAATAAAAACAAACAAAACAAAAACAAAAAAACAAAATTGCTCATTGTTAAATAATAATTTAAATGGAACAAGAAATGCTGAAATAAAAATAAATAAATATGTTAGATTTGGTTAAAAATAAACAAATAAATCCATTTATTCATTTATGCATTGGTTTAGTAATGCTTTCATTTCTTTTCCGCTCACTGTTCGAGTCTTACTGAGGCCAATCTCACTTCACATGAAAATTATTTCTCAGTATTTTTGTTTTGTTTTGTCATTATTAAACGCTCAAAAACACTAAATTGAGTCAAAAATATTTCAAAGAGGAAGTTTGGGCACAACACTGAGAACTTCTAATAGTAGATATTGTTGTTTTCACTTGATGAATGACTTCTGTATTTGTGTAGTTGTAGTTTATTTAGTTCTGTAGTAAAGACCACAGCTATCTTTACATAATGCTATGACATAAAACCAAAACAAGCGTATTACCTACACCACCCATCTGTCGCAAAAAACACTGACACAAAAACGCATTATAGCTCTGCAAACTAGTGTCTCTATCTACATTTTGTAATAGTGTGTTTGAGGAGCTGCTTGTTGTTCATGAGCAACGTGAGTGTCGTCAGTGTATTTTTTCTGTATTAGCTCGGTTTACAGTCATTTACAGTTTTGTTTTTGGGTCCAGCTGCTGTCAATGATGACCTTTGTTTTCAAAGAAGCACTGGACAGTACATGAACCATCAGAGGGAGATAAAGGGAGAAAGAAGCTGCCCTGTCCAAAATCAAAACATTTGACTTTAGATTCTCTGTGTGAACACAGAAGAAGATACCTACTTACTGATTGGTAAAGTCTATATCTTCTATTTTTTCTTTTCATTAAGGAAGAGAAGAGAGGGTAAAACAACCTACAACCAGCGTCTGCAAAATGTAAGTCTTTTGAACCACAGCAGCGCCCTGAACAAATCTGAAGAGGCCTAAATGTGAATGACCCTTTGACGCAACTGTATTACAGTCTGTATTGTTTGTCCAGGTACAGACTGTGTCCTGTCTACTGGAGAAAGAGACCTACAGCTACAACACCAGAAGGAGACTCTTCCCAGAGGCCTCAGTCTACAGTCTGAAGGACCTACTGCTCCACTGTCTCTGTTCATAACTGCACTGAGAGGAACTACTCTGGAGTTTATACACTACATTTAGACTCATCAGAGATGTGGCCGCAGTGTAAACATTTCTATAGGAAACATCCTGGCATAAAACCTAATGAATACTTGATGCATGATTACATGTTTTCTCTGTTCAGTCTGTGGACAGTAGATTATCTCCATGGTCTGGATAATGTGTGTGTTATCTTCCTATTGTTCTTCATCCTTTTAGAGTCAAACTGGACAGGTCACCATTGGTAGTAAAACTAACTGAGAATACGTGGTCTTGTATCATTTCTGTCATTTTGTTGCCGAAGCAAATGGAAATCTTTTTATGTCAAAGCAATCAGTGTTTTGTAATATAATTGCATTACATCCTTATACAAAGCATGAAAACAAACATACAACTGATGAGCGTGGCACCAGTCTGGAGTTTTCATTTATTTATTTATTTGAAAGAGACCAGACAGATTCTGGACTTTTCCAAACCATTGAATGTGAAAGTGTGATGTTTGTCTATAATATAACAGATCTGTAACATATTTACAAATACATAGGAAATAAGACCAACTGCATAAAGGTGTGTCCTTTCTGCCCTGTTCACACAAAGTCACATGACAGTACAATGTAAACAGACTGAAACTGAACACAAATGAACACAGGGGATTTTCTTTTGCAGACAATAGCCTAACTGTCAAAACCAAAACATGTACACATACACAAACATCATGTATACTAATGATTAAGAATTGATCAATCAGTAAAACTGTCTTGATCCTAAAAATCACACAGTTAAGAGGTGTCCTATTTTTGATTTTACATTTTACATACAATTTTTACACTCAATAAATACTCAATATTTACTCAATAAAAGCTCTACAAACAACATAGGGAAATGCAGTAGTCAATGTGAAGCTAAAGATATGGATTTTATCAGAACCTAACAAGACAAAAAGACAGATAGAGATAAGTGAGTGGCTAAAACTGTAAATGTATTATCTGTAAATGTTTAAGTGAACAACTGAGACCCTTTTCCAGACAGGACCAGGACTGGAGGAGGTGAGTAAAACAGTGGTTTGCTGAAATGCTGGTGAGAACTGTGACAGTGGCTCAGTCCTGAATGTGTCACTTGCAGATAAAGTAGAGTTTGTCCTGGCAGTCCCAGTTTTCCAACAGTCCATCCTCATTCAAAACTCCACAGCGACCCGTCACTGGACACTGGTCCAGAACACCTCCTCGGCTCCAGGGCTGGTAATTAAAGTAGTCCCCATTCACCCACAGCCAGCGGTCTCCTAGGTAACGCTGGTTGATCCATATTCGTGTGTTGTTGAGTTGGGAGATCTTATTTTGCTCCCGAAGGAACTCAGCCTCAGAGGAGAAGGGGGCAAGGTTTGTGTTGCGCTCTCTGCAGTGATCTAGAGCTTTCTCCCATGACATCTGCACCAGAGGATGGAGCTTTACACAAAAAAATGGAAGAAGTGCAGTATCTCTAACATCATTCCAAACTCCACCGGGCCAAAGCTCTACTCTGTTCTCACTACCATTATAATTATCTGGTTGAAACTCAGCCCAGTTTTGGTATGTCATGGGTCCTCCTCCTGACCAGCTCCACAGAGATGAGTTGTCTGGGTCTTGGTACAGACCAATCCATCCGAAGGTATCGTTGGTACCTGCAGCTCTGAACAGGTCATCCAGATGACTTTTATGGTAGATAAAAGAAAGATCAGTGTAATGGGTCCGGCAGTAATTCTGAGCATTAGACCAATTCAGTTTTTGTGATATGAAAAAGTTTTCTTCAAAAACTGTAGGCAACGCTGTAAAAAAGGTAAGAAAGGCAGTTGTTGCCATAGTCACTTTCTCCAATAGCTAAAGTTGTGTACAGAGTGATGCGTTTAAAGGCTGCTGATGTGGTCAATTTTGCATGTACTTGGTCAGAATTTTCATTTTGTAAGCCGCCCTGAACCTGCCTGATGCCAAGCTCAACCCCTGCCACAACTCATGTCTTTATGATTGTCATTTTGCAGTAAATGCCTGCACCTTAATTCTCTGCTCTGCCATTGCTAGATTGCTCCTGCTCTAAAGTCCAAAACATTATCTAAGTATTTTGCCTTCGGTTCCTCCTTCTGCTCTTTAAACATTTTTGACTTTTCCCTCCAGTCTTTTGGGATCAGCCTGTACGGTTATTGAACTTGCAAACCTTTATACTAAAAATCATTGCCTGTCTTTAAAAATATTTCTTTTACAAAATAACGTTTACTGTGAGAAACATCATTAGGATGTAGTGCTGATATTCACAATTCGAAATGCTTAGTCTCTTGATTAGAAGGACCTTAAAACCAGCTTATTTTTCTTGGCATTCATTTTTATATGAATGCCCAAAATTAGGAAACATTATAGTTTTTTTTTGTTTATAAAGTGCTTGTAAAAATGAAAAAAACTTGAAAACGTAAAACCCCAACGTCACATCTGTGTGAGGCCTCCACCCTATCTGTCAAAGCAGTCTCTGAGTAGGAGCCATATAGAAACTGACTGTCAGTCAACACAGTAGTTATAGTGATCAACAGGTATCCAGATTGATAAAACCAGGTGTACACACACCTGCTCACAATTTCTGCTTTCTAAATCCCACCTGAAGTAGAAATGTGCAAATGTAAATCTGTCTCATGCCACGTCCTCTCCATGCCTCGATTCAACCAAAGAAGCATGATGCAAATGCCACTTGAGAATGAATTTTGCCTAAACTAAGCCTCTGATGATATCCTGGACATATTGCATGGCCTGTCCATCCTGGGAGAGGATCCCTCCTTCTGTGGTTCTTCCTGGGGTTGTTCTTTTTTCTTTTTTTTCATCAGGGATCAGCCCTGCTTCACTTTACACCACACTCCACAACAAGGACCATTATACACAGCCAGTGAACGTGCAGGGGCTACGGCGCTCGTGCACGCAATGAACTGCTTTGTTAATATAAATATTGTGCCAAATTATTTAAAAAAAAAAGTGCAGTGAAAGGCTACCAAACACATATCAAACAGTCGAGGCCCCAGAGCTTAGTTTGCTTGAAAGGAGACTAAAAGAGCAAGAAAAACACTATGCAGTGATAGAGACGAGCTGCTGACAGGTCTCTCTGTGTTTTTAAGACAACAACACTGCTTTACATCCGTGTATGACAAACAGAGTCCTACTGTTGTCTGTGTGATCCAGCACAGTGAATGTGCAGAAACAGGTTTCACTCAGAAGATGGAAATGCCTTCAACCAGAAAAGGTTTACATCTCAATTCCTTCAGCAGCAATCTACAAGTTTGGGGTAAACAGCAATATTTTAAGAAGTGGGTCCTTTATCATAGCAGTAGACTTTCCCATTTTGTGAATATGTACATTCACATTTTAGTTTAATTTCTGATAAGGCCAAAACGTTTCTTAGATTAGTCTGTCAGGATGCTAAGTCCTAGTGTTTATTTGTCCACCTGTTTACTTGTCATGACTTACCTCTGCAGTTCACTTCCTGTGTGTGCTTCCTCTGTGCTCTCACCTGTCTCCCTCTCCTGGTGTATTTAGTCTTTGTCTTCCCTCCTCCATGTGCCAGTTTGTCTTGTTACCTTTGTCAAGCTATTTTCTCAAGGGGTTTTTCCCTTGGGTAGAACTTTTAATTTTTGTGTTTTTTTTTTTTTTTCCTCCCTTTTTGGATTTGTTTGCTCTCCGGAACCTAGTAAAGTTTTTTGAACTTACCTATCTTGTCTGAGTCGTGCGTTTGAGTCGTTTCAGTGGTTTTATCAGTACGAACCTGCCACAATGGACTCAGCCGACTCATTAGAAGCTGCTGTGCGATCTCAAGGGAGCCAAATTACTCACCATGAAGAACAATTATCCTCCATGGGTCATGAGATACGGGAGCTCAATGCCCGCCAACAGGACTTGAGGAAGACCACTGCTGCCCAAGTAAGCGCCTTGAACAACTGAGAAGTTCTCTGGTGATAATGATGCAGAGTGTTCCTGGTTCAATGTGGCCTCCATTTTGAGCTCCAGCCTACAGCCTTCCCCTTGGAGCGGGCAAGGGTGGCCTACATTATCACTTACCTGATGGGGCGTGCTGAGGCATGGGCTACTGCTGAGGCATGGGCTACTGCTGAGGCATGGGCTACTGCTGAGGCATGGGCTACTGCTGAGTGGTCTCGCAATTCTCCCATTTGCCACTCAGTGGAGCTCTTCACTTCCACTCTGAGCAACATATTTGATCACACAACTCCTGGTCCTGATGCCTGCTGAGCTCCCCTCAGCCTCTGCCAGGGCCGACGCATGGTAGCTGACTACGCCATTGAGTTTTGTACCCTTTCGGCTGATTGTGGTTGGAACACCCCTTCCTCGTTGGATGCCTTCCACCAGGGCCTCTCCGATTCCATCAAGGACCAGATGGTGGCGCTGGATCGTCCCACTGATTCGGATGCATTTATTGCTCTAGCCATTAGGATCGACAACCGACTCAAGGAAAGAGAGAAGGATCGAGTTCGCTCCAGAACCTCTCAGGTCTTCAGAGGGCTCTCCTCCTACGCTTCAGCACCTCCACAGCGCTCTCCCACTCGGCCATCAGCTCCCAGTCCCCCTCCTGCTTCCAGCATGGAGGAACCCATGAGGCTTGGGAGGACTCGATTGAGTGTAAAGGTACTGGGTTGACAAGGTGATAATGAATATTAATTGGCTGTGGATTTCCACATGCAAAACAGGATTTAATTCACCCTCCCATGGAAAAACAAATACTTTGTGGGTGTTGCTAAGGATGTGTGTAAGGGAGTTCTTTGGTATAAACTAGGATACTGCACAGGGTCACAAGCCAGAGTACTTTTGGTGGCGGTCCCAAGCCTAATAGATAAATAGAGAGGGTTATGTCGGGAAGGGCTCCGGATGTAAAACCTTTGCCAAAATCAATCTGTGAATCACTAACATGACTTCCATACTGGATGTGTTGGGGCCCAAGTTAACAACAACCACCATTGGTGCTCTTGACCTACAGGGTACTGGTGGAAACTACTGTTGGTCAAAGAAGAGAAGAGGAAGGTGTCTTAGAGAGAATATGAAAGACAAGGGTTTAGGACTGAAAGTAGGGACTTTGAATGTTGGTCCGATGACAGATAAAGGTAGAGAAGCTGGTAGATATGATGCAGAGGAGGAAAGTTGACATTCTGTGTGTCCAGGAGGTGGAAAAGAAGCAAGGTTTTTATGATGGTGTGGATATGAAGATAAATGGAGTAGGAGTGATCCTGAAGGAGGAGTTTGTGAAGAATGTGCTGGAGGTGAAGAGAGCGTCAGATGTATGATAGGGTGATGAGTCTGAAGCTGGAAATTGGTGGAAGATGAAAATGGAAGAGTGCTGTGTGATTTTCAGGGAGGAGTTAAGACAGTCTTTTGGTGGTCAGGAGGTGATTCCAGGTGACAGGACTACTACAGCCAAGGTGATCAGGTAGACAGGTAGAAAGAAACTAGGTGTGTCTTTCGGAAGGAGGAAAGCAAGAAGTGGGACAGTGAAAGGACTGAGGAAAGTAGACAGGAATATAGGGAGATGAGGTGGCAAAGGCCAAACAGAAGGCTTACATGTGTGCAAGGTTAGAAAATCAGGAAGGTGAGATAGTTTAGACCAGTGGTGTCAAACTCAAATAGGTGAGGGGCCACGATAGTTAATAAGAATCCTTTCAGGGGCCGACATTTATAAAATTTTGAATGGACGGATTCATCTTCATTTGAGTCTTATGAATGTTATCTTCAACATTAAATTCATCCATTTAAGGAAACTGGTTTTATTTGGATTTGAACTGGTTTTAGATGGATTTGAACTGGTTAAAGCTGGATTTAAACAGATTTTATTTGGATTTAAGCATGTTTTATTTGTATTTGAACAGGTTTTAGATGATTTGGAACAGGTTTTAAATGCATTTGAACAGATTTTTTTGGATTTGAGCAGATCATATATATCTTAGTCCCAAAAACTGGCTTAATGGATTTCATGAACAAATCAAATTAATCTGTTTCAAATCCATCTAAAACAAATCAATTAAAACGTAGTGCCAAAAATATGACCTGTTAAATGCATTGGAGGGCCACATAAAACATTTGGCCCCTGGGCCTTGAGTTTTACACGTGTGGTCTAGACGGAGCAGATGATTTGCTGTGGCAACCCGTGAAGGGAACAGCCGAAAATAAAAAGAAGATCTCAGTGGATAATGGTAATATGATCAATTCGTAACTTTTTTCATCATTTTTTTTTCATAGTGTTTTGATCAGTTGCCTGTTTTATTGTCCTCCTAACAAAGCACTAACTGTGTGGATTGTAGAATTTCGCAGGAACCACTAGTAGAAGAAGTCTGTAGCCAGTGTGGTGTGGCATGGTTTGCTTATTTTCACTATGGAAACAGACCTGAAGTGACCCTGCATCTTACCACTCGAGAGAAATGTGGCTTGAGGCTTTACAAACAAATTCCTTGAAATAGTAGCCTGGTGTGGGATGGGCACTTGGTGGAAGCTGTGGTCACTGGGAGGAAAGTGAAAAGAAGCTGGCCAGGCAAGATGTGTTGATTAGTTGGTTATCTCTCAGCCTACTATTCTTGAGACCATCACACACAGTATTACTAGTCACCTTGTTTATTAGAGTAGATTCAGAAAACGTTACACAAAGTCATGACACTTTTCATAAAGTTACAGATGAGTATACAACATGAATCCAAACTAAACATAGGTTTGAAGAGCTTGCGGCAGCCTGGACCACGTTGTTGTCCAGTGTAGTTTAAAAGGAGGCATCAGTTCAAATTTCTATTCTAAGTTCAAATTCTATATAACATGATTCATATTATTATTATTTTTAGACAGAGACAATCCCAATTACTTTTTCACATCTCTCACTCACAAATGAAGTACAGTTCCTCCCGACAGTCCCAGTTCTGCAGCAGTCCGTCCTTGTTCAAAGCTCCACAGCGACCCTGTCCTGGACACTGGTTGAGCAGATGTTCTCCTTGGAGGAAGGCCTGAGACTCCAGAGGGGCTCCAACCCACAGCCACTGGTCTCCCAGAAAACGCAGGCCAGTCCACAGCAGGTCAATACCGTTGCTCAGCATTTTACTCTTGGCTAAGAGGAGCTTATTGTCCACAGTGAGACTAGTGAGGTTCCTATTTTTTGCTCTGCAGTGCTTCAGAGCCTTCTCCCATGACATCTTTATCTCCTCAACAGAACCATAATTGCAGTAAAATGGTATGGTTGCATTTTCGTTCAAATCATTCCACAGTTTATCAGATGTAATTTGTCCTCTGTTTTGATTACCCCCACAATTATTTGGTTGTCCACTTGCCCAGTTTTGGTACGTGATCAGTCCTGCTCCAGACCACCTCCAGACAGATGAGTTAAAGGTGTCTTGGTAGAGACCAATCCATCCTGAGGGATCTTGTGAATTTGCAGCCAGTAAGAGTTGGTTGAAATCACTTTGGCTGTTGACAATAGCTAGATCAAAATAATGTGTTCTACAGTAACTCTGAGCGTCACTCCACTTCTTACTGTCAGAAATATAAATGTATTTTCCGACAATTCCATCCAAAATGATGGGCAAAATGACAGAGAAGAAGATAGTGTTCGGCATTGTCACAGCTCGATGGCTCTCTCGTGTTCTCTCCAGTATGATGGAGGTTCAAAGTGATGCTGCGGATGGTTTGGTACCCAATAAATTATAGATTTCCACATGCAAAACAAGACTGGATTCAAGAAAGAAGTCAACATATAGTCAGTGGGTGTTGTAATGGCTGAATGAATGTGGCGAGACTTTGGGTGCGCAGTAAAACAAAATAATAATAAACAATAAAAAAAAAAAAAACAGAAAAAGAATTGTATTTAGTATTTTATAAAACCTACTACCAAGGGTGAAGGTTGATCTCACATTTGCTTACGTTTGGTTGCTACATGCAAAACAATATGAATTCAATAAGCATTCAAAACTAAACAAATGGCTCATAGTCTACGTTGCACGATCTTGTCCTTCTTTGCACTCGGCTCTCAGAAGTGCACACAGGTAATATAAGAGTCTCCAAAAAGACACAGAAAACCTTAAAATGTGGCAACTGCGCGAGGGGCAAGACTGTGGATAAAAATATGATTAATGAAACACCAACAACGCTATATATTGATCAGAAAGTGAAAATAAATTGGTGGATAAGGTGACTGGAGCTCAGGAACTAGACTTACTCAAGGCACTTAGGTTTGTTCACACAGAAATATGCAAAATGTCAAATAAAAACAAACAAAACAAAAACAAAAAAACAAAATTGCTCATTGTTAAATAATAATTTAAATGGAACAAGAAATGCTGAAATAAAAATAAATAAATATGTTAGATTTGGTTAAAAATAAACAAATAAATCCATTTATTCATTTATGCATTGGTTTAGTAATGCTTTCATTTCTTTTCCGCTCACTGTTCGAGTCTTACTGAGGCCAATCTCACTTCACATGAAAATTATTTCTCAGTATTTTTGTTTTGTTTTGTCATTATTAAACGCTCAAAAACACTAAATTGAGTCAAAAATATTTCAAAGAGGAAGTTTGGGCACAACACTGAGAACTTCTAATAGTAGATATCGTTGTTTTCACTTGATGAATGACTTCTGTATTTGTGTAGTTGTAGTTTATTTAGTTCTGTAGTAAAGACCACAGCTATCTTTACATAATGCTATGACATAAAACCAAAACAAGCGTATTACCTACACCACCCATCTGTCGCAAAAAACACTGACACAAAAACGCATTATAGCTCTGCAAACTAGTGTCTCTATCTACATTTTGTAATAGTGTGTTTGAGGAGCTGCTTGTTGTTCATGAGCAACGTGAGTGTTGTCAGTGTATTTTTTCTGTATTAGCTCGGTTTACAGTCATTTACAGTTTTGTTTTTGGGTCCAGCTGCTGTCAATGATGACCTTTGTTTTCAAAGAAGCACTGGACAGTATGTGAACCATCAGAGGGAGATAAAGGGAGAAAGAAGCTGCCCTGTCCAAAATCAAAACATTTGACTTTAGATTCTCTGTGTGAACACAGAAGAAGACACCTACTTACTGATTGGTAAAGTCTATATCTTCTATTTTTTCTTTTCATTAAGGAAGAGAAGCGAGGGTAAAACAACCTACAACCAGCGTCTGCAAAATGTAAGTCTTTTGAACCACAGCAGCGCCCTGAACAAATCTGAAGAGGCCTAAATGTGAATGACCCTTTGACGCAACTGTATTACAGTCTGTATTGTTTGTCCAGGTACAGACTGTGTCCTGTCTACTGGAGAAAGAGACCTACAACTACAACACCAGAAGGAGACTCTTCCCAGAGGCCTCAGTCTACAGTCTGAAGGACCTACTGCTCCACTGTCTCTGTTCATAACTGCACTGAGAGGAACTACTCTGGAGTTTATACACTACATTTAGACTCATCAGAGATGTGGCCGCAGTGTAAACATTTCTATAGGAAACATCCTGGCATAAAACCTAATGAATACTTGATGCATGATTACATGTTTTCTCTGTTCAGTCTGTGGACAGTAGATTATCTCCTGGGTCTGGATAATGTGTGTGTTATCTTCCTATTGTTCTTCATCCTTTTAGAGTCAAACTGGACAGGTCACCATCTGTTGTAAAACTAACTGAGAATACATGGTCTTGTATCATTTCTGTCATTTTGTTGCCGAAGCAAATGGAAATCTTTTTATGTCAAAGCAATCAATGTTTTGTAATATAATTGCATTACATCCTTATACAAAGCATGAAAACAAACATACAACTGATGAGCGTGGCACCAGTCTGGAGTTTTCATTTATTTATTTATTTGAAAGAGACCAGACAGATTCTGGACTTTTCCAAACCATTGAATGTGAAAGTGTGATGTATGTCTATAATATAACAGATCTGTAACATATTTACAAATACATAGGAAATAAGACCAACTGCATAAAGATGTCTCCTTTCTGCCCTGTTCACACAAAGTCACATGACAGTACAATGTAAACAGACTGAGACTGAACGCAAATGAACACAGGGGATTTTCTTTTGCAGACAATAACCTAACTGTCAAAACCAAAACATGTACACATACACAAACATCATGTATACTAATGATTAAGAATTGATCAATCAGTAAAACTGTCTTGATCCTAAAAATCACACAGTTAAGAGGTGTCCTATTTTTGATTTTACATTTTACATACAATTTTTACACTCAATAAATACTCAATATTTACTCAATAAAAGCTCTACAAACAACATAGGGAAATGCAGTAGTCAATGTGAAGCTAAAGACATGGATTTGATCAGAAACCAACAAGACAAAAAGACAGATAGGGATAAGTGAGTGGCTAAAACTGTAAATGTATTATCTGTAAATGTTTAAGTGAACAACTGAGACCCTTTTCCAGACAGGACCAGGACTGGAGGAGGTGAGTAAAACAGTGGTTTGCTGAAATGCTGGTGAGAACTGTGACAGTGGCTCAGTCCTGAATGTGTCACTTGCAGATAAAGTAGAGTTTGTCCTGGCAGTCCCAGTTTTCCAACAGTCCATCCTCATTCAAAACTCCACAGCGACCCGTCACTGGACACTGGTCCAGAACACCTCCTCGTCTCCAGGGCTGGTAATTAAAGAAGCCCCCATTCACCCACAGCCAGCGGTCTCCTAGGTAACGCTGGTTGATCCATATTCGTGTGTTGTTGAGTTGAGAGATCTTATTTTGCTCCCGAAGGAACTCAGCCTCAGAGGAGAAAGGGGCAAGGTTTGTGTTGCGCTTTCTGCAGTGATCTAGAGCTTTCTCCCATGACATCTGCACCAGAGGATGGAGCTTTACACAAAAAAATGGAAGAAGTGCAGTATCTCTTACATCATTCCAAACTCCACCGGGCCAAAGCGCCACTTTGTTCTCACTACCATTATAATTATCTGGTTGAAACTTAGCCCAGTTTTGGTATGTCATGGGTCCTCCTCCTGACCACCTCCACAGAGATGAGTTGTCTGGGTCTTGGTACAGACCAATCCATCCGTAGGTATTGTTGGTACCTGCAGCTCTGAACAGGTCATCCTGATGACTTTTATGGTAGATAAAAGAAAGATCAGTGTAATGGGTCCGGCAGTAATTCTGAGCATTAGACCAATTCAGTTTTTGTGATATGAAAAAGTTTTCTTCAAAAACTGTAGGCAACGCTGTAAAAAAGGTAAGAAAGGCAGTTGTTGCCATTGTCACTTTCTCCAATAGCTAAAGTTGTGTACAGAGTGATGCGTTTAAAGGCTGCTGATGTGGTCAATTTTGCATGTACTTGGTCAGAATTTTCATTTTGTAAGCCGCCCTGAACTTGCCTGACGCCAAGCTCAACCCCTGCCACAACTCATTTCATTTCTTTCTAGAGGGACCTTAAAACCAGCTTATTTTTCTTTATCATTATTTTTTAGACAAAGTCAAACCCAATTACTTCTTCACATCTCTCACTCGCAGATGAAGTAGAGTTCCTCCCGACAGTCCCAGTTCTGCAGCAGTCCGTCCTTGATCAAAGCTCCACAGCGACGCTGTACTGGACACTGGTTGAGCCGATGTTCTCGTTGGAGGAAGTCCTGAGACTCCAGAGGGTTCCAACCCACAGCCACTGGTCTCCCAGAAAACGCAGGCCAGTCCACACCAGGTTAATCCTGTCCCTCTGCATTTGACTCTTGGCTAAGAGGCGCTCATTATCCCATCTCAGACTAGTGAGATCTCTGTTCTTTGCTCTGCAGTGATCCAGAGCCTTCTCCCATGACATCTTTATCTTCACCACAAGATCGATGCAGTAAAATGGTGTTGTGTAAGTTTCAAAGTAATCATTCCACTTTCCATCAGACTTTAGAAGACCAGTGTCCTGCAAACCACAATTATTTGGTTGTTCGTCTGCCCAGTTTTGGTATATAATCAGTCCTGCTCCAGACCACCTCCAGACAGATGAGTTGATGGTGTCCCGGTGGAGGCCAATCCATCCTGAGGGATCAGTTGCACTCGTAGCCAGTCGGAGTTGGTTGTTATCACTTTGACTGTTGACAAGAGCAAGATCAGTGTAATGTGCTCTACAGTAGCTCTGAGCGTCACTCCACTTCTTACTCTCAGAAATATAAATGTATTTTCCAACAATTCCCTCCAAAATGATAGCCAAAATGACAGAGAAGAAGATAGTTTTCAGCATTGTCACAGCTTGATGGCTCTCTCGTGTTCTCTCCAGTATGATGGAGGTTCAAAGTGATGCTGTGGATGGTTTGGTTATAGATTTCCACATGCAAAACAAGACTTTCAAGAAAAAAAAAGAATTGTATTTAGTATTTTATAAAACCTACTACCAAGGGTGAAGGTTGATCTCACATTTGCTTACGTTTGGTTGCTACATGCAAAACAATATGAATTCAATAAGCATTCAAAAACTAAACAAATGGCTCATAGTCTACGTTGCACGATCTTGTCCTTCTTTGCACTCGGCTCTCAGAAGTGCACACAGGTAATATAAGAGTCTCCAAAAAGACACAGAAAACTTAAAACTGTGGCAACTGCGTGAGGGGGTAGACTGTGGATAAAAATATGATTAATGAAACACCAACAACGCTATATATCGATCAGAAAGTGTATATAAATTGGTGGATAAGGTGACTGGAGCTCAGGAACTAGACTTACTCAAGGCACTTAGGTTTGTTCACACACAAATATGCAAAATGCCAAAAAAAATGCCAAACAAAACCCCAAACAAACAAAAAAACAAAACAAAATTGCTCATTGTTAAATAATAATTTAAATTGAACAAGAAATGCTGAAATAAAAAAACAAAAAATTAATGCATAGGTTTAGTAATGCTTTCATTTCTTTTCCTCTTTCCTCTCTGCTCACTGTTCGAGTCTTACTGAGGCCAATCTCACTTCATGTGAAAATGATCCGGCTTTCTCACTATTTTTTGTGTTTTGTCATTGCTAAACGTTCAAAAACACTAAATTGAGAGAAAAAGAAGTGGAAGTTTATGCCCGACACTGAGAACTTCTAATAGTAGATATTGTTGTTTTCACTTGATGAATGACTTCTGTATTTGTGTGGTTGTAGTTTATTTAGTTCTGTAGTAAAGACCACAGCTATCTTTACATAATGCTATGACATAAAACCAAAACAAGCGTATTACCTACACCACCCATCTGTCGCAAAAAACACTGACACAAAAACGCATTATAACTCTGCAAACTAGTGTCTCTATCTACATTTTGTAATAGTGTGTTTGAGGAGCTGCTTGTTGTTCATTAGCAACGTGAGTGTCATCAGTGTATTTTTTCTGTATTAGCTCAGTTTACAGTCATTTACAGCTTTGTTTTTGGGTCCAGCTGCTGTCAATGATGACCTTTGTTTTCACAGAAGCACTGGACAGTATGTGAACCATCAGAGGGAGATAAAGGGAGGGCTGTACAGGCTGATCCCAAAAGACTGGAGGGAAAAGTCAAAAATGTTTAAAGAGCAGAAGGAGGAACCAAAGGCAAAATACTTAGATAATGTTTTGGACTTTAGAGCAGGAGCAATCTAGCAATGGCAGAGCAGAGAATTAAGGTGCAGGCATTTACTGCAAAATGACAATCATAAAGACATGAGTTGCGGCAGGGGTTGATCTTAACGTCAGGCAAGTTCAGGGCGGCTTACAAAATGGAAATTCTGTACATGCAAAATTGACCACATCAGCAGCCTTTAAACGCATCACTCTGTACACAACTTTAGCTATTGGAGAAAGTGACAATGGCAACAACTGTCTTTCTTAAATTTGTTTACAGCAGTGCTTACAGTTGTTGAAGAAAACTGAATTGGGCTAATGCTCAGAATTACTGCCGGACCCATTACACTGATCTTTCTTTTATCTACAATAAAAGTCATCAGGATGACCTGTTCAGAGCTGCAGGTACCAACAATACCGTCGGATGGATTGGTCTGTACCGAGACCCATACAACTCATCTCTGTGGAGGTGGTCAGGAGGAGGACCCATGACATACCAAAACTGGGCTAAGTCTCAACCAGATAATTATAATGGTAGTGAGAACAGAGCAGAGCTTTGGCCCGGTGGAGTTTGGAATGACAGAAAACATAGTGCACTTCTTCCATTAACATTTTTTTTTGTCCAAAATCAAAACATTTGACTTAGATTCTCCATGTGAACACAGGAAAAGACACTTACTTACTTTACTGATTGGTAAAGTCTATATCTTCTATTTTTTCTTTTCATTTAGGAAGAGAAGAGAGGGTAAAACAACCTACAACCAGCGTCTGCAAAATGTAAGTCTTTTGAACCACAGCAGCGCCCTGAACAAATCTGAAGAGGCCTAAATGTGAATGACCCTTTGACGCAACTGTATTACAGTCTGTATTGTTTGTCCAGGTACAGACTGTGTCCTGTCTACTGGAGAAAGAGACCTACAGCACCAACACCAGAAGGAGACTCTTCCCAGAGGCCTCAGTCTACAGCCTCTGTTTCCTGCTCTGTCACCTGCTCTGCCTCCATCTCTCTCTGCTTCTCCTCTTCTCAGGTGGCTTGGGAGCTGTTCCTGACTGGCCGTGCTACCTGGCGGGGGCGTGGCCAACCAGTTAAAAGCCGGTTCTTCAGCGCCTGCGTGCTCTCTGCTCGCATTAGCCTGCTCACCTGCAGCCACCTTTGCCTTTGTTTGTGCACCCATTTAGTTTGGTTCACTTTAGTTTTTACGTACAACACTTTCACACATCCAACACTTACACACACTACTGATGCTACAGATTATCCATATAGGGCACACATTTACCCTGGCTTAAAATAATTTGATCACCTTACTTTCATAAATTATACTTTAATTGGCATCCCTCCTGTTTGTGTTTTGTTTGTCGGGCCTTATATGAGCCAGGCTTGACAGCTGCTCCACTGTCTCTGTTCATAACTGCACTGAGAGGAACTACTCTGGAGTTTATACACTACATTTAGACTCATCAGAGATGTGGCCGCAGTGTGAACATTTCTATAGGAAACATCCTGGCATAAAAGCTAATGAATACTTGATGCATGATTACATGTTTTCTCTGTTCAGTCTGTGGACAGTAGATTATCTCCATGGTCTGGATAATGTGTGTGTTATCTTCCTATTGTTCTTCATCCTTTTAGAGTCAAACTGGACAGGTCACCATTGGTAGTAAAACTAACTGAGAATACGTGGTCTTGTATCATTTCTGTCATTTTGTTGCCGAAGCAAATGGAAATCTTTTTATGTCAAAGCAATCAATGTTTTGTAATATAATTGCATTACATCCTTATACAAAGCATGAAAACAAACATACAACTGATGAGCGTGGCACCAGTCTGGAGTTTTCATTTATTTATTTATTTGAAAGAGACCAGACAGATTTTGGACTTTTCCAAACCATTGAATGTGAAAGTGTGATGTATGTCTATAATATAACAGATCTGTAACATATTTACAAATACATAGGAAATAAGACCAACTGCATAAAGATGTCTCCTTTCTGCCCTGTTCACACAAAGTCACATGACAGTACAATGTAAACAGACTGAGACTGAACACAAATGAACACAGGGGATTTTCTTTTGCAGACAATAGCCTAACTGTCAAAACCAAAACATGTACACATACACAAACATCATGTATACTAATGATTAAGAATTGATCACTCAGTAAAACTGTCTTGATCCTAAAAAGCACACAGTTAAGAGGTGTCCCTACATTGCATTTTTGATTTTACATTTTACATACATTTTTTACACACAATAAATACTCAATATTTACTCAATAAAAGCTCTACAAACAACATAGGGAAATGCAGCAGTCAATGTGAAGCTAAAGACATGGATTTCATCAGAACCTAACAAGACAAAAAGACAGATAGGGATAAGTGAGTGGCTAAAACTGTAAATGTATTATCTGTAAATGTTTAAGTGAACAACTGAGACCCTTTTCCAGACAGGACCAGGACTGGAGGAGGTGAGTAAAACAGTGGTTTGCTGAAATGCTGGTGAGAACTGTGACAGTGGCTCAGTCCTGAATGTGTCACTTGCAGATAAAGTAGTGTTTGTCCTGGCAGTCCCAGTTTTCCAACAGTCCATCCTCATTCAAAACTCCACAGCGACCCGTCACTGGACACTGGTCCAGAACACCTCCTCGGCTCCAGGGCTGGTAATTAAAGAAGCCCCCATTCACCCACAGCCAGCGGTCTCCTAGGTAACGCAGGTTGATCCATATTCGTGCCTTGTAGACTTGAGAGATCTTATTTTGCTCCTGAAGGAACTCAGCCTCAGAGGAGAAGGGGGCAAGGTTTGTGTTGCGCTCTCTGCAGTGATCTAGAGCTTTCTCCCATGACATCTGCACCGGAGGACGGAGCTTTACACAAAAAAATGGAAGAAGTGCAGTATCTTTTCTGTCATTCCAAACTCCACCGGGCCAAAACTCTGCTCTGTTCTCACTGCCATTAACATTATCTGGTTGAAACTTAGCCCAGTTTTGGTATGTCATGGGTCCTCCTCCTGACCACCTCCACAGAGATGAGTTGTCTGGGTCTCGGTACAGACCAATCCATCCTCTGGTATTGTTGGTACCTGCAGCTCTGAACAGGTCATCCAGGTGACTTTTATGGTAGATAAAAGAAAGATCAGTGTAATGGGTCCGGCAGTAATTCTGAGCATTAGACCAATTCAGTTTTTGTGATATGAAAAAGTTTTCTTCGACAACTGTAGGCAACGCTGTAAAAAAGGTAAGAAAGGCAGTTGTTGCCATAGTCACTTTCTCCAATAGCTAAAGTTGTGTACAGAGTGATGCGTTTAAAGGCTGCTGATGTGGTCAATTTTGCATGTACTTGGTCAGAATTTTCATTTTGTAAGCCGCCCTGAACTTGCCTGACGCCAAGTTGAACCCCTGCCACAACTCATGTCTTTATGATTGTCATTTTGCATTAAATGCCTGCACCTTAATTCTCTGCTCTGCCATTGCTAGATTGCTCCTGCTCTAAAGTCCAAAACAACAAGTATTTTGCCTTTGGTTCCTCCTTCTGCTCTTTAAACATTTTTTGACTTTTCCCTCCAGTCTTTTGGGATCAGCCTGTACGGTTATTGAACTTGCAAACCTTTATACCAAAAATCATTGCCCGTCTTTAATGATATTTCTTTTAAAAAATAATGTTTACTGTAAGAAACATCATTTGGGTGTAGTGTTGATGTTCACAATTCGAAATGCTCTTGATTAGAAGGACCTCAAAACCAGCTTATTTTTCTTGGCATTCATTTTTGTATGAATGCCCAAAATTAGGAAGCATTATAGTGTTTTTGTTTATAAAATGCTGTCAAAGCAGTCTCTGAGTAGGAGCCATATAGAAGCTGACTGTCAGTCAACACAGTAGTTATAGTGATCAACAGGTATGCAGATTTATAAAACCAGGTGTACCCACACCTGCTCGCAATTTCTGCTTTCTAAATTCCCACCTGAAGTAGAAATGTGCACATGGAAATCTGTCTCATGCCACGTCCTCTCCATGCCTCGATTCAACCAAAGAAGCATGATGCAAATGCCACTTGAGAATGAATTTAGCCTAAACTAAGCCTCTGATGATATCTGCCTAGCCTAGTGGATCCCTCCTTCTGTGGTTCTCCCTGGGGTTGTTCTTTTTTTCCTTTTTTTTTCCTTACCCTGATGGAGGGTCAAAGAGAGTACCAATAATAATTCCCTAAATCCAGCCACTAATTCATCAGGGATCAGCCCTGCTTCACTTTACACCACACTCCACACCACGGACCATTATACACAGCCAGTGCAACTGCGCTCCAGTGAACGTGCAGGGGCTTCGGCGCTCCTGCGCGCAATAAACCGCTTTCTTAATATAAATATTGAGACAAATTATAAAAAAGAAACAGTTTGCTTTCTATTTAAAACACTTCTATTCCTAAATGATGATGCACAAATGAAATTCATGTATTTTCTGTGAAAAATAAAGTGAAGTGAAAGGCTACCAAGCACATATCAAACAGTTGAGGCCCCAGAGCTTAGTTTGCTTGAAAGGAGTCTAAAAGGACAAGAAACATTATGCAGTGATTGAGACGAGCTGCTGACAGGTCTGTATCACTCTCTCTGTGTTTTTAAGACAACAACACTGCTTTACATCCGTGTATGACACAAAGGTTAGTGTTAGGGATGGCTGCTGATGGAAACTGGACATGAAGAGTTGTGGGTATTTATTTTAGTTGGACCGCAAGAGTTACAGTGAGTGTTCGGATATACTCCATTGCTCCATGTCCCACTGATTCATGAAAATAGAGCTGTAGATTAAAAAGGGATGTAAGTTAATTGGGTAAAATAGCCAGTGTAAGGCTCTAAATGTGGAGGTTGACTCATAAACAGATTCTTCCTGTGCTCCTCTCTCTGCAGCTGCTGTGCCAAGTGCCATTAAATCCAATGCAATGACGCTAACCTCAAATGATAATTGCAGTGAACCTGTTGATATTTTAGTTATGTATATGGGCTCTTGTTTTGCAATCTATCGAAGCTCAGCATAGACGATCAACTGTAAGCTGCTAAGTCCACATGCTCTTAATCTTTATTTAAGAGTGTGTTTCCTTTGATTGACACATTTGAGAAATACAAGACTAGGCCACTCAGTGTTCTCATGTGGTTTGGTCGTATTCTGTCAGGCTCTATTTGTAGAATTTTGCCTGAACTTTCCAGCCAATCAAATTGAGTAAATAAATAATATGCATTACAAAATGATCCATAAAGACTGCATTTTAAGTCTCCTATAATTGGTAAAAGAAAAGAATTTTTGTTGTTGTTTGTTGTTTAACTTCTTTCACAAAGTTTTTGCTGCTGGGTACTGACCCAAGGCGATCCTGTAACTTGTATTCAGGTCTGTCAAGTCTGTATAATTGCAGCTTAGTCAAAGGTCAAGTGGCTTTTGTGAGCTCCTTCTTCGAGGTCAGATAAGGCTTACCTCATGAAATAGTGCAGAATAGGGCCACTACACTGGTGTACATCATTATGTGCAATCAAGGGAAGTGATTAGACTGCAGCACAGTGTAGATGTGCAGAATGAGACAGACCACTTTAAAGATCATTTTTATTGAACACAGTAAAATACAAAAAGGGACAAACCAAAAACAGAGTCCTACTGTTGTCTGTGTGATCCAGCACAGTGAATGTGCAGAAACAGGTTTCACTCAGAAGATGGAAATGCCTTCAACCAGAAAAGGTTTACATCTCAATTCCTGCAGCAGCAATCTACAAGTTTGGGGTAAACAGCAATATTTTAAGAAGTGGGTCCTTTATCATAGCAGTAGACTTTCCCATTTTGTGAATACGTACATTTACATTTCAGTGGAATTTCTGATAAGGCCAATACGTTTCTCAGATTAGTCAAGTGAATGTGACAAGCCCTCTGGCACTTTTCTAACTCACAGACTGGAATATACAGAAAATTCAAATGTGTTAGATTTATTGGATGATTTAAGATATGTCATCAATCAAGATATTGGCAATAAAACATAAGGATAGTTGTTGACTTTCTTAAAGCAATCAATGATAAGTAAATGTAGACATTTCTTTCATTGTACATAAATGTTTTCTGTTGAACCTTCAAAAAACGATTGTCTGTCTGTTCACGTGAAGCAATAGATTAAGCTGAATGAGTTGGTACTCTTCAATGAAACACATGCCCTTTGCTCTCATGTAATGTGTTCACTCACTGAGAAATGATTGATGACGACTAGATTAATAATCATGTAACATGGATTCAGGATTGAAATATGAATGCATTGATTATACATGGGATTAATGCTGTGCGCTTCTCTGTACTTCCCCTGGTTCATTTGTAAGGATTAATCACACTTTGACGTGTCATGGGTAATAACCTTTGAAAATATTCATTTGCGCGGTCACTGGAGGTTTGCCGTGTAGTTCAACCATTAAAGCTAGTGTACGTAATTCTGCATGCGAGAGTAAAAATCATGTATATAATGAGCTGCATGAGATATGACAGTGTCTCAAAATCAGGAGGAAAATGTAGTAAGAAAGAAAATAACTGAAGAGATAAAGAGACTATAAGTAACTAAATCATTGCCAAAAAGATTTCATGTCATTTATAGTTTCTTGGTATGGAAGGGTACTTTTCAAGATAAACTCATCAGAGTCTTCAACCAGTTTAAATCAAAAGTAGAATTTACGCTAATTGCATTCTTCTGGAAACCAGTGGAGGCTGTGGCTTTGGCTTTTCATTACACTGGAACTAGGACTTTAGATGGTCATTGTATGTTTCATTCCTGCTACATGCTCACCATACACCTGCACACACTCACTGACAAATGCACAATTCCGTCAACATTTCATCTACAAACACACACAGTCGACTCTAATCCCATATGGAGTGTGAATTATTGGCAACATTGCTCACCAGAAAACAGATTGAGTTGAATCTCTGCTTTAAAGTATTGCAGTAGTAGCCATTTAGAATAATACCCTGTTACTTGTTAACCTTTTACAACAAATGTCAAAACAATTCACAAACATGTCATTTTTTAAAATCTTTATCATCATTAAAAATCATTTCAAAAACAGAAATGTGGATGCTGGACACATTCACATAAAGTCTCCTTTGCTCTCTCCAACAGTATGCTTTTTACTTGTTGAAGAAGATATTAAGATATTATGTTTTGTTTACAACATATAATAGAAAGACCAGACCAGCCACTGCCTGTAGAGACATTGTGATTTACATTGTTCTAATAAATGTATTTAGTTTTCATAATCCTTTCAACCACAGGAACACGTCAAGGTCAAAACATGCAAAATGTAGGAACAGGATTTACAGAATTTGCAAAGTAGACTTCCCCTGAACAAACCCTTCTCAAACATGGGAGGTGGACAGGAACTTGCCATGCTTTATTTGACTATTCCCTGAAACACTTACTGTGTGTGTGTGGATTACTTACTGTAGGAGCACAGTCTCCTCTGTAATCAAATCAAGAGCTTTTGAATTTATTTTGAATATTCTGACAATGAGACATGCCAGAAAGGCCCACTTCTTGGTCCTTTTTGTTTCTAATCACAAAGCGCTGAAACACACACATCTTCACTGCTCTACCCTCCGTCCCATCTGGCAATGATAACCCCGCTTCTGTTAATCACTTTATAGCGTGGCCCTACACGGACGAGCACACTGTCCCAGGAAGAGAAGTAATGAAGCTGGCTAACTGTTTTTAGCCGGGCTCTCCATCATGTCACCATGGCGACCTTGGCTGAGGAGGACAGGTCAGCCGGCTGGATACTGACTCAGCCTGAGACGAAGGACAAAGGAAGACTATCACGTTCATATAGACACACTTGCAAGGTATAGACAATTTGCTTTACACTAACAAACCGGAGAAGCAAGAGTAATAAGATCATTAGATTGGACACCAGAATAAACTTTTGGGCACTGGTTTTACATGTTTGATTCTCTTACAGCGTCTGAGGGCTGCAGGAGGCTTAACCCCCACCTTTCACCAAACACCATTAAAGCCTCACAGCAGCAGCAGCAGCAACTGCAGCCCAAATGAATTTCCCCAGATAGCTCCTGTCTCCCACTAAACTAATACATGTCCATCACTTTAAAGTTTCCCTTCTTTATCCCACTTTGTCTTGATTTGAGCAAGCTAAAGCCCTCGGGTTTATCCACCGAGTTTAGTCACTCAATATGTGTGTCTATTTGCGGCTGGACTCGTAAACGCCTGACTTCTAGATTGGAAACAGGTTATTAAAGAGATTTGCGGTGCAGATGGAGGCTGGGGTGTTCACTGTGGCCAAGACGGGTCACGGTGAGACGTCTGTGTAAATACCGAGACATGTTTCATGGCGGAATAAAACATAATGGTTTTGTCCTCAGTGGCAGTGCGACCTCTGTTTGCTTGTGTACTGCAGAGCAACATGAAAAGTTGATACACCATTTTAATATCAACATGTTTTTCTCTCTGAAGCCCTTCAACACTAAGGAAGAAGAAATTAGCATGAGTTCAAAACATACACACATGAACAATACTGAATTGGACATGTATGAGAGTATGCTGGAACGATGCTGGGACAATGATGTATGTTCTGTGTTTCCCTTCGTGCCATTTCCACCCATCAGCAGCTCTGCCTGACCCCCGCCTGTTGGCTGATGGGGACAGAGCAGAGTAATGGAAGAGAGAATGGTTCTAGACACTGATCAGTTCCCCAGTGGACTTCACAAAAAACTCAGCTAAACTATAAGAAAACCCCATTACTCTAGAGGCCATTGTTTTGTCTGCTTTACAAACTTAACTACCTCCAACACACCTGTAAATGGGTACACTGGAAAATGATACTAGACTAGACGCATTTTCATTATGCTGGGGCGTTGAAGAGCGACGTCTGTTATGCAAGCAGTGCTACAAAAGTCTTGTCTCTGTTTGAGATATAAAATGTATTGTATATGAAGCAGCCTTTTTCAAACTTGGAGGCATTGTTAAATAATTGATATAAAGAAAGAATAAATCCTGGAGGCTTGAGGTACAGCAGGTGTAATTTATTTTAAAAACGTTTCCGTTTAATATTTTTACTTTTGCTTCCCATTTTATTATTGATATTTATTACTATATTATACTATACCATACCATACTATAGCTCACTATACTATGCATCAATGTACTATGCTTTACTACACTATACCACTCTACACTACGCTATACCATGCCATACCACGCCACGCCACACAACACTACGCTATACCAGGCCAAACCACGCCAGGCCACACCATACCATACCAAATCATATCATACTATTATCTACTACACTATGCTATGCTATGCTATACTATATTAAAGGATGCAATACCACGCTATGCTATAATACACTAACATGTACTATACTGGTGAGTGTTAGGTTGTTTTTGTAGCTTGCTTCGCCCTTATATTCCCTTCAAAGTGTGTGTGTGTGTGTGCATGAATAAATGTCGTACAGACTCAAGGCTGTGCTCTATCTGGAAGTGTTACTGACTTAATCAGAAAGTCTGGCTCCTGTTGTGAGCCTCGCTGCTTCTCACTGAACATCAGACGGAGTTGCCGTGGTAATCCGTCACTGTGGGGACAGGTTTCTCTCTCAAAATGACCCCAACCCCCTTTTTCTTTCTTTTGAGTTCAGTAACGGAATGAATGAGTCTCGTCGGGATATGGGTCAGTCTGCATTTCCCTCATCCAGCCTCTACTCCTCTGTCTCTGTCTCCATACCATCTGGAGGAGATGAACTGCTCTATCACTGTCACACAATGCCAGATGAGGTGCCACAGTCGCTAATAAAGACAAGAAACACTTTTACCACCTCAAAGATACTTTTAGCTCTGGAACTATATATCTATATATTTCTACTGTAAAAACGTGTCTGACTCAAAAGATGCTGTTGGTGAACTGATTATTTACACACACAAAACGTTAAAATTTTTACTTTTTTCTCTAACAATAATTAAGTTATTTTCTATTTTCTTTATTAGTATGCCTGCAAATGACAATGTTCTGCTATAACAGGATCTTATATTGTGATGTGTCCGTGTTTTTTTTTTCACTCATAGTGAACACCTCTGCCATCAAAAGGCCGCCACTGACCTCTTAGCTGCACCTTAATTGCAGGTCAATGGGGTCTCGACTGGACAAATTACATGTCAGCCCCCATTTTCTTGATTAGCTTCTCCTGTTTGGGCAGTGTGCCACTTGCCTCACTCGGAGGTTCATTCTGCTGCCGTCCAAGTGATTAAAGAAATTGGAGTTTGGAAAATGAAGTGCTTCACCAAGTCAAATATAACAGTGGACTCCTTTTCCAAAACACACTGAAACATATGGCAGGACATAAAAGATTAAAAAGAATGTATCTGGACATAGTTCTGGGGCAGAAGATGTTACCTTTCTTATCCAAGGCACAACGATCCAAGCTATCATATGTAGCATGTTGCTGTGTTCTACGACATTACTTCATACCAAGTAAATATGATTTTCGGTGAGTCCTCAGTGCACTTAATAGTCTATGTAACAGTGTAACCACCCACAAATATTTTCAAATGTATAAATGCCTTACCTTTGTATCTGCTAAAAGCCTCCTCTGATGGCCTTTAGCACTGCTCACACAGAGCGGCCTCTGGTCACTAATAATACAACAACTCAGAGGTGCACTGTAAATGAACACAGGAAGCTATCCGCTGCTCACAGCCGTCCTATTTAAACAAATCATTGGCCTGCTCCCAGCAGTTGCCAGGACAACCACTGCACCATTATTTAATCATATTTACAGAGGCAAAGTTATCTGCCATCTGTACGTAACATCAAGCCCATTATAACAAATCTCTAATGTTCACATAAGAACAAACAACCAAAAATGTGTAGCAGATAAAGAGTTCAAGCAGAGAGGACAAAAGAAGAAGAAGAAATGCTAATTGTCACCATCTGCCAACAATGAGCCTGATTAGCTGCACACCTGCGCCGCTGCTAACATCTAATCACATGGTACAGGTGAGCAGTGTGGACACTTACACTGACCTCCTCATTACCACAGCCTTGTTTAGTGTTACACCTCCAACTAAATGATAGCCTCCTCCTGATAATAATAATTACACCTGTATTTACTACTAATACAAGTCTATGGTAGTCATAAGGAAGATCCTGACACATTCTCAGCCTTTGGAGATGAAGTAAAACAATGATTGCCCTGTAGTATCTGTCTGCAGAGCTGAGTCTAAAATGCTGCTTATAGCCCCCTTTCCACCTCCATCCCAGACTTTCCCTTAAAAAAGTACAGTAGGGGGTAGGACTTTTCAGATCCCCTGGGATTCTTGGGGCTGTGGGTTGTGTGTTGTGCCATCGTCCGTGAAAGGTTTCAGAAGCCAGCTTTTTAAGGGATTGGTGGAAAAGCAAACAACATCGATTACCAGGAATTCTTTTATCCAGGTAAATCAATTCCTACTAATAAAGTTCCTGGAAATGTTAGTGGAAAAGGGTCTTTCATCTAAAACTGCGTTTAATGTGTGCCACCAATTGTTTACTAGAAATAGGCTATCAAAACTTCAGTTTGTCAACATCTAGCTATTGCAATAACACCAGAGAGAACACAGAGTACTCTAACAACAAAGACTACTAAATTCAGTCGGGTTTTGTAAAAAAGGATTCCACGCAGACTGGTTTATGCATTTATTTGTTATATTGAAGCAAAATGTGCTTCCCCAACCCACTGAGCTTAGCCCGGCCAGCTATCCCGATGCTTTTTCAATTCAAATAATTAGTCTGCTCCCTCTAGGGTTGAGGTTTACAGGGAATGAAGATGGAAAACAGTGCAAAATATAATATTATTAACAGAGAAAGATTGGGAGAGACATGCAGGCTGTCATCAGTTAGAAGCCTGAATGTGGGTGGTGCTATTGAGTGGAGTTTCATTACCCTTGAATAGGCTATTGATCAGCCGGTTATGAAGGCTCGTGTGCCTCTCTGCCGCACACTGTACCATACACGGCGCGCTGTGCCAAGAATAGTCTGCCTGTCGAGCGTATGATTGATTGGCAGATACTTTGTCTCTCTCGATCACTCTGACATGCACAGATGCCCACATGAAAACACACAAAGTGGCGTACAAAACACTTTCTCCCCTGCCAACCCACCGTCGAACACACACTTCTGTCTCCCTCATCTGCAGCTCGACATCACAAAGCTATCTCTGCTCATTATGTCTCCTTTGTGTCCTCGCCCGACTGCCATGAGCGATGGGGCCAGAGCTCCCATTGTTCCAGGCCCAGTCTATCAAGCTGCAGTGCCTCCTTATCAAAATGAACATTACCATAAGACTGGACCGCTGACATCTCAGACGCAAGGAAAAGAAAATCCTAAAGGTGAGCTCAGAGAATGACCACAATACTGTTGCACATAATGGTGTCTTGACATTTCCCGAGTGTCAGGTAATGGGAGGCTAATAGCTTTTTGCTCTGGGCTTCTGTCTGTGTTTGCAAATGGTTGTGTGATAAACATATGCAAGCAGTTTGTTTGCAGCAAGATAACCCTCCAGCTAACGTAAACACTCATATTTGGGTAACAGAAATGGGATAATTCATCTTATCAGCTTGAAATGATTAGAAAAATGAGTGTTGACACAATGGAAGTCCATTTGACCAGAATATTTCAGCGGCTGGATTGAAGGACCTGAAGAGTTCCAGCATCTAAATTAATTCATTGCCTTGTCTGCACTGTCTGCCAGTGTGTTTGTATCAAGTGACCTACATTAAAATATTTATTGGTTCTATATTATACACATTTGCGCTGGACTATGTATAGTCTGTGTGGACGTTTTTCATCTGAACATCAACATCAAATTTTTAACCTCAGTTTGCAATGGTGTGTACAACAGAGTGCCAAAAATATTGATTTGACTATACTTACTGTATATTATTACTTCTCTCAGACTCTTCTTCTTTTTTTTTTTTTTTTTTTTTTTTTTAAGCATTTTTACTTTACTTTTTGTTATGATTTGGATGACTGTAAATCTCCACAAACACTGTTTTTGTCACTGTTTAACCTTTTGGATTCTAATATCTGTTCCATTTTATTTTATTTTTCATAAATATTAGTCAAGGGATCCCTGAGATCAATGTATATGTTCTGAAGCCTTGATACATAAATTATTTTTTTTTTGCTGGCCACGAGAGTAGCTATCACCACCAGAAAGCAACATTCATGTTTTACACTTATTGATCACGTCTCACCCTTGAGTGTGTAAAGTATGAAAACACAAACATTCGAGCAATGTGGACTTTTTCAAGACCAAGACCAGAGACCACACCGTGCATATTAAAAGCCAATAGTTGCCCCCTTCCTGATTTCTCTCTTTTTGCATATTTGCTACACTTAAATGTTTCAGATCATCAAACAAATGTAAATATTAGACAAAGACAACTCAAGTAAAGACAAAGTGCAGTTTTTAAGTGATGATTTTCTTTATTAAGGGAAAAAAGCTATCTGAACCTACATGGCCCATGAAAAAGTAATTGCCCCCCTTGATAAATCAGAAATTAACTTTGATTAATCATATTTTTTGGAAAGCTGAGTTCATTTTCACTAGCTACACCCAGGCCTGATTACTGATCCAAAACACACCAGCAAATCCACCTCTGAATGGATTAAAAAAAAACAAAATTAAGGTTTTGGAGTTGCCTCGTCAAAGTCTGGACTTTAATCCGTTTGAGATGCTGTGGCATGACCTTAAAAAAGCGGTTCATGCTCAAAAATCCTGCAATGTGGCTGAATTAAAACAATTCTTCAAAGAAGAGTGGGCTATGGATTCTACACGGTGATGTGAAAGACTCATTGCTAGTTATCACAAATGCTTTATTGCAGTTGTTCTTTTACTTTTTCAAATAGGGCCATGTAGGTCCTGATAGCTTTTTTTCTTAATAAATAAAATCAACACTTAAAAACTGCACTTTGAGTTATCTTTTTCTAACAGCACTGTATGTCCTCTCACTCTTCTTAAAACTGGCCCAGTTTCTCTAATCGTCTAACAGTATTCTCTGGTCTGCAGTCTCGATGACACAGTTTGCAACAATCTGCTTCTTTTTTTCAGGCAGAACTATCACACAGTGAACATCACAGTAAAATTTGAGGCTTTGTGGATGTATGATAGCACAATTATTCAGACCAGCTTATAGGCCAGAGTCACAGCTGCAGGCATTTCCATATTCATGTTTAAAAAAGCTGTGTTCTGAAGTTACAGTGTTTGCATAGCAGAGGAATAAACATGGAAACGGCCTTGAAATGATTGAAATGAACTTTTAAATTCACCAACCACAGTGATGACTAATTCTATTTTTTACTTAAGGTAGGAAGACCAGGGGACATGCAGCCAGCAGTGTTAGAAAACCATCTCCAGATCCAACTGAATACTTTAGTCATGGACTCTGAGGTCTTATGGTACATTCATGTGGTTACCGGAAACTCAGGAAAATGTTTTCTGAGTTGAAAAATGCACATAAACGCTCAAGTCGGAACAACTGCTTGGAAACTTGGGTGAGTCGGAGTTGCCCGAGATTCCATGTTCACGTTATTTTAATCATCAACATGGAGGAGGAGAGTAAACATTTTAGATAGTTTAGTAAAAGTCATTTAAAAATATTTCATACCAACTGTTTTGCACTTGATAATTTGAACTTTTTTTTGTCCATTTAGGCTTATTTAGTCATTATATACTATATATTATTGGTATTTATTTATGTCCGGTATTTAGAGATTTCAACATTTTTTATGTTAACTTCTTATGTTTTTACTGGGCTAGCTTTTCTTGAACCGCTGCTAATAGGCTACTAATTGTTATTTTGACTGTATTATCTCATTTACAAATAACAAAAACATATGCACATTTTTGTTTGTGCGTCCATCTTCCTTGTTGTTATGGTTTAGAATGTTCCGACTTTCTGAGCTGAACACACCAAAGCCAGAAGAATGACTTCCTAACTCCGATCCTCCGGGTTTCCGAGGCCCACAACCACTAAAGGCTGACCTCTGTTATGCCAGAAGGGATGGCCATTTTGTTGAGCTAGTTATGTCTGCGCATGCCTTAAATTATCTCTGCTAAATCTTTCATCTTCACTGTGGAAAACAAGCTGAAGCGCGTACAACACCAAATGTATGTTCAAATACAGTTGTGATGTTCAAACACTTATGCTGCTAATGAGGCTCTATGTGTGATCACTTTAAGAATCAAACCATAACAGATGGCTTTAATCACCTGTGACAAGATTGTATTATTTGGCTTAATAATCATAATAATGGCCCTGATTAGCAATGGAGGCTTGCTTCTCATTCAGCTAATAATGCTCACAGGAATAATTGGGACGGCTTTGTTGGTTTCCACGCATAAATTATCCAAAGAGATTAAACTCTAAATTTCAAGTCTTTTAAACATACTCCAATTAGTACACAGTTTTTCTTTCGGACAAAGCCAACTAACACAAGACAAGGAAACAAGAATCAAGCAGGAATTTGATCTGATTAAGACTTGCATCAACATAATCAGCCAGCCAAATTTTTTATTCACAGTGCTATGTGCGCTTTGCTGCAGACGACTCAGAGTGCAGTCATCTCAGAGCCGAGTTATCCACACACCATTTCCTCACTCTAGTCATTATCCAAACTGAAGATTTCTTGTGCCAGGCCAAACCCTTCCAGTCTGTGCTCCATTAGCCGGACAGTGCCAGCCAGTACAGATGGCGACTGCCTGGCTCATCCTCCACATGGCCAGCCCGGGCGCAAGAGCCTATCATTGAGACATTTTTCTCTGCATCCAAGCATGACAAAAAGAAAAAAAAAACCTGTGGTCAATAAATCACTAACTTGCTAATATCTGTCTCAGTGTTAAGTGGATTAAATTAAGATGGAGTAAGAGGAGGGGTGTCATTTTGGGTAGGGAGGTTAGGAATCTGTTTTTACAATAATGTTACGATTAAATATAAATGTAGTCACATTTAAATGTGACCGCATTTTCACTACATTCAGACACATTAAGTCAATCAGTCCATTATTCACGTGCTCTCAGAGCCATGGCCTTACAAAGTAAACTGAACCAAGTATCAGTAGTATCTGTGGTCTGTGCTCTGCAAGCACTGTACACTTTTCAACACAGAGGCAGATCATTGTCCAGGGGTTTGGGGGGCAGTAACTCCCAAAGAGGGGGGCCCATTCAAAACTGGCCTTTTGCAGCCAAATATGCAAAATAACATTGAAAAGTCTAGTAATAGCTGTAAAAACGAGATAACGCTGATAACATTGGCGCAACAGCTTTATTGATAAATCTGTAATTCCATCATAAGTTGGTATAAATACATTTTACTTGTTTTAGCTCACCTCAGTGCTCCAAATGGCAAATAAACACAGAACTGTAGTTAATCTTGGCTTTATGTATAAACCCACAGCCTGTGATGTCCCTACCAAACATCAAAATTACACTCTCGAGTAAGAGAGTAAAGGCTGTGATTTGAGAAACATCAAGCCTACACTGAAGTATCTCAGAGCCTCTCTGGTGTTTGCTGTCTTTGTTCTATTCATGTGTTTGCTGACACAAAACATGAACACTGCATGGCCTCTGCTTCAGATTCAGCTGTTTTTTAAAATAAAACATGAAGTGAGAAGAGGAGAGGTCATTTATCTATAAAGCATCTCTGTGTCTCATCTCCCTCTACTTTATATATTATTCTTGGTAGATCAACATAAAGATACACACACACTTTCTCTCATTAGATCCTATTGAAAATGTCTTGGATCTGCAGCACCATTATTAAACTATTATCACTTCAGTTTCACTCATTCATCAAGCTAGCATCACAAATTGGGTCAAAATGAAATGATTGACTCTTTGTTTTCTTGGTTTCATTTCCCTGTTTTTCCATCGTTCATATTTATTCCAGACACACAAACACACCTTGCCTCCCTTGTGCTGTATCCGTTGATGCTGCTATTCTAATTAAAGACACAGGCAGTGAGATTATGTGAGCGACAAAAGAGGAACGATGTGATGTAGAGCCATTAATATGCTATAAAATACAAAATCCCAGAAGAAATGCAATATGCTTATTAATAACTGAGAAAATCCTGTTATGTGTGTGACACTGGCTGCGTCACCTCACTCTCATTAACATGCCTGTGTTTGACAGACAGGAAGTGACACGCGCTCCAGGGAGACAATAGCCCTCCAATAATAGCTGTGAGACAACATGTAAGAAATCTGCTCAACAAGAGAATCATGCTTAATGGGGCGCAGTGGCTCGGGAGGTAGAGTAGGGTGTCCAGTGACCAAAAGGTTGGTGGTTTAATCCCACCAGTTCATACTGTCGGTGTGTCCTTGGGCAATACACCCGTCTCTACGTCAGTCTGCCCTAGGGCACCACCACCACAGTGTGAGAGTGTGAATAGGGGCATGATGTATTTGATGATTTTTTTGTACATGCATGCCACATCTATCATTCTAGCTTCTTGAAGCGGTCATTATATTACTGATCAATTGTTGAACAGATTTATCTCTGTCGAGGGATAATCATGGCCTGTTACTACCTTACTGGTTACGTTTTTACTGCACTGGCATGACCACCCATCACCATTGTCGACAGAGATTGCAAAACTTGAGCGTGTAGTGAGCAGCTTTTTAAATTTTTTATTTTAGGAAGGAGTTTTAGGGAAATGTAGCTTTAAGAGCACACATTGTTTAAGACGTCTCAATCCATGACAGATAAACTTGATGAATTTGTACTACAGTGGTCCCTCACTATAACGCGGTTCACCTTTCACGGCCTCGATGTTTCGTGGATTTTTTTAGTGCAATTTTGCATGCTTTTTTTCTTACAGCGTATGAACGCGCATTGTGTTCTGCGTCCTGATTGGCTAAGGGAGAACTCGCCCATTGTGTTCTGCGTCCTGATTGGCTAAGGGACTGTAGACCATTGTCAATCAATCTCCTCCGTGCCATGTCTCCTGTACAGTACAGAATGCGTTCGGCCAAATTTACATAAATGTTGGATCACTAGCAGTGTGACTCTGAAGTGCTGTATGTTTGCAAGTTTTCTCCCCGACAAAACCCACAATGTCGACAAAATGTTCTGCACCGACAAAGGCACCTGCGGTCGCACCCAAAAGGCAGAGGAAGATGCTAAGGTTTGAACTTTGAGAGTGTTTAAACAAGAGAGAAATGTGAGAAAATGTTAATGCCTGTCTGAGAAAAGTGTATAAAGTGTGTGGTGAGGGGTTTTACAGCCTTAAAACATATATAATAATTGTGAAAAATAAAGCTGACTGCTTCGCGGATTTCGCCTATTGCGGGTTACTTTTGGAACGTAACCCCCGCGATAAACGAGGGACCACTGTATTAACTATTTTATCTCTGTTTTATGAACAGTGAAGAAACAAACTTATCACAAAATAAATATGTCTGTGGCACAAAACAGTATGAAGCAGCTTCATATATGCGGCTGGGAAGTAAAACATTGATACAGTATTCTATGTTTATTGCTGTGTTGTGTATATTTCTATTCTGTATGAAAGCACTGGGCACTTTTTCCATCTTATCACTGGCGAGCAACATACCAGTTTCACACTTTTCCTTCTGTGTGTTGGTGGCTTTATTCCATTCTTCTTTTTTTGTAGCATTAACTAAAAAGGACTTCACAGGCGTCGTGCAGGAAGATGGAGTCTGTCCTATTTCTGATCTTTGTCTTCCTCAGCCGATCTGTCTAACTAGCTGCCATTCCCCCGGCTCGTTCCTAAATGAATCCCTCTAAGACCCCTATTGTTCATGGCATGGCCGCTCCACGGTTTACAGTGTGGGATGGGAGTCATTTATAGTGCTCCGGCTGTGCATGAACCAAACTGGGCTGTGTTTCAGCGGCGCTGCACAGGGAGATTAATCTGCAGAGAACAGAGTGGAGGAGAAGTGAGGCGTCCCTCTGAGGAGCCCAGCTGTGCACCTCTTTTCATCCAAAGTGATTTATTTCATGGAGCAAAGATCATACAATTATAACACAAGGCAAATGCATTTATCAATCTTTAATTTTTCATTTTAATTCTAGTCAATTTGAAGCATTATTGACACAGATAAGAAACTTAGAAACCTAGAAAAGGGCAGTTCATACAAATCTGGCATTTTATATTATAACCTCTCTCGAGTTCTTATTGTAATGTTCATGTTGTGCATTTCTGCTAAACACTTCCTGAGACCACAGCAGGCAAAAGGAAATATCAAAGCGTTTCCTTGTGTTGACATTTTGCCACCCGTGCACAACTTCAAAGGCTCTGATAAGACACTTCTCACCGTGAGTCAGTATTGTTGGTAGATACTTGTGAAGTGACAACCGCTGCAAATCATGAAAAATAGTCTGGACTAGAAAAAATACGTGTTTGGACTGCCGAAGGTTTTGGAATCAAAGTGTCGGACCGGAGATTCACAAGGCTAAGGTGGCAGTGAATAGGGACCGACTTAAAAAGCGAATCTCATTCAAGAGATAAACTCAGCTCCTGCAGACGTCTCTTTTAGTGGAAATCAGAGAAGGCTTGTGGTAAAGTAGAGGAGATGGAGTGGAGGAGGATGTGAAGGTCCTCAAGGATAAATCTAGGACAATTCTGGGCTCAAGTGATTTTTTACTTTTCTTTTTTTTTTTTTCTCACCAGTCCTTAGTTTCTTTTACAGCTCTACGTGAACACAGTGTCTGTCTGTGTGTAACTGAAAAAAAAAAAAAAAAGATCACCACTGTTCTGAGTCTAATTTCAAATTTCTATCAAAGAAAGCTGAGGCTGATCTTTTTTATTTTTTTATTTTAGATGACCTAAATTTTGGAGTAGTTTACATTTTAATATGAATCAAATAAATCAAATAAAATGTTTTTATGATTAAGTTGTATTAATCAGTATATAAGTTGTTGGTTTGTTGTTTCTCTAAAGAATTCCTCTTTTATTGCACAATGATTTCTGTTCTGTCAAGGTGACTCTTCTCATTAATCAGAAATATTATGAAGGTTGCTATTTCATTCGTCAGTCTCCAAGAAATGTGCTCTAAATGGAGAAAAATGGAGAATTTAACCTCTATGTGTCCATGACTGAAAAAAGGAAGAAACCCTCTCTTTCTTTAACTCTAATTACACCTGTGCCTACAGCTCAGTTGTACATGTTTTCATTTTATTGCACAACTCTAAGTTGTTCCATGTGGTCCTCACTCTACCAGCAACCTTAGTCTGACCTTGTCACACAGCCAAACATAAAAGAGACAACACATTCAAACTTCAGGACAATCAGAAATGACAAAAAAACCAACAAAAAAACCACAGGTTGATTTGACAAAGGAGCGATATCCAATAAAATCTGGGACAGAAACGGTTCATATCTACCTCTTCACATTTGTCTGGAGCAGTTTTTATAGTTAAAGTTAGAAAGTTTGAGAAGAGCCTTGAAAGTATTGTTTAGTATTCCGAACGTTTCTACGTAAAGTGTCAAGCAATAACTTAACAAAAAACTAAAATACACATTCAGAGGAATCCTGTAAGATCTTGTCTGGCGTTATGTCCACAGGGAGTGACAGTTCTGAGGTAAAAAGGTAAAAAGAGACTGCGTACCACCTCAGACTGAGCCCAGATAAAATCCACAGTGGGATTAGAGCCAGAGCTGTGAGCACATCAACCATAGGTGCATATAAAACAGTGTGAACTTGGCATTTCTCTGAGTTGTGATAACATCTTTTCTGTTTCGGAAAGCTCCCGGGACAGAACAACTCCAGGGGCAAAGCGTGGGAATATGAAGGATAAAGTGACAGAAAATGATTTATCTCAAAACCACTGGTTCGCTCTCTGACAGCTATACAGTCACAATATTCATGTTCATACAGCGCAATAGAAACACATACCAATGCCACCACAGAGCTTTAATTGCATCTGAAAATAAAGATTCTCTCACATCCTGTTATTGGCTTGAATTGGGACGCTTCATTTACCTTTTGCTCAACCCACCGTTAATGGCAGCTCCCAGTGCATTAGAAGATGTGATGAAGAGGTAATCCTTTTTAATAAACACACAGATGGGGATTAAATCCTAATTAAATGCACACTGAGAGACTTAAATGAAGAGGAGGTGATGGTGTGGAAATTAGATAAACTGCATTTTTTTTTAACTTTATACAGACAGACTTTCAATGCTTGGTTGAAGTTAGTTTAGTCAGAAGCAGTTTGGGTTGTAACTTGGTCCATATTTGTTGGTTGTATATATTCACAGCTAAAAAAAAAAAAAAAAAGCAAATGATCAAACTGACTTTTAAACTTTTTTCCCCTTATGTTTCCCGAAGGCTACTCTCTCAAAATGTAAAAAGTGAAGTTTTAGCCTTGAGTCTGTTTGAAGCTGGTGCAGCAGTGTGTGTCCTTCAGCTTGTTTTTCGATGCAGCGCATTCTGCATTAGCGGTTTGCAGTTGACTTCAGATTCTGGAAATCCATTCAGAAATATATTACTGCCACAAGTGCTAAAGGAGATGAGATGATCTTTTCCTCAAACAGTACAGGACTGTCGGTGAAAATATGAAGCACAGTGCATACTTCAGAACTTTAGCGTTAGAGGTATCAACAAACTGAATCCATGCCTCTCTTTATCCCTTTAAGTCGACACAGTGACCAAAGCCTGCAGAGCCTGAAGGTCAATGACTAAAAGCTGGAGACACGAGTTTAAAGCAGTGATGGATTATGTGCAGCAGAACAGAGACATGGCGATACGGGGGCAGGTATCAGGGAGCACTTCACAGGGAGCCTGCTGCCCTCGCAGATCCTCCTCTTCACCTCAGAGCTACAGCTTTCTCTGCAACAAAAACCTTCACACTCCTTTGAGATGCACCTGAAAAATACTCGGGGAAGGAGTAAAAGTGGTCCCTGCTGCTAAAGGTTGAGTCTGAGAATGGATGGTGGGCTGTGTGAGTCTGCAGGTCAGTCAAGCTGCTCCGAGTATATTCTGTCCACTTTTAGAGTCACGCCTGAGGGGATGTTCTGGTAGGTCGGAGTACAGTTTCCTGACTTTTTGTGACGGTTGCTTCAGGTGGAGGTTTTTTTTTTTTGTGTGTGTGTGTCATTACTAACTGCTTTTCTGTCACAAAGTCTTTTCATACACGTTGTAGTTTTCTCTGTAAAGGCTTAAATCGATCTCATGGAAACGCACACTAAGTTACAGTGTATTGACTTTGGTTTGGTTTGTAAAAGATCACTCACCAAAACAAGTCAGCTTCAGGCCTGAGTAAATCTAGTGTAAATTGTGTTCTTAGACATTTAACCACAGCTTTTATCTAAAGAAAAACAGTTGAACTTGCCTAAGGATACTAAAAGAGCCGTGCAAGCTTCAACATCAATGTTTTCTCCACCAATATGTACGTACTCTACAAGCAAATAAGTAAACAGCTAAGTCCAGACTTTTATTACTTGCTCTACTGCACACCACAGCCTCTCAAACTATTTTTCAGTCCATGAATGACAGTATAAATGCCAAATCTATGTATGTTGTAATTAGGTTTTACAAACAAAACTGGTTCTTGTCCTTTGCTCAGAGACTCACCTTCAGGAAGAGCAGAAATGTGTTCCTTTGCACAGTCCATTACATCCTATACATAAAAATGTGTAAAAAAACCAACAAAAAAAACCCCAACCCTTCTGAGAGATGAGATGAAGTTAGATTATTTCCCACGGCATTATTTCCCACCATCTGCGTTGTTCCCTTATGGCTGCACTCAACACTTTTATGGTCAGTGTGACATTTATTACAGGCTTTTTTTAATGAGTAAAATGCTAATTCCGAGTAAGCATCTGTCCGAGGCACAGACCGCTAACACTACAGGGAACATACAGTACACATAAATAGCTTTGGGCTTTAATACACAACACAGCTAATTGCACTGTAACACAGACGTCCATTAACATTTGTAGCTCATAGTGGTTTGGACCTGAAGCACTTATAGGAGCCAGCCTTGCCTTTAAAAAGAATGTAAAATGTCAGCATTGAAGAAGTGAAAATGAACTTGTGTAACATAGCCCTGGGCTGCTTTTCGGGCTTTTGAATAGAAACACTTGCAAGAACTTGACTGTAACCAAACCTATTCTCAAAGAGGAGATCATAGTGGGGTCAATGCACTTACGGAGGAGGTGCGCTGAGTATGGAGCATTTCTTCTTAAAGTTCTGTTTTATTATTTATTTCTGTAAAGAACCAAATTTTTGTTTATTGGGCATATATTCCTTTTTCAGAAAATTGGCTTTAAAATGTGCAAACTGTACAATTTGGGCTATAACAGGCCATTATAATTGTGTTTTATATATTTTACACATTTAGCTGTCATAAATCTGTGAAATGTTATAAGCAGGGCTGAGTTTGTGAGTACAAACTGGTGCATTATGGCTGTAAACTGCTGCAGTAAACAGTCAAAGAAGAAGTTTATTGACAGCTTTTGTGAATGTTGTGCTTGTGTTTAATGCAATGTAGACAGTGAATGCAATGTTTTATTATTCCTGATTACAAAGAGATTACAAAGACGAATGGCACCACCGCTATATTAAACTGGAAACAGCTGCTGCTAATGACCATTATTGAAATGAAGTACAACATTTAGCATACTTTCTTTTTGGAATATGAACATTTATCACAAGAGCAAGATGTGCATCCATCTTTTCAAAAGCATGCAGACCACACAGATGGACATAAAATTTGTGGCTTTTTTTGGTGCACTTTGTACCCTTTTTTTAAACAATGGGCATCATTGAAGCCTTTACAGATTTACCTTAATGCACATGTGTCCTTGAAGTAATAGAACATTTCCCATTAAAGGCTTTTGGAGAAGCACTTAGCAAATACTTTTCACTCAGAGCGTTGTTTATCAAGGGCAGTTCTATCCAAGGAAAAAGAATAATTACACACAACGTAGTTTCAGACCGACTCTAAAGTGATCTCTGGACAATAAAATTAAAATCTATTTTTGGTCCTAAAAAGTTATAGAACATCTGCTTTGGAGAAAAGAAGGATCGACTCTTAGGACAAAATTAATAAAGATTGGTGTTCCCCGGTCGTCCCTTCAGGGTTCAGTTTAACTCATTATTAAAACATTGTTATTCTGTGTTATGTGAGAAACCCTGAGGCTAAAATTCAGCAGAGTATGTAAATGTGCAGGGCTTTTCCTCACTTTGCCTCCCTAGTGGCCTCGCAGCGCTCCTCCCATCATCTGCCCTGTCATTTAGTACCTATAGTGGGCTATTTGTGTCTTGTGCCATCAGTGTAGTAGCAGTAGAACTATATATATATATAGTGATTGATGAAACTGGGATCAAAAGGGTTGTACAGTCCTTTTACTAATAACAGATCATTAGACGATAAGAAACCATCAACTGTCTTTTGTGTGGTATGATGCTTCTGTGCAATCCCCAGTGTCCACACAAAGCCTCTAATAGGATTCTGGTATAATTGAAGCCGTACCTATTTTTAACTTATGGGAAAACATCCCAGATCATGAATGCAGCACATACATCAACCTACAGTATGAACAAGAATAAGAGATTTTAAAGGAATACATATTAGGAGATTAATGTTGTCATATTTAGAGGCTTGTTGACCCAGAAACACTTTCAGTTTTGTGAATTATTACATTCATTATATGAGCTTTATAGTATACAGACTCTGCTGTTTGAAATCATGCACTGAATCCAGTGAGAGTCTGATGCTTGATCTTTTCCTCCACTGTGAATTGTGTATAATATGTATTGAAATCCACACTAAGGGCATTTGTCATTGGGAAATCTAAGACAAAATTATATGATTTTTTTTGCATTACTTTTGCATGAAAATAAACATACACTAAGTTCAGACAGGTTTTGGAACAATGCACCAAAAGAATGTGCACATAGGAATACTGTATGAGATGGAATATTAACCTTTTGTAATAGTCTCTGAAAAAAGGCAGTAGAGGTTTCTTGTGTTGTAGCTGGTGCAGATCTTCTGCAGACAGTTTATGGATAAATAATTGAATAACACTCTTAAAAAACGGTGCTGAATGTAATTTTAAATACAACAGTTTTTGATTCACATGTATGAACCAGCTGCACAGCTGTGTGGCCAGTACGGCTTATTACAACCAACTGATACTGATCCGTCAGACGAGAACGTTTGTTTACCAAAGGGCAGGTGGTTCATTTACATTACTTCATCATGAGGTCTTTTAATTTCAGGTTATTCTTTTCTCTGTTTAATGACTTCTAATAAAGAACTCTCAAAAACTTTGCCCACACTCAGAGGTCAGTGGTCATACATTATTTAGGGAGGGCAACAGAATACCAGAGTTGGATTTGCAATAATGATGATAATGATATATACAAATGGTTAATCGGCAGGAGCTGAGGAACGTAAGGTCCCCATGAACATGGACTAGTTTATAGCTCAGATTTTATCCGGGCATGTCTACATGGTTATCCCAAGTACAGTAAGTAAATTGTGTGTTTGCTTTGGTATGAATAAATGTAACTTAGACTTAAATATATAATCTTTATGTGTCATTATAACAAAAATACACAGTATTTACAGTAAAAACTGCTATATTTATATCACTTGTGACTGGCTGCAGCTAAAAGCCGGCTCCAGTTCTTCCACTGTCTGATCTCTTGTAGGTGATGTGGTCAGTGTGTGATGTGGCATGTATTCAGCATTGATTCATACATCAGAGGGGAAATCCTGGATGAATCTAATAAGACATCCTGTTGAAAGAAGACTCTTCATGTGGACAGCTGCCTGCTGAGCCCCTCACTGGGAAGAGGAAAGTTCAAGGCCAGCCACTGGGCTCCACTGCTGCTCCTCAACTCCCTCCTCATCGCTCACTTATGCTCTTCTTGTCTTGTTTCCTTCTGCAACATAAGATCAAAGATGACTTTTGGAAGTTTTATTTATTGTAATGCTTGTCAACATCAGGAGTATGTACCTAGACATCTTTCAAAAACAGAGTGTGCTTTTTCTCTACAAACATGAGCACTGAACACTCTTTCAGGGAAGAAAACAAGAATATTCATCTGTAAAGCTTAATATAAGCATGACCACTATGACAAGTTACAATAAAATCCACACAATCAACACGTGCATAAAGATTGTTTTAACGAGAGTGAACCAGGCTTTTATTGCTGTCAACTACTAAAGGAGATGCCAACGTGATTCTGTTGGAAACACTTCAGACAGGATTTTTCACCCTGGCATGATGCATCGATAAGAATGTCAATTGTCAAAACTTCCCCATATCTGGATATGTCTCTTAGCTTCAGGAACTATTAAACATAGTCCTATCTGCTCTCCTCATTAGGTCCCAACATCAGATTATGTCAAATATGAGATGATACCTGGTCCTTTTAGAAGTAAAATTTGAAGCAGTCCACTATAAACTATCTGAGCAATCACATCACCCAGATGTCATTGTTTTGAGTGAAAGAATAAAGTACCTAATCTTCCAAACACGGCCGTGTTTTCATCTTTTTATACATTCAACTTACACTTACAAACGATTTATAAGTTCTTTTTTTCAACCATACTACATGTTCACAGGTCTGCGCTGCTTTATATACCTTCCCTCCAGCGTGACCCTTATTGTGCTGTCCACAATCTTGGCTCTTGTGTTTCTTCTGCTCTCCACGCTTCTCTCATCTCCACCTCATTACCACGGCTTCCCGAGGGCATGCTTATCAGTTCTATCCGGCCTCACCTACGGCAGCTCCGAAAGAGGATCGAGGGAAGAAGGGCAAGCGGGGAGATGGAGGCACGAAATCAGGAGAGAGGCTGCAGGTGAAGGGGAAACACGGCCAGAAAGGAGATAAGAGCTGAGAGTAACCACAGGGATGGTGGAAGGCTTGTGAATAAACAAATGGGCACACACATACACCAGCAGCTCCAGGGGCGTTATCTACTGCAGCGTTGTAAGAAAACACTTTTTTGTTCCTGCCCCCTTTCCCTTATTGATTTGCCGCTCTTTAAATATTTGAGCGCCTCTTTTATTTACACACACTTTTATTTATTCAGGCGCACGTCGACGCTCAGGAGGAGTCAGCCAATTACCCATGCATTATTGACGAGGATGCTGTCGACCTCTTGCAGCTTCCATCTCCGCTGTTCCTTCTCCTTCACACGTCTGCCTTTCAAACCCACTTCTTACCGTATCATTTGTCCTTTCCAAAGTGAAATACGTCTTGTTCAGCATGCAGGGTGGAATGTCCAAATCTATTGCTATTAATTTTTTTACCTTGTATTTTATGCAGTGTTTCTTTCTGTAAGCATATTTCACCACCATTGACTCAATGTTGACAACCTGTGTAGACCAATCAGCCAATGAGGGCGCGGTTTATTTGAAAAGGGAGCAGTCGGCCTTTGCACACTGCACGTTTAACTTGACCATATCTATATTATACATTATCATATTTTACACTGTCATACCTTAAACAAAACCACTAAAGATGCATATGATGAATGGTGCTAATCTTTTTCTCTTCCCTGACACACAGAGGCGGTTAGCTCGCTGCAGATCTGAGGGGAACAGGAAACGGCCCACTCCACCTTGATGTGAAAAGCCCAGCGGAGATCTAACCACATGACTAAAGGCGCTGGATGTAGCCTAGCTCCTTTTCCTCCACTTCAAAAGGATGTCGGCTTCATTACACAGCAGTGCCAGGAAACTCGAAAAAGAGCACTACAAAAACACAAGAGCTTGTCTCCTGGTCTGTCTGCAGAATACGCCCCCAAACAAAAACATTTCCAATACTTGACCAGTTTGATCATTAAAATAAACCCATTACATTTTATTAAAAAAATGCTCATGGTCATATAGGTACACATATTGAGAGTGATAGATGGAAGAGCTAATTTAGGAAGAGTTTATATATATTGGGAAAAGTAACCATTTAGTGTCACCTTGATGTTAGCCGTCCATTATGACCAGTTCTCTGTGCGTTTGTATCCTGTTTTCATTATCACCAGCACGCTAATTATTCAGCTGTATCTGCTCTTGTATGGATTAATTATTGTTTAAACAGCATAAATAATATGCTTGGATGTGGTGCTAATTCAAGTTCTTTAACAGGCAGCAGACCAAATAGCACAGATAACAAGCTCATTATTGTTGCTTTGTAGATAGTCGCTGTAAAGTTTCAATAATTCAAATGAAAAGCAAACTGAACACAAATAACACAACCACTGATATAGTGTGGTCATTTATCTTACCAGAGAATATGTTCTCTTCACATTATGATGAGCTGATGATGAAGACAATGAAGACTGTGTTTCTTAGTTTTCTCAGAAAAACCCATCTAGTGACTGTGGAGGTTCTCAGTCATCCAGGACATATTCAAGGAAAGGTTCCAACAAGGCATCTGGACATAGGTTTGAAGGTGAAGACATTTCATCCCTTGTCAATGTGTAAAAATATTTATTATTGACATAGGACCAAAGTATTTTTGAAGATTAAGGTGGCTACTTCTAATTCTATTTCTATATTGAACAGGACAACCTAATACTTATAACCTAATACCTAATTTTTCATTTTTTTGTAACTGTTTAAGAATGTTTATTTGAATTATATAATTTTTTTTGTTTGCTTTGATTGATTTTCTTTTAAAATTATTATTATTAGGCCCGAGACCCACACCAAGGCGAGGAGCCTATTGGAACTGAAAAGTGCACAAAGCGCACTAATGAACTAAATGCACGAAGCGCACTAATGAACTAAGTGAATGATGAGTGCAGTTCGCCATTCACCATGGCCCACACCAGCACTGTGTTCGCCACGTTCTCAAACTCTCGGTTGCCGTTGGAAACACATATTTGACATTGTAAACGTGCACAAAGCGCAAGTGAGCACTTAGACAAGGCTATGGACCTCACGAGTGCGTTTGTTGTATATAAATATATATAGATAGACTTGCTAAACGAAACGCCTAATTGAAATAGGAAGAATTCTCCTTTTATTATTATTGTTATTAAAAATTCAATATTTTGTGCAAAATAAAAAAAAAAAAAAATGAATAGAAAGGGGCACGACAGCGCCCCCTGGAGTGAGACCCCATAGGACGTCCCAAAAGTGAAGTTCGTCGTAGATTAATGAAATTCGGAGCAATTATTTGTTGTGTCAGTACGGCCAAAAAAATGATATTATAGCTAAGCCATGTGACCAACAGGAAGTCGATTCCACCCCTCGAACTTTAACGAACTCATCCTAGAGTGTTTAACCCAACAACACCAAACTCACTTTACATCATCTAGACAAGTGGCCTATTAAAAGTTGTTGAAAGTTTTGTAGAATGTAGAATATAGAACGATGTTGCCGCAGCAATTTTTCGTTACGTTTTTGCTGCTCGCCACCAAAAATGAAAGTGTTATAAGTCGCACATACTTTGTCCGATTTGGCCGGTAAGTACACAATGTTAACAGTAAGTGCACCTTATTACTGGTAAGTACCCCTTGTTGCCGGTAAGTATCCCTTGTTGTCCGTAAGTACCCCTTGTTACCGGTAAGTACCCCTTGTTACAGGTAAGTACCCCTTGTTACGCCTTGTTACCGGTAAGTACCCCTTGTAGTAGCACATTTACAAGTACATTAGTGTTAATTACGGTTAATTGTAATTGCTATGAATGTAATGAAGGTCAATGGGTGAAAGGTCAATGACAGGGCTTTTCAAAAATGTACATGTTGTTGCTGTGGCAACACCTATATTGAAATTACTCAGATTATTATTTGGCCCGAGCCCCTCAGCGATGGTGAGGAGCCTATTGAAATCACTATAAGTGCACAAAGTGCTCTCATCTAAGAGCACATAGTGCATTAAAACTAATTCAACTATCAATGCCATGCATATATGTTGCCTGTGCCTCTGTGGGTGACAGGACAACAAAAGGAAGGAATGCACTTTCTCTTTGCGATGGAGGTGGACTGCAGACTCAGGTCCACCAGGATTGGCCCTTCTGTGTTGTTCCATCCTTTTGTGTAGAGGCTGATGTGTTTTTCCTATATAACTATCACTGCATTCTTCATTGGATTGAACAGCATAGACCACATGGCTTTGTTTGCAGATGGGGATCTTGTCATTAGGGTGGACCATTTTTTGACGGAGAGTGTTGCCAGGTTGGACGTGAACAGGAATGTTAAAAAAAATCCTTACATTTTTCAGATAAACCAGCTACATAAGGTGCATGTTAGATTTCTTTGTCCTCTTGGATTTGCTGAATGCCCATCTGGGGTATCCACAGGTTCCCAGGGCTTTGCAGACATGTTGTTCTTTATCTTCAAACCTACGTCCAGGTCTTGTCGGAAACCTTTTCTTCAACCTTTCTGGTAATGCGTCACACAATGTAATAACTTAATCAGTCATTTTTTTACTTATTTTTGCAGCCCTGATTATTACTTCACACTGAAAAGTAATCCTGCCGTGAGCAAAATAAATAACCAAAAACAACATTATTCCTCTTGCTATTTTGGCTGACAGAAACCATCAACCAAATAGTGGCTGAATTTAGTTTTTGTGATGTTGTTCTTGTATTGTTTGTTCCTTATTTGTTGTGTTGCCTGGATTCAGACCCAAGTCAAAATGAACTGCGGAAATCCACAGTAAAAACATCTTGCTAAAATTGAAGCCTGGAGCCATTTTGAGCACTGTTTAGGCTCAAGCTGTGAGGCCCATCTTCACATGCACACTCACAGGCTGTGCCCTTCAGAGGCAAGTCAAAAGCGCTTCGATGGGATCCTGCAAAAATAGGAAATACAGCTGTAGGAAAAATTCCCCATCTGGTTAGGCATCCTTGTGTCCCGAAGTCTGAAAGTCACCCTGAGTACAGATAAAGACTTGGAAAATGGAAAAGCACAATGCATGTAGGCCCAAATTGAGAGCAGATGATAAAATGATGATCAATTTATACCAGGTTCATGTGGCATAATGTGCCTCTCATTAACATATGATTGATACTATGAATAAATGACAAACAATACAACATATGAATATGACAAGTGCTTCTGTGTGTAGTTGATTTTCTGTGGGCATCGATAACTTATAGCCTACATAAGAATACCCCTAATGCGGTTGAGCAGTGCAGGTAATTCAGTGGGAATCGATCCATCAGTAGTCACAGGCCGTGGATCCAAGTGACACTGTAAACACAAGCCTGCAGCTCATATTTATGCCATGCATTAGCATCACATAAAGGGCAATGAAGAATACAGCTTGCATTGCCAAAGGAGCAAGTAAATTAGCCTTACAGTACATTTGCTGATATAACATTGCAGGATAAACTGGTAATTGGATGGCAATTGCACAATTAGGTAATTATGTATACACAACCATTTTGAATGTGATAATTTCCCATTTGTGGCAGGATATGGGCTTATGTTGTATACATTTCACAAAAAACGTTTTTTGTGAAATGTATACGTTTTACCATGTGGACCAACGGGACTATTTTACATTTTGTCGTGAGACTGGGTTGGTCGTACAGCTAATGTACCACCACATAATACATAAAGTTTTACCATTAGTCTTCAGGCATGTTATAGTATAAACAGTGTTTCTTTGTGCTTGTGTAAACCTTGTGGTGGTGTTGTCCTGGGTTAATGACCCATTGAGAGTGATGAGTGTCACCTGTGTGTCTATCTGAGAAGTGGCTCCCTGAACTAATTTACTTACACTATGAGGACCATCTTGGAACATATTTTGTTCTCTAAGTACCACAATTATCAAGCTACAAAAAAAAATAAAAAATAAAATAATGATAATAATGATAATGATGTGCACAGAAGGCAATTTTATTCTAAAATGTTCTAGGATGTTATAATATGTATAGTTGATTATAATCCACAGCTATTTTTGTTTAGAACATTCTAAACAAGCATACACTGTACTAATAGAGCGTGTCTTGCTCACATTCTTCATCCTGAGTCAGTACAGTGCACTGTGGACAGCGTCAAGTGCCAGTGTTTCATGATGGGCCTCTTACAGTAACAGAGTATTTGTCAATCACTGGGTCACAGTGTCAGTGTGACAGAGGGGTTCTGTGTTTTTCTGGCACAGAATCCTCAGATTGACTTTAAGGCTTTATACATTTTATGATTTTGTGGCTGTATATATTTTTAAAAGTTACATAGTTACATAGGTTTTATTTTTAAAGTCCCAGGGAACAGAGATGGGATGAATTCCTCAGAGAAACAGCAGACATGAACTGATTGTTGTAAATAACTCATTCAAGAAGATGGATGAACTGTAAAGACAAAGCGATTCAGCGCAATTTAAAAATGCCATTGGTGTTAAATTAAAATCACAGTGAGGTGGAGAATGGGGTGACATTTTTTAATACAAGTGTGGGTCAATGAGGATTTGATGAATCTACTTTGGCATTCATACTCTTGAGTTATTATTCATTGAATTCTGCATCAGTCATTTGAGTGCCTCTAGTAAAAGCTCACACAACCCCATACTGCAGGTATGAAATGTGTAACGCCTGTTACTAAGGAGCTGCGAAAATGAACATTACAAACTGTGTCCAGAACTAAAAAATAATAAACAGTAAAAATAGTACTTTAACACAAATTAGGAAAATAATGTTTTACTGTGATAAAAGATAGCTCTATTAGGAAACAGGATCATGGGGCTTGTGGAACATGTGGTGAAAAGCAGGACAGAAATGTCAGAAATATGGGACACATAATAAATGAAGACTGGCCAGGACAAACAGGTCAAGCTTTGAACAAATGTCTCTGAGCTGTTTAAGAAATGTGCAGTGAACCCAGCCAGGACTCCTCAGGGTCCTACCTAAAAAAGTAGACGCTCATTATTGACTCCACATTCAACATTTAGACAGACATTCTCCCTGTGTAACCTTCTCTGTCCCATATGTACAAGATTTGAAATGTCTATTCTAAAGTTAGAATATATTGTAAAATATAGAAAATGAGATTAAACTTCCAAATCAAATATGAAAGTTAGTGAAGACCAAACTCAACAAAACTGATCTGACTCTTTGATCCATTCATTTTTTATTTTATTTTATGATATTTCCATCATAAGCCCGAGGACAAAAATCCACTTCAGAACTCTGAAGGCTTGAAAAATAATCTTGTACCCTTAATCTTTGTCCTCTGCAGTCCGCCCCCTGCTTTCTTTTGTGACCAGAGATGATTGCATTGACCGATGTTGCCTCAGACTTGGGCTTCGGCCTGATAAATGACTCTGTCCATCACTGAAGGAGGGCAGAAAAGGCAAGGCAGATAACCTAGTTGTCCATCATCCTTTTGTCAAAGTCTAGAGAGGAGATTGGTTATTGACCCGAGGTTGCATTCTCCAAACCAACACATTTGAAGACTCTGTCATGGAAAGACACAATTGTTTGCTGCCCAAACACACTTCTTCCAATAATGATACTTCCGATGAGATATATATGTGGAAACTGTACGGTATATTAACACTGGTGTTTTCAAGTGAAGCAGTTTAATAGTACATTTGACCAAAGATTTTAATCAGGGGGAGATCCAGATCTCCACTGGATATAAAGGGATATGAGTATCTACAAAGAAGACCAGAGTCTATTCTGTTTGAAATTACGTTCAGACTTATCATCTCTATCAAAGATACTGTTCTCTTCATTAGAATTTAATTACCTTCACCATGCTTTCCAACATTGTTTCTACAGATAAAAAAACAAAGCATCACATGTTTACTCATAACATATGAAAAAAAAATGAGAACAAAACAAATTTTATAGAACTTTTGAATTCACTGATGAAACTATTGTGATCAAAGAGATTTGGATTTCCAATCTCTGTGTTGTTGTTGTCTATAGAATATTTATTGTGTAAATCATAATTTTTTAACAACATATTTCACAACAGAGCTTGCCAAAAGGCCAATAACCCTCAGTTCAAAAAGATTAGCCTCTGATCTCCCTTCATGGACCACACATGGACAGGATGGAATCTGAAAACCCTGCAGGAATAACAGCTGGATTTTCTCATATACTATTAAACTGGCCAACCCAAAATCAGGTCTTTCAAACTGCCATGCTTCTCATCTGTCACACTACTGACTGCAGGCTGTGCTCCGGTGTCCCTTTTCCTCCTCTATGTCTTCACGGCAAGTTGCTTCCATATCCAGTCATTACAGACAGTCTCTGCACAGCGCCACCTGGCCACGACGGAAGTCTCTGCAGGGGCATAGACGCCTGTATTTTGAGGAGTGTCCTGCACAACTGAAGAGCAGAGGTTCTCTCTGCAGACCACACTCCCGTCGCATCACAGAGAAAGCCGGGAGGATGTGGTTAATCTCAGAATCCACCACCTCACACTGCACCTCCAGCCTGACAAGAGAATTAACAGATCAGTAAAACGGGTTTTGCAAAAAAAATCCATTAATAAAGCCATGCTCAAGAAAATTACAAGTGAAAAATGTAATTTGAAATTTGAGTAGGAGGAAAGTGAAATTGAGAAATGGAAATGCGAGACACAGAGAGATTGCTTTCATCATAACACAGACGCTAGTTTAAACAGACAGAGCATTGTAGAAGTTGAAGAAAGAGTGAGGCAGGTATGAGATGTCAGAGTAAAAGAGAATGAGTCAAGTCAGAGAAGAGAGAGACGAGGAGGAGGAACAAAAAACCACTGTAAACTAACACACAGGCGTTACCACAAAAGACACTCTCAGGATGAAAACAAGGCAAAGAATAGGAGTCAGAGCTGAAAGCCAACAGGAGGAGAGCTGTGCACAGCAGTAGCCTTTGAGCCTCAAAGACCCTTCCCCTGCTGAGAGCCGGTACAGTAAACTCTGTAAATACCTGGGAAGACACGGCCTCCCCTGTTCACAAGGAATCTCTGTATACATCTGTCTCTCCCTGTATACATCTATCATAAATATTTGTATGCACAACTTTTAATTGCCACTGTGTGCTTCTCCAAACTGAGGGCACGCTTACAATTACCTTTAATAAGTATTTATCTAACTATCTCATTAAAATACTCAGTTTCAAACACTGAGTGAGATTTTAGAAAGTCACAGTGTATAGAAGCCTTTACCATGTGAACATGTGATGTGACTTACGCATGGAGAGCCTCCTTGTTGTTGATAAAACGGAAGTGGGCAGGCTCACAGACGAACCCGGCTGACTGGCACGCCTCCACACAGGACTGTCCCTCCTGAGACACGAGCAGTCTCAGGGAACTGAGCGGAGGCCAGGCAACAGGAGCCGTGACATTGGACGCCCAGCCCAGCACTGAGGAGTTGGACAGGGGCATGAACAAAGGTCCAGCCATTCTGCTCCCACCAGCTGTCCCGTGTCTGGACAGGTTGGCTGGAATAAAGGGTCGCTCTGGGGCACAGAAGTCCTGAAGGTGAGAGATGTGTTTAGTGCCACAAAGTAACAAGGTAATTATCATGTATACACCTGACATCAACACAACGTGGGCTATTTAAGAAACAGGAAGTGGTCACATTGTGCCAACCATTTGAAGCTTTCCATTATTTATGAAACTTACATTAAAAATAGGATTGTATATCATGCCCTCCGAGTGTTGTCTGTGGTTGCCATGGCCACAGCATGGAACAGGAATAAACTTCATCTCATGTGGCAATGACCTCACTCCTACTACTGCCTTATTTGGCAGTGCCGTGAGCAGCCTGACGTTTAAAATAAAGCTCTAGTGCTCACTATTACTGCTCTGACAGTAAATAGTCAGATAAACATGCATTAATATGTAACATGTAGCATTCGGGTGCACCTAAAGTGTGACAAACGTAGTCCTTCAGTGTCACTTGACATCTGAGGATACTCACAACACCTCCAGCTTTGACTTTCAGCACTCATGACTGTATTATATATATATAACGCTTTTTCAACTTTTAAACTTAGTAACATTGGACAGACAGTACAAACTGTTAACATTTAAAACTGCAATAGTTGTACATCTATACATATCTTGCACACCCAGTGGATTAACATAGAGTCTAGGGGCTGTCAATAGCATCAGTTCTGTCTGAGAGGAATGTCTAGTGCCCTCCAGCAGCCTCACACTTTCACTATATCTCCTTGAAGAGATAGTTAATAAATTATGGCAGAATATAAACCTACATAACAAAATGTGTCAGTAAATTTTTTCACCATTCGAATCTGACACAGACATGGGTTCAGTAAGCGACCCCCAGTGTAGGACTGTACAGAGTCTTGTCCTCCATCTTTGTCACAGCCACAGTTGTGTTTCTCCTTACTCATCCCTTCTCATTAGTGTCAGCAGACCTTCTGCTTCAGAGCTCGAGGGCACATTTGTGACTCGTAATGAGAGTTAGCGTGCATTAATCAAAAGTCTGCTTACATACATGCTGCGCACACACGGACACACACAGTTCAGAGGTAATAAGCGCTGTTCAGGGTGTTGAATGGAACAGATAATAAAATATTCAGCAGTGCAGGGAGGTCCAAGACTCACTGGTAACTAGTACTCACTTGATGCTGTATGTAGGCGTGCACTCTCTCCAACATGCCCTCACAAGTGTACTCATAAGGCAGATATGGCTCAACCTGCAGAAACCGAAGCACAGCAAACAGATCAGCAGTGCTCCCTTCACTATGTCCTCACACAATGCATATTCATATTAACCGTCACCCCATTGTTCACGCTAATTGCAAGAAATTGTCTCTTTTCTTGTTCATTTCAGCAGACGAATGTTCCTATTGTCAGACTTCCATGGGGCCTAATCACAGTATGTCACTGCTTGGAAACTCATTAGATCTTATTTGCATACCAATACGTCATCCCATGCAGAGATTCGCTAGTATTGCAACTAAAGCTAACTTCTGACTGCTCAGATAGTAAATATATATTCATTTGTGTTTCTTGCTAGCACTGACAGTGTATAGTATCAAAATATATCACATAAAGTCGCTGCTGTCTAGCCTGATGTTACTGCCAGGAAATGTTGCAATAGCATATTTGATGTGGTGCATCCATTTTATAAACTGATCCATTATAAAAATAGCTGTAGCTGTTAATAATAGTTCAAATGTTCAAAAAGACATTGATTTCAAGCGTAACAAATGGAGGAAAATGTTACTGTGCAGACTTTGGAGAGATCGAAGCGGCTTGTCTTTATGCCCAAGTGAAAAAGACCTGCCTCGGCAAATGATACACGACTCTCAGAATTGCATTTCCGATCCAAAATCAAAGCAGTCTGATGTTCAGCCGTGTGTGAAATCAGACTCTGGCCTATTTTAAGTGAAAAGCACAGAGAAGCAAGTGTGCAGGGATGATGCAATTTAAAAAAGTCACACACACTGCAAATCTGATCAAAGCCCTATGTTAATCTGTTTTGTTAGCTCAAGCAGAAAGTAAACACATGGACAAAAACCTGCATCTAACCTCTTTTATTTTCATGTTCAGTTTCACTTTCAGCCACTTTGATTTAAATTATCATTCAGAGATTGTTAAGAAAAGAATTCTAGCAAAGGGGGAAAAAATACAGGGTAGGGAAAAGTGAAAAAAAGTGAAAGTGAAATGTGAAATGAGAACAAAAAACAGAAGAAAGAGATGAAAATAGGATTTACTGGAACATGAGAACTTGTCAGCCACGAGGAGAGATTGCTTTGTCCTGCATGACTGAGCTGCTCACATCTACACAGACGATGTCAGTGTGGGTCTGGACATCCTGTAGAGGCAGCTATCACTGTGAGCCTCGTGTACACATCTAACCGGATACATATCAGTGAATAATATCAGTGTGTGTTACGCATATGGCTGTTGTGCTGTTGTTGCTGGTGTGTAGTGGCTTCAGTGAAGGGCGAAGGGATCCATCAGCGCTCTCAGTCGTCCAACAGCGCAGACAGAGATGGAGCAATCAGCCAGCCAGCGCCTCTCAACTGAGGCTTGTCTGACAAACGCAGAGAAGAGCATACACGCTCCTCTCACACACCCGGATCCATGGCTGCAGATATCACCTTCCACTAATCTTCATGCACACTGCTCCTAATCGGCTCCAGGCACAAGCTATTACGCGGTGTTTAAAAGATCACGCTGACAGCTGTCTCCGTTCTGAATGTGATCCCCGGTGAAAGTGAGATTAATGTTTTGTTTTGACTGATTCTGTGGCGTTATTTACAATAAAAGATAATATAGAATCAGCCGTCAGGCAACAACATACTGTATTTGACTTCAGATCTAAAAATAACTTCAAAACCAACTTTGCACTTGATCAATGATAGACAGTCAGTGTGAAGCAGCCTCTTACTATTCACAATTCATTTTACAATATAAAACCTAGATATACCTATTACTGACAGTATCCTTCTACTTTACAACACTCAAGCACCCCCACTCATTCAGAGCAGATGTGAAATTCAACACCAGTCATATACCTAGTTTTATTTTTGCTGAGGTAATTTATATCTCCTACTTTTTTTTATAAATTCACAGCTAAAATGGAGGCTCTACAGGTACCCACCAATTTGAGTATTATTTGCTCATCTTTTATAATAATCTGTCTTGCAAAGACTGATATAAAAGAGTAACTTAAAAGTCCTTATATTCTGATAGAAAAACTAAAACAACCCAATGAAAAAAATGTTCTACCAACAAAAATCTAAAGAGATCTTATGTTCATGTAGCACATCTGATAACATTTAGGTGCATTTACCTTATAATTACATTACAAATGTACATACAGAGTTATTTTCATTTTAGTAGAACTCCTTAAATATTCCATCAAATCTCTTTAATTAATTCATGCAAATTGAATTCTTGGCACACTGTCCATTCTTTATTGAGAGGTTTCCATTTCATTTTCTTAATGCAACTTAATTTTTCTACAGAAAATGAAAACAACTTAATAATTTCAGTCAGTTGGTCTCTTTCTCCTGCTTCTTCAGTCTTTTCAGAAAGATTTAATCTCCCTCCTTGACTTCTTAATTAACCTCTCTCCCACTCTGCCTTGTGGCCTCATATTTTCTTTCAGCACATATTTGAGATCTGCAATACTCTGGTACAGTTCCTGGCAAATGTTTTTTTTTTTTTGGCAAAGTCCCTGTCGTTCTATCAAAGTTTAACTTGTTAAATATAATGCCAGTTAAATCTATTTTCAACGCCTGCAACAATGTTGGAATTTAAAGATTTTGTTTAACTAAAGCTAGGGTTGAAGAGTGCGTTACCTTGGTTCTCATGATTTCCCTGATGGCTGAGTCAAACTCCTGGGAGTTGTTGTAGTCGACTGTCACAACGTGAGGCCTGCCAATGTACTGCTCTGCATAGGGGTGCTGAGAGGAGACCTGTGAGAGATGAACACACTGGGCATAATATTCACATAAGATCACACCACATTTTATGAAAGATACAATAAGTTTTTTTTCTGTTTTTGTATGTTTGTATGTTTTTGGACAGTGGGAGCAAATGGTGACAAAGAATCCAAAACCTAATGCTAACTGCTGTTTTTCCATAATGAAATCAATCCAACTCTGGGGCTTTTTGTGTGGTGCTACAATTCTGATCATATCTTGAACACAAAGTCAAAACCAACTGTAGTTTCTGATCTACCTCTCTCGATGTGGGCTTGCCTCTGAAGAACTCATGATTGAGTGAGCTGTGTGGTGGGTTGAACTTGGGTTGTAGGAATATACAACCATTGGCTATAGCTTCCAGTGGGGCAGGTCCCTCGTAGGGGAAACCAAAGCCAATGAAGAGCTAGATAATAATAAGAGTAAGAATATTTTAGTCTGCAGATACAACCCAACTTTTTAAAATTAAATTTCATATTTCTGTCATGCCTTGGCCTTGCGTAGCAGCTGCTGGAGCTCGTGCTGCGGCAGCAGTCCATGGTTCTTTACAAAGGCGGGCACTTCTGGAGGTCTCTGGGTCTCGTAGTAAACTGTGCCATGGACTTCCATGTAGCGGTGGAGGATCTGCAGGAAGCCTTCTTTACCCTGCTGGGAGAGGGGCGGGAAAACATGGGTTGGTGAGAGCGAGGGTGAGGGCTTGAAACAAAAAGGGTAAAAGCACAAACTGACATTACACATATTGTTGGTTTAAAGCATTTGACGATACAAAAACTAATACTGTATATGTTAAGGATCTAAATCAAAAACAGTTCACTTTTCTGTTGGCCATTTTGAGTCTTGTCGCCTTGTCATAAAGATGCTGCTGTGTGGCAAATTTCTTTAGAAAATGTTACATGTGGTATGTTTACTGGAGCATGAGATTTAAAATAGGTTGTAAACACATTTGTGCTACACACACAGGGAGGGCTCTATGCTGTCTTTTTTTAATTTTGAAAGAATGTTATCATTAGGTTTTACAACTGAGAGAAACGGGGAGGCTTACTTTCAAAGTCAAGGTTGAGCGCCGTGGTACAAAATAAAACACATGAGCGTGCCAGTTACAGTAACAACTAACGATGAATCATGAATAGAGCAGGAGCCAGGGATGGAGTATTGAGTGGCTGACCAGTGTTAAGCAGTTTACTCTCTCCTTGTTCCGTGCTGTGGCCCCCTGCAGCAGTAATTGGAAGCTGTAGCGATCAATAGCTTCCTCCGCAAGGATTTTCCCAGCCAATTAGGAGATTAGCTCAAGTGGTAAGTGCAGCAGACAACAAAATTAGCATAAAGGGAAACACAGCACGGACTCATGTTCTCTCTTTGTACTTCTGTTTATAAGGTTATATCTGGGGGAAATACATACCAGCATAAAATCATTGCTATATAAGGAATTTATGTTTTGGAAGGTTGTAGTGAGATTAGATACAGTACAGTACAAAATAGTAATATAATAGTAATATGTCCCCCCTTCACCCTTTATCCAATAGCTGCAGAGCATGTGTTCTGTTAGGACCTTATATCATGTAAAGAACTATCAGCACCAACATATTGAGCTTCAGTCTGACATTAGCCTCAGAACGACTGACACAGTATGTTCCGCTGGATTGATTTTTCACTTATTACCTCTTTATGTTAAGTTTTGTTTACTCACTCTTTCAAAAAAAAAAAAAAGTAGCCTCTGCGCTCGCATAAAATTCACTCAGTTTGTAACTTCATAAAAACTAACACACTGTGTAATTACCATCTGACTGTAGTACTTTGGTGATAACAACAGCCTGGTTTTCCTGCTGGCAATTCTTGTTTGCATGTAACTTAACTCAGTGCTCCTTATGCAAATTCCACTCCATTTGATACTACTGCAAAAATGTTATTAGCTAAAATTGGTGACAAATGCCAGGAAACAAGTTTAACCTGTTTGTTGCACGTTCTCAACAAATATATATTAGTAGATATCTTAGATTTGATAGAAATTAAATACCCCCAATATCACATCGAATAAAAATGTATGCTTAGTACATTTCCATGCAGCAAGAATGAACAAAACCAGCTATGAAATGTTCATGATGCTCTTACAAAGAATGATCATATTTTTAGCTCAAAAACATGATCAATTCATGGATACAGAGTCTTCCTCACTCCATTATCCATTGGTTGCCTTTTTTTTTTTTCTTTTTTACTGTATAATAAAAAAGGAAAAAAGCTTTCTTCTGTGATATGAGACTCAGCAAAGGCGCTCTAGGGATTCAAGTGACAGCTTTGAGTGCTCTTTAACATGAATATGATGTCATGAAATCCAGTAGAAGCGACATAAATAGACCTTTGTTATCCAGTAGTGCTATACAGCTTTTACTGACTGCACTGTATTTAAAAAAATATAATAATTTGAGCAGATTTTGAGTCACAGTGGACAGGACAGAAACCCATTGCTCGAGTCCCACTGAGGACTTCCCAAAGTCCTATGCTGTGGTGTTTGTGTGTTGTTTAACCACTAGTCTGCAACATTATTAGTGTTACTGCAGCAGCTTTGATAGACTGACACAGCTAGCTTAATATCACAATCCTTTTTTGGTGGATTTTTGAAGAGATTAGTCAAAAAGAAAGGACTATCTCCAGGACTTGATTAACAAGAAAAGAGAAAACAGTTGACTGGGATTTCATAGATTTTCACATTTTTAACCAACAAGTCTTCAACCTTTACTTCACTTTACCTGGCATCATCTGTTTCCATTGACAGTGAACTACTCATTCAACAGACCAAGGCAACTACATTTGTTTAAAACGGTGCTATGCTTTTGATTTGAATGTTTAGCTAAATCACTGTCAGGCAGCTCTTAATATTAAATAAACAACAATGACATGAGGGCGATACAGTGATTATATTGTATGAGTGGCTGTTATTTTGACTTTATAATCCACTGTAATATGTTTTTTTCTCAGTGATGTCCGTGTTCGACTCGAGTTCAGTGAACGCTCTTGTAGTTATTGAGGACAAATGTTCCAATTATGTGTATGGTTTGCTGGGGCGCTTTTCAAACTAGTTCGACTCACAAAGCGTTTCCCTCTGAGACCTCTTACAGTGTGTGTATGAGTGTGTGAAGGCCTGGGTCTGATGGGCACAGCTCGCCTCTGTGCAGACCTATTATTGTGCTCACTGTGCTCCTTGTGTGACGAGCCTCCATCCAGCCTTCTCCTTTAAATGGCTCGTCTTTAGCACACAATTATACTCAATGTCTGGGTTTTTTGACACATATGGCTTTGGGTATGTGGAAGCTTTTAAAATAATTGCATACGCTTTGACATTAACAGAATCTTACCTGAAGCTAGAGCAAAGACCAATGAGCCAGATCCAATGGTGTGCCACACAAGGAGGAAAGAACACAGAAAACATTAGGATAAAGTCAACAGAAAACAATCAGAGACAAAGCAAAAGAAAAGTTAAGTGGATATACAAAGTCGATTAAACAGACTAAAATGACATGTTTGTCTTTTTTAATCTTGTTATTCTTTCAGAAGCCACAATTATAGGAATCTGACAGATACGCTGTAAAAACAACATAAGCAGAAAGCATCTTTAAAATGATGTTAACAATGGAATCTGTCTGGAATATGCAGACTGTATTTGAAAGGAAAATTGCCAGTGAATTAAAACGGCACAGTTGTGTATATGGAGCCACATGGAACTGAACGGTAATAACACAGTGGGGCAGCAAAAAACACTGCTGTTCTAGTGTTCAGAAACAACACAGTACAATATGTTTGAGCTGTGTATAACACAGCTGTAATTTTCATCTTGTACATTTCTGTGCAGTACCTTCCACATGCTGGCCTCCTTGCCGTACACTACAGCCATGTTGTTGACTTTGTTCTGCTGGATGCTCCTCTTCTCCGTCTCGTTGAGCTCCTCCGAAACGAAGCCCATGAAAGCGTTGTCTGGAGTGTGGGCTAACATGTGTGTGTGTGGGTGGTGTTGCAAAGAAAAAGGGAAAAGTAGAGAATGAAAGAAGGAAGAAAATGTTATTGAGAGTAAAGGAAAAGCAGGAATAAAGTGTACTAAATCCTTGTTTGCATTGTTGAAAGGTGTAGGGTTCTGAGATAATTGCTCCAGTAAATATTACAAATGTGTGACTGTCACAATGCCATCTGTTTTTTAAGAATGAGGAAGCATTATGCTGCTTCTCCAGAAAAGTGAGTGTTCAAATGAAAATACTGAGACCAAAATGATTTGAAATACTGTACATTTGATTATATATTTCACACAGTTGTGAATGTTGACAGAATTGTTGTTTTCAGAATGATATTCAGTGAGGTTTTTAGAGCCACCACTGACTTTTGCTGGAGATTTCCAGTCAGACTCTGATTTCTGAGTCTATTATTTGTCAGTCTGTTGTGTGCAGCTGGATGAGCAAGAGTTCTGTCACAGACAAGGCTGAGTAGTCATTGTTCCAGTCAGTAGCAGTAGTAAAAAAGGTAACAATGAAGACTTCAATAATGACAGATTAGGCACATTGCATAGAAACAGGGAATAAAAAGAAACAAAGCAAGTGATATGTTTCCCAAGCATGCTTGAAGGTATGTTAAAAATAGATGCATCCAACACATTACTACCAATTAATGTGAGCAGGCAGCCAGACCTGTCAAAGGAAATTAAAACAAGACATGTTTTATTATTTTTAGGATGCTTGTCAAGGTTTATAACGGATCTGTGAGTGTGGCAAGAGCTTTTACTTTGACTTGTTGGTTCTGTGATTTACTGTGTCAAAACACAATGTGAAACAGTACAGACGGAAAACAAAAAAAAGCACTAACAATGGCGGTATGGAGTACAAAGAAATGTAAATTCGATTGCTTACGAAACATGGTCATGTACTGCCTCGAGTTGAGGTTCCAGTATCCCCAGTTGGTCCTGTAGCCGTGCAGCGTTGCATACTCCTCATGGTTGTACGCTGGCTCTGTCCCAAACGTGTCAATAACCCGGATATGACATCTGTAACAACAAAGTACATTTTCACATTACAGTCCTTTTTTTTACCCACAAATACTTTCAGGGTGAAAAGTCAAGCACAAGTGGGTCTGTGCATCAACAAATAGGACACTTTCTCAGGGTCCAGTGTGCCTTGTCTGTAGCAGCGAGCCTGTTCAATCCGGCTCACTCAAGGGATTAACTAGCTTTCTGACCCACAGACCCTCTCCTGCCAGATAACCTTGTGTGCACTTCTGTACATATGTGGGGAAAGCAAAAGTCCAATCCTGAAGAAGTTTCCCCTCGGTTTTCCTAAGTAAACTTCTCCTCTAGTTCATATTCATCTCACATTACACTATAATTTGAAAATGCGATGTTCGCTGCCAGGGATAGGGATTTTTTTAAATTTTAAACCAATTTATGTACGCCCTCTTGAGTATTTAGTTGAACACATTATACCAAATATGAAATATAAGATATGTTAGTGCATTGCATTTACAATATTTTATCAAAGAGTTCAAGCAATGTGACAGCTTTGTGCATTGTGCAGAGCATTAAAATGCACAACAGGAATGATACCTGGAAATTCAACCAAAAACAAATCAGTGTTTGCTGTGGATCCCTTATATTTTTTTCAAGGACTGTACTTGTACTTGTTGTAGACCAGGAGACACCACCATGTTGTTGACACATTTCAGATATTTGTGTCAGGGACTGCTTTAGGCAAGGGACCAACGATTAAACTGACAGTGATATATCTTTGGCAAGAGCTTACAGAAACAGGCTTATCTTGCAGAAATAGTTGTTTTATATGTGCTACTGTGAATTCTGGCTCTGAGTATGAGACTCAAAGGTAAACATTATGCGTATTTGTAAGGGCCACTGAAAAACGCCAATGAATTATTAATGCCAAATGTTAGTTTTACTTGTCTTGTACTCTGCCCTGCCTTTTTCACTCGTGCTCCGACCTGATCCATCACGTATTGCTCTGAAATGGTGAAAGTGTTCATGCCTACAGATAAGATGTCCCAATGGAAAAGTAAAATAGAAAAAGAGCAGGAAAAGGGGATAAGCGCAGGAGCTGCTGAGCTGAATATCTATCAGAAGATCAGAGTATGGGCTAATCTGGGTTAAACGGCTGCTCAGCAGGGCTCAACAGCCCTCTGGGTGAAGGAAATGAGGCACTGTGGCACCTCGTCACCCACCGTCTAAGGTAAAACTAATGTAGCCTGTATCATTTCTAGACGACTTATTTGGACTGAGACAGTATTGATATACAAAGTTTATTTTTACGTTACTAATTAAAGTGTCAGAATCAAACAGCCATCCTCCAAAACATTCTTACATATTTAACTAGTGATTGGTGATCTGATTTTAAAGAGGAACATTGCTTTCTTCTATCAGGACAATTGCATCACTCTTACTGCCTTACTTTATTATCCTTGATGTAGTAACAGTTGCTGTAATGTAAAAAAGGCACTGAGGTGAAATACATGTTACAGGATTAAGGATACAATGAGAGCAATGCTGCACTTCAGCTCGAGATAACCTTTAAGATTTTACATATTACACAGTGTGACTTTATCTCAAAGATCCTCCCTTCAAAGTGCAGAGGAGTGAATAATCCAGCCTCTTCCATCTATCATTTATCCTCCATTACCTCTGCAGATGCTGCAGTGTTCTCACTTTGTGATATGCTTAAGATTTGCAAAAGTATAACCACAAGAGCATTTGTTCTGTCTGTATTTAAAAGTCAAATTAAGGTGTCTACATTATACACAATTCTGACATAATCCAATTTCATTCAGAGTTTGAGAGAATTAAAAAAAATAGCCACTAGCCACTCCCTATTTAAAATGGTTTTTATAAGCTCTGCAACCATTTCCCTGATGAAGGCCTAGTGCCGAAACCTTGTTTGTTTAAGTCTGAACAAAATTCTCTAACACTAGTTGGACACTGTTAAGGAGTCCTGATTTTTTTTTGTATTGGACTGCTCCCTCCTCTCTTATGCACCTGTCCTAGACAATAGATGTGTGAAATTTTCATCCATGTAAAGATTAAGAGTATGCAAAAAAGATTTAGATGTATTTTTCAACATTCATGCAAATGGCAATGTTTTTGGATAAGGAAAGTAATATTTTAAAATTAGCTTTTTTTAAGAGTATTTTTTTTGGCTTTTTGCCTTTATTTTAATAGTAGATTGATAGGAACCATAGTGGTATCTTAAAGGTTTCCCTAAAAAAATGGTGCTTTCAGTTGAAAAATGGCTTCAACAAAATTCTGTATTTAAGACACACATATACTCTTCTGGGTGAGTAGGATATAAACATAAACATTGGATGAAACCTAAAGTACAGACCAAGGCATCTTGGAAATGTGGCAGACCTCTCTCCAAATATCTCCTTAATGATTTTAGGATTGTCTGGCCAGGCCTGTTCTTTATTGCCAGTTAAATGAATCTGGCTAATATCCCATTCAGATTAAATGCCAGACACATGTGGAACACTTGTTTTTGTTAACCTCCATACTCATAGTGGGCTCATAGTTGGCTCATAGTGCCGTAAAATGGACAACATGGATGTATAGCCACTGGCTTGGTTTAATGAGTTAAACTCAAAACCCCTGAGGCCATGAAGAAAAATGCTACTCCCAAATGTCCTTGGGCCCAATATGCCCAGAGCTAGCAAATTTAAATGTAAAAATGTAAAAGATTGTCACCAGACAGGAAATCCAGTAACTATAGTGAGTAAGCATGCCAGTGTTTGCTTTTTTGAATGCCACTGCTTTGATTTCTTCTTGGTGCAGTAAATTCATTGTGCAGAAGAAATAGTCCTATTATCCCACAAGACAATTTCCTATTGGCTTTCAAAGGAATAGGAAACATCTTTAACAATAGCCCACAAGCAGTTCTACACTCACATATTCTTTTCATGATCTAGGAACACACTGGAGTAAAGCTAGACCTGGCTGCATTGTCTAGGCTTAATAAATGAATGTGAGTGTTGGTCGGAACATAAAACAAAAGTAATTAAATAGAGCAGAGGGGCCCCAAAGGTCCAGGCACTTGATTAATGATGCCTTTCAACAAAGAGTACTCGACAAGACCGGACTAACCTGACAAGCCAATAGTGGGATTGAGGGTAGAGGGTCTCAGTAAGTCCTGGCCTGTCCTGCACCTGAAGGGGACTGTGGAATTGTTGTGTTAGATTAATGGCTGAAGGCATCAATGCTTGGTAAACCTGAATTCCCATAGATGAAAAGAAATGTAGTTTTCTTGTTTAACAGTGGATCAATACAAATTAATGGCACATTTAATGGTGCATGTTACAAATCACATAAGCGGACGTAAATGTGATGGATTTCTTTATAGCTTAGTGTTTTAATGATTCTACAGCAGTCTCAAGTGAACTGTCTTGGAAATTCTTGCCGTAAATTCGAGCTAAGGGGTGCATCCTGCCGTAAAAGTGAGAATAGATGTGAAGTATTCTATTTGTATCACTGAAACATAGGGATAATTCATTCACCATAAGCTCCTGGCACAGAAAAGACTGTCTGGTGCAAACAGTAAAAGTCACATCGTGTTAGGGAAAGCAGAAATCACATGCGGTAATGACTGAGCACACAATGCTGACCTCAGCAAACAATTAGATGCAGCCTGCAGCCCAACTGGCATTTGGGGAAATGTGGTGTGGAGAGTGTGAGACAAAGAAAGACAGCAAACAAGAAGCACCTAGTCAAATAGCTTCCCAATGCACCTGGACGGCTCCAATCTCACTGATAATTGGATTTTAAAAATACATGTTGCAGCTCTGTTTTGTGGTAATTCATTTCTCGGGTGTATCTCAACACATTTTAACATATCATCTTCCTGCTCTGTTTTTCACATTCACTTGGCCTTCTATTCACAATTGCCCTTTCTTCTTCTATTTTTTTCTGCTTCTTTATGCTGAAAGCAAAAATAAGCAAAGCAAAATGTCAGTTGCTGCCTTCACATACAGGGAGTAGACCCATTTATTGGACCAGAAATGATCAGAGTATGCAGTGTTTTAATAGTCTGAGTCTAGGGTTCAGGCAAGATTTTTTATGTTATGCGTTTTTATGGCAACACTGAGAGCATCTGAAGATAATATGGACTTGTAGTGCTGTGCTCTGAGCAGATGTAACATTTTGAAAATGCAGAGAAGTAATGCCCAAACTTCCATTTTAGGCATTACTTTGCTGTTTTGTTGCCTTGGTTTCATGGCGGCTGTGGCCTACTTTTAAGGTGTTTTTTTGCAGGAACACCAAAAGCCATTAGGAACACTTTTGTGATGCCCCACACACACTGCAAAGCTTTCAGGAAATGATGCAGACTCTGCTTTTTCAAATTTTCAAATCCCTCTTGTTTCTTTGAAGCAGATTTCTTTTGTTGCTGTGGCTCCTTGTCAGATTATCTTAACAGTCCTTCTGCTAAAAGTGAGCTTACTACTCACAAGGCTGAGGCTTTGATTGAAAACTGGTGCACATTCATACAGTATTTAAGCGTGCCTGTTACTAAGTCATCTGTCTAATTTTTCAATGCTCTAGTAAAGTGAAAAGACATGGCATCTTCAGAAGCTGGGGTATTTAAACCACTGCATTGATATGTAGCAAGATTATGGATTTTAAACAGTTATTGAAAGAGCCTTGCTTGAGAAGATGCTACGGGTGAATGTTGAGTGAAATTGAGTGGATTAAAATGTGTGTGCATAACAAAAGGACTGTGAGTTAAACAAGCCCAGTGAGTTACTGTTAGGCATCTGGACAATAACAGTACACCTTATTACCAGCAATAATGAATCCATAAAACAGGGTCAATAAAGGAAGCTGCCTACAAAGGAAATCACTGTCACACTGAAAAGAGGCGGCAGATTTTCACTCATGACCACACACACACAAACACTCCAAACTCACTTGTGTTTCTTCAGTGAGAGCCCCATGTGTTGCTTCATCTGCTGCAGGCCATGGTAGTCAGTGTAGATGAGGTCAAAGGGCAGCGGGCCAGTTAGTGGGCAACTGCCTCTGCCAGGGGGTACGCCAAGAAACCTGCAATACACACAGCACCAAACACATTTTCAACAAGTACTGTTCCTGGGCAAAGGTTTTCTTCAACACACTGAGCACAAAAACACTGCTTCTGCGTGCCAAGACGCCAGGGCATACAGGCTTTTTTATTGACTCAACTCAAAAATGTTTTTGTTTTTTTGGTAACAGAAACAAGAGGCAGTGGGAAGCTATACATGCAGCTGTAGTTAACATTTAGTCAAATTTATATGGAGCTCTGAAAACCTGGAATCATGCGGTCTATCAAAAGGGTTCATCCGATATTGGCAGAACTACTATTGAGGTTAAAATACTATCTTTTTCACCAAGAAAAATAAGCAGTTAGCAAGTGATATATGACAACCCACTCCTTAGACAGAAACAGCCCAAAGTATTGACTCACATAATCCCACCAAAGTGCTACAGAGATACTGTATCCGCACAATCCTGTTGTACTCACTGAAATCAAGAAACACTTAGTTCTTCTCAGTTTAAAACGGTACTCAATGTTGGTGTGTTCCATGGCTCACAGGACCATTTAATTACACAGTGATATACATAGTCTAGTATAGTGTAGGCAGAGGCTTTGAAAAGCATGAAGAAAAACTGCTTCTTAAACATAAGAGCACTACCAAGACCACAGTAACCAACCAAGCTGATTCTGAGCAATCAAATGCCTAAAGCGATTGTTTTCATTTTAAAGTTTAAATCAAATGAAAAATACTCTTGAAAATGGACAAAAAAACGAATGAAATGTTTGTAAATCAGACAGTACTGGGTCAAAATGATGAAAAGCTGCATGTGTAATGACTGGGCTGAACTGTAGCCTTCGGCAGGAATAACAGATGGTTAGTTGACAGACAAGGGCAGGGTAACATACAATAAAATGTGTGGGTGAAAGGTGTGTGTGGGTTGACAGGATTTATTCTTTGTCAAATGTGCACTTTATAGCATCTATGTAATCTATATACATTTTTGCGGTAAACAAACATGGCCCCCAGAGACAATACTGGTTTCACTGCAGCGGAGTCTCTGTTACCATGACGACTGACCTGCTATTGGATATCTGACCTGTGAGGAAGCTGCTATTCCTCTGACCGATGTGACCAAAGGCTAATGGAAACGGCATTGCAATCTGTGCCTTTAGTAAATATTATTGTGCTGTGATAGTTTGAATGAGAGTCCCTTTGGCCGCGCGGTTTAAACTTACAAGGTCATGTGGCAGAATTGGAATAAATCACTGCCACCAGCTGCAAGGAGTAAGCATGAGATTTGCTGGGTATTAATTATATTGAAAGAAAGCAAGAAATATTACCTTCAAATGTTGACATACTGTTCCAGCACTAATGACATAAACCTTCAGCATTTTTCAGCGTTAATCTTTTTAATGTAACCCACAAGCATTTTAGGAAATACGTGTCATTTGTGGTACGTTATGGAAAAGCAGGGATTTCAAGTGTGCACCTTGCCTCAAGTGCAGTGGCCCTTTCCATTAGCATACCACTGTAAAACCCAGCTTCATTCATGTGCCTGATGGCCATCTCTAATAGTTGTATATTCAAGTGATTGTATTTAGTGTAACCAGTCCCTATTGTAATATAAATAATTACACAAAATTGTTTATTTGGTTCTTTCAGTGTTTATTCATACCTGACATCCAGATTCTAAGTGTCCTCACGCAGTGTGTATTGTGTTGAGTCCTCCAGCTCCGCCTTGCTTCAAAAATGTCCTATAAATACGGTCTAGTTCCATTTCCTCTTCCCTTTTGTAATCTCCCATTGGGAAGAGATTGGGCTGGAGTTCCGTGGGCACATGCTTCGTGCTAAGTGTTTTATGTTACATGTTGTCAGATTAAATGAGCGCACCTCCAAACGCAGTCCCGGTGTCTTGTGGGTCCTTCCGCCACCACACACACTCATATCAATCACAACGCAGAAGTACACCGGTCACACCTATCCGTAGTACTTTAACTGAAGAAAAAAGCTTTTGAATTTTTTTTCTCAAATTAACTGTGAAATATACACAATTCTGCTAAAAGTGTACCGCTCACATTCAGAAAGACCTCAAAACTAGCCTCAACCCAATATCAACTTCTTCTCTTCATTGCTTCGACAGTTTTAACAGACAGGCAGTAATTTAAATAATTTTACTTCCAATACAGTACATCTATAGAGTTGAAGATATCATACATTATCACAGAGTGTCTTTAAGTTTTTATCTTGTGTTGTATTTTTATGATTTGTCTAAAAGCAAAGGTATAAAACAGATTTTAAACAAGCACAATTAAACACTTAACCAAAAGAATGTTGAATGCCATTCATGAATTTACATTTTTCCTCCAGAAATGAAACCACTAGTCCAACTGTGCACCACTTTCACCTTCACACTGTTTCTGTTGACACATTAAAACTGACAAAACACAGGTTACAAGGACAGGGCAAAAGAGTGACTTTGCTGCAGTGATTAATCAAACAGCATTGCTCTGCTTGTTACAGAAGGACAGCACTTTTCCTTTATGCTTCTGTGGAAAGTTCACAAGGCTGTTTAAGCTGTAAAAAAAATATGTTATGATTTCCTTTGAATCTGTAAGAATAAAGTTTAAAAAAGTGAAACCACTCAATAGCAAGTGTATGATTGCCTAGCTTTTCTGTTTTTTTGTGTGTAACCAGTCCCGTTTTCTGCTGCAAAAAGGTATATAACAAAGCCACTCAATACCACATGACTGTATCGATCTTCTAAACAGCAATTTAGCAGGGTGCTATTAGAAGCAGAAGAGCACAAAATAACCAATAACACACACACGCGCACACACTGTAAGCCTTTAAAGTGCTAATATTTGTCATTTTCCTCCACAGCTGTATGTTTATAGAGTGTTATCAGTGCGTGTCCTTGTGGAGCGTCTTAATATAACTCCTGTCTATGGTCCTTGACAGGGTCTTAGGCTGTGTGTATGTGTGCAAACAGCTGGCCCCGAGTCAGCAAGAGGTGAAGACGACACTCTGAGAGCAGTTGATCCTGACCGGCCGCGGGGTTATGAGCGACCTGCTGTGAGTCATGTGCAGCCATGTGGGACTCAAATTTGTAAGTGTCTTTGTGGTTCAAAGTTATTCTGTGGGACACTGTACAGTCCAAGGACATTGCAGTCAGTTAATGTCAGTCCCAGTGTCCAGGCTGGTGGGGGTCAGACGGGGTCAGCTCTGGCTGTGTGTTCGTGTGTGTGTAGCAGCTGTCTATGACCAGCTGTGGCATGCATGGTTTCAGGTTCTTATTAAAGTATACTACATATAGATTATGAAAGTATACTATTACAAATAAAGGCAAACAGTACAAGACTTGTGTGATACTAATAGATACACAATGTACACCTCGGGCTGGGTGATATGGCTGAAAAATAAAATCTCTTTTTTTTTCATCAGATTTCCGATTTAAATCGATGTTTTGTCTTGCTATTGACCTAAACAGTTCATTCTAATGTATTTTTTTGCCAATACAAAACTACAGCAGCAAAGCAGCAGCAGTGTGATCACCTACAGAGTGAAAATAAAGCAGTTTAGGTCCTCTCTGTCTCCATAGACCATGTCTTATATAAGTTCCACTACACAAAGCCTTGTAAAAAGATGGTAAAAGTGCTACAACCTCGTAGCTAATTTGCATGAATCAATAAAGTAAAACTGTCCACTGCAGAGATACTACGCTACACAGCATTTCATAACGTTACTTGTGTTTTTAGCGTCTGCAGAGTCACCACAGACATTATTTGAACTAGGATCAGCATTAGCCATAACAAGTTGTGCAGTGTCAGAAGAAATGTTTTTCCCTGTTAAATTCAATTTAGAAATATTGCTATTTTTCACATCGTCCAATACTGGAAACTCAAATTTATCAAATTAATTTGATTTAACAACACAGACTAGTTTTGAAAATATTATCTGGCCAAATAATGAATGGAAATGTAGGGAAATGCTGATAATGTGAAGGCATATGATAAAGTCAGCGTGCCTTTATGAATAATATGATAAAGTCAATATAAAATTATACTACAGTTTTATTAAATCAGTCAAAATCAAAAACACATCCTTTCGGTATTAACATGCTTGGACTGAAAACAGGTACATTTCTGTGTTTCATGAAGATACTGCCTCATTGTTCCATAACAAAATTCTAAAATAGCTTTCACATAACGAGTTTGTGGAGGAACTTGAGTTACAACATTTGACAAAATTGTGCAACATCTTCCTGCCCTCACATAAGAAGCCCCCCAAAACAGTTAAGGCAGTAAAATGCAAAACTAGTTATTCCTTAGGTAACCTGAGTTATTCTACCAGAGTGTACTGTTCCCAGGTTTGATTCAATGGATACATACCGTACACAAACCAATCAAACTCCTCACATGCAATAACACACACAGTGCAGTGGAAGGAGCAGCTGACAGAGCCCAGTTATCAGTCGAGGCAGAGGGAGGGAGATAAGAGCGCCATGAGGCATGGTAAACACCAATAGAGACGGTAGAAGGCAGGGAGATAAAGATGGAGAGAGCAGCAGAGAGAAGATAAATCAAAGATGAAAGAGGAAAGAGGAAAAAAAAAATCAACATTCCTGTCAGAGATAATAAAATTCTCACATGAAAAGCAACTGCAGAGAAGTGGGATATAGTGTGGAGTTAGGTGAAAAAAGAGATGACAAGTGGCCAGAGAGAGGAAGGTAAGGAGTCAGGGGTAGAGGGACCAGGGGTGGGGTAAAATATAATGCACAGTTCTACTAGAAAGATGAAGTGAGTCCCGTCAACCTACAGACACTCTCTCTATTGTACCAGAATTTAGATTTATATATATTTATATATATATTTTATACGAGAGTCTGAGAAAGTACAGTCCCAGAACAAACTGTCTTGACAAATTTCCAAACTTTTCCTTTGAAGCCATGTATCTTAAAACTCTGTTCATTTGTTTACTTTTGGACTACTTTACCTGGAGAAGCATCACAGAAATACATCCTACCCCAAGACAGATGGAGTATTATTCAGGCAAGTTCCAAATGGTCTTGAATCAGATACAAACCTGATTACTGCATCAGTGAACAACCATGAAAATCAAAATTCTCTTTATCTTCAGAACACACTTTTGATTTATGTATCAAAATGAATCCACAATCCACTCCTCTGACACTGAGCAGACACAATGCTACAAAACTACTCAACATTAAAAAATAAATGAGCCTTGCTTCTGCTAGGTTACATGCTATCTCTCTATTATATCTTTGACATAAGACAAACTGCCTCTGGCAACAGTATAATCCTCTTTTGAACAACCACCCCGAGTGAAGTGAGAGCGTTTGAAAGAAAAGGAAAAAATTTTAATGCAATTAGACAAATTAAATATACATTTCCTTAAGACAGAGAGGTCTTGGCTTCGTGGCACACACCAACACACAGCTTGCCTCTGGATGTGAGGGCTTTGCTAATAAAGCCTGCTCCTATTTTGTCTCTCAAGACAGCAGGCAGCCGGCTCTTTTCCCTTTGTCAGCAACATTTGATCTAATCCCAGTAAATCAAGAAAAGGAAGAGACTGTATTGGAGGTGAAGGTAGAAGACAAGGGAATTGGGAATGAGCTCACACACAAGCACAGTGTGTGCATAAAGAACAATAAACAATGCCAGATTTTTAATTAAGATGCTGGACTAAAGTTATCCAAACAAACTTAAATGTGCATTGGCAGTAATTCAATTGGCAAAATAGGAACACAAGATAATTCACATTCAACATTGGTGGAGGAAATAAAGTCAAATATAGTGTGTGATATTTCTGCAAAAATATTATCACATACAGATATAACACTTACAGAAAACAAACACACTAAAGCTTCTTCATCATTAGAAATAAACTCTTGGGTCAACATCTCCACTCCCTGGATCATTACATTTGTCAGAAAATTGACAATTGATGTTAGTATGATTTCAACACATGGGTTAAACTCACTTTGCAACCAGACAGTGTTTGACAAGCAATGGAGCCCACCAGTAAACCAGGAGAGCTAAAGCAGCCAGTCGCTTTTTGCTCAGGAGCTGAAAGAACACACTTAATCTTGACTCATCTAAAGTCAAGTGGGCCTGCAGCCATCCCCCACAGGCTCAGGCTACTCAAGCAAAGTCATCACTTCACCGACTGAGTGAGAGCACGTTTTTATCGATGTCTGCTGTACACCATCGACCTAAACACTCGGCTGTCGAATACCTGAAAATGAGACTTTCACACCAACTGTTTAGCTGTAGGACATTTTCATTTACAATACTGTCGAGGTGATATATGCGCTATTTGGCGACACAACAACAAATTATGTTAATTTAGAATTGGTGAAGTGTTAATTAACAAGCTGAAGAAGCCATGTAAAAATAACTGCGTTAGTGACGTGGCGATAGACAGAATGATGAAAAATGGCCGTGTAATCTCAATAAAAGTGACAAGGCTATGTGGAAGAGGCTCATTTGAAACCCATTTGAAAGCACTGACAAATAGCATCATCTTTCTGATACATTCTGATTAGGAAAATTATTTTGAGTGTCTGGAGGGAAGTTCCAAAATACGTGATGGTCATTTACAGGACTTTTTTCAGACAATGTCCCTGAAAATCAGCACATATTGGACGAGATCATTTTTTTTTATCAACTTGTCTGAGCTAAAGGATTTTGCTGCTATTGAGGCAGTAAATATTAGCAATTATCCTGTTTTACCAAATGACAAACTTGGTGAAAAATGCAGCAACACTACAGTAATCATCAGTGATGTGTTTTAGCTCCGTAGACAAGGTTTGCTGCTGCTCTTTGTGACTGAACTGAGAGTCAAAATAAGTCACTTAATGTTAACCAAAAACTGTTAGTCATTGTGGGCATCAACCGCTTTTTTCTTTAATTGAATTGCATATAATCTGAGAGGAATGCCTGCAAGGTGAAGAAATAACAGGCAAAGTCAGAAATAAAAAGCAAAAGGTGAAAGTGAATCATTTATTAATATTTGGTGAAATTAAAACCTGTCTTTGCTCAGTCTAATTTCAAGGCTGGCTGCTCCATAATGGGTCAGTTTTCTAATGGAGAGGGAGCAGAAAAACGTCAGGTATGCATACAGACATCGACTGGTTTTACACCCTGTCACGCTTTAAGCCATTAAGAAGAACGCACGCCGACAGCATCAGTGAGCAAGGTGTTTTCGATGTCTGCTATTAACTTCGAACAATTCCAAGGACGCCTATTGAGGCTGAGTATGTAGGCACCAAACCCAGTTATCCATGACTTCACTCATCGGCGGCTTGCTCTCCTCAGCCAAAATAGAGACAACGCACTCCGATAAAGCTAACAAGCACTGTCAAGCCGGCTGACACAGAAGTGGATAATAAGAGGGTTTTCACGTATTTCTTTGGTAATACACGGTAACCATAGTGTGTCTCGTTTTTGACTTTAGACAAAAAGATCTTTCACGGTGTTGTCGATCCATAACAGTTTGTCAGCAACCTTCTTTTACATAAACACAGATGAGTTTGTGCTTGCTTCGCAGGTGATGTACACTAATATTTTTGTAGCAGTCATGCACCATTGCACTGAGAAACAATTAAGAGCCATTATGCGCTTTATAATCTTTCAACACAGAGCTCATTAACGTCTGACTAACTAATGACTAACACACAGTATGAGTCTTTCCGCCACAACCTCTGTGACAGTGCTTTGCAGAGTTACCTGTCTTTAAGGGAGCCCAGTGATTTCCAGTCTATCAAACTCACCATACATTTATTTTCCACAAGAGCGTGGCACTTGCTCGAACTTTCTCCAAAAAATGTGCTGAACTTGCGCCACAATGAGAGTCAACAATGAAACTTAATAAGTTCCAGTACAGTTTCTCTTGTGCCACTTAAAACGGAAGCTGATGATTGGCTAGTATCAGGTTTACAGGAACTGAGCTCAATGTGTCCCCAGGCCGTAAAGTCTATTTTAGGATACAACACAGACTTCAGTAGAAAAGATTGATTTTGTTAGTCTGGAAAGATGAAGCGCACACACACACACACACACAAACACACAAAACATTCGTTCATATCTTCTGTGCACATCTCTCCGGATTTCTTTTCCCTCACTTTATTTTGCCAAAGCCAACTCTTTTGGCCCTACTGCCCAGGGAAGCTAACCTCTGTTAACCTTTCTACACTCACCCAAACAACTGTGGTCCAAATAAGAAGTCAGAAAATGCCTTCACTTTCTGTTTCAGCAAAGAATTTAGGATCAACAAATGTGACATAAACTCCCCTCATCATGCAAACTATTCTACTACTGCGCACCTAACTTTTAAGAATATTTGGACAAGAAGGTAGTCAACTGTAACTTATTGTGACCTTTGTGCAATGAAGTATCACTGCCAAAGACTAAGAGTGACTCATATATCATTTATAAAGAGAAGCATGTAGCGGGCATATTAGTTATCAGTGGTATTACACCTCTGCACTTTCATTACTTTTAGCTATGGTTGTTGTCCGGTTGCTGTGATTGTAATGTGTGTATTTCGTCTGCATGAGTTCATTGCTGTGATGAAGCACCATGCGACAGGGAATCCACAGGTTGAACTGATCACACTAAGATGTAAAGGGAATTAAGAGGACTCGCTAGTGGCTTGATTCTGCTAACTCCCACAGTGCGAGCAGAGAAAATGATGATACTACTCATTTATATGCTCCAGTTTGAACAAAAGGAAACAATCTTCACACAGGTGATTAATGTTAATGTGTCACAGTTGTGCTTACAGGGGTAACTACCTCTTAGGTTTTCTTACACATCTAAGCAGCTTCTCTCAAATAAAGCACTACATTGCCTTGGATTTTTTTAATGGGACTTGCTTCTTGCCTGCACTCGCTGCCAAGTGTATAATAATGTTTAGAGTCAGCTGATTTATGAGTCGTTTCCTCTAAACTTGCTTATTTCTTTGCTTACACTGTAAAGCCAAAAGAAAACTACGAGACAAGACCAATTTCAACAAAGAAGAAAAATAATGAGGGCAACCTAAGGGAGACACGGGTCAGCTAAGGTCCACGGTCTATGGCTTCTCCGTAATGATAGCACAGGATGAAAGAATATAGCTGATAACGACCGCATTAATGGCCTCTTACAGACTTGAGAAAAAAAAATACATATTTTGCCAACCAAAGCTAAAAGCAATAGTACACTCGCAGTGTCAAGATATAGTCAGAGAAAAAGAAAATGCACAAAAAGATGCTGTGATGGTCGAAGCAGAGCAAGAACGAGGCAGACTATGACCAAAGAGGAGAGAAAAAAATCTAGAAAAAATCTGAAAGAATCCTTACATAACATCATTGGATAGCTCTTTTTGAATTAATCTTCCTGCTTATGCAAAGCAACTCTGGGCCAGTATTTGAGATTTGGCTTATGATGTAAACTAGCTTAGATCTTTATGCCATGCCATATATATTCCAGTGACCCACTTTTACAATTCAAATTATTAAAAGTGATTTAAGAACACTGTTTACCTGTTTTCCTTAAGCTACTGGTGGATTAGAAGAAAAAAGGGGTAGTGAGTATATACACTATACAAGTGAGGAAATTATAGGTGACAATACATGCTCAAAAATGCAAATAAACTGAAATTATATGCAAAATTTGGTAAACATGCAAAGTAATTAGGACCAGACTGTGCCCTGAGCCTCTGTGGCCCAGGATTATCCACAGGGCTTCAATTAATGTGTCTAGCAAGCATTTAAGCAGCCCCCAGGACTGTGTTTAGTGAGGCTAATGGTCAGACATAAAGAAACAATTTCACTGTCCATCAGAAGGTCCTATAGAATGACCATTATTTCTTTACAGTAAAGACGCTTTCCAGTGACCGGTGACATTAAGTAGCTTGCACAAAAGAAGAGAACAAAACCGAGCACATCTGAGAGACAGAAAAAAAAACAAAAAACCTTCTTGCTGAAGGCCACTTTCTGTCCACAACGTCCAATTACTACACACCTCCACTTCTCCCCTTTACCCATTTACCACAAAGACTAGTTCTTTGGCTGTGAATGCACCTTCAACCTCAGCAAGCCTGAAGTCTCATCTCTATGACAACTGAAACAGTACCTGCAACGGATGAGAAGCTGGAACTTGACACTAAAAGGGAAGCTGGAAAAGAAGGAAGATGGGTGTCACAGAAAACTACAAACTGAATGTTTAAGAAAGTCTTGGATGCTGCTCTCTAGACAAAAAATATACTTTATTTATTATATAATCCTGTTCTCAAATACCAAAAATGAAGCCAGTTCCAGTTCATGTGTTAGTAATTTACATATCCATTGAATGAGATACATAAAAGCATATTGATATACAGTGCTCTTACCACAAATGGCTGTGTTCTATTCCTGCATTTGCTTTAGAGACATGAGTTTATATTGCAGCCCCTTTCATCCATACAAGCAAACCACCTGCACAGTTTCTCCTTTAATCCATTAACACAGTTGTTTTTCTTAGATGCATAAAGGAACACAGGTGCATTACAGAATTAATGCATTTAGTGAGAAATTTCTATCTGCTTTTTTCATTTTATGTCCTTATGAGGTCTGCAATGAGAGAGGTTTTAAATGGCAAGACTTTGTTAAAAAAACTCCAGCACTTGCATGGGTCATATTGCCAGAGCTGATGATCATTTCAACCACAAAAATAAGAATAGGATAATTGGGGTAAAATTGCAAAGTTAACAGAATTAAAAAGTTACATTTGCCCACAATGGGGTTTTATTGTATATCTGCACCTATATGATTCAATTGATAAAGCAGGAAGCATGAGTAATCCATATGTATCTTTGAATGCAGCAGGAGCCTCCAATACATCACAGGTGCCTCTGTAATCTAATTGGCACCAATTCCAGCTCCACTTCTATCCATGGACTGCTCTGTTATCCCAGAGTGGAGGAAGTGCACACTCAGCAGAGTCGAGGAGATGCTAAATATCTGTATTAAATTAACTCTGCCTGGTTTGCTGCTGTGTGTGGGCAAGTAAATGGCGCGTGGAATCCCTACTTTGTGCATAAATGAAGGACAGTTGGCGGCCCAAAACAAAGGGACGGCATTTATCAGTAAACCTTCAAACACAATCTCAAAGAGCTATTATTTGCATATGTGAACATCAGGGGGCTCTATACGCAACTTACTAAATGTCAAGTCAGCACTTTAACAGACTCTTTTCTCCCCTGAAGGACTGTCTGCACTCTTTTCTCATCAGTCCACCTGCACACTGACAGACCTGGGAATGGCACATGAGGAAGAAACAAATACATTAAAAGTTTAGTGACAGTAAAAGTCAGGTCGTCAATGTTATACTAAATTGTTAATTTTTAATTTATACATTTTTAATTATAATAGAATTGTTCAATGCACCTATGGCAATCACCGGGTAATGCTAAAGTATAGAGTTCATCCACAAAAATCATCTTCCTCAATAAAGGAAAAAATGTTGACAGTGCATATTAATAAGGACAATAATAGTCATGTAATATTAGGTCAATGCAACACTAACTAACTTTTTAAGATTTGCATCCACTCTTTGAGCAGCTACACATTTTAACAAGTATGTGTACAAAAGAGGGGCTAATCTCTTTTTTTCATTCCCTGGAGCCATCAAAATGACTTCAAGGCTAAATATTTTTTATTTGCAATTGCCGCTATGAGCTTGAAAATGCAACGTTACAGAGGAACTATCGTCCTGTTAGTCGATTTCATTCTGCAACACAACACTGGCCTTAATCATTCCCTCTGTGGCCAATTCCTCATCCAATCACAAGCCCTAAGCAGCCGATGTGGCCAGGAGAGCAACATCACTGACTCATACACCCACTGTTTGAGGTTGGATGTGGGACTGTGGAGGTGGATGGCCTCTAGGCACTTTTTGTTCAGTTTTGTTCTAATGCTGCTCGATATTGCCCGAAGGAAGCTAAAGACTTTCTGGTTAGGATTCAATAAGTCTTTGGAGAATTTGTTGTTTATACAAAACTTATGTAGAAAGGGCTATTTCAGAATCAAAGTTCAATTGTACTGTACGCTATATACCGAGATATATTTTTATATCAATATAAAATGGTAATTCATCACAAACAGAGTCATGATTGGAACATCATTATAAAAACATACCGTTAAGCTATTATTTTGATTGTGATATAAATATGTACAATGACGGAAATCACTTCTGACATTACTGATGAATGTATCTGCATGACACCTACTAACTGAATTAAATGAGCCGCAGTAATTTCGCCTTCTTTTTTCTGAGACACAACTCGCGACAACTTACATACAAAAGTCTAATAAAAACACAGCAAAGCCTTAGTGTGAGACTAAAAGCTAATGACCCTGAGCTATACATTTGCAAAGGAGCACAAAAATCAATGAACCATTTACTGTATGGAGGGAAATGCTGTTGAGGTTCTAATCGCTCTTTCACACCACTGTGTTTGCAAGGTTTAAAACAGAAAGACAAGGAGCGAGTTAGCTTTAACACGAGGTCTCAAAGTCAAATCGACTTAGGGCCAGATCTAGTACTGTCATGTCACAGGAAGGTCACATAAAGGCTCAAGTAACAACTACAACAATGTTAAAGTTTAACATTAGCTCTGAGTATGTTACTCTTTATATACATGCATTTATTTATGTTTGGTACAGACTTAAACCATAAACAGATGTCAAAACTTCGACTCCACAATCCACCTTCACCCCAGCTCCTGCATATAAACATACAAGTATTTGAAAATCAGATGCAACGGTGCCAACATATAATATATTATAATAATATCTGCATAGTTTGCATGGTGTTAATATTTTGTGCCTTTCTTTCTCTCTTTCTTTCTTTCTCATTCTTGTGCTCATATCAACGTATGAGCTGACCCTTGGTCCTGTCTCTGATTAGTGTGAATAAAACTGACTTATGTTTCCACCAAGAGGATTGTGTGGTAATTGGGTTCGAGCTGTGATGACTGGAGTTAATGATATTGAATGCCAGTGCTTGCTAAATGAGCTCATGGAGCAGCTGGGGGTTTATTACAGGATTAAAAGTTTCAGTGAAAAGGTTCAGTAAGACTTCATGATTAAACTCGAGTTAAACTGGTATGAATGTTATAGTAAGTAATCTCTGGTACTATCAAAGTCCTAATGATTGAGAAACCGATTCAAGGTAATGACTTAATACTTCTGAAAATATATACATGTATAAAAAAATCAAAAGTCAGTGGGAAAGAAATGAACTTTAATAATAACTGCAAGTCTTCACAGTAAACACTAAAGAAGCACAACCACAACCTCACAGTGTCGGCTTAGCTCATCACTATAACCGGGACTCATTTATTTAAGTGAAGGCAGCAGCCAGAGGAAATGAAACGTGGCAGACCAGTGAAGTGACTTATCAACCAAAAAAATGACCGAACAAAAAAAAAAGACTGGCATCACACTCAATGCTATTTCCCAGTGCAGTTCTCAGTCAGCCTTTTTTTAAAAACTGAGTGTGAATTCAAAATGCACTTTGAAGATATATGAGACTGCTTCCTTTCTCAAGTAATCCAAAGCTATAGCATTTTCTGGCCTGGGTCATTCAGCCTGGGCGACCAAATAGTGTAATTCCTCATGCTGGGAAGTCACATTATACCACGCGGTTGTTTTAAAACATCAAATATTGTGTCAAGAATGAAGAAGACACACACACAGTGAAAGAAGACACTGCTATTCATTTTAAACCTGACAACTCAGCCTTGTGGATGTCCCTGCTATCTCCAAAGTCATTTTTTAAATATAAAATTCCACTCGATTTTCACGCTTTTTCCGGTTCCCTGCAGACGTGTTATATGTCTAGAGAATTACTGCTAAAGGCTGGGGGTCAATACAATACTTCTTGTATGATTTGTGAGAGTTGTCGCAGGCAAAGGCTAGGCATAAAACGCTGGGTACGGCGGGGTCTCTGTAGACATCATTATATTGATCTACGCTCTATACCTGTGTCATCTTAATGATCAACGACGACACAAAGACAAAGACTATTGGCCCAATCAAGGCTAAACAAAGACACTGACCAACCACAGAGTGAGTGAGTTGTCTTCCAACACTCGTGCCTATTCATAATTCGACTGCTACCATTCATCATCTATCCTAATGCAAGCCTGACAATCTGAGTGATTTATTCAGTCTCCACCATGAAGTAGATATTACGCTGGACAGAACAAGCCTGAGGGATCTTTCACAACAGAACAGATTTACATCCATCCACCGGTGTGTGTATTCGTTGGCTCACTGGCTCTATTCGTCAGCAGAAACATGGGTTGGTGCTGACACAGGGGATAACAAGTTAGACGGAACCGTGGGCCACTACAGGATCAATACTGTAAGAGATTAATCAACACAACCTTAGGGCCCTCAAGCCTAATGATTGGGTTAAGTGGTAATAGTGTTAATTATGACCACATTGCTGAACACACTGTAGCGAGACAAAACAGTAAAGATCTGGATATATTTAAGTCATGATGCAACCATTTCCTCCATGTAACTGTACTTTCACTTGGACTAGACTTAACCTCTCCAGGAATCAGATGCTACACAGTTGCTACTCAAGTTGTCAGAATAGTAAGAAGTATTACTTAAATGTAAAATGGGGTAATTTGTTACCTTAAGTATAGTACAAGTGGTAATCCAGGCATTAAGAAAAAAGAAAGTCAGGGACACCAGCTTGTTAGTCTACAATGGTTTATCATCAACCAATAACACTAAAGGGACAAAACAGACCATTGACCAAACAATGTGGTGTTGCCATGGGATTGAACAGTTAAAAGGTCAAGCTGAATCTTTCACACTTTTAATTTTGCAGTCTAACTCACCCCTGCAGCTCCTTGACAGACATGGAGATCTTCAGGTTGTGTCCCAGAACATGGAGAGCAGTGAGGATGTCCGCCCACTGGACCATCTCCCCCAGTGGGCCTCCCTTCAACACTTTAGGGCTGAAAACATCTCCAGACTCCTCGGTCAGAAAACCCACATGCACCAGGACCTGGGACAAAAAAAAAATTAAAAAAATACAAAAAACACAAATGAATACAATGCATTTTGCTTCCATTACTAAGCTTTATTTAGGCAGATTTTAAAGTTTTTAGGAACAATAGTCCAAACTCATGAAACAATAGTAAAGGTAATGGCCTATTATCAAAGATCAGCAAAGAAGTGAAGAAATAATTTAATGAAGTATTTACTATAAGTAATACAATTTTTGAAAAAAAAAAAAAAAAAAAATCAAATAATTAAATTGCACTGTTCATTCCAGTAATCTAATATAAACATATTTGCATTATCTTATTTACACATGTTTGCATATATTTATATAAAGTTAAGCCCCTTGAAAGTAAAGCCTCTGTCGTTCAAACTGTTTTAATGACTTTGAAGAATTTCAGACTCTAAAAGGAAATTATGGATAAGTAATTCTCTGAAATCCTCTCTGAATTATCCCCTCATGCTCCAATGGAAATGTGCACATAGAAATCCTTCATTAAAGGCTTTACTGTAAAATTCATTATATAGGAAGTCTGCAAAAGGCACAGGTGCCATGTTCAAAGAGTGGATCAAGGAATTGGCTGTAGAAGGAAATGACAGGGATTTGACCCAGAATTTCAGTTTGACCTCACTATCTCCAACAGCACACACACAGCACAGCCAGAAATAAAAATGACACAAGACAATAATTATTCTCTCTTGTGTGGTGTAGGGTTTGTGTCTTTGTCAGATCTATTTGCAGAAAGCTCCAACTGTTTTATTTATATGGATATTTCATAAACAGTAGCTCCTTCTCGAATCCTTTAGTATAGATTGAATGCTTTGCTCTATTCCTGTGTTTATGCACAGAATGCAATCACAAAGCATAAAAAACGGACTATATCTTCTCTTCTGTAACTCTTGTCCACCTTGCATCTGCATAATTAGAGCAACCCACTGAGAGTTGAGCCACAAGTGACTTTTCATAGTGGATTAGACACAGCAATGTCCGAGTGCCACTCTGTTGAGTAATCCTGATTAGTTAACCCAGCATGAACACTTCCTGCTGCTTTTGCCTCCAAACAGAGCCAGAAATGTTTACCGTATACCATCCATAATGAGCTTAAGATCAACTTGTAGAAGTTTACCGAGAAAGTTTGAATTTTCATGGCTCATTGGGGTTTTTTTGCCCTATGTGATGATATGCAGCAGATTGTGAAGTGTGTCTATGGGCAAATGTGTATTATGAAGAGATACTCATTAAGTGACAAGTACGTCATCTCAGGGTTCTGATAATGATTAGACTTTGACACTGTTAAATTCCTTGTTTAGCTGCAGTAAAGAATGATTCCACTGATGCTTCCATTAACCTCTACAATGTGTGTAAAACCTGCACAGTGGTGCATACACAGTGCCAAGTTTTAGTGAGGTTTCAGCTGGTGTGAAATATCCCCTGATTTAATAAGCCTGCTCTATTAACGTCTGCTTCATAAAAAAAGATAAATGAAATTTAATTACAGTTTGGGTGGCAGATGGCACAAGTGAAAATCCATGAAGCTAACACCATTCACTTTTCTGGCTTGGTCTTGCTTTATCACACAAACATGTGCAAAGCCGGCAGAAGGAGTTGAATTTCAGAACCTAGTGGGGGCATAGCAACAGAGCTAAATAAATATGTAAAGAACCAGAAGCCAACTTCCAAAATCAGTTTCCTCATATAATATGTCTCTGCAATAACACAAAGGTAAAGATACTTTGCCCACAACTGCTGCCTTTGATCTGATCTGAGAGCAGCTGCTAGGAGACTTGAGTTTTCCACTAAATGGCTAAATCTATCTCTATTTGCAAGTGCTAATGTCTCCATATGGGGAAAGATTAGGAATTACTTTAGAGAAACCTATCAGAGAAACATTGGAAAAGTAACCTTTATATCAGAGCGTGGAAATCAATAGCTTAAACAAGGAGAAGCAAGTGTGGGTGGTTTTTATCGCCAACACAGTGCTGCCTATTTACACAAGTGCTCACTTGAAAATGAAGATGAACGCATAGAGAAGCCACACAATTGGGACAAACAGGGAGTGTCTGAAACTAGATCTGTAGTTTCTCATTTTTGATCACACACAGTAGACTGCAAAGCTTTATTCAGTTGACTTCTAGCACTCCCAGATGCAGTATGCATGAGTGTGGTGTGCACTGGGGATTTTAGATTGTGCTTGTTTGAATGCAATTGCTTCATGCTGGCATACTGAACTGTGCGTGAATGTTTGTGTGCTCAGAGTAAATGCCTGCTCATTTGCCTAGAGCTTGGTGATTTTTGCAAAGATCCAACTCTTCTGTTGTTACTGTCCTATGGGACAGGAACACAGACACACCTGCCAAAACCAGAGAGTCAGCCCGAAAGGCACAGGAGCACTGCACTCTCATTCAAATCCAACCCAGCCACTGAGAAATTATGCATCATATTACAAAGTAGCAGAGGCTTCAGTGGCACAGAGTTGCATTGATATGATTAAGCTAACCTATGTATATAGTTAATTTCCAAAGTTCATCATTGTTCTTGACACTTTGTCAGACACCAACATTTACATGCAAAGCTTGGTCAAGTGCCTTTTGCAGTGTGTCAATGTGTAGAAGTGGAACACGTTTTCTCTTTAAGTGCACTGCTCCTCCACTTTCCCCTAAACGACAGAAGAATGCTAATTCTAAAGTATCAGTAATCACTGGACTTTGTTTAATGCAAATATTCACTTGTGTGTGACCCCCATTGGCCCATGTGCCATGGCTGCTGTGAAGGTCACAGCTGTCCAATGGAAGGCCATGGGTGACAACACAAGCTGGCACTGCCAACCATCCAGAACTCCACCCTTAATTTCACCTTCTTCTTCATCCTTATTTTCATGTTTTACAAACTACTCTCCTAACTTTCATTCTCCTCTCGTCCTCTCTTCTTAACACTTGTGTCATCTTCTTCCAACCTGTTTCATCTTTCAGCCACACTTTTTCTCATTTGCCCTACTCACATCACCTTCCCTTTCCCATTAGTCCTCCACATTGTCTGCACTTCATCAGTTAGAGGTCAATTATCTCTCAAAGGGAAGACACACGGGAGAAAGAGGAGTTACCAGTCTGGCATATGCAAACACACTAAAAGTAGACATTCAAAGGACACCACATGGATAAGGCAGTATTTGCACATCAGCTATTCTACCGTCTTTTCTATTATCTTCATTATATTATAAATGTCTTTGATGTCTACAAAAAAGTGCACGGCAATTTGTTATACACAGTGTGTTTCATCATGTCGGCTGTAAGGGCTGAATGGTTGACCTGGGCTGTTGATTAAGTTTGATAACTGCAGAGGGAAAAAAAACACTGCTTTGAAAGTTTAATGCGGCAAAAGATTAATTGCAGCCTGTTTGGACACTACAAATGGGAAAGATGTAGATTAGTCACAAAATAAAAGAGATCCAAAGAATACTTAAGGCAAGTTTATACTTAAACTGAGCATAATTAGGGGGAATTATCATATTATCAGCAGGAAGAGCAATCCAACTCCATCAAAGAGAAATGTTTGATATATATAGAATAAGAATAGAAATCTTTCTGCCCCAAAACAAAATAACACCAAGGTATTAAGGCATTTCCCAATAGGCAAGGGACAAGTAAGGACAGAGAATGGCAGGACATTTGACAGTGGTTAGAGAAAAAAGCCATTCACTACGTTTCCCTCTTATTTTTTTTTCTTTTTTAATTTACTGCTACCAAGGTTGCTATTGCTGTTTTTCCAGATCAGAGTTAATTAATAAAAAAGTACAAACAACATATTTCAATTCTACAAAAAGATATCATCAAAAATGCAAGGCTCGAACAATAATTGGCTTTTACTGCAATCGTCGTATTAGAGGTCACACACATACACACTCATAACTGAAGTGTACAGACACATCTCACAGTACTTCCATTTGTAATTATTGTGATAAACAGCTTTTGACAGCCAAGGCCATACAAGCAGCAGGACATCTGTTGAGGAGATAGCGGTGGCACATTGTACGGCGCTTCAAGCAGCCACAGAGCCACGATAGAGGATAACAAATCCCCTCCATGCACTAAGAGAAAGAAGAACATCCATCACTGAGACATGGGACTATTTCCACTCTTGTTAACTTAGTTTAGAGACCGACGGGGGGAGAGGAGCACGCTGCAGACAAAGGATGTGCCTGCGTAAAGATTAAAATGAATATGCTGACCCTTGTACCCAATCAACAGGTAAAAGCAAAAAAATAAATAAGTAAAAGACAGACTTTCACAGTTTGCATTTCTTGTTCTTGGACAGAGTGTTAAAAGACTCTACTACTAAATACTTGAAGTACTGGGTTTGGAGAGTTTTCTGAGGAGCAAATAGTAAGATTCTATATTACAATACAAAAATATACACTGTTTGTATACTGTATGCGATCAATCATTACTACTAACAAAAGATTAATGAATCCACGAGCAGCAATATCTTTGTCCTTTAATATGATTCTAAGGTAGCACTTTCACATTTAACGATGTCGCCTGCAGAGAGAGTTTGACACAAATGGCCAACAAAAAAATACTAGCAATGTGGAAAAAGGTTATGTGCTCAAGAAAGTTTTCACAGCTCACAAAGTTTTAATCACATGTTTTCATTGACATTTTGAAATGCACCCTTTTAAATTAGCACCGCTCTGTTTCCAAAGGAAGCAGGCCAGTGTTTTCTCCAGATCACCCTCGTTTTTATTCCATTTTTAACGCTATCTTTCTCTACTCACTTCTGTTTTTCCTCTTGTTACTCTCCTTCTGGAAGTCTCACAGCTTCATCATAAGCACAATCATTAATCATCATCATTTCCTGGCCTCAATTTTTTATCTCCCTCATTTATCGTTAATCTATATCTCTGGGCACAGAATCTTCTTGTCAGCCTATCTTTAATGCCAGCCAATGTGACGTTCAGTTTACAGCATGATACTAAAAGCTTGATTCGACTTTTAATTCAGCGATGAATATAAATTTGAACATATGCATAGACACAGCTTCACGGCAATTACAGAAGCAGAGAGCGGTGACGGTGACAGCCTATCATTAAGCCCTCCATCATTTTACCTCATTCAGACTCAAGAACGACTCTCTGCTGCCTTAAAGCCCTGTTTTACTTTAAGTTGAGAATTTGCATAACCCAGCTACCTTATAGTTTCCATGCCTGCATCTTTCACCGTGTGACATTCAGAGCCACCATGAATAATGTATGCTCCCACGTCCACGCTTTTCCTCTGGTGAACTTCATCAGTTTTTTTTTTTTTATTTTATTTAAAGTGTCTGTATGTTAATGCCCTACCTTCTTCTGGTCCCTCCACCTTTGCTCCAGCTTAGCCTCCAGACGGTTTGCAGCTGTGGCCCACTGCTGTGAGAGACGACGGATTCTACGTTTCATGAAACTGAGTGATTCTTTCCCCGTTCCCACCTGGTCCAGCAGTACGGAGAGGTCAGTCCGAAAAGCAGCCTGGAAATGTTCGAGTACAGGGAAATGAGAATAACAAATAGCACAAGATGAACAGAATTGGCACAAGATGAACTGATGCAATCTTCAGGACATATTTTTCATAATACAACTGTCTGACAAACACGAGTACATTTTCTAAATAACAGGCCATTTTCCAGAGTGATGCAACATTTTTCTTGTCAGTGCAAACCATTTAGAGAATAGCTTCATAAAAAAACGGCACATTTAAAGAATTCTATTTGCCTTTCTCTGTTTTCCTATTTGAGGCTGTCATTTTTCTTTTCTGAAAAAAGTAATGCCAAGAAAGAAAACTAACACCTTTGAGCTGTGCATTTTTCAAAGGCAATAAACAATAAGAATCTTTTCTCCCCACACAGCCTTGGTAAACAGCAGGGGGTGAATAGTTAGATCAAAAAAGTATACATAATGCACACAGAGAAGTTTGGAAACTACTTTGAACTTATAACATTCCTTCCACTGGAAAGATTTTTAGCAATAACTGTTGCACCCTGTTTTTTTTCCAATACCAACTGTAGCCTTTTTGTTATATAAATTCAACTATATTTGTGTTTACCAGCTCCACCTTGATGTGCTTCACCTGTGTCTCACTGTCTTCTCTCCCAAAGTGTATTTAGTCAGCCTTCCCTTCTTCCTGTGCCAGGTCGTATTGTTCAGCAGCTTTCCAGCCTTTGTGTCCAATTGTTTGCAGCCTTTGTATGTCTTTGCTTCATGTTTTTTGGACCTTGTCTCTGCCTTCCTCTTTTGGTTTGTTTGCTCGGATTTTTCGGCTTGTGTATGGATCCCTGTCTGCTTTAAAAGGTTATTGGAGTTTATGTAGTTTGCTTTTGAGTCCCTGCCTCTTCAGTCTTGCCGTATGACTTTTTTGCTTTACAGATTAAAAACGTTTAAACAAAAAACAATTAACAAAAGGCAACTTCAAAACGCACAATCAATCTATCATGTGCTTGGTGAAATACCAGATCAACTCTAATAGATTAAGAGTAATTATAGGTGTAATTACGATGTGGATTCTCTGACCCTCTAGTTACACTCTCAGAGGATTATGAATCGCCTCGGGCAGGGCAACACTAATCGCTTGTTAATTTGGAAATCTGTTTTATTGCCATGGTTTTTTCCAAATGGCATTGTCAGTAAAAGTGGAAACAACTGCCGTTAGCTGGTGTATGTAGAAGAGAATGTAATGTAATAATGTAGGTTATACTATTTCCTCTTGTACTGTACGAGGAAATGAGGATGACTCCCAATGTAAACATAAAGCAGTGGCAAGGACATACATTTATCAGAGGAGTCATTTTGTTTAAAGGTGGGGATAATGTGGTGTATTACATTTACACCATACAAAGTAACCCTTTTGTCATTTTCACAGCAATACGTAAAAATTACATAAAAAATAGGCAAACTATTAAAATTCAGTGTTCAACCTGTTCATTTCTGTCTTGGAGTATATAGAACACATACTTCCTTACTGACCTGCCTCTTGGGGGCTTTTATCTGGTGAGTAAACTGAGTCGGGGGGCTGCTGTGGTTCCTCCAGCTCAGCGGGGGGCAGAACCACTCCACCTCACTGAGGTAAATGAGGAAGGAGCAGTCCGAGCCATCCACACCATAAAAGGCATAGCAGGGGTCAGATGTCCAACGCGCACGCATCCACTGGGTTTACAGAGAGAGCAAATACATTTAGATCAAGATAAACTGTCCAGAATTATAAAAAAAAATAGATTGAGACTCACATCAACTTTACCGGGACACTCTGGATAGCGCGGGTCTCTGGGAACTTCACACTGACTTGACGTCCCTTCTCTTGCTGCTGAAATTAGATTAAAACTTAATTAATAAACTACATAAAGGTCAAAGGTACTGACTTTTTGACTAAACAGGCTTTATTAGTCTATAGGTTCAAAAGGGTTTGTTCATTTAAGTCATTTGGCCTAATGCGAATAGACAGCATTATCTCTGAGATTATTAAGCAGCATATGTGTTAAAGCGTCTTTGCATTTACGATTCTACACCTTTAGAATCACAATTCAATTCATTCACATAATGATTGTACATGTGCTGACCCCTGCACTCAACAGGAGACAGTATAACTCACATTGATGGACTTTCACCTCGCAGCTTGGGACATTTTATAGCAATACACTTTCTCATGTAACATCATCTTTTGTGCCATGTGTGCAGCGGCTGTCCATAAATCGTGGCTATTACGACAGTATCTGCTCCACCGCCGTGTGCACTGTTCACTAGACCTGACAATGCAGCGGTCTGTTTTCAGCCCCTGTCAACTATCATGGGGTTACACTAGCAAGTCCTGCTCAGTAAGCCTGCACTGGCTGCATTAATTGCTCCACTGGCTTAGTTAACTGCCTCTCTGCTACCGCCGTGACTGAAAAACTGTGAGGAAGTGACAGAGCGAAAAAAGACAGTCAGAATCATTTCATCCGATAACAGGAATGATCCAGCCTCAGTGTGCAATTGTTTTTCTGTCGTTCAAAGCATTGCCTCACTCCCTTCGTTCTATTCTCTCTCCAGACCAACAAATTTGCCTGCTCTCTAGATTCTGTCTGTTTCCATTTGCCTAATGAAAAAGAGACATTCTCCACATAAGTCTTCCCTGGGGCTTTTCTCTATCGACTGAAAACACTAGCACTCACAAACAGAGTGCCTACAAATATGATTACAATTACAGCCACAGTCGGAACAATGGTAACGTGGTCAACAAACAAGATATAAACTCGACTCCTACCTCTGCAGCAAGGAATATAAAAGCGAGTGGTGCTAAAGGGAAAGATACATTCACTTTCTGGTTCTCAGTCCTTTTTTTCCTTGTTCCCTAACACATGCGTGACCAAAAATAAATAAAGTGCCACTGAGCTATATGATAATACCATCTGCCAGCAGCGCTTCAATTCATCTGTGATTAGAAAAAGCAATAAGCCGCACTTCCATTGTGCCATTGTTGTGAAAAAAGCGACAATAAAAACATGTAATGCTCATTTGTTCTCATGGAAAGAGACATCAATCACCCTGAAGAGTAGAAATAAGAGCATGTAAGTACATTATGTTTTTACAATGCTTATTTTACCTGTCACAAAGGTAATAGTGTGATTTAAAGTTTTAATGTGTATTGACTTTAGATAATAAAGCATGTTTGGATTAAGGCAATAAAACAAACATTGAACATAGCACAGTGACCACATCAGCTCTTTCCAATTGGCGTCATATTTCACATTCAGATAAAAAAACATAATTTTCTGTCCTTTACCTCACCTCTCCCTCACAGAAAGCTAAAGTAAGTAAGTCTGGGAGAACATTTTTCAATTAACAGCTTCAATTCCTTTTTTATGTTTTAATGTTATTGCTGTCACAAATGATTTTGTCAATGGGGAAAACAGCCATTTAAACAAGATTGCGTGTCAGCCTATCTCTTTCTCTCTGTGGATGTGTGTCCAGATCTGTTTTGTATTCTCTTCAATAACATCAGCAGTTAAAGCTCAACCACAACACAAGCTGACAGCTGTGCACAAGTCCAGCTGCGTCCAACATTTAAAGAAGAGTTTTGCTTCATTGTCAACCATCACATTTCTTAAAGTAGAAAAGCTCGAACCCAATCAACTCTCCATCTTAATGTGGGCTTTGCTTGCCGTTTTTTCCTGCGTTGCCAAAGTAACAAAATAAAGTGTGTTAACTTTACCTGTGACTGGACATGATGTTACGGCTGAGTGGTGTACATTGTCTTTAAGCGGATTATTGCACAAAGATGGGTTGCACTGTACCTCTTCCTTGTACTATGCTGTTCTGCAGAATCTGCTCCACCCTGTTGGCCATGTTGGACACATTTTGGGCTATAGCTTGGATTCTCTCCACCAGACCGGCTGGTTGAAACCTGTAAAATGAAGAGTGCACAAATCAATACATGAGACGGTGGAGATTACTCTCAAAAGAGATACAGCAGACCAAAAGTATAACCTCTTTCCCTTTTCAGTCTTCACCGTATTTGCCATTTAATTATTGTTTAAATTGAACTTTTTTTCTCCATATTCTTGTACCTTCTTCTCAACAACTGCGTAAGTGTTAGTAAGAGATGCAAATTGGTAGACACTTGGTTGGAGCGTGAAATAGAAAAGGACCTGCGCTGTTAATACCACTTCCGTAGAGTGAGAGACTTTCCATTCACATTGTATATGTCTATGCATCTGCCAGTGCGTGATTCTGGCTGAATATATTTCCAACACGTCTCGCTGCATGGGTGCACATGGGCCAATACTGCATATGCACACATACACATTTGAATAACTTCATTTTGGGTTGCGTATATGAATTTGTGCAATGAGTGTTGTCTCCATCCCTAATCGGCAGATGGTATAACCTCAGGAAAGTTCAACTACTGCATAATAACACATCAGTAATGTCCAACCGAGCCTGCAGTTCCACCTCAATTTGCCTTTTGCCTTGAGCCGTGAGTGAGCACCGCACGAGAAAGACCCTTAAGAACCTAAATGAGTACAATAAACATGTTTACATCCAATTCACGTTTTAGACTCTATAAAACATTTTGCCTTTAGTGTGCCTTTAGTTACTTAATTAAGTATCTACACACAAATCAAAGGTACTGACTTTTTGACTAAACAAGCTACATTAGTCTCTAGGTTCAAAAGGGTTTGTTCTTTTAAGTCATTTAGCCTAATGTGAATAGACAGCATTATCTCTGAGATCATTAAGCAGCATATGCCGCGTGTTAAAGCGTCTTTACATTTATGATTTTATACCTTTTAAATTACAATTTAATTCATTCACATAATGAGTGTACATGTGCTGACCCCTGCACTCAACAGGAGACAGTATAACTCTTTTCCTCGCAGCTTGGGACATTTTATAGCAATACACATTCTCATTTCTCATGTAGCATCATCTTTTGTGCCATGCGTGCAGTGGCTGTCCACGGTGTTTGTCCTTTTGATGCAAGCTGTTGACCTATTTATTAAGCCATCCTCAGTATATTCATAATTTCACCATCCATCACGAATGGGACACACACAGACATAAACTATCCTCAATCATTTTCTACACCATATTACTGCAATGCATTACAGGACTGATCCGAGCAGAACAGTGCCAGTGCCCTCCTGTGAACAAAGCCAACTGTAATGAGAACACATTAAGATGTTCCATTGACCAGAAGCAGATGTGTAGAGCTTAAAACACAAAAAAAACAATTTGAGACTGAGAGAACGTGTCAGGGAAAGTACATTTGTGGCTTTACAAGTGTAAACAAAGACACAGGCAGCCATCAAAGTCTCAGACTGTCGCCACACGCCATTTACAGCTTTCTAAGTGTCACTTGTAAACATCGCTAAGTGTGTTTGCCTCATCCTTATTATGCTCTCAACAACAAAAGAACTCTCTTCTGGGTATATTTTAGGAATAACACTTCTTCAAAACTGCTTTTTCTATTGTAATACAAAGTTATGTGCTGTTATGACTCTTAGGGTGCAGTGCATTAAAGTATTCATCACTGTTATTAAGTGTTCCTAATGGCGTTCATCTCATTTCCCATAAGCCACCTGCATTCTCTATAAAAGCATACAGCAGAACTAATTTTTATTTTAACAGCAAGCGTGTTAATGAAAGTTATTATTCAATGTTGTCTTTTAATGTGAGTCATTAAATTAGGCTGTAAAATGATATTAGAACATTAATGGATTACTGACTGCAGGGATGCTCAAATCGTTGCTGATATCTGCTCCAATGTGTCCCCAGAGATATTCAGAAGAAGGTCACGCTCAGAAGGAGAGTCTCGATCAGTTAAAAGAACCAGGAAATAAGATGTAACAAGAAAATGAGAAAAATGCAAAAATGTTTTTCAGGGAAATGGAGAAAAGGAGATGTATTCCAACAGACAGCATGTAGCAGAGGGAATGTCGGTTAGAGAAAAGGGAAGGATAAAATAAAGATGTCCTTGGTGCCTTCCAACAACACAGCAAGAGTGAAACATTAACTGAAGAATATGATCAGAGAATACAAGGATATACATATTTGATGGCCCACTGTGGCGTGCTGCTCACAATGAAAGCTCCACACGTTTGATAATTGCAGACGGGTGGCGCTTCAACAAATCAGACAAACAAAACTTAAATGAAGGAAAGCTGAAAAAAGACAAAACAGGAGGAAATTGCACAGGGAGAAGGACTAAGTGAGACGCAATGAAGAAGGAATAGTAGCTGAGAAGAGGTAGAGGAGCTCTGGAGACATTTAGAGGAAAACAGTGACAATCCTAGTCTCAATACCTTCACTTTTGAAATAAATGTATAATATTTTACAAGAAAGAGCATAATGTAAGTGCTTTTTCATCTGGATGCCACTGCTACTCAAATTTAGTTGGCCATAGTTGTTTTTTTATATGGTTGTTTAGTCCATTAGTGGCTCGCTTGGAAAAATAACCTTACAGCAAGTAGCCATCACTGGTCATTTGTCCATATAGATGAGTCCTGAACTTGACACTTAACAAACTGGGATTTGGTACTCAAAGTATTGCTGACTGTTGTTTTTTTAATATTACACCAACATTGCAGTGTTGTCGGGGATACGGATGTTTATTTTCACACAGATGCGTTTCATCGTCGTTGGAGCCTGTGAATGTGGAGCAACAGAACGAGGAACTGGAGTGTTTGAGTTAGCCGTTCTCCCTGTAGCCAGACAATGCTGATGTTGCCTTCATGGGATCGAGACAGCGGTTACTGTGGGAGGAATAGGTAAAGTCAACCAGAGCGCACATCTTTGGGGAGCGTACGCCTGAGGGAGGTCCCCCCCCATCTCTCCTCTCATCTCAGTGCCTGGTAAAACGCTGGGAATCAACTCAGCATCATTCGTCTCCCTCTCTCGTTTTCTCAGGCTCTTTCCTGTCCTCTTTTCCCACCCTTGCTTTCTCCCTCGTTATTTTCCCTCAGTTTGCCGCTCTAACGAGTGGCTGCCCTATGGGTGAATTGCAGACTGGAGCCTCAGACATCAAGTCCCATTCGCCGCTACATGGGAGTGTGTCAGCACCAATGAAGCTCAGCCCGAGATGAGACTCCTGCCCTGTATGTGTGAGGTGTTTCTGTCAGTGTGTGCCTCACTGGTCTGAATTTGGGACATGTTTTTATAAAGCACGCTTGTCCCATTTGCCCTTCTTCCCCCTGGCAAAAATCCCACTTAACCACATCACTCAAAAACCACTGTATTTGTTATTAATAATTCGATTTTTGCATTCATTACAGTGATGGATACTGGTCTCATGTTGTGACTGTGTGTTTATGTAAATAGATGTGGGGGGCATTTATCCTTCGGGGCTGTGTGCTCAGTATGATGCCCACCCAGAATGGATTTAACAAGTGTTACCTCAAATGAACTTACACAAAGGTACAAACACACACACAATTAGCAACATTCAGCCTTTAAGCAGGCTTTGCCAAAAAAATGAATGAATAAAATAACCCAAACAAACTTTCATCTACCCACTATTGTTTTCTGTGTCAGTTTCCTTTTTATTCATCTTCCTCAATCTCACAAAGTGTTCACTCCAGTTACAATAGCACCTCACTCCATGGTTCCACTCCCACTTTTACTTTAACAATACCAGACTCTAACTGCAGTTGCTATTTTCTTTTGTTGGTTGTTGATTTTTTGGGAATGGACTTTCCAAGAAATTCTACTGATGAGTTTTACCTCTGAGAAGAGTCCGGGGTCGAAATTCTTTCTAATGTTTATCTGTCAATACTCAATCATTCCTTTTATTCTCTTATCATCTTTTTTTGGGTATCAGGAGCCAATCACATCTGCTTTGTCTTTATTTACTCTCATCTTAATTCTTATGTGCAATTTCGAGGCGGAACACCTTACTGATGATGTAGTAATCAATATGTCCCACAGACAGCAACAGTCGAAACAGAAAAAGAGAGAGAGAGAAAAAAAAAGATTGGCCTTAACCATGAATAGTCTTTTTCCCAGTCGTCACTTTAGCAGCATCTCATTTTAAATCGCTTTTTCATGTTAAATTCAAAATAAGACTAATTCTGTTTCAAAACCTCCTATACCTTCCTATCTTTCCGACCGCACTCAGTTCCTCCCCCCCAAACCCTTTTCCTCCCCTTCCCCCCCCCCCCCCCCCGGGGTTCCCCCGGGTTTTCCCCCGGCCCCCCCCCCTCCCCCCCCTTTTTTCCCCCCCCCCCCCCCCCCCCCCCCCCCCCCCCCCCCCCCCCCCCCCCCCCCCGGCCCCCCCCCCCCCCCCCCCCCCCCCCCCCCCCCCCCCCCCCCCCCCCCCCCCCCCCCCCCCCCCCCCCCCCGTAAAAAAAACCCCCCCCCCCCCCCCCCCCCCCCCCCCCCCCCAAAAAAAAAAAAAACCCCCCCCCCCCCCCCCCCCCCCCCCCCCCCCCCAAATTCCCCCCCCCCCCCCCCCCCCCCCCCCCCCCCCCCCCCCCCCCCCCCCCCCCCCCCGGCGGGGGGGCCCCCCCCCCCCCCCCCCCCCCCCCCCCCCCCCCCCCCCCCCCCCCCCCCCCCCCCCCCCCCCCCCCCCCCCCCCCCCCCCCCCCCCCCCCCCCCCCCCCCCCCCCCCCCCCCCCCCCCCCCCCCCCCCCCCCCCCCCCCCCCCCCCCCCCCCCCCCCCCCCCCCCCCCCCCCCCCCCCCCCCCCCCCCCCCCCCCACCCCCCCCTTTTTCCCCCCCCCCCCCCCCCCCCCCCCCCCCCCCCCCCCCCCCCCCCCCCCCCCCCCCCCCCCCCCCCCCCCCCCCCCCCCCCCCCCCCCCCCCCCCCCCCCCCCCCCCCCCCCCCCCCCCCCCCCCCCCCCCCCCCCCCCCCCCCCCCCCCCCCCCCCCCCCCCCCCCCCCCCCCCCCCCCCCCCCCCCCCCCCCCCCCCCCCCCCCCCCCCCCCCCCCCCCCCCCCCCCCCCCCCCCCCCCCCCCCCCCCCCCCCCCCCCCCCCCCCCCCCCCCCCCCCCCCCCCCCCCCCCCCCCCCCCCCCCCCCCCCCCCCCCCCCCCCCCCCCCCCCCCCCCCCCCCCCCCCCCCCCCCCCCCCCCCCCCCCCCCCCCCCCCCCCCCCCCCCCCCCCCCCCCCCCCCCCCCCCCCCCCCCCCCCCCCCCCCCTTTCTCCTTCTCTTCTTTTTTTTTTTTTTTTTTTTTTTTTTTTTTTTCCCCCCCCCCCCCCCCCCCCCCCCCCCTTTTTTATATATTATTTTTTTTTTTTTTTTTTAAAACTTTGCATCGTGGGTGGAGCTGTTGTTGGCGGCAGAGTCACTGACAGGTCCACCTGCTCAGAGCTGGAGCTGTCAGTCAAACTGTGGACTCCACTTGAATGCTGCTGATTGACTGGCCGCTCTAAAAGTCCCGCACAAAGCTAAACCTAGCAGTATAAGTACAATATAACCCCTGTCAAGAGGAGTTTAGCGTTACATAATGAGACACTACTTATCTAGTTGATTGTAAAGATAATAGTAAGTTTCAGTTCCTGTTGCAATTATGCGAGTACTGTCCCAGATCATGACAATAGGCAGAGTTACACTCATTGCGGAGTACTAGACCCCAGTCCTGCAGAGAGACAAACGCTTCCTCCACATTTAAGAGCCCATTACTAGACATTGATTGCAGTTAACACCAACGCCAGGCCGCATTAATCGTCACATCTTTCTACTCTAGTGCCTCGGTGCACATCTGAACCCCAGTGCTTATCCAGGATCATTTAACAAGGTTGGGAGAAGTCAGGGGATTTCTGTCTGAGTGTATCACATCACTGCAGCTGCACTGGAGTTAAGTCTTTAAATGACAGGATGTGGAATAAAGAAAGAATTAGATGGAAAAGACAAATTGGCTGTTTGGGTATGATGTGGGCACAGAAAGCAGCAGTTTAATAAAAGCAGCAGCAGCAAGGTCACACAAGACCTGTCTGTTTGCAGCAGCCATTTTGCCGTAATAGGCAGCAATTTCCACAAGCGACTGTATAAGAGAACAAATTGAAGGAAGATAGGAGTCAAGTCTGTAACAGAGATGAAGGGCATGGTCTGCAGAGAAAATGAAAAGGAGGACTATATTGTTAAATGCAAGTGCTTTTATCGTATGTTAAATCTACTGTATCTGATGCATGAAGTACTTTAATGGCACAGATCAAGTCATGTCCAAGAAACTTTCTCAAACAACTTAATAATAATGTCACCATGTCTCCATCTTTATTTTTTAGGGTAAATAATCACACATCAGTACAGGAGTTGGAGTTATTGCCCTTTTCTTTTTAAGCTGTGTTTTACAGAAGGAGTGGAGTTTGTGTTGGTTTACCTGTTGATTGCGGAGCTGAGCTCATCAAGGCGCCGTGCATCGGTGGTGGAGCTGTTGTCTAGTTTGGATAGGGTGTCCATCCTCTTGAGAATGACCTCCAGCATGTCACTGATCTTCCTGAGCACCCCACGTGACTCCACACCACCCAGCACTGAGAAGAGACAGACACCAAACTCATAAAAACATGACTGCTCAATAGAAAACATACACAGCTTTGCTTCCAGCTGTTGTGCAACCAAACTGTAGTTTTAGTCAGGGACAACTGTCTTGATAATAATATAAATATTTATTTCCCCCAAGGTTAAATGCATGATATACATAACTACTAGCTTCTGTGTCTTTTGGTCGTGTAATAATGCCCTGATAGATATTAATGGTCTCTGCACCATTTCTAAAAAACAAATCTTGAAACTCACAGAATTATTACACATTTAGACTTATTGACTTATTTCTTTTTTGATATGTTTTGATATGAAGATGAAGCTTTAGTTAACAGTACAAGTGAAGAAGTAATTCTCAGACACGGTCAGTGCAGATTGTTGTCACTTCCCCCAAGCAGAATAGAGCTTTTATTCATTAATTTATTTGTTTTGCTCAATCTTATCCTACTGGGGCCTGGAATCTATCACAGCTGATTGGGACGTGAGGCGGGCTACACTCGCCAGTTAATCACAACCCAACCCTTGGAGACATACACAGACACTCACAACATTTATTCACTATGCACAATGCAGATTTGTTATTTAACCCTATACATGCATTTTTTGGACAGTGGGAGGAAGCCCTGGTAACACAGGCATGCAGATCAAACGCACAACGTTTTGCTGTAAAGATAAAAAAAATAATAAGCTTGAGCTGCAATAAATGTTGGTCTTCTTTGTTTGTTAGTATTTTTAGAAGATTGTAGAAAAAATGTAGAAAATACATGAAACTTACTGTAATATTAAACCAAAAAATATTACACAAAGTGTAATGTGTTCTTATGTCGAGTGTCCCTTAACAGTTGAAACACTGAAAGCTTTATCACTGATCATCCAGGAATCATCAGGATAATATTATGGATATTATTCACTAAAATGCATTCTATTACATAATTTTCAGAGTGATTCTATCATTTATCAAGTGAAACATGATGGAAGGTAGTCATTAGAGATAATTAGGCCATGGTCCATTTTTAGACCCCCTTCAGAGTGAACCCTTAGTGATGATACAAACTTCTGGATGACGACGTCCGGCCACTCTGTCAAACCTTGTGTCTGCTGCTTGACAGGCAATTACAGCCAATGGGCTCCGGCGCCTAACAGCTCCGGTGCAAGGTCATTGTCAGCCTCCATCTCCTCCAGCAGCTCAACCAGACCTGAGTTCACACAATTACTGCCACAGCAACAGATGCATTCGTCCGAGACTGACAATGTCATGTCCTTTTTGTTGTGATGGACTGTAATGTTACAGTGTTACTCTGGTGGCAGTCTTTTTTTGTTTTTTATATAATCAGTGATGCATAAAAAAAATAAAGGGTTATGTAGAAAAGTATCTCTGCTTGCGTAGTACAAGTTAATCTAACTGAAATGTTCATTAGTGCAGCAATAGAGCCAAAGCGAAATTATTTAACAAAAGCCTAAAGGTAAAAGCCAATGAACAGACTGTACATGTCCCTATGGTTTTGTGTTTCATGTGATTTCAGGTCATGAGGCTAATTGTGCTATTTGTCCATTATTCAAGACAAATCTCAGTGTCAGAATGTATTCCCAGAAGATGTACTCCCATAGATGCTGCTGGAGCAAATGTTAAGCCTGGCTTTGTAAAGCTTATTGTTGCTACAAAAGCAATGTAAGCCTTTCTGTTAGCTTGTATTAGAATCAAATGACTGTTACAGTAAATTGATAATTTTTTGGTTCAGGCAATAGTGAGTATAGTGTAGCTGATTTTCACTTTTTTAGTTATTATACTTTCTGGTGCATGGATGTTTTGTTACAAAAACTTGTTTAAATGTGGTATTCTTGGTGACTCCTCTGTGGAACATATCACATGGAGGTTTGATTTCTGTTTAGGATCATTTACTGCTTCTGTCCATTAAAGACCAAAATACTTCAGAAATTAATGTTAACTCCTAGCCATGTAATAAAATTACATAACATTTGAGATGTCTTTAATTAAATTTATGCAATGCATAACTTAAATTCTCATCTCAAGGGATCAAAAAGAGTGTGTTTGTCTGAGATAAATCCTCACTTAAGATTCAGTCAGAGTAAAAGCTGTGTGCCAACAAGACCAGAGCTGCTGGCAGGCTCTTCATGCCGTGTTTGGCTTCCCCTGGTATGGGCTGGAATATATCAACTAACAAACACAGACTTGCATGTTTTGTTTTGTCTCCATAAGTGCTTTTTGGACATTACATTGACTAACAATTATTTCGTAGAGCCTTACTCTAACCTCAAAATGACACGCTCTAACCATAACTCTTGCATTACAAAATCTTAACTTTCAAACAGCCCTCAGAGCTCTTCCAATGGATGGACCTACCACAAGTGAACTGAATATTTAGCAACACTGAATATCTCTTGAAGACCAAACTGCATGAAGCATGAACAAAATCCTTGTTAGTGTCTAAATGCACTGTTGAAAACTGGGAGCAAGAACGTTAGATGAGGATTTTATGTGTGACAGACAGAGTGCACACTATAAGCTGCACAGAAACTGGTTTTGATTTCTCCGTGAGCCACAATGTCAGACAATAAGAACGATTAGCATTAGAGACCGAGAATCACACGCACTGTGACTACAGTCCATCAATAACACTCATAATGTACCTCCATATGTGTCTGCAAATGCCAATAAAATACACTCATGAACTAGTCACAGTGTGGCTCTCTGCGTGACTTTGAGCTAATCGAAATGGCAGAGAGGGTCACACAATACAAAACAGCGATGACTTTGCTCCATCAAATCCTTTTATGTCTCAGTTCAAATAGCCACATTTCAAGCCAAGCTGGGTGTAGTATTTGTCTGTGTCAACTGTGCCATCAGAAATGACTTTTCATATCTCAGCACAGCAGGGTGCTGTGGAAGAGGAGTGGCAAGATCAGGGATGTGTGTGCATGCTGTATGTGACTGTAGCATGTATGAAAGCTGTGCGTGCTATGAAATGCAATGAGTTCCTCTACTGTAGATAACCACTCGGCACAAAAGGCATTAAAGGAGTGAGGTAAATGTAATCAAGAGTGTATAATTGTTGCCTTAGGAGCTTTAGAAGTGTGTGTGTGTCTACAGTGGGGTGAAATAGTGGCTTTTCCTTCAGTGTAAATTAAATTAAAATCGTAAATCTGCCATTGTTTCGTGTAGTTTATGGATAATGTAAAGTAAAGTAAGTAAGTAGCAATTCTAAAGGGACTATGTAGTATTACTTTAAAGGAGGGCTGGGTATTTTATCTCATTCAACATTTGATCTATTATTTTAAATTTCCTATAAATCAATCTATAACCATTCATTTATCGTAGTAGAGGTAACTTTAAATGATTATATGACATACACAACACTTCCTAGAGCATCTCGTCAAGGTCTTTGAATGAAAGGCCGGGTATTCTAAGGACAGCACACTGGGTATAGTACTATTTTCTCACACAAGCATACTGTAAATAATACATTTTAAGGTCAATGTTGAAGAAGAGGTACACATAAACAGTTTGAAGCCACCAATCCACTATTTTATATGTGGTGCAGTTCTGTCACTGAGACTTGGTAATGGCATGTATTGCATTGATATATATGAATGTGGTAGGAGACACACAGTGAGTGATTTAAATAAGACCCCCACCATCCACCAACCCACATGAACACATATGAAAGAGCTTGTAATATATTAGGAGCTGCACAACAGGTTGGTGTTTTGATTGGCTTAAGGGCTGTTTGCATATTCATGAGGAGAAAACTATTTGCGGTGTGATGAATACTGACAGGAGAGCCTGCTGGATACGAGTTGACACAGCTAAATTAACTTGAGACCCATGTCATTTTGCCCCAAGAGAGCACACACAAACACACTCTATGAAGAAGACGGAATTACATTAAGGCAAAGCAAACACCAAAAGAAACGTACTCATTCGACATGACTTTTGCACGCAGATGCTAATGTCGGCTGTCGACCAGTCATAATAAACCAAAGGGTTGCATTATTTCATTGACCTTTCATTAATGTGCTGAAGATATTCAAATCCGCAAATTCCTGAGGTCACTGTACTATGCAGCATAATGCCACAAAGAGGCAGCTAAATTCATCAGACTGAATACTTTTCTACTGTGTTTCGGTGTTTTATTCTGTTCCTTAAAAGTCCATTAGCTGATTTATTTCACTGTTACATTTAGTTTGCCAGTTTAATCACTTAACAGCTCATTGTAATAGGAATCAACTGTGAAAAAAATGAGGCCTTAAGTCATGCTCTAGGCTTTATAATTAAGGATTTTAATAGATGAGAATGATCAGCCCACAAATTTTGGATTCTGGCCAATCACTGCTCACTTCGGGTAAAATGGAGCACTCCCATTGGTCAACACTTATAAACAGTGAAGGACTGAGGAAATAAACCAAGGAAATGGGTTATTCCATTGCAAAACATGCCTTATTTGACAGCGAAGCAGCTCAAAAACGGTAAACTCCAAAGCTAAAAGATGCAGGTAAGCTCTAAACTTTGATTTAATGTAATGTACTTCATGGGTAAAAATTGGTTTGGTTTGACTTTTCTTTTTTTTTTTTTAATAAAAGAAGGAGGAAAGGTAAGAGGGCTGAGACAGGGGGAACTGCAGCTTGAATATTTATCTATACTTCTCCTACTTTGTTTTTCTGCATTGTTCTTCCCCCCTTCATCTCCTTGCTGCTACTCCGTCCTATAATTCCTCATCTCCCCGCCTCTCCCAGCCCGGCTCCCTCCCCTCTTCAGCGTCGTAATGGAAGCAATACAATCAACAGTAAAACTCCTCTCACATCCCTCAGTGGGCAGACAGACCGGCGCTTAATGCCCTGCTACCAATCCAAACTCCTGCACACAGCTCTTCTCCACATTTCCACATCCACATTCAATTACAACAAATTACATGCAGTTTAATTATTATGGCGCCGGAGCTCAACTGTTCATTAGCTCAAGAATGGCAGAATGTTGTGCAGGCAGAATCATTTGGATGGGGTTTTTTTCATTGGCTGCATACTGGGAATGGAAGTTTACGGTGGTGGCAGAGTTTAGGCAAATGAAAATGCAGTAAATGAACCATGCAGGAAGTGAAATATCATGCAGGCAATAAAGTAAACACAATGAATACCAATGATCTCAAAGACAATTTAATAAGATGTAAGGGTGCGTTAAATCGGATGGATGCTATTTATACCCAACGTAATGAAATAGGGAAAGTAATAATGGACAATGGTAGGAATCTTAATATTGTCCTTTCCTTTTACTTCAGTGATTTAAATATTTATTGTTCATTTCATTTCAGAATTTCCCGCTGTTCATCCAAAAATGCCAAGGCAGAGTGGATTTCAGGAATGAGACTGGCTAGATCAGAGGATATTAAAGACACAAAGACGTGGAGGCAGTCACAATGCCTATTAATACTGACAGCTTCTGTCACTTCTTTTGTGAGTGTCGCTGTTTCAAAGTGATGGAGGAGGGCACAGAGAAAGGCTGTGACGGCCTGTAATCTAACTCTTCGTGTCATAACAGTTCAAATTCAGTTCAGCCCCTCGTCCTTATCCGTCTTTCTTCGCAAACTTTATTCACTTGTAAGCTGTCGGTCATTAGATTACTCTTTCTCTGGGAAGTTGTCAGATATGATAAGAGCTTCACTTTGTCCAGCCTCCTCCTTGTTCTAGACTTAGACTACACTTTTAATACACTTGTAAATGTACAACAGAATCGTCAGCCTTACACTATGCTGTTGATTATCTATTTACCATGTTCCCTTTTGATATATTCATCAGGAAGTGAAGAATATAAAAGCACAAAGACTTGGGAGACTATAGCAAGAGCCACCTCCAACATCTGCAAGTGTTTCTTGTCAGTACCAACAATTAATGACAGTACAACAGTAAGACATTGTTTCTGTGGGACAAGCTACAAGTAAATGTGATGTTTTTAGTTGAACTGTGCAGCTTTGAAGTGTAGGGACTGATGGGAGAAAGGATTGCTATGAGACAACAAGCATATGCACACAATTCTAATCATTATTCTTAATGTTATGGCTGTGATCTGTGTTTCTATGTGAAAGTGATTGCCACTCCAGGCACACCATCACATAGAAGAGCCTATTTATTAGACTGCACTATTCTTTTCCTGATTACTACATGAGCAAGTGTTATCTTTAAACTGAATGATGACATTTGTAGTGATGACCTTCCTTTTGATTTCACGAGCAGCACTTACGCACTTTGCTGATGCGGCTGACAATGGCAACCCGTGGCTCTCATTAACATTTCAAACTTGAAGTCGTTGTCTCTTGGAAAGGTTTTCTCTGTTGACTTTCTGCATACGCTATATTTATTTTATTCTTTACAGTAGACAGACACAAAGCTGCAGGGGCTGCCTTCCACATAAACCATGTCATATTGTATTAATGTGACAGACAGTCATGTTGCACTTATGAAGCTGGAGAAGCAAGTGCAAACTGTGCTAATTATGAGTTTTGATAGGAGGATGCCTGCCATCCTCAAGATGTGAAGGTAATTTCTTTCTCTTCATTTGTACAGTGGATATTATATAACAAATCAGCTAAATTACACTCTAATGTTTAATATATCATTAATGTAATATTGTTATTCAGATGATGAGGTCTGAGCCAGTGGAATGTAATCATACGAGTTGGACCTACTTCATTATCTCTTACTACATCACCTGAGGGCCTCCTATCAGTCTAACAATCACATCACAATGAATCATTCCACTGCACTGTAGCCTCAAGATAATCTGGAAACTATGGAGAGAGAAAGAAGGTCAGCAGTGAGACAATGGTAGATGGCCATCTATTGGTTTAAATAATATCACATGCCAGGGGCCAGTGCCATGTCACATTGTCAAGATATAGAAAATATGAATAGGACTAATGTAGCACAATACTGCCATGTTGCTTTTTGAGCTTGATAGCTGAACATTCTGAAAGACACGAACAAAAACAATCGAGGATTTGAGGAACATATCTATATTTTTAATTTCTAAAAGGGATCTCTTAAACACGGCTGAAGCTTAGAGTCATAACAGTTGCAGTCATAGCTTGACTCCCTGTCACTCTTTGTGCCAATTTTACAAGGTTTCTTCACCACCTACTCTTTTAGACATTTAGCTCTGACAGTAATTGGTTCTGTGACCTTGCTGTATATTTTGTCCTTTATCTACAATTTTCTTGTTTTTATGTCTGTTTTATATCCTATTCTATTCTGTCAGTGCATTGCCTTGTGCTTACTGCACTGAGAGAGGCTGCTCTCTTTCCCAGTGGCACACTTCAGTGGCCTGTTATTTACTCTGACTCACAGGTAATGATGCCACTGCAAGAGCTGGAGAACAGAGGAGCCAGAATGGACATCTGGCCTTGTGATACTGGGAGGACAAGCTGCAAAGTGTGCATATACAAATGTTTACCGTGTGAGTGAACAGCTGGGATAAGGGCAGTTTTGATGTGTGGTGCATGATGGGATTCAACACAACTAAGGAAGTGTGATTAATAGAAGGTCAAGCTGTTGTAGAGGCACAACACATTCATAGATGTGTGATAAACACAACAATAGCACATTTTCATGCAGACTGGTGATAAAAAATCACTGTATCTGTGGAAATGTTTTGTGGCTAGCATACATCTTGTTAGTGTGCAGCTCAGTCAAACCTCAAAAAGCATAAACAGTTTCTCGGTAGAGCAGTCAGAATGTTTTTGCAAATGCAAGCTTCTAAAGTGTCAGTAGCTGATGGAATTTTAAAGTATTATTGTTCTGAGGCTTCTGTTTATTCCACGAAATGAATAAATCCAAAATATGGGGCATACTCACATTTTCAGGAACATACAGTTACAGAGACCTAGAAGCAGCTAATGAACTTTCAGAGCTGCACTATATCATACAATGCTTTTATTTTCATTTTAAGCACCCACGCTTGTCTGAGCTTTATAAATCTGCAGGTTATGAAAGAAGAAAACAGATATTTTGAACGCATTGCACAATGATATGCTATTATATTATATGGTTTCTTAATATTTGCTGCATGCATGGACCTGTTCATGTTTAATTGATAATTGTATTTTAATATGTAATAACATGTTATTGTAAATTGATTGGTTGTTGCAACAATTTCATTCTCTCTGGAGGCTGACAGAAAGATTTGCATTCTTGACATGAAAGCACCACAATAATAATATTCTTGTAATTGACTGAATGTCAACCAAAGTCTCCACATGAACAACAGCTTGCCATTAACAGTATACAAAGACATAATATTAAAAATGACAATTTGGCACTGAAGAGGGACTGGCTTATACCAAGGCCAGCTTCATGTCAGACATCTAAACATGTAAACTGATTTATTAGGGTTGTGTTTCATTTTGCACAAAAGGCAAAAATCCGTGATGCTACAAGTGTCCCGAGTTTAAATAGAAAAACAAATTAAATTTTAACTAATGAACTGATGCAAATAGTATGCAGTAAACAAAGCATAAAAAAAGGATTGAAGAGATAATATAAATGAAGACAACAACTAGGCCAAGCAGCTGACGTCTTAATAGGTTTAAGTTTGAGAGGACTAAGACAGCGGTGACCCCTGAATCCACTTGGCAATGGTCCACTGGCAGTGTAATCTGCACTGGGCCCTTGCATCTGCCTGCTCTTCCTCTGCACATCAGCACAATCTCAAGCCACGTCCACATCACTGAGTCTGTGGTGGCTGCATGGATGTGTGCTTGGCACATAACTGCATTACTACCTGAGACCATATGTTTCTCTGAGGACGCTGACACAGTTACTTAAAGTAGACAGTGGTTCAGAACAAAGTGCTTCTTTTGTTGACAACAGTGCGGACACCTAAAGCTCACAGCCCTGATTATTCTTGGTCCACAGAAACATATGCACACATGTTGTGCTCAGTGCTGTAATTACACCTGTGTGCTTGCAGGGAAAAATACTCAATAAATCCCAACGGATGAATAATCAATTATTTATTAATCCTCCTGTGCTTAGGATGATGTTCTTTTGAAATATTAATGAAAGAGAATATGCCATGTGTTAGTTGTAATATTGTATGTGTCTGTGCTTTGTATTTTTCTTTGTAAGTAAGCAGGCATTTGAAATGACAAATGTAATTCTTGGCACATGATCTAAACCTGCTCTTTGTTTAGGGAATAATCACAGTGTTAGATTTAAAAAGAAAGTGTTTGGATGACATTGCATCAGGACACACTCTGTATTCTGGACATTTCTTGGTTTTAATCTTAAACATCTACATCAACACTAGTTCTCTTAGAATATAACATTAAAAACAGGGGAGGGCCAGACTCCTAAAACAAAGAGCTAACCAACATTGATGTTCTCTATTACAAAATCAACCAAAAGTTGTAGAGTAACTTTAAAAGACTTCAGAGCAATGCTGAAAATCTATGACAACAACACTTTATTCTGAATATCAGAGTGTGCACCTATTTTTGAAGATGTCCATCTGATAAATCAACAATTCTAAATTTGATTTCAACACAAGCTCCTTCAAAGCCATCCAATAAGTGATGACATGTAGTTGGACCTGGACAACGGCTCTTAACCTCGGCTCATTTTATCAGCTGGTTGATGGCAATGACACTGATTGGTATGCTGTATTGATTTGTTGAGCTGTAGAGAAGAGCCATTTTGTGTGTGCTGCGTTTCTTTCCTTGGGGACAAAACAAGTCACGCTAATCTGTGACGTTATCTGTGTCACAGTCTGAAAAGTGACAGGGTTGCTTTCCACTAAAAAGGCTGATAATATAGAACTAATAACTGCTAATAAACAACTGCCATTTAAAAACTGACAAAGCAACTGAGCATACAACTACCTAAAAGTGAAACTAATGTGTATTATCTTTAGTATATTTATGAGAGAATTTGGTCTGGTCCCATTTACCTTTGTTTAGAGAAGACCACCATAAAACCACAAAATATCAAAACCAATTGAACATTTGCGTTAAAACCTCTAACAGGTGGGCATTAATGAATAGGTGCAGCTTATGTGCTTAACATTACTTAATAGTTGATTCATTTACTGATTACAAACAGCTCCACTGCAGCTGCTGTTGGGAATATCATCTAACCAATCTGTGTATGAGGCATGTTGTTGCATTTGTTTCATGAATTTATGACATGCAAGCAATAGTACGCAAAACCTTCTTATCAGCTGTCGCCCATGTGGTGTAACGTTTCAGTGGAATGGCCTGTTGTATGTCTAAACATTTAGTTTAATGTAAAGATGGTATTCAAAAACCTCTGAATGATACATATTCAATGACTGTTAGTCTTGGAGCCACTGCTTGCTTCTAAATACGATTACTGTGAGCTCGTGATCCAAATCCACATACACAATAAGATTCACTATTCACTATTCTTGATGTACAGCTGCTGTATGTTACAGAGCAACCACACTTTATGTAAAACAAGTGAGCAAATCTATAATTCACAGTAAACAGTCTCACAGGAAGACCACTAACTGCTCTACAGCACGGTAGGTTTAAACGGAAATGTAAAATGCAGCTAATTGCTGTGAACATTTTCTAGATGTGAATGTAGCATGGATTTTATTTGCACAAAACCGCTCTGAAAGCTCGAGGCAATTTTCCCCATCGACTTACTAAACTGTCTGAGCTTGTGGTATAGTCAGCTGTCTGTGCGCATGCATCAGTTTGTGTGTGCTTTACGTGTAAATAATCTTAAACATGGAGTTGGGCGTTTTATGTATTCCCAGATTCGACAGGGTAAGGTTGCTGAGTCGGACACATTTCATTCTTTACAGAATGATAGTCTGGTGGGAGCCATAGAGACTGATACTGTGCTGAGCAGCCCCATTAACGAAATGAGACTGATCAATCAAAGGGGGTTAATCACACTAGATCTCCCATAGGCCCTTTGAGAGATTTAAAGTTAGATTACCAAAGTAAAGAGCAAAAAACAAAACAAACAAAAGAAACTTGCAGTGTTGCAGATGGAAAAGCACAGTAGCTTTTCCATCTGCAAGCTAAAATGTCTGGAATAATAATACATGTCAAACATAAAATCAAACTTTAAAAGATGCAGAAGAAATGTAACATACTACTCGTTTAAGTGCTCATCAGGTATTGACTAAATTGTGGATAGTCAGTGATTTGAAGCTGTTATACCTATAATGTAATGTTGGCGAGAACAAAAGAAAAAGAACAAGAAAAAGAACAAGAATAAAATCACACAATCACATGAAAGTGCCCTCCAATGATTGTTAGGTGAGTATTGTTGACAAGGCAGAAAGACCTGAGTGAGTGATTCATGCCTTTGTAGAAGAACCCATGCGACTCCATGTTATGTGACAGAAACAAAAGAACAAGAGATTTGGGAGAAGCTTATTCTATTGTGCCTGAACTTATCATTTATTTACTGTGGAATGGATGGGCTCTATCGTCGGAGCTGACAGGTAATGCCATTTAAAGTTTCCCTGAGAGAGAAAAAGCCCACGGCTGACAGTGTGGCACACATGTAGATCCCCTCTGTGAGGCTTTAAAAGAGAAAACTGAATTTATGTGGAAGTCCTATATTTAAGAGACAGGTTATTCAATGTGAGATCAGCTTCTTTTCAGCAATAAGACCCACAATGGTGTTATATTGTAACAGTGTTAGGACTATTGACACAAATACATGTAGTATAACAGTATTTTTTGCTGTGTCAAGCTTCTGCATATAATTTCAAAGACTCACGAGAGAAAAACACACTACCATACTCAAATGTGTGCCCTTTGTGACAAAATCAATACAATGTCCTGGCTTCTTCGTCTTAGAAAGTGGTTATTGGACAGTGCTCCTGAGAAGACACATAATAATGCCAGCTTTTGTTATGTTTCTGCATGATGATACTGAAAACACAAACAGTTCTCTTAACAAGACACATATTGAACACGGGGATTATCATTAAAGTTCCTGTTGTTGTTATTGCCTTCCAAATAAATATAGTAAGGCCTTAGCCATGCTCAGTGTAAGGTGTTGAATATGGAGCAGTGACAAAAAGAGGAAAAAAAGAACGCGACAGTAATTTTAGCTGACTGCCGCAGTGTTTTCAGCACACAGGCATCTCCGTTTAAGTTTGCCCCTTGTGTGTATCATCTGCTTTTAAACCACAACATCCCAGCTGCTCCACACTTGGTTTTCTACTTCTACTGCCAGCACTCACTCTGCGTTTCCCAGATGTAGCCCGTCTCCCCAGGTAAAAGCCACTGGTTTGTAAATCACTTAAGCAACTATGTAGAAGCCGAGGAGTGAGAGATGTGAAAAAAGCTGCAAATAACTCAAATCTGACAGAGATGTACTGCAGAACAATGAGGTTATTTTTACAAACACCATCCGTCTCATCCTTTGTTTTCTTCTGTCTGTCTATACTGCCTCTTTACTGCCCTAAGAGACATGCCACTTCCTGTTCGCACTGGATTTCCTGAAATAGCACCAGCGGCCTCAAAGGCGTTGTGCTGCTGCATAAGTCCCGCATCTAATAAAGTGCTTCAAATACAGTACATATACAGTGTGCATGCTTTACTGTGGCCCTAATACAAAAACAGTGCAGGGAGCATCATTTATTTATGGTAACTTGTGCATGCATTTGTCAGCTTTGCTCCGCTTCCCACCCAGTTCTACCAACAGCTGTTTAGTGTTTCTATTTTATACAGTCTATTGTGTCAATTGCCAACTTTGTGTAAGAAGTCTTTTCTTTTACTTTATTCACTTTAGATCATTTATATTCAGGGTCAGATGGATGAAATGTCCTGCTATTTATTTTAACTAGAAGAAGATACATTTTTTAAAGATTGAATATTTAAGTTTATCATCTTGGAGTGAGAATATAATGAAAATCACCACTGACTCTTCCATTTACAATACAAATGACTGCTTTAACTGCAATTAGTTTTCATCTGCCAGGCACTCACTCTTTGTTTGGCCAATCAGATGGAACCTAAGCAGGTTTAACATTATAGTATTTTATACGCCCAAGGTACAATACGTCATGGCATACTGCATTCAATCCCAAATATGTGCAGCTCTTCTCTGGAGAAATACATTAAGTATGTATATTGTAGAGGGTTATCTGTTATCGATTGAAAAAAGAAGCAGAATTTTAAACCAATGATCAATGAGATCATTGTAAATTGAGGCAGAAAACAGTATTTTCACAAACCATTCTAATACTTAGCATTGTACAACTGAATGCCCCCAGACAATGCAGCAATCATTATCTAAACTAAAGGAAATGTCCAGATGGAGCTAACAAGGATGTGTGACAGAAGAAGTGAACTAGGCAAACAAAGAAAAGGCTACCCTGCAATTATTCCAACTCACTCCAGGCACTTAATAATTTCATCTCAAAGGGAAGGGAATAAGGGAGAATAAAAGACAGGAGAGAGTTGGGAAAAGTGGCTGGAGGAAAGAAATAATAAAGAGTCATACTTGGTGTGTTTTTATGGCCTTATCAGCCAAGCCACAACACAAACCAGGCAAATACAGCTGCCTTTTTGTCAACACAGTCATAACATGATTGCTGGTCCGCCCAAAACTGTCAGGCAACAGAGGCCACAGCTCCATAAACACCATTAGAGTATATCTGCAGAAAAATGAAGGCATGAGCATGCTTGAATGTGACACTATCAGGAGCGCAGGAAAATAACCAGCTTATGGCAAAGGAAACGATGAGCAAGCGACCTGTAGACAAAGGCTGATGCAGTCTGGGTAATTGAGACAGCATATGGCCGCGTAGTAACCCTCTAGGACACATAACCATATTATAATACACTGTGGAGAAATTTCTCATTTACAGCTGGATAACAGCACTTAGGTCAGAACAATGGCACTCTCTGCTTGGAAATTGGATTGGATTCTCATTAATATGTATCAGCATCAGGGGTGGACTCGTGAGCGACAGCCTCTGTGTTTTCCAGTTAGTCTTCTATCCATTTAGAGCTTGTTACAAGTCAGGGGGATTACTCACACATTAACTTCACTGACAATATACTGCTTGGGTTGCAACTTTCAGTGTGTATTAGGACACACAAAGCTGTCTGAAGGAAATCTGGAGAAGAATGATCTTTGCATTGATTTGAATGCATACTTCTATGGAGTGACTTCAGCTGCATTTCAATTCCCTTTTGTATTCACAAAGGCAAAGATCTCTGTTGTTTGGTGCTGCAGTTGCATTATGGATTTAGATGCTGTCCAAAGCTAACCTAAAAAAAAGAGGCTTAGATCACGTTTTTGAATGTAACCATCAAGCAGTTTTTTACTATATTTACTCTAAGGCAATATCGTGTTATGTTAGACTGTTAACATACTGTAAAACAAAACATAAATGACGTATTGTTAAACTTAAATATCCCAACACTATGTACTGCTACAAAACATCAATGTGTTGTATTTCAGAGACATCAACATACAATGCAACTGACACACCACACCAATATAAACACCCACTTCTATATTTTACCTGAACACTTACTTGCTCCCTGTTATCGAGGGAGAATCTCAAACCTATTAACCTACTCTAACACACACACAGTTCATTCAATGCCCCAAGGCAACGAGAGCACTGACTCTGCTGCACCTAGTGCCGCCGACATGTACAAGATTGTCATGGCAGATTTGTTCGACACGAAGCATTGGAAAAAAATCACTGTAGGGACTATGCAATGGAGATGAAGATCCAAAACATGAAAGGAAGTGACTGAGCTAGAGGGTTTAAAGTGCCTGGTACCAAATACTGCAAACTGATGGATTCAAACAAACACAAACGCTGAAACAGGCCCTTTTTAATGACAAATACGTGAATTTGCTGTTACTTTTTAGAATGAGTTTAAGGCAAAGTAAGGACATGTTGTGAGGCACTTTTTTCCTGTTTGATGGCATGAAAAGTTTTAGAGCAGACTCTAAAGCGAATCAAACAACCATTCGTCTCGGCCACTTTTGGCTCTAAGCAGATGGGGTGTTTCCTAACAAAATGTTCCTTGGTTATTAAATCACTTCTAAGCCCGTATCCGTGAGACCTACATAGATAAAAGAGCTGATAATTTATCAAGAGCAAAAGTATGAATATATTACGCTTTCCTATCGAGAACCTACAGGGACAGCAGAAAAGCCTGGAGACTTTCAGCTAAACAAACAGCATCCTAAAAGAGTAAGGGGACTTAGTGGGTCGTTGTTAATGCACTAAACTGCAGAGTATGTACAAGCTCCACAGGGACTGGCTTTGATCAAGCTAACATCTTCCTTAGCCCTGATATATTTGAATCAAGAAAAAGAAAAAACATGGTAAATATGTGTATTTTTAATCCTCTTTTGTATGTAACTTGTCTATTCTACACCTCTCCATCTCCTGCGTGCACCACTTGATGAGTCTGTGAGCCACTGAAGGGAGAAGAGAGATTTAAAGGGAAACCCAGCACCGTGAACCTCCAGTGGAAGCCGATAATCCACAGAGGCAAGGGGACGTATCCAAATTAAGCTAATACCCTCACAATTACTATCACTGCCGCTTCAGCTAAAGTGACAAAGCTTTACACAAATGTGGCTGTTATTGTGTGCAAATGCCAAGCTTGTATCGCGGTCGAAATGACTGTGGGCTTAGACTGAGATGAATCACGAACCTCATTTGTAAACATAAAAACACAAAAACATCTGATTGTATTTCAGGTTTTATTGTGAGGACTTCTGACGGATCCAGGCAGATCAGGATGCGGGAACTGTCTTATTCTGACATTGTGTGATCCAGTAACTACAGTGTCGCAGCCACCCGCCCTACAGCCTGGCTAACCCCCTGTGATCAATGTGATCATTCTGACTGGAGCTGTCTCCTGCTGATTTAGCTGTATATTGTAAGTCAGCAAATGCCAGGTAAAATTGTATTTTTCAGTCAGTTTTGTTGGTATTTAACATTTTTGCCTTGAATTCACGTATGAGTCTGTTCATGCTGTTAAAGAGTGGGCTGTGATTCTGACAGGAACATCTTGTGTGGCGGGATTAGGCAGTTTTTTCTTAAGTATAACAAAGAAAGAGCGGTTGTTATGTCAACGAGGGCTATTACCGACCAAAGTGTCTCTTACCGGTTTATGGAGGAGTTAGGTGCTTTACACACTTTATTGGCCCGAGGACGAGGAGCAACGTACAGAGAGACTCGGATTGAAACGGGGAAGACGTCTAGCACATGGCTGTAAATACATTAAACATCTAGAGAAGGTAAGAAATTATAGCCATTAATAATAATAAAGTAGGCTGCCAAGTATTTAAAATGAGGTGTAGTGGTTTTTTGCGTGCATCTGAGCCTTGCGTTGCTAGAACTGTTTTGACCACACAGACCCTGGTTTTAAACTTCATTTTTCGTTCCGGCAACTGCTTCTTTACAAATTAAGCAAAGAGAGAAAGCCAGGCACACAGACGGATATGGAACTGAAGGAGCCAATCATTTTCTGCATCCATGTGTAAAATAAAATTGCCACAGAATACTGTTAGAGGAGTACTCTTCCCATTATCGTAAACATTATTCTAGTTCATTTTGAGAAATATCAGTACAGTCAGGCAGAAGATAAGAAGAAGAAATCCCTATAACGTTGGGCATTGTGATATAAAGTAACACAATGTCCCTATCTCAATGGATAAGTACAGTTACACAAACACGGACAGACAACCATATGCATTATTTATTCTTTCGCTACTGAACACAGGAATTTTGATTTTGGAATGTATATTATTAAGTAGATTATAATGTTTGGTGTGGATCTAATACATAGCTCCAACATCTAGCCATACATTAACACAAAAATGTGACTGTTGATGAAAATGGGGCGCAAGATATGTATATTCAAATGCTCGTCTACTATAGATAGCTCAAGAACATCATTAGTGAGTGATATTTAATTCATAATAAATCTAGAATATTTTTAAATATGAGATAACTCCAAGGCCTAGTCATACAGAAACAGTCACAGTCAGGAATTAAGCCCCTCGTAGCCTGTATTTGATCATTTGTGTATGTGGATCATCCAGAACTGCCATGCACTTAATGAAACACCATGTTAAGCTCAGTGTGTGTGGGGCTCTGCAGGTGGTGAGCGCAGGCTTAATGAAAGGGCCAGTTGTTTTGCAAGGCTGATTTGCAAAGAGCAGATGGATCCGTCTCTCGGTCTCTTTGGTCTAAGTCTTGCCCCACATTGCCGCTGTCGCCCCATTTAACAGCCAATTTCCTGCCAGCTCATCACAAGCACACATAAAGTCCCCGCATTCAAACTCGTAGGGGGAAATCAGCAAAAAGTCCATGACGTAATACAGTAGAGGAAAGATCGAGGTCAGTGTAGTGGACACTGTGGCGCTTACATCCATACTTAAGTGCTTAGTATTTGGGTGCATGCAGGGACACACAACCAGACACAAACACAAAGGAAACTCCTATAGGGGTAGCTGTCCTGGACACTAGCTTTAATGAGCTTGCTCCAGATGTCTACGCAAGAGTCGGTCATTAATCAACTACATTTCAGAGCAGCATAAACACTAATCCTAATTTATCACACAAACACGCTAATCTCAATTTATCACAGTAATCCCAAAAGACCACGTCTCTCTGCCTCATTATCTCACACACACACACACACAGTCAGACTCTGCATTCAGCTGTTTGACGCTGACTCTATTTTTATTGCCCGAACTTTCAGATAAAGGCTGCTTTCAAACTGCAGCGCAAACCGATTTTCGCTCACATGTGATCAGGTTTGATTAAGTGGCTTTCGTGAGGTAAAAACGAGCAAATAAAAACCAGAGTTGGCGGGTATTAGCAACAGCATTTTCCGTACAGACTGAGACAGAGATATAGACGTCCAAAAAGCAAGCTCTGGCGATTTTGTCGTCACATCTGGAGATAACAATAGCTCTTCTTTCATGTCTGGGGTCAGCCTTCAGTCTGCGTCATGTGACATCACCCTCTGGTCACTGTGTTAATGGCATTTCACAGGAGAGACATGGAGTTACCACATGCCGCTTCATGTCAGGTGTGAGAAATCCAAGTACAAGCTGAGCCTACACTCTTTCTCTGAGCAAGCTTTTAAAACACACACTTATTAGAGGACAACACTTATGCAGCTGCTGCTTGTTTAAATGTCACCTCTGCTTTTAAAAGATTTTTAATACCATTTCACACAAAAAAACCTGTCATTATAGATGCTGATGTTTTTATGTTCACGCGAAAATGCTTGGATGAAAATGCTTGGACGTTGAATTTATGAGACAAAACAATGGTGGTCAGTCTTATTGATTTAACACAATCATCAAGTAATCTCAAGTAAACAAATGCTTTATTTAAACAGGCTCGCTTTGATAGGCTTCCATTAGTCACAGGTCTGTAAAAAGCTATAAAAGTTATTTCGCCTTGAGTGCTTATTATTCATTTATGATACATTTACAGCCATTAATACAGTGAAAATGTCAGTGCTCTACATCAATAAAATACCTACAGATAATTTATTGTAGTTTAAATCCCTTTTTTAAGCTTAGAGAGTATTTTAATAATATACTGGTGTATGCTCAGACTTTGTATGGCCATTGGATCAGTGAGAGAACATGTATAAGTCTCTAAAACAGAAAACTTCCCAATAACTGTCTGGCTTCCCTGCTTTCCCAGCCCATCATATGAATCTACTTTTACAGTCCTATTGATTTATCCCTGACTGACAGAACCCACCATTCCCACATGTTGTATGACACTGTATGTCACTGTAAAATATTTCATTTCATTTTTTGCCTCTCCTGGTTTCCAAACAGGTGATTTAAATCGAGGTATTATTTGACAGTTGCTGACAGACTGCGCTGCTGACATACAGTAGCGGTGCACGGCGGTGAAGTGCCAGCAGAATTGTGGAGAGCGTTGGCGAAGTAATGCACACTGACACTGCGGCGGTAAGAGGACTGTAAACATGCAAGCTCGCACACATGCTCACTCTGCAACATACAGTGCTTGTGTCAGTACCTTCTGTGCGTATGGTGAAAGGGGAGTCCCCCAGTCTCTTTGCTGAGAACTGCCCCCCTAGAGAGGTCATTAGAAAGCACAGGCTGAAGAAGCCAATCCCCACCACGAATATCCTGCAATAGACAGAGAAAGAGAAAAGGGAACAAGCTTAAATGGGACTTTAGAGTAGTAAACATATTGATGGGGAAGGGCGGGAAAATAGCAATTTTTATTGAAGAGAAATACAGATGGAGAATAGAATAGAAAAGAAAAGAGATGAAGGTACGCTGAGATTTATTTGGTCAGGAATAAACTACAATATGAAGAAGCATTAAGTGCAAGATGCATGAAAAACAAACAAAAGATGTGAGGCAGATGGACAGGCTGACGATGATAGACGACAGCTTAGGCGTACAGAATGATCGACAGTCAGCCGAGAGGGTAAAGAATGAGATAAGAGAAAGTGCAGAAGACGAAGGCAGGAGAGAAATGAAGAGACAGTCAAGGAACAGCAGGCAGCTCCTCCTGAAGCACAAATAGAGCAATCACCCCGAGGAGGAAAGTCAAAACCAGGAGCCAAAGGGCGCTGGAGTTGAAGCACTCTCGCACAGTGATGTTATTGGTGAGCACACGGTTAGGACGACTGCCAAAACAAGGGTGAGCACTTTGTCCGAGAGCAGGCAAAATGAATGTGATTATACAAAAATAAGAGGCAGGGAGAACTAGAAAAGAAAAGCACAGAGAGACAGAGTTGCATAACGTTCGCCTTAAAATATACCGTTTAAATGAACAAATAACGCCAAAATCTCCACTTTCAAAACTTTAACTCATCTGTCATCAATTTAGACCCCCAATGCACTTTTAAATGGAAAAAATACCCCAGCTTTAATAACCAAAATAACCCCGAAGAACATAGAAAATTAGAAAACAAAATAATCCCATTTTAAAATTCTACCATCACAAATTTGCACTGCAGTCAAGATTTGAGTTTAGCTGGTATTGTTCTGTAGCACTTCTTTGGAGGAAACTGGGGCTATACTAATGCTTATTCTTCACCAGACTTTACTTCTCATTCATATGTTTGAAAATGCATCAAAAGCCTCCGAAGGAAGAAGAAACTATACGCAGTGTGTGTTCTCCCCTGTCAGGCAGCCATGAGGGGAGCAGATCTTTGACTTAAAAGGCTTGAAAATCAGGTCTTTTGTATCTGTGTAAATCCTGCCCTAGTTAAGCTACTCTCCTGGTGTACATGGATCAAAGGTTATCTTATTATGCCAAAACTCTTTGGGGAAGACGGGAGGCAAAGCTTTCTCTGATTTTCATCTGCTGGACAAAATACCCGTCAGCCTCCATAACTAACAAGGTGGGTCTCACTTTAGAAGTAAACCTCCAGAAAAGAAATACCTTGAAGGATTTACTGCAGAACAAAAGGAGAATTATGTGAAAATGGGCAGCTGAGATTTAAGTGAATTGATTATAAATGCTGGAGATGAAATGGTTTTTCATTTTTGATAAGATGGCTCTCATTTACACTGGTTAGAGATTATGTTCCCAGTACATGTTAGTGTGGAAATCCATAAAAAGAAGTTCATAGGTAGGAGTCCTTGTGAGAGATTTACTGCTACAGTTTATTTCATAATTCAGGACCAACCTTGCACAGGTAGCTTTAACTTCAGCACTGAAGGCTGAAAAAGTGCCGTTAACATAACAAATGAATGAATTATTCATATCTATTGCTTCCACTTCAAAGCCAAGCAAGTGCTGTTTGCTTGAATGTTGGGCCCAGTGCATTCTGCAATGGCAACCAGCAGGAGTCACGCAAAGTTCTCTGCAAAAGAGCTTAATATTGATGAGGTTGTGATAAATGAGTTCCCATCAACAACAGAGAAGAATGGCCACTTAGAACAACATTTGCTGAACACTTCAAATTGACCCAAAGAGATCAAGATGATGTTGAATAATGTGTTAAGTACAGAGCGTTGTGGTTTGGCACCACTCCAAGGCACTTTTATTCCTTGACAGAATCAATGTGGGATACACATGGCTTCAAGGACAGAAGCCGTCTTCTGAAGGAAATATTTATTCTTTACATTAAAAAACATTCTTGTGCTGAATAATAATAGTCATCATGTCTTGCTTGATCAGCATCTCATAAATTAAGTAGAAGAGCCCAAAATACAATATTAAGTATGGAGTGAATACTGCATCAGGCACTTGGATTAGTTATTATCTGACAGCAGGAAAGGCAACTGTATCTTGTATCTGTATCTAGAGATGGGTTCTTGCTCCAATCCTCTTCAGCCTCTACAATAATGAAATTTAATTCTGAGTCTCAATTCAAAAATACTAGTAATAATCCTTAAGATGGGCATGATAAATATGAAATATGAGATTTAACTTTTTATGATTATCACCAAGACCATAGAGATGGTCAGTGACCTAAGGTCATCTACATCTCATCAGACAGCATTAGTGAAGCAGAAACAGTGTCTTCTTAAACAGTAAATACTTAAGAATGTGTCCAGACATTAACCTGGACTGGACGATGAATACAGATGCAGCTTTTACAATACAGGGGGAAAAAAATACATCTTCTCATTGAATTGAACAGCCATCCTTAAATCTGTACATATTGTGATAATCAGACTACATTTGATCATGCAATGGATCTAATTAACTATGGTTCTAATTATTACTAATAGCTCTTGTAGTCATTTGTGCTTGAGTACATGTTGAAGTTAGACTCTTTCCAGGTTATTGTATTGTTAGTGGACATATAGTATTACACGACACTTCACTGAAATGATCAGAGGAGAGCTGGCCAACAAAGCAGCGCTTCAAAGTAAAGTGGCAGCCTGTCAGTGACCACTCCAGCGTGTAGCAGTCTGAAGTGATTTACACAGAAAACATAGTCAGAGCACAATGTATTTACATCAAAGCATTAGCATCAAAACAGCTGGCAGATGCTCATTTACTGTTTTCTCTTTTAACCAATGTCTCTCTGAGGGTTATGTGATGTTATTATAAAAATAACCAAATATTATACCCCATCTGTTCCAGTCATGTTGCAGACTCACTCAGAATTGATAATGATGAGAGGACCTCAGGTCAAAGCCCCTGGGTAAATAAGGGTATATATTTTTTAATTAATATTCTTATCTACATTTTGTCCACATACAAACTGAGATTTTAAAAGCCCTGTAAAATGAAAAACTCTGGGCACACTAGAGATTTGAAGACAGGCAAAAGAAAGTATTTTCTGTGCATGGCGCATTCTGTTTAATGCAATGTATATATGCATAATAAAAACATGTAGTGGTGAGGCACTGAGGGGCAACATGAAGGTCTCAGGTTGAATCCCCAGCCAGGGCAGGGTATTCTTGTGTGGAGTTTGCATGTTCTTGTGTCTGTCTCTGTATAGGTTTCCTCCAAATGCACAGGTTCCTCTCATAAAAGAGAAAAGCAGATCAACAATGCCAATTTGTCACCCACATAATGAGATGTTCTGATACTTAACCTTTACTACCATTCAAATACCATCTGGTCAGCTAAGCATGAAGCTGAAATTAAAAACTTTGTTGTTGCCAAATAAGGAAAACTTATAGAGGTTAAACAGAGGACAGAAGGTAAATCAGGAAAAAGTGTACAAAAAACCATTTATTATTGTTGTGTTCTGAGGGTATACTAATTTAGTTGCAGGGGCTGTCAGCATCATACACAGTGATGCAAAAGATGTTGGAAAAAGAAACAGCGTTAGTGTGGATGTGCACTGTGCAGGAGCTGATCTGATGTTGTCCTAGGGCGATCGTTTCCTGTCTTATCATTTTGTCGTTTTTCTAAAGTAGCGTTAGGTGGGCGATATGGGAGGATTAGACCTCAGTCCTGCCTGACGAGTGTTTAATTAACAGGCCTAAAGTAAATGCTCTGCACCCTATAATTGGATCAGAAGAGAGATCTGCTATCAGCTAATTGGCTTCCTCACACATATATACTAATCAGCTTTTGCCTCAAGGTAGATGATTTCCAAAGTGAGAGGAGCTCTGCCAGGCGTGGAGGTGTTGCTTGGTGTGTTCTCCAAGAAACTTTCCCTGGCACTAAAACCTGGTTTACATTCTGGACAAGTTTACATCTCACAACATGAATACAGACTTCCAGAGTCACAATCTTTTTTTACTTCAATAATTGTTGGTGATTTGGCAACAATCAGTTTTTGATCTGTAGATACATCTTCTTTGGAGATCAAGCAGAATGGCCAAAATCTGATTTGAGATCCATGACAGAAAAACACTACTGAGCTGTGGTAAGAGACACTAAGAATTGGTAGACTTTGAATATGAGGTAGGTTTTTAAACACAAACGAGGTGCTTGTGCAAAAGTCCTCCTCAATCTTCATATGATAAGTCCACAAACGACCACAAAATCACATCAAATCCTGTTCACGTTCATCTTAAACTGAACTCAGCAAGACAAAAAAGAAAAGACTAAAAACAAAAAGATCCTATTGTTGAATAATCACAATGACATGCATTAATTTGATCAACTCTGATGCCTACATTTAAATGGCTACAAAGCTGATTATTATATGCTTAAAAGGCCACTTATTTTGGAATTCATGCTCAGAAGGAAGAGGATAAATTATGATTAGTGCCAAAGAAAGATGCCTTTTTAAACCTAGAGCAAACAAACACTACCAGGAATATTTGAAGTCTGGTATTTCCTCATTTCAAAGCCATACACATGAGCACAGGTTGGCACAGCTTGGCTCAACCGACTGTGAAGCACCTACTTAAACAGTTGGCATGTGTAAGAAATCCCCTACAGTTTCACCGTTGCATTGTTATAAACAAAGCCCAGACGCTCAGTAATGGATCCATCCATGCAGTGATAAACTAAGTTAGCGCTCGGCTCACTGCTACAAGCTTATTACAACTCCTCTTACATGATTTATCGCTGCGTGTCGTGGCTTTATCCCCGTGGAACAAATCTAATTCATCTTTTAGGAAAACATCTGCTGTGCGTATGACATTTGCCTCTGCGTAATGTATAATTATGCTTGCGTAAGGCTTTACAACTAAATGTAGCCAGCCAGTCAACACACAAGAGGGATTTGCTTATTGCTTTGACATATATTAAAGCGCCGCTGGGTTAGCTAAGGATGCTTTGTCTCTTACCTGAACGGTTTGAACGTAAGTAGACATCTTCTGACCATTATTTTACCGTCGGTGCTGCCAGCAATCATTTTCCAAAACGTGCGACCCCCGGCATAGTTGTTAACCTCCCAAGCTGTAACTTGACGTGCTCAAACATTGTCTACACGTCCTCTTCAGCTTTCCAACACAACAACCGGCATGAGAAAAATAAAAGAAATCGGGAAAAAAAAGTGCTTTTGTATTCCTTTTTTAAGTCAAAAGTTTCATTCAGTTGTTAGCCATCCGCGCGTAAACATGCCATTTCAAGCGTATTCCGCTGTGGCGAGACACTGAGGCAAAGAAGTGTCTGCAGATTCTGTCCACCACGAGGAATTCCCCCACGGAAGGGCTTTATTTGGAAAAAGCCCCTTGGCGTAAACGGCGTGTCCAAAATGAGTTCCTTCAAAAAGGTTGCGTTTATGTGCGGTGCGTCGTGGAGAGCTGCGAGAAAAGCGTCACGGAGGTTCTAACTTCACGGCACAGCCAGCGCGAGTGTGGCGGGTCAGCGGCGGTGCTCTGTTTCCTTAAACTCCCAAGAACCAAGCAGCGTCGAGTGCGTTGTCGATATCCGGGTGGCACTGTCAAAATAAAATAAGAAAATAAGACGCATTTTAATTGAATCTTGACAAGACATTGTACAGTTGATGTCCATCGTGCGCCGTTAAAGATAAAACAAACAAACAAAAAACACAAAAACAAACAAATTGCATAATGATATAGGAAAACAAAAGCACACACGTTTTAAGTTGGTAGAACTAAAAAAAAACAAAAAACACACATCTAACTCAAAATCTAATACTTGAAATCAGTAAGAAACAAGGTAAAGAAGAAATTTATTGTAGCTATTACCATACCATACTAGCTGTTACAGAGTGTGACCCTATTTATTTCAAAGTAAACACTTGGAAATGCTTTCTGAAAGGACCTTAAGGCTTCCCTAAACGCCCTTGTTTGTGCTTTTATTTCGAAAGCTGCCTCCACTCTGTCCCTGTGTAATCAGTGCACACTTAAATCTACTTCACTGTGGACAGCTGTACAGTAATGGTCAGCTCTGTAATAGCTCTATATCATTCACCTAAGAATAATGGCACAGACATTAAAGGACTCTGCTGTTTGAAACGAGTTTTTTACTCGCAATAAAATGTTTACTCAATCTGTTCTTTCTCCCAAACAATGAGGGGTCTTTCTCCTTTTACATATACTTTCTCCATATTTTCAACACGTTTAAAATACAATCTAATAACCTTTCAAAAAGTTAATTGTCACTCGTGCTGGATTGTTTGTAACAACTAAACTATGATTAATAGGCAGTAAATGTACTTGTGTTATTGTTGTTCTGTAAATACCTTGGAAAACACAAGATTATTTAGAATCAATAAAGTCAATGACTTATTATGACGTATTAGGTCTGTGACTTGGAAATCCTCGGAGCTACAGTACATCGCAGCTTCAGCCTTTCAGCACCATGGACAGCAACCTGCTCGTCTTGTGGATAAAACAGCGCCCTCCAGCGCTTAATAATGGTATGATCCACAACATCACTACAACTAATTACACTATTCACTAGAAATATTCATAATGTGTATTACAAAAGTTAAAAAAAATTGTTGAGTATTAGATGTAACAATGTAATCGTAAATATAAAATGAGCCCCCCGTGTCTCATGACAATGACTATTCAAAGGAACATTTTACACACTCATATAATTTATGGTAACAGCTTGGTTTGAATCGGTCGACAGGTTGTTATAAATAATTTTCATTCAGCTATAGTTGGGGCACAGATCACGGCGTCTGACTGGAGCAGAACTGGAGTCCTGTTGAGGGGGAGATCTGTGGGGGACCAGTCTGGAGATGACAGTAAAATCTCAGGCTCCCTTCATGCATCACTTGCTCTGGTACATGTGGATTTGACTGACAGCCCACCGCCCACGCAGGCTGTCCCTCTCTGCAGGATGTGGGAATAGTTCAACTCTATCAGCAGAATCCTGCAGGGCAAACATGGGATTTTACACCTTTTGTTTGTGTGTGTGTGCATGTGTGTGTGCACCAGTGCTGCATGAATATATTTCACTCTCAGAAACACACACATTCACCTCCATGCACAAGGGCCATTCATATGCAGCAGAAATCAGCACAGTCTGAGATGCTTTCTCTAAGATGCAGAGAATACCCAAAGGCTTAAGCCTTCAGATCTCTTTAGGATCAGGCCAAGCAAATGTAGACATTATCTACACTGCACTCTTTAGGAAGTGGTTAGAAAATCTACTCTAATATAGAAGTGACAGAAACAATGACATCATTTTCAGTACACCTCTTTTGTTCTTGTTCCAGTACTGCTGCTCCTCCTGTCCTTCTTCTCCTCTCTTGGTTAAGGTCCCTCTGCTGTGCTTGTCACTGGTCCTAATGAGCTGTCTACCTTAAAACAGCATCTAGCCTCAGGCCAAGCTAACCAGCATCTTTAAAGCCCCAGTGGACATTGCACAACCAGGGGCACGTCAAGTTGTTTTAGTACATTTTTGTTTGTCTTTTGTATTCTTGTGCTGTTTTTGTTTCATCTACAGTTCACCAGAGGCCTTCATACCAAAACAATGCACTACTTATCATCATTGTGAGGGAAGCCTCACTTCATAATGTAGAAGTATCTATATCATTTTTTATTCACATTTTTGCTTTACAATCAAACCAATGTGTCTTCCATGGTGGGAAAAATATATTAGTACCGGTAGTTCAGTTTCTGAGAAAGACTAAAGACAAAATTGTACAAAGCTGAAATGTTGAAATGATGATAATGACACATTTTAAATATCAATAATATTATAAACAAATTCATAAAATAAATTAATATTCAACATTTTTTTTATATGCATGTTTGTCTTTTGTATTTGCCTTTGCATTTGACTTTGTCTACTTCATTCATTAGACATCGATTCATGTCCAATCCCTTGATGCATCTACAATATGTTTCAGTAATAACAGTGTGATTAATGGCACACAAGCAGCTGTCAGCTGACTCCTTTAGACTGGGTTAAACACTGCACACACTGAACTGACATGAACTGGATTATTGCTATTGATAATCTTTTAAGGGTGAATGATTTCATCCGGCAAACGCCACAGCTCAGCATGAACCCATGTTTCATTTTCACATGTGGAATAAGATCTGATCTGCTTAAAGGGAACATGCATATGAGACTTAGAAATGATAACATAAAGAAAAAAATGGGTTATTATGTAAAGGGGCCATGATGGTCAAGCCACATTTCACAAAACACAAGGCACAAAAAATATTTTCCAAAACATGAAAGTTGTTATTTATTCATTATGTTGAACTTACTGCAGCTTTGTGTACTCATGACAATGTTGAATTGAAGACCTTTGCAATAAACGATTTCATTTTTTGGAGTAGATTATGAATGTAAACAATTAGATTTACATTCACAATCTTGGAACTTTTTTAACACACACCAGCCAGATTCTGAACACATTCAAGTCTGCAACAAATCTAATCAGCTATGCACAGAAACATATTCATGCTTGAGTGGATAAAATAATGAAAGGAAAGCCTATCTTAAAGCATTTCACTCATTGGCGTTCTCTAAATGGTGGCTTAAAAACCTCATTTCTGAGCAAGACGTCTTATGAGCCAATTTGGAAGCTGTTTATCCGTACAACAACACTCATTGATTTTCTCTTATTGAAGCCGGGAAAGGTCAGCGGCACTTCCTCATTTCTCAGTGCAACTTGTTGGAAGAACACAGTGTAAGAAGAGTAAGTAAACACAACACACTTCTAATCAAGTGATTAATTTTGGTCATTACTGAGAGTCACTGTCATGAGAAGTTAAGACAAGGACACAGCAAACTCCAAACTCAGATCACGTCCACAAAGAGCATTTTACTGTCATGCACCCGTGGCAGCCAAATTAATTTCATTTGCTCTGGCAGTGTAGGAACAGCAAGGAAGAAACTAAATAAGCGTGCCATTTTTAAAACAAGGTTAGAGAACAGAAAGACAGAGACCTGGCAGAAGTGCTTGGATTTTTATTCTCTTTTGTTTCATCTGTGTCCCTCAGGTGCCTTGGAGAAAAAGGGCAAACGGCTTCTGCACTGTTCAATCAAACCTGAAAAAACACCAGTTCCAATCTATCCGTTGCACTGTTTGCATGTCACTGCCGTCCAGACGCTCACACAAGAAACAAAAGACAGGAAATTAGCCCAGCCAATAAACACAAGGTTCTTTTTGTCTGTGTATTCAGCTCGATTCTTAGTCCCGAACTTGTTTTTGTCTTGGCAAACAAAAACCAGGCTAATTGAGATTCTGAACTGTGCTCAAATTGAAAGCAGAGTTAATGACTAATCTCCCAGTTTTACCTGTCCAATTTCTTTTATATCAATCACACAGTGTCCCGGCGGATATGGAGGGAAAGAGTTGAAGAGAGGGATAAAGATGGATCAGTCGAGACCAATAGAGGCATGACAGAAATCGATGGAGGGATAGAGAATTGACATGAGGAGAGAACACAACAATAAGGCTGACTGATTTATCTGTAATGAAGAGGGAAATGGCTCAGTGGAGAGATTTGTCCTCATCGCATCTGGCCACATCATCAGGACATTCGGTGAGGATTTGAAAAGGCGATGAGGTATTGTGAAGCTGATTGACAGCAGTGGGTTGACATGAGGAAGACCATTTGCATTTTCATTACATTTGAGATTGACTTTAGGCTCCTGTGTGGGTTGACACTGGCACACAGAGTCATACAAACAGAATATTGCTCAACCTGACTGGCGTCCAGGGTAAGTGACAGCCTCACATCAGCCCCTTGATATGATCACAGAGACTGCCCCAGTAAGTAGACAGGTGGAGACAAACTCTGCTTTAAACAACAATAAGAAGCAATCTGTAATTTTCATTTGGACGTAGTGTGATTTAACAGTAATCTGAACATACAAGTCTGAGGTCATGGAACAAAGTCTGAAGTAGTCGGAAAATGAAAAGTCTGAGCAGCCTTGTTAGAAATGCTACCCTCATCCCAAATATGTGGGATGCAGGACAATGCAATTGTTTTTGGAAGTGTTGTTACATTATTAGTTACAGTAAAGCACTTACGCATACAGAAGAATAAAAACATACATTTATCATGTGTAATCGATGTATAGCTGTGAATCAAGTAAATTCAAATTCAGTTTTATATATAAAAAAGTGAAATAAAGGCAAATATAAAAGGATATACAAGTAAATCTTTCCCCAGATCCATTCTGAAGATTTCTGAAAGGAGCAAAATAAGTTCCACATGACTCCACTGTTGGATCACATTCTGAAGCCAAATAAAAGTGAGCAGATGATTTATAACCTAAGCTTTGTTGTTGTTTCGTTGCTTTTCCTTCAAGATCAAATTAATTCCTCTCACAAAACAACTGGTTTCACCAGAGCATCACTGTAAAACCTTCACAGAAAACACACCAGACAGAAACAGTTAACAATGGCATCATTCATGTGTGAATCTATAGTGACTGTCTCCACAGACAAATACTTCTGTCAGGCTGTTTTGACAGCCAGCAGCTCTCCGACTCTGAGGGGGGTGACATCACTGGGGGAAGCGGCCTGTTGGGGCCACCAAGGGCCACTGAGGGGCCCCGACTCTGACACTTTGACTGACAGAGCCATGGCCTTGTGTTCCTATAGCAAAGTGATGACTGACTGTAGTCCAGACAGAATCCCTTAAGCTGCTATCCAGAAACAGGAAAAAGCATGTCCCGGCCTTTCTGATCCAAACAAAGACTGTGTACACTCTCTGTGGACCAAGCATCACAAACACACACACTCAGAAGTAACTTTTCCATTGTAAATTTTAAATATTTCTGTGAGCTTGCAAAAAACCCCATTTAGGAGCACCTAAAGGACCTCTAAAAGTCGCATAAAAGTGATAAAAAGAGGTGCTCTTTGTGAAGGGAACAACCCAGGGCTCTCTCCTCTATTCACTACAGGGCATAGTCACAAGAAAGTCATACATTTTTCTTTGATGTCTTTGAACATTAAGCCTTCATCTGTGAGCTGTTGAGTTAAAAGGTGAATGCCTTGAGTATAGTCATGAACACAAGTGTACCACAAAATCAAGAAAGGAAGAAACAAAAATCATGAATAAATTGCAAACACTTTTTGACTGAAAAATTATCACTCAGTGTGCAAGTCATACTTTTGTCATTTTTGTTGACTTTGTGATGAACCTCAGAGTGAGAGATGACTTCCAGGGTGACATTCACAGCCAGAGCGTCACCCCACTTACACATACACTCAGTGTCCTCATGTTCTCTCACAGTGAGTCAGGGCCATCTGTGGGGATGGTTTCTAGACCTTCAGATGTATCTAAGGTTCATATTCAATACACGCCAAATCATCTTTTGTTCTTGCAGTATCAGATTTGGGAAAATGATGAAACTTTTTCTGCTAGGTGTGTGTTTGAAAAGCCACAGGTCTGTGCCTGGAGGCAGCAGATGGACAAAAAAAAAAGATTGATTTGTCCTCCTTATGCAGCAACAAAAAGACAGACATGGAAAAAAAATCAATGAAGGATTGCAATGGCTGCTGCCACTCTGTGGATTTTATGCTATGATCACAGGGTTAATCAGGGACAGGACAACATAAGAGTAGAAGATTAAAAAAAAAACAAATGAAAAAAACAAGTTTGGAAACATACCAAATCAAAATTTTCCATGTAACACTTCTGTTGATATTGATAATTTATTGTTGGTCGATTTGATTAATGTAGCTGCACACTCTGAATGTACTGCCTGTTTTTAAAAGAGTTTAGTTATTTGTAGGTAATTATACAATATAACAATTATTTGTTTAATTAGTTTAAAAAAAAATCATTATTACCAATATTTTTACTATCAATTGTCTGTTGACCTTGCCCATTCTCTAATTGCCTGATTAAACACATACTGTATTTTGCAATTATGCACAAAACTCTATTGTTTAATAACTGACTGTCGTTAAAGGTAGACACTGCGCTCTAAACAGGATAAATGGTGCCCAGGCTCCGAGCAGGCAGTAATGTGTCAAAGCCTGGCTGCTTCGAGGTTGGAGAGGCTGAGTGATTAAAGCAATGAATCACGAGTGTGGAGCTTCGTGAGCTGCTGGCGTCATCTCACACACAAACTGGCATTACCCAGCTCCCATACACAGTCATCTGTCAGCGAAACTAGAGAGGAGAGCAGGTTTGTGTGTGCGAGAAAGAGAGATGTTTTCAACCAGACGTACAGTTTATAAAGGTGTCCAATTTCTGTTCTTCTTCCTCAGTTTGAGACCAGACTCATAAATCTAGATGGTGGATCAGTGGGAGGGTCTGCAACAAATTTGTAAAACCCAGGGTGAATGAGTGTCTCAACAAGCTCCCTAGACAGGCAGTGCTGAGGATGGAACAGGAAGTGCACTTGAGTCTTAGGAGACAAATACAGACATAACCCCACACACAGATTTATGACACAAATGTTATACAAGGGTATGACTAAAAGAGAAATCCCACAACACCTGACCCAGCAGCCTTATTTATTTTAAGTCACCATGTTCATAAATATTCGTCAAAGATGGGAGTCCAAATTCCTATTCACATATAATGTTAGGGAAATAGAATTGACACAGCTTAAGTCTGTTTTAGACAATTTATAATCATCCATTTCCTTTATTAACTCAAGGTTGGCTGCAAATAAAAATGAATCAGTCTTGATTAAATTATATGCAGGAATTGTATTCTATAATTTCTCACATTATTCATTAATAATGCATTTTCTTTCACCCACTTTTTTGGCCTTAAGGTACAATCTGCCACACTTTGCCACAAAATTGTAGTTTATTTTTGCTGTCAGTCAGTGTGTTAAAATGTGAATAAAATGTCATAAAATTTTCAGAAAAGTCCTGCATTTTCAAGCTTTAACATGTCATTTGCATATCTCTAGATGTATTACATTAGACAGACAGATTTTTACTTATTGTGCGTGTGTTTTCTTTCACCCATTCTTATTTTTTTCTTTTCCTTAAGGTACAACCTGCCACACTTCAGACATAGCAAAATATTCTAGTTTATAGTTTGCTGTCTTTTACTACAGCAAAATGCAGATAAAATGTAATACAATTTTTATGAAGGTCCTGCGTTTTCAAGCTTTAACATGTCATTTGCATATCTCTAGGTACATCATATCAGACAGAACCTGCCAAGATGCCTTTTTATCAAAATCTGTAGTGTCTTAACCACCCGGACCTTACATATCTAACAGCTTCTTCCATGTGCGTTACCAACCCAGTCTCACGACAAAATGTAAAATAGTCCCGTTGGTCCACATGGAAAAACGTATACATTTCACAAAACGGGCCCGAAATTTGTGACACTGTCACGTGTTTTGTTTTTTTTTTGGTTTTTTTTTGTTTCATTCTTTTCTATTGATGTCACGTGATGTCAGAGCTGCCACAGACGCTAGAGGAAAACATGGCCGACTTACGAAGATTTGTGGAGATAAAATGCAATTTTATTGCCTATTTTAAGCACCAAAATCACATTTGATTAAATTTCTAGCGAGAAGCGTAAAATCTAGGAATTATCTCGTGTTATTATTAATTTATTTTAATAATAAAATAATAATAATACATCCAGGTGCTGAAATAAGTTTCTTTTTTATAAACTTGATTAGTACAAAGATGCGAGCTGTGCTTACGTGGACTCTTTAGGAACTAGTTTCATACATACCTTTATTATTTTGCATACATTAATTATAATAATATTTAGTTAACAAGAGAAGTGGTGAGAAAGTGACATTTATTGTTGCCTTTATTTGTGATTATGGGCTTCAACCTTTTACATTTATGAGTTACATGAATTTAATGCATGAAAATGTAGACATTTTACGTTTTTAGTCTTGCTAGCTTTCCCAACCTTTCCCCCTTTCCTTCCCCGCCCCCCCCCCCCCCTCCCCCCCCCCCCCCCCCCCCCCCCCCCCCCCCCCCCCCCCCCCCCCCCCCCCCCCCCCCCCCCCCCCCCCCCCCCCCCCCCCCCCCCCCCCCCCCCCCCCCCCCCCCCCCCCCCCCCCCCCTTTCCCCCCCCCCCCCCCCCCCCCTTTCCCTTTTTTCCCTGGGGGGGGGGGGGGGGGGGGGCCCGCCCGGGGGGGGGGTTTGTTTCCTTCCCCCCGGTTCCCCCCGGCCCCCCCCCCCCCCCGCGCCCGGGGGGGGGGCTGGGGGGGGGGGGGGGGGGGGGGGGGGGGGGGGGGGGGGGGGGGCGGGGGGGGGGGGCGCCCCCCCGGCGGGCCCCCCGCCCGGCCCCCCCCGCGGGGGCCCCCCCCCCCCCCCCCCCCCCCCCCCCGGGGCCCCCCCCCCCCCCCCCCCCCCCCGCCCCCGGCCACTTCCCCCCCCCCCCGGCGGCGTCTTTTTTTCTCTTCTTTTTTTTTTTTTTTCCTTTTTTTTTTTTTTTTTTTTTTTTTGCAGTTAAAACATCTGCTTTTGGTGTCTTGAGGGGAAAAAAAACAAAAAAACAATTTGGCCTTTTAATGGACCCAACAGGAAGAGGGCAAAATTGCTGCCTCAAAGTGGCTATTGTTATGAAACGCTCCTGGCTCCTCACCCTGATGTAAAGGGTACACCATGAGCATCAGTCTGTTGGCAGGGTTTGTTTGTGATGATGAGTCTTAAGGGAAAGGAGATCAGAGGGGAAGAGAGCTGTGAACTGAAGCCAAGTCCATTTCCTTTAAGCGTCACATCTTCATACTCGAAGTTGAAACACTCAGGAGTGATTCGGAAAATGGTGTGTTACTTAAAAAACCCAAACAGTCATTCAGCTCTACTTCTCGGAAATATCTTGCCTGTGAAAAGTCTAACTACTACTGCTGTTAAGACATTCTAGAGATGAATGGAGGAGGATCAGACTCCGAGCCTTGACATAACAGCTGTATCCTTTACCAAAGTGGTTATTTAGCTGCATATTTGTGTGTTATTGCTACCTTCACGGTGCTTTTAGGTGTTTTATGAGGAATGTAGTAGATAGAGTGTGGAAAAAAAGAGGGCAACACTGTCTGCAATTGCTCTTAAAAAGAAAAATGGCACCCTACATTTGAGTTTATCTGTGTACAAAAACTCTGCGCTGAACAAGTCAGATCCAGATATTGTCAACAGTCCATCTGCGTTCCATATATCTATTTTCTTGGTGTTGTTTGCAGCTGCAGGATCAGATAAAGCTTGTTCTCGAGGGCAGACCCCTGTCAGCAGTGATCGATCATGGGTGTCCCACCAGGTGACACTGACAAGCTGAAATCAGTTTGTGTGTTTTCAATCTGGGAAGACCTGGGGTTATTCCACTGTTAACCTGCCCCTGTTGACAATACAAGCAATGTATGTAGGTGGAGGGTTTTTATTTTTACTTACACACACAAATGCTTTTTGTATTGTTTGGCAGTCAGCTCTAGTTGGCTGTAAACTGAGATTTTTAGAGACACAAATTGGATTCTGTTTGAGGACACCTGCTGCGTCTAGACAACCTAGATACGGAATACCAATGCACAATTTGGCACGCTGTCACCAATGGCCTTACAACATCCCATAGTTAGTCAAGGTAAGCTGCACTTGAGAGAGCAGAAAGGCGTTTTCTTTTCTTGGGGTGGTTTGTTGAGATGAGAAAAGTAAAAAAGATCTTTACACACTTTTTTAAATCTCCCACTGCTAAAGGAAGACTGCCCACTCACTTTGGACCCTGAGCTGTGTTGCGACTAACTACAGAAATACTCACTACACTAGACTTCCTCCCGTATTTTCAAAAGGCTTTTGAGAGTGCGCTGCAACCCGTCACCTGCTTTCATATAAAATGTATAAATTTGCTTCTTGTCCTCAGTTATTCTTTCCCTCCTACAGCTGATATTTATACCTGCTGCATGTTGCAGGATGTATGTGAATATATCCTGTCACACAGACTATCATATGACTGTAGCGCACACAATTGGATAACTTCTTATAGAATGAAAATGAACTAATGCGATTTATTCATTCGTGCATTTATCCTCTACCGCTTATTGCCGTTAGGGTTGATGGGGAGCTGCTTTGGGCCTGAGGCAGTGGGGTATTACCCTGATAAAAGGCCAGTTAGTTACATGTATTAAACTAGGATATCAACAGACAGACAGGCATTCTCACATTTATTCACTAGGGGCAATTTAGATCCAACAATTAATGTACTCATGCATTTTTATGGACAGTGGGAGGAAGTACTCGAGAGTAACATGGGGAGGACATGCAGGGCTGGCAGTGTATAAATAAAATACTTTTGTGTATCAAAAACACATGCATATTTAATACATAATTAAAAAACTATACATATTTAAAGTATACATATTTAAAAAACGATATTCTTAAAGTATATCATAGAAACATTAATGAGCAATAGTGCATCTATATTAACAGAAAGCTCAGAAATCCTGTCCTGGGTGCAGTGTATTATGTCCTTCAACCACTAGATGGAGTATTGAGATGTTCACATAAACCTACAGCACACAGGTATTATCAGTAGGTCTATACATATACAATAAAGAAACACAAACGTATTGTATTTTGTAACATCACCTAGTGTAAAGTGGTCACTACAGTGCAGTTATTGAACATACTACAAACAGCTTAATGATTTCAAACCGATTGTTTTCAATAGAGCTAAAGATGTTCCTGCTAACAGCCTAATGGTTCCCTTTAAAACGTCAAACATAATTAGGCGCAACACAAGTGTCATGCTTATCTTTGTGCTCTATCAGCATGAAGGTTAGATCAAATAAAAAGCACAGGCTGTTTATCCCTCACATAAACAGCAGCTTAGAGCATGGTGTCCATTTTTGGTGTCTGCTGTCCCTTCTCTCTCTGTTTAAACTCCCATTAGGCATTCACACTAAATGACTCTGGTATTTCAGACAATTTGAGGGCACTCTCGGGTAGAAAGGACAGTGCGATCGAGTGTGGCAGAGAGCTAATTGAAGTCCGCTGACACCATTAGCCAACTGCCATCAGTCTGATAGCCGGTCGTATAACAAGAGGCTGAGGATCAAGGCAGAGAGAGACAGCTAAATGATGAACAACACAACGCAGACTCTTTGTCTCACAGGTCAGATGATATCGCCCTTAACAAGGCGGAGGGGGGAGGGAGGAGAGCATCAGGGGGGATTCTCTGGGACTTCAATATTTAAACACAATGTAATGGTGGATTTTAAACCCTCATTTATGTGGAAAAACCTTTTAAACACAGACAAAAAACATATTAGAGAGAGCTTGACATTTTGCAAAGGGACATTAAGGCAGCATTGGTTTGATTCATAAGGTCATTCAAGGTGACCTGCTAGCTTCTGTCACACACTGCCCTTTATCTCTGTGGCCCATGCTAATGCACAATGACTGCTGGTAGAGTTAAGAGGTTTATGGCACAGTTTCTAATGTGGACAGTGCAAAAACCTGAAATAGAGGCAATAATTGTTTGGTGTTACATGCATAAATGTTTTGCAAAAGACATAAAATGAAACTGCTGCTTATGATTTATCATTTGTAAGACTTCTCCAAGCACCGCCATTTTAACCTGAACAAAATGCAAGTTGAGGCAATAAACTGCAATTTAACCCAGCATCACTTTTACCGATAACAATATAAAAAACGATTTAAGTGACTGTCGCCTAAAGAAGCTTTCTGTTAAGAGTCAAAACAGTCGACTAACAGGCTGAGCTGTGCCACACTCTTCCCCCACTGCGGAAAGGATTTGATTTGGCTGTGGCTTGTGACTGTCTTTATTTCCCCTGGGCTGCCCTGCTTTCACACTAAGGCGAGGAGGTGAGCCATCATGCTGAATGGAAAATGCTCCCATAAATGTGTTGTATGTGAGAGACAAGCCCCCGGGAACAATACAAGCTAATGGCGATCTAAATAACTGGGCAAAAAAAAAAAAAAAAAACGGGAGAAGAGGAAACGACGGGGAGGACAGCACAGTGACAAGGCAGCCGTCAATTTGTCTTGTTCAACATTGGGCCATATGACAGCGTGGTAATTTCCCTCATGGAGTTATAAAGTTTTTCTGAGTTCACATGGATGTGGTTGCCGTTTGCCGGGTCAGGGGGGGTCCGGTGAACTCTGCTGCTATCACTACAGTCATCTTTTTAAACATTTTCAAGAGCAGTGCTGATAAACTCTGCAGCTCCTGTGTGGATCTGTATATGTAATACTAAACATTATCACTTATTTTGTGAAGCACATTTGCCATTTGCAGTGTTGCTTTATGGGGCCTGGCTTAGACATTGTTTTGCTGGGGTGTCAAACTCAAACTGGTGAGGGGCCGAAGATGGTGACAAGTTACAAAAGAACAAAAGTTACCTTTAATTTCCTCCTTTTATAGAAACTGGTTTTAGTTGGATTTGAACAGGTTTTATATGGATTTGTAGGTGATATTTTTGGCATTACGTTTTAACTGGATTCAATGGTATGGTTTTAAATGGATTTGAACAGTTTTCGAAGTATTTGAAAGGGTTTTATTTGGATTTGACCAGATTACTTTAAGATTTCATGAACAAATAAAATTCATCTGATTCAAATGCATCTAAAACTTGTTCAAATCCAGTTAAAACCTCTTCAAATGCATTTAAAACCTTTTCAAATCCAGTTAAAAAGTAGTGCTGAAAAAAAATCACCTACTAAATCCATTGGAGGGCTACATAAAACATTGCATAGGGCCACATTGAGTTTAACATGTATACATAAAAACACCTCTTTAGCCATATTCAATATTTCAATAAAGTCTGCATTTTAAAGAGTGAGAACAGTGATCTTATATAAACCACTTTCTTTTTTATTTGTATTAAATGCCTGCAGATAATCACCAACTCAGTATATAAAACACTAATGCGAGCACGTTTGTGAATGCTTCTCAGAGTGTTAGCTGTTTTGAGTGCGTGCCGGCGTTACTCTACCTGTGGCCCTAATGCATCGCTGCGTACAGTATAATGAGAGATGTGGTCAGATAATGGAGGAGGTAATTACTCAGTGCACAGCAGCCACCGGTTAAGAATTACATTATTGATCGCCCAGATGGAGAAGCACGACAGGCTGGCAGAGACCTTTGCAAAGTGTGGAGAAGGAAGAAAAATCACTCCTAAAATAAACAGCGAGTGTGCGAGTGGAGCAGGTGAGTGGGGTGCACACGGTCCAACTTTCATCAGGTAGGAGCATCTGCAGTCTGAGCATGTGCAGTGGACCAAGCAGGTTGATAGAGTGACTGCGAATAAATGTTAGTCTATATCCAGACTCGCCAAATGAAGTAGATCAAAGGTTCACAGGCTACAGCATGCTTTCTAATTACGAGCGCAATTTCCTGCTAACTCACTCTGCGGACTCTTATCTTCCTTCTATCACAGTGTAACATCGCAACTGAAGTGGAGCACATTCTAGCTCAATGGTGCAAAATTGGACTTAAAACTAACTATAATCTAGCATTTGCTTCGGACAGTTAAAGAAAGATGAAAGATAACGCTGTGTTTGTTTGTCATTTGTAGACACTTAACACACTACACATACATTGTCTTGGCACACAACCTTAAATGCTTAAAGCAATCAATATATTCTATTGATTCTTCTTTCAACAGCAGCTTGTAAGACATCAGGACCTTCTCTATTGTTCATCTGACCCCACCCCTTGTTAGAGTATCCCCTTTACATGACGCTAGGATGATGGCTTCCCATTACCGTAACACATACATAGCTGGATTACCATATCATATTTATACATCCACTTCAGGGACCTTATGTGACATGAATCCCTGTGACATTTTGACATAAGTCACCCATCAATTGCTAAACAAGTTGTGAATTCCATATGTTTAATGCAAGTAGCACTCCCAACTTATGCTATAAAATAATGGACTATTAGCTGCAGTATATGTGCAGGCTTTTTATTAAAACGCAAGCCCTGCCAGAGCACAGCTTCACTGTTTGTCCCCAGAGTGTCTTGTTTCCCAGATCAATTCAGCCGCCTGTGAAAAGGAGGTATGTGTGCTCAGAAGGGGAGAAGGATGGATGGATGGTATAAGGGAGAGAAAGTCAGACACCAAAGCTGTGCAAACAGGATTGATTGCAGAAAACTCTACTGCCACAGAAATGTTGGAAGAACCAGGAAGCCTCATGTGGGCAACTGATGGAAGCTGAAATGAATATAGAGTTGGTGAAAAATGCTCAATAAGAGACCCCTCCAGAAATGCATGCATATCACAGTAATCTTCACAAACTGAAAAAGGTCAAAGGGCAGTGCAGTAAGAAGGACAGTGCAGCAGCTGTTAAACATGTTAATGTGAGTTCTGTACATGGAGGAAGGGAAGGGAAATTCACTTTGTTAAACACACAGTGGGATTTATTACTATACTTACGACAGGAAGCTAAAGTATCTGAGAGACAATGCTGTTCAAGGAAATGACTCGGCTAAACACGTCTTCAAAGTATTCCGCTACTAATAGAAGCTACAACATCTTTTAGCAGACCGTACGGGAGAAAGTGCTGTTCAAATCTCTCAGCAACGAGCAGACACAATAAGGTAAGGAATAAAGCTTCTTTAGTTAGCCAAGGTCACCACAATGAATAAAGAAAAACATAATCGTGTTAAAGTTGCTGTGATTTAGTCTTTTTAAAGTCTATTTTAAGAACTTCAAAACTATTTTACAGTAGTGATTTTTTTTTTGAAAAAGAAATGTCCCTTGAAGTACTAGAACTCAAGATGATAGTGCATCCTTATCAGAAGATCTTTTTGTCATTGTGTCATTAAAACATTCAGTCCAGAGTAGCCAGCTATCTTTCCTGTGTTCTTAGTGAAAGTTATGACCTTTGATTGCAAGGTATTTACTGTCCTTGTTCACTTCCTTGTCTCTGTATTATCTTTCTCAGTGGCAGGTTTTAGTCTGTCATTTTCAACGAGTCTGCTATAATTACTTTTTACAAACAAATTTGACACTCAGTACATAACATATTTCTGAAAGGTGTAAAGTTTGGCAGTTGCAAAGACTGTCTCAGAGTTAATACATGTTTTGATGTTTTAAGAATGTCATAATGAGAAATACATGTGCAATCCAATTGTTTGGGCCAGCGTTCTGTTTCCTCTGCAGGAAGAGGCATGCTTCAGTGAATCATGTTAAACAATGGGGACTGTTCATGGAAACATCCTAGAAACATGCACACAAACATGTTGAATGAAGTAGCTACACGGCTACATTTTGTGTTGTGTCCTTCACAGAGCCCCCATTACTTATGTTAAAGTAGGAAATCACTCTCATCTCCAACAAGGACACCACTTTACACTTCCTTTCCCCTGGGACTGTTGTCTCAGGAACATATTGAAGTTGGTCACTGAGTGCTTCTGTGCTACTGACCTATACAACAGAGATAATGGATGGTATTTCCAGGAATCCCATCCCACCAGGGCAATGATACTCAGACATCACAGGTGTGGGAGCACTGACAGAGTCATTTCCATCAGCAGTCACACCTCATTTTATGCACTATCTGTAATGGGCAGCTGTAACATTTTTGAAGGGTAATGCCTTTATAGAAGATACCCACTGCAGCTAATGAGGTGACTGGCAATGTGGGCAGGGATTTCTTTTTTGTTGGATGACTTTTGGGCCCAATCTGTCATGAGGTGTGCTCAAATGCTCAAAAGCTTATTTAAGTTATGTTGATGATTGACATATTTTACCACTAACACTTATGTGACTGATGTGACTGTTAGTCTGCACAGTAATAAATCATTCAAATGTGCACAACTTAAAATGACAAGTAAACCCATGCATCCTAAAAACAACAGTTTAAAGATGTAGGGTTTATATTTTCAGTTTTAGTCACATAAAATGTTGTTTTGGCACAAATTGTTAGCAGCCTTAAAATCAGAATCACATAATCAGCCTGTAGGTCATTCTAATGGTTCCCAGACATGTTAAAGGAAGAGTAACTTTTTTTTCTTTTCATGCACCGCATTCTCAATGTATCCAAACAGTTCCTCATAGATCTTGGGCATAGGCCTTTCCTAACAAACACATATGCTCTCTGTAGACACACCTTGTCCTCCTCTCATCAGCGCCAGATTAAAGTCCCCCTAGCAGCCCGTAAACAAAAACATAAATCACCCGTGCTTCTCCTCAACTGCCTGAAATTCATGGTTGTTAGCATCAGTAAATCAACGTGATGAGCGCCCAGGGGAGGCTAGCAGGCTAATTTACACTGTCCACAAATCCCATCTGCAGCCAGGCCAACCCTATACATCTAAACTTAGTCAATGCAAAGACAGATGGTCCTGAGTCGAGCCACCACTGTAGAAATGAGAGGCCTGTGATACAGTTTAAGCTACAGCATGAACTGGAGAAGAAGGATAGTGCATTCCTATTCAGGACACTAAACAATACCAGTCGAGAGGAAATGGACCTCCTTCCGGTCATATTGAAGTTGGAAATATAAACCCACTGGCCAAATGCCGACACTTTTCATAGCCCTAACATACCATTTCCTGTATAGCTCTCCAGTAGTGCAGCTAAAATGAACAGAATGAACTGAAACCAGCTACTGCTCCTTAAAGGGAAGCTGGGGTTCTTTTTGTGAAAAACAGAAATTGTTTGTTGCTGCTGATCGGTCTAGCCTAATGCTTTTAAGAGAAGGATAATACTGTTTTAAAATGATTCTGCTGCAAAATGTGATGCCTGTGTCTAAGCCTTCCCAATGGCGTCTTTTCACAGTACATTTTTTGACTGCGATTTTGTACCCTACCCTCTAGGAAAGACAACCATGCAGTCAAGGGCACTTTAAAAGCAAGGATTAGAGCTTTGTGCTATGGGACTGTTATGTCACATCACAAACTATAATACTGCTTAGTCTTTTGTGAAAGATTGTTTGAGCTGATGTTCTGTTGCAGTCTATATTGTGTGGTTTGGTTCCTGTATGTTGCTCTTAAACACGCGTGTTCCTCTGATTATGGTGTGACCTTCAATATTTGTTCCAAGGTGGGGCTCCTAAACTTAATCAAGTAAGCTGCATGCTAGGCAGCAGTGCATGGATCACAGTGGCTTATAATGAGTGAACATAACACATCCCCTTCATACGTGGGTGACTCATGGGAAGACTGAATGTTTGATTTAATTACTATCAACATTTTTATGTTATTGTAATTAATTGAAAGAAGCTGCACTATTCAAGTAAGAGTATGTGGGAGTCGATGGTAGCATGTTGTTAATCAAATGGGGGCCATCTTCTCAGCGAGGTAGCTTGAACTGCTGTAAATCATCCTATCATAATACCCCTTCAGCAGCTGCAGTCTCACCTGGGAACCAAGCCAAAATGAGGGAATGGGTGGGCACAATAACATGCCAGCGGCTGGAAAGAAAACAGGAGAAGCTAATCCTCCAGGTTAGCCAACAAAGCTGTCAAACTTTGAACATGGCTCAATGCTGGCTGCAAAGCTCGGGCAGTTACACTGTTTGTACTAAACCTGATTAGCTTCCTGAATCTGCCAAATCATGCATTGGATCTCCTCAGAACTGATTTAGTAAATTAGTCTTTGATCAAAGCTGTTGAAAACACATGATCTTGTTGGAGGCCTACACATGTCAACATATTCCACAAAATCTGACACGGAGCTTTGAAATGGCGCCCACTTTGGAGAAAGAAGAAAGAGCTCCACAATCACAGCTCCACAAACTTTATTCAGACATTGTCTATCAAGTATACTGCATTTATTTATTATATATTTATTTTTTGCACACAATAAAAAAAGTTATTTTAAGGTCTCCGCCTTATAATACATACAAAAGTTACATACAATTAAAATTACAGTTACAGTATACTGCATATCAGATGTTCTGTATGTTTTTTTACCTTTTTTTTTTTTTACATGTTATAACATTTACACCATTATTTCCAAAATGTATATCAGATATGCAAAAAAAAAAAAAACACTGGTGTTTTTTATGTCATGCTTCCTGAACCAGAACCCCAGATGGCCAATCAGAATGAGTAAGTGGCCTGCGTGCATTTTGGTTGTTCTAATCACTGACAAATCAAATGTTCTATCAGTAAAGCTTTTCAAATGCTCAAATTTTATTTCAGAATAAAACCAAATTCTGCTCTGCTGTGTTGAGGTTATTCCACTAACAAGAATCATCGCAGATTTCCCCTCATTTGTGTTTTGCCAGCTGCAACAAACAGCTGCACCTTCATTAACATAATTCAGGGGATCCATTTGAATAGCCCGAAGATTACATTCAGATGGATGAAAATGCCTAATGTGATAATATTTTAGCTAAACCATGTGAGAGTAATGGATGTTAGAACATTTGTTAAGCATTGAAATAGTTCTTGATGCCCTTTGTAGCAACTTGTCACACCTGTTTGATGAAGAGACCTTTGAATCATAAATCCTCAAATGATTGGACTTGGAAGGCTCAAGACATTCCTCATGTGATTGGTAGATATTGTTTCTTTGATGTGGTATAATGTTGACAAATTACAGCTCAAAGTGGTAATGTCAAAAACAGAAGTGTGGACCCTCTGTATGTCATTAACCTTTCCTGTCCACATTTGTCTTGTGTCACTTGTCACATTTACTGCCTTTCAGTGAAAAGGTCATTTATGAAAGATGGTGTCTAATGAATCAGGGATATTGCGACTCACCCTGCCGTCAGTAAGAGCGACCGATCTGAACTTTGAAACGTTACCTTGCATCTCCTGTAAGTCTAAGTCTTACCTTAGGTGAATCATAAAATCACAATTCATGTTGGTTATGAGCGGTGCATGTTTCATCACTCCCATGAGGCCAGTCCATCCTCAATCTGGATTCAATAATAAACCCTTCAAATGACATTCACTGCGTCTGCATGCTACAGCTTTGGTTGAGTGCAGTGTTTATGAGTGCTGGGAGGCTTCCTGATCAGCTCATAAATGTGATTCATTATTGTGTGTGACAGAGATGTCCTCAAAGTTTAAAAGCTCAGGCAGAGGGCACAGGTTGACTGGGAACTTTGGGTACTGCATTCAATCTAGCATGTATTGTGTACATTATAGACCAGAATGGAATGATAGACAGGAAGTTGCAAATATAACATCTCAAAGTCCACTTGAATGAAACAGGTCATTAAGATATAAATTAGGAGGATCGAGAACGGAGCCTTGTGGGACACCATGTAAAATTAGAATGGAACACATTGGCAGATTTATTAACTTAAAATAAATGTTTTTTTAGATGCACAGATTATACAGCTAAAATATATGTACTAATATTAACCGATAAATATTAATAGAAAATAATTATAGTCTATAGCCCAACTTTATCAATCAACCAATCAATCAGACTTTATAAAGCACTTTTCAAACAGCTCAATGCACTTGAGGTGCTTCCCAACATAAAATCATTAAATTATTCACAACAGTTTAAAAAACAGTGACTTTGTTTCACTTTATTATGATGTCAAAGTAAGAGTTTGTATTATTTTGAAAATTGTACAGTTTTCCTCAAATACAAACACACAAAATGCATTGGATTTTTAGTTCACACTTTGGGTAAATTTGCTGAAGAACCAAAGCAGACTCATTATTGCATGCTGTCTTTGTCCAGGCGTATGGCCTTGGAAATGAGCATTTTCTATGCCATAACCACATTCACTATGACTGTTTTTTTTTTCTTTTTGCTTGATGAATAGCATGCATTCTACTCTTCACAAGCCTCTCACAAGCTGGCATTGATTGCACCCTGCCATTTTATGGATGCACCGACTCACCACTAATGGCTCTACTAAGCACTACACTGACGGCTCTGGTTGGTTGAATCAGCAATTGAAAATGCTCAGAATGAAGGGCTAAAGGGCAGAGAGAGGCCATAATGGAATTAATACTTAGCTTAGGATCAATACAAAAGACCCTCAAATTTTCTACACAGCTTTTTTATGTGTGCTTTTTAGGAGCAGCAGGAACACAGCTGTACTCCACCACTTATAGACCTATCTGCATTTTAAATCCCAACATCACACACTTTAGAACACTACTCTTGTATAGTAATAGGTCTGGAGGGCTTGCTCTCTTTTAATCTCACTGAGCTTTAGTGAGACTTTTGGCAGGCTAAAGTCTTAAAACAGGAATTACACGGGAATTATGTCTTTACAGGAATCTTCAAGGCTGTGATGCAATGGAAGATCAACAGCTCCTGTAAAGCAGTAATCTCAGAGATTAAAGGTTGAGCTGTTCTTGAACAAATGTCAAAGTGTGTTAGCAGATGTTGTAAGTTACAGAAAAATCTTTTAGCATGTTTGGTATTTTAAGTCATATTAAGAAAGAAATATTTATGATAACATGTATTTTGTGACAACTTCCGCAAAAGTCACAACACTTTTTTTAGGCTAGGCTTCAGCATTTGTTGACTTTACCTTTTTTTTTTTTTCACTGTCAAAGCTTATTTAACAGATACCGTTGTGTTTTGTAGACACTATATATTACATAAAAGATGAAACAAAATCCTAAATCAAGATAATCGGCTCCCTACGGTATATAAACTTGCATGTAATCACTGTATAAACTGCCTAATATATGACCAAAAAAAATAGATTAACATGATATTTTCTATTACTTTATTATTTTTCCCCCCGTATTGGTCACACAGTTATACGTAAAACATGAGTGTGCAGAGACTGTGCAAAGCCACGTCTTGCAGCGGCGTGATTAAAACTTGCTGTGCCTTAAAAACAAATGCAAAGAGCACTTGACATTGTTCTTATGTTGAGAAGCCCTTTATATTTACACACACAGTCAACATTTTAATTTGCAAGTTGTCACAAAAAACATTTGCATACAGTTTTGTTTGTAACATGAGGTCAGAGTTGATTCATTTTAAGGAACTTGAACACAGCATTGCAGAGAATCTCACAAGAGCATTTGTAAAGTCAGACTCAGCAGTATGTCCTAAAAAGAGCTATGTAAAGTAAAGTAAGTAAAGGCCCATATAGCAATCTCACTCCTCCACACTATGAAACGATTGTTCTACTTAAATGCCCATATGTGCGTATAAGTCCATATTCTGGTATTCTGTTGCATATCTCTTTACTCTAAGGACTCTGAGCTGCAGTTTATTGCTTAGCCAGTCAGAATCAGGCATGTGTGTCCCACCAGGATTAACCATGTAGCAGTAATCCATGTCCAAGTGCAATTGGTGGGATACTCTCATATACTATACTATACTGTCATTATTTGCAAATGTATCATTGCTTAAAGCCAGGATAGACAGTTTGCAAAAAAATGACATTTTTTTTAATTTAACCAGGCTGTAGAAGTCTCTCTGAGTGTGGAATATAAGTGCAACATGTAAGTGGGTCAATTTAAGGACTTAAAAATGTGATATGGCACAAACACATATCCACTCTGAATAAATAAATAAATACAAAATTCAGTATATTGTATTAAAAATCTAAATTTGTTGCTGCTGTGTATGGTTAGGGCATTTAAAGTTTAATGAATCCAGTTGGGTATTGCTTTGCTGCTTTTCAAATAAAGCGACATTACAGTAAGGCAGACTGGAAATATGGGAACAAAACAGATGAAAGCACTTCCCCCGCAGCCATTACTGGAGTCACATCAATACAGAAAGTGTCAAAATGACCTCATGACTCATGTCAGTCTGTATGCAGTCGAATCAGAAGAACATTACTGTAACACAAAGACGGGAACACAAAGTGGCTACTTGTGGCTGGCAGAAATGACTCGTGAATAGGCTTTTATTGACCGCATGTGTGGTGTATTTCTATTGCACGCCTTTTACACACCCTCTGCAGTGATAAGTATCAGTCTGCGTATTTCCCTTGTAATCGTCTAAACATTAACTTATGTCTGAAGGAGGATATGGAAAAACACCACACGATACTTGGACGTTAGGGAGCTGAAGAGACGCAACAAAAGTGAGTACCGCATCTACAGTATAGCCATCATTTCTGGTCTGAATCGTCAGCTCATTCTCATCATAATTTTATTCTTTAAAGCGTGAAATGCAAAGCAGCCAACAATGGGCTTCACTACATTGTACTTACTGCCATGGCTTCTAGCAGCTTTCCCTTTCACAGGTAAGTGAGATTACTACTTTGCACTGATCTCTTGCATTGTTACATGCCCTTAACACGTCAAAATGCAACTGAAACAAAGACGAAGAAAGAAGAAGAAGACACTTCATTCTTGTGACAATGTGTGTTTTGCCCACAGAGAGTGTGAGGATGACTGTGAGTCCCAGCATCACAGCAGAGTGTGGCAAACCTGTGACATTTCACTGTGGCGTGTCCTCAGCTCTACATGGGCTGTCCATAAAGTACATGGAGTGGTCCCAAAACAAAACCTATTGTTCTGTGGACAGTGAGGGAGAGCTAACAGAGTATGTCAGCAACACACACAGTGACTTCCGCTGTGACTATGAAGATGGACAGTTGTCCCTCCACCTTCAACAAGTGCAGCCGCTACAAAGTGAAACTCCCTTCAGGTGCAAGCTTCGCTCCAACCAAGGAATTCTACATGAGTACACAAGTGTGGACTTAAAAGGTCAGAGTCCATGTTTGTTCATGCTGTGGACATAAAGACAAACAGAAACTACATTTGGAATCATTTGTTAGTTTGGAAATTTTGAAGAATTATGTTTGACACCAGTTTACAGCTTCTCTTCCTAATTGCTCTTATTGTTTCATCAACATATACTATTATTTACACCAAGTTGTAAATGCGAATTAAAGCTAAAATTGTTTGTTTTGGGCTCATGTTGTTGTAAAGGTTAATAATTCAACACACACAAACACTATTTAGTGATTTTGCTACATTACTTTTTTTTTCTTAGAATGTTGCAGGAACATTGAGGCAGTGTGGACTCCGGAGGGGCCGTCCTGTACTTTTAAAGAAGTCTTCCCAGATGGAGACGTTGACTGGTTTCACGGCTCCCACAAGCTCACAGACAGCTCTCGGATCTACACCGGGAAAAAGGTTGAGGCTGGGGGCTGGTTAACCATCCACAGTTACCTGGAAACGCACAGCACAAACGTTCTTTACAACTGTTCCTTGAAGAGCACTGCTTCTGGTCGATACATTGCTAGTTCTTTGATTCACCAGAACGCTCAGCTTCAAATCAGGAGCAGAGCTGCAGCACAGGGACCATTTTGGACCTTTTTGTGGATTTCTGTAGTACTTACTGTTGTGAAACATACTCACTGAAGTCAGTCTAAGTTATGGACTACACATAACTTTTATGGTGGTTTTATAATACAAAGGTACTAATGTTTACAGGTGATAAGGAAAGTGAAGGAAGCTTGCAAACTAAACTGAATTACAAACTTCTGAAAGACATCATTCTTATCAAATGTAATCATCTTCCTGAATCAAACATTTTTTTCTTAAAAAATCATCATGTGGATAGGAACTCAAACTCATGCAAGGATTGAGCAGGGGATTTATGGATGAATGGCGCCCTCTGGTGAACCTTTTGAAATATAGAACAACTGCACAAAAACAAAAACACCTTCTTTACAAAGCCTAGATTTCTTTATGACTTTATGATGTACAAATTAAACTCACCATATTCTCATCAAATGTTGCAAATATGGATCTGAAAGAGACAAACACTGGGCTTTTTGTTCTGGGATTGTTATAGTTCTTTTTGTGAACAACACATCTTTTGGTACTGCTATGTTTCCTGAAGAACAGACTTTAAACAATGTGACAAACCCACTGTTCACATCATCTTAGTGAGTAACTCTGGTTGTAGACCAAAGCTGTAGAGAATAAATGGCCATTTACTCTGGCCAATAAGTGAATGCTGTATGCTGCTTTTACAGTGGGTGTAGTTTAACACAATTTTACACAGACTTTTTATTAACTGGACTGATGACTGATTCTTTTCACTTGAGCATATTGTCCCTTGTTGTCAAAACATACACTATGCAGGATTTCTTTTAAAACTTGTATTGACCTTTTACTTTATGAGCTTTAATATAGGGGACAGTGCGAAGGCCAGATTTGTTTGCTGGCAATCCTGCAAATAATGTCTTTAAAATGCTGCATTTAAAATAATAAAATGCTGGGCCTATTTTCTGTGTGTGTTTTTTACACCACTGTACTGAATTTCCTAATCAATTATCAGCATTTGCAATTCCAACTAATCACCACAAGCAGGCGCTGCACCTCCAAGGAAAGACCACTTGATGTTTTGCTAATTGTCCTTGGCTGCAGAGTTCAAAGAGGCTAAATGATGGTAGAATCAATGAGCCATGTGATTGTAAGGCCAGCTATTCAATAATAACAATATGACAGCTGCTGTTATGTTGAAATCTACATCTGCGTCCAAAAACACACTAACTGGTGTTAAGTGTTGATCATCTTCACCTCAGAAAACCGCGGCCTTGTTACATCACCTCTCAATATTTGAAGTTGGCCCCCACTGAGCTCCTCATCTGAACAAAGTACACAGTGATGGGGGGGGGGGCTGCTATTCAGTGGGGCTTCGGGTCAAGTTCCCATGGAAACTGAGAGCCGTCTCACCGCCTGTTTCCCCGGCTGGAGTTGTCCCAGTGGGCTGTTATCTCGTCTCTGGGAGGTGACAGCTTGCTGGGCGTTGGTCTGCTGAGCCGGGCCACAGTTATATCATAGACACAGGGGGAAGTGATCAGAAGACACAAGATAAGACGCTGACTGACCGACAAACAGTGAGACAGGATAGGGCCAGGGATAGACAGGGGAGTGGAAAGTGGAGATAATGGCCGGATTATGTCAACACAGAGCTTAGATATATGTCCTACTGATGACCTGTTACCTAATGTTACGGTAAATGGTGGCTGCCCCGACTGTAATTGCCCCTCGCTGTCAGAGCACAATTCCAGCTCGGTTCCTGCCCAAACAAAACAGAGCAAAAGTCTCATTGAACACACACACATAAGATAAATGCTAACCCCATCTTTTATATGAAGGAAAAAATAGTAAAATATAATTTGAAAGATGGAATATGTGACTAAAATGTGCAATAGTTTGTGGACAATACCTGTTTTTTTTGTTTTTTTTTAAGAAAATAAGCTAATGACTGGACCACAATACAGAATGAACAAATGGAACGTAATTTTGGGTCAGTGCAGCAATGGGTCAAACATTGAATATTCCACAGTAATTGTATACATTTAGTAAATGGCCAGTTTCATTCAACACTTCCCTCAAACGCACCTCAAAGAATAAACACAAAAGCTTCCAGTACCAGATTGATTTTAACCAGCCTTATCTCAAACTACCTTAGAGGACTTTTAAAGGACAAATTCAAGGAAGTATTTAAAGAAATCAATGCATGGATAGAATGAACGGTGCCTCTTCTGCACTCTTGCCAACATGAAGAGAGTCTTATGTTCAGTTTGGAGCTGGAAAAATACATTATAATGATGCCGTAAAATGAAAAAAAAAAAAAAGAATAAATATAGACCTGTAGCCAACGATAGAAACAGGAAACAGTGTTGAAGTAAGCCTCTTGAGATGTATGCATTGCATCTACTGCATAACCCCATACATATAGTGACAATGACATTTCACCCAAATCTTGAGCGCAATGAAACCCATAGAAAGGAGGCAGCTGTGTTTGTTTTGTTGTGTCTTAGCCCATCCACGAACCCAGTATCAGTTACCATGGGAGCCCATACACGGTTTATTGCATCAGTGGATCCATACATTGCCTTTGTGATATTTGTGAAAGAAACAGCCCACTGAGATACCGCCACAAGCTCTTCTACAGCACTTCATTCACAATTAAGCAAAATAAAATTTGCATTCAGACTGCTCAAATCTGATGTTTTTTGGGGTTTTTTTATAAATCTAATTCTATCTCCTTAAATGCTTACTGCAACATTTACCAGCAGTTGAGTCCTGTGTTAAATCTTTTAACAATTCACAGGTGTGTCAATATGGATGGAGCTAGCATAAATCAAATCTGACTAAAAATCACATTTAGTCTGCAGTCTGAACATTACTGAAGTGCCTTTGACCACAGCTTTTTGCACATGTTTCTCTGAGGCTCCTCATCCTCAAAGAGAAGCCAATTATTCAGACCAAAGACCAAAGAAGGTGGGAGCATCACGTGACTGTCTATTTTATTAGCACACACTGAATCAACTGTTAGACACCAAATTGATTTCATGTTCTCTAACTAACCCTTTAACAGCAGCACTCTTGGCATTTCCTCTTATTATGAAATATGCAACAATATTGAACCATTCCAAGTAGAACTGGTCATTATTTTGACATTGATGTGCTCAGCCACATAAATATGCATGGATAACAAGTATAGTCGGTGCTGCTGTGACTGCATCAATAACGATAACAACTTTAAGAGACAGCGCTTACAAGAAGAAAGACTGTACTGCTCTTTAATCGCTTTGGATCAAAAAGAGATCGATAATACTTCACTTACATAACACCATTTCTCTGGTTACTTTGCAAACAGATGATTTTCCCATTCTTTTCATTCCCTCCAATCTACAAGCATCATTTCTTGGATGAGTGGAGAGGTCACGGTCTAAATGATACACACAGACTGCCATTTTCAAGATTCTTCATTTCTCATTGCATTGTTTGTGTGTTTATGTTGTTATGTAAGAGCAGGATTTATGTAACACCTGGCAACACAACCTAAAACGGTCAAACCAGGTTCCCGATGTCTGAACCTGCAGTAATTGCTTAAAAGGTTTGTTTATTGGGTCTTGTGTTTTCTGTCCACATAGATGCACTGCTTGAATTTGAAGAAACATTGGGATGGATTGTAATTGGTGGATGGATTTTAATGTGGTTTCCAATTATGGTAAAAAAAAAAAAGACACTGGGAGAGAGCGCTTTGAAGAGACCTTAAGAGGAGGTGGGTTACTCTTCAAAGGGGATGATGCTTTGGAGATGACAGCACAATGTGAAAGCTATTCAGACATGCTTTTATAGTCCACAAGGGAAAAGCATTTCTCTGAGCTCACTGTAATCAACAATTCTCTTTACTTTTATTTATTTGATTGTATTTCTTAATGCAGATCCTGGAAAACAGAAGCAAGCGTGATTCAGGAGCCTCCAGAAAACAGTCGACTTGTCTTAGCTCAGAAGTGAGGGGTCGTGACAGTGAATAAAACTCCTTTCAGAGGCCGAAGATTGTGGCATTTGGGTAGGTTTTATTCATTTTTACAGTGTCTGAATGTAAGGTGTCCTCTTCATTTGAGTCTTCATCACATCGGTTTGTTTTTAATGTCATTTACTCATTTTGTGCTCCATTTTCCTGCAACAGTTTGTAAAATGACTTAAATTTCAAGTTGTGCCACTCATTTTAAGCCCCTTTAAAATGGTTACCCCTGTTTGTTTAAGTGACATTGTTCTTTAGTACTTGTCTTTAGAATACTTTAGTGCCTTTTGTCTCGAATTAATATACAAAGTGCCAAAAATAACACCTACCAGATGTCATGGATGGCCAATCAAAATGTTGGTATCACGAAAACGTAACAATTGCAGTCCTAACAGAACTATCACAAATATTGTTCATTTGACAAAAACACGGTTGACATTTAAATGAGTTTAACAATAATGTGAATAAGGTAACGCTATTATACATCGTCAGTGTGTAAAAATAGTACAGAAGGCTAAATGTTAAAAGAAAACTGAGACCAAAGGTAAAAGCACAATTCTTCGCGATTCAGGTCTTGTGGGAGCTACTTCATTAACATGAACATTAACATGCTCTGCAGTCAGCCTTAAAAGGTCAGGAGGTTTTCAGGAAAAGCACCAAATTTAACAAGTTGAATATTTCAGGTCAGAGTGTTAATTAAAGGCTCATCATAAACAGTTCTAGTGCAAGTGATGAAAGATTTGATTCCACGCAGCAAGAAAAAGTTAACGGAAAGTCATCCAATGCCAAAAACAAGCAAAGGACTGTGACAAAATGCCAAACACGCAGCTCACATCTCACCATTGGGCTAATTTGTTGTACTTTTTACATAGATGCATGTACCAAAGATAACAGATTAATTTGTGCGTGGATGTGACGCAGTAAATAGTGGGCAGCCCGGAGTTCTGGACGGTGGTTCCATCCTGTGACGGTGCATTAGTCACGGCGGCGGCTTCGGAAAATAGAGCCACCACAGGAAGAACATAAGACAGCACAGTTTGTTACATGGTATGAATGCAATGATGATTAATGATTCATTTTGACATTATACAACTAGACTGTATATGTAAGTCTTACTTGTAAACTCCATGAAGCCATAAAAGGTGAAAAAGGACTCATTTTTACTATTCTTTAAATGTGTCTATATTAACATTTTTTATTGACATTTCCTATTTTTACTTTTATTTTTTTCTTCAGGCCCTGGTTTATTTGTCTTCCTTCTACGGAGATATAGTAAAGAATGTAATGTTTGGGACGCAGCTTTTTATTTTGCTTCAAAAATCCACATTGCTCTTGAAGATAAGCTTCACAATTTTCCTTTGTATTAAAATTGAATGTCACTTCAATTCAATTTAACTTTATCAGTCCCCAAGGGACAATCCAGTTGCTTGGGCTCTAACAGACTGATTGATTGTACAGTCATATGGCATGTTCTTTTGGCGTCCACTTGCTGTGTTGTTCAAAACCCTAATGTCCATGTTGTTCAGTATAGCATCTATGCTGTTGTGTGTCTGTTGCTCTAATGCTTCAAACAGAATCTCTTAAATGAATACCCAACATGATGAAGAGGGCATCAGGATGTTGTTGAGTCTGTTGCTTTATCGACAAATGTGTACTCTTTGAAGTCTAAATTTAAAAGTCCAATGTCAGTTCACCCTTTCTGTGTAACAAGCACAATAAAACTAAGCTCGAGGGTTTGCTCCACGCTGCGCGCCAAGAGGGCAACTCAGACTCAGGGGTCTGAGGGGCTAATCTGCCGAGGTCACTCTGACCTCCCTCCAAACACAAGTCTCTGGGACGCGATCAATGAGCTGACTTGCTTTTCACACAAAAAGCGAACCCCACAGAGCTTTCCTCAAGATGTAAACCTTAGAACTACAGGCCACACAAACTCACATGAATGGAGCAGACCTCGCTGACCAAACCTTAAATGTCTTTTCGATCACAAGTCTCAAGAGGTTTTCACTTTCTGCTGCTGTGACATTTGTGGCTGATTGATGTTGAAGGACATACAGACTGATGGACAAACAAAACGCTTCTAGCCATGTACAAATCTGGGAAATGTTACAGTGTTACCTATTAAATGCTCAGTTCAAATAAAATCCTTGAATTATTTAAACTTTGAATTAACACAGTTAGTTGGTAATGTTTTTCATTATTGCTGAGGCACCTTTTCTAGGAACCCGGTTGTAGGAAGGTTTTTTTCCCCCCTTCCACCATATTCCTCTTTTTGAATCCCATTGAGGAGTTTTCCCTGCATTGTACTGGGAAGAATATGACCATCAGCTGCATGAACAAGCCTGTCTTCTGGAGGCGGTGGAAGCAGCCTGTGGTGACACAGATTCAGATGTGATACTTCCCTTGATGTTTGGCCAGATCATTTTTTGTGCCGTTGCTGAGGCCAAAACGTGCTTTAGCCATTAAAAAAACTGTAAGGCAGTTGCCATTATAGACACAGACATTCTTTAAATGCATATTAGGTTTTGCATGTCCAGAGCAGGTTCTGACGTGAACCAGTGGCTACCAGCTGCTCTGTAATCTGTCCCTCCAGCTGAAAACATCAATCTTCAAGACTTTTTGACCCATTACTAAGAGGAAGAAGGTAAATCACTGCTAGTTAATACTTTTGTGAAGACTTGTATGTTACAGGTGTTTTTACATGAGCTGAAGGCAACCCAGTCTCACGACAAAATGTAAAATAGTCCCGTTGGTCCACATGGTAAAACGTATAATTTCACAAAACAGGCCCGAAATTTGTGACACTGTCACGTTTTTTTGTTCCATTCTTTTCTATTGATGTCACGTGATTTTTGGAGATAAAATGCAATTTCATTGCCCATTTTGAGCACTAAAATCACATTTGATTAAATTTCTAGCGAGAAGTTTGGTCTTTAATCTTATAATCTTCAACTATTTTATTCATATACGCTTTTATTTATGAGTTTAAACGAAGATCTTGTCTCGACATTGTTAAAATTGTTATACTTTCACGTTTTGTTTCACTGGTTATCTCTATGTTTTTCAGCGTAAAATCTAGGAATTATCTCGTGTTATTATTAATTTATTTTAATAATAAAATAATAAAAATACATCCAGGTGCTGAAATAAGTTTCTTTTTTATAAACTTGATGGTCTGAGAAGGAATCAAATGATGAGAAAACATACCTTACCAAATCAACACAACTTTCACATAATGAATATAAAATATAGATACATACTGAGATATTGAACACACAAATTGAAGCAGTACAGGTACACGTCCTGAAAAGTTGCACAGAGACCAACAGAACAACAATGTCAAATTCATGCCAAAGACTGCTTATGTGAACCTATTTATTAATTGTATAATTAGCCTGTAGGATACACAGCCTGCGCGAGGGTTCCATGGTTGTTAGGGCCGTTTCCAGGTGCGTTGTTGTATTATTTTAAAAATCACAAAAAACCTCTTTATTCCATTTTTGGATCCACGAGCGAAAAACACTCTTAGCGAGTTTTACTCGACGATTTCTCAAAAAAGAAACACCTATAAACGACCTGCTACGTGCAACTAGACAACCTTCAGCATGGAGCATGTGAGTATTTTGAAATTTAAAAAAAAATCTTTAATTAGATTTTTTCATTACAATCCCTGTAAAATGTATATTTAGTTCAATTGTATGAGTTCTAAGTCAAAGTAACCCATTAGGACCAATTCTGGCCAAAACAAACGCAGCAAAAGCCTGTAATCTGCGTATTTTACGAAGTAGAGGCCAACCAATCAGTTTTACGCGCGGCTTTTGTCCAGCCCAGACTGCACAGTGACGAGGTTAGGATAAAAAAAAAAACACTACTGATAATAATAATCTAATATTTCACCATATCCTAGTTCTTCATTATAGTGTTATTAGTTACATAATATAGCCTTAGCGAAATATAAATATTTTACGCTACTGATTGATGACAATATATCTAGGTGCTAATCATGACATTTACAAACATCGATAAAATACAAAAACGTGCTTTCTCTTTTTTTGTACGATTTCGATGTTAGTAGATAGTTATGAATTCATATGGTTATTCTTATTTTATTTTATTGCTATTTTACTTACTTTAAAATCTGTCTTATTCTGAAGTGTATACATTGTTTTGTTGCAGTGTGTCTTGCCCGTTCAGCTTCAAGAGCACGACTACTGCAGGAAGAGGAAGAGGTTCAACAGGAGTCAGGACAAGTCTAAGGGCTACTGGAAGCAGGTAAACACCAGAGGTTTGGTAGAGATCATGTAAAAGCCCATGGTGTTGTAAAAGTTCCTGAAGAATAGAAATTAGATTTAGAGAATCTGTTGAAGTGACAAGATTAATCAATCAGGCTCAGAGCTGATTGTAGATCAACTTTAATTGGCATCACTCTAAGTGTCCGAGTGGGCCCTCCTCCTCTACAGGTCCTTGGTTCTCACCTGCCCCACCAGCCTCCACAGCCCACCCCTGACCTTCCTCCTGCCTCTCCTCCTCCGCCCAAAGTCACTCCAAACTGCTCTGAACCTGAGCCACGCAGCAACTCTGCTGAGCTCCCAGAGTTCCTGGGTTTAACCCGCCGCCCTCAGCCCTCCTCCGCTGCTCAGAGCGTGGGCCCCTGCCCCGAGCCGTCCACTTCAGGACAGAGCTCTGGTGCTGACAGTGATCCTGTGATGATCCACGGTTACACTGTGGAGCAGTATCAGAGCATCTACCACTCAGTAGTGGATGACATGCTCAAGTAGGTTTATTTTTATGGCTAAAAAAAAGATATATACGCTTCTTTGAACTGTAAAATATATTTTTATCATTTTCCAATTCAAAGAGAGACTGTATTTATCACACAGAAGGGAAAATCAAAGTGGCTTTTCCAAAAACAAATGAGAATTTTTTCCCCACTTTTTTGTAACCATTTGATTTAATTGATGTTTCTATTTGTCTGCGTTTCAAAGGTACAAAAGTGGGCGCCCTCGTCCTTACTCTCTTGAGCTCGGTCGTAAGATCAAGCAGCGCCTGTGGGAGGCTCTCAACCGTCCACTCCTCTCTGTGGTGGAGACAGCCTCGGGACTCCTGAAAATACAGGAGTCCACTGCACTCGAGGACTGTCCCCCTCACATTGACGTAGACGTCTCTGGAGAGCCGGAACCTCGGGCTCCTCCCCAAAAGAGACCCCGTCTCCACTAGAGACTTTCCTCTCCTTGTAAATAGTGTATATAGTTCAAGACATCTATTTGATGAACTTTAAAAGACTTTTAAAAGACTTCTGATAAGAATACTGCAAGTGTCTCCAAATCTCCAGCAACAAACATCCAGCCTCTTCTCAGTCCATCTGCAGCTTCCACCACCAAGCACCACCTCCAGCCTCTAACATCAGGCTCCAGCACCACCTTCCATCTAGAAAAACAGACGTTGTACCATCCTGTCTGTGTGTCCAGTCCATCTGCAGCTTCCACCACCAAGCTGCACTTCCAACAACTCTGCCTCAGCCTCCACCTGCCTCAAAAACAGACGCTTTACCATCCATCCTGTCTGTTCTGCCTCATCAAACCAAAACTTTTTCAATTCATCTGCAGCTTCCTCCACCAAGCACCACCTCCAGCCTCTAACATCAGGCTCCAGCACCACCTTCCACCTCCTTCTACCTCAAAAACAGACACTTTACCATCCATCCTGTCTGTTCTGCCTCATCAAACCAAAACTTCTTCAGTCCATCTGCAGCTTCCTCCACCAAGCACCACCTCCAGCCTCTAACATCAGGCTCCAGCACCACCTTCCACCTAAACAAACAGACGCTGTACCATCCTGTCTGTGTGTCCAGTCCATCTGCAGCTTCCACCACCAAGCTGCACCTCCAACAGCTCTGCCTCAGCCTCCACCTGCCTCAAAAACAGACGTCTTACCATCCATCCTGTCTGTTCTGCCTCATCAAACCAAAACTTCTTCAGTCCATCTGCAGCTTCCTCCACCAAGCACCACCTCCAGCCTCAAACATCTCGCTCCAGGACCACCTTCCACCTTCCACCTAAAAAAACAGACGTTGTACCATCCTGTCTGTGTGTCCAGTCCATCTGCAGCTTCCACCACCAAGCTGCACCTCCAACAACTCTGCCTCAGCCTCCACCTGCCTCAAAAACAGACGCTTTACTATCCATCCTGTCTGTTCTGCCTCATCAAACCAAAACTTCTTCAATTCATCTGCAGCTTCCTCCACCGAGCACCACCTCCAGCCTCTAACATCAAGCTCCAGCACCACCTTCCACCTCCTTCTACCTCAAAAACAGACACTGTACCATCCTGTCTGTGTGTCCAGTCTATCGACAGCTTCTAGAACAGAGCAGCCCCTCCAGCCTCACCCTCCAGCTTCAGTCATCCTCAAAAGTTTGACCCACATTCATTTTCATCATTTCATTTTTGTATATACATTTGTACTGACAGACTTTCTTTCATCACAAGGTGTCAAGGCCCTGGTTACAGCCTCCACCAGCAACAAAGCCAAACCTCCAGCAAAAGACGGTGATCTCCAGCATTACCAAGGTACAGATATTTACACAAAGCCTGCTTTAACCTGTAGTTACTCATCAGGTAATTATAAGTATTTGATTCTATATGATTTTATATTCTGCAGTGTGAAATTATTCTAAGAAACTATCCAGTCACAGCAGCCTGCCTCTGAGTGCGTCCCACTGAACTGCAACAAGAAAAGCCTTGACAAAAAAAATTATTTATTCATTAAATAAACAAAATTCAAATAAAAAAACCCAACATTCTTTTCTGTCTATTCCGTCTGTCCAAGGTGCCATATGACAGAGCCCCTCCACCTGGCTGGCGGCCCCTGAGCGGGGGGCCAAGCCACAGAGTGGGGGTGGGGTGGCGCCCCGCTCAGCCACACGGGCTTCCTGCTTGATCCAGCTATAGTACTATGACATATGCTTGTCTCAAAGGTTAAGTCATGTTGACTGATGAACTTAGCCTGGGCCGGGAAACTGACCTCCGGGGAGAGGTCTCTGCAACTGGGCGGGCCAGCGCGCTTAGGTCCGAGGGCATGCACGAGGCAGCGCACGCGGCAGTCTGGATGTGGAGCACGGGTCTAGGCTTGGCCCTCTGATGTGTTCAGAGAATCAGGAGCACGGGCCGGACCGGGGCTTGGCACATAAACCGGGAGGGGGCTTAAGAGTGGGTGTATGGTTGGAGAGGTGAAAAAAAAAACCTCAGCTCCAATGGGTTCATTCATTTGCTTTTGTGGACAATTCTGCTAAAATTGGTCAAATAAATCAAGTTTTAATCTGAGTTGTATATGACATTTGAAAGTAAAAACAAAAAATCTTTTGGTGCAAACATTAATTTACAATAGTGTCATTTACCACATGGCAGTGTAAAAATAAAATTAATTAATCCAAAACATGCTAACATCATCTGGAAAGTTTTAGGTGAACATTTGAAATTACAGATCAGTGAAGGGGTCTCTTTTGTTTTCACTTTCCTTTAGTACAGTCTCACGCTCTTTGTGAATTGTTAGTTCTCATGAGTCTCAGACCAGAGATGTGCTACTCTCAGGGTTGATCCTGACCGGTCTGGTCCTCTTCCTCAGGTCTAGCCGGTTTGCCTACGCTCTCCTCAAACCTGAGCTCTAACCACAGGCAGCACCATGAAACTCTTCTTCACCGGGTCTTGCTCACAGCGGAGACTGTAGTCCTCATGCTGCACAGCGACCAGGATCATCTCCAGCAGAACCACGTGCAGCTCAGGGAAGTACAGCTTCAGGCCCTCTTCCAAGAAGCTCATCATCTGCTTTGTGAAGGACACAATGGTGTAGCTCAGGTTCACCCAGCAGTCTTCTCCTGTGTACTGCTCCAAGCTGGTGATGCCACAGCTACGCATCTCATCCTGAAAACACAACCACAGGTGATTAACTAAACTCTCATTTCTGCTGTTGTATCTGAAATTTACATTAAAAAATGCTTATAGTCAGCATCTAGCATTATCAGGTTTTTAGTGTATCTTAAGTTTGGCCTCAGGCGTCATGAGGTTCATCCTCCTCCACATTTCCTCTGAGTTTCTGTGCTTCGTGGCTTCCATGATGATGTCCTTATAACTCTGCAGGGCTGCCTTAATGTCTCTGACCAGCAGAGACTGCAGCGTGAAGGTCAGGTCCAGCTGCTGACAGTGCTCCTTGGCCTTTTTAACACACTCTGCTGCAGTGGACAGGCTCTCTTTACTGTCAAACACCTGAGAAACACAACAGCTCATCTTAGTGGACTGTCCAGATTTCTTTTTAGTCTTACTGACTTTACCCCAGCGTCTTCTTCCTACCTGTTTGCTGAAGGCATCCACAAACATCCTCATGGCTGATCCGGACCAGACCACAAAGGCCGAGGAGCAGCCTGTGTTTCCTGCAAAGTCCATTTTAAACTCTTTGGCTGTCTCTAACAGAAGGGTCCGCGGGAGGGGTGGCTCCGCTGTTGGCACGAGTTACAGTAAAACACGTCACGGTCGCGTCCACTGGGTTGCAGTCGCACAGCTGGCACTTTACGGCCGTGGATGAGGCGGAACCGGCGCCACCTCGGTTCTGCTAGTACCGCGCTACTGTTGCCTCCAGCAGCCGGTTCCTCGAGAAGCCCCTCAGCCCCCGCTCGTCCAGACTCACGCTCCGGTGACACAGCCGACCCTCACGCCGTTGGGAGACTTGAGCTGGCAGGACGTGTAGGGACCGTAGCCGTTGTCCGTCTCGCTGTACAGACTCATCTTGTCCATCCAAGTAGTCGTAGTGCGAGCTGCCCGAGGCTCTGCTCTAAACCTTGATGCTCCAGGCAAACGTTGTGTGAACACGGCAGCAAAATGGGCTCCTTGAACAGAGAACCGCACACCGGACATTTTAACTCTTCCTACATGGCTCCTGTCTTGTGTGAGGGCAGGAGGCAGAAGCTGCTTCAGTGAAAACACTCAGCACCTCCCAGGGCTCCGCTGCGCATGCGCGGAGAGCAGGGGTGGAGGTTTTGAGGGGCCAGTGTTTTGAATTAACCCTTTAGACGCCGAGGTTTTTTGCTGGTCGCTGGCTCCCCGTGTGACTGCCCCCGTCTAAAATAAAGTTGAAGCCAGGACCAAGCTCCGTGAGCCTGGCATAAAACCATGGCCTCACAAGGGGTCTGGATCCACTCAAAACTGGCTAAAAAGAGCGAGACTGGACGCCCCCAGGTCCGCAGTAAACGTGAGGGGAGCTGGCCAGAACGCGGCTGCATCAGCCTGGGTTACAGCCACAGCCTCACACGGGGTCTGCATCCACGGAAAACCGGCTAAAAACACCAAGGCTAGACGCCCTGAGCCCCACTTCTCACGCACGCAATCCGGATCCAAACAAAAGGTGGGAACCAGCTGCTGCTGGTTCTATTAGTCTTTCGCTCCTATAACCAGGTCAGGAAAAACTGCAGGCCTCCACCTGAGTTTCTCCTCTGGCTTCACTTCGCCCAGCCCAGGCATAATCCAGCCCATCTTTCGGGTAATTTCGTGTTTTAACTGTCTGTTTCAAATATATTTTATCTTAAATAAATAAATAATGTGCTATCATCTGGGATAATGTAATATTTATATATTTATTTTTTAGTTTAATCAGATTATGCTTTTATCATGTAAACAGGTGCAAATGGAATACTCTAATTCCAGCTGCACATGTAAACACCTTAATCGGAATATGAGCTTAATCTAATTATGAACCTTAATCGGATTATGATGTGCCATGTAAACGCATTGACAGACGTACCCATTTCACACTAGTGGGTAGTATAATGCAAATATTTAACAAATTAAAAATCGCACGTGTTTATTCAAGTCAGAATAAAGACACATTTTAGTTAGGGCATATTCATATCGTAAAAGAAGTAAGAATGCTAGAAAAGGTCGCTATAGGCACAAAACGTGAAATACCTACAATTTCCAAACATTCGGAAAGCCCGTGAACGATCGCATATGTTTCCTCCATAAACTAAAGAAATCCGTAAAAATGTTCCAAACAATAAAATCACATTTAGTTGTCTCTTGTATTGTACAATATGTTTTTATGGACAATAAAATAAGTAGCTAGCAAGACTAAAAACGTAAAATGTCTACATTTTCATGCATTAAATTCATGTAACTCATAAATGTAAAAGGTTGAAGCCCATAATCACAAATAAAGGCAAAAATAAATGTCACTTTCTCACCACTTCTCTTGTTAACTAAATATTATTATAATTAATGTATGCAAAATAATAAAGCTATGTATGAAACTAGTTCCTAAAGAGCCCACGTAAGCACAGCTCGCATCTTTGTACTAATCAAGTTTATAAAAAAGAAACTTATTTCAGCACCTGGATGTATTTTTATAATTTTATTATTAAAATAAATTAATAATAACACGAGATAATTCCTAGATTTTACGCTTCTCGCTAGAAATTTAATCAAATGTGATTTTGGTGCTTAAAATAGGCAAAAAAATTGCATTTTATCTCTACAAATCTTCGTAAGTCGGCCATGTTTTCCTCTAGCGTCTGCGGCAGCTCTGACATCACGTGACATCAATGGAAAAGAATGAAACAAACAAAAAAAAAACGTGACAGTTTCTCCCACAAAATAATTATATTGTTCCCAGGAATTATTTATATGTTAATCCCAATTTAAAATAAAAATCAATCAAATCATCCCTGTCCATTGTGCGAAGAGTAGACCATCTTCACATTTGTTTGAAAGGATAAGGAAAGGAAATTGTGCGTTTACTATGAATGATCTTTTATTTCTTGGGAAGGGAGCATGGATGGAAGGGAATGATTTAACTATTTTATGGGAACTATTTACATTTTTTTTCTCACCCATGTCATCAGGTGGGCATTCCTATTGTGTAGTTAATTAATCATTTTAACACAATTCTAAAGGCATTTCTAATTCTTACTCAGACTATGATAAACACATATTCGATTACTGAAAAAGACTCACACACTTTGCTAATGAAATGAATTTTTAAGGCATTATGTCGTCTGAGGAAATTATGGAAACCAATTATTTCTGTAATCAAATCAGACTTGTGCTGAGCTGTATCACTATGGTGACTGCAATGAAATATGTTAAATTATGATGACATTATAATAACATTTTCCATTAGGGCTGCACACACTGCCCCTGGCCACACAAAAGCTATAATGCATTTCTGCCTAAAATATAGTGAGGACAAAAGGTTGCACACAGTTTCATCATTCAGCAACCAGAGACTGTGGCAAAACTGTTACCATCACATACTGCATAGTGCATTTAGTGGAACATATCTAACCAACAAACCCAAAGCAACAGATGAGCACTCAAATGCAGCATCATAGCTTTGATTTTAGTGAACTGAAGGTAGCCATCTTTCTCAGTTGAGTGGATGCTCTTTTCCTGTCCTCAGACCTACAGCACATACAGCTGTACATGCTGTTCTGTGTGCACAAGCAAGTTTCTCATAAGAAACATCTGTGTTTTCTTTTCAGAGTTGGAAAATGCATGATTAACAATCGGCAAACATTAATCAAGACAAGTCATCAAAGTGCAGGTGAAGTGCTTACAGGTAAAGTGAGTGCTGATTGGATGTGTGTTATATGCACACCGCACCTGCAGACACCCACAGAAAGTATATAATTATGTCTACAGTTGATTATTGATGTAAGCGGTGCATTCACACTGTGTATGTGTTCACAGTTCAGTGGGTTTGTTTGGCCTCTATTATAGTTCAGTATTTGATTAGTCACAACAGAATCATTTCAAGTCAGTGCGTTTTGATTTTCATCATCACACTTAAAAAAACATTAACCTACATTCACCAACAGCTAAACCAGTGACTAATCCGGTGGCTACTGTAGATGTGTGCATGGGCGTTGTAAAAGTAGGTGGCAGGTAATAGGAATGAATGTTGCCCTAGACATTTGCCTGTCTCTAATCTTGGGTTCTGAGTGGGTTTAAAAACCTCAAAAGCCAGCTTCACACTGATGTCAAGCTGTAGCCATCCCACCTCTGAATCATACAAACTAAGCTCACATTATGTCACTGCTAAATAACATATCTTATATACAACATAATGGTAATGGTTGGGATTTATTGTTTATTCACTATTGAAATCACCAAGATATGTGTGATGAGTGATATATCCATTTGGTTTGCATTTCCACTTCCAGAGCGGTGAATATAATGAACGGCTGTGTTTGAACGAGTAGGAAAGCCTGTAAGAATGGCATGGAAACGAATAGGTGCTCAGCAGGGCTCATTATGTGCTCTGTGAGGAGATAGGAGCGGGGGGTGGGGTCGGGATAAAGACAGAGAATGGAGTTGGAGACGAGCGAGTGAAAATCGTGAGGGAGAACACAATGATCAATATTTCCTGAGCTTTAAGGACCACAATATTCATGTGTATGAGTGTGTATGTGGTTGTATTCACATGTCATGTTTGTGCTGGCCTATACTGGCATGTCCAGTATTCTTGTATGAAGGACACCCAACCTCAGCAGGCACCCTATACAACCAATTATTGTTTATGGAGCAAATTCTGGATTATTGATTCCAAAACCCACAGTGTAGTCCACAGCTATGCTCTATTATGGCAAAAATATGGGGTATGTATAAAGATTGAATGGTGGATATGTTTGATGTGTCTTGAAGGTAGAATCAGTACATTATGTGTATGCACAGCCTGGGACAACGACACACAGATAACACATCTCCAATTCTCCAGGCTCTATCAAGTAAACACAATTCCTTTGATATGATGCACATTGACTTGGCTTTATAATTCTTGTCCAATGGAAGCATACTAGACTTGTATATCCAACACCACACTGTCCACTGTCTCTGGGTCCCTTATTGACGGTCTCCTGCCCAAGACATCCACAAAGTCTCCAGCCTGTCGTCCTCATGTGTCTCTTCTCAGCTCTAAGGGCAACTCAAATACTCCCCAACACACACAACACGCATTTATTTCATTTTTATAAGTGTTAATGTTTGTGCAGTGCGTTGAAAAGGGTGCCAATTCCCAACTCTCAATCCACAATAAGATTGCAGACTCCAGAAAGTGCAAGCAAGAGTTGTTATTGTATGGAGCTTTTCTAGGACAGTAGTAGTAATAAAAAAGGTTTGAGGATAAGATCGGGTAATTTTCATCCGTACTGCACCTGACATTAAAAACTAAGAGATACATTTCACCGACTATTATTTACCTTTAAAAATATAATTATGTCATTCGTCACAATCTACAGATAGACCCCCGGGTGGCTATGTTCTTTTAATGAATGTAGTTGAGTTACTTTTCTTCCCGGAACAAGAATGACCTCAATTTTCTACCGAGACCCCTATTTCCATTCTACACATTGGAAGCGGGAGGGAATTCCATGAAGGAAACCACACCAAAGGGACAAGTCATCTATCTTAAGAAGGATAAGAGGCATCCATATCGAGTGAACTGCCACGTGCACTCGATTGTTTTATCTGTGATACGGCAGAGAAGCCTTCATCACGTTCAGGTGACACGATCTAGACAACAGAGTGTAATTCAGCACTTTGAGTTGGAAAAGAAATAGAGTGTTTGGGCAAAAAGGCTTGTGATAAACAATGCACTTCAACAGAACATAATAACGTTGGGAACGGTGCTCCGAGGGCAGGATGGAACTGTCAGCCTGTTGATTTCTCTGCTTCCACCTTGTGTTTGATGAAGGGAAAAAATGAGGTGGATAAGGTATGTGCATCGGTAATCAGGATTAGGATAGATGTGGGCCGTGTGTGTGAGCCTTGTGATAGAGTGTAGTGGCTGTGCATACGGGTCCACATCGGGAACAGATTTCTACAGTTTCCTCCTGCTCTCGACGCCCTGAGAGTTTCAAAGTGTCACGTATTCCCTCGAGGTCGACGTGACATGAAACCGCGTTATAGCGAAGGACCACTGTGTATATATATATACATATATATATATATATATATATATATATATATATATATATATATGTATATTTGAATGTCTACTGTCACGAACTGGCTCAGGGTTTGGACAAAGGAGACCACGCATGGTTTAAAAGGTGTAACAATCATATTTTTATTAAAATAAACTAAATACTAAAGTTGTTAACGTGTAAATCAGTGGTGTCAGCAAGTGCATGTGTGCAAAAGTCAAGCTAACTAAACAAAAGACAAAACAAAGCTCTGGCAGCGAGGTGAGAGTGAGAGGGGGGTCTGAACAGGGCAGCTTTTAAAGTAAAGGGCCCCGCCCACAGCCAGGTACAGCTCCTCCAATTAGGGGTCTTGATTGGCTGAGACCTGAAAGGGAGGAGAGAACCAGCAGCAACACTGAACAAACCTACATTGTATATAAGCCAACTGCAGGGGTCGTAACATCTACGCTCCAGTCCTCTGTTGCTTGTTTGCCTAAATCTATCAGAACTACTAGAGTACATTTGTTAGCTGTTTGGAAAGGGACAATAGCCTATATGTTTTACGAAAAGCCTCCCCAATGTGCATAGCAAATGCTGAACATGTCGCATCAAAACAAATATTTAAAACAAAGCGATTTACATATCTGCACATATTTGTCAAATCTCATGTTAGGGATTTATGCAGAAGCCAGCATCATTTCCATAACAGGCTGAACTGGAGAATACATTTTGGAACAACAGCAGGGTTTTTGAAAAGGATATTCAAATGTTGAAAGGTTGTATTACTGCTTCTGATTGTAAAGGTTATCTAACATCTTTCAGTGTCACAAACTGCCAAAGTGCTGTGTTGGTTGTATGTGAAAGTACTGTATATAATATAGAATGGCAAACTATGCTAAACCGCCATATAATTTGACGCAGTCAGCAGCAAATCCTCATTAACATTCATTACAAAGATTAGAGCAGTGTTCTTCAGTATCCAAAAGGTCCCATCTGGACCACTTTGCATCCTTCTTCATATCTCTCACGCTCTTCCATATGCAGGCGCTGATATTCATTGTTGCTGACACACTTTTATATGGTAACCGACATCCAGCTTATCCATATACCATCAGAGGATCTGATCAGTTTGTGCTGACACAAGTGAAACTAAAAGCCGTAGACAAGAAACGACTCATGTTTGATGTACAGCAAAAATACAAAGACAATCTTTGCCAAACACATTCAGTAAAACATTTTTCATTGTAACCAAGGCTGAAAAATATGGATTTGGAAGAATAATAATGTACAACTGCATTGTTGATGTGATGTCATTCAGATCATTTCCCATTTTCTCTGATGTGCCTTATTAAATAACAAATCTAATTCAGGCTCATTAGTAACCTTTGGAGGTGTTGGAGGGGGACAGAGGCACAAATGATATTTTGTGACATCTCAAAAGAAGTGTGAAAGCATGTAGTGTAAACACATTTTCCTGTCCATCTTTGATTGACTGATGGCCCCGTAAAATATGTAACAACAATCTGTGCTCCCAGCTTCTTGAGCAAATCTAGCCCAGGGACATCGTGTATCCCCTGTTGAAGAGGCATACAGGTAGACTCCAGCCATGTACAATAAACACCTCAATTTGACTGAAAAATAACAATCAATAATGACAAAGTTTCCCTGTACTTTCCACTTTGACGGCAATAACATCGAATCGATTCCACAGACCTATCATGACCTCCGTGTCCCCCGTGAGCATATATCTTGAGTGGATATGACTTCAGATAGTTGACAGTGTTACACAACAGAATGTGACTTGTTAGCACAAGGATGCCCAGCAGGCTGTTTCCCTCTGCCGCCTGTGACCCTTCACCTGTCAACAACACTCGCCACACTGAGAGTCCTAACACACGATGAACGCACTGCTCATCTCATTCACATGTGAACCATATGTTAACGCACTGCCTGTCTTTATCTTCCACAGTGCGGTACATACAAGTCATCCTGTGATTGATTTCTCCACATGACGTTATATTTGATACAAACATCCTGTTCTCAAACTGCTGACCTACTTTTGTCACCAAGGGATACCTGGGCAATTCTGCTGTAATGCAAGCCACTGGGCCTACAGGTCGATCCTTTAACAGGAAACACACTCCTGCTGTCTCCTGCCCTCTCATGATAAGGAATCAAAGAGTTACTTCCATTCCCTTTTAGAAAAAAAAGACAAAAAATCAAAAAGAAAACTCTCTGAACTCTTTTGCTGTCAGTGTTTTCTATGAGCTATATAAACATCTGAGAACCTACATTAGACAAGTGATCACAGCGTGATCACAAGTAATATATTAAATGTCAAGCTGTTATTTCATGCACTCTGGCAGATACAGCAGATGGAAATATTTGATGTTATGAATGTGTTGTTATGAACCCTGCTGCTGGCCTGCATTCATTACAGAACAACACCAAAACTTCTCACCCTCTAATGATCCTATCTACAGCTGTACTTCAAATAGCTCAGACTACATTTACAAATCACTCTTTTCATGCGGTTCACACAAGGTTCAAACTGCGTTTTTTGCATTATGTTTCTTAAAAGTGTGATTGTAAGGAAAAGAGAAAGGAGGGCCTGGAGCTAAAGGTCAGAAACAGCTGGGACACTGACGTCAGTGTGTGCTGCTTCAAAACACTGTAGTCTCCAGAAAAATCTGCTTTTGTCCCATAGTTTTGACTGATTATGATAATTACACTGTTCTATCTGACAATGATATGTCAATATGTCTTACAGACTTACTTTCTACTGGAAATAAAAGTGTACCGTGTTGAATTTTGTGGAAGATTGCAAAAACAAAACACACTCGTCAAAACTAATCGTATATAAACGCTCTCAACTGTCTCAATCAAAGAAGTACCAGTATATAGTGAAGTCGGCACAGATTCTTGTTTACACCACTTTTCACAATTTATTTTTTTTGCCCAATAATTGTTAATTTATCAAGTAATAAAGAGGGTTAAATACTGAATGTGTGACGTGCAAACAGAGACCTCTGAGAGCAGCCTGCTGTGGCTAAGTTGAAGACACGAGAAGGGCTAAGGGCCTAAATAAAGGACAATGAGACAGACAGAGGAAAAGTATACTCTGTGATTCATCCAATGAGCATGAAATAGAAGCCCCCAGCCACAAGACGATGCACTTTTGGAAGTCATGTGCAGCATCCTTATTCCCACTCAACTGTAAGAGCAAAACAGAAGCCTCGAAATATAAAGAGAAGAGACTGGATGACAAGGGCTCACATAAACAGCAACAGTGAACATTGGTGTAAGTTCACTGATCAGGTCATCAAAAACAGAAGTGGTAAAAACAGGTTTGTGTGTCTTAGTACACAGAAATAGGACAATTTATCACACTTCGTATGAACAGGATGTGTGCAGTTGAGAAACAGAAATGAAAACAAAAAACAAAAAAAACAAAAACAGCCAAGCCAATATAACCTTCCTCTTATTAGCTCTTTAAAAAATAAAAATATACAACTGCAGTGTCCTTAAAATAATAGATTCATTCATTCTGGGATATCAATTAATTAATTTAGGCCTGGTAACATTTCAGACAGAGGTTCAAAGAGCAGCACAGATAATTTGAAGCCATTTGTACAGAAATGAAGAATCCAAAGGAAAATATTTCCCAATTTTCTCAAATATGATTAAAACTACTTAGGTACATACCTAGAGTGTCCATGTCCATCTCCAAGCAGGTCAAGAATACTTTGAAATTATGCTGTTCATTATTATTCAGGTCAACAATGTAATCTTTGTATAGCACACTAAATTACTTTACTAAGTAATCAGTTAAAATTGTTTATTTATTTTTTTCATAAATTTATTTGTGATTATCTAAAAATTCAGAACGTACATTTTACCTAATTAGAACATGACACAAACTAGTAAATGTCAACCAATCAGAAGCAGGAAATATAAGAGAAAATATTATGTGGCAAATTGAGCCTAAGAAGGGCACTAGATGACGCATCAATTTTGTGGGTCAGACAAACTTAACATCAACTTGAGGAAAATATGTGGGTCACTTACTGTTGAAGCAACACACTTCCCTAATTTGTGCCATTACTTCAAATGAAATACTTCTGCTTATGGAGCATAGATAGTGTTTGACCTTACACTGCATCACAGTATGTCATGTCTGTGAATTTGATTAAGTAGGTGTCACTGACAAACATGCTACTGGCTCTTTTGCCACAGACTGCCATCATCCAACCAAATCAGAGGACTTTTAATGTGCCACATTACCAGCAATGTCCTGAATGTTTGCAAAAGTGACAGGAGTGTTCTTCTTCAAGCATAACACACTGTATGTGAAGTCAAACATTAAATAAAGACATTTGAAAACTGCAATGAAGTGGGCATCAAAGCGTAGGTCGAATGATATGTAGGGCACAATGTGAGGAAAGTTACACAACGTGCTTAGGCTCTAACTAATAAGACACACTCACACATACAAGTGTACTCTTCATAACATTTGCTGTGCAGTTTGGAGTGGATAAATTATGTGAGGCTCTATGTGAGTGAGCACACTGAGTGTTTGCTGTGGAAGCATCATTACACTTGTGTACAGCACAGTCTTTCTCTGTCTTTCCACACAAGTCAATAATGAAGTCATAAGAAAACAAATAAATAAACCTTTCATGGTTTGTCCTGCTCATGTGTAACTCACAGGTATCTAATGTGCTTCATGTATATGTGTGTATATATATGTGTGTTGTGTGTATATATATATATATATATATATATATATATATATATATATAAAACCAAAGTGTGACAGATTTCAGATTTTCAGATTTTAACTGGCAGCTTTAAGGTGCTTGATCATCTGCCATGAGGGAAATGTGACTAATTTAACACCTGTAGCAGCGCAAATACAGGAGCAAATAGTTCACACAAAAAAAACACATCTTTTTAATGGAAGCAGAAAGAATTCATTTAATTTAATTTAGGACTGCTCTCCTTTTCTCTGCATATTTTTCATCCATCAGGCAGAGCCTAAAAAGGTGAGATTGGAGCTCTGACGGATCCAGTGGGATGGGCCATGACTGATCAGCCAACTGCTGTAGTTTAGATTTTGATCCCGATGCAGACTGACAAGCCATCTGACTGCTGCTGACTCACATGTGCACAAATACATGTCAAAATAAATCCAGCGTGTGTAATGAGAAAATGTGTGGAGCATTTTCACACTAAAGTCTGCACAGACATGTGCTTATTCTTTTTTGTCAGGAAGTTGTTTATAGAACATCTCTTCAAGCCTCTTGAAGATGCCAACACAGAGGCATCCCTGCTGTTACCATCTTTGATTTTTGGAGGGATTCAAAAACTCCTAAATTCAAATCACTGAGAAGCACTGTGACATGCCAAAATGTTAAATAGTTAAAGCAGCTTAAATCCTGTCCCTACCTTCTACATTTGGAAGTGAGGGTGTCCCTGAGCGCTCGTCTTGTTTGCTGTGAGCCCTGAGTAAATTTCACATCAAACAAGGGGAGTTTAGAACTGGATGTATTAATCTGGGTTTTTGGAAGTGATTCATTCCCCTGATCTTCTGCTCCCTGCTCACTCAGTGACAACTCTCCCTTCACTCATTCAAATATTGACAGCAGATACAGATAATATGCATTCAGTTAGTTTATTATTGCATACATTTTTAACAATTTCACCTGACATCATTGAATGTGAATTTATAGTCATTTAGAGACATAATATCACACATAATATCCACTGTCAGCCTGTCACTTGATAGTTAAAAATGCAATGGTAAAAATCTTGAATAAAGTTCATTTGATGGTTTATTCATTGTGTTATCTAAAAGAATATAGATAATGGAGAAATTGATTTACTGCATAAAGGCTTTATTGTCACGGATATCTGTATTCAGTAGCTGTCTTTCCACACGTTTTCATTTCCATAATGCCTAGGAGTCATTTGTTTTAATGGTGTGACTTGCATACTGTATATTTACACGTGCAGCTGGCAGACATATTGGAGGCTCTTATTGATTTTTGTGTTGGCTGAGAAGGTATGTCATTTAAAAACATGGGCCGAGCTGGTTTTTACACGCGTTTGTCTAGTAATCTGGAAAGCGATTTATTATAAGTACGTCTAGAGTGCAGTTATTTATTTAGTGTCCTCTTATTTTCTCTCTCTCTGGAAGTAAACATTGTTGAGGCTGAATGACTTAAAGCGCAGCGACAGATGGACGCTGAAAAGGATACCGTTCTGAGTTCAAATGTCCAAAAAGTACAACAGAACAACTGAGGCTGAAGGAGTGTGCACAGCCTCGAGACACGAGCCTGATCTCTTCAAATGAGAGCTTGTTGAAAAGACGAGAGCAATAGAGTCCAGAGGTAGCATTGTGTGCACCACTGCCTTAGTCACAATGCAGATAAGGGTCGAGAGAAATGGGGCCATATTCAACGACGGCAAGATGGCATCTGTGCAACCTGCAGTAAACATGATAAACAAGAATAGAAGGAGGCCTTTTTGTTTCTTTTTTTAGGATCTCCTCACCCTGAATGCACCTAAAATGGAAAAGTGGGTCAGGTTCGAAGAGTCTGAATTGAAATTTTAACATTGTATTTTTTTCTGCAAATGTTACATTATTTATCTTTGGAATGAAAGGTTATAACAATTGGTCAATTAATGCTGTTATGTGTTAATGCTGATGTTATTTACAAAATCATTAATTGCACAAGATGCTTATGTAGAGCAGATGATAAAATATCTTTATAAGAAAAAGAACTTGATAGCTGCATGGTCCAATATTTGTCACTAAATCTAAATGGCACATAGATAAATAAAGATATTACCGAGACTGACAAATATAATGCATTTATGGACTACATCATTGAAGCTCTGAGAAGGAAAGAAGGGACCATATCACAATCAGCTCTAAAGGTTTTTGAACTTTTAGCCAGTCAGTTTTTTGATAAAGTTAAATTTAATGCTGACGTGAAGTAAACATGGAGTCCAGCTTTTAAACGACCTGTTGCACTAAAGTGAAGGGCAAAAATGTAAAGTGTCAATGTTTGCGGTTTCCTTTCCCGCATCTCGTTAGAATAGAGAGCAGAGGAATTTTCAAGCAGCAGTGACGGTTAAGGGACACATGGGACATCATTTATATTTGGCATGTGTCACATTCCCTCACCGTCATCCTTTGCCCTCATCTTGTCAGAATGACACTGCAGCACATGCTTCCCACAGGAGTCTCCATGGGAACTAAACACCAACCATTTTCTCTTAATAAACAGACCTTTCATTAAACCCGGACTTAACTAATGCGACCGCAACATACTACATATTTAAAAAGATAGCCACCTGTGGAGGAGCCACGTTAGATCAGCTGGTGTCTCTGCTAATGATGAGTAAGTGGGAGCGCTGTCAATGGCAACCAGGTTAGCAGCAAGAGGCAATTAAGAGAACACAGGGAGGTGTAGACAAAAGACTCATTGATACACAGTGGGACATTGAGCACAACAGTGTCACGACACAGTGCAACCAAGAAACTACTCTACAGTTCAGTTTGCCAGCTCAAATTTATATCATGGTGTTTTGACAAGTGTAAAAATCCCTGGTATAAAACAAACCCTCATGAGCCTGAAGGTTGTATTGCTCAACAGGTCGCATCATCTGATCAGTGCCATCACCACAGGGCACAGGGACCGTAAATATATTGTATATGACACATAAAAGCCCAGAATTTGTGGTCAATGGGAGATAAGCTATATAGTATTTTGTATTTTTATATGTACACCAATCAGCCATAACATTATTACCACTAACAGGCTGTGAATAGCATGAACTGTTTTGCTTGTAGGTGTTGCAGTAGTTCTCGGCACTTATCAGAAGAGATCTAAGAAAAGAAAGCTAATGAAGTGAAAGGGCAACACCGTATCTAGGATATTCTGGACATGGCATCCCCATCTTGTAACTTACTCTGTTTTTGTACACAGTGAAAAGACATGTAGCAAATGGACCCGGGACAGGAACTAAACCCTTTTTGTTCTGCATATATAGTAAAAGTGAGATATTTGCCCAACTTTGCTCATTTTTTACTGTACAATTTGGAATTATAATAACAATCATGTGCATTTTACATTCATATCATGAAAATTTGATACAGTGCCGGGTTCTAATATTGTTTACGGAAGCAACCAATTTTTACCACTGATACGCAAGCTTTTTGGATCCTCTCAGCAGGAAAATAGATCTCTTGCAGTGCCAGCAGCCACAGCGGTACAAACAGACCTAAATTCAGCTGTTGTCAGTGGGTATTAATGTTCCTCGCAGTATGTGTCAGAAGCAGACATCTAGAGCAGATATTTCCACAGAGCTGCCCCCTGGAGACACTTGGTGCATTAGTCCATATTATCAGCGTGTGCTTTGTTGGGAATCAGAAACAGGCTGAGGTGATCCCTATAGCTTATCGTTGGTGCTTTACTTTTCCCTAAGCTAACAAGGCAACACGAGTCACAGTATGTAAGAGGACGCAAGCCCCAGGGGAAATTTAGGAGGATCAGAAGTCAGCCTCACGACTGGAGAAGAAACCATAACAAACTGACGACAGGAAAGTGTCTCCCGTAGAATGTTGCAGGCAATACATCGTGTCTAATTGGGCAATGAGGGCAGACGAAGGTGGCTCATCAGACACACAGTTTTATGTGTGACTGATCTACAAGCTGTTCATCCTATAATTTGAGTGGGTCTTTAGTATAGACACATGATTAAGACAATTTTAATGCTTTTTAAAAATACATTTAAATGACAGAGGACGGATAGAGAATGAGTTTTTACCTGTTCTACTAAATCTAAAGACACATGAAGACAGGTTATACTCTAAATTTTCTCAATAGCTAAATAAAATGGGGATGGGATATGATATAAATGTATAATCTATTTGACAAAAAGCGATTCAATGGGGCACCCATATAAATCTCTGAATACTAATATAGGAACTACTTTTCTTCAAAAAAATAAGCAATACTGGTGAATAGTGAATAAATAAATAATACATTTTACTGAAAAGACATGTATTATGCAAACTATTACACAATACCGTAAACAGGAAAATTAGCTCAATTTTCAACATGAATGCTTTGTAATGGTCTTTTGTATATAATATTTCTGTTATGTGTGCTATCTAGCAATTGTGTCACTGGAATGGTTTAATATGTGATGCTTGCAGAAGATGACACACATGAGAACCATACAAAAGAGGTGTCAACGTCTGTGATTAATGACGAGGTTATTACTAATGGATGGTCCTACTGAAATGCAAAATCCAAGTAACAACACTCAACATATTGAGGGAAAATCTCTCTTTCTGTTTTACTTCTTGAACAGTCCAGTGCTTTGCCTGGATTCATCTGTAGGACACTGCTCAAACATCGTTTTGTACGCTCTGTTTGCTGTGCATCCACTAACACCTTTCTTCTCCTCCGGAGCTGGTCCTGTGTGCTCATTTGCATGTGCTGCCATCATTGGTTGCTTGGATATTCCACTTCAACAGGCTGTCTTCTGGTGATTGGCTGAACATGCAAGAGCGCATTGGAGCTCTCTCACCAAACAAGAATAAAAGCCAGTGAGAGTGTAGAAAGACAGACAGAAAAGGACCCACTGAGCAAGTTCGAGAAGCCTTAAGTAGAGACATGGTCTAGAAAGTGTCAGGAACATGATTCAGAAGAGATTCTAAGGAGAAAAAGTGTAATTTTACTGAAGCTGCTGTTAAAAGGAAAGAAGTCAGACAGTTACCAGCACCTCTCTCAACTTGTTCAAGCAGTGATTGTATAAAATCATCGTCATGTCTCTAGAGGTGAAGGAGAAGACGCATGTTCGTCTGGTGTTTCTGGGAGCAGCAGGAGTGGGCAAAACAGCCCTGATTCAGCGCTTTCTCCAAGACACATTTGAGCCCAAACACCGTCGCACAGTGGAGGAGATGCACAGCAAGGAGTACGACATTGGCGGCGTCAAGGTTACTGTGGAGATCCTCGACACCAGTGGCAGCTACTCCTTTCCGGCAATGCGCAAACTGTCCATCCAAAACAGCGATGCATTTGCTTTGGTGTATGCTGTGGATGACCCAGAATCACTAGAAGCAGTTAAGAGTCTCCGCGATGAGATTCTGGAGATCAAGGAGGACAAATACACTCCGATAGTGGTGGTGGGAAACAAAGTGGACCGAGAAGACGAGCGCCAAGTGTCCAGCGAGGATGTCCTGTCCACCGTCGAGATGGACTGGAACAACAGCTACCTGGAGGCGTCAGCGAAGGAGAATGCCAACGTGGTGGAAGTCTTCAAGGAACTCCTGCAACAGGCGAACCTCCCGAGTCGTCTCAGTCCAGCGCTACGGAGACGCAGAGAGACCTTCCCTAAAGACACCGACTTCAGGCCACCTATGAACAAGACCAACAGCTGTATTCTGTCATAATGTGTCTTAGTCAAACTAAGAACGTAAAGGAAACAACAAGAGGATACTCAAGACTGCTGGACAGAAAATGAGTTAAGAGCCTGGACCTGTGTGTGAAGGTTTAAAGGCCACCAGGTAACTAAAGTCACTATGGAAGAAGAACTTTTATTAAAGAGCACTCTGGTATTAAGAAAGAACTGACTGCCACACAAATGACTGTGACTCAGAAAGGACATTTACATTTATGACAATGTTTACTAAATGTAATGTTGCTGCTTACTTGGTGACACTGCTGGTGTTTAGATCAATACAGTTAAGTTTTTTTATTATTATTATTTCAGTCAGTGTTCTCTGACTGTTTCAAACTGTCTGTGCAACTGTTGTAATTGTTCAAATTGTTGTATTGATCATAACTGTTTTAATTAACTTGTAGCAAGTCATGTTTACATTTTTTGTATGACATTTCTGTTAAGCATGACATAATTGTCATGTTTTTTTAATGTAAAGAAATGCAAATGCCATTTGTAAATGCACTTTTATTTTGTAATCATAATTTATGAGTAACAGTTGTATGTTTTTTTTTAACATTCTTTTTTTTTATCATGCAATATTGTCACAAATGCCCTTTTTTTTGCTGTTTGTGAGGTGGAATGTGGATTTTAACGTGTAATAAAAGACAAAAGCATTAATTATTCGAATGTCTTTTTTTAAATAATAAATAAATAATAAATAAATTATCTACAACACTTGCATATGAGGTAGGCAACTAAAACATATGTAATGTAAGGTTACTGCAAAGATTTTAAAGCTGCTATTGTAAAAACAAGGTTGCTTAGACTGAACAGTGTAACAAAGCTTGTAAAGATACTTATTGTGTCTTTTCAAGTAAGAATAATAAACCACAAAAAGCAGAAAATAGAAGTCTGATTTTCAAAGAAGTGAGACTCAATACCTTTTTCAGGCCATGCATTAAAATAACAATAGATGCTGATTGGTCTCAGCATCTCAATTTGTGCTCACACAACACGCTGCTCTATGTAAACTGTCAATGTGTAAAAACAAGCACAAGCAATTATGTGCTGCTTGATCCCAATCAACAACCTAAAATAGTAACAAATAACAAAGAATACATTGCCTTCTTTTGATCAATGCTGCCACCTGCTGATGAAAAACAGACACTGCATCTATTACAAGTCTACAGTGTATACTGTATATCCACTACATCTATTACAGGTTAGACATTTTAAGAGGTGTCAATGGCTTTAAGAACTTTTACTAAGTAGTCAAACTACACTGTGCTCTGTTTATATCACGTTTTGTAGGTATAACAGTTAGTTCCTCATTTACATGACTGTTGTTCCCTTAAATGTAACCTGTCCGCTATTAGCAGTCTCATGTCTAACCCTCTCTCTCCCATCCAACAAAATGAACCAGGTTTCCTTTTTAATTTGAGGAAGTGGCCCAATAAACGTTTGTGGGCAGTTCCTCTTTCAGTGTACATTTAAAACATTCTTCCGCAGTTCACTTGTAGTCTTTTGCAAAAGGAGATACGCTTAGCAGCTGCAGTCATGCAGGTGTGTGCATTTGTCATCTCTTAAATGAATTAGTTTTACTTCAAAGGCAAATATTTAAGAATATTAAAAAAATAACTTTTTTTTTAATGACAGGAAGGGTTTTTTTTAACTGAACATGTCTTTGCTCCTGGACTTGGTCAAAGCTCCTCAGCAGATTAAGGACTCTGAGGCGTTTAGAACAAGTTCAGGGTCTAGGACACAGCAACCCAACATAAAACTTTAGATGGACTAAACAGTAAGTAGTCCATAAGTTTCCTAGTACACTATTTGTAATTTAGGAGGCTTTAAATGTCTGAGAAAAGTTTGCTATATGTTTTACGTAGTACACCTTTCTATGTGCAGTCAAATAAAAATAACTGAGAAAATGTCACATGGCAGACGTTGACTCAGACTTCCAGACTTCCACAAATGTAATTTAAGACTTCAAATATTTACACAAAAAGATTATGAATTAATAAAGATGTTAATACCTTGAATAAGTGATGCCTGAGTGAAATTGATTTTAGCAAATATTAACAAAAGTTGAATGCTTTTTTTCCATTTGTTCAGCTACTCTTAGCTGTAACACTGTCGTGGGTTTTTTATGCTTCATGCGTCATGAAGCAGGTGGCTTGAACTGTGACTGAAACTGCTACTGAAAGTTTATTTTCAGGTGTGGGACCATAGTGAATGGTCATCCATTTCATGTTCAAGAAACATTTTGACACATACTTTCCACATCACATTGCCAGATGTGGTGCTCAATTTGGTAAGAAGAAAAAAAACCAAACAAAAAAACAACAGCATGGATTTATTTACACATTACTTATTATAAATTTATTTGTAACTTTTGCAGGATACTGACAGAGCAAGTATATGGTATTAATGATGGAAAGCCTACTTTTTAAAGAAAAAAGCTCAAACTGTTTTACAGTCCCAGAAATGTGTATATGTAACAAAGAACAAAGTATCAAGTTAACAGTTCTGGATAAGCATGTGTTTTTGGTCCCTTGTATGTTTTCGGTCATTAGTGTATACAGTAGAGGAATGTAAATGTTAAGCGTGCATTGCCTCAGTCATCCACAGCGATGTTGCGGAACAAATAGGCCATTGACTCTCCGTTGTGGATGCGTCGGATAGCCTCCGCCAGGATCATACTGACGTCCACAGTTTTGATTTTCGGACACTGCAGCTTTTGGATTTCATGTGGAACTGTGTTGGTCACCACAACCTGGAGGACGAACAAAAAAATATAAATTACAGCACTGTAGGCCGTATTGCTACTTGGTGTGTCACATGTATCATATTTCTGGTGATCTGAAAATGACTGAATTGAAAGTGCTCAGTGTGAGGACTTTGTGTGTCTAAAGACTCTATAGGCTCTGTTTAGCCACCTGTTCCTCCTTCTCTGTACTTCTCTGAACACTTTGTACACTTTCTCTAATTTCCTATTCAGCTTGTTCAATTCACTATAAATGATACTGATACTGATATTTCATGCTCCTCTTAACCATGTCACAAACAAAAGAAACATAATTATACCTCGTCAATAGCAGACTCCTCTATTAGCCTTGGTGCTTCGGCAGACAACAGGCCATGTGTTGCCATGATGTAAATCTTATAAGCACCTCTCTCCTTGAGGATTTCTGCTGCTGCAACAAAGTCGTCCACGTCGTCAATGATGTCATCCTGTACAGAAAAGGTAAGACCGTCAATAAAATGAAATAAATAATAAATACTACTCCAGTTTAACAGCAGGGTCTTACAATGATGATGGCGATTCTGCCTCCTACATCTCCAACTACACTGATTGGTGGCTTCTCTTTTGCCATCATCACTAAAAGACAAAAAATATTAGTATAATTGAAAGTAAACTTGCAATTTTACCACAGTTCATTTGGGAAATTGCTGACACAAGGCAAAATTACACTGATTGAGAATGGATTAGGTCAAAACCTGCAAAAATCATGCAATCTCAGCTCTGCCCAAAACAAATACCCAGCTACCACAAAGACAAGAATTTAATAAAGTGATTCAGACACATCTTTGCTGATAGTGTGTAATTAGTTGAAAAGATGCACACGGATGCCATCTTTAAAGGCCCTGTGGTAGATGGGCACATTGCTGCAGACTTGAGCCTCATTTAGAAAACGCCAGACGAGGATCGATTATTATTAGTAACGGCTCCAGTCGTAATTTTTAGTCCAATGATAAAATTACAAACACAGTCTTGGTTGTTTTTTAACCTATTGTGAGGCTCCTATTAATAATCGACCAAGGTCCTGATCCCACGACATTTGAGTCCAACATAAGGAACCCCTGACCATTGCCACCTTCCACATAACAGCAAAACACATTCACAGATCACTTCCAAATCCATCACAGGCCATTCAGCAGGATCTTTACAGGCTTAAGGCAACGTTCTATCGATGAGCAAATCAATTACTATAGGTTTTTTTAATGTCACTGCACAATGCAAATCTAGCTAGATCATTATACTTAAGTACAGGCAATTTTCTTGCACAACTTCGGGTTATTCAGCACCTCACTTACTTTGACATTAAGCCACGATGATGTAACAGTAGAGGCAGGTATTGTCTGCTGTTAAACAATTTAAATCTTTATCTTTACTGAGAGCTGAATACACCTCTCTCTCCAGTAATACAAGTCCTGAATTCCTTTTTAAATTTTGCTATAAGCTTGACCCAGTGTGTAAAATGCCTTACATTGATTACCATCTCATCAAGTTTGACAGTGTTGGTCATGAAGTATTTAAATGATATGCTCCCTTGTACGACCTATACCAATTTAAAAAACCTCCCCCAATTTTGTTAACTATACGTTTAGAAAATCTAGTAGATAATCAGGGAAGCCCTTAGAAGCATAACCATGTCTTACAATCCCAGTTCACTGTTGTTCTTAAGTCATCGCGGTTCTTAAATGAAAGCCCTTAGTAACTCATTCTGTCAATCCATGCAAGAAGGCAAACATAATCAATAGAGGTCAAAACAGTATTCAAGCACTGTGATCATACTTGGGAGCTCTATCCCAGGGAATGGGACATGATGCCTGCTGCCTGCAGTAGCAAAAAATAAGACGATAAAACAAATATTAAGATACAGCGAACATATAAAACGGACAAAAACAGTAAACAGTATAGAACAGTACAGTATGTTAGTAACACACTGGATCTGCAAACACTCAAAAACAGAAAACAAAAAGAAATTCAAGTTTCATAACATTGTTGTTGTTGTTGTTGAGGTAGTTGTTGTATAACACAACGTGACATGATTGATTTTTTCCTAAGCTTTGGCCCTCTTCAATTGTAAACAAACATGTTTTGACAGTGTCCATTTAGAAAGTGGACTAGATTGTAATAAGATCATTTTCAAGGTTTTAACGGAAATCAAATCATTATAAAGCAATGAAATAATGTAACAGAAGTGTAGTTAACAACAAAGATATCATGGGCCGTGTCAATACTTTACTTCACCTTGGAATGGTCTGAATGATGAAAAACAGTAAAGACTAAATGGGAGGACAGTTGTTGGTGTAGATAAGATAGATAGTTGAATCAAAGGAGATAGAAGTCAATCAGCTCCTGCTCAAGAAGAAGACAGCTGGCATAAAAAATAAATTAAATGGAGTTGTTACTGAAGAGAATGGACAGTGAATGAAATGAGGTGGAATGTATCTGGCTGAGGAAGAAAAAAAAAGCAGCAGTGTCAGTCATTACCTGCAGTATTTCACAGCTACCTACAACATCTCCAGGATTCAGACTGACGTGATGTGTGCTGCAGAGTGTGTGTTATTTTAGGTTAAGTGTGTGTGTTAGGTTAGAATATTTTGCTGTCTTGCCCCACACGGATCCTACCATACTTCCATTTTAAGAAAATGGGTTTAAAAAAGCTGCCCACTATGTATATCGACATTAAAAGGGTATGATAAATTAACATGAAGCAAATTCTTGTTTGTATGATATATTTTCCAAAAAGGGGGGCTGTCATATTTTGACTGTGACAACAGTCTGTGTCAGGAGAAAAACAACTGATGGTTAGACAGAGCAAAAATAAAAGAAATGTGTGAAAGTGTCTCACCCGGCAGCTCGAGGCCAGTGTGCCCTGTGGTGGTGCGGGACAAGGGGGGAGAATGTCGACCATCTGCCATGTCGGACTCTGACTGATGGGCCTCTCCGTGCATCACGGCCAGTCCAAGTCTGAGCCTCTCAGCATAAGACTGAGCTCTAAGACACAAACATGCATAGACACACACAAGTCAAATAAACTGACAAAGACAGATGCAACAGAAAGCAGTGAAATGTGTTTTACCTCTTGGCAGCAGATGGAGACTTAGCAACAATTACTGCGTTCCTGTAGTCGGGAATCTTTGAACAGAAAAATGACACTTTTAGCCATGACTTTACAAAGTGTAATTATTATAATAATTTTTTGTTTTTTATTAAGGTGCATTCAATCTGTACACAGTATGTTCCCACCTCTTCCTGGATGTACTGAATTAGGAACGGGGATGCTCTCAGGTTGTCAATAGGGAAGCTAAAGAAACCTTGAATTTCCTTCTGATGGAGGTCCATGGTGATGATGTGAGTCAGACCTAAACAACAAAAAGCATATTGATTAAAAAAGTACAACATGAAATGACCCTTAGCATTCACACCATAATAAAAGCTGTTATGTAATTACTCAGTATGCAGCCCTTACCGGCTTTAGCCAACATAGAAGCCAGCAGTTTGCACACAATGGATCCCCTCTTTCTCATTTTGCATTGTTTGCTGTAAGGAAAGTAGGGAATAACCCCGATGATGTTCTTGGCACAGGAGGTCTTTAGGGCATATGCCATAACCAGCAGCTCCATAATGGCTGTGTTTACATCTCTACAAAAGAAATTAATATTAGAATGAAATATATTTGACTGCATTGCAACAACAACTAACATATAGTGTACAGTACACTGGATCTGCAAACACTCAAAAACAGAAAACAAAAAGCAATTCAAGTTTCATAACATTGTTGTTGAGGGAGTTGTTGTATAACACAACGTGACATGATTGATTTTTTCCTAAGCTTTGGCCCTCTTCAATTGTAAACAAACATTGACAGTGTCCATTTAGAAAGTGGACTAGATTGTAATAAGATCATTTTCAAGGTTTTAACAGAAATCAAATCATTATAAAACTATGAAATAATGTAACAGAACTGTAGTTAACAACAAAGATATCATGGGCCGTGTCAGTACTTTACTTCACCTTGGAATGGTCTGAATGATGAAGATGTCTTGACCACGAACTGACTCCTTCACGTCCACTCTTGTCTCTGGAAATAAAACAAACACATAATACTATGGAACATCTATATTAATATGTTATATACATATTTTCAGGCTTACCTCTGTTTGCCTCCTGATATACAACTGATTTGCCCAACTCAACACCCAACCGTCTGAGAGAAGAAAAAAAAGGACAGTAGAGTAAAAAATGCAGTAAAAACATGTCAACCAAAAACAAATCTATGTGCTTTTTGATATTCATGTGTCACCGTACATACAGAATTACAGTTAATCGTGTTGTATCAAGTCCAGTCATTCTCGGTTTATTTCAAAGTGAACATTTTGGTGCTCAACACAAACAAGAACACTGACAGCTCTTTAAAGATAACTGGGGTTTGGCCGGGTGACAGAGAGTGCCTCTGTCACGACATGCAGCTGGGATCCCGCTGGGCAAGCTCCCCCTTCGGCTCCAAAGCCTCACCCTGTTCACTTCGCTCAACTGTATCTGGTCTCCTCTGACAACATTACTGTCAAAGTCACTGACAGTTCCTCTCAAATAATATTAGTGCTTGTTGCTAAACATTAGGGAAAGCATGAGCAAAGGGCCTTTCTGCTGTGTATGAAGAGTAATGTCCACTTGGCTGACTGACAGCTCTTCAGAACTAAACAAACACAGCAGCTCTGTTAATTGTCACGGCCACCTGGCGAAGACAGACCAGTGCTGTGGCTGGTAAACATCACACAAAAACATGACACTGCTTACCACCAATGATGTGGTAGTAAGACTAGACTGGTAGGAAAGTTGGTGGATCTGGCAACACAGTGGTGGTACGACGTGGTGACAATCAATACTCTGCATTGATAAGAGTCAAAATGTTGTGCACCTTTGCTTAACAACACTGTGCAGAGAGTATTAAGATGAGATTTAGCATGAACCAATACCTGGACTTGATTTGTTTACCTGGTGATCACTCATTTAAGACCCCGGCACATACATTGAGGATGCAATAATTGCCTTCGTGCAGATATTCCACTCAATTAATATAAAGTGGATGCATGTTCGAGTAGCAGGCCTATACAAATTTTACTTTTGTCTTTCACATGACACATCACTAACATTTAGGAGTTTAGGATTACTTGGGTAAGTTAAATGGATAAAATATCCCTGGCTGATACAGTGTTACATGTTAATTTCACAGTAAACTCCATAGGCATTGTAGACTTTCAATTTTGTTGCTACTTACTCTGTGATCTTCTTGGCCAGCTCAGTGCAGGCAGTGGTGGAGTTGCCAGAAAACACGCGGTAGCCAGTCTTTGAAATATTCATTTTGGTGTAACCATAAGACAGCTTTGGAGAGTGAGAGACCAAAGATCTGTGACCCCCAAAACGCGAAATGGGCATGTTGCTTCACAGTCAAAGTCGTAAACGATTTTAGCTAAAATTTTTCGAGAATTAAGGCCGCTAAAATGTTACTACAGTTTTAACTTTTAGTTGATGTTGGTTTAGAAATCCCCTACACTACGCACATTCAAATAAAACAAGGCTAGGCTAAATAAAAGCACTAGGCTACTGGAGTTTTTAACTTTCCACAGCCACATTTACACCAGAAATAACCCGGACTAGCACAAGTTCGACAGCATAAAGAAAGGCTTAGCTCGGTTCAGTGCGGGTTCATATGTGGCTATTTTCTCGTCTTCAATGCTCACAATGCGGTTTTATTTTTTTGCGACAATGTCAGAGGAAAAACATCACTTCGGCAACAGTACAACGTTAAAAAGACAAACTCCAATGCGCCGACTGTAAACTGTAGACTGTGTAGCAATGCAGTAGCAGCGGAGGGACCAGCGCCACGAGCTCGCGTTCATTGGGTAGAGAGGGAGGCGGGACCAGCGTTGTGAGAGCCAATCAGAGGAGACTTGGAGGGTGACTTTGACCAATCGCTGCACGGGAATTATATGACACACAATTAAAGCGCAACAGCTCAATTTGAGGTAAGTCGGTGATGACAAAGTATCAGATGCAAAAACATAGCCTATATTATATATACACAGTACTGTGCGAAAGTTTAAGTCAGATGTGAATGTGTTGTAAGAATGCTGTCAACGATATACATTTTTTAAATCAATTTACAAAATGAAAAAGTGAAAATGAAAAATCTTACATGGTCTGAGTTCCTTTTGAGATTTGATGGTCTGGTTTAGTGCAATTTGCTCTGATTTTGTCTGGGATTCTCCACGTTTAAATAGACACAGCCCAGATCCGTCAAAAACTGAGAGTAACTGCTCAAACTGTTGTTGTTTTGAGGCAAAGACCAAATTTTGATTTGATTTATCTTCTGTTCTTTCACTTTGCATTTTGTAAACTAATAAAAATAAACAAAATTTATAGTTTACTTTACTTTAAATATTCACACCTGCATAAAACTTTTGCACAGTACTAAATATGCGCGACACAGCTTCTAGGGCCTTGTAACAGTGGTTGATTTTCACCCACACTACTACAATCAAATAAACACTTATAAATCAACAGAAATCAATATTAGTGTTTTATTTACACAACATAAATTAGTAACGTCTTTTTAGTGTAATTTTCTGTAAAAGTCTCCAAATTCAAATACAAGTCATTCACATTTACTAGGAAATATTTTGTGTAGACTTATAAAAGTTTGCTCAATAAAACATCCTAATGGTTAATTAGAACTTTTAATCTAATATACAGTTTAGTTATGCAAAAGTCATTTTTATTGTCATCTTACAAACACTCTAGGCACCTGTCTGAGCTGTGGCTATTTATGTAAACTACATCTGCACACCTTTTGATGTGTGTTTGATGTGTGCCACATCTTCCAGTTATCACAACATGTTTACATTGTCACACACTATAAATGCCAAAAGACATAAAGGTAGTGCCATTAGTGTGCTGTTCATCTCACAACAATGTTTTTCTCTTTGTCACTTAAAGAATATTGCAGGTGAGACAAATTTTATTAGCCCTTGAGCACCTTTTCTTTGAGCAGGTCTAAAATCACCTGCCTCTCTTGGCTCTCCAACTCAAACCTACGCTCTCTTTCTCGTCTCTCAGCTCCCAGACGTTCTCTCTCCAGCCAATTTTACCTAAAGATCATAAAGCTATTAAAATGTGTATGTTATCAAAATACAAATACGTTTATCTACATAAAAAACATACTCCTCTGTATCTCCAGCTCCTCTCGGCGCAGGGCGAGCTCTTCCTCTCGCAGCCTCTGCTCCGCCTCAGAGCGTTTCTCCAAGAAGCTGAGAATCTCAGAGTACGTCTGGCAGCAGCACTGACATGGCCGCTTGGCTGTTGGTGCAGCTGAAAGCTCGGCCATCTCCTCATGGTCTTCCTCTGTATCAGCTGGAATATATTTAAAAGAAATAATTAAATTCTGCATGTCTTTTATACAGTCACTACCTTTCCTTAGTTTCACTGTACACCTCTTAGTTGATAATTATTGTTAAGTCAAGAAAGCAGGTGTGATTTTTACCTTTGAGGCCATCACATTGCAAGTTGTGTCATAGCACACTTACTGTCTTACCTGCAGAAGTAGTGTGTGTGATTGCTGGTTTCTCCTGCTCCAGTAGTGTTAGCTCTTCTATCGCTCGCTTTTTCAGCTCTTCATCCTTGAGATGATCAGCATGATGAAAATGGTTAAACTAAGAAAATAACAGATCTATATTTTCATCCTATTAAGAGTTAACAAGAAACAGTGGGCACATACACATTTGAAGTTACTCTCCAAAAATAAATATATGAAACTATATAACTTCTTAAAAATCTGTTCTTGTTTTGAGTCACAACTAACCAAGACTGAGACGTGGAAACACATCCACAACTGCACAAAAATAATGTGTTGTCACCATTCTCAGATTATCTCACTGATTATGTCCATCATGTGCATAAAAAAACAAAAGGTTATGTAATAACATTTGCAAATGCTACTGTTTATAGTAATACATTTAATGAAAAAGATCAACTATGTGCTCTAAAAGAGTCAAACTAGTAAAGAAAGTAATCACCTGGTATTTTGTGTTGTCTCCACTGACCAGGAGCCCTTTCTCAGCCTCAAGCTCCAGAACCTCATGCAGCAAATCCTCTTTTTGGGCATAAAGTCTCTCTGTGCCAAACCTGAACACAAAAATCACACCTTGTATCACTATTAGTCACTCCTATAGAACATAGCTACCTATTTGTCAAATTTTGTGTAAAGTAAAACCTGCCTGCGTAAACTAGGAAAATCCTGTTTCTTGTAGTAGTCCAACAGCAACATGGTTCTCTCTCTACACCTCCTGGCATCCACCTCAAAGCTTTCATCTTGGAGAGCTGCAGTGATAATTTCCCCCACACGGGCCCAGATCCTCCCTGACACAATATAACAGTAAAAACTACAATCAAAATTAAGCAACATCCTTCTTTTATATTCACTGGACAATCAGATATTCAATTGCTTTGCTTACACATTAAAGCATGCTCCGCATTATCTCTAAATCGATGTGTTTGTAGATGGTGTGCTTTAAGTGTTTATCTGTACATACCTGGTTCTTTGGAAGCAAAGGGGTTCTGTGCAATCACTTCCCGAAGTAAAATGATGTCATGGCGTGCTGAAAAGCGCACCTGGCGCTTTCGAGGAGCGGTAGATGGGCCTGCGAGGGAGAAACCTGATGGAATACAACTTTATAGCCTTGTGCCGTTTTCATATCATAATGCACGCCCCTCAACTGACCTCTGACCTCTGTGACAGAAGATTCACCTTTGGTAGAGAGCACCAAAGCCTAGACGTCACAGTAAGCTTTACTAAGATGTATGCCATTCCTAAATACAATCTGTACAAGCTTTACCAAAACATTTGACTCACTCGCCTTCTTTGACTAATTAGAGCCGTGTAATAACGTGTAAATACTCCGCTACAGTGTCCTGTGCAAATTAGCTGCACAACTGCTGCCTGTAACTGTTCCCGAGCAGCCACTCCATCCACACGTCTCAACCTTTGTACTGTGCCAAAGCTCTGACGCAGGAGACATGGAGGATACGCGAAGTTACGTCACAAGTGCTGCGTCGTGCATTACGCTCGAAACGTACAGTACATAAATGTGATAAAGAGGGTTAGTTAAAGTTTGTCTTACGCCTCACCGTTATTGATCGGTCCTTCCACCACTACACGGTCCATGTTTTTGTTGGGTGCATCCGGGAACCGCTCGACGTGCTGCCCACACGTCCGCGCACCCGTACTGGTTCCCGACTGACGTGTAAGTCAACTTGGCGGAGAGCTTGGCACTGCTGTGTTCTCCAGGATGTATCTACTGTTACTGACCACAAGATGGAGCCAGAGAGCAAGTATGTGATTATCATGGAGTTAAAAATCTCTGTTTACTGAGAGATACGTGTGTCCGTAATGTCCAAGGAAATTGTAATTAATGTTCATTACTGAGTTTTAAATTTATTTAACTTATAATACTGTTGAAATGTTGCTCAAGTGTTTGTCGTACCGGCCATAAATTTCTTTGAGAGAAAATGGGTGCTTCCAGTGAAAAATACAACCATTTGATTTGAATTTAAGCTGCTACTGACATGGATGAACAAGAATAATTTGAATAACTGATATGCAATCTGCAACAGCTACATTATCATATACTTAAAATTGAGTAAAGATGCTCTGTGGCCAAGAGGTATGGCAGATCAGGAGTGACATAGAGTCAGGAAAAGAAGCTTGATTGAAGCATGACTCAGAGACTCTTTTTTAAAAGGAAATTGCCTTTATTTCCTGCATTAATGAGTTTAGAGAGACTAAATGTGACATGGCAACCTTCTGAGTACCTTCTGAGTATTACCAATGACTGCTACGTTACTGTCCTTTAAAATCCTCTTGGCTGTGATGATGACACCAAAAACATGATAAATGGAAAAAATGTAGCTACAATATTCAAGGTGTCATATTCCTTGTATTGAATGATATAATGTAATTTTCATTTTTGTGTTCAATTCAGTTTTACAATTGTACCCACCACAACTCTGAAAAACACAAAAAGAAATTTAAAAAAACTTGAAAATGATGGTTTCTATTTGATACTAACAGGAACAGTTCCAAATGAGGGGTCAAGGTGGGATCCGTAGGTTGAAGGGGGTGAGTCAGGGAAGACCTGGAGATGGGCTGGAGGAGTCTGTATCTGTGAATTCTTCCTAAAGAACTCCTCCAATGGGAGAAGCTTACTTACTTACTTTAACAAACTAACACAGACTTAAAGCACAACTTTTTGGTGTTCATAATTAGTTAATATCTGGCAAGAAAACACAGAAAATCTTTACAAAACATGTGCTGTTATGACTCCACTTTTTTCAAAGTAGCAAAATCAATAATTACTATTAGTCAGTTTTAAATGATATTTCAGGGAGCTATCTTCAAAATCAAATTTTGACTTCTTTCATGTCTGCCTAAAGAAGATTTCTAAAGTGAGCTTTTTCCTTTGCTTTAAGTTTCATTTGCTTCCCAAATGTTCCAGTAAAGTCAGTGAAGATACATTTGTGTCATGAGAATAATATTGGTTGTCAACACAAACTAAAAGTAAAAGCAGTCTTTACTTGTAAGGACCCTGAACCCTCAATACACACAGTCTTTATTTGAACCAAACATAGTTAACAAAGCACAACCAAATGAAACAAGAGCATCCAATCAAACCTCTGTAACCATAGTAACAAAGCAGTGACAGCTGCTGAATGTGCTGCTATCTCCCTATTGTGGAGAAAAGACAGGTGCACACTCTCTCTGTGTCATATACAAACACATTCACTCACATGTAGTGAGTGGTGAAGGAGGTATATGCTGCATTAATGACAGGCCTGCCCTTTTCATGTGGCTTACTGAGCAATGCCCTTGTGGGAACTCACAGAGATAAGGAGGATGACTCACAGTAAGACCTCCCTTAACTCAATGCCCTCCCACTTGCTTAAAGTCTGTCTCCATTTAGCTACATTTTACATTTCTGAAAAGCCTATGTGATCTCTCAGTCTCTTAGGACTCGCGCAGAGCTGAGTCAAGAAATGTCAGCAGCAGTTTTTCTTTTCAGTGTCTCCGTGCAAAATCAAGATGATCCATTTCATTATATATTCCTCATAATAAGCATAATTACAGTTCAGTGTACTTGTCTGTGAATCCTAATCACGGCTGTCGAGTGATACATGATCCAAAACTTCAGTGGTAGTTTTGGGACTAAAAAAGATGCAGGGATTTAACAAAACAGGCAGCGGTATCCACACAACTTTCCAATTCCAAACAGCAATAAAAAATGAAGTTAAGTTACATCAGCTGAGCTAAAGCCATTGTACTATGTATATTATGTCACATGGGCTCTTTGATCCATCCTATACTCATTGTAAATATACAGGGTGGAGAAGGTTGCTATGGTGACTATTCTTCTTGGCAACACAGAGAACGTGTGTGATTGGCCTCTGTATGGGATGTATATGTGCCAGCAGCAACTCCACGTGCAGGTTGACAAAATAAACACATACAATACTAAAAACTAAGCAAACAAATTTAATACCAAAAAACTGATTTCAATCTTTGGAGTGGTGGACATTTTAGTTAAATGGTTGGCCCCATCAGCGCCATTTATAGAAGTATCACAGCAACAGAATTAGTGACCTTTGAAATTTGGATCACAGCATTTGTTACAGTTGTATTCATTTATTTGTGTCTTTGGTGAGTATACGAACCCACAATTATGAAATAAAACATTTTTGAATCTGTATTAGCTTCTGTTGCAGCTTCTACAGTAGATTCATGTTTTGGCACAAGAGGTTTTTGGATAAAATATTTGGGATGGAAAATGTAATAGGTAGTACTCAAGCTGTTTAAATCTGACCAGAAGGAAACATGTGGGATTCAATTTATATGTAAAATACAAACAAAGTTGCATGTCTAGTGTTTAAAAGTTTAAAACAGATAAGATGTGTGTGAGAAGATGTGTTAGTTTGGTTCATTTTTTCACACTTTGTCAGACCCATTAGGATGTGGAGTCAAATCCCTCCCAGTGGAGTCTCAGATTGTCAGTTTAATTGCTGTAAGTGTAGCAGCATGTCAACAGATACTTTTTAATGAGAAAATGATAGAAGAAACTTTTTGTGTGTGAAACAAAGCTAAAAATACACTCTCAGTTTTGCAACACGATACTCATGTTGCTCAGTCAAAGCTTCTTTCACTGTGAGTGTGGACTCAGAGAAATGACAGCTTCAGTTCATAAGTGTAGTGCCAGCCCAGCAATGGCCGTCCATGTTTATCTCCAGTTTACATGATGGAGCACGTGAAGCCACAGCACTCCTTCAGAAGCGTCAAGCCAGTTTTAGAAAAGGGTGAAGCTGACTGCTGTGCCCTGGTTTGCATCCGGCGCCTTGGTACACCTGCAGAACAATAATACACACTGTGAAAACATATACATGCTACACCTGACCCTAGAAACAAAATCAACATGTATACTTGCTGTTAGTTATTACACCTTGATACATCTTGATTACCTGTCTTTTTCATATTGTTGGGGAATTTAGATTTGAGGAAATCTGCCATTTCTTTATCCTCTTCTTTTTCCCTGTAAAAATAACATAAATGGTTAGAAATATATAACTGTTGAAATTTAACAGCAGTCATATTCATTATAATATGGAAAAAAATACTACCCTTGCAAATGAATAAACTCATGAAAGCAGCACCGGTACAGTAGTATAATAGTTTCAATCATATTGTTTTTTTCCAGCACTGGACATATACTGCTGTGCGTGTACGATAGACATTTATTCTGCATATATTTATAAGTTTGAAAGTTCAGTGTCAAAACTGTGGTGTACGTGACGGACATTTAAAAATCTACAGCACTGAGGGCCATCACATACTTTCCTAGCTTCTGCCTATGCTCTTTGGTTTCTTGCCAGTCACTTTCCTAACAGCCCTATGGGGTTTCACAGCAGGCTGTCAGCTGCCAGAACAAAATACTGTTCAACACTAAGTACCATTTGGGAGTTGGAAGAAAGATTTAATTTTTGTATTTTTTAAGATAATGCAGCACCAGATGTGTGGTTGACATACATAAAAACACACATTTTCATCAAATAGCAGTGGCACTTGAAGTAGTCACTGATCCTTAATTGGAATAGCTTGCTGCTGCGATGCCTTTAGGAAGTGTTCTCTTGTTTTAATAAGGCCCAGTGGAGGATGAGTCATGAGTCTGGTGATACTGCTAACTGTTAGGTGCTGTTTATGGACATTCAAGGCATCTGATGACGTATGTTCACATTTTTAAAATATGAATTTAGGATTGACATAAACAGGTAACACAGAGCCACAACATGTCAGTCTGTGCAGATCAATCACAGCAACAGCGAGCTGAAGAATAAGTTGCTGAGAAAAACTATTGCATGATTGTGATGTTTGATAATTCTGCATTCATGATGTTTCTGGGCTCATTACTACTTCAAAAGGAATGGTCAAGGCACTTGATTATCTATTACTGAAACTATTAGGACCTGTGGAGTTCATAGTTTACCTGAGTCGTTCAAATTCAACATCATCCACAAGAAAATCTCTGGTCTCCACTAGCTTTTGGATTTGCTGCAGCAGTTCTTCCTCTTTCTGTCGATCTTCATTTGACTTGTCATTATCTGCAGCAAACAAAAGTGTCGTTTGAACTGTTGAAGTTAATGTCATTACAGTGACATGCCTAAAACCGCACAACAGTATAGGAAATCAATAGCTTGAACTTGAAGACTGCTAACGAAATAAACCATGCAGTGGGCACAAATTTATTTCAAAGAGGTGTAATTCCAGGCATATTCAAACTACTACTTTATTATTAATAGAGAGTGAGTGAGTGCTACCTGGTATGGATACTAATTTCTGCAGCTCTTTCTTCAAGCGAGTAATTTCCTTGCACAACTGAATGTCATCCATCCTGGAAAGACATGACAGACATAAAAAGAACACACATAAACAGTCTGGCAAAGGTCTGGTATCAGATTGGTTTGAATGAGGCGAAGCGTGGCATCTAGACGTTAAAAGAAAATTGAAATTGGGATGACACAATCTTTTCTAAGCAGCACTCCCTGTGGCGTTCCCACATGAGGCAGCTTTCCGTCAGCTTCTGTTTGTATCCTGCTCTTTTGACTTCAAGAACTCTTTTTGGCAGTATTCATTGCTGAAATTGAGGAGGAGAGGGAGAGATTGAGTGCCCTCCTGTGTACAGCATTTCATATCTGAATTATTCTAAATCTAAATCATATATAATTTGGATATTCATGAGAATTAATAGACAGTGATGACAGTATGACACAGGATAACTAGAACCTCAAGCAGTCTTTTGCAAAACATTTGTATATAGATATAGTGATGATGACAGAATTTGAATATATCAAATTTGATGTCATACAGATAACAGGATTAATGTGGCAAAAGAAAATACACCTTAGAAATTGCATTTTGTGGATAGCTGGCAAAAAAAGGCAATCGTGACTGTCAATATATGCTCTCCTCCCAGTTACTTCAGTCTCTTTCTCTCACGGCCTGCCTGACTCCTGTTTGCTACTCCACACACGCTGCTGCACTACCCGCCCCACCCGCTGTCTGAACAGTGTTGTGGCCTATCATTCAGAAGAGTGAATGAATAAATATCCATGCATTAGCCAACATAGCACAAGCAAAGGTAGAGCCATTGAAATTTAAATGAGGGCTAGCAAGGTGTGTGACGGATGGAGAATAGAGGCCACAGCTGAAAGAAGATTTGGATCACAGGGCATTTTTGTTTGGATAAGACATCCATCCAAGCTAGCTTTATAAACAGACAGTGTTGATAAAGCAGAAGTAATGTGGTAAGACTTACATGTATCTGAGCTCCGACTCTCTCCTCACGAGGACATCCCTGATTCGGTCAATCTTAAAGAGCTCTCCTTCAATGTCATCTACTGTGATAGTGGAGTCAGCCATGGACACCACATCGTCCTCTGAGAGAAACAGAACACAAAATCATTAGACACATATGAAATGTCCTCACTAATGCTTTTTCACAGCATTGTTGAATGAAAACATTACTGTTTATTTGTACATTCAAATACAGTAAAAATTCATACTGGATGACTATGAATTAATTGAAAGTTCAGGATACCATTTCAAATATTCAGAGCATAATCCTTTTCAGTCTTCATTTTTGAGTGGCTGCAACGATGACTAATGACTATACTGAGATGCTACTAAATTTACTAATTTACTTTTAATTAACTGGCACTTCCCAGAAACATGTAACATCAAAATACCCTTGGTACAAACAGCTCTTTAATTCTCTTTAATGAATTTATCCCTGGAAACATTTGTGAAGGATCCACAGACTTCAAAGTACAGTCGGCCACTTTCTAAACAGAATCTGAAGCAAATCCAGCCATTCACTAATAAAGATGTGTGGTGCACTTTATCACCATGAGGTCCATATATTACTCTAAAGTGGACCAAAACATGGGTTTACTCTATAAAACATACAATTAAAGCAAATCTACAAATCTAATTAATCTCTGCTGCAGGAAGTAAACCCGCCATTAAGGACTGTAGCCATGGATACAGTCACTCCTGGATTAGAAGCAGTGTAGAGGCAAAGTATGACCGTATACATGCTTTTGGAGCTAAAACATCCTCTAACAACAATCTGTTTATTCTAGTCAGACATAGCCCTGGAGGGTTGTCCACTGAGTGCAGTGAAGACATGTCTTCTGCTGTAGCCTAAAGAAAACAAGAGAAGAAGGGTGTAATAATAATAAGGCAGGCGTGCTTGCATGACTCAAGGGCTGTGGCAGAAGCGCTGCCGTGTCAGGTGTTAATTGCCTCTGTATATTAACTGATACACTACTGGCATTAAAACAGTGTTTGGGAGCTTGTTAGTGCAGTCTGTTTTAATTTATAGAAAACCAAAAAAAAAAAAAAAAGACTAAACAAGGACCTTGAGGTGCAGATATTCACTGCTTCTATGGCAAATACTGTTGACAGCAGCACAACACTAACAACCTTGACAACAACAGCTAAATGTTGCAATGAGTATTTAATAGGATGAATGGTTTTGTTGCTTTGAAAGAAATGTGTCTAAATTTAATATTTTCTGAGCATCATTTTGTTCATTCCTTCCTTTTTGTGTGTATTGTTTCTTAGTATTGTTTCTTAGAGTTTTCTATTTGTTATGGCCTTTTATGGGCTTTACTTATAGCATCTAGTATTAGGCCATTGTATTACTGTTTTTGTAGCAGAGATAAAATATGCAAAGAGACAGATTTGAGTATGTAATGACGTGTAACACCTTTGTTGAAAGCAAACTTGGCTTTGGTTCAGCACAAGTACACTGTGATCAGAACCAGGAGTGTGCTAATGTAACAAAATGTGTAGTGTCATGTCAGAGGTGTGGTTAGTATACTCAGTGGAGACAATGTGTTCTACTGCAGAGGCTCTCAACGTTTTTATATCACCGAGTACCTCTATGAGTCATCACTAGACCACTCTGAAATGTTCCTTCTTTGACAGTTCATACCTCACAGTGAGTGCTCTCATCCTTCTCTACTTTTCCTCATTTCACCCCTGTCTTTCTTCACAGACGTGGCTTACACCAGCTTCTAAGATCTTTAGTATGACACATGGCATTACACCTAAAACAGGGAGGACCAATTACAAACGGATAATTGATCAAATATGAAGACTATTTGGCAGCAGTTAGATGTAATTGTTTCATGTGTCTATTATTATCATGTAAGCATGATAGAATGGGTCTGACTAAATATATGACATGAATGCAGCAATGTTTGAAGTGAACAATCAGAGTTTTGTTTTTGTGAATTAAAATGTAATATTCATGTCTCCAGCAATGTTAAAAAGAATTGATGCATCCTTATAAAGTGGCCTTCAGCTGAATACTTTTCACAGCATACAACCAACAGTTAGACAGTATTGCCACATTTTATTATGGTATGAATGGTACATGTGCCTAATAAAAATATCACTATATGGACTCTGGCATTTATAAATATGGCTCCAACTGTGTCAAAATAGAAAACTGTGCAGTAATACGCTATGCATGCATTTGTTTCTATGCTTGCTTCAACTTGAAAGTGCCTTGAACCATGAGAAACGGAGCATGACTGGTCAAATAAACCCCATCACTCTGTTGTTCCTCTGACACCTGTGGAGCCATGACATTTTCAGCTGCACCCGTGTGTCCGGACGGCAATAATTACAGCAGCCAACCACATATCGACTGCTAAATCAATTATGCATTACACTAGTGCAGCCTGCTCCTCAACATTTCTTTGCAACAGAGTTGAAACTGTAAAAAAAAACGAAACCTCAACTGTGACTATAGACTCAAGCGAGCATCAGGGTACTCATGTTGTGCGCATAGTGTTGTAGTAACCTGCTGTGTCGCTTTCTCTTCTCCATTCAGTGCGCTCCAGTGAACCGTACTGATGACAGGCTCCTCGCTTCTTCTCCATCCGTTCAACGTCTTTGCGTCTCGTTGTCGTTTTTTACGTGCAGAATCCGGGAAAACAGTCAGGGCGAGTTGAAGTAGTCTCAGCTAGAGGGGGAAGGGATGAAGGTAGAAACGCAGAGAAATGATCCAGCAGTTGCTCTCTGCAGCAGCTGAATGAGAGGAACCGCCAGGTGTGCGTCTCTCTGTGAAGACAACAGAATCTTCCCGCTGACATTGGCTCAATACCGCCACCTTCAGGACACAATGAGTATACTCCCAATCTGGGAAACGTGAATCCAAACATTTAACAGGATTTTGGGCTCAGTGATTAAAAAACACCAAAATGTATTACAAAATAGAATCATTTATTTACACAGTTACATTTTTAGAATTACACGTTAAAACACCTCACGTAAAATGTGCAAAAAAGAACAAAACATTTAAGACATGATTTTAAATTGCCTTGTAATACACACATTCACATGTACCACATCACGTGTTGACATCTACCCATTCAGTGCTGGGTTTGAAAAAGAATGAGGGATTACAAAGACATCCGTAAACAGAAAGAAACAGAAAGTTGGTTTACAGATTCATTCAATTCTATGTTGTTCCCGATGGCCTTAAGTGTGAAAAGAGGTTTTACTTGATTTTTAATATAGCTGTAGCTAAACCCTTTTAATCACCATGCAGTTGCCCAAATTCTAACCTTTTGCCAAATATAGTAATCATTTCTGACACCCACAATTTCTTGCTCTACTATTTTAGTGACTTCTGTAATGACAGTCTATAAAGGTTTTCATGCAATTTAAATAGTGTGTACAAGTTTCAATTTCACGTGTACCCATATTTTTGCCTTTCTAACACTTCTCCTAAGTTTAGAAATAACTTTATTGCAAGAAGTGCACTTTAAGCATGGTGTGCATCCTCGTAAACCCTGCAAATGGCTACTATACATACTCATCTCCAACGCTAGACTCAAGGTTAATGTAAAGCACCTGCACCTGCATCAAATGTTTATGTAAATACATTATTGAATAAGAGAAAACAAAGACTGTCATTTTAAGCTTTTACTGTTCCATCATCTACGGTTTGTTCTTTGCAGTTTCTTTAAGTAGATAACTCTGTGTCTACATTCCTCTTGGTGTGTCTGTAACGTAAATGTAATGTAGTGTATCTATAATATGGAGCTATTGCTATAAACTTCCATTTAAAAAGTGGACAATTTGTTCTCAAGCCCTTTATGTGTGCAATGCATAGTACGACTTCTAAACTCCAACTGAACATAATGACTGACTGCACAGTAGCTGATTCTCGGCAAAACATTGTTCACTGTTCAATCACACTTAGAAAGAAACTCAGAAAGAATAACATTTCCTTTGTTACAATATAAACAATCATCAAGTGCCAGTCAGTCTCAGACAGAAATGATACTTGATGGTTTGAAGAGCAGCTCGGAATAACTTACAGATTAGTACGTTAGTCTATTTTCAGACACAAGCGTTGATGGTCGGGAGTGATGGGATACTCCAATAAAAATGAAGTCAGTTGATGATCCCAGCGAAAGTGTTGATTGGTAGTGGAAGTCCTTTGCTCATGTATTTACTAAGTCCAGCATCCTTTTCTCCCCCAAAGCTGAATTTGGACCTCATGGTTTTCTGGACATGGTATCCAGGGTCAAGACAAGGGAGGATCTCAATGCTGCCACATGATTTAGAACAGACATGTCATGATTGGATGTACATAG